>CAIIXF020000011.1:15753998-17049665 GCA_903813345.2 Owenia fusiformis | reverse complement strand
TACGATGTTTTCAAACGTTGTTTTAATACCGTGTTAAAACATTCAATTATAAAACCAAAATACCAAAATACGGCGGTTAGCGTCTGTAACAAATTCTTCCAATAACTTAACAAATACTGTTTAGACTGACTTTAGTTTTTTCTAAAATCATCTACAAGTTCTCAGAAAGTCAAATCTGACTTTAGATTTAAAATTTGACCTTCAATGACCTTCTCAAGGTCCTAATAGTTCACAAATGTCTTATCAATTTGCTTCAAATTGACCAGCATTTTTTCAAAATCATCTACAAGTTCTCAAAAGTTCAAAATATGACTATAGATTTGACCTTCAATGACATAATCAAGGTCCAAAAATATTTGACCTTCAATGACCTTTTCAAGGAGAAAAATGTCTCGTTTCAACTTGCTTCAAATTGACCATTTTTTCAAAATCATAGGGAAATTCTCAGAAGTTCAAATCTAACTTATGATTTAAGATTTGACCTTCAATGAACGTTTCATTGTCAAAATAGGACTACAAGGTGTTGTTTCAACTTGCTTCAAATTGACCATTTTTAAAAAAATCATCTACAAGTTCTTAGAAGTTCAAATTTGACTTTAAAAGTAGTAGTATTGTGTCATCTTAATGCCTTGTTATTTTTATATGATATTTACTATTTTGTGCAGAATTTTCATCATGCAGTATATTTGGGGACTAAAACATTGACACTGACTTTTGTGTAGTTCAACAAGTTAAGCTTTTTTAAAGCTAAATATTCTGCATTTTTGCTAATACCTTGAGGAACAGGAGAGATAACAATGCGCTAGTCAAGAAAGAGTTTAAGGTGATTACAATATTTTAATACAGTGTAAAATACAATACAGTGTCAAGATCTACATTCCTTCTTATTTCAACTTCTCTATGAAAGTGCAATATTCATGTTCTTATTATTTATCTATGGATAATTTAAAACAGTCAAAACTCGTACAATGCCTCGCAATAAAAATGAACACATACAATGTATGTCATGTCTGTCGTGCTATGTTTCTATGTTATATAGGAAATAGAGGCAAACAGTCCGTCGCATCCTATAAAAGAAGCTCTGAAGCCTGGAGTGAAACTAAAGAACAGATACAAGAACATCAGTCCATGTAAGCTTTTTGATATATTAAGACATGATTCCGGTGGTGGCCCGTGTGAGTCATCGTAGTTTTGTAAACCTAAATGCTTAATTATAAATATTTGTTACCAATTAAAATTTGATGAAAATACCAACTGAATTATGATAATTCGATTTCTGTAACTCATCTTTCACGATGTATTCGATGATGGGGATACACCTATGTACGTGGTACCATATAATAGTATGGAGGTCATAAGAGAACATGTGGATCAATGGCGAATTCAAAGTACTATGCACCCTCAATTGTAAATTTTACAAAGATCACTATATGTCCAGCCCCATCTGTTGATAGCTCATTAATTAGAGGATATTCGCTCTGTTACACAATTATGAAATTTTAAACATATATGATTACTTGTACAAAAACATGATTAGATGTTGCATGACAATTATTTGCTTAAATATAAAATAATAATTCACATACCACTACAGTTTGTTTTGTTAATAATTAATACGCGGTGTGTGTATGTATATATGCATCAGGTATCTTCTACTGTAAATCATTACCACTAACTCCCCCCCCCCCAGTCATCAGTATGACCATGTTCTATTTTGAAAGTTTTGAAAGCAAAATAATAAATTCCAAGTCAAAAGAAAACATTCCTAGTATCTCAGCCTAAAGTCCAATCACAGATGAATATTCTTGATTTTGATTGATGTTAATACATATTCGAAATGTTTGTTTTCCTTGGAATAATAAGTAAAATATGATAATGTTTACGAGATACATCATCAGATTGATTATCAAATTGTTAATCTTTAATCAAATATACAATATCTATGCAAAAGCCACCTTTTAGATATTATACCATCGGCAAAGCTGATCTTCGAAAGATATACTTATCTTTATCTCATTACTTTATTGGCAACCATATATCTCAAAAATCAATTTTGTTTGTAAATATTTTTATCAAGGTACGACGTATTGGATCACGTATCTCGATTATAAGGCATTACTGTTCGATACCACTTTTTTAACTTCAAAGTTCAGTAATACATTTAAATGGTTAACATAAGATCTGCTTATAAATAAAAATCTGGTATTTCTGAAATCGTTTATGTATCTTGAGTGTAATTGAACAACATGGTCATCAATACTTTCGTTAAGCCGAACAACTACATCCTTTGGTTTGTTGTCACAAGTGCAGTCATCAGTGTACAGGTAAGGACAACAATCTATTTTGCATGCCACAAGTTACGTTTTAATATTCAAATGTTAATACACAATATATTTCCGCATTCCACTGTATGTTCTTACATCCAATATCGTTGAATTTAGAGAGTAGTTATTAAATGTATTCACACCGACTACATGTATCACAATTTTCTTATTTATAATTTATGTTCGTTTATTCTCTTCGAATTCTAGATCGATATCGGGTCATCTCAAACTGGTAGGTATAAGAAAACACAATAAAGCATCTTGTTATCAAATCCACAATAAAATAACGGCTGTTTAAAAGGTCTGTATGAATACTTCTTATCTTTAGAATAATCAACCAATCGTGTTCATCTGTGGTAGAAAGATTTCCATTTCTCAATACTATTATTCCCAAAAGATCTACAATATGTTACAAGTAGGTTAAGTTATTTAGGATTCAAAGTGCCAAAATGGGAGGAAATGTGTAAATTCTCAAAAATATAATATGAAAATTAGTTTTTTCTCAAACAGTTCTCACTTTTGGGATTTTTAGAAAATAGACATGACAACTATGACGCCAAAATATTGTAAAATTGAAACAATTTTTGTCAAGAATACCCAACAGTATCTTGCTAGATCTGATTCTGCCTTTAATCATAGGATGTTAAGAAGACGATGTCCAATATCTCATACCCCATGTATACATTTTACATTACTCCAAAATAAACAAAATACTATAAAACATAAACAGCTTGGAAGACTTAGAGGTAGTAAATATATTTTCCTTCTTTATGTTACTGTTCGGGATATCGAGGTTTTGTTTTCCTTATTCTACAAAATGTTTCCTTTCTTGACGTGTAATTTTATGTTACCCTTTAGTCGTCCCTATTTGACATTTCACACATACATATTTCAGTTCCAGAGAAACCGCCTGCAGTTAGTGCAAGAGCTGGTCCTTTATCAACTTCGATTAGACTGACCATCATAAACGTTAATGGCGCGACCCATTATAGAGCATTATATGAGCACAACTCCATGGTGGAAGAAGTGATATTTTCTAGCGAGGTTGGTCTGTTCACGGAACATACCATCTTTAATTTGTCCACATATACAGATTATACATTCTGTGTGTACTCTGTAATACGATTTGACGGAGGAGACCAAACCAGTTTCAGCTGCACGAATTCAACACCAATTTGGACAACTGGTACGTATCAGTTTAATGCATATTCAAAATGAAAAACTATATTTACACTCCCCTCCATAAGTTTGGCAACCTTTTTCCCCCATTGAACTACGTGTTAAAGCCTCTTTACCTTTGAATTTTTATTTACTTAACCGGCGATGAAATAACTTATGATATTGATGGAAACGTAACTTGACTTTATTTCCAATACCTCCAAATTTTCTCAATTTTTTCCTCAATTACAATAGGTCGAAAATTGATGATAAATTTGATGAATTTTTGAATATCGTCAATCTCATGTAATCCAATGGGAAATGGAGGGTTTGGGGCAAATCAGAAATCAGGATATCTTTTCAGTAAAAGATTCAGCAAAAAATATTTTTATATAGAAAATTGAATTGTCTAACTTTTTTGAACACTAAGTGTTTAGTTTATTTGATGAATATTAAAGTTACAGCGCTTCAAAGTTATTTTTGGAAATTATTTTTCGCCTCCTGTGTTATTTCAATGGGAGAGGTTTTTTGAAAAACAATTTTGACTTTAAAGCCCTATAACTTTGTCGAACCTGAAGAAACATATCAATTTTTTGTTAAATAAAGTTAGCAAATTCAATTACCTGCCTAACTCGTATTTTTTGCAAGGACTCGGATGGATGGATATTCTGTCATATGACTTGCGGCGAACCTACCATTTCCCATTGGTTAACATGGGAATGTCGATTTTTAAAAATTCATCAAATTCATCATCAATTTTCGACCTATTATAATTGAGGAAAAAAATTGAGAAAATTTGAAGGTATTGGAATTTAAGTCAAATTACGTTTCCATCAATAGTATAAGTATTTTCATCGCAGGTTAAGTAAATAAAAATTCAAAGGTAAAGAGGCTTTAACACGTAGTTCAATGGGGGAAAAAGGTTGCCAAACTTATGGAGGGGAGTGTATGACATGGCTGTCCCATGCGTACACATCTCTTAAAATTTATCAATTTGTATATGTATATAACGAAAATTAAATCTAAATCAAAGCTATGCCATGAGAACCATTATATTTGAAAGGTTGACTTGAACATATCTTAATTCTATTTTAGGTCCTGGTCCAATAACAAACTTTAATATTATCGACGTAATGGAAACGTCCATGGTAGTTGTGTGGGAAGAGCCAAAAATCAACCACCAGAGATTAATAGTATGGTATCAGGAATTTGGCACAGGAGCACAATCAGTGGACGTTACTAATAACAATGAAAATGTTAATCTAATAGGATTGAATGCAGGTGTGCGGTATTCAGTTTGGACTGAAGTTACGTACAAGGGTTATACGGTAGCCGAAGCATCCAGCAAAAAGGATTCATTAACAAGTGAGCACACTTTACTTAGTAGTCACAAATAGACGAAATGCAATTTATATTAGTTATATTTGTGTAATTATAATGAAAATTGATTATGAGTGAAACAAAATACTTAGCATGTTACAAATGCTAAATAGAGTTTATTTGATGAACATTTTATGAAAGATTATTGAGGATTGAAGGTTTTTATCAGGAAAAAGGATAGGGATAACTTCTTGTGTCGCTTCTTCTGCCCTGGCTACAAAGTACGTACACCGTTGCTCATATACAGGGTGTCAAATAAGTCCCGTCCCCCCCCCTCTACAGCCTAAACCAAGATATATGGTACCAAGTATAATATATCATAGGAAGGGTCTTCCAAAGTTACGTTGATTGGCATATATCTGACATATGTCAATCAGTCTCACAAAGTTTTACATTGTATCAATTGAGGTGACCATAAGCTTAGAAACAAGGCAATTTGGCGTATATGGCAGGATTTTAAGAATTGGGTATAAGAAAAGTCAACGGACCTAAAGATGACTACATATGTATATGGCAATGATTTTAACCAATTTCTGGATAGTGTTAGATGTGTAGAAAATAGAGGTGCTAGGAGAAATGGTGAAAACCATTTTGGAACAAGTGATGTGCGAAAAAGATTAACTTTTTGACATATTTCTGAGGTCATATCCTTCTCATTTTGACGCAATAAAAGCTGCTTAAGGAGGGCACACTTACTATAAAGGACATCATGAAAATATAGGTGAATTTCATCCAAAATACTTGAGAGTTGGTGAGTTAACATATCTTTGGAGGATCTTTCCAATGGTGTATCACACTAGGTACCATCTATTAAGGTTTTAGCTGTAGCAGGGGGGGGCGGGACTTATTTGACACCCTGTATATGTTTTAGCACATATATACGATATTATTTTCACATCGTGTAATAAGATTTGTTCATATAGAAACGTTCTTCAGGTTGTATTGGATTGTGCTCCTGTTTATAAAGGATCCGTCCCAGCTCATTCATAACCATTATGACATATAATATGGTATTTAGTGAGGAGTCACTAAATACACTACAAAATCATCATTTACAAAATTTAAAATGTGAAAATTTGAAAAAGAATATTGTTAAGGACAATTTTGACCTTAACCTTTGATTTTCAAAAGGCGGTCGAAAAGGCGGTTTTTATTATTTTGTTTGGCTCCAATGATTTAGCATGTGGATATCATCCACTTGATGATATCCTGAAGTCAATAATTCATAATTTCAAATGAACTGGGGATAATTCTCTTTCTAAACCTTGGGACAGCCTTATCTTGACATTTGTGGCAGGTTACTAATCTCCCTCAAGTTATCATTTAATTGTATAGTTATATTCTTAATTCACTTTGTACATTTGCAGCACTAGTATAGTCAACATCCAAAATGGCTACCCTAATCATTTGCTATATCTTTTAGATTCCTCTAAATGTTTACATTTCTGATTTTAATCCGAATTATTCTCAATATGGCGCCGGAAAACAGCTACTTGGAACTAGAAAGTTAAAAAAGATGTGAGAAATAAGCATTTGAAAAAGCAAATATTATGATTTATAAGTTCAAACAGAAATACATTTTAGATTACAATATACAACCAAAGTAAGCTATGGCTGATTTACAATGTACTGTCAAATGAGTGAATCTTATTGACCTCAGGCTTATCTCGGGTCAACATTTAAAAAGAGAAAAGGTGACAAAAAGTACATATAACAGGATCTTAAGAGGTTCTGGACAAATCATTTGATTCTGGACTTGTCATATTTTTTTTTCAACGAAATCACATCCGAGGGTTGAATTTTTATTAGCTATTTAGAGAGTGAGTCCTGCCTAGTATTAATTTCAATAAAAAAAGTTAAAATAGAACCCTATTTGAGAGTCAATCTAATACTTACATTACATTGATAAATTAAGGCAAATCCTGAAATATTTTTAAAGTGCGTTTTTAATGAAATATTATCCAGCAAGTATTTAAATGAAACGGTCTTATTTAAATACAAATCATAACATGATATTTTTCATGAAACATTTTTCAATGAAATTCAATTGATGGGTCAAGATAAAACGAGCTAATTTAGGTGAAAACCCTTACATGATGATGTGTTTTCATAACTTCTTTCATAAAATTCCATCAAGGGGTGAAGATAAAATGATCGAATTTAAGTGATTTAAGGATCACGAGAATATGTTTTCTTTGATATTTTATATGAAATCCCATCCAATGGTCAAGGTAAAATTTTGATTTTGATTTTGATTTGGTCACGTGTTCGAAAGATCCATATAAGGCCCATAGAACCATATAGGAACGTCATTTTGAATGTCACGTGATAGATCCATATAAGGCTTTTAGAACCATTTATGGAAAGAAGAGGGAAAGCCCCTGACACCTGTTTCACGATTTTTATGCACTTCATTATTGTACCGAAGTTTGCCGATTCGATTCGTCGTATTTCGGAATCCTGGTGACAATTTTATACTCCATTGGAGTATTTTTGACCTACTTCTTATGACGGAAATTCCCGAACCTTGTTCGGATTAATCCGGATTTTGTGACCTACCTTATCTACCGAGATTTCACGAGTTAACATTCGTCTCATTCCGGAATCCTGGTGACAATTTTATACTCCATTGGAGTATTTTTGATCTACTTTTTCTGGATTTTGCCCTACTTATTATATCTTGACAACAAGCAAATCAAAAAGTTCGACATGAACGGGTCTCGATCAACTAACCTAGACTATGGAAGCCAGGCACGCTAACCATTAGGCCAACGAGCTACCGATATGAAAGAACAAAAGTATTATATATTTATACCGAGCGTCAATTCAAAATGATCCTCACTTTTGTCTCCACTTAAATACGACTCGTCAGTTGTATCCAGAACAGTAGAACGCCTATGGCGCTAGTGAATAACCAAGTCCCAGGTGAGTGGTTCGTATCCCTCCGTGATATACTATTTTTGTTTTATTAAATACGACAGAAAGGAGCAAGGTGTAGGTTGAAAACAAGACGTTAGTTTGTTTCAAAACAGTTTGGAAACATTAATCTCTGGAACATTATTTTTTCAACACTGATACAAATTTCCCTGACATTTCCCTGACATGTCTACCGTTTCAAAATTCCCGGTCATCTTTGGCCCTTTTGACCTAATTTTAAAATTACCTGACATTTCCAGCACTTGGAAAATCAAGTCAATTTCCCTGACATTTCCAGGTGTTTCCTAGTGTTTCAAAATGGTGGACGAAGTGTTTGATTAGATAATTTACATATTAAGCTTCTTAAATGGGCAACAAGGCCTGTACATAGAAAATTCGAAATTTTTTACATTTTCTGAATTTTTAGGGCAACATTTGGCTTTAACATCTTTTTTATACATTTTTTCTTAAAATGTATAGATAAACAATAAATTTCAGCATAAAGCAGTGCAAATTCAGTTCAAAGCTTCTATAAAGGGAGTCCAACTTATAGATTTTGAAAATCCGACTCGTTTAAAGAAGAATATCAGCAGCTTAAATCACGCCTTGTGATCATACAAAATGGATGGAGGGGGGGGGGGGTAGGTGATTTCTGCAAGAAAACTCAACAAATTTAGAAGATTTATTTTTTTCAAGATAAAATTTACAACTGAATTGCCAAATGAATAGGCGCAGTGCATGGCAAAATATGTAAGGTCTTCTAGTATTTTTTGAACTGATACGCTTCTAAGATATGAGATCTTTTATAAAAGGCGCATCATCATCATCATCATCAACGTGCAAAAGTCAATTTTTTTGCTATAAATCAGGCAACAATGGTCTACACGACCTGTAATAAATAGGTATGAGGGGCGTTATTAGAGAATTTTCGTTATAAGTTTTTTAAAAACTTATACGTATACTTATACTTATAAACCCAATAAACAAGGTGTTTCATAATTTCCTAATTCGTCGGGAAATATCTCCTAGGACGGTAATAAAAAGGGCCAATGGCATACCATCCGTACCCCCTTGATGTAAAGCATGTTTAGTTGTGTCATATGTGTTTTCTAGAATCAAATAGGCTGATATAGCACACGGGTTTTACAGATTTATCTACTCTCAAATATATTTTTTGTAGATGATCGTTTTGAATCACCTTGTAGAAATAACGAAGGGAGAATTAGTTCAGCTAATGAATGAGTCGAGCTATTTGATTGGATACTATGCCTATTCAGCCGATTAATTTTAATAAGCCATTCTGGTCAGTAGGTCCACACATATACTATGCGGAGATCCAACTCTGTAAGTTTATAATCTGCGTATAAAGGCCCTTTTATACGTAAAAACTTAAAAATTGACCTTATAATTTCATGAGAACTTTGAAATGATCGACTCGTTCGTGTAGTGATTCACTTTAAAGGGTCTTGTTTATCGTACACTACAAGGACCCGTCAACTAGAATTTAGTTTATCGTGTTCATAATTGACACTAGCAAAGGACATTGTATTCGCAGTCCCTAGTTGATGATGAAGCTTGACTATATCGGGAATAGTTATGCCCCACTTGGTACAGATTATGAAAATCAATTTGAATTGATTTTAGTTCGACAAGACCCTTTAAACTATAAGTATACGTATAAGTTTTTGAAACAACTTATAACGAAAATTCTCTATTATCACAACACTGACATTGCTCACTTTTTAAAGTTGTTTCAAAGCGTTATATGTAAATGGGCGTGTGGAAGGCCCGTGGGTGGCAATAAAATAACTCGAACTTCAAATTAAAATATATATAAAATAGTATATTTCAAACTTCAATGTTTAAAATACAATGCTCTGTAATGTACAACATGAACTCTTACAGCAACTACTGACAAGCCAACACCCAATGCAAACTCAGCTACATGTGAGTGAGAAAGACCACTTACAAGGTGTGTACTGAATGTATGATATCATTGTAAAATTAATTTCATGCCTAATAGAGTCAATTTGGCGGGAAATCAACAAGCGGAGTATATCGTCACAATATCCTCCGCATATTGGGTTTTCCGGAGTATATCGTCACGATATCCTCCGCCCGGAGTATATCGTAACGATATCCTCCGGATGTTCATTTTGCCAATAAATATCAAATTTATTTTTTCATGTTATTATACATTTAGTACACTAAGTGTAGGATAACCTATTTTATCTCTGTATACATTTTAACTTTAATACATCGTTGAATCGAATTTGTCCAAAGGTCTTGAAACGTAAAATACCTAAATATTTATCTTAGACCTTGGGATGACCTTGTACAAGAAACATTAATGTTGACCTCGGTTCATCTAATCATAATTCGCCAAGGGCCATAGTATCATCAAACGCCAAATACCTAGACATTGATCGTTTACTTGGATTTGAATAAGGAGTATGATTTTAAAATTGGCTAGGTCGTGGTTAAGCAACAATAGTATGTTCGAAATACCGCTGTGTAATGCCTGGATCACATTTGCTGCGAGTATTTTGTTCAAAATTGAATACATTTCTGAACACAATACTCAATCGGCCGGGCGCCGTAGTGAAAATCGGAGCAAATGTGACCAAGACATAAAACAATTGAATAATACTGTATCAGTTTCACATTTACAGCGGTCAAAAGCATTTACAAAAAACCGCCAGAGTTGGCAATCATATAAAATGAAACCAATCCCGCTGTGATTCATAGAAATAACTAATTTACTGCATTGAGTTCAATGTTATAACCATGTCGATTTACATGAGTGTCCGATTCAGTGTACCAAATTTAAACCTTGACTGTTCTCCAGAAAGCAATAAGCTGACATATATCATATTTTACATTTTAATACAACTGAAAAGATAATAAATGTTTTAATATAAAGTTGACGTAGTTATAAATGTTTTCAGCGTAAAATCAAAGCACAACCATATAATTAAAAACATTACGCTGGGATTCCAACTGGATACAACTGACGAGTTGTATTTAGGTGGCCTAAAGTGCTGCTTATTTTTTCGTGAAGCCACTCAGTAAAATTACGATTTCTCTCAACCCTGATGTTCAATCAACATCATTCGAGTATCTATATGTTCCTGACACGTTCGGGCATCCGGTTATGACAACGTCTACCCAATGTTTGCACGAGAAATTGACGTAATTCATGACTGAAATCGGGAAGACAAAAATATGTGATATTCTTTCAGAATTGTTTATAATAACTATTTACAAAAACGTTCCCGAGACACAATCCATTTAGGTAGGGTTTGTTTTAAAGTCGAAAAGCCCCAATAAGACAATACAAACCCAGATTAAACCAAGAAGAATGCAGATTTCATGTAATGATTTACATTCATGTAAACAAGGAAAGTACATATAATCCCCATATAAAACACTGGCCTACGTGACATGTAAACACAGGTTCAAATTGAAATATAGAAAATTTTCAACATAGCATTTGCTTCTGTGTTCTGTATGCCCCTCTACCTGCTAATAAGGCAATGTATCTTCAAATAAAACCTTAGCCAAGTAGATAAGGGTCTCTGGAACACTTTTGTAAATAGTTTTCACAAGCAATTTTATTCCCGGACGCCCAAACGTGTCAGGAACACATATATATTTGAATGATCTTGATTGGACATCAGGTTGCAGAGAAATCGTATTTTTACTGAGTGGATTATTGAATTTCATAGATCTAGAGGCCCTTCAGGAGTGGAAAACCTTAAATTATCAGAGATTAATGTTTCCAAACTGTTTTGAAACAAACTAACGTCTTGTTTTCAACCTACACCTTGCTCCTTTCTGTCGTATTTAATAAAACAAAAATAGTATATCACGGAGGGATACGAACCACTCACATGGGACTTGGTTATTCACTAGCGCCATAGGCGTTCTACTATTTTGGATACAACTGCTGAACTGACGAGTCGTATTTAAGTGGAGACAAAAGTGAGGATCATTTTGAATTGACGCTCGGTATAAATATATAATACTTTTGTTCTTTCATATCGGTAGCTCGTTGGCCTAATGGCTAGCGTGCCTGGCTTCCATAGTCTAGGTTAGTTGATCGAGACCCGTTCATGTCGAACTTTTTGATTTGCTTGTTGTCAAGATATAATAAGTAGGGCAAAATCCAGAAAAAGTAGATCAAAAATACTCCAATTGAGTATAAAATTGTCACCAGGATTCCGGAATGAGACGAATGTTAACTCGTGAAATCTCGGTAGATAAGGTAGGTCAGAAAATCCGGATTAATCCGAACAAGGTTCGGGAATTTCCGTCATAAGAAGTAGGTCAAAAATACTCCAATGGAGTATAAAATTGTCACCAGGATTCCGAAATACGACGAATCGAATCGGCAAACTTCGGTACAATAATGAAGTGCATAAAAATCGTGAAACAGGTGTCAGGGGCTTCCCCTCATCTTTCCATAAATGGTTCTAAAAGCCTTATATGGATCTATCACGTGACATTCAAAATGACGTTCCTATATGGTTCTATGGGCCTTATATGGATCTTTCGAACACGTGACCAAATCAAAATCAAAATCAAAATTTTACCTTGACCATTGGATGGGATTTCATAGAAAATATCAAAGAAAACATATTCTCGTGATCCTTAAATCACTTAAATTCGATCATTTTATCTTCACCCCTTGATGGAATTTTATGAAAGAAGTTATGAAAACACATCATCATGTAAGGGTTTTCACCTAAATTAGCTCGTTTTATCTTGACCCTTCAATGGACATCAGGTTGCAGAGAAATCGTATTTTTACTGAGTGGATTATTGAATTTCATAGATCTAGAGGCCCTTCAGGAGTGGAAAACCTTAAATTATCAGAGATTAATGTTTCCAAACTGTTTTGAAACAAACTAACGTCTTGTTTTCAACCTACACCTTGCTCCTTTCTGTCGTATTTAATAAAACAAAAATAGTATATCACGGAGGGATACGAACCACTCACATGGGACTTGGTTATTCACTAGCGCCATAGGCGTTCTACTATTTTGGATACAACTGCTGAACTGACGAGTCGTATTTAAGTGGAGACAAAAGTGAGGATCATTTTGAATTGACGCTCGGTATAAATATATAATACTTTTGTTCTTTCATATCGGTAGCTCGTTGGCCTAATGGCTAGCGTGCCTGGCTTCCATAGTCTAGGTTAGTTGATCGAGACCCGTTCATGTCGAACTTTTTGATTTGCTTGTTGTCAAGATATAATAAGTAGGGCAAAATCCAGAAAAAGTAGATCAAAAATACTCCAATTGAGTATAAAATTGTCACCAGGATTCCGGAATGAGACGAATGTTAACTCGTGAAATCTCGGTAGATAAGGTAGGTCAGAAAATCCGGATTAATCCGAACAAGGTTCGGGAATTTCCGTCATAAGAAGTAGGTCAAAAATACTCCAATGGAGTATAAAATTGTCACCAGGATTCCGAAATACGACGAATCGAATCGGCAAACTTCGGTACAATAATGAAGTGCATAAAAATCGTGAAACAGGTGTCAGGGGCTTCCCCTCATCTTTCCATAAATGGTTCTAAAAGCCTTATATGGATCTATCACGTGACATTCAAAATGACGTTCCTATATGGTTCTATGGGCCTTATATGGATCTTTCGAACACGTGACCAAATCAAAATCAAAATCAAAATTTTACCTTGACCATTGGATGGGATTTCATAGAAAATATCAAAGAAAACATATTCTCGTGATCCTTAAATCACTTAAATTCGATCATTTTATCTTCACCCCTTGATGGAATTTTATGAAAGAAGTTATGAAAACACATCATCATGTAAGGGTTTTCACCTAAATTAGCTCGTTTTATCTTGACCCTTCAATTGAATTTCATTGAAAAATGTTTCATGAAAAATACCATGTTATGATTTGTATTTAAATAAGACCGTTTCATTTAAATACTTGCTGGATAATATAAAAAATGCACTTTAAAAATATTTCAGGATTTGCCTTAATTTATTAATGTAATGTAAGTATTAGATTGACTCTCAAATAGGGTTCTATTTTAACTTTTTTATTGAAATTAATACTAGGCAGGACTCACTCTCTAAATAGCTAATAAAAATTCAACCCTTGAATGTGATTTCGTTGAAAAAAAAATATGACAAGTCCAGAATCAAATGATTTGTCCAGAACCTCTTAAGATCCTGTTATATATTTATTCTTCTGCGTTTTTTGACATGTTTATGCTATTTTCAGAACCATTTCCTCCGAGCGCTATAGCAAGTAGAGCATTCGATGGAACTACAATCATTATAAGTTGGGAGGAGCCGTTAATTGGGAATTACACTGGTTATGAGGTGCAGTATAACTCAATTGGTGATGGTGTACCAAAGCCACCTATACAACTTGGGCAGCAGGAGACGTTCATAACGTTGAGCAATCTCACTCCAGCTACAAATATAACTGTTAATGTCAGAGCTGTTGCTAGAGATGATGTTATTCAGATTACACAATACAGCAGCATTCTACAGACTTCACAATTGACAAGTAATTCGTTCATCTTATTACGTTTTTTTACGAGAATCGCACTTACAGGGTGATCATGAAAAAATATCAAACGTGCTATAACTTTTGTAAATATTAATGAATCTAGCTCATTTTCTTACAGAACATTGATCAACTAATTATGCGTATATAACATAAATTGTAATATGTTACATTTAATATTGTGCGTTCGATGGTAACCATGGCAACCCGTGTGGGGGGAACCCAGATCAGTCAAAAAAGAAAGAAAATATTTCGATGTTTTCTTTCTTAATGGTTTTATACTATGGGAATACAAACATGTTTGTTACATTCAATGCATTTTTTCATTATTATTTTCTGAGATGTTCATTCTAGATGTACTTTATATTTGTCATTATGTTCAACACATTTTTAAGGACGTTTAAATCAATTCGAGAATCCAGTCCATGAAGTTACCTTCACTAATAACATGCACCACGTCGAATACCACCTTTTTCAGATCCTCGTCTGTCATGGGAAATTCTCCCCATAGTTCGTATTTTAGGTCCCCATGAAGTCTCTGTGAGCCATGCCTGGTGATTAAGGGCCATACCCAGTTGTTCAAACCCATTGCTTTCCATTTGTTTGTGTGTTAGACTTGTTGTAAGGCAAGATACATTATCCCAATGCAGGATGAAGTGATCTACCAACTTTGGTATTTTCTTGAAGTGATCTACCAACTTTGGTCTTTTCAAGTGCGAGTGGCGTTCAAACATGTATTCATAGACTGGATTAAACGTCACAAAAGTGTGTTGAATATAATAGCAAATTTACAGAACACATAAATTGAACATCTGAGAAAATAATGATATAAAATAATGCATTGAATGTAACAAAATATGGTAATATTCATTAGAACCATTAAGAAAGAAAACATCACACAATTTTCTTTCTTTTTTGACTGCTCTGGGTACCCTCGACATGGGTTGCCAAAGTTACCACAGAACGCAAAATATTAAATGTAACATGTTGACATTTATTGTATGTGTGACTAATTAGTAGATCAACATTCTGTGACAAAATGAGCCAGATTCATTGATATTTATATAAGTTAGAGCACTTTTGATCTTACTTCAACTGGTGAAAAAATCGCCAATACCAACCAGACATCCGGATTGTATATACAGCTTCAGCCAAAAGATTTTATATTCTCAATACTTTTATTAACACTGTAGACCTAATAGGGATGTTTCAGCTATTCGGAATCTGAAAGTGAGCTTTACAGGGAAAGTGAAAGTCAGATTTCAGGGGTCATGCCATAAGTTCAGTTGCATTAAACGTTTATTATAACTGATAAAACAATAGTTTCAAAGCTAAAAACATCAATGTGCTTTTTAGAGAATATAGCAACATTAAAATAATTTCAAGATGCTTTTATTTGTTATTCGCTGTGGATTACATTTATTAGAAATATGACACAAAGTATATTCTCTTGTACTGAATATTACATGTATTGATAGAACAGTTGATTGAGCAGTTTAAGTAGTCTCAAAGAGATAACTCCGCCTACTCCCAATTTTTCTGTTTAGCGTCTTACATTTTTTACGTAAATTTAGGGGTTTTCTGCGTATTTCAGAACTTTTATACTTCCTAAGGAGTGGGTATCGACATGGATATATTTTATCAGCTAAAAGTCTACAGTCTTCAGGGAATACTAAAGGTCCCCCGGGCCCAATATTTGCCATATAGCCAAATGTTTGTGCATCATTCATATGACCTAAAAAGCCACTATGGACATAACAAAGGTCATTGTTATTATTATCTACTATTACTTGGGTATGCATACAATGGTATCCTCTATTTCCAGAGTAAAAAAGTGCTTGGGCTTCATTTTCTGGCCTGTTAATTTCATGGGATGTTCCATCAACAGAGCCAATTGCAAATGGGAGATCATTCCAATTATTCCTCATTGCATTCCATTCTTCAAGAGATGGCCAGCGTACATTGTTGCATATAGTTCCCATAATATTGGCCAAACATCATTAATGACTCGTGACACAGTTGTAATGCTAACATCGAGCATCAGCGAGAGTAGAGGATAACAAGGGTACGATCTCAGCCAGATCAATGTGAGGAGTAGTCTATTGTGAGGTGACATGTTATGTCGCATACCAAAAGTTCTAGGCAGAAAATTACCAACCATCTCATGAAACGTATTAACTGTTTCACCAACAGTTTCAAAAAACTCATATGGGTGTTTTTCAAATAATCCAAGGACATCTCGTCCTTGCCAATTGTTGTTATCTGCGCCCAATCTGTTACGAAAATTTAACAACGGATCTGGAGGAGGCGCCAATTAAAACAATAGGGTTGGAATTATCTCACTTTGAAGGCCTGGTGGTGGTGCAGCTAGAAACATAAGCAATGCAACTAATGCATGCTTCTCTCTTAGGCTCAAATTGCGCATTCTACTGAAAATACAATCATAAAAATACTTCACTATTTTTGACATTCTCCCTGAAGAAATTGCCTAAACAACTCAGGATCTATTTCAAAAGCTTCAATGGGTATATAGTATGAGAGTAGACTACATATAGTATTTGTATTATACCACTGTAAAATGTCGGAACAGAAAGGTATGTATTCATTATTGTTTATGATTCTCTTGATAATAATTGAGTCTAGATAAATAAATATGTATTTGTTTACCATTATTGTAGAGTTTATATGAAACGTATCCACATTTGCTGATAAGGTTTCCTTGTTTGTGAAACATATTCTTGAAGAAAAACAAATAAATTTTGGAAATAAATTGTTGTTTCTTTCTAAACCCTTATGACATGACCCCTGAAATCTGACTTTCACTTTCCCTGTAAAGCTCACTTTCAGATTCCGAATAGCTGAAACATCCCTAATATTATATTTTTTTCTAAAGTGAACCTTACAACTGACACAGTAATCAAATATATTTATTTAAAGAAGGGAATACCAATTTAAAACATTCATCACATAAATCTCATCAACACATACATATATTGACAGATTGTCGATTGATAAAATTATTTGTGGCGCCTATAATGCTCCCGATGAAATCTACATTGTATAAAGAATATAATTTGTCGTAATACCAGGTCTAATGTGTACAACAACTAGAAATTCAAAAATGACTTCAACCAATTGCGACGAAAGGTAAATCAAACTTAGAAACTATTTTGAGCAACCTATTGCGAGAGCTTGTCTAGACAGAAAATGTAATATATTTAATTTTTAATGGAATTAGTTGAATAAATGAGATTTTCCTCATTAAGAAGACGCTTCAGGCACAAGCCAAAAACAAAGCTATCCCATTCTTATTAAAAATAAAACGTTATGTTTAAACATGCTAAATTTATGTCTTCCCTCTTTTTTGGCATGTATAACACCGTGTATAAGATCAACCCAGAGAAAATAGCCTGAATACAGGGTGGTCAAAAAATGGAAACCCTAATACCATTTTCCTCATATCTTTGTCATTTTATGTAATAACTCCCTGATATTTTACACTTAAAGTGTGCGCCTGACCCGGCTACGTATAGCACAGAGTTTATACTGGCGGATTAGACTAGTTCATTTTTTATATGTGTGTGAAAGCTTTCTCTTATTTGCGTTTTTTCGTTTAGTACGGTTCTGTTATAATTGCCGAGGTCATATAACCGGGATAAAACAATGATTATCGTTGACTGCCCACACACAAAACATACGTTGAGTGAACAGTGTTATTACAAACAACAGGCTTTAGAAAACAAAGCGTAGTGTGATAATAAGCTGTACACTACTACTGCTGCATGTACATATTACTAATTTACTAGGGCTCCCAAAGAGTGGATAGGGAGGTTGTGATTGTCACTTTTAAATTTTACATTTCAAAATTGTCATTTTACATGTCATAATTTGTTGGTTTCATTCGTTTAGCCAATCAAAACATTGTAAAACAATAAATTGTCTGGTTACGTACAATCAATTTTGTTCAGTTTTGATTAGTTGTCAGAATAAAGTTACGTTCATCTGAATCCATGTATCAAAACAAAAATCCTATTTTCACTTCAAAATACTTCAGTGAGATGAAGGCTCGGAATTGTCACATGCAATAACTTATTGTCGTATTCGTTATTTTATCTTCTCGATAGTAGCATTTAGTCGCACATTTGATGCCAGGTCACCTTGTCGCGTACCTCTTGGGGAACCCCACATTTATGTGTGTACTCATGGAAGTAAATTCCCCGGTGTAGCCGAGAGCCACAAACTTTTCAACAGGTTCGAAATGACCAATTTCTCTTATATATACTCTAAATGTTTTATTATTTAGCACCTACAAAGTATTGCTAATAACTATATGTAATTTCAATAAGGAAACTTATCTGGCTACATGTAAATTCAATATCAACACTAGCTGTTCTCTCAACACGTCCTGGCTTACCTTGTGGTGACAAACCCTGGATTTTCGCTATTTATAGTTTATCAACACCTGGACGCATGCGCATTTTATAGTTTATCGGGCACTTTAAGTACATCGTTCAATTTGCTTCCAGCCTTTTTTATTTCATGACCATCAGATTGATAGTCACAATGTTACAGTACTTTAAAGAACATGCCCAGTTAGTGACCACTATTGCGTTGTGAGGAAACCCGTACTCATTGTCTAAAATGTCCCTACCTGTGGGGATATGGGAGAGATAGAGTATATGAGAATGACCTCAGGACAATTGCAAACCTCAAAAGTGAGATAATTTGTGTCATTCAGGCCATAACTGCTGAGGAATGCATTTGGGTCATTGACAACTGTGCTGTATTGCCTACAACGCGATAATGGCCAAATCTGAAGCATGTTATTCAAAGTGCTGTAAAATTGTGAGTATCAGTCTGATGGTCATGAAATAGGGTGGTAGGAAATTGAATGATGTACAAATGTATGAAATATCAGGGAGTAATTCCTTAAAGTGACAAAGATATAAGGAAAATGCAGGGTTTCCTTTTTTGACCACCCTGTAGATTATGTCGAGTTCTATAACCGTCGTAGATTGTTATGTGACCAAAGCATGAAGATAATTAAAAAAAACTTTTTGGATACATTATTGAAATAATAAATCTATGTATAGATTTATGATTGAGGCCATATCATGATTTATTCAATTACATTTTGTTCAATAAGCTTATAATACGCATATTTCTAACATATCATATAATTTCATTAGAACCATTGGCACCTCTTGCTAATAGTGTCTTAGCCACTGCTATCAATGATACGGCCATAGAAGTGCGATGGACGCCCGATAGAGCACCAGACGGGGGCTATGATACGTTTCGGATTCTTATTTTACCAGCAGCAGAAAATGAACTTAATTCGTTTATTTCATCGAAGGATACAAACTTATTCAGAATAACCGACTTATATCCTGGAAGGTTGTATAATATTAGTGTGAGGTCTATTGTGGGAGCGGAGGAGAGTGGAGAAGTTTTTGCAAATGGAGGCGCAGGTCAATTGACAAGTAAGAAATTAATATGTTATTTTCCAATGGCACATACTTTGAATCGTTTTCGATTTCACGTGTACAACATCCAGATTTCAAATTGGAATAAAGAAAATGATATCGTATGTTAACAATATAATTGATTATTCATCTAAATGCCTTGCTTCTTAGCACCCAGTCGGCCTGGAAAGCTGATGTTGGAAAAGGCTCCTGCAACCTGGTCACCCTATCACATGTATATCACCTGGACTATCTCAAAAAGTGAGAATGGTGTAGACAGATACAGCGTATCCTTAACAATTCGAACGGGAAGTATTGGTCAAGTGGAATATTCTGGAAATAGACACGGAGTGAATATAACGAATTTATGTCCCGGAATGTCATATTGTGTACGGGTTGTTGCAGAACTCCGAAATCTAATAAGTCCTCCGAGTGACAATTGTTTTTCTACGGTAGAAACACGTAAGTCTTAATCATTTTAAAGTCCCCGTCTAAAGTTTGAAAATATTTTTTTATCATTCATTTACTATTTGTCAGGACTTAAAAAGTGATTTTAGAGATTTTTGAACCAAAAAAACTTTTTGAAAAAAAAGTTATGAGCATTTCATTTCTCAAATATTCAAATTTCCCGCCATTTTTCAAAAAAAGTTGAAATTTCTTAATCATCAAATATTTCTTAATGCATTTCAAAAAAAGATTATCTTTTTAACACCAATGCAAAGATTGAACAAAGGACACACTATTTCAATAATAAAATGCCATATTCAAAGGGCCACTGCAATGTTTTAGCATATCAAAAATATTTTTAAACATTAGTGATGTCACTAAGGTACCAAAAACTTTTTGAAAAAAATTGAATTTTTTTTTCGATGTCAATCTTTTCTAAATATGCTAAACTTTCATAAAAAAACAATGTTGATTGTCTAACCAGGTTAAAAGGAAGAATAAATTATGTTTAGATATCATTGTACCATTGGTTTCTATGAGAACTAAAATTTTGAAATGCATTTTTCTCAGAACCATTTTCATGCACTGATAAGTTCATTTCTCGCTTATTTATGAACCGATTTTCTTAATTTTTTCGGCAAAAAAAATGGGAGGATGATTGCTATACATTGGTATGAATTATGGCTAATTAGAAGATATGAGTGACCTCTAAAAGTTGGTTTTAAATAAATTCACAAATTTTGGAACAAAAAGTCTATCAAAAAACACTTTTTGAAATTAAAAAAAAGTTTCACATATCACATTTTGATAACATTGGGTAAGACTACAATATAAGCCAAGGTGGTTTAAACTTTATATGGGGCCTTTAAGCATTTCATATATATACTGTAATTTATGCCTGCGAACTAACATTCCCGTGTATGTTTCTGTTTGACGACTTAAAAACATATTCAGATTTCCGAGCCATTATAATTTAAGGAATAAATTAGGATCCATTCATTGGCATGCCTTGATATATGCCATCCATATAGTATGGAAACTTCTGGTTGCCAACCGTATGGAGATGCGGGTGCATTAATGTTTTAATAGTTGATTTGCTGGTGATTGTCTGACTGTTTGGAAGGGGGTTGACGTTTCATTCTTTTTTAGGCCCTTGACTGTCTACTGGTTTACCTTTCACTTGAGATCATTTTTGCGTACTAACAGCACAATATTTCTGTTTAAGATTGCTTTACGTCAACAATTAGATATAATATTTTTTTAAGATACAATAGACAGGCATATGTCATCAGATACACAATCACAAAAGTGTGATTATGACCAAGATCTAGAATGATTTTTGAAATCAGGCATATCGTTTGGTTATTGTGTAATGGTATTATTGTTGTAAATGGAACTGGTGATGATAATACAATTCAGCGCCAATAGTTAATACTTCAGTGGATAGTATCTCAGTATATGTCTGCATTTCACTTTTTAACAATGAAACACCATGCCAATCGTTGATCATCGCACGTATAATATAATCACATTGGTTTTGTTTATCTATGGACCTATATAGAGACATATTGTTGATACTGACTTCTTGATGTCAATGTTGTGATCAAAGGGAAGAAAACGGTATCCTATGCGTGCTAAAGGTTAAAAGCTTTATAAATATCTAATAATAAAAATATATCTAATGTATTGCAGGTCCTAGTGATGCACCTACGAATGTAATTTTAATTCCACAAAGGAGGTCATTGACAGTTATCTTTGACACACTTAGAAGACCAAATGGGCGAATAACGACATATGAAAGCAATATATACAACTTGGATGCAGGAACAGATACAATTCAAAATCACACTACAGCGAGAAAGTTATCAATTACTGTTGAAACTATAATCATAAGAGACTTAGAACCATATACAAACTATACCATACGGGTGAGAGCATACACCAGTGTAGGGAGTGGTCCGTGGAGTGGTCCGGTCTCCGAATGTACTCTAGAAGCAGGCAAGTATAGTAATTGAACCTGGTGTCAACATTTATATCTGTCCACGTATTTATAGTCCGTCAGTATATATAGTACTGGGCTATATTGTTTACCGATACAGAAAATAGGGTCCGGTTAAGGCAACACACCCTAGGACACCAGGTCCGGAGGTGTATGGTCCCCCGGATATTCAGGGAGACTATATTTACTCTGACACCGGATTTACTAAATCAAATATAATGTTCAAATATATAGAAAGATACGACCACATCATTATATCCTCTCCTCCAAAAGTTTGGAATCAAAATACATTTGTTTAGTATATGGAGCAATATTCAAAACTATATGCATCACATCACTTGATTTTGTCTATCCCACACAATTTGAGCCTGGGTGCTCTATATTGTGTGAGTTGTATCTTTTACACTTGTATCTACAAGTATTTTTCATGTAATGAGTATATCAATTTTTGATTTTTTCTTCAACATTTATTTCAATAACTTCAATATGATTGACACTTCCTATGATGTTATGGTTTTTGGATTGTGATATTGGTTATTGAATGGTTGGGGGAAATGGGATATTAGACATATTTTCGTCTTACGTTAGATCATGGTTTTGGAATAGATGGGGTATGATTTGTTTTTCATATGACTGGTATACACCTAGAGTTTGCTTTTTCTTGTTAGGTTCCATTACATTACACATTTCCCTTTGGCATCGTGCTTAGATATTTAGATTTGCAAATGTCTTCGATAATTCTAAACAATTCTGAATGCCAAATGTAGGTTATCAGTTTAGTGAATGCGACTAACATTACTTTTGTTTTTTAACTACTCACTTCTTTTTGTATCTTTAAGTCTGTATTTTATCAATAATAGAAATGGGTGCGATCTTGTGTTTTCCACACAGGCCGATATATCTCGATCTTACAATGATAGTTCAGATACTTCCTTCAATAATAGATGTTTTCACAATGTGGTTTGAGTTATTATTGACCATTGCATATCTATCAAATATATTCTTAGAAATTAAGGCACAACATGTATCATCAATGAGTTTAATAGAGAACCTCAGGATTTGTCTTATTTCCTATTTTAGCACCCGAAAATGTATCCAGTTTTAATGCTGCTCCAATTAACTACACTACTGTGCATTTAACATGGACCCCTCCTACAAAGCGAAATGGTATTATACGAGAATATGTTATTAAAAATCCTCCTGCAGCAAATGTTAGAGTCCCATCTACCACACAAGAATATATAGTGACCGGATTAAATGGTTACACTCACTATACATTTGGAATAGTGGCAGTTACTGTTGAAGTTGGAAATGAAGCCCGAATTAGTGTACAAACTCCAGAAGGACGTAAGTTTTGTTGGATATATGCTCGTCTAATTTTGTTATACATTAACAGTAATTTGTGAACAAAGAAAACCTTGATTGAGGAGTGATTGTTTGAAAAATTACATTTATATTAAAATTTGGGAAACTAATATTTCTAAAATTCATCATATTGTTATTGTTTTGGACTTTGGAAGATACAAGATAGTTATAGGCAAACTTCAAACTTGCTGGTTTTTTGTAACAATTGTTGGCCTTTTACTTTTGGCACTTGTGCGTACTTATTCATCATTTTAAGTCATACACGGTATGTAACTTGAAAAATTGAAATGCGTAAAGATTAAATATACATGAACATACGTATTGGACTACATGTAGCAACTATACATTAATAATGTACTTGCAGCTCCGACAATTGTGCGCAATCTTGAAGCGCCGAAAGACGGAATAACCGCATGCAGTATTACCTTGATTTGGAAAGAACCTGAAATACCACATGGTATTATAAGGCACTATATCATAAGACATATACGTACACAAACAACAAAGAATGAAAAAATCGAATTAACAACTACGACCAACTTGACCCTAGTAAATCTTCGTTTTAATTCTACATATGACATCAATGTTGCAGCTGTAACTGTTAGTGAGGGACAGGGCTCAAAAGTTACAGTCACAACTTTATCAAAACGTAAGATTACTTTAATTTGAATTAAAACAGGGTATTCCGTTAAACATATGTTTAATAAACATTGTTTATAGATATATTCCGAGCCCTTCCCCAATTGAGGAGGTTCATAGATGTTACAAACAATCAGAAATAGGTGCTCTATGCTATAATCTCGTTTCCAGCGCCTCCTTCACACGTTAGTAATGTTGGTGCAATCGTAGGGGGAACGGTAGGTGGCCTGCTGTTTTTCCTGATATTGGTCAGTATCACTGTTGTGCTGCTAAAAAGAAATAAAAGGTGTGTTTTAAAGCATTAAATATAGACTTATTAGATAAATTATAACATGTTTATATGAACGATGTAGATTATCAATGTCATTAGTTATTGAATAAACCGCTGTTTGAATAGTGTTTGCTTAATATTATGTGTTAGTGTTACATGATTACTAGACTTTGGAAAATTACTCTGTCCTCTGAAGGTAAATTACCCTATCTGTTTTCTTTTGTTTCATGATCAATGTCAATCTGCAAGTTGGTCATTTATTTTAGAAACTTGGCAAAACGAGAAACACCTTCGGACACGGATACTGGATATTTGGAACCAGTCCGAACAGGGGAAACTGGACAGAACTCATCAGTTTACAATGAGATTGAGCTGCAGCCTCATCAGTCGCATGTGTATGACAGCATTCTTGATGCACCTGTACACATAGACAATGACTACGTTAATATTGGTCCAAAAGCAAAGGAGCAAATGCCACACACGAACGGACAACAGATATATTTAGACCAGCCAGGTAGCGTTCAATATGATTACTCAAATGATAACCATATTTATGAGAAACTTAAAAGACATTGAATATAATGTTAACGATTAAAAGAACCGTGTCTACATGAAACAGTTGTCATGATAATGCGAACTAATATGCAATACCAGAAAATATCAAGGTATGCAAAAAACTGAAACTTGATATACAAACAAGTTCAGTGAAATTCTGTTTGATACTGAATGAAAAGACTGTTCAACGAACACTTGGTAAAACAATTATAAATATGCAAGTCGAACGGCGTAACATGAGGTAAAAATAAAAAAAAATTTCCGACTTAATTATTTATCATAGCAAACGATCAGTAATTGAAATTGCCCGGTATCTACAACTATATATAACTACTTTTACATGACAATAAATAACAATAAATCACGGGTTGTTAATTGGATGTTGAAGTAAATATGCATGTTAGTTCCAAGGAGAAAGTACCAAAAAGTGTTACAGTACACAGCGCCGAAAAAAAATAAAACAACTACTTGCGCACCAGTTATAGGGAAAGTAAACATTTGTATCAAGGGTCGACATCCTTGCGAAGCCAATGCCATATTTAATAAAACACGATATCTTACATTATTATATCACTTTCATATTTCTCGCTTTCGGATTGGTCCGTGTCCTACACGTGACTAAACAAGCGAATTCATTATGTGACAAAAAACTTCAAGAAAAGGGAGAGGACCCCTACCAATCATCAAGTCCTGAAATATAAAAAATAATTGGAAACCACGCCATATCTCTGAATATTTTGAGTTAACAAAAACATTTAACATTTACAATAAACCAATGACACTAAAGGACTAGTGAATGTTAATAGACCCAGAAGCACCTGGAGTTTAGTTGCATTTTGCATACTTCGATTTAAATACAACACTTACCATCGAGATTAATCATCGTCCAAAAATATTTCTTACTCATTTTCAAGTTTCAAGATATGAACGGACGTTATACCATACTTATCAGAGGTTTTTATCAAATAAGCATGAGGTACTATTCATCATTCGCCATTCATTCATGTTGTATTATATGAATACTTAATACATTTGTAGTCATCTTTAATCAGACGTATAGTATAGCAGTAGGTCCCCCTTATCTACTCCAGAGATTGGTCTTGATTCGATTTAACCTCGTTTTATCTCGTTTAGTCTCGATTTTATATCGTTTTATCTCGACATGTTACCTTTGTCTTGTATACCAATCTAATTTAAGTCTCGAATATTATCTCGTTTTGTCTTGTTTTATCTCTTTGCACCAATCTACCACAGTAGTCTAGAGGGGTGTTGCGGTGTGGTTGAACCTGTACTACTACTTATGTGCGTACAATTTTAAGTAAACTGTTCAAATTAAAACAAATCATTAAGGTCTAGAGTATGTGTTTCATAACTGTTACTGGAGCGATACATGTCACGTCACGTATGATCGCATCATATTTCTATCATCAATAAGCAACTAGCAAAACAAAAAGGGTAACGATTTTTGGCATTGAACCTCAAGAAAAGACGGAGATTGCCGAAGATTTACATTGCAAATGAAGTTTGCCGAAGGTAACACGAATGTGAAGAGGGGTGATGACCACGTCTCTGATTGGTCAAAATCGACAAACGGCGGCCTCGAAAATTTCGAAATACGCTTCGAATAATATTATGTTCATTTTTGGTGTGTTAACCAATATCATAATTATTGGAATCGAGTACTGGAAGTGAAGAAGTGCTTCACTGCAATAACGGCAAACAAGACAAAAAAATATTGGAATACAAAATGGTGGAATATGTTTCACTTCCCGTACCGGATATGGCACATATAACAAACATGGTAATTCAACTAAGTGTATGGGATACAAGGGCTATGGAAAGGAAGATGAGTATGACATGGTTGGTACTGGAGGACAATGGACAATGAGTGTCTATGCAATAACGGGTGGTAAGTACTCGTTAGATCTAACAGCTTATGGACCCGTTTCTATCGTTTGATTGCTTATTTTGTCGGTAAACATACGTATTAAGGGATGACTATAATGACGATGCATTAGTGTATTAAAGTGGTACACGTGACATAAGCAAATATTTTTAAAATAGTGGATGGGTCAGACGAAAACATGTAGATCAATGGGGAAATCAAAGTACTGTGTATACCCTCAGCTGCAGATCCTACAGGGATCACTATATCGCCTGCCCCACTACTATAAATAGCTCAATCATTATATGATGTTCCTCCGTTACATAATTTCGAATATCGTATCGTATATGCTTATATATGTACAATAATATTTTTAAATGTTATATAACTCATATGCTTTCATATATAACTTTTCGCATATCACTACCGTTTATTTTGTTCATATTTAATGAGGAGTGTGTGCATGTTTATGCATAAGAAATCTACTACGGTAAAAATGCATCTGCCCCCACAGTACTGTTCAGTGTTCTATTGTACGGTTTTGAAAGCAAACTAAAAAAAAGTCCAAGTCGAAAGAAAATATTCATAGTATCACCATATGTTTCAATCTGAAATGCATATTCTTGATTTTTATTGATGTTAAAACGTGTTAACGTGTATTCTCTTGAATAAGAAGTAAAATGTAATATTATATTGAGGAGTCGTCTCGTAGATACATCACCAGGATAA
Organism: Owenia fusiformis; assembly: GCA_903813345.2. NCBI lineage: Eukaryota > Metazoa > Annelida > Polychaeta > Sabellida > Oweniidae > Owenia > Owenia fusiformis. The sequence goes on along the minus strand of CAIIXF020000011.1, from coordinate 17,021,977 downwards.
TAATTTTGTCTCTTACCAAAGACAAACTAACAAAAAACAGTTTGTGAGTATGAAGAAGTAGAACATGTACGTGTACATTCACGAGTGGACTTTGCCATGGGCATAGACAAACAATGACGATTAGAATAGACTAGATGCGCCTTGAAATAATCATGATTTGCGTCATAACAATTCAAAATTCAGTCAAAGTGATATCATGTTTTAAATCTACATCTAAAATTCACAGTAAGTTTAGAAAGTTTTAATCAACTTTGAAAATTTAATTTTCTTTCATAATGTGACTTCTAGGTCGGGGAGAGTTCCCATAGACCCCATGTTATGAGATCACAAAAAGTGAAATATCTTCTAATATTGGACAACTAATATTTTCTTTTACTGCACATATTTTATTTTGTATAATTATCAGATACATAAGGGTAAGATGAAATTTGAACCACTAAAACTGATGAATATTTAAGTAAAAGGGAATTTCTAATACCCTGCCATATTATCTATCTCGAATCAGCCACCTGGTGGTGAAAATGGTAACTACCTGCTCGCATGTGAGCAATGAGTCACGATGTATGGTGTCAGCACAAAACTGTTAATCTTTAATCAAATTTATATATTATATACAATCGACTAGTAAATCAAGCCACCTTCGAAAAATATAGTTAACTTAATTTCATTAATTTATTGTCGAACATATTGCTTAAAAAGTCATTTTATATAGTTAACTTAATGTAATTGATTTATTGTCGAACATATTGCTTAAAAATCGTTTTTTAAATAGTGTTATCTTTGTACGGCCTAAGACATCACATATCTGTATTATCAGACATTAGTAGTGGATACCATTTTCTTAACTCCGAAGTTCAATAATACATTTAAATGATTAACCTAAGATCTGCACATATATAAAAAATATGTACACTTCTCGATCTAGTATTTCTGACATCGTTCATACACCTCATACTGTGTATGATATAATCATAATGAACAACAAGGCCATCAGTACTATCGTTAAGCCGAGCAACTACGTTGTTTGGTTCATCGTCACAACTGCAGTCATCAGTGCACAGGTAAGGACAACACTGATTTTACATAACACAAGATACTTCCAAATGTTAGACATGTATTTCCTCATGCGACTGTATGTTCTTGTATCTAATATAGTTGAATTTAGAGATTATTTGTTAATGTATGTACATTAACTCCCTGAATCACAGTTTACTATTTACAATCTGTATTCATTCATTTTTAATTTTAGATTGAAAATGGTTTTTCTCAAACTGGTAAGTATAAATAAACCCAGTAAAGCATCTATTGTTCTTCAACTGTATTCGCGGTAATATTAGCTGTTCATTGAAAAGTTCTGTCCAAATATCTTTAAAGTGTGCGCCAAAGTTTAAAACTGCGCAGGCGCACCGCTCTCGCTAAACTATATAAAGAGATTGCCCGGTACACGATTCAGAGGTAAGCCAGGAAGGCGAACGATCTTCGTCTCGTGATGATTTCCCATATAATCTTAACCAGGGAAGTTTCAACATTGAAATTGAAAATAACTATTAGATATACTTTGTAGATGTTATTTATGAAGCTATTTAGTGTTTGCATCAATCAAATGGCTCATTTTGAACATATAAAACGTATTTGTGTTTTGTTTCCCAGGGAATTGTATTGTATGTAGTACACACATAAATAGTGTACATTATACTTGAATAGCCTGGTTTACATGCTGATTACATGCACACGAGTACATGAATGAAGGCCTAATATTGATATACGTAGCTTGCATACCTAAATAAAAAATAAACTCTTCTAATCCCCTAATGTAAACACGGCGGTATACGTAGCCCGATTTATCGGGGACTTTAACGATAAGAATAAATAATTAATAAATGATGTTAATCTTTGGTAGGAAAATGTCCAACTACAGTGTGGTCAAAAAAGAAAACGCTGCATTTTCCTCATATCTTTGTTATTTTAGGTAATTACTCCAGGATATTAAAACATTTGTACAACATTCAATTTTCTACCAGCTAACCATATTCCATGACCATCAGATTGATAGTCACAATTGCACTTTGAACAAGATGTCCCAGTGTGGCCACCATCTGGCAAATCTGAAAAAGGTTGTCAACGATCTGACTACATTTTTCAGCAGGTATGGCCCGAATGACATGGATCATCTCCTTTTTGAGGTCTGCAGTTCACCTGGATTTATTCCCGTAAACTCTTTTTGGTGTATCACCACAGGTTGAAATTAGGTAGGGACATTTTGGATGATGGGTGCAGGTTTACCAAATGTCCAATATTTGCCACTGGAGCATTTTGTTGAAAGTGCTGTAACATTGTGACTATCGATTTGATGGTCATGAAATATAGTGGCCCGGTAGGAAATTGAATAATGTAGTACACATGTGCTAAATATCAGGGGGCAATTTTCTAAAATGATAAAGATATGAGGAAAATTGCGACAGGGTTTCCGTTTTTGACCACCCTGTATATTACAAATCACCAACGAGGAGTTATTCTAATACCAGTATCTTAACAGTATGCAAGTACCATCTATGGCAACCGTTAGAGATACAGGTGGAGGTTTAACCTCTGCTGGGGGCACCTTCCAGATAATAATCGGATATAGTCGGAGCATGGGCAAAGTCCCATTGCATAGCCCCCGAAATCCGAGGAAGGGAGACTACTGATGATGTATCTCGGTTGCCAGTATTGATGAGCATCTTGTGTTTTATTTATGAACTTACCTTACACGATCATAGTTCCATTTATAAATGTCTACTACTTAACGTTTTACGGCTGCTACGACAAACCAGATGCCTATGAAACGTTTGTCCATTTCATTCATAAAGTAGAAAACAAGTAATGTGTCTAGATTCTTATTAACCAGTGCTAAAGGGAGAGTTAGACGTGTTTTCTTTTTGCATCATGTCACATTTCGGGTTGCGGGGGATCGTTTCCCTTATTCTTTAATTCTTTACAATATGTCAGTTCCAGAGAAACCGCTTGCAGTTCGTGCAAGATATGGAACTTCATCAACTTCGATTAGTCTTGCTGTAGCCAACACCAATACAGGCGCTACACATTATATAGCCTTGTATGAGCACAACTCCATATTAAAAGAAGAGGTATTTCCTTGCAGTGGTGAGGAGTTCTTCCCAACAGAACATACTATCGATAAACTGTCTCCATTTACAAATTACACATTTTGTGTGTATTCCGTAATACGATCAGGTGGACCAGACCAAAACAGTTCCAGCTGCACAAATTCAACACCACTTGTGACTACAGGTAAAGATCTATTCAATTTACTATTTACATTTTACAATTAAATTTTACTTGAATCACACAATTAAAACAATGCCATATGATTTGATAAATTGAATTGAACATTACTACTTTAGGTCCCGGTCCAATTACCAACTTCAATATCAGTGACGTGATGGAAACATCCATGTTAGTCGTATGGGAAAAGCCAAAAATCGAACACCGGAGATTAACAGTACGGTACCAGCTATTCGGTAAAGATACTCAATACAATGACGTTACTAATAACAATGAAAATGTTAATCTGACAGGATTGAATGCTGGTGTGCGTTATTCTGTTTGGACCGAGGTTACATATGAGGGCTATACGGCGGCCGAACAATCAAGCACAAAGTATTCATTAACAAGTAGGCACACTTTAACCAATGGCCACGTTTAAGCTTAAACAATTTAGGGTATGTAATTTAGACAGGCTATGGGATTTGGGAAACGTTCTTTTGTTAGCAAATATCGTGAATAATATTGCTATATCTATAAACTTCATGAAATATTGAAATATATGTATCCTAAATGACACGACGTATTACCTCGTAGCTTAACAAACTATTGTTTAGATATTCTGGGTGATGAGAAGAATTACATTCGTCAAAAATAGTTTTTTTCAATAGACTGTCACTGTTGTATACATTTAATTCTTCAGAAAGCCTAACGTTTTGATTGCAAAACATCAATTCAGCAGACGACTTTATCATTGAAGAACAGTGACTAAAACACAAATGTCTGTTTTCCTTCATTATTACCAAGTGTTAATTTAATTTTCAGAACCATTTCCTCCTAGTAGCATAACCAGTAGAGCAATCGATGAAACAACTATCATCATAAGTTGGGAAGAGCCGTTGATTGGAAATTATACTGGTTATGAGGTGCATTATGACCCAATCGGTGTTGGTTCACTAACGCCACCTATAAACCTCGGACGGCAAGAGAGGTCCATAACGTTGAGCAATCTCACCCCAGCTACAAATATAACTGTTAATGTCAGAGCTGTTGCAAAAGATGAGGATATTCAACAATTTAGTCGTATACTTCAGACTTCACAATTTACAAGTAATTCCTTTTTATGTTATTCAAGTTTATTTACAAAAAAATGCATTTAAAAAATACCAACCGAAACTTTCGGATTGTTTATACGGGTTATGACAAAATATTAAAAATGATAAATACTTGTATTAACACTGATATACATTCTGTCTGAAGTGAAACTTAGGCCACACCTGAGACAACTAGTACATATCAAACATGTTTATTTAAAGAAGAAAATACTAATTTTAAAACATTCGCCGCATAATCAGATTAAATCTCATCAACACAGTTGACTGACACCATTATCTGTGTCACCTATAATGCTGTTCATTAAATTTACATTGTAAAAATAATATCATTTGTGGATTTACAAGGCTTATGTATATTACAACTAAAAATTCATAAATGACTTCAACTAATGGCGAAGAAAGGTGAATGAAACCTAAAACATATTTTTGACCAACTTATTGCGAGAGCATGCCTGGACAGAAAATGTAATCTATTTTAAACTGAAATAAGTTGATTCGATTAGAATAAATAGTTTTTTCTCCATTGAAGACGCTACAGGCATAAGCCAAAATGAAAACCATCTCATCCTTATAAAAAATAAAACGATATGTTTAAATATGATGAATTTCTGTCTTAGCTCTTTCTTATCATATATAAGTTCACACATACATGTATATGTAAATTCTTTATTCAATTTGGTCATTTACAAGTTGGTCAGTAGCTTTTAGTTTATAATATCCATATTGCTAACGTATCATATAATTTCATTAGAACCATTGGCACCTATAGCTGAAAGTGTCCTAGCCACTGCTATTAATGATACAGCCATACAAGTGCGATGGACGCTAGAAAGAGCACCCGTTGGAGGTTATCATGGATATCGGATTTTCATTATACCAGCTACCGAAAATGAACTAAATTCGTTTCTTTCATCGATGGATACAAACTTATTCAGAATAACCGACTTATATCCTGGAAGGTTGTATAATATTAGCGTGAGGTCTATTGTGGGAGCGGAGGAGAGTAGAGAAGTTCTTGCAAATGGAGGCGCAGGTCAATTGACAAGTAAGAAATGAATATGTTATTTTCCAATGGCGATTTCACGTGCACAACATCCATATTTCAAATCGGAATAAAGAAAATGATATCGTATGTTAACAATATAATTGATTATTCATCTAAATGCCTTGCTTCTTAGCACCCAGTCGGCCTGGAAAGCTGATGTTGGAAAAGGCTTCTGCAACCTGGTCACCCTATCACATTTATATTACCTGGACTAACTCAACAAGTGAGAATGGTGTAGAAAGATACAGCGTATCTTTAACAAGTGGAACGGGAAGTATTGGTCAAGTGGAATATTCTGGAAATAGACACGGAGTTAATATAACGAATTTATGTCCCGGAATGTCATATTGTGTACGGGTTGTTGCAGAACTCCGAAATCTAATAAGTCCTCCGAGTGACAATTGTTTTTCCACGGTAGAAACACGTAAGTCCTAATCACTTTCAGCATTTCATATATATACCTGCGAACTAACATCCCCGTGTATGTTTCTGTTTGACGACTTAAAAACATTAGATTTGTCATAGATTTCCGAGCCATTATAATTTAAGGAATAAATTAGGATCCATTCATGCCTTGATATATGCCATTCATATAGTATGGAAACTTATGGAAAATGTTTTAATAGTTGATTTGCTGGTGATTGTCTGTCTGTTTGGAAAGGGGGTGACGTTTCATTCCTTTTTAGGCCTTTGATCGTCGACTGGTTTACCTTTCACTTGAGATCATTTTTGCGTACTGACAACACAGTATTTCTGTTCAAGATAGCTACGTCAACAATTAGATATAATATTTTTTAAGATTATGAATACTCAGGCATATGTCATCACATACACAATCGTAAAAGTGTGATTATGACGAAGATTTAGAACAATTTTGGAAATCAGGCATATCGTTTGGTTATTGCGTAATGGCATTGTTGTAGATGGAACTGGTGATGATAATATATTTCTGCGCCAATATTTAATACTTCAGTGGATAGTATCTCAGAGTATGTCTGCATTTCACTTTTTAACAATGAACATCATTTCAATGGTTGATCATCGACTAAAAATTAATATAATCACCTTGGATTTGTTTCTCTGTGGACCTACACTCCCCTCCATAAGTTTGGCAACCTTTTTTCCCCATTGAACTACAATGTACGTGTTAAAGCCTCTTTATGTTTGCATTTTTATTTACTTAACAGGCGATGAAATAACTTATAATATTGATGGAAACGTAACTAGACTTTATTTCCAACACCTCCAAATTGATGATAAGTTTGATGATTTTTTGAAAATCGTCATTCCCATGTAATCCAATGGGAAATGGAGGGTTCGGGGCAAATCAGAAATCAGGATATCTTTTCAGTAAAAGAATCAGCAAAAAATATTTTATATAGAAAATTGAATTGTCTTACTTTTTTAACACTAAGTGTTTAGTTTATTTGATGAATATTAAAGTTACAGCGCTTCAAACTCATGTTTGAAATAATTTTTCGTCTCCTGTGTTAGTTCAATGGGAGAGGTTTTTTGAAAAACAATTTTGACTTTAAAGCCCTATAACTTTGTTGAACCTGAAGAAACATATCAATTTTTGTTAAATAAAGTTAGCAAATTCAATTGCCTGCCTAATTCGTATTTTTTGCAAGGACTCGGATGGATGGATATTCTGTCATATGACTTGGGACAAACCTACCATTTCCCATTGGTTAACATGGGAATGTCGATTTTCAAAAATTCATCAAATTCATCATCAATTTTCGACCTTTTGTAATTGAGGAAAAAAATTAAAGTCAAATTATGTTTTCATCAATAGTATAAGTATTTTCATCGCAGGTTAAGTAAATAAAAATTCAACGGTAAAGAGGCTTAGACACGTAGTTCAATGAGGAAAAAGGTTGCCAAACTTATGGGGGGAGTGTATATAGAGACATATTGTTGAGCTTGATACTGACTTCTTGATGTCAGTGTTCTGATCAAAGGACAAAACGGTATCCTATGCGTGTTAAAGGTTAAAAGCTTTATAAATATCTGATATAAGCAAAGATATCTAATGTATTGCAGGTCCTAGTGATGCACCTACGAATTTAATTTTAATTCCACAAAGGAGATCATTGATAGTTATCTTTAACACACTTCGAAGACCAAATGGGCGAATAACAACATATGAATGCTATATACACAACTTGAATACTAGTACAGATACAATTCAGAATCACACTACAGCGAGAAAGTCATCAATCGCTGTTGAAACTTTTATAATCAGAGACTTAGAACCATATACAAACTATAGCATACGGGTGAGAGCATACACCAGTGTAGGGAGTGGTCCGTGGAGTGATCCAGTCTCAGAATGTACTCTAGAAGCAGGCAAGTAATTGAACCCGGTTTCAACGTTTATATATGTCAACGTATTTATAGTCCGCCAGTATATATAGTCCTTGGTTATATTGTTCACCAATACAGAAAATATGGTCCGGTTAAGGCCACACACCCTAGGGCACCATGTCCAGAGGGGTATGGTCCCCCGGATATTCAGAGAGACTATATTTACTCTGACACCGGATTTACTAATTCAAATATAATGTTCAAATATATAGAAAGATACGACCACATTATTATATCGTCTCCTCCAAAATTTTGGAATCAAAATACATTTGTTTGATATATGGAGCAATATTCAAAGCTATATGCATCACATCACTTGATTTTGTCGATCCCACACAATTTGAGCCTGAATGCTCGATATTGTGTGAGTTGTATATTTTACACTGTCTTGTATCTACAACTATTTTTCATGTAATGAGTATATCAATTTTTGATTTTTTCTTCAACATTTATTTCAATTACTTCAATATGATTGACACTTCCTATGGTGTTATGGTTTTGGATTGTGATATTGGTTATTGAATGGTTGGGGAAAAGGGGATATTAGACATATGTTCGTCTTACGTTAGATCATGGTTTTGGAATAGATGGGGTATGGTTTGTTTTTCATATGACTGGTATACACCTAGAGTTTGCTTTTTCTTGTTAGGTTCCATTACATTACACATTTCCCTTTGGCATCGTGCTTAGATATTTAGATTTGCAAATGTCTTCGATAATTCTAAACAATTCTGAATGCCAAATGTAGGTTATCAGTTTAGTGAATGCGACTAACATTACTTTTGTTTTTTAACTACTCACTTCTTTTTGTATCTTTAAGTCTGTATTTTATCAATAATAGAAATGGGTGCGATCTTGTGTTTTCCACACAGGCCGATATATCTCGATCTTACAATGATAGTTCAGATACTTCCTTCAAAAATAGATGTTTTCACAATGTGGTTTGTGTTATTCTTGACCATTGCATATCTATCAAATATATTCTTAGAAATTAAGGCACAACATGTATCATCAATGAGTTTAATAGAGAACCTCAGGATATGTCCTATTTCCTATTTTAGCACCCGGGAATGTATCCAGTTTTAGTGCTGCTCCAATTAACTACACTACTGTGCATTTAACATGGACCCCTCCTACAAAGCGAAATGGTATTATACGAGAATATGTTATAGTAAATCCTCCTGCTGCAAATGTTAGAGTCCGATCTACCACACAAGAATATATAGTTACTGGATTAAATGGTTACACTCACTATACATTTGGAATAATGGCAGTTACTGTTGAAGTTGGAAATGAAGCCCGAATTAGTGTACGAACTCCAGAAGGACGTAAGTTGTGTTGGATATGTGCTCGTCTAATTTTGTTATACATTAACAGTAATTTGTGAACAAAGAAAACCTTGATTGAAGAGTGTTTGTTTGAAAAATTTTCATTTATATCATAATTTGGGAAATTCGTATTTTTACAATTCATAATATTTGTTATTGTTTTGGACTTTGGAAGATACAAGATAGTTGTAGGCAACTTCAAACTTTTTGGTTTTGGTTTCTGTAACAATTGTTGGCCCTTTACTTTTGGCACTTGTGGCACTTATGTGTCATACACGGTATGTAACGTGAAACAAGACTATTATGCGTAAAGATTAAATATACATGAACATAAGTATAGGACTACATGTAGTAACTATACATTAATAATGTACTTTTAGCTCCAACAATTGTGCACAATCTTGATGCGCCGAAAGCCGGAATAACCACATGCAGTATTACATTAATATGGGAGGAACCTAAAATTCCCCACGGTATCATTAGGCACTATATCGTAAGACACATAAGTACACAAACAACAAAGAATGAAGAAAAAATCGAATTAACAACTACCACTAACCTGACCCTAGAAAATCTCCATCATGATTCTACATATGACATCAAGGTTGCAGCTGTAACTGTTAGTGAGGGGCAGGGTTCATCAGTTACAGTAACAACTTTATCAAAACGTAAGATTTCTTGAAATCGAATTAAAAGAGGGTATTATTAATAACTTAAAATCATATACTTCAGAGTAAAAAGTTTTATTTTCGACGTTTCGCTGATTATCTAATTAGCTTTATCAAGATAACATTCAAAATGGAAGTACACAGTTATATTTAATTATTATTATCATTTGTATTATGTTATGCTCATGTTCGAGTCCTTCCGCCAAACTCAGGACGTTCAATCATAACTATAACAATCAAGCAACAATAGGTGCGATATGCTATAACTTCGTTTCCAGCGCCTCTTTCACCCGTAAGTAATGTTGGTGCAATCGTAGGGGGAACGGTAGTTGGCCTGCTGTTTTTCCTGATATTGGTCAGTATCACTGTTGTGCTGCTTAAAAGAAATAAAAGGTGTGTTTTTAAGCATTAGATATAGATAAATTATAACATGTGTATATGAACGATGTAGATTATCAATGTCATTAGTTATTGAATAAACCGCTGTTTGAATAGTGCTTTCTTAATATTATGTGCTAGTGTTACATGATTACTAGACTATGGAAAATTACTCTGTCCTATGAAGGTAAATTACCCTATCTGTTTTCTTTTGTTTCATGATCAATGTCAATCTGCAAGTTGGTCATTTATTTTAGAAACTTGGCAAAACGAGAAACTCCTTCTGACACGGATACTGGATATTTGGAACCAGTCCGAACAGGGGAAACTGGACAGAACTCATCAGTTTACAATGAGATTGAGCTGCAGCCCCCTCAGCCGCATGTGTATGACAGCATTCTTGATGCACCTGTACACATAGACAATGACTACGTTAATATTGGTCCAAAGGCAAAGGAGCAAATGCCACACACCAACGGACAACAGATGCATTTAGACCAGCCAGATAGCGTTCAATATGATTACTCAGATGATAACCATATTTATGAGAAACTTAAAAGACATTGAACATAATGTTAACGATTAAAAGAACCGTGTCTACATGAAACAGTTGTCATGATAATGCAAACTAATATGCAATACCAGAAAATATCAAGATATGCAAAAAACTGAAACTTGATATACAAACAAGTTCAGTGAAATACTGTTTGATACTGAATGAAAAGACTGTTCAACGAACACTTGGTAAAACAATTATAAATATGCAAGTCGAACGGCGTAGCATGAGGTAAAAATAAAAAAAACTTTCTGACTTAATTATTTATCATAGCAAACGATCGGTAATTGAAATTGCCCGGTATCTACAACTATATATAACTACTTTTACATGACAATAAATAACAATAAATCACGGGTGGTTAATTGGATGTTGAAGTAAATATGCATGTTAGTCCCAAGGAGAAAGTACCAAAAATTGTTACAGTACACAGCGCCGAAAAAAATAAAACAACTACTCGCGCACCAGTTATAGGGAAAGTAAACATTTGTATCAAGGGTCGACATCCTTGCGAAGCCAATGCCATATTTAAAAACACGATATCTTACATGATTATTATATCACTTTCATATATCTCGCTTTCGGATTGGTCCGTGTCCTACACGTGACTAAACAAGTGAATTCATTCTGTGACAAAAAAACTTCAAGAAAAGGGAGAGGACCCCTACCAATCATCAAGTCCTAGAAACATCAAAAATAATTGGAAACACTAAGCCATATCTCTGAATATTTTGGGCTAACAAAAACATTTAACATTCACAATGAATCAATGACACTAAAAGACTAGTGAATGTAAATAGACCCAGAGGCATCTGGAGTTTAGTTGCATTTTGCATACTTCGATTTAAATACAACACTTACCATCGAGATTAATCATCGTCCAAAAACATTTCCTATTACTCATTTTCGAGATAGGAACGGACGTTATACCATACTCAACAGTTTTTTTTATCAAATAAGCATGAGGTACTATCCATCATTTACCATTTATATTGTTGTATTATGAATACTTAACACATTTGTAGCCATCAGACGTATGGTATTGCGGAAGGTCCCCTTATATACTCGAGAGATTGGTCTTGATTCGATTTAACCTCGTTTTATCTCATTTAGTCTCGATTTTATATAGTTTTATCTCGACATACTACCCTTGTCTAATATACCAATCTAATTTAAGTCTCGATATTATCTCGTTTTGTCTCGTTTGATCTCTTTGTACCAATCTACCAGAGGGGTGTTGGTACCAGGCTTATTCGACTATAAGAAAGGTTCCCGGCATACTATACAGTTATTTTAAAATATTATATTAGAATTATTTTAGGATGCGGGGCTGGAGAATATGGAATCAACTGTGCGTATAAATGTACGAGATATTGTAAGATAATAGATAATTGTAAAGGAAATGATGGTTTTTGTGAGGGTGATTGCAGGGACAACTTCTTTCCAAATTACGGCTGTGACAAAGGTAAATTATTTGCATTTCGTTCGTTGAAACGGACCTCAGTAAGACAATTGAAGTTGAAAAGGAGCCTTCTATGAGAACACACGATTATACAAAATAGGGTTGCAACCAAGGTGCCCTTGATTGTATTTTGTCTCACGAAGCATACCTCGGAAGAGTGTACAAATTGCTGTTATAAGTCAGTCTTAAGGGGAATTAAATTGCAGTACACGTTTTGGAATTGCTTATTGTGGCAAAATCTCATTGGCTGTAATTTTGGCATAATTGTTGAATATCCAAATATGATCGAGTTATACTTTTATTTCAGAGCTTCTCAAGATAGATGGTACACCTGCGTTCAAGACTCGAGGCGCTGATTACATTGAGATATAATGGAATGAGTACAACCAAACATGATACTACGAGTACAGAAACCTTTAGAGTTGAATACAAAAGCTCCACATGCGGAGATAGCCCGATAGAATATACTGACGTTTCTGAGCCAATGGCAACAAATGACAATTTATCAAAGGATATAGAGGCTGACGGTAATTCCGGTTATACGGTTTCGGTACGGGATTGAGCATTTACCGGTATTGAAATTATTAACCGGTCAACCGACGATAATCCCCGGGGAAATAAAAGACACGTCGTTTTTTTAATTGTTTCGTTTAATTTCCAATTTCACGATGCGTACATTTACATAGACATTTAGATGTCCATGTTTGGCAGTTCAGGTGTGATGTCCATGTTTGGCAGTTCGGGTGTAGTAGCTTCATGCTCAGGCTCAGATTTGGTTGTAGTTATGTTTGGCAGTTCCGGTGTAGTTGTAGTGTCAACGTCAGATCCAGAAAACTGAATTATGTTTGTAATAGTCATTTACGAACAACAAGGCATTGACAATAAGTTGAATTAATATAACCTACATTTCGTATTATATTTGTAACTTTAATATTTTGTGATATAGTATCTAAGCTTTTAATTGTGAACAAAATAAAGTACAAGCTCTCTGCTAAAGTGTTTTAGGAAACAAATAAATAAAAGAATCTGAACTCACGTGCCTTTCGTAAGTTTTAATTTTAGAGTGGGTATCGATATGGCGAACTTTTTGAAATAGATATACTTTTATCTATATTGTTTTAAAATCACATCAAACACTTGTTTTGTTTTTGGTATCATGTTTCCAGAGTGATATGAAACATCTTTCCGAACCTCGCATGATCATTGTAACAAAACGACATAAACACAACATGTTTAGGTCTCTCAATATTGTAATTGTACAAAGAAAATTTTGGTTGATTTTAAAAAAGTATCTTGTTAATGAAATAAAAAAAAAATTATGATTTTTATCTATTTTGGGGGGATTTTGTTTTAATTTTTTGAATACTTTTTTAAGATCAACCAAAAATTCCTTTGTATAACTTTAACATTGAGAGGTCTAAAAACATGTTGACGTATATGCTATTTTGCTCCAACAAGGTTCGGAAAGACATTTTATTTCATTCTCGAGAATTGGTAGAAAGGAGCAAAAACAATTGCACTAACAAAAAAAACAAAAAATGTTAAAAAAACAGTTATATAAAATATTTCTAAATAATTTTCGCATTAAATTGTTGTCAATCAGTCAACATTACATAAAATACCATGTTTTTTTACAGAATGTTTTCAATGATTGGTTTAAGAGAAATACATAGTTGAATTCAGTTCTCCATATCGATACCTTTTAAATATAAACGAAATATATATTAACATACGTAGAGCCCTTATCATCTTTTTGTAAGTCGGATGTAGGAGAGTTGCTATAACGTGGGGACGGAATAAGTCATTATTGATACAGTTGAGAAATGGTTTGAAATGTGTAATACATTTAATTTAAAACTAAAAATACATCTTGATTCGTAAGATAGTTACACACTATTTCGTGAAGTTCATCAGTATGGGTTCAAATCGGTCTTGCACCATGTATGCATATAGACTTGAGAAGCTATGTAGAGAGTTAGGAACAAAGTGGGGGTGGCAGCGCATTGGCATTTTATCTTACATACATTTTACCTGTACTGGTTTTCAGTACCGTTGCGACCTCTAAAAGGATAGCAGCTTTGTTTTCCATGTGTCAGTATTGTACCCATATGAAGCTAATGATACAAGGACTGGAAGTGTATCTGACTGGAGTGGCCCATTGAATACATGCGGAGGTAAGCCCAACCACCTACTGCAAAACATTAAAAATATGAAACTTATCATTGTGCATAAATTACCAGCCTTCCATAGAACAGAAAATGGTCAAATAGGAGTAGCAAATACCACATGAGTTGACATCTTTTTTAAGATCCAATTTATTCAACACTAAATGCATATGGGGAATGCTTTCTTGACATTTTTTGACTAATTATTTGATATCTACTTAGGCACTCCCCCTTGGGTCAATATCCAGCAATACAATCATCTGGATACAATCCGTCAGATTCGACACAAACCACTTTATATAATATTCTAACTCCACCATTGTTCTGCCAATTCACTACCGCATTCAACTTCACCCTAAGCATATCAACCCTCGCCTGTATTCCATCCAACTTGGTCCAACTACCACTAGCTATAGATGAATATACACTGTCCTCCATAAGTTTGGCAACCTTAGCTCCCTCATTGAACTATATGTAAAAGCCTCTTTATGTTGAATTTTTATTAACATAACCTGCGAGGAAAAAACTTATAATATTGTTGGAAATGTAACTTGACTTCATTTCCAATGCCTCCAAATTTTCCCAATTTTTTTAACTCAATTACAATAGGTTGAAAATTGATGAAAAATATGATGAACTTTTGAAAATCGTCATTCCCATGTAAACCAATGGGAAATGGTGGCTTCGGTGCAAATCTTATTTCAGGATATCTATTCAGTAAAAGATTCCCCCAAAACATCTTTATATAGAAGATGTATTGTCTAATTTTTTTGTATGCTAAGTGTTTAGTTTACTTTATTAATACTAAAGTTATAGAGCTTCAGAGTCATTTTTGAAAATCAGTTTTCGCCTCCTGTGTTATTTCAATAGGAGGAGTTTAAAAACTTTGAAAACGTATAACTTTTTTTTAAACCTGAACAAACGTATCATCTTTTTAAAAATAAAGTTAGCAAACTCAATTGACTACCTAACTTGTATTTTTTGCAGGAACTCGGATGGATGAATATTATGTCTTATGACTCGCTTCAAACCTACCGCTTCCCATTGGTTTACACGGGAATGTTCATTTTCAAAAATTCATCAAATTGATCATCGATTTACGACCTATTGTAATTGAAGAAAAAAATTGGGAAAATTTTGAGGCATTGGAAATGAAACCAAGTTACATTTTCATCAATATTATAAGTAGGCTATGTAAAAACAATTGCGTAGTTGTTAAAAACAAATACGTAGTTCAATGAGGGAGCTAAGGTTGCCAAACTTATGGAGGGGAGTGTAGATATTGTAACCGTGGAACTCCTATATAATCGGAAATTCAGTATGAAGTTAGTTTTATTTGTCATGACTGTGCACTAGAGATTGAAAATGTCACATACTTCAATATAAGAATCAGTTCAGTTAAGGGAAGCTTGTCAAATCCATTAATCATCCCAATATTTGCATTGCTAAGCAAACACATAAAAATACTCAAAATCGTATGAGTGACAGAGTAAGTTTTTTCATTTTGCATAAAATAAGGAAGTAAAATCGAAAAAATCGACCTGCTAGTAACCTGTAATGTTAAATGTCGTCAACCGCTGAAAAAACAATAAGAATATGATCTGCTTAATTCGGATATGATTGGCGTACATCTGTATTTACAAGCTGCTTCTATAGCATTTGCTGTTTTGCGCATGAACAACGGTAAGGTTGATATTGATATACAGTACCATCATATCGCATATTTTGTTGAATATCGGTTCCTGTATAACTATTTAAACTTAGTGAATATCAAACGTCCACTCAACTTGTCCTTCTCTCAATATATTTCTACCGGTATGGTAGTTTAAGATATTACTTAGTTATATAATGCATATTTGGTCCTCATAGCGAGGTGGCTTTTAACATTTTGTGGTCATTAAAGAAACAAAGTTATACTTTTAGATTCCTTCAAATGGTCTTATACCAGAAATGACGTATTTTGTTAGTATTGCTCGAAGGTGTTGCAGTATAGTATTCACATTGTGTTATTCGCCAGGTATTGTTGACTGTGCCTCAAATACCCAACAAATTCCGAAATCAAATTTAACTGTATCTCAGTCGTCACCTTACTATGAGTTCAACGATACTGATAAGGAGATATATGCTCAGGCAGGGCTAGCTATTGATGGTGATACAACAACATGTGCTCGGACTAATGGTGGTGAAGAACCAACATTCACAATATCATTTGACAAAGAGTATTACGTACATAGTATACGAATCACTGTTGGAGGTATGTGTAACTGTTGCCTTTGGTTAAGTGCAGGGGTGACTCCTCTAAAAAACAATTACTTTCTTTCACATTTTAGGACAACATGCGGGAGAAGTAATCAACAATAGTATTTTGTATCACGAAACCCTTCATGAACACTAACCGCACTTTCATTTAAAGTCAATGTGGTCGATGCTCTTTTGTATCTCAATTTTGTCTGCATAAGAAAAAATAAAGAGGATCCCTTCATTACTGACAACGTTATTCTTAACATAGAGGAATGCATTGGGTCACATTGCAATTGAAGTTATTTGTAGTAATTGATATATTGATATTAACATAACCCGAGTTATTTGGAATGTGTGGTATTACCTTCAACATAACTTACATGCAGTGTGACATTATTAAGATCACTTCTAATTTGATATTCCTTCTGGAAAGAAAAAGGTGCATTATCCTATATCATTCATATCTTATTCAATTTTCGTTTTTACCATACATAACAATCAGAGGTATAATGTATGTACTCGTATACTTTGACTAAATGGAGAAAATTTCAAAGAATCTCGTAAACATGGCAAAAAGAAAAAGAGAGGATTGAATAGAACAACTCCAAAATCGTGAGTGTGACTTTTTACCATAAATTGACATCATCAAGATGAGAAATCCAATATCAAGCAAACGTGCTCAATACGGGCATATTGAAAGACAATATGAAATTAAGATATTACTTGAAGTTCAGAGGAATACACAATTTTAAAAAGTTTTCAATCCAAAAAACGTTGTAAAAATATAAATTAATACTATGAGTTATTCAATGATTCGAGTGAAATACAGAAAATATTCTACCCGAGAAGGTTGTATTTCACGATGCGCTAGCAGAGTGAAATACAGACGTTCAAGGGAAGAATATTTTCTGTATTTCACGAAAAAATCATTGAATTACGTTTTTATTCCATGATTACCCATATAAAACTTGCCTAAATCAAGTCCCTTGGCTTGGGGCCGGAGAAACAGATCAACCTTCTCACCTCAGAGATATTTTACATCGATATTCCTTCAAAATCTTTATGGCCTTGCTGTTTGCTTTTTATTGTATTATACGAGACATTTGATTTTCTTTCTTTTTTCTTCAATTTCATCAGCTGGAAGTGCAGTGTAGCGAAACGTTTTTTCGACTTTCGTCTGCCATATTGGATTTTAAATTTTTTTACTAGTTTATGAAAACATTGTGCATGCTTCATATTGATCTTTTCATATTCACAGATGTGTGTTTTTTATTCTAAAATTATAAATTGTGCTGATCACCCTATCATTTCCTGATACTAGTATTCAAATCAGATATTTCTAGCAAAATGCGAATATTAGCATGCGTCTGATCACTGATCACCATTGATTTTTTCAGTAATCGTCATATCCTGGATGGAAATCTGGGGCGTTGGGATACTAGACCGTATCCCAACGCTGACGTCTTTTTCACTCTGTATCCAACGCTTAGTGGAATGTGCGTGTAAATACAGGATATATTTAAGTCACGGGCACCAATCAGATTGCAGGGAATTTTACCATCATGGAATAAAATGAAAGTATTACAACCATAATTCTAGGTTATATCCTTCAGATTCAGAGGTCTCTCCTCAATTCAAAATTAGGGGTAGGGGTAAGATATATAACAATAAATTTGATATTGTAAGATAATTATTTTATAACCCTTGGCCTTTCTCATTCACCCATAAATATGTTATTCATCCTACACTTAGCTTATGCATAACCAAATTAATGTCAGAGGTGATATAGAAATGTTTTTATTGATCAAAATGGTAACATCCTATCCTTTATTCCACTGCTATTCAAGAGGTAAAAATCGTCCAAAAATCGGTTTTTGAACGGGTTTTGGCACTACCATACTGTTATGTCAGTGAGTTTATGTTTAATTCAAACCTGTCAGTCATGGGCGTCGGATCATATTTGAAAAGGGGTTGCGTTTTCCTGAAAATATAGGTGGCTTGGGAACTACTTTCTCAATATTGGGTGTGCGGGGACATGCTCCCCTGGGAAATTTTTTTTGAAGACGTTATTTGGCGCTTGACAATGGCTTTGAGGGAGGCGAACCATAACGAGTGAGCGAGGGCCAGAAAAGTGGGATCTTTAAGGTTCTCCCCACAGAAAATCTAAAATTGAACATCATTCGTTGCATTCTGAGCAATTTCAGAATTGCTCAGAATGCACCGAATATATAATAAACTGCACATAAAATCATTACTTTGTAACATATTTTTAAGACATTGGTTTGGGGGGGATACGCTCCCCCTGAATCTTACCCTTTGCATTCGTTTGACTTCACTTCTTAAAAGAGAGCTTCGTGTAGTTAAACTAGACTCTGCACGCTGGGTACCTGACGCCATTGGGTACCCAACATTAAATAACATCCTGTTCATCACTTATGATTAACCTGTATTTGTTAATGGATACTTACCTAATATATAAAACATTCAATTTCTCCATTGTTCAGTGCAATATTCTCCTGCTGCAACACATGCAACATTTTTTCTGTTTTAAACGATGGATTCATTTTTTTTAAAAATAACCCAATATATCTACCGCTAACATGCTCTTTTGCGAAAATACATTGAACCGAAGTTCAATACTGGGGCATACTTTGTAACGTCACGAGTGATGAACAATTGCGCTTTTCTGTAAAATTCTCATTGAAAAGACGTCAAAAAGCTACATGGGACATTTTTGTACCTTTTTCTTTCGCATCGTTTGACAAGTTATCATGTTTGGAAATGTTTGAAATTTTCCACGATCAAAATATATTAAATACCTATTTCTAAAATGTTTTTATTTTGATATATTTCTTAATTTTAATGCGTGCACGTGATGGCTGGATTTCAAGTTTACGCATTTTTAAGCTAAAAATACTAAATGGGACATTTTTCGTACCCTACATATCATTTGATATTTAAGAAATATGAAGGAAATTTAATATTTTTTCTTCAGATTTATTAATTTTAGCCAAAACCTTGTTTCTAATTTTAATTTCAGCCTTTAAAAGTAATTAATTTTAAAATAAATGGCATTTTGCTTGCCTAGGGGTCGTCAAAATACACAGCGTGACGGGCTTTGGATTTTGTTTGAAGTTGAAAAATCAGAGTCACATTCCATTGTTACTCATCAAAATTGATGAAAAAATAATGATTCTACATCATTTTGAAAAATAGTGCGCTTCTAAAATGTTACGCGTGACGGCATATTTCTAACGTTTTGACCCACGAAGGACGCTCTAAAATGCTCTAAAATGAAAAATTCCATGTAAAATATACAAATGAGGTTTTAGAGGGTACCTAGACGAAGATTTTGATATATAACATGAGTATGTTCGCTTTCCGAACTTTCCCGATATTTACATGGTAAGAACATGGAACGTCAAAATTTGAAATATGCCCCAGTATTGAACTTCGGTTCATTACAATTTAAAAAGTAGGCTTATACGTTGATTTCTCGGAACATATTTCTGGAAAAAATGATTTCTGGAAAAATGGATGGATGACTGTCAATTTATTTTAATCTCCGATGTGTTGGGAACATGATGAGCGTATTGCCAGTTAAAGAATTACGAAAAACGTTCACGGACTACCAAATTAAATGACACCTCCCTGTTTTCAAACGAAAATACTCGTGTACTAGAATATACATCAACAACATTTACGTGAATTGATTATTTTATCGTTCATTGTTAATGGATGTACACACCGGCAGCCAGTTTAAACTTCAGTGGGGTGGAATATTTACATCTTGAACTTCAGGAATTATCTCACACTTGGAAGGTATATTCACGAAATAATTAAAACAGTATCGCTCTATGGTTCTAAAAACGAGCAGGATGAAAGACAGACAATGACGGACATTGAAAAAATTAGAGAGAACACTTCAAGTGCTATAAAAAGTTAAATTCTTTCAAAAAATAAATAAAAAACAATCTTAATGTAACTATATTTAATAATGTCCAAACCCTGTTATCGGAAAAATGAACGGAGGGTGTAGCCGATTTTTGCTAGAAAATTCAATAAAACTGCATTTTTTCACAAGAAAGTTAAAATAAATCGCTAAATGTATAGGCACGGTATGTTGAAATCTGTTCGGTATTTTATGATTTTTTCTTAAATGACACACGACTAAGGCGTGAGATCTATTGAACACAACGCCATCAACGTGCAATGTTTTTGTAAGATATCCAAGAGAGCAGAAGTCCGCACCGTATTTGAAATAGGGGCTTCTTCGTTTTCAAGAAAATATAGACTGCTAGGCAAATGATTACGTGGAAGAAAGCCAAACATCTGGGGGTCCGGGGCATGCTCCCTCGTGGAATTTTTTTGTCATTTAAGACGTTATTTGGTGCAACCTGAGCGTTTTTTAGCATTTTTGAAGATTCACTGAGGAATCTTATCAAATGCGCATTTTTGAGCAGTTTCAGAGGGGGTGCGTTCGCACCCAACGCGCACCCACTTTCTGACGCCCATGTCAGTTATGACCAGTTTGGGACAAACTTTACAATGGTATGAAGAACTAGATTTTTAAGATTGCAAGCAATCTCACAGTCTTAGGCCTCTGAGGTTAAATGTGAACTCCTAAGAAGTCGAAGATGATTTCTGAATAGAATTTAGCTGTCCTAAAGAATCCAAAAAACTCGATTGAAAAATCGACTTTTCTGACCTTTCGAAGGTCACAGAAGATCAACAGAAGAGAAGGTCAAATGTCAAATCTGAGGGCAGAAGTGAACTCTTGAGAACTTGTAGATGATTTTTTTAAAAAGTTGGGTCAATTTGACGTTTTTGACGACGCTGCCATATAGTGAACAATTTGAAGAGAATACTTAAATCTAGTCTCAGTTTAATTCATCGCAAGTAGGAGCATATAGTAAATAGTTGAAAGCTAGTTGGAAGTAGGAGGAAAATGCTTTGAAAGAATAATAAATAAATAAAGAATAAAGAATAAATAAAGAAAAGCTACAAAAGCTATAGGAGGCCCTTTCTTGAGGGCCTCCTAATCAACATACAGGCCGGAATAATGTCTTAGCCATAGAGGAAAATGTTTAACACTGTTTAATAGAAAATTGTAGTTTGTGACGTAATTTTGAGGAAGTCAGAAGTTTATGAGACAATGTTTTTAACCATTGCTAACTTTTTTGAATTTTTATCTAATTTCTTAAAATATAACCATTTATTTACAATAATGGAGACTTTAAGCTGGCGATATTTTTCACAACGTAACCCGAACACAAAGTCCATGAATCAATACAGCAATGCATGACTGCATATAACGCGCATACAAAACAAGCGCTTATTAAAGCTAAGTTCACACCAACGGCGTTTTGATGGCGCTTTAAAGGGATCCAACACCTTACAAAACTTCTTAACGGAGAGGAATAAGGGAAAATGCTTGCCGGATTCTGAATCTGTGTATTTTTTAATGATTTTTCACCGTCTTAGAATTTCATTTTTTTTTCCTTTGAAAAATGAGATTTGCTTTTCCAATTAGAAAAATGAGTAAACATAAATAGCTCGAAATCTAACGGTGAGATTTTGTTTTAAAAAATAATGGATATCAAGGCTAAATATAGCTATACAGTAAACATAAAAAGCAATGCTTGGACTCTTCAGATTCACACAAAAAATTAATTAGTAAATGAGGTTTGATATTTGTGAGAATAAGTTGTACGAGGTGCAATGCTCTGATACGACGTCAGATACTGTACATCACGGCGTAACAGTGTAATTGTTCATTTTACCGACAAAATGCAAAGATTTACGCGATAAATATGCGCAATGCTCCTCCAAGTAATTGCAAACGTTTTAATATTCGTGGAATCTTCTTAAAAACTTCAAGTTTTGTTCAGATTAATGTGCGCTTCAATACAATTCTATATTCAAAAAGGTTGTGTCACGATATACAGAATTAGAATCACCAGAACTACAAGTAGACATTTCAAACCCTACCCGTTTTCTTCTTTGTCGCGCTTTTCGGCCCTGCGCTCTCGTTGTCGCACCCTCTTTCTAGACTCTTTCACAATGCCCCTTGTCATATTCAACAGATAAACACAGACGGGAAGATATTAAGGATTGTTAAATGCATTATTTGTAATTTATTTTAACTCGAATATTTAGTTTTATTTATTTAAAGCAATGAATAATAAAGGAGAACATATAATACGCTAACGGCGTAACGTCTTATTTTGTAAAGGCTTCACTTGGGGTTGCGTTGATAAAACGATGTCTATCTCAATATATACTGGTTCAAATTGAATGAAATTAATTGTATGTAGTAAGGGGTATATTTAAAAGAACATGCTGAAAAATTGGAAAGTTTTGAATGTTTATCCCTTAATTAGAAATATTTGAACTCAAAAAATGAAACGTAATTTTGTGAATTGTTCACATGGCTTCACTTCATATTTCTTTCAATTTATACTTCTTACAAACTGAATTTTAATCGAAATGATATAGTTTTTTGATAAAAATATAGAATATGATATGCCTTTCGGGAATCAAAAAAGAATATTTCACCTTTCAAGCGATTTAATGTTTAATTGATCAAAACATATATCTTGTTGGTACGAAATTCTGCCTGTCGACACTTTTTTGCATAAATATAAGCGTTAAGCATTGTTATATTATGACGTCATCACACAGAATCTGTTTGTCTTTTCCAAAATGGTGAATTTAAATATTGTGAAAATTTGAGAAAGATCCGTTGGGACATGAAAAAGTTATATTCATTTTTCGATTAAAATTAAAATCACTTTTCTTCAAAATGTTACAGTCGACACCCGGTTTTAGCATAGAAAGTCGCATAGTACGGCTTGCGTGATTCTCATTTAAAAAGTCCAAAATCAGTTATTTGGAATTCTGATAGGCAAAATATTTCATGGACATACGTGTTCAACTGATGACGAAAAATTGTAGAAAAATATGATTTTGCTGTCGAGATATTGCGGTTTTAAAAGTAAGTACGCATGTAAAAATGCAGTAAAATGCCGCGATGTACAGTATCTGACGTCGTATCTCTACAAACACCAGACTACAGGGTGGATTAGGATCAATGACACACATAAAAATTAATTTAAAAATATTTCATGATAATTATCTCAAACAAAAGCAGTTGGCGAAGGATACGTTTCATTACACTCAATAAATAGTTATCACTTTTGACTATATATACATATCTCATGGGAATGTATTTCCATCTGCTCAAGATATTATATTTTAGCTTCGAAAATCACAATCGTTGGATAATACATTTGTCTCAGAATGATAGGCCACCCTGTGACAATGTAGCTTTCAATTGAAGTGTACCCTTGAGAATAATGAACTTACTTTCAAATTGGTCTTGCTTTTGTGGTGTATGTGGCTTCTTAGCAAATCTGCCACGCTCATTTCTTTCCAGAACCATCATCTTGTTCAAATGTATCACTATACGCGCATGTATATACAGATGACATAGATATACATATAAATTATATATTGCACCTGTATTTACTTACATGGGAATATATTCCCTTTGGAAAAATGCAAATGCATGAACATATATTTTCATCTTATATATGACTTCAAGCTAACATATTATTTCATATTTATATTTTCATTTTTTTTTTTTATACATTATCAATTTATTTCATCATAATCATGTTTTACAAGAATGGCTTGCCAATCGCTTATAAAGCATTATAGGCTAAGCTAGAAAATACATAAATTTAATTACAAATGTAAATGCATGTAATATGGAAGAATAGCAGCAATTTGGATAAGAAATGGGAAATAGGACAGGCTGGGGTCATGTGTCATAGTCTCAGTGAGGGAATAGTAGGCATAGTTAATACTTGCTTGGAGGGTCCCATAGAGAATTATGATTATGTTAAGAGTTCTCCAGTAAAAAATTGGCAACAAGAGCAAAAAGTTCATTATTTTGTGCCAGCGATAAATCGTCACTGCCATGTTTCAGAAAATTTATAAATTGGCTTTTGTTCCTTATAGCTAAAGGCTTGTAAGTCTCTACAAGTGCAAGAAAAGTGTTCCTATTTTGTGCTTTATTTGGACAATAAAAGAATAAATGTTTTGGAGTTTCAGGCACACCACAAGCGCAGTTTGGTGTTTCAATATAAGTAAAATTATGGCCATATAGCTGAGCTTTAGTGAGCAAGTCAACTCTGAATCTATTGAGAATTATTTCTTGATTTCTTTTTAACTTTAATTTAGTAGTTGGTAAAAAGGAGGGCTTAGGGATTTTAATTTTTTGTAAGTTATTGAAGCTGGTAATTGTTTTGCTTTCTCGAATATACTTCGGTAGCTTGTTCCAGTGGGAGATAGCATTGAGGACAGAAGAGTTTCTAAATTTGGTTGAGCTTTTGGCAGGTATTTTGAAATCAGGATTTGATCGGAGTTCTCTGGGATTTTGAATCCTCAGAGGTTCAAAGATGTCTTTCACATAGCTTGGAGTGAGATTATTTTTAACTCTAAACATGAATTTATTTATTTGCATTGACCGCCTTGTTTCTAGATCAGGCCATGTGAGTGTATTCTTTACCTTAATTGAACTACTACCATGTAAACATCCACTGCATATAAGAGCAGCTTGATAGAATAATTTATTTAATATGTTAAGGACACTTTGAGTAGAGGAATCGTAGAGTATTGCGCCATATTCAAAGTGTGGTCGAATGAAAGACATGAAAATTGTTTCGAGGACATTGGAATTTAGTTTCTTTTGCAGTGATCTGAGAGGATTCAGGAGTTTGTTTACTTTGTTTCTTATGGCAATTATATGTTGTTTGTTAGACATGTGCTCATCAAAGGTATAGCCTAAATGTTTATGCGATGTTTCTCTTTTTATTAAAGCATTATTCATAAAGGAATTGTTCACTTGGCCAAGTTTAATTCTGGAGTTATGAAAAATTATTTCGACACTTTTTTCAGGTTTAAAGTTGAGTTTCCATTTAAAAGACCATGATTCAATTCTTTCTATTGCTTGGGTTACTTTGTTATCAATTTCTGAAGGATTTTTAGTACTAAACGGGAAGTATATAGACGTATCATCTGCATATATAAAGCAATCGGTATTCATATTATCGGGTAGGTCGTTTATATATAGTAAGAAGAGAAGGGGCCCTAGTATTGATCCTTGTGGCACTCCACTTTTGATAGCATGTGTTTGTGATAAAGATGATGAGGATCCTAAAATGTTCACTCTGACTCTTCTTTCGTAAAGATAAGATTTAAGGAGATTTAGAACTTGTCCCTGCAGACCATATGATTTTGATTTAAGTAGTAGAAGATTGTGAGGTACACAGTCAAAGGCTGAGGCAATATCAAGAAAAAGAGCTTTAACTCCCTTACCTTGATCAAGATTTGATTGGATAAGATGTTCAATGGCAACAAGTTGGGATTGGGTACTGTGACCCGGCAAAAATAATATTTATTTTCATAGTAAGTATAACATAATAATAGATCCATGAGAACAATATTCTTTGTTTTTGGTTGATGGGTTTACTGTGAATTCAATAAATTACAATTTGCAAGGGGTAAGTATACTGTATGAGCTAGCTAGTGGCTTTGTATTTTATGTAAGGCCAGGGTAATTAAATTGGTTGTTTCTCTTTCTTCTATTTTTCAAAATTGATACGGGAATGACGGTTTTTATATTACCTTTTTTGTCTATCTAAAATACTGATGAGGGACGAGATGATTTTTTTCTTTAAAATAACTGTAAAAACAAATAACTAATTTTGAAGGAAATAAACTGAGTTTATGTTGAATTTAGCCTACTTTACTGGTATATTTGATCATATATCAGTACCACGATATTGTCAATTATCCTGATCAATAAAAAGTAAAAAAAAGTGTTTCACACGCCATGGATGCGCGCGAGGTACGGTGTTTTTTTCTCAGAAATGGCAGAAAAAAGGTGGAGGGGGATTGGGCCACACGCGGGCAAGAATGAGAAACAACTAATTTAATTACCCTAACCTTAGTTCATCCAGTAGTACGTTTTTACTGCAAAGTAGTGTTTTTATATGCAGCTTAAACACACTACCCTACCTCGATCGCGCATGCGCGAATCTTTTGGCTTTCAAACATGTCGCTTTTGAGTATATCGACTGCTTAGTCAAAAGGTTAATACGTTTGGTGCTCGGAGTGTGTCAATATTGCTATTCGCTACACTTCAGTTGTGCAATAGTGAAGTCCATGTTCCAAGTTATATGATAGTTGAAGAAATAATGTAAATAATATCGTTTTAAATTTTAAAATATTTGATACGTCATAGTACACGGTACACAGCTGCAAAAGTTGATCAATACAGGGTACAAGGAATGTAAATTGTTCAATAGTACAGGGAGCGAGAAAGTAAGCTGATTATACAGACATACTATGTCCCGACCTCATGTACATTTACGTTGCAAACAGTGAAAGTAATGCTAAAAAGGCCGCCTGTTGATGCTTTGAGGTGTCATCAATTGTTATTTAATCCAAATAAAGTAAACATTATTTTGTAGATTTAGACACGGGCTTTCAAGTCGTATGCATTTTAGTCATTAAATTAACAAGAACGCTAGATTATACGTGTTACTAGGGTATCAAATTGAAATAAAACAACGAATTAAATATCAACACGTTAATGATAAATGACTATCCGCTATCAGTATTAATGACTATTTGCTACTCAGAATAATTAAAATTGCCTGAACTACATATGAAGAATCTTTCTATAGAACCCCTTGAATGGTCTAATTCACTACCGTCCTAAAAACCCGACCATTCAAAATGTTTTGTTCAAATTCACAAAAATACAGTTGACTAACATACTAGAAAACGTATCCACCTATAACACGATGACACGCAGTTTAAGGTACGTTCACACCAACGGCGAATGCCACGCTTTAAATCGGCGAGCAAAGCGCCGTCATTTTTATCATTTTTCTTCATACCAACGGCGCTTTGATGGCGCTTTAAAGCGGCTTGTAAAGCGGCACCAAAGCGTAACAAAGTTTAATTGAAGCGTCGGGGTCGTAATAGGTCGTAGAAAAGCTCAGAGTAAAACGGGATATTCGGCAAGAGCGCCAAAAAATTTTAAACTCTTAAAAAAATTTGGGCGCTCTGTTACGAATCGATTAAGCGCCGAGAGCGTATCAAAGCTTAACAAACCGTAACAAAGCTCAGAAAAACTTGATCCAAAGCGTAGGAAAGCTTAACATAGCTCTAAAAGGTTCCTCACGCTTTGATCCCGCTTTGATCAGGCTTTGTTACGCTTGAAATCACGCTTTGAAAAGCTTTGATAAGCATTATTACGCTTTGATGCGATTATGACGCTTTAAATCAGGCTCTGATACGATTGCAAAACTCTGTTGTGCATTGTTACGCTCTGTTAAGCTCTGTCACGCATTGGAAAATGTCGAGATCGCCGATTCCATGCCGATTTTGATCCAATGACTATATAAAGATGCAGTAGAACACGATGGCAGAACAACGAGATCCAGAAATTCCAGATGGACCAGAGCATGACCTATCTGAAGAAGACATGACGTTTGTCGCACGGCGTGATATAGCGTGTGAAAACTTTCAAGCGTAACAAAGCCTAGCAAAGCGTTTCAATCCTTGATTAAAGCGTCTCAATTCGTTGGAAAGCTTGAGAGTCCCTCAGGAAAGTGTAACAAAGAGTGTCAGATATTGATGAAAGCGTCTGACCTCGTGTCAGATCTTCATGCCAGATCGTAGCAAATCTTGAGACATCTTAACGAAGCGTGTCAAGTGGTAACAGACCGTGAATAGACTGGGGTCCCCGCTTTGAACCAAGCTGTGTTAAGCTTTCCTACGCTTTGAGTCAAGCTTTGTTGAGCTTTGTTACGGTTTGTTAAGCTTTGATACGCTCTCGGCGCTTCAATCAATTCGTAACAGAGCGCTCAAAATTTTTAAACAGTTTAACATTTTTTGGCGCTCTTGCCGAATATCCCGCTTTACTCCGAACTTTTCTACGACCTATTACGATCCCGACGCTTTAATCAAGCTTTGTTACGCTTTGGTGCCGCTTTACAATCCGCTTTAAAGCGCCATCAAAGCGCCGTTGGTGCGAACGCTTAAACAGTTTAAATTTGTTAGCGCTCTTGCCGAATATCCCGCTTTACTCCCGAGCTTTTCTACGACCTATTACGACCCCGACGCTTTAATTAAGCTTTGTTACGCTTTGGTGCCGCTTTACAAGCCGCTTTAAAGCGCCATCAAAGCGCCGTTGGTGTGAACGTACCATTAAACAACAGTTAACTGGTTTTTTTTGTTACATATCAATGTAACATTTTCGAAGGGACACTTACATGCTCCCTGTACGTTGATAGATTTACTGAAATGTATCGTGTATTGCATTTGGTTTTGCTTCACTGCGCCCACTATTATCTATCTTTGCCTATAGTGTTTTTTTGCCAACAATATTCTACACACTCCTTGATGAATCAATTCTATGTCTGGTAGAACACTAGAAATATATGTAAAATGTATTTTACGTTCAGAAATATGGAATTAAACCCACGTCCTCCATTTGCAACTAAGCTGTACCCTGTTTCCCTTTTAAACGTGGTCACGTGGTAGGGTAGTGTGTTAAAGTGTCTCACATATTTGATCAAAACTTGCCATGCAAACATGTTAGTCTACTTTACTGCCCCCCTTTGCTGTAACAAGGAACCCAAAACACATTAAAACGTAAACATAAACCAATTAGTCACTTCACTATGAAAGTGAGGGGTGTTAGAGAGGTGTGCATGGACTAACACAATATCAGTGGTCATTTTCTGTGTCAACTTAGTAACCCTTCCATATCGTGCTCACTCAGGTATTGAATAATTTTTTATGATCTAAATGTTTGTGGTTTATAAAAAAATTGTTATATATTTAGTTAGAAATACATTAATTAATATATTCATTCAAACAGCACTAGAATGCGGGAAGAAAGAGCAATGGTGACAAAATACAGACAGGATTTTCCGTAAGGGTTTCAAACATTTCTGAACACAATCATACATGTACTTCATGTGTACTGTTATTTTTAGTGCTGTATTTATAGATATAATTTCACGCATTAAAATCATATTTTCCAGCAATGACTTCAAATTCGGAACCACATCCATATCACATTTTCTTCAATAACTCCAAACATGTGTAAACATTGACCATGTTCATATAAATTCAGATTTCACGAGCTCTTTCCTATTCGAGTACCTCATACACCCCTGCATGGATTTGAGTTGGATTCGCCTTTTATACGTGAGCCGACACACTCGCAAACGCTGATTGGATAAAGATTGCGAGAATCTTTAATATCATAAAATATGTTGAATGAAGCATATGGTGTGGATTAGTCGTGTGACACACAAACTGACCAATACATGAGGGTATTAGCTACTTTTCACAAGAACCAAAGGAGGACAGTGCTTTTATTTCAACTGGGAGCTTACCTCCACACGACTGATCATGTGACCATGGTGGTGGTCCCCTTTAAAGGAATATTCCTTGCCAGACCCTTTCTCTCTTGATATGGTAGCTATAATCATATATATAGTTTCCATATTTAGCAAAACATGGAAAAATGTTTTAATATGGTCAATATTGATCATTTAAAAATCTAGTGCTTATTTCCAGTGAGCTGCCATCTTTTAAAATTTCTTGCAGGAAGTGATGTCATCAACTCTCAACTTCTATAAGCTTGCCCATAACAGTATAGGAAAGTAGCACAAAATCACTTCTAGACAAGTGATCATTACTTTCTGAGCAAAAATATTTTCAGGGCTTGTCAACTTAGAACAAAAGAAGATATTTTCAGTAGGATTAAATAAGATACAAAGTTGAAAAAGAATATTTAGCTGGTTTTGTAATTCTTAATAGCTTCTCACCTAATGCTATATGCAAAGTTGAGAGTCGATGACATCACTTCCTGTGTGAAATTTTAAAAGATGGCTGCTTACTGGAATTGAGCATCACATTTCTAAGTGATCAAATTTGACCATATCAAAACTTTTTTGTGTGTTTTGCTAAACATGGCAAGCATATATATGGTTATAGCTACCATATGAGGAGAGAGATGGTTTGGCAAGGAATATTCCTTTAAGCGGCTTGTAAAGCGGCATCATAGCGTAATAAAGCTTGATTAAAGCGTCGGGGTCGTAGAAAAGCTCGAAGTAAAGCGGGATATTCGGCAAGAGCGCCAAACATTTTTAAAGCTACGTTCACACCAACGGCGAATGCCGCGCTTTAAATCGGCGAGCAAAGCGCCGTCATTTTTGTTTACTTTTCCAAAATATCACGATCTCCTAAGAAATGTTACGCTCTGATAAGCTCTGATTAACCGACTTGTTACGGTTCCTCATGCTACATGATCCCGCTTCGACCAGGCTTTGTTACGCTTAAAATCACGCTTTGATAAGCTTTGGTAAGCATTATTACGCTTTGATGCGATTATGACGCTTTAATCAGGCTCTGATACGATTGCCAAGCTCTGTTGTGCATTTTCGAGATCGCCTTTATCATGACGCTTTTGATCAAATGGCTGTATAAAGATGCAGTAGATCCATAAAACCATTGCATCTTTGACTCGAGAAGATGGCAGAACAACAAGATCCAGAAATTCCAGATGGACCAGATCATGACCTTATCTGAAGAAGACATATGATGTTTGTCGCACGGCGTGAAAGAGCGTGACAGAGCGTGAGGAAGCTTGTCAAGCGTAACAAAGCTTAACAAAGCGTTTCAATCTTTGAGAAGAGTCCTTCATGAAAGCGTAACAAAGAGTGTCAGATATTGATGAAAGCGTCTGACCTCGTGTCAAATTTTCATGCCAGATCGTAGCAAAGCTTGAGACATCTAAACGAAGCGTGTCAGGTGGTAACAGACCGTGAAGAGATTGGGGTCCCCGCTTTGAACCAAGCTCTGTTCAGCTTTCCTAGGCTTTGGGTCAAGCTTTGCTGAGCTTTGTTACGGTTTCTTAAGCTTTGATACGCTGTCGGCGCTTTAATAAATTCGTAACGGAGCGCCAACATTTTTTTACAGTTTAAAATGTTTTGGCGCTCTTGCCGAACATCCCGCTTTACTCGGAGCTTTTCTATGCCCTGTTATGACCTCGACGCTTTAATCAAGCTTTGTTACGCTTTGGTGCTGCTTTACAAGTCGCTTTAAAGCGCCATGCTTTGGTGCCGCTTTGCTCGCCGATTTAAAGCGTGACATTCGCCGTTGGTGTGAACGTAGCATAAGTAATTAGTCTACTTCAAACACCCGATCAGCTTCAACTTTGTGTTTAGAACAGGAGATATGCTATTTCACGTCTGTGTCAACGGGAATCATTATTGAAGTAATACTGATGTCAATTCAATACTATCCTGGCAATTTTGATTTCGATGCACAGTATAATGCTTTCTGAGGAAAATGATGTCTGCCATACATACATGTGCTTTAGCTCCAAATATCTTAAAAAACGAGCTTGTTTAAAATATGTATCATAGAAAACCAGCTATATACATGTAACTTTCAATGGCATATTACACCCTGCGGTGTGGTCTAATGCTTTGGTCACATAGACTCCGATTTTCACTACGGCGCCCGGCCGATGAGTATTTTGTTCAAAATCGGCCGGCAAGCCCGGGCATCGTACGGGAACCGGGCGATGATCAAGCACCATCGGCCGATTTTTAGACGTCGCCTGGGCGCCGTCAAAGTTTTATCTCGGAGATAAAAGTTGCATGTGTTGGCGATTTTCTGGTCGTGTCCCGTACGATTATCTTACGACCCCCTGTGGCATCGTAGGGTCATCTAGGGATTTTATTTTATTTTACACACTGATTTGTTCGATAATTCTTAATTATAATTACTCATATGATATAAACATTTTAAATATGATAACCCTCCTATCACACCAAACTAGTTTATACCCGTTCTTGCCAGTCCTACGAAAACGTCGTCGTAAAACGGGCTCAATCTGGCTGTGGTCGGGAAATATGTCTAAAATAATTAGCTAATTCGTTCATAAACAGTCTTCAATACGTCCATCTCATTCGCAGTTCGTTCAGGTCGCACCACGTCGGTGTGCAACGTCGTATAACGCGTTCCTTAGTCTAGAAGGTCATCATGACCTGATGACAGAACGGTATGGTTGCCCTCGAATTTTGAATCAATTCAAAATTCTAAATCACATTCCCCGTCCGGGAAAGTCCATGAAGTTCGTAAACAGACCGTAGAACGTTGTGGCTACGTTCATTTAGTTCGCACACAGTTTAAAACCAGTTTTGAAGAACGCAGTTGCAACTTGTTTGGTGTGATAGCTATATTTTTGCCAACTCGTTCATAAGCAGTCTTTAATACGTTCTTAATTAGTTTAAACCCGTTTGCAATTAGTTCTACCTCGTTCTTAATACGTCCTCAGACAGTTCAACTCGTTGTTAAAACGTCCCTAGTAGGATTGAAGTACGACAGTTCCGTTCGTAGTACGTCCAGCTCGTCGTTAGAACGTTTTCACTCGTTCTGATTGTAGAACGTATTGACCACGAGAACATTTTGAGCATGTTCTAAGTTCTAGAGGATCTACCCGTTCGAGTACGTTCGATAAAGTTTTATGTAAATAGACCCCAAACGATTCTAAGAATGTCTAGTCCGTTCGTACACAGTTGAAGCCCGTTTTCGAGAATGTAGTGAAAACTAGTTTGGTGTGATAGTAGAGTTAGGTTAGAAAATATAATCGTCCAGAACTTTTTTTTCTAAAATATGATTACGAAAGAACGAAAAGTATATCAAAATATAATTGTAAAACAATAACACATTTGGGTGGTTGTGTGGGTGGGTGGTTCTTTTCGTCTGTATTAGCTGGTTGACAGTCTTGGCATTCAATCCTGTTGAACAGGATGATACCTTTTTTATCCGTATGTTCGATTCAATCATGCATATGTCATTAAAAATCATTTGAAAATGTTTCTGTGAGTATAGTTTTTTCAAGGGCCACACTTTGCGAGAGTCTACCATTTCATAACGCGAGTTTACTGTCGCCAAATTCTAAGGAAAGTGGGGATAAGGCCAGTGGGCAAAATATGAGGAAGGCCTCTGGAAAACAGTCGGTAAAGACAATTACAATGCTAGCGACCTGGTAGATAATGATGAAGATGTCAAGGGAAGAGAGTACGCCACTTCAGCAGAAGAAATAATTACCGTGCGATTTTTTAAGAAAGACCATAAATCTACGAACAAATCATATGCCTCCTAGAGTTTAACATGTAGAAATGTTATACATAATCAGACTTGCCAACCTAAAATGAAAAATTTTCTGGAGATTTTAAAAAAATTACGGTACTTTTACGGGGGTTGTTTTCAAAATCCGGTAGTTTTTGCGGGAGTTTTTTGAAAAAAAGCGAGAGTTTTTACTGGAGATTTTTGAAAAACGGTAGTTTTTACGGGAGATTTAAAAAAACGGGAGTTTTTGCGGTAAATTTTTAAAAAACGGGACATATCAAGAATATCACGTCATTTGACCATTAACATAAATTCTGACATATGACGTCACAGATTATTGTCAATGGAAAATTACTATAGGAAAACTTTAAAAGTAGAAAAAGTGTGTGATAATTTACAAACTCGAATTTACTCGAAATGGTATATTATGCATGACACTAAATCATGAGTAATACAGCGAAAAAATTGAATTCCCAACGTTAAAAAATAAGCTTCCCCCAGAAAAAACGTGTTTTAACATCACTTTGTATGGGGAGTGGTAGCGTGACGTCATAGTTTTAGCGAAAATATGGTAAAAATGGGCAAATTCAACGTCTTTAACCTGCTGTAAAATTTTTTTTTGTTAATATCAGAATTTACTCGAAATGGTTATTGGAAGATCTAGATTGAACTTACGTTATAAAAAAAAGATCAATACCAGGGCTTTAAAAAATAAGCTTCCCCCAGAAATTGAAAATGGGTCATTTATCAAATGGCCAATTATAATTCTATTCATTAACATAGCAACCTTAAACGTTGAGGATTAAACGTTAAATTGCTAATTACGACGTCCGTTTTTATTTGGCGATTCGCCATTTGAAATGAGCTAACTTTAGCATTCTGGTTATAGTCTTGTTTTCAATACTATCAAGTGTAATGTACGTACATTTTCCCAAAGTCTAATTAAATCAATAGATTGTTACAGGATGTCTTAATTTTAATTTAATTGAAATGGCTCTTTCCAGATAAAACGTTCCCGAAAGGCAACAGCGGCTTGGTAGCCGTCTCTCTCTGGGAGAATCACTTTCACTTCACGGGAGATTTTTAAAAAAAAGGTATTTTGGCGGTAGATTTTAAAAAACGTGACTTTTTTACGGAAGATTTCAGAAAAAATGGAGTTTTTGCGGTAGGTTCTGAAAAAACGGGAGTTTTTACGGTAGGTATTTGTAAAATACGGGAGGTTTTACGGTAGATTTCTGAAAAAACTGGAGTTTTTACGGCAGGTTTCTGGAGAAACGGGATTTTTACTTTAGATTTTGAAAAAGCGGGAGTTTTTACGGTAGATTTTGAAAAACGGGAGTTTTTATAGACCAATTCAATTCAATTCAATTTATTCATACATTTAATCATTATGTGTACATATATTATTAATAACAGGTGGCACCACAGGTGATGCTTATAGTTAAATCATATAGCATATCATTATGTTGTCAAGGAATCAAACCAGAATGTAATCACAAAAGTTAGGTAAATAAATAAAGGTTGTGGGGGGATCCATGATGCTCATTTCTTTTGAAGCTAAGAAGGTGCCATATGCCATGGGAAAAAATTATGAATGTGTAGCTTCATTAATTATTATTTAAAGACGCCAGGCTACCGCGTTGACGCCAATAATTTTCTAAAAGTGTGATTCTTATAAAATATTAGTTATTATTGTACCTACCCCAAGGTTGGTACGATCAGAATCATTGTGTTAAATCATCGGTAGTTCGGGGCAGCCCCCAGGTCGGCCCATGTACCTCCCTTGAGAGCCTACCCTAACTTCTTACCAAAGAAACAAGAAGTGACACAGTCAAGTCAACCAATGAGAGAATATGTTTCTTCAGTTTTGATTTAAGAAAAGAACTTGAATTTGACTTTTTTATTTCTTCTGGGAGACTGTTCCATATGGATGAACCACTAAAGGCTATTGTTTTTTTACCATAGTTTTCAGTTTTTGCTTTAGGAAGGGTAAAGTTTGATTTGCCTCTAGTGTTATATCTATGAAAATCTCCATGGGTTTTGAAATAATCTGGAAAAATAGTTTTATAATTGTTTATATCATTTTTCCATTTAAAGATTTTACGGTAGATTTTGATCTGTTTTTGATTTTGATCTGTTTAGATTATAGATACAACATTTTATATTACGTACTTTGGAAACGAATTGATCAAAGCTAAGTAAAATGTAATGTTCACTATATGCTAAGGGCAATCTGCGTGAGGTTCCATTTTTAGGTTCGGTTTTTCGCGCATGAGCATTAAATCCAGCGATTTAATTGGTTTAAATTATTATGACGCATGCGCAGTTAATAAATTAATTAGAATCCAAGATAGATGTCACTTACGTTCATTATTTCGAAGCAGTCCCTACCCTTGATGAGATATCAAAGTTTATAAGTTTTGATCCATTCTCGTGTTGTCTCAGTACATGAGCCACTCAAAATATTAACTGTAAGTATAAGTAAACTGTGTATAACTACTGCAAATTCAAAATACATTATTATGGCTTGAGTAGAACATATTAGGTGGTTTCCAATGCTCAATTGGCTTTGTATGATCGTATGTAGGTTACATCTATATACCACAAGGTTTTTAGGCAATGTAGACCATGCCCTAACAACAAAAACAAAAATAAACAAATTACTAAATTTTTGTGTAGTTTTGAATTTCAAACTCGACAGTTTTTCTCTTATTTCATGTTATCCCCGGGCATCAATTTGCAAAGGCTACGTTCAAAATATACATTACTGAAAGTATCACCGAATGCGATTCTTACATAAATCATTCATCCTTTCATTGATACACAGAAGTAGAAAATAATGCGCCAACCTTAGTTTTCTCTTCCATCGCGGCCATTTTATTGGATAAATCAGTGAACGTAGCTGTCCAACCTCGTTTTCAGAGGTGGCGTAACCGTCATGCTATAACACCATGCTATTGACTATTTTCACATCACTGGCCTCTTTTTGCCTGATTGATATAATGCCAATTGATGTAATGGTCCCCAGTTAAACCAGTTGAGAGATGGACAACATTACTGGGGGTCATAACAGTACTTGTTCATGTTCAAGTTCTCACACAAGTGTTTTACACAGTCTGTAGCCAGCTTTTACCAAGGGGTAGGAGCAGTTTTACCAAGGGCAAAGCTTTTGCCTAGGGATGAACTTTTTGACAGTTTTGGCTAAAAAATCATGCGAAGTGCTCAGATTGGTGAGAAACTGCATCATTTTGAAAGAATCTCTGGGGGAGCAGCAGCTTCCTTTATCTCTCCCCCTCTACCTGCCTACGAGCCTGTGTACTTAACCTCTCTAATGTTCATGATCAATACTAAATGTAAAATTTTCACATTTTTCATATTTCTACTATTCATATTGACCAATCCCCATTCATGTCATTTTAACAGGTCCTTAATCCCTTGTTTTCTAGTCGTATGTGCTTTTATTATTCAGTTTCACAATCTATTGTTTTGCCATGCCAGTTTTACATGTTTGCATGCTGAGTTTGTTTTATGTAATGTTTTTTGTTCCTTATATGGTTTACACATTCACTCAATTGAGTTGGGGTGTTGCCCCATTACTAGTTAATGTTGCCTAGAGTTTGTGACTGTACATACACAAAGTATTTCAAATATATATCGGTAGTGACCACTGTATGCTTATATCATACTTTAATATTCAGGCTGCAAAAGCAGATAATATATCTGGACCTTTCCCAGAGAACCGAGAAAGTCCCAAAATCTGGAAAATAGATAAATTATTCTGACTGGAAGTTATTTGAGGAAAAACTATCTTTTAGATTAAGCAATTGGAAATCATCAAGTTTTAAATCCCTGGATGAAATGTGGCTTAATTGGCGTGAAATAATATTAGATGTAGCAAATGAGGTAATAGGTCACAAGACTATTTCCCATAAACTGCGATCATTTTGGGACAATGAACTGAAGCAACTAATCAAAAATCGCAAAGAAGCTAACAAATTTTGCAGGTTTTGGAGAGCATCGGGAATCACAGATCTCGAGGCTTTTCAAGACATTTGGAACATTTATTTAGAAAGAAAAGAAAAAGTTACATTATACATTAAAAGGAAAATGATTGAAAATCACATTAAGGTTATTACTAAGAATGCAAGCAATAAATCTTCAAGCTCCAAATCATACTGGAACACCTTAAATATGTTTAATCAAAAAAGTAATGCCCCTATTAGAATTGCTCACCCAAAGTACCCAGATATCATTATCGATGACCCCAAACAAGTCTCTGCTATTATTAGGGAATATTGGGCAAAGGCCGGTAATAAAAATCGCAATAAACATTCCTCTGTCAATGATTTTTCCAAAGACCTTAAACATATGGAAATGAATCTTACAGACACAGCGGACCCTACGAAAAGCATAATTGATCAAGTATATTTTGACAGGGAATGCCTTGCAACTCACATTAAGAAGTTGACCAATGGCAAAGCCATGGGTACAGATTTAATTCCAAACGAATTTTTAAAATATGGCGGCCAGGCAATTTGTGAAACACTTTTCGATATTTTTACCCAGTGCAAAGACTTTGAAAAATTCCCAGTACAGTGGAAGGAGGGTGTTCTTAAACCACTTCATAAAAGTGGAGATCAAAATATCCAAGATAATTATAGAGGTATTACAGTGACCTCAAATGTATACAAGCTATTTTGTTCAATTGTAAATGTCCAACTTACCTCTTTCTGCGAAGAAGAAAATATTTTTGGAGAATTTCAAGGGGCGTTTCGAAAAGGTCTAAGATTAGAAAATAACATATTTACGATGAAAGCTTTATGCAGTCTTAGAAAAAGTGAACGAAAAAGCACATACCTGGCATTTTTAGACATTTCAAAAGCGTATGATGTAATCGATCGCGACCGGATGTTTTTGGCACTTTGGAAAAAAGGAGTTAGAGGTAAGTTGTGGAGACTATTACGGCAAATGTATCATGATAATAAGACTAAAGTTGCCTTCGGAAATGGAAATGAAACAGATTGGTTCACTCAACCATATGGAGTTAAACAGGGCTGTGTCTTATCTACAACTCTGTTCTCCATCATAATGACTGATCTATATGACCAGCTGATAAATGCAAAAGTGGGTATAAAATTTGAAGAACAACTTATTCCAACACTCATGTTTGCAGATGACATTGTCCTCTTTGCTAACACTGAAAATGAACTGAATGCCATGCTCAAAATTGTTAATGAATTCGCAGTCAAATGGGGTTTTAACTTTAGTCAGAAGAAATCGAAAGTTATGGTTATTGGGAAGAAAACAGACAAGACAAAAGAATGGTCATTTGGAGACTTGAAACTGAGTGAAGTGCATTCCTACAAATATTTAGGTTATATTTTCCACAAAAACCTTAGAGACAATGACCACATGAATGAAACAGCCCTAAAAGCAAAAAAGCTTAATGGCTATATCAAATACACATTAAATAGACATATGAATGTTAAACGAATTGACTTTGGAAACCAACTTTATAAAAGTAAACTCTTATCCAGTGTCCTTCACTCATGTGCTATATGGGCTTCGGACAATAAATCTTATGAAACGCGCCTTAAGTCAATGCAATATAATGCAGGCCGCGCTATATTTGATATTAAAGGCACACCAGCATACGAAGCCATTGTGTCTGATTTGGGTTGGACCCCCATGAAATATACGGTTTTAAAAAGACAAGTTGAGTACTATATTTATATCAAATCTAAAAAACCAACTTCACTTAATGCAAGACTATTAGCTAGCATGGAGAAAAGGTTTGAAATGGGCAAAGGGAACCACTGGAACTATGTTAAACATATTGATGCTACCCTCAAACTGATGCAATTAAGCGGTATCTCTGAAACTGCCGAAAATATTTCGTACAGTTACCATAAACAGATACTAGATCTCTCAAAAAAGTACATAAATGATGGTATTTTGGAAAAAAGTAGTCTCGACAAATACCATCAACTTAATCTGATCCCAAAAAAGGGAAGAGCAACATACCTTTATAATGATTATGACTTCCAGTCGTCACGCATAAAATTTTTAGCACGTGCTGGTAAGTTTAATCTCAACTCAGAGAAATCCAAATGGAAAAATCTTAACCCACCCATTTCACCCTACTGTGAAGAGTGCCCAGACAAAATCGAAACCCTGGAGCACAGACTTTTTGAATGCCCCTCTTATGAAACTGCGAGAAACAAGTTTTATTTGGAAATGAAAAATCAAGTCCCTAGTCCAGTTTTAGAAGTATACCTTGAGTCAGAAACAAGTGATAAATTAAAATGGATAATAGGCGATGAGGCCAGGATTTTAGGTGGACATGATATTAGCGTCACGGTAGATAGATTAAATAAAATATTACTGAAGAACATCTTCTGATTTTATATTTTTTAATGCATAATGAATGTTTTTAAAGTGATTTTAGTTAAGTTTCTTTAAGCCATGTATACAAAGTTTTAACTTTTGAGTATAGACGCACCCATTGAGAGTGCCACTGTTACAAATAGTGTAGTGTCTAAATAAATAAATAAAAAAATTAAAAAAAAATATATATTTTAGAAAACATTTTATATTTGATTCCCACCCAAGGGTCTTCCACTCACCCATTAACATAAACAAAACATGAACTCTAATAAAAATGCCAACAAGACTGCAAGGGAAACTTAATCTATGAATTGGACTTTGCCATATCACATGTATTAGTCCCGTGACCAGGGAGGGGGAGGAGGGGGGTTGAGAGACGACCCTCTCCCCTAGGCACATTTTCTGTCAACATCCTGCAATTTTTCACCACTTTAGTACTTTTCAAGTGATGTTCGGATGATGCTTTCATTTAATTGCTTGCACTGATGGTTTCTCTTGAAAATTCATGCACATAAGGTGATCTAGTATTTCAACACAGGACCCTGAAAGCGCTATTTGAGCTTGAACTAGAAGTATTCATAGTATTACTGTTTGTATTATTAATCTCTATGATTTTTCAATAGGCTAACTCAGTCAGTGAATGCAGGATTAAAACACAACACACAAGATACTCAGGGACCCAAGTTCTGAGAAACAGCTAGAAAGTGAAAATGGATATTGGAAAGTATTACGCGCGATTTTTTCAGATCTTGTTGGAAAATAAGTTACTTTTATGATGTGGGGTGATATCTAGAGTTTGAGACTTGCGAAAATAAGATATCTTCATCTTTATACCCCCCGCCCTATAATTTTAGGGGGGTCAGAAGAAAATAGACTTTAATTCATAACTTTGGAAGTATATGAGATACAAACTTAATTTTTTCACCAAAATTTATAAAATAACATCAGTAATGAAGAAAAAAATATTTTGAATTAAAAAAAAGCTAATTTGTATAATTTAACCCTTAAACTGCCATAAAAACGAGTAAATGACGAAATGATGTTATATCACATTTACTGTTATTGCCTTCATATGAAGTTATAACTTATGAAATAATTCCTAAAAATGCATCTATATATGTATAATAGATGTGCAAAATATTAGAAGTGTATCTTACATAAAGACTGTGAAAAAAATTCTCCCCCTACCCAGATTTTTGAGGGGAGGGGGTCAAATAAAAATGGACTTTAATTCATAATTTTGGAAGTATATGAGGTACAAACTTAATTTTTTCACCAAAGTTTATGTAATAACATCAGTAATTCAGAAAAAATATTTTTGATACGCAAATAAGCTAATTTGCATAATTTAACCCTTATACAGTCATAAAAACTGTTAAATGACGATGCGATAAAATACGACATTTACTCTAATTGACCTCTCATGAAGTTTTAACAAATAAAGTAATTCCTAAAAATGCATCTATATATGTATAACAGATGTGCAAAATATTAAAAGTGTATCTTACATAACGACGCTGAAAAAAATTTGTCCCCCTACCCAGATATTTGAGGGGGGTCAAATGGAAATGGACTTTAATTCATAACTTTGGAAGTATATGAGGTACAAACTTAATTCTTTCACCAAAATTTATGTTATAACGTCAGTAATTCAGAAAAAATATCTTGATATGAAAATAAGCTAATTTGCATAATTTAACCCTTATACAGTCATAAAAATCGTTAAATGACAAAGTGATGAAATACGAAATTTACTTTAATTGACTTCTATGAAGTTATAACTTGTGAAATAATTCCTATTATAACATACCTATGATGATGTAGAATGCAAGGTGTACACAAGACAGCGGAGCGGGCCAATATAAGTTTTGAAAAGCCCGCGCCCGCTAACTTTCTGATTGGTCAAGGCGCTGACGTCATAACTAATCAATCGAAGATAAAACTGCGTGAGCAATTTTTCTTAACTCATTTCAATCATTTTCAAACCATTTGTTTGTCAATTCTATAAGAAAACGGTACTCTCTGACCAGTCTACATCATCATAGGTATGTTATAAATCGTTTATGTCACTATCGTGGCACATATGCCCTCGGTTCTCAGAGATCAATGTCCCTCCCAAGGTCGGGCCATATATCACTGAGACATCGGGCATATATGCCACGATAGTGACATAACCTCTAAGAAATACATTTACAACGGTTATGCACAATATAAAAAGGGTATTGTATATAATGAGTGTGAAAAGAATCTCACACCCTACCCTAATATTTTAGGGTTGGGGGAAGTTAAAAGAAAATAATAAACTTTGATTCATAACTTTGAAATCGTATAAGAAAGAGCTTATACAATGTATTTCTTCGCCAGAAAATTCAGAAATCACATCAAGAATGAAACAAATATTACATGGAAACAATATTATACTAGTAGTAGTAGTAAATTTATTAATTAAAGTCTAACGCACTAAAGATGTTACATTAAGATACATACATAAATTAAAACAATTCCTGGTTGATGCCGACCTATTAGGGACCATCGCATGAAACTATTTGACTAACATCTTTATCATACATTTTCCAAGTGTCCTTTGAACAGCTTTTTTCATTCATTATTATACAATATTTTCCTAGACTTGTATACATGTTAAAGTCACTATGGATATCAGTCATTTAGGCAAACAGACTTAATCGTTCATTTTCAAACATATGACATTCTACTTTAAAGTGAGTTTCTGTCTCTATTGACTGTCCACATGGGCATGATCTCTGGTCTAGGGAAGTTGTGTTATTTTTGTTTATATTTCAAAATAAAAACAAACTATCATTGGATGCATTACACTTGTTTGCAGCATCCAAAATGATATTAGAGCATTACCACTAACTATGGATGCATCTTTGGTTTATAACAATTGTACATTTCAATGAATATGGACAAACCACTTTTTGAGATTCCAGAGCCAGGGAATGGATTTGGATGTCAAGTGGTTCATATTACTCTTGAGACCATTAAAATGACCAAAAAACCGAAACTTGATATAACAAAAATCTCAAAGTCATTTTGCAAATGCAAACGATACAAGGACAAAGCAATATGTTAAACCACTTGCCCATGTGCCACTGCAGGTACAGATGCAGCTCAAAGGAAAATGAGTGTGGACGGGAATAAGTGGATTAACCCAAACATATATGATGACATTTTCACTGCATCAGGTACCTACAACCTAGAATATAACACCAGTCCTCACAGTGAATGTGGTTCAATAAACTTTAGAATTGTT
Source organism: Owenia fusiformis (assembly GCA_903813345.2). NCBI lineage: Eukaryota > Metazoa > Annelida > Polychaeta > Sabellida > Oweniidae > Owenia > Owenia fusiformis. The sequence continues at coordinate 16,978,489 of CAIIXF020000011.1, read as the reverse complement.
ATGGTTACCTTTTTAAGGGTTATTCTGAAACATCGCAAGTTCAATTCAACTCAATTTATTCATACATTTAATCATTATGTGTACACATATTATTAATAATAGGTGGCACCACAGGTGATGCTTAAATACCCGTACATATAGTAGTTAAATCATGAAGTATATCATTATGTTGTCAACGAATCAAACCAGAATGTAATCACAAAAGTTAGATTATAATAAATAAAGGTATGGGGGATCCATGATGCTCGTTTCATTTGAAGCCAAGAAGGTGCCATATGCCATGGGGAAATTTTATGAATGTGTAGCTTCATTAATTATTATTTAAAGATGCCAGGCTACCGCATTGACGCAAATAATCTTTAAAAGTGTGATTCTTATAAAATATTAGTTATTATTTTACCTTCCCCAAGGTTGGTATGGTCAGAATTATTATTTTAGATCAAAAGTAATTTGGAGCAGCCCCCGGGTTGGCCCATGTACCTCCTTTGAGAGCCTACCCTTCTTACTGAAGAAACAAGAAATGATATAGTCAACTAATGATTAATAAGCTAAGATAATACGCTTCTTCAGTTTTGATTTAAGAAAAGAAATGGAATGTGACTTTTTTATTTCTTCTGGGAGATTGTTCCATATGGATGAACCACTAAAGGCTATTGTTTTTTGCCATAATTTTCAGTTTTTGCTTTAGGAAGGGTGAAGTTTGATTTGTCTCTAATATTATATCTATGAAAATCTCCATGGGCATTGAAATAGTTGGGAAAAATAGCTTCATAATTGTTGATATCATTTTCCATTTAAATGCTAGTATTAAGAAAGGATATATTGTCAAAGTCCTTACTTCATGTGAAGTCAATTTCAGTATAGAACCACTTTGCCTTATAATGATTCTCATGACTGTTTGAAGCTTAAATTATGCAAATTAGTTGAAATATAGTATTTTTCCCATGTAATATTTGTTTCATTATTGATGTGATTTCTCAATTTTCAGCGAAGAAATATAAGCTCTTTCTTAAATGATTTCAAAGCTATGAGTTAAAGTCTATTATTTTCTTTAACCCCCCCCCCCCCCCCCCTCCCCCGAGCCCTCAAAATTATTAAGGTAGGGTGTAAGATTCTTTTCACACTCATTATATAAAATAACCTCTGTATATTGTGTATATCTGTTGTAAAAGTTTTCTCGAAGTTATAACTTCATAAGAAGTCAATTAAAGTAAATGCCATATTTTATCACTTCGTCATTCAACAGTTTTTATTACTGTATAAGGGTTAAATTATGCAAATTAGCTTATTTGCACATAAAAAAATATTTTTTCTGAATTACTGATGTTATTACATAAATTTTGGTGAACAAATAGGTTTATACCTCATATACTTCCAAAGTTATAAATTAAAGTCCATTTTCAGTTGACCCCCCTGAAATATCTGGGTAGGGGGAGAAATTTTTTCACAATCTGTATATAAGATGCACTTTTAATATTTTTCACATCTATTATACATATATAGATGCATTTTTAGGAATTATTTCATAAGTTATAACTTCCTATGAAAGTAATTACAGTAAATGTCGTATATTATCATTTTGTCATTTAATAGTTTTTATGGCGGTTTAAGGGTTAAATTATGCAAATTAGCTTATTTTTGTTCAAAATATTTTTTTCTCCATTACTGATATTATTTTGTAAATGTTGGTGAAAAAATTAAGTTTGTATCTTATATACTTCCAAAGTTATGAATTAAAGTTTATTTTCTTTTGACCCCCTCCCTTCAATTTTAGGGTAAGGGGAGAAATATTTTTCACAGTCGTTATATAAGATACACTTTTAATATTTTGCACATCTAATATACATATATAGATGCATTTTTAGGAATTATTTCATAAGTTATAACTTCATATGAAGGCAATTACAGTAAAAGTTGTTTATTATCATTCTGTTATTTAATAGTTTTTATGGCGGTTTAAGGGTTAAATTATGCAAATTAGCTTATTTTCGTTTGAAATATTTTTTTCTGCATCACTGATGTTATTCTATAAATTGTGGTGAAAAAATTAAGTTTGTATCTCATATACTTCCAAAGTTATGAATTAAAGTCTATTTTCTTCTGACCCCCCTGAAATTATTGGGTGGGGGGTATAAAGATGAGGATATCTTATTTTCGCAAGCCTCAAACTCTAGATATCACCCCACATCATAAAATAAATATATTTTCCAACAAGAAAATGAAAAAATCTCGCGTAATACTCTCCAATATTCAAAACCAAAAATATTCAGGCTGGGTCCCTAAGTAAGAGTAGTTCACCCACCTATGCATGTTATTATTGAAAGACATTGCCATCTTTTACATCACTCCTAAATTATTTTTGTAAACATGCATTTTAAGAGGTTCATGTTTCTTGTAGACCACCTGGCAGATTTGACCCAGTCTTTATAACCATCCATATATACGTCACCGAATGGAACTAGTTTAAAAGGAAATCTTATCTGTGAATATTGCCTACAGGCGAGAAAGAGGACATGCTGCCTTTCCCATCCGCCATTTTTTGTTATCGTTACCGCAAAATGCAAATCGCCTTGACGTAACCGTCATGCTATAACACCGTGAATAGGGGACCATAAGTTTACACATTCCATGTGTACGTTCATCAAGATAGTGCGATCTTAACCTCCCTAATAACTGAAATTGTTGACTCAACCAATAGAATCATTCTATGTTTGTTTATATTTGTTCACATTAATATGGAAGAAAATTGGACATTTTGCTAAAAAGATGTTATTGTAAATCTTAGAAATAATGATAAAGGTAGTATACACCACACACTCAATGGTATTGATTGTGGTTCTCAGAGACTCTCAATAAGGACTTTAAAATATTTAGCGAAGCATTTGTATGGGCGATTGGTCATAGGTTGGCGTTTCGATTTTATATGCAAGCTTAATCTCCCTAATGTTAACAGTAAGAGTGTATGTTACTCATAACATTTTCTTAGGATAACATTTCTTGAATTGATGAATATGCAAAAATTATTCGTAGCATATCATCCTTCATTTCATTATTTGAATAATCAATCTGGAGATATACTCAAATAAGGAAGTGTGTTATAACACATCATCATATAGAAACATGTTCAATGTTTTTTCAGAAGCTGGATCAAAATATTTGTCTTACTAAAATTATTGGCAAAGGTATGATGTACTAAATTCTTGTACTGTATTTATGATTTTAATAGCACTGTATACCTCGTGAATCATTACTGATAAACAAGATACAGAAAACCTGTTCAAAGTAAATGCTATAATAAGGCATCATAGAAATTATCATAAAGAGAGGTATTTAGAATGTCTTAGCAACTTACACACACACACAGGTTTAACTGCACTCAAACATTAAACAGTCAACTTGACAGGTATTCAGAATTTTTTGGGAAATGCTGAGGTTATGCTCAATTGATTAAACAGGGGATCAAACAGCAGGGGATCAAACAAGTCCAACCATTCATTTATGCAAACATTTTGAACTAACTTTATGGCACACTAATGACATCTTATATGAGTGTGCTGTACTAAAAGCATGGCCCCATTGGATCCCCTTATATTGGATTATCATAATCCTAATCCACAATGAGTTCCTTATATATTTTAAGTGATGAAACATGTGTTCAAGTACAATGTAACTTTGCATGAAAATTGTAAAAAAAATGAGGGACGATGGTGAAAATGACGATTGTATTTTGAAAAAAAGCTTGTTGATGGGTGGATTAAACATGGCTTATGAGATAATCCAATTGATCTTGAAACCATTCTTTGAATTTTTCTTAAAGATTATACATTGGCCTTTCATATGCATTCATTTTTGTACAGCCAGAAACTACTAGAAAAAAATTATTTACTGTCAAAAATCTGTTGCGATACTTTCCCTCGCTCTTTGTCAAATTCCTTTTAAATACGGTAGATTTCGACAGCAAAAACGGAGATTTTACGGGAGTTACACCAAGAATAAGGGAGATTTTACGGGAGTTATACCAGAAAACGGGAGATTTTAAGGGAGTTATACCAAGAATACGGGAGATTTTACGGGAGTTATACCAGAATACGGGAGATTGTACGGGAGATTTCAACAAAAATACGGGAGATTTTACGGCCATATTTTTATAAAAACTTACGGGAGTTTTATTAGAAATACGGTACGGGAGTTTACGGGATTTTTACGGGAGAAAATGGTACGGGAGTTTGGTATTTTTTACGGAAAAACAAAAAATCTACGGGAGATTTTTTGTCTGATAATGTTGAAAATGGTATGACAGATAGAGGACCATGCACCTTTTTTCATCAGAGAGGGTATATTTTTCGTACATGTACTTGAATATTTATACGTTGGTTGTTTTGGAAGCGACTGGGATAGACTCCTGGTTTGGAATTAAGAGGAAAGATTATTTGATTGATAAATAATACATTTTGAAGCATCTGTGAGACTGCGCTTAATGTGTAATATAAGGTGAATAGAATGTATCCAAAATGTACCTAAAAGTGTATCTACTCAATACACAGTTTTTTTTAAATTCCCCGGCCTCCAGTAAAGAGGTTAACATATAAAAAGGCAAGACTGAACTAAGGTAGAAAACAACTTACTTTTCTGACATAGGATAACATGGTGAATTGACAAAGTTTGAGAGAATATTACAAAAATCCTAGCCCATCGATTTCACTCATATTAACAGACAATAAAGAGATATCCTTAAACTTACCTCAGAAAAAGTCTTGAAAAAAATATCCCACGAAAATCAAAAGAACCGCTGGATTGTTCACACGCGTAGTGATTTTTCAATGGAAAATTAACATGGCCCAGCCAACACACCCCCTACGTCATCAATATTTACCAAAAAATAATCCAATTTTTTTCATGAAAGTTTTCTGCTATCATCCAATGCCTAAGAGTCTGTACTTACTTATTAACCAGCAAAGAGGTACATTGCATCCTAATATGTCCCATTTATACACCATCCAACACCCAAACAGTTTTCAAAATGGACTACTTTTCCTATACGATGAGTAAACAAAAGGCCACGTGAGTTGTATTGTACCTAATAGTCACACCTGGTTGATCCCTGGCACCAATGTCCTGTGTGAGGTGAATCTACTGTCTTACCTTAATAAAAGTCCATAATGCTTTTAATCCTCTTCCATGTTTATCTATGTAAAAAAAATTGAATTCTGACTTACCCTCACATGGAATATTTGGTTGTGCTGACTGGTTAAACACTGATTGTGCTGCTGTTGTCTCAACTTCTATGGACTCTATCGGTGTATGTACTCTCAGTTGAGATGTTGTCTGTATGATGTGATGTAGGAACAAGTCACGGCTACTGAAAAACATGAACCGAAAAATGAGTTATGCAATAACTAATTAATATGCGCATAATTAATGAGTATTGTGTTTTTTCATTAAAATTGTGATATATTCATAAAAAAGCTGATCTATAAATCAGGTAATTTGACCAGGTCTGCTTTAAATGGGACAACAATGCCTTATCTAGCAAATAAATCAAGATACAGTTTGTTTACATATACTGACAATGTACTGACATGCCATCTTTTGATCTAGGGGTGATTTATCTCAAACTCAAACAGTGAACTATTTATTGTGTTAAGACTTTATCATTCTTCAGACACTTTTTTAAACATAATCTGGAATTATTAATTGGTCAGATGGCTGCCCAAGTCACCCAGAAACACATCTCATGTATTATCAAACCACTACTTTCACTTGAAAGACTGGACTTAGAGAGGAGAACATCATTCTGCTTTGGATTGTTCCAAGTTATCAAGCAATGTCAACTATGTCAAAACCACCAAGAGGATTTGGTCATTTTTATTCCAAAAATAAGTTTCGTAACCAGCAAACATTTTCTGAAGGACATACGCAGCATCCGGCATATGGGACGGTAGCGAATCGCGAAGAGGAATCGTCCCCACCTACAAAAATTAGGAGGCTAGATCAGGAGACTCATTCGTTAGTTGTCAGGAAAAGTAGAGGTGGGAATAGTTATGAAGTACCCGATGTCCACATGCAACCTGGTAGAGGTAAGATTTTAAGGCCAAAACTTTCTGAACCAAAAATCTCAGATAAATACATCACTGATGAACCCCTAGATGGCACTGTTGGTGGAGATGAAACTCTAATAGTTAGTCAGAATTCTATGATTAATTGTTTCAACTTGGTAGCAAAAGATCATAGGGCCCATAGCAAAAAATGTAGAGGTGATTTGAAGGTACATAAAAAAATTCCATTTGGTTTAGTTTGCAAAATGCAGCTTTCATGTAGTAAATGTGGGTTTCTCTCCAAAATGTGCAAATTATATGAAGAAGTCAAGGGAAAAAAGAAAGGTGGCAGGAGGAAAGCTAAGATCAATGTAGCAATACATGTAGCTCTACAATCTTCCTCTATTGGTGTTGAGGCATTTCGAAAAATTTTAGCTACTTGCAATGCAAGGGCCCCTTCTTCCCAAGGAATGCAAAAAAATTCTAAAGCGGTCAGTGGAGATATTGAGAAAATGGGTGAAAATGATTTAAAAACGAGACGTAGCAAATTAATAGAGTTGAATAAACTGAGGGGTGTATCTTCAAAAGATGAAAAAAAAGTCCAGGTAGCATTTGATGGGTGTTACAGTAGTAGCACATTCGGATCTTGGGGTAAGCTTGGTCAGCGCGCTACCAGAGCAGTTGGTGTATCTGTTGAAACAATGACCGATGCCATGCAGATAATATCTGTATGCTTGTATAATAAGCTATGTTGGCGCGGGGCTTACCTAAGGGCGCGTGGGTTTGATGTTAAATGTCCTGGTGGCCATGATGGTTGTACATCAAATATAAAGAAATCTGAAGCTTTTCAAGAATTCAACATGGGGTACAAACTTGCAAAAGATTTGGATGCAGACAATTTGTAAATAGAATACCTGACTACAGATGGTGATGCTAAAGGCTCCCTTGGTGCTCAGTCATTTTACGATGAAAAACAGAGCAATCACAAAGTTACAAAACTTAGCGATAGAGTGCACAAAGGGCAACTTCAATTTAAGCACAGTCTTAAAGCTAGCTTTAGTAGACATATGTTCCCAGGTAACAAAGATCTCCAGCAGAAAATGTTTTCCCTAGATATAAAAGAGAGGTGTGACAAAATCATGGGTCAGCTTGCCAAAAAATACAATGATTTGGGTGTTGTATCAGTTCAATACATGAATAGGGTCATCACAAGTACAGTGAACTGTTACGCGGGGAATCATGAGCAATGTAGACCCCACCTTAATAGTTGCAAAGGGGCTAAGAAATCATGGCTAGAAACATCCCACAATCTCAAGGTGTGTGGAATTACAAAGAATGACAAATTGATGCCATCTCAGGAAGATTGCAAATTCATACGCGTACTTTTAGAAATGAAGTTGGGCCCCGAAGCTGTTAATGACGGGCGCTTTTACACGCATACAAACAAAAATGAAGCATCAAATAAGGTAATTGCAGAATATTTACCTAAAAACAAGGTGTTTTCAGCCACATGTAATGGCAGATTACATTCTGCAGTATTAGATATAAACCATGGAAGAGAAAATGCCACTCACCTCAAATTGGAACTTATTGGGGCCCCAATATCATCAGCAAGTGCTGCAAAGCATCTACGTAGCATGAGTGAAAAGAAAAGATACATGAGAAAATATAAAAATTCCCCACATGCAAGAAAAAACAAGTCTTTTCATAGAGCATACTACACTAGACAGTATTTACACACAAGATTAGAAAAGCGAACTAGTGATTATAAGAAAGAGCAACTAGACAAAAAACCCATTTTAAAAATGAAATTGAGGAGATCACCAAGGTTCGGTGATCACGATTATGCCCAAGAGATTATATGAGGTAAGTGATCTAATCATACCATTTACATTTTCCATTTTAAGAGGCAATCAGGGTAGGCCCCATGCTGACGGCATTTTCCGGCATTGATACAACCCATTCGCACATTATTTACAGAATGTGGTTCTAGGCTAAGGTGATTTATGTTGATACATAGCTTGTTATGACAAAGGTGAGATAAGTCCAGTGTCGATAAATCAAGCGTATCGTTAGGATGCCGTGTGGCATACGACAGCCAGTGAGCCGACACGGTCACCCATTTTTGACTACCGCGCTTCTGTATGCACAACTGCCCATACCCGGTAGCCTTGTTACGATAGCCTGTCCAAATAATGCAGTTATTGGGGTAGACTGTTGCCTCCCGGCCCAATCTCTGGGCATATTTTGCCCCCCAGGCATCCATTTTGGCCTATTTTACAAGCAAGAAACAACTTATATGTTATACAAGTGAGATAAGATAGAATGAATTCTGAAAAAATCAAAAAAATCATTTTTCTTACCAAATTGTGTTTCCAAAAATCTGAATATTAGGTAGAAAACAACTTACTTTTCTGACATAGGATAACATGGTGAATTGACAAAGTTTGAGAGAATATTACAAAAATCCTAGCCCATCGATTTCACTCATATTAACAGACAATAAAGAGATATCCTTAAACTTACCTCAGAAAAAGTCTTGAAAAAAATATCCCACGAAAATCAAAAGAACCGCTGGATTGTTCACACGCGTAGTGATTTTTCAATGGAAAATTAACATGGCCCAGCCAACACACCCCCTACGTCATCAATATTTACCAAAAAATAATCCAATTTTTTTCATGAAAGTTTTCTGCTATCATCCAATGCCTAAGAGTCTGTACTTACTTATTAACCAGCAAAGAGGTACATTGCATCCTAATATGTCCCATTTATACACCATCCAACACCCAAACAGTTTTCAAAATGGACTACTTTTCCTATACGATGAGTAAACAAAAGGCCACGTGAGTTGTATTGTACCTAACAACTCTGTATTGGGGGAGAAAACTTACATATTTTGGCTACAGGACCATGCAAAAAATTTCCAAAATATTCATTGGTTTATCTGAGAGTGCTGTTGATATACTCTTTGATACCTTTTTTGAAAACCAGATATACATGCGCAACGACTGTGATATAGTGTATTTATTGCATCAATATTCGTAACATTAATATCTTCGGTTTTTACCCATCGGAGAAAGTTAAACCGAATATAAACAAAACCAGTTACAACAAATTATACCAACTATCCAACATATAATTTACCGTCTTACAAAACAAATATGTAAGATGCTTCAAAACTGTATTCGACCCGATCAAATATACATTTGATAAGTATTTTAAATATATGCGATGCCAAGTACCATTCGTGTTGGGTAAACATATTCATTTGTGGTAAACATAGGCCTATTCATTTGTGGGGTAAGTCACGTGACTTACCGAATGATTTTATATAAACCAATGTTCACTGTTTTGATGTGGGGTAAGTCACGTGACTTTGACTTTGGTCACGTGACTTGCGCCATCTAAGTCACTATATGTCCGTGCTATTGTGTACTTTATGTTTGGTTCTAAAGTATATTTGTATTTGATGCGTGTTCTAAATATATGTGTCAACCGTCTTTGTTCGTGTGTGTACATGGACTTAAATATGTGACATTTTACCAAACACTGAATAACATGAACAGCATATACAAGTGCATTTATCGCATATATAGTTACATAAATCAAATATAAATGTGTAAAAACAAACAAATTTATTACGTGTTTCGAACCATTTTAATAGAGTGGAATATCGAATGGTCGTTATCAAATACAAAAGTGTGAAAATCGAATAAAGATGCAGAAAAAATTCCATACTGTGATGCATCACATCAAACTGCATTACTTTCGTGTATACGTCTTCTTTTGTTTAAAGCTCTTCCGTATAAATATTTTGGATGCTTTGGAGACACAGAGGATAGAGCTCTGGATTGGAGGATTGATGGCGAAGATATAGATTATCTAAACGATTATTATTGGAATCGAGTTTTGGAGGTGAAGAAGTGCTTCACTGCTGCAAGGGCAAACCAGAAACGAATCATTGGTGTCGAATATGGTGGAGAATGTTTTACTTCCCGTTCCGGATATGGCACATATAACAAATATGGCTTGTCAACTAACTGTACAGGATACTATAAGGACTCGGTCGATACTGGAGGACCATGGGCATTGAGTGTCTATGCAATAACGAGTTGTAAGTGCTCGATAAGATATTTGTCATGCATATGCTATGGATATTAATTGTTTCCGAGTGTATCACCGGGTCATCAGGCTATCTAGCAGATATTGCAATCGCTTTTTTACTAGTAGACGCATGTGCTTGATGTGTTCCGGGTTTAGATAAAGGAGGGATAAGAGGCAAAGTGGAAAATCTCTCTTATGTTGACTATATACAGATTCAAAATTGGCTTTATTTCTAGGGACAATATGATATTTCCCGGGGGGCCTAGAGGGCCAAGGGGAAATAACATCACTAAATAAGCTTTTTATTCCATGACTCTCTTCATAAAATCATCAGTTCAAAATCCATATCTGATTTTTGTATGAAACAAAACCAGACTATATAATTATTTAGTCTACAAAATATGACTTAACTTTGAAATGTTAAAAAAAATTCTATAACATAAACACATCAACATCAAATAAATTTAACAATACGTGTCCATCACAGGGTATTCGCATATTCCTCAGATTTCTATGACGTTGACTGTGTCAGAGCATGATGATAAATTACAATTCTCCTATATTTAATAGGCTTATATACTTTTTACTTTTCAAAATCTCTTTTTTAATTATGTTTGGAAAATATAGTTTAACATAAGAACATCAATATAAAACGCTGTATATCAATATTTTCAATATCAAAAATATTTCCGGGTGATATTCACCGGGAAGTAGAAAAATCATGGGATGAATATCAATATTTCTTAATTAGTGAAACACTAATTTTATGGAAACTAAGATATTATATTTCATTTAAACTAAGATGAGTGAATGGGATTGTTTTGACTCGGGATGTTTTAGTGATGTTCCAATGTACGTGGGTGTGTTGCATCTCTTTGTTGTAGTTCAAGTAGATTGTAATATTTTTGAGTATTTATTCTTCAACTATTCTTCAATAGCATTTTCATCATGTCATTGTTTCTTATCTCAATATTTTAACATATGACATCATGGATTTTCTATCTTAGTTCTAAAAGCAATACAAAATTCCACAGAGATATTTAAACGTACAATTTGTACAGCAATCTTTTGTTTGAATGTATTAATTTATTAGAGGTATAATATATTCCAGATCCACTGCGTTACAGTGTAACACGTAACAAGTGCAACGATGCCAAAAATGGAGAACTCACTGCATCTACATTTCAAGAATGCAAAACTAAATGCGACTTGTCTGGCTCCTGTGGTGCGTTTGAGTTTGAACCCGGCAAGCAGAATTGTTAATACTTTGGAGATATATGCCGAAATTACGGGTCTGAATCAGACAGCATATACACATACAATCTCATAGCAGGTGGGGTATAAGTTTGCAACTGTTAGCTCTAATTTAGTTTTATGCACATTGTCACAGACACATTATTATCTCTCGTACTGATGTTATGTTTCAATTAATTATTCAATATAGGTCTTTATTTATTTATGTTGAGATCTTGACGATATGAGACGAAATTAAACATTTTCCAACTAGTTGTACCCATGTTATTTAATTTAGATTACTATTCATATTGACTTATTCTAGATCCTGATAACATTGGAAACCAAACACTAGAAGTGACAATGGAGCCCAGTGGAGAAAAATGTGAGGAGAAAGCATTTGGTCATAAAGATGACAAGACAATTGGCTGCCTTTCCAAACCGACAAATGAACTTACAATCAAAATAAAAAACACTGCTTCTTCTAGTACAGTATTGTCAATATGTGACATAGAGGTGTACGGTGAGAAACACTTATAACATCGATTTAATCATGTTATAAATAGCCGTGCATTTACACTGTTCCACAACTAGTCACTTTAACGGAACGTCAATGTAACAAAATGGATATGAACTTCCTGGGTACAAGTTTTTTGTTTTTTCGATTCAAACTTACGTATAAGTCATGTTGCGGGTTATCATGCGGCACACAGTTAGACAATATAGTCTAGCTTTTAGAAATGCTCTTGGTTTGTAATTTGATTTTTAAATAAAGCCGTAATTGATGCATTTAGACCATCGCTTTTGTATCATTGACGTAAGTCGTCAATGTAACAAAAGCGAGGGGCTAAATATATAAATTGCAACTTTATTTACAAAACAAATTCCAAATCGAAGAAACTTGTTAAGACTATATTTTCTAGCTTTGTGCCAAATTATAATTTACAGCTTGACTTCTAAGAATTAAATCGAGAAAACAGAAAACTCGTAAAGAGTTCAGAAAAGCTGTTTAAGAAAATACAAGAACTTCACAGAATCTTGATTTGAATACAATAATATTGGTTGAATATAGCATATTTGCATTTTGTATGCTTTTCATACCTTTTGAGACCTGAGGTACACCAATCATTTAAAATGTAACATGATCATAAATATAATATACAATATTTATCTCGGAACAAGTCTACCCGAATGTGAGGAATGCTTTCGTAGATTTATTTAAAATAAACAACATGATCTCTACATATCCCTCGCCTCATATGTATGCCAGATGTGCTTTCATCCTTTTTTATTTAGAGTGTACTGATGGCCATTTTGGTGCTTCCTGTGAAGAGTGCTTCAGAAAGTGCAAAGCTGGTGATACTTGTGTCAAGGCTAATGGATGGTGTCCCGGGGATTGCATGGCTGGATATGGTCCTAAGAGAGAATGCCTAAGTAGATATATAGGGTGTCTCAAAAAATGTACCCAAAAGTATATCAACAGCATAGACAAACCAATCAATATTTTCAGACATGTTTTGCATGGTCATGTAGTCAAAACATTTTATCTTTTTAATACTGAAAACCTTTAACTTTTACACCGCATAATCAATATAACCTCATATTTCGATGGCATTCTGCATCCTTACTACTACAATGTTCCTAATATTTGATATTTCTGGTGGAATGGTTTGATTTCTGTTCTGATGCTCGTCTTAATTAAGTTGTTCCAGGTCTCTTTCTTTGGGTTTAGCATAAAATGGTCCTTCAGATAGCCCCAGATCAAATCTGGCAAATAGGGAGGCCCTCACAATGTCTTATAGCCCCCTTATACAGAGAGGTCAGACGTTCAATAAACTGCATTGGGTGGGATTCTATTGTAGCCTTTGTTGGGTGAAGAGGGACTCAAGCAATTTGAGACCACTGCGTTTTCATTTCGATATCATTTGGTCTCCAGGCTAGCCTGCGTAAGTCTGGAAGGTAACTCCTGAATCATTTGTGATGAACAACGTAGCAGTAAGGAAACAGGCTGTCATCGAAATATGGGGTTACATTGGATGTGTGGTGTAGAAGGTAAAGGATTAAAGCATCAAAAAGGCAAGACTGAAATAAATATGGTGTATCGGGGAGCAAACTTTCATGTTTTGGTTACATGACCGTGCAAAAAATGTCTTAAAATATTGATTGTTTTATCTGTGCTGTTGATATACTTTTGGGTATATATCTTTGAGACACCCTGTATATATTCATTAATTATGAATTCTTTACAATTCAGAGACTGCATCAAGGTTGACACCGTAAAACCAGAAAATGTCTTTACTAAGATATTTGACACTGCGAATTTGATATGAATTTGTAGGATTCACTTAGCTAGAGAACAAAGCTGACACTGTGAAACTGAACCAAAGCAAAACATTTTCAAATTGATAGGCACTTTTTGAAAACAATGAACAGGGATGTACTAAGGAATCGAAATGAATGTTTCTGATCGGAAAACATGTTCCCTCCACTTCAATAGATATGAAATGCACTTTCAGGTTGTGCTGCTGGAAAATGGGGAATCAATTGTGCTAAGGAGTGTACGAGACATTGCAAGACACTCGACGATTGTCAAAGGGAAGATGGTTTTTGCAGTGGTAATTGTGAATATAATTACTATCCAAAATACGCTTGTAATCAAGGTACCCTTGCTTTTTTCGTTTTTGAATCAGTAATACAAAACGTTTGCTAATTTTTGTTAAATTACCTTTGTTGTAATTCTCTAGCATTATAATCGTATATATCAAAGCATGATTGAATTCAACTTGTAATTTCAGAGGTTCTCAAAATAGATGGTAAACCTACGTTCAAGAGTCGGGGTGCCGATTACATTGAGATAGAATGGAAGGTTTTGGATGTTAAGAGTACTATCAAACATGATACCGCAGCTACAAAATCCTTCAGAGTTGAATACAGAAGTTCCTCAGACGAAGATGATAATATAGAATCAATTAACAGTTCTGGGTTGATGGCAAGAATTGACAACTTATCAAAGGATAGCATTTTTGTTTTCCGTGTGTCAGCATTGTACCCATATGAAGTTAGTGATATAAAAATAGGCGCAACATCTGATTGGAGTGATCCATTTACTACATGCGGAGGTAAATGCAAAATATCGCTCTAAATCAGTTCAAAATGAACCTCCTGTTAAACAATGTACTTAAACGCAATGTGAAACAGGAATGTGCATTCCTTAAAATTCAAAATGAATGAATGGAAATTAGCATTTTAAATAGGAGCATTGAAAACCACATGGTATTTCTTTTCCTCTTTCGTTTAGATCCAACTTATTTGACACTGAATACCACATATGACTTTGTCATAACATCATCCTCGGATCACACAGAGCAATCAACTCTAACTGCAAAATTAAGATGGATGGTATGTACGTAAATAGCCACTGTAGGACCTTTGAAACTGAACATGAATTTTGCAAGTGTAATGAGTATATATAAAATATAATTTTGAATGGTTATTGTATCATTTTATCGACGAGCTGATATCAAACACAAGTGATTGAACCAAATTAGCGATATTAGGAAGGTAAAGATACACGTTTTTAATCTAGAATCTAGAATTATGGTCCTCTGTAATTAGGTCCCTGGAAAAGTGAATCGAGAGAGAACAGAAATCATTGTGAGTCAATATATTTCTTAAAATGTGTAACTTATGACCTCTAATATTTGTCACATACGTATCAATAACAACATGATATACGATTGTAAGGCCATACTTTAATACGCCCAGAATACATACAAGTATGAGTAGAAGAGTAGCAATGCTGGCTCAAAAGGGAAACAGACAATTTAGAAGTTTTTATTTTGTGTTTCTGCTTTAGGAACCTATAAAAGACGAAATAAAGTGTGACGAGATGCAAACCTACAAGATTTATCGAAATGGAGAGTATTTGAAGGATACATCCGAGGAGAATATAGAACTCACAAATGAAGATTTTGAGTTTGAAACCCAATACAAAGTAGAACTCTCCATGGTAAATAATGCAGATCTTGAGGGTCCAAAGATCTTAGTCTTTGACACAGTGACTCCTGCTGATAGTGAGTATCTATTTGAGGTGAACGTTATAATTCTGTTTTTAAATCTTTTCTTCTTGAAAGACACGATGTCTGTTTTTTTTCAGAACCATCACCACCAAAAGATCTTCGTATAAGAGCAAGTGATACGAAATCATTTCATCTTACATGGAATATTCCAGAGTTTACAAACGGCCGATTGCTGGCGTATCAGGTAAACCGTAACTTCGTGTACATCCTTCGCTTAAATCTTCATAACTAATTGTTTTGATAATTACTGATATAAATAATTGTCCCCATCCTTGACAGTTCTGAAATAAGAAATTAAAGACTCACTTTGAAAGGTTTAAGGAAGGCCCCTTGGTTCAGAACACTGATTTATTAAGTTATCAGGGCGTGACATGTTTTATTGAGTTAAACTGTTTCACATTGGAAATTGTATGTTTTCTCTTCCCGTTAAGGTGACATGCTACGTAAACGCAACATACGTAGTGTTAAAGCAAATATTGGCGTCTGAGACTAGAGAGACATTTGTCAGTAATCTTGAGTCTGAGACAACGTATGAGTGTGAAGTCAAAGCATCAACAAAAGCAGGTTATGGACCCGTGGCGAAAGACTCTTTTCAAACAGAAACAGGTAATTGTACAAGGCGTTCAGTAAGTAAATCTAATTTTGCTCTCAAACTTTTACTTCTTGTCATTCATCATTCAAATTTTCAGAGAAGAAGCATTTGACATTTTCCTAATTCCACCGAAAAGAAAAAAATATTGAGATATAATTAATATAACTTCAAAATAGTTCACAGCATAGTAGATTTTGTAAACGTTATGTCTATGTTTTGATCATAGTGCTGCTAGATATTTCTTTCATCAAGTTAACATTCCATTTCATGTTCAAAATAATTTCCCCTAGCTTTCACACTTAACTGGTGTCGTTCTACCAACTTCCGGTAGACAAGAAATATAAGTTTGAGAGCAAAATTAGCTTTATTTCCTGAACGCCCTCTATTACATCAATCCGTAGCCAGGGATCCTTGCTTTATGGTAGCCCTCAGCCCCTCCACAAGCGTGGACTCTGAAAGTTTGGTCACAGGTTAATGCCTGTTTGGCGATCTATATCAATTCATTAAGTCATTGATTTAATCACTCGCTTTCAATAAGCCCATAATTTAACGTAATGAAAACACGCCACCACAACTTATAGAGTGAGTGTATCAAAGATTTTCTAAGATACATATTTGCAACATTGTGCTTTTGTTAATCGTATCCGAATCAATATGTTTCAGCACGGGTATAAAGTAACAGCCAGTTGTTTGGAGACTCAGATTGACCTATAATATAACATAGAAATGTTATGTTTTCATCTGCTCAACGGTTTAATTATCAATATTCATAGCCTCAACGATTTTTTAATGCGACTTACACTCCTCTCCATAAGTTTGGCAACATTTTTCCCCCATTGAACTCCCTGTTAAAGCCTCTTTACGTTTGAATTTTTATTTACTTAACCGGCAATGAAATAACTTATAAGATTGACGGAAACGTAACTTGACTTTATTTCCAATACCTCCGAATATTCTTAATTTTTTACCTCAATTACAATAAGTCGAAAATTGATGATAAATTTGATGAATTTTTGAAAATCGTCATTCCCATGTAATCCATTGGGGAAATGAAGGGTTCGGGGCAAATCAGAAATCAGGATATCTTTTCAGTAAAAGATTCAGCAAAAAATATTTTTATATAGAAAATTGAATTGTCTAACTTTTTTGAACACTAAGTATTTAGTTTATTTGATGAATATTAAAGTTACAGCGCTTCAAAGTCATTTTTGAAAATAATTTTTCGCCTCTTGTGTTATTTCAATGGGAGAGGTTTTTCGAAAAACAATTTTGACTTTAAAGCCCTATAACTTTGTTGAACCTGAAGAAACATATTAATTTTTTGTTAAATAAAGTTAGCAAATTCAATTTCCTGCCTTACTCGTATTTTTGCAAGGACTCGGATGGATGGATATTCTGTCATATGACTTGCGGCAAACCTACCATTTCCCATTGGTTAACATGGGAATGACGATTTTCAAAAATTTATCAAATTTATCACCAATTTTCGACCTATTGTAATTGAGGAAAAAAATTGAGAAAAATTTTGGAGGTATTGGAATTAAAGTCAAATTACGTTTCCATCAATTGTATTTTCATCGCAGGTTTGGTAAATAAAAATTCAAAGGTAAAGAGGCTTTAACACGTAGTTCAATGGGGGGAAAAATTTGCCAAACTTATGGAGGGGAGTGTATCTCTAATGTCAAACTTGAAGGATATGATTGGAACTACTTATGTTCTAAAAATGTAAATAAAAGAAATTGAAAACCTGTTGTCAGTTTGCTACGTCAGAGCAGTATAGTATCAGAATATGCAGACATCATTCCATTTTTGTTCAATACACTTAACATTGCAATTATACAACCATACACGTGTCTGATGTTCGTTTAAACAATTTTTCCCAAACAACATGTGGTTTCGTAAGTCGTTTGCAAATATTTCTATTTATGAGTCTCTGTACGTTCTTTATGTTTTACTATCCCTTTGATTTAGGAGGGAGTCAAGAATGCACAAGACAACCCAATACAAATCAGCATGTAGGTTCTATCATTGGGGTGGCGATAGGTGGCGCGCTGTGTATCCTGATATTAATTGTCATTATTGCTGTACTTCTCAGACGAAACAAAAGGTAAAACTTGTGAGCAGTAATCCGATGTCTAGTTCATTCGTCAAATAAAATGTTGTATATATACAAGCGTTGTTCAAAATGTTTTGCACAAATATATCTAATTATGAAAATAATGAACCAATCCTGTTCGTAGTTAGTAGGTATGTGCCCCCATCTTATTCCCTTACAATGTTAAGGTTTAATATATATACCTCTTCTTAACATTCTACGGTTGCTATAGTAACCAAGGCGATGACTCAGTGGTCCATATCATTTTGTAAAAAGAAAACTAGTAATATCTAAAGAACAATATTACCAATCATGCTTTTACTCACATAAACTGTCAACTTAGATTTAAACAAGATCTTGTTTTGTTCTCATGGCAAAAGTGAATCTAATATCAAAATATTCCATCTTGTTTTCTTGATCATGCCAATAATGACCGTAAACATACTCTTCAAACATTTTGAAAAAATCAACTGATTTTATGATGTTATCAAAGTTCTCATGAATGTATGAAATATTGGAGAATATGGCTCGAAATAATAAAGTTGAAGCAGAAAACATTGATAGAATACATGATAAAGAATGGGGAAACAGTCTTACAGAAGTTATAAACATTCATGCCTTAGTACATATTGCATATAATGACTCCAATTGGCATTGTGAAGTATTTAAAGATTGAATTAGAAGGGAAGGGAAAATGTACTGAGGGTAGCTGTAGTTATGAAAAGGCTCGACATCCTATAGGTAGGGTGGTTCAGACATTTACTTATGGATTTGGCATAATGCTACAACTAAATTGTATTACTTAAAAGAAAGACAACATATTAACTACTATATGCTTAGTTTAAAAGAAAATTACTCATAATATAACCTGATTAACAGATTAAGAAACGAATATTGACCGAACGATTTTAACCTATCAAAGGCATTCGCAAAATCAATTCAATTTAATTAACTTTGTATTAAACATAAAATTTGAAATTTTAAAATGGACAATAAAAAATGTTTAGTCGAAAATGTACAATATGGACGAATTTCGCTCTTATGTATGAATTTCTTCATCAGTTTCAGGAACACATCAGAAAGTAAAATGGACAAAGACTACCAAAATATGGAATCATTACCTTCGGGGCGACCTGAACAAAGTATTGAGTATGATGAAATTGAAATGGAACCTTCGTTAGATATCGGACAGATTTCTGATAGGCAAGCAACCGTGGAACCTGAATATGTAAATACTGGTTCAAAGGCAAGTGAACAAATGCATGAAATAAATGGACAAACATCAACGTATTTAGACCAGGCTGAGACTATTCAAGATGGCGTGCAAGTTGATAATGCAGACAATCATGTTTATGAACAACTTAAAGATCACCAGAAATGAGAAGAAATAAATTTATACATGTATAAATCGCAAGTCAATTCAAAACATATTTGAAAAGAACTCTTATATAAGGATTCAATATATTGAATCACGCTAGATAATGGTTTTGAGATATCAAGTGGTTTGTTCTCTTATGACTGGTAAACACTAAGCGTTTACTTTTTGGCTAGGCTCCATAACAAGTTTTGGTCCTTTCCATTTGACACTTGTGCTTATACAATTTAGAATAGTGACAATCTTATAAAAACTGTTTAAAATGGACGCATGTCTTCCTTAAATAAACGATATAATCGTATCAAAACTGTTTTAAATGGACTGTATGTCTTCGTTATATGTTTGCCATTATACCTATTGAGAAATTAACCAAACGCAAAGTGCAATATTAGCATCTAAAATTACGAAACAACTTATTTGAGCATGTGGTGGCTTTTGGACGGGTGCATGGTGTCACTTTTCAGACCAGTAGCCAGGATTTGCTAAGGGTGATTTTGAAAGAATTTTTGGCCGGGAGGGGGGGGGTTGCTCGAACCCATAGATCCCCCCTGGCTATGGGCCTGCTCTCTGACGTTGATATTTAGATAAATTTGTAAAGTAATACCTATAATTCCAGCAGCATCTTTTCGAAAGCCATTCACAACCAGCTGCAAGTTTTGCTGACTGCAAGGATTAGGTTTGGGAAGAATATATCAACAGATGTAATCTCAACACCAGTGTGCAATTTCTTTCTAAAATGCATTGTATTGATAATAATCTTATTGATTGTTTTGTATGTTAAAGTTTAAAAACTGATGGAGAAATGACAGTGCTTACATAATAAAACCGCTTGACATAGCTTTAAATATCTTAATATGTATAAACTTGAGTCATGGAGATCACTTACCGACGTTAAGCGATATAATCATGGGCGGCGAGGGAACAACATAAAATAGATTTCCAATCTCAAATGATGGATCGTGATTGTGGCCTGTACAACCTTGTATGGGCCTCGTTACGAGTCTCGCAATTGTTGGTAATTTCCGAGCCTCGTAAGAGTTTGCTCTGTACTTGCTCTTACGGTGCCTGCACGAGGCCCCGTAATAGGTCGTAATATTCGAGCCTTGTACTTCCATGCACGATGCCCGTAACAAGGCCCCTAATGGCTTGTAATTTTCTAGCATTGTACTTGCCCGTATGGGGCTCGTAACGAGGCCCGTAATTGCTCATTTATTTTGATGAAAACGTACAGCATACATGAGAAATAACATTTTAATTATATCTAATTATAAATTAATATGTCTTCAATAATATCAAATATTCGCATGTCTGTATCAATATGATAAACAGTAAAAAAGCTATGAAACAAAATAAACGGGGTTACAAATGGGAGATACCAGGTTTCTCTACACGTAAAGTAAAAGCAATACATAAACATGTGCGTGAGATATTTGAAGAAGTTAAAATGTGATATAGAGAAAGATTATTGATGTGTACATGTACATCGATTGTATGAAAAGTGGTTTATGAGATTACACATGCATTGCGGGTTGTTTAAGATAGATACGTGAAAGATGTAGCATGACATTAAATATGCAAACTTCTTCCTTTTTTCGTGCTGTAAAAGTGTCCGATAACGGGCCCCGTACGAGCAAGTACGGGCTTCGAAATTACGAGCCTCGTACATGCTCGTACGGGCCTCGAAAACAACAATGATGAGCTCCATACGAGCCCGTTCGAGGATCTTGCTTCTTTTTGCCCGTAATGGCTCGCAATTCTCGAGGCTCGTTCGAGCTCGTACGGGGCCCAATGTAATTTGCATGTGTACCAGGTAACAATAACAAAATTAGACAAAATTACTTAAGTCATTACAATACCTGTTGAAGAATGCATTTAAAATTGATAGCTAATTCTCATAACATTAGAAATAATTGTAGATACTAAACCCTAGAACTTTTACAAGAAAGACCATTCATTCTATACCATACTTTTCATCCCGTTACAAAATAACATGACAACATCTAAAATTTAAGTCTGAGCCAAATTGATCGTTTTGGCTAATTTTTGCATGCATGTGTTAACTCATCCCTGGCCCATGAGTGATAACATTACTTTGATAAATTTTAAATTTTAATGCATTCCTATTCAAAATTGCCACTAATCTTGTTTTTTTATAAAACGTTGGCAATCAATTGCATGTCTATTATTGTTTACTAAAGGAATAAATTTATGTATAAAAAAAAGATCATCTAAAAATGAAAATGGATTGGGGCCGCTTTATCCGCATGTTGCAATAGATGGAATGCACAAAATGTTACTGTATATTTAATAAATGTGAAATTACAAAGTTTTGTGCAAAGTGGTACAATTGTTGCATCAAAATTATATTTCTGAGAAGTGTGTTAATCTAATGGAAGTTGAAAACACCGATTGATTTCGTGGTCCTTCACACCATTAAAACCATGAGTCAGAGTATTTTTAAAAATAGGCTACAATACATTCTAGTAAACCAAATAATTACGAGTCGTTGTATGTAGAATGGAAAATAGTGAAGCGATTTGTTTAAATAGTAAGTATTGTGTAGTTTTTATAGATCAATATAAATGTGATCACAATAAGTGTATAACCTAAATTTGTCAACACATATAACAAGGAAGTCGAGCCTTTAATTCCCTGCGTATTTCTGAGAGGTGTCAAGGTTTGAAAGTTTGACATATACGTATACATAGAATCCATTTGTCTATGTAATTAGGATATGGCTAGCATACACCTATGTTTACAAAGTGTTTTTACAGTATTTGCTGTAATGAGCATCATCAACAATGGTAAGGCACATATATGCGTTTTATTGGAGACATTTTGTTATATTGCACTAAGTCTTGAGTGCTCAATTCTATAGATTCTTATATACGCATTCAAACGTAGTAGTTATATTTTTCATGACATTATACATTTATTTATTTTGTGAGAAAATAAACACAGGCTAAACTATAATTATTTCACTAAAATGGCTGTTAAAATATTTTGGGGAAAATATAGCTTTCATAAGTAAATAGTGGAGAGGTTAAGCTACCGTATAAAATCCAAAACGCAACTTAAACGTATCAATCGCCCCTATACAAATACATGTAGAGTTCACACATAAATAGCCGTTCAGCTCTAGTGTTTCTTTAGACTACACCATAGCTTGTAATGATTACATAGTATGCCATTGATGAAGTTCAATAGCTGGTTTTCTAATACATATTTTAAACGAGCTCGTTTCGTAAGATTATTCGAGTTAAATCATGCGTAACATACATCATCTTCTTCAGAAAGAATTATACTCTGCATCGAAATCAAAATTGCAAGGATAGTATTCAACAGACATGAGTATAATGATTCCCGTTGATAGCAACGTGAAATTAAAAATCTCCCGTTCTAAACACGCAACTTTGAAGTTGAACGGGTATCTGAAGTAGACTAAAGCGATACAATCCTATGTTGATTCAATGTACTTTGCGTTTACGTATACGTTTTGAAAAACCGTATTTGCTTAACCTCTCCAGTATGAGCATTGGACTTACATACTGAAGTCTAGTCTATGTCGATTTTTTTCTTTTAATCATAGAAATTTTTACAAATACATATACAATATATAAACATTGTACACTTGTAGTGGCTTTGCTGAAGGCATTATCAGCCACTTGATTAATAATTGCAGGGTGAAGAAAAAAAATTAAATATGAACTCAAGAGTGAAGTGAGTGGTGGCAGAGAAACCTACACATTTGCACATTTTTCTAAAAATGATGCAGTGAGCTTGAGGATTTTCAAATTAGTGGATTTTGTTAAGGTTGAATCCCCATAAAGAAATAACTCTACTTTGTCCCTCTTGGGTTTAAAATTAGAATAACCAAAATTAAGAAAAGCTAAAATTGTATTCCAACTCTTCTAAGAATGGAGCAGGAAGTATACAGGAAAAAATAACTTGAATTATTGTTTCATTTGCATGGCCACATTGACATGCAGGTGAAGTAACGTTTGTAGAATTGTGGGAGTATAGATGTGACTTAAAAATTAAGACACAACGAACCTTGTTAAGTATAACTTCTTGATTTCTTGGAATATTAAGTTCAGAGGATCGAATAATTGAATTGGATAATTCTTCCTTTGCCCTTGACTTAAATATACTTAAATTCTCACCTTCTATAAGGCGCTTTGACAGGGAATTCCAATCCATCATTGATTGTAAAATACAGGATCTATTTGAAAATGATGTAATTCTAGTTGGGATTTGAAAAGGAGCAATTCTTCGAACGTCAACTGTATGATGTCTACGGTATCTTTGGAAAATACTTGAAACACATGCTTGTACCAAATTATTCAGCGATCTAAACACAAGAATATTGTGGTTGTATTTCCGTCTTTCCACTAATGATGTCCAATTTAAACAGTTCAAAACGTTAGTACACGATGTGCCATGAATGACTCCAGAGCATAAACAGGCTGCCTTATACACGGGTAACTAGAGTATCCGCGTATATTGAGTATGACCGGTTCTTAGGCTACGAATATGACCTGTTTTGGAAAGTCATGAGAGGCACAGCTGCTTAAAAATGGAAAATAAAGGTTAACTTCTATATTATCCTTTTTGAAATTGTGTTTGTTGAATATAGTTTATGCTGTATTTAATAGTAATGTAACAAAAAAATGTTAAACATGAGCTATTTTAGCAATGTAACTGTTCATAATGGAATATCAATCAGAAAGTACAGATTTCTCGCCTTAGAGCCAAATCATTAATATCACAGTAGAAAAAAACAAATCCCAAACCTTTTTATGGCTAACCTGAACAAGATCTCCAAATCTCAGTTTATATGATCCCCCGTAGAGTGAGCAAGAGAAGGATTTATCTTTTCCCAGAGGATACGCTTGTGAAATGTCATGGAAACGAGTGTAACACGGCCCACTGATTGTTTCACAATCGTATTCTCCAATAATGGGGCACCAGTGACATTCGTATTCTCAAAAATTCAAAGATGTATCATATTTGGACAGAGCAGGCTAAACTATTTAAAATATTCATGACTAATTCGTAGATCTAGCTATATATTATACATAAGATGTGTCATCCTCTTCGGAGTTGCGTTGTGTTACACAAAAACTGATCAAAGATGCTGGAAACTAGGATTTTACGGCTTCAATCTAATATTAATACGTTTTCTCTTAAGTAAGGCCCCTTGTGATATGCCTGGCATTATAAGTATACCAAGTATCATTCATTGACCAAGTAGGATAAAAAGAAAACGTTCGAAAGTGTTCATAAAAAGCAAGTACTCACCTCGTCTGTTTATAGGAACAGAAATACGGTCACACTCGTAAGCTTAGAACCGGTCATACTCAATATACGCGGATACTCTAGTATCCCGTGCTTATAATAAAGCTGATCAATTTAATTTAATTTTGATAAGTTTGCACACGAGTAGAGAATATCACAATAGTCAAAAATCGGAAGTATAATGACTTGAAAATTAGCTTCAAGTGTTTACCTCCTAATTTCTTTTGGAGTGATCTGAGTGGGTTTAAGTTCTTTTAGACTTTTTTGTATAGTTCATTAATATGTTGTTCGAATAATAGATGTTTACGAGGGTTAGAGAATAAAATGTCCTTACTCTTTCATCTTTGAAATTCAATTTCCATATGTTTGACCAGTTGAAAATGGAATTCAAATCATTTTGTAAAATATTATATTTTTCAATTAAATAATCTTGGTTAAATGACTGGTGAAGAGAATTGTCGTCTGCGTATATGTATCATTTACTGTGCAAGTTTTCAGGAAGATCATTAATATAAACTAAGAACAGTAAAGGACTAAGAATAATGTCGAAATGAGTTCTGCGTTTGCCATTTCCAATATTCAATGAAAAGAATGTGTTAGGAAATTATTGTTTTGAATTCAAAGATATGTTAATAGAACATCAAAACTGAACTGATAAGTCCTTATCTATTAGTACATGTGAGCCAGCTTGTATTTAGAATCTGCTTAATAGAGCTCCTGAAAACAACGAATACGCATATTATATGTTTGTAGTAACTATATGTTTTAACATTTCTAGATATTGAATGTGCCGCATCAAATACCAAAGTAATTCCGATATCAAGAGTAGCCCAGTCGTCAACGTATTATGAGTTCAACGATAATGATGAGAAGATACATTCCCGGGCATCACTAGCTACTGATGGTGATACGACAACATGTGCTCGTACCAATGGTGGCGAAGAACCAACATTCACATTATCATTTGGCAGGGAGTATTACGTGCATAGTATACGAATTACTGTTGGCGGTACGTAAGTGCAGGGGGAACACTTTTATCATTTAAGAATAATTTGTGTTTCCAGGAAGTCAATATTTATATTACTTACCATATACTAGTTTAACTTGTGCTCGTACCAATGGTGGTGAAGAACCAATATTCACGTTATCATTTGGCAGAGAGTATTACGCACATAGTATACGTATTACTGTTGGAGGTATGTGCAACTGATGTTTTTCTTATTTTCTTATGGCAGGTTGGCCATAAATGCCTCAAGGTTCTATCAATATAAGACTATTCTGCGAAACGGTAGAGGTTAACTTCACTTGCTCCGATCCCATTTCGATACCTTTTAAGTCTCACCAAGTGCGTTGGTAATATTAGCAATCGATTGAAAAAATTATTCGTTTCATGAACATCCGCATTTAATCTGTATGGAAACTTCACTTTTGTTGTATACAAGATAAATCTAGGAAACCTTATCATTATTGATACTAAATTTCAAACGTGGGGGCACTGGTATGATGCATTTTTGAGACTGACTTGTAATTTAACTTCAGTTGAAGTAACCGATATAAATATATGCACCCTGGCCTTAACCTTCCCCGAGTACTCAAAGTATGCATGCGTTTGATCAATTTTCAAGTATTCATCAAGTATGACGTTGTTATCACTTCTTATTTGATATATTTTTAAGCTCTTTCGATCCACAATGTATACAAGTCCTTTAATTTTGTGTCTCTTCCCTTGACCTGCTAAGTTGTTTATTTGACAAAACAAATATAATTTGCGTTGGTGTACATGTAATTGATTTATTTAATATTTATAGGATATCCTATGATTTTGAGGAATATCATTTTTATCTACGAGGTGATATTGATATCTGCACGAGAGAGCGAAGCGAACGAGTGCATATATCAATATCACCGAGTAGATTAAAATGATATTCTGAAAAAAATCATAGGATGTTCTTATTATCCTACACTTACAAGGAGTGTACTAAATGTATAATATCATTGCAAAATGAATTCCATGCCAAATAGAGTCAATTTGGCGGGAAATCAACAAGCGGAGTATATCTTCACAATATCCTCCGCATATTGGGTTTTCCGGAGTATATCGTCACGATATCCTCCGCCCGGAGTATATCGTTACGATATCCTCCGGATAGTCATTTTGCCAATAAATATCAAATTTATTTTGTAATGTTATTATTCATTTAGTACACTAAGTGTAGGATAATACATAATAATATCACTTTTGGGTCTATATCTGTATATTCCGTATATGAATACTTTAGTTGTTTCGGGTACTACAAGGATAGAGCCCTGGTATGGAATTTTGAGGAAAGTATTAATGAAAGGAGTGTGAGGGATCAGATTTAACAGCAGCTTTGCTTTTGTTTTTATCTAGCTCTTCCATATAAACATTTTGGATGTTTTGGGGACGACTGGGATAGAGCACTGGATTGGAACATTGATGAAGAAGATATTGATTATTTGAACGACGCTTTTTACTAGTTAATTAATTTTTGAAGTGACTTTAGCACCGCGCTTAGTGTTTCGTATATATGATATTATGCATTGCCAAGTGGTTTATCAGATTAAACAGCATTACTTTTGTTTTTATTTAGCTCTTCCGTATAAACATTTTGGATGTTTTGGGGACGACTGGGAAAGAGCACTGGATTGGAACATTGATGCAGAAGATATTGATTATTTGAACGATGATTATTGGAATCGAGTATTGGAAGTGAAGAAGTGCTTCACTGCTGTAACGGCCAATAGTAAAACAATCATTGGTGTTTTGAATGGTGGAATATGTTATACTTCCCGCAGCGGATATGGCACATATAACAAATATGGTACTTCAAATAAGTGCACAGGCAGTAACAGGAATGGTGAACAGGTAGTTGGTACTGGAGGACCATGGGCAATGGATGTTTATGCAATAACAGGTGGTAGGTGTTCAATATGATCTTTCGAATTCGTGTGATTGCTTATTGTTGTTTCTGTATCAACGTGTCATCAGGCTATTTATCGGGTAATAGAGAGATTTCGCACATACGTGAAAGTACAACTTATAACGTATACTTATACTTATAAGTAAACGTACAAGGTGTTTCATAATGTGGGCTTTTCGTCAGGCAAGATCTTCTCGGACTGTAATAATAAAGGTCAAAGGGATGCCATTTGTACTTTCTTGAATTGTAGCATGTTTAGTTGATCCAAATGTGTTTGTCTAGAATAAA
Organism: Owenia fusiformis; assembly: GCA_903813345.2. Lineage (NCBI taxonomy): Eukaryota > Metazoa > Annelida > Polychaeta > Sabellida > Oweniidae > Owenia > Owenia fusiformis. The sequence goes on along the minus strand of CAIIXF020000011.1, from coordinate 16,950,445 downwards.
ATAGGCTCATATATAGTACATATGTTATAGACCCATCTCTGCTCAAATTGACTTTTTGGAGATGCTCATTATGAAACACCCTGTATGTCATTTGTTGAGCTACTGAATGGAATGCGTCGTTTCCAGGAATTGCTAAAACCTACTGGTTTGATTGGTGTTTCAAATTGATGGTTAAAGTATTTGATTGGATACTGTTCCTACTCAGCCAATTAATTTTTAAAAATGCTTGCGGTCAATTGTTCCACACACATGTAGGTAAAGCTTCATACGGAGATCCAACTGTATACGTTTATCATCTATGTATATTAGGGAGGTTAAGATTAGCGTAAAAATGTACGTATACCTATCCCTATCCGTATGTTTGTATGGGAGGTCAGTTGAAAACATACGGATAGGGATAGGTATACGTACAATTTTACGCTTATCTTAACCTCCCTAATGTATAGACCTTTTGTAAGTTCATTGAACTTATACTGATCAAGAAAACTTTAAAATAATCAACTTGATTATGTAATGACTCACTTTAAAGGATCATGACTCACTATAAAGGATCGTGTTTATAATACACTACAACTAGAGTCCATTTCACTGCTTCATTTCGTCAGTAGAACGGCAAAAATAAGAAATTGGGAGACCATTGTGCAATAATATATGGAAAAGTATATTCATAATGTACATGAATGACATTTGTATATCTTGGATTGCTTCTAGTTTGGCTTATAAAGTGTGTGGCCTCTTATATTGGGATGCTTCTCTGCCATGTTATTTTCAATAAGATTAACATGGCTGAAATTCTTCAATTTACAAGACGGCACAGGCTTAAATTGCACATAAAACTAAAAAATCTGAAATATACAAATGTCATTCATGTACATTATGGATATACTTTTCCATATATAATTCCACAATGGTCTCCCAATTTCTTATTTTTGCCGTTCTACTGACGAAATGAAGCAGTGAAATGGACTCTACCAGGACACGGGAGCAAGCATTTAATCATAATGTGCAGAATCTACACGTGCAGATGACAGTGCATTCACAGTCTCTAGTTAATGGAGCTTTTCTATTTCGGGGATAGCTATGTTCCATTAAGTACAATTTAAAATTGATTTTAGTAAATATAATAGTTCGACATGACCCTTGAAAGTATACGTATATAGTTGTACTTTCACTTATGTGCGAAATCTCTCTATTGTAATTGGCTGTTTACTTGTAAACATTCTATATATAGTATTGCATCGTATTAGGGTGATTCTCAAAAGGCAGGAGATTTGCATGCGATCATTTCGTGACATTTTTGGGTTTCTAGTACAAGCAGAATGTGATAATTTCTTAAAGTCTCTGCCATTGAGTCCTGAATAGTAGTTCAACTCCCATTATGTAATCTATACTCTATTCGAGATTCTTTACGTTACATACGTAATAAGTGCAACGAAAGTGCAAAAAGCAAGGGAGTTATCGCTGCATCTACAATTTATTGAATGGTAGTTGTCATTATGTATTATAGACGTATATATTGTTACGCGGTATATGGCATATATTCATGGTTGCGCGGTATTTGTGATACAGGTGAATATGCCATACTCACCTGCGGTATATGGCATATTCCGCAGGTGAGTATGCGATATTCCGCAGTGAATATGCGATACATTAATTTCAGTGAATACCCGATACGCACCTGCGGAATATGACATACTTACTTGCGGAATATGCCATATACCACAGGTGAATATGACATATACCGCAGGTGAAAACGTGATACAGAAAGCCTTGATTTGATTGGTTGCGAGAATCGACTCTAAATGTAAAACTACGCTGGATTACCAATATAGTTAGTTAGTATATGAATCCTGGATTGATTGAGTAAGTTTATTACGCGAGATTGGTGAATTAAACTTCTGCTAAGTTAATATATTCGATACACAGTACTGTTGATTCAGTAATCATTATATTAATCTATATAACGTTTTACTTGTTCGTTCAATGGATGCAGTTATTGACAATTGCGTACTTCCGTATCACGTTCTCATTGGTTAGTGTGTATGCCATATACCGCAGGTGAATCTGTCATACACCGCAAGTGAATATGTCATATTCGTTGCGGAATATGACATATTTTTTGTATCGAGTTTACCGCGTAACATATATTCTATTCCAGATCCACTACGTTACAGTGTAACACGTAATTGGTGCAACGATAACAAAAAGGGAGAAGTAAGTGCATCTACATTTCAAGAATGCAAAACTAAATGCGACTTGTCTGGTTTCTGTGGTGCATTTGAGTTTGAACCCGGAAAACAGAACTGTAAATACTTTGGAGATATATGTCAAAATTACGGGCCTGAATCAAACAGCATCTACACATACAATCTCATAGCAGGTGAGGCAAAATAACTTTACATGACGTGTAGCTTCTCGTGCTTTCTTATTGTTTCTGCACATTTTCACTGTACGCTGTAGGCTTATGGTCACGCATTAGAAATTTTTATCCCATGGTAAGATAATAATGATGTGTTTTGATTAGTCATTGAGGTTTGGGTCGATCTGAAAATACAAACCGACTTTTTTATTGCATAACCCAGTTTCGAAGACGAACCGGTCAACGTAAAAACCACCAAAAATAATCCCACTGCCACGTGCAGCTTACATCTGATATTAATTAAAATCAATGCGATGTTTCCAGTAAATGAGTGTGCGTGCGCTTTCAAACAAGTTAAATTACATTGTGTCCCACTCAGTCGCAACCTTGTGGGTTCAGTTAACCCTAACTCCATCCCATAGTGATGCTTATTATATATGCTACCATGTTTTGAAATGTAAAATAGCTTATTTTATCGGTTTAATGGAACTCACATGTTTTTAGAACTTGCTAATGATACTCTAAGGATACTTTGTACCAAATTTCAGTGAAAGTTTCAGTGTTAGTTGCCGAGTAAAAACTTCTCAAAAAGTGTCTCACCTTTTCGGGACACCTGGCATGATATGCTATATTAAAAACAAATTAAACCAAAGAAGTATAAAGAAGCGACATCCATAATATTTAAAGCCTCAAGTACCATAACATCTATTTTGAGTCATATTCTGGTATTTGTTTTGCCACACGTGACTTATCATAATATTATCCATCGTACAGACATATGTTATGTCTTGTTATGTTTATAATTCATTTGTTTGTTTAATTAAATGAGATCCTGGCAACATTCAAAAAGTTTTAATAATATTTAATAACGGGAGATTTCAAAACTAGTTGCACCGGCGTTATATTAAACCTAGAACACCATTCACCTCGACTTCTTATAGATCCGGACAACATTGGAAACCAAACATTAGAGGTAACAATTAATCCCAGTGGAGAAAAATGTGAGGATAAAGTATTTGGTCATAAAGATGAAGAGACAATTGGCTGTTCTTCAAAATCTACAAATGAAATCACAATTAGAGTAAAAGACACTGCTTCTTCTAGTTCAGTATTGTCAATATGCGACATCAAGGCGTATGGTGAGACACACCTGTTTTACATCGATTTCATCGTGTTATGAATAGCTATATATATAACAGGTCAACACAAGATAGACAAATAAGCCTGGCCATCGGAAAACCGGTCTTATAACATAAAATAAAATTGTGCTACAGAGCCAAAAATGTGCCCAAGATTAAGAGAGAAATATGCTTAATTCAAATCCGACTTTTTGGTCTATATATGCAAGGAAAAATTGTTAAAACACAAGCCATGGCTCATTTGAAAGGTCTCTTTGTGCTTTGTAAGATGAACAGAAAATCTGAATGTTGAAAAATCTGCGATAAGACCCCTTTTCCTGTGGCCTGGCTCGAATATAGGTGCAGAAAAATTATTTTCGAAAACTACAAGAACTTTACCGTTTTATGATTTGAATACAGGCGCGTTGTTTTGAATGAATCATATTTGCATTACCCAAAACTAAGTTCACACCAACGCGCTTCGATGGCGCCGTTGGTTTTAACTTAGCTTTAGCAATTCGAACGCTGGTTTGTCGAGTTGCTCAACGTTTAAGATAAAAGACGCGATTCTGGAAAAATACTCAGGGGTACAGAGGTTGAGATCAATGAGTGTATTTATAGGAGGTATATTTTTATCTAGGATTGGTGATTGATGGGGGATGAAACACCATGTATATACTTCATCTATTCTTGTTTAGAGTGTATTGATGGTTACTATGGTGCCTCCTGTATAGAATGTACCAGGAAATGCAAAGCTGGTGATACTTGTGTCAAATCTGATGGATGGTGTCCCGGGAATTGCATGGCTGGATATGGACCCGAGAGAGAATGCATAAGTATACATCAAATCCTTATTCAATGATTTCAACTAAGCATTATGTCGATTTGTAGATCATTTTGTTAAGAAAACGACGACATCCTAAAATGAACTCTTGCAGTGACACAAATCGTGACTCTTGGAGCTCTCAAGAATAAACGACAAGGACTAATGTATCAAAATGCACGAGTGTTTCCGACACTTTAACTATTAATTGATTAAAGGATGCTCTATTGGAAAATGGGGAATCAATTGTGCTGAGGAGTGTACAAGACATTGCAAGACACGGGATGAATGTAAAAGAGAAGATGGTGTTTGCAGTGGTGATTGTGAAGAAAAATACTATCCAAAAAACAGTTGTAACCAAGGTACATTCGTTTGTATTTTGTTTCGAATTCTTCGTAAATTGCTAATAATAAATATATAAATCAAGGTACAGTGCGGTGATAAATCGGTTATAGGAAATACATGTTTTTACCGGGATAAAGTAAACTCATAGGTTGTGTTTTGGCATTATCATTGAACATTGAAATGTGATTAGATTCCACTTGTGTATTTCAGAGGCAAATATAATTGATGGTAAACCTACGTTCAGGAGTCGGGGTGCTGATTACATTGAGATAGAATGGAATGTTGTACATACCACGAGTACAACCAAACGTGATACTGCAAGTACTAAATCCTTCCGAGTTGAATACAAAAATTCCACAGGCGAAGATAATGATAAAGTATCGTTTGACAGCTCTGGGTCAATTGCAAGAATTGACAACTTATCAAAGGATAGCAGTTTTGTTTTCCGTGTGTCAGCATTGTACCAATATGAAGCTAATGATGTAAGGATGGGTATTTTATCTGATTGGAGTGATCCATTTATTACGTGTGGAGGTAAGCATTAGACTGGTCTAAATCAGTTCAAAATTAAACTCCTATTAAACATTGTACATAGACGCATTATGAAACAGGAAATGTACATTCCTTAAAATAAATAGATGGTCTAGAAATAGCATCGTAAATAAGAGCATTAAAAACCACATGGTTCTTCTCTTACTTTTAGACCCAACTTATTCAACGCTGAATGCGACATATGACTTTGCCATTACGCCATCCTTGAATCATACAGGGCCATCAACCCTCACTACAAAATTAACATGGATGGTATGTACATTGATATTTGTTATATAATCTTTAGGAATTGAGGTTGTTGAAATGGAATGGGTAATTTTGACATGTGGAGGTAAGTCAAAAAATTCTCCGAAACAGATCAAAATAAAACTGATGCTAATAAGAGAGGGAAACCCAGGGGTTCAGAGATGACATATGTCTATGATGTAAATCTGCATTGAGATAACAAATCGACGTTATTCAATGGCTGTGTCAAAATTGTCTAGACACGCTTCGAACATTCTGATACTCAGACCATCTCTGCTATGCACATTCTAGAAGGACACTGAGAGAAGGCTGTGATATCTCACGATGCGCTTCGAATGATATTGTGTTAATTTCTGGCGTGTTAACCAATATCACGACTTGTAATTCCACATCAAGGTAGAGAAAGATGTACATAGATATAAATATGAAACATGACTGTCTAAAACATCGGGGAATCTAAAGCACATTGAAACTTGAACGCCAACCTTGCTAAAAATATTAATAGAAGAACATGGTTAAACTGGAGCATTAAGGTGAAATGGATTTGTTCTTACTTTAAGATTCAACACTGAACGCCACATATGACTTTGTCATTACGCCATCCTTGAATCATACAGGACCATCAACACTTTTTTCAAGTGCAATTATCGATATAGCTTCCTCAAAGAAATATTGGGAGGAATAACGATTGTTATGCATTAGCTAAACTAGAAGAACCTTGTGACCAGGTCATATCCAGCCCACCTTTTGAACACTCCTGATTTTCTATGTTTCATTTGTGTTTCTGACTTTAGAGACCTATCGAAGATGAAATAAAGTGCGACGATATTCAAACCTACAATATTTACCGAAATGGAGAATATTTGAGGGGTGCAATCGGGATGAATATAGAACTACCGAAAAATGACTTTGAGCTGGATACCCAGTATAATGTGGAGATCTCCATGGTAAATAATGCTAATCTCGAGGGACCAAAGACCTTAGTCTTTGACACAGTGACTCCTGCTGATAGTGAGTATCCATTTAATTCGAATAGTGAAAAATTGAAATTAAAAATTATTTTGATTGCATAAGAAAATCCAAATATATCTGCATGTGTTTTTGTCTTGTTCAGAACCATCCTCACCACGAGATTTACGTATGCTAGCAAGTGATGTAAATTCGTTTTATCTTGCATGGAAAACTCCTCGTTTTACAAATGGCCGTCTGCAGCAGTATCAGGTAAATCAAGTATGATACTGTATTCCTTCAAATGTTCACAATTAATTTATTTATGTCTCTCATCCTTTTGAACAAAATGATAAAATGATAAATAAATACAATTGGAATTACTTTGATTGAATGTTGGAATCTAAGATTATGCAAAGGCACGTTGCTTTATAGTTTTTCAGTTTACTAGACCCAGTGGAAAGCGACGATGTCTATCTTGTACATAAATCGTTGTGTTAATTTGAGTAGCCCGTGATAGACGTTGTTCCATGTTTTCCTTAGGTTACGTGCTACGTGAATACAACATACGCAGTAATAAAACAGACACTGTCGTCCGAGACAAGAGAGACATTTGTCAGTAATTTGGAGATCGGAACAACGTATGAGTGTGCCGTCAAAGCATCCACAAGAGCGGGTTATGGACCTGTGGTGCAAGGCTATTTTCAAACAACAAAAGGTATATGTCAATTATAAATAATATAAATGTTCATGTATACAACTCATTGCCTGGACATTATTAAATACCAAGGAGAGAAGATTCAACATTCACTTTTATTTTGCCTTGATCCAAAAAAACTCAATCACCCAAACGAAGTCAAAACTCGTAGTCAAATCTGAAAGTATATATTGTTTCAAAATGGCCAAGTTCACAATTAGAACATAATTGGGAAAATGGAAATCTTCGTTATTATAATGATAAACAGAAATATCATTACATACCCAGTATATTAACCAAACTCTTAATATTTTATTTCGTTTCTTACCAAAAAGTGGTATAGCTTTAATTAGGTAAATATTCAATGTAAACATGAACATGAACTTGCTGTAATATTGTTAGCTGCTAGACGATATCATCAATACTTAAATTCCTGGCGTTTTGTAATGTTACTCAATTTTAATGAATCTTTAATAATTGTTTAAACTGTTTATACATGTAATGTTGTTTTCTTAATTAAGAAGGAACGAGCGATAATACAATGCAACCCAATACCAAACAACTAGTTGGTGCAATTGTTGGAGTAACGGTCGCCAGTGTGCTATGCATCCTGGTACTAATTGTCATTATCGCTGTGCTATTTAGGAAAATCAGAAGGTAACTACTTGTGAGCAATAATATATAACAGCTTAACATCTTCTTCATCAAACAAATCCATGGTGCATACGAAGCGGAAATGGGGCTAGCAATTTAGAATTCTAAAGTAAATAATATATGAGGAAATTAAGTTGCTATCAATGGATAATTGCCCATGAATTTATTTAATATTATTACACTAATACGACCATTTTACATGCAACCAAATCAATTTGACATGTAAACCGTTGATTGTTAAAGGATATAGATACATGGACAAACAAGAAACAATTCATTTGTCACCCTACATTTAATACTGTAGTTCTTGTCCCAATTTGCTGGTATTTGGTATCCATAAGTATTTTTGATATTTGTGTATTGTATAGTTTATGTAGTCTAGATGAATCATCAAGTATTGCAATTTGCAATGTCTTCAATATGAAAGGAATCGTCAAACAAGCCTGTACTTATTAATGACGTTACGACATTCGGGAAGGAGGAAATAATATGCAATAATTGTTGAATATTATGTTTTACAAGGGTTTCGTCGATTTTCCTTCCGTATGTCAATTGCTCTTTCAGAAACACGTCAGAAGGTAAAAGGAATACAGACACCAAAAGTATAGATTCAACCCCAATGGGGCGAACTGAACAGAGCGTCGAGTATGAAGAGGTTGAAATGCAGCCCCCACTGGGTATGGGGCAGCATTCTGATAGGCGAGCAACTAGGGAACCTGAATATGTAAATGCTGGTTCGAAAGCAAAGAAACAAATGCCACAAATGAACGGACAAACACCAACGCATTTAGACCGATCTGAGACTATTCAAGATGGCATGCACGTTGATATTGCAGAAACTCATGTTTATGAACAACTTACAAAATAGTTATGACAAGATAGAAGACTTGTACATGTACGTCACTCCCAATTTAAGACTAAATACTCGCATAACCCCGCCTTGTTACATTGAAATAAATTACATTTTGAAGGAGCTATATAGGTACGTACATTGAACACAAAAGATAAAGCATCAGAACGCAGCTTCTATGTGTGAAAGTGTTCCAAGGCTGATACATGTACCAAATATACTTATTCATCACTTCCATATAGAACGATAGAACAAGACATTCTTAAATATCATACCAAATCTAATACAAGACATTAACATGACAAAATGTCACCATCAAGTTGCTCACTAAAGTATGACTTCAATCTTAAGTCCGATTTGAATTTCTGAGAACTTGTAGACGATTTTGAAAAAAACTGTCAATATGATCGAAGTTGAGAAAAGATTTGAATTTCTGAGAACTTGTATATGGTTTTGAAAAATGTCAGTTTGAAGCAAGAGAGAAGGTCAAATCTTTTTTGACCTTGAGAAGGTCATTGAAGTTCAAATCTTAAATTTTATTTGAACTTTTGAGAACTTGTAGAACTTGTAGAACTTGGTCAATTTGAATCAAGTTGCCCTTTTCAAATCTTAAATTTTATTTGAACTTTTGAGAACTTGTAGAACTTGTAGAACTTGGTCAATTTGAATCAAGTTGCCCTTTTGACATTGAGAAGGTCATTGAAGGTCAAATATGAAGAATAAAGTCAGCTTTTAACCTCTGAGAACTTGAAGATGTTTTTTTAAATGGTCAATTTGAAGCAAGTTAAAAAATACCCTTTTTACCTTGAGAAGGTCATTGAAAGTCAATTCTTAAATCTAAAGTCAGATTTAAACTTCTGAAAGTTTGTAGATGATTTGAAAAAATTGAAGCAAAATCGTCAGTTTCGATTTTCATTTCCACTTTTTCATTTCTACTTCCGGTTGAGCGTTTGGCTGTTCCAATTTGTTTACTTACCTCCTGACCCCTACTTAAGTTTTTTATTAACATTTCGGCCTATTTTATTGGTTTCACGCATATCTACTACATTGAAATTATTGAGATTACAGTTTACAAATGCTCCGACAGAAAATTTTGGCTCCAGACAATTTCTCCCTGCCATTTTGAATTTTGCAGACGAGAGGGGGGTGCGAAAAGAACGGAACGGCCTAAAAAGACCAATGCGTGAACTGAACGAAACACTTAGTACAGAGCCGGGGAATTGATATCGAATATAACCCAGCTGAAGCATTGACTTTGTTCACAGTTTATAGAAGGCATGAATACAGTCATGTTCGGATTATAAATAATGCTCGTAAATGCTTTCGTTCTTGGATGATCATATATCACATAAACAAACAAACAAACTAGAGGGACATTCGTCAGTAGTCTTGAGACTCGGACAACGTATGAGTGTGAAGTCAAAGCATCCGCAAAAGCGGGTAACAGACCTGTTACGAAAGGATCTTTTCAAACAGAGTCGGTTAATTGTTAAACACAACTCCTAGCAATAGAGCTTATTACCCTTATGTATGCAGGCGCGGGGATCAGTCCTCGATTTTTCAATAGTTTTTTATCATTTTTGTGCCTCTGTTATTTTACAAGCTTCAGCCACAGATAAATTACACTCTTGGCGTAAGGTCAAATTGCTTGTAATACTGTAGAACACGTTTTATTATCAGAATATGTAGACATAATTTACATTTTAACTCAATAAAATTCATATTGCAATAATACATTCACCCATTGAACCCATTTACCCCATTGAACATTTTTTTCACAAAAATTTACTGTTTCATAAGCCTTCTGCAAATAGGTATGTAAACTCTTGGGTTGACGGCAGTCGGTTCGCTGTGCATCCTGTTATCAATTGTCGTTATCGCTGTGCTATTTAGGAAAATCAGAAGGTTAATACTTGTGAAAAATATATGAAGTAGCTATACAGCTTGGTCATCAAACAAAACCCAAGGTGTTTAGTCAACATCACGTGCACAGTAAGCGTTTCAAAAGTGTCTCCATTATAAATCACATGGGGAGCGATTTGGGTAATAATCTTTGTAATGGTGAATAATAAACATATAATGTATGTGGGGCACAAAATGCATTAGAAAGTAAAAGTAAAACAGACACCCAAGTAAAGAATCAATCACGACAGGATAACCTTAACAGAGTATTGAGCATGAAGAGTTTGAAATGAAACCTACGCTGGACATAGGGAACATTTTTGATAGGAAAGCAACTGGAGAACCTGACTAGGTTGAGACTATTCCAGAAGGCATCCAAGTTTATAACGCGGGTAATCATGTTTATGAACAACTCAATAATACTAGAAATGACATAAAAGGCATAAAACGGACACATGTACAAATCACCTGTAATGCAGGACAAATTCAAAAGACCAAATTTAATTTATTTCCATTTAAAAAGATTACATGTATGGTCTTAGACAACTTTTTTGACTTTGCAATTATTTCTAAATGAACTGTTTTGCTTTAAGTCAGAATGAAAAATATCACAGTTTTTTTATTGTGATAGCGGTTGGAGGAGCTGTAGGATATTTTGTCTTTTTTAGTTTAGTCTTTGTTATGTCACCACCAAAAGTGGTGACATATTGTTATGGTCTCCGTTTTTTTGCGACGGCGTCCGGCGGTTGGTGGTTGGCGTCCGGCGTCTGTAACAATTTCTTACAACTTCCTATAACTTAACAAATACTGTTTAGACTTACTTCAATTTTTTTCTAAATCATCTACATGTTCTCAGAAGTTCAAATCTGACTTTAGATTTGACATTTGACCTTCAATGACCTTCTCAAGGTCAAAAAGGTCTTTTTTCAACTTGCTTCACATTGACTAAAATTTTTTTCAAAATCATCTACATGTTCTCAGAAATTCAAATCTGACTTAAGATTTGACATTTGACCTTCAAATCTGACTTTAGATTTGACATTTGACCTTCAATGACCTTCTCAAGGTCAAAAAAGGTCTGTTTTCAACTTGCTTCAAATTGACTAAATTTTTTTTTCAAAATCATCTAAGTGTTCTCAGAAATTCAAATCTGAGTTAAGATTTGACTTAAGATTTGACATTTGACCTTCAATGACCTTCTCAAGGTCAAAAAAGGTCAAAAATGTCTGTTTTCAACTTGCTTCAAATTGACTAAATTTTTTTTTCAAAATCATCTACGTGTTCTCAGAAATTCAAATCTGACTTAAGATTTGACATTTGACCTTCAATGACCTTCTCAAGGTCAAAAAAGGTCAAAAAGGTCTGTTTTCAACTTGCTTCAAATTGACTAAAAAAAAATTTCAAAATCATCTACATGTTCTCAGAAATTCAAATCTGACTTTAGATTTGACTTAAGATTTGACATTTGACCTTCAATGACCTTCTCAAAGTCAAAAAAGGTCAAAAAGGTCTTTTTTCAACTTGCTTCAAATTGACTAAATTTTTTTTTCAAAATCATCTACATGTTCTCAGAAATTCAAATCTGACTTTAGATTTGACATTTGACCTTCAATGACCTTCTCAAGGTCAAAAAAGGTCAAAAAGGTCTGTTTTCAACTTGCTTCAAATTGACTAAATTTTTTTTTCAAAATCATCTACGTGTTCTCAGAAATTCAAATCTGACTTAAGATTTGACATTTGACCTTCAATGACCTTCTCAAGGTCAAAAAAGGTCAAAAAGGTCTGTTTTCAACTTGCTTCAAATTGACTAAAAAAAATTTTCAAAATCATCTACGTGTTCTCAGAAATTCAAATCTGACTTTAGATTTGACTTAAGATTTGACATTTGACCTTCAATGACCTTCTCAAAGTCAAAAAAGGTCAAAAAGGTCTTTTTTCAACTTGCTTCAAATTGACTAAATTTTTTTTTCAAAATCATCTACATGTTCTCAGAAATTCAAATCTGACTTTAGATTTGACATTTGACCTTCAATGACCTTCTCAATGTCAAAAAAGGTCAAAAAGGTCTTTTTTCATCTTGCTTCAAATTGACTAAATTTTTTTTCAAAATCATCTACATGTTCTCAGAAATTCAATAATGTCTTTAGATTTGACATTTGACCTTCAATGACCTTGTCAAGGTCAAAAAAGGTCAAAAAGGTCTTTTTTCAACTTGCTTCAAATTGACTAATTTTTTTTTTCAAAATCATCTACATGTTCTCAGAAATTCAAATCTGACTTTAGATTTGACATTTGACCTTCAATGACCTTCTCAATGTCAAAAAAGGTCAAAAAGGTATTTTTCATCTTGCTTCAAATTGACTAAATTTTTTTTCAAAATCATCTACATGTTCTCAGAAATTCAAATATGACTTTAGATTTGACATTTGACCTTCAATGACCTTGTCAAGGTCAAAAAAGGTCAAAAAGGTCTTTTTTCAACTTGCTTCAAATTGACTAATTTTTTTTTTCAAAATCATCTACGTGTTCTCAGAAATTCAAATCTGACTTTAGATTTGACATTTGACCTTTAATGACCTTCTCAAGGTCAAAAAAGGTCAAAAAGGTCTGTTTTCAACTTGCTTCAAATTGACCAAATTTTTTTTTCAAAATCATCTTCATCTTTTCAGAAGTTCAAATTTGACTTTACAAGTTCTCAGAAATTCAAATCTGACTTAAGTTTGAACTCATAATATTGTGAGCAACTAGGTGGTGACATTTTGTCATGTTAATGCCTTGTTCCTGCATGTGGGAATTTGTTTTCTTATGACTGAGTGTTCTTTTTCAAATTGTGTCTTGAAAGTCTTTACCCTTAGGACTTTTTTGTAGTTTATAGTATTTCTTAGCCATGTTAATCTATTCGCATTTCATCTCTTAATACATGTACACTGTATGTCATAACTAAATATAGGTTTTCTGTTTTAATTTTTTGAATGAACTATTTATTTTAAGTCCCCTTTCCTTAAGCATATTTTATAAGGGCTTGATAATCAGTCTTCAATTATTGTTTTGTGAAGGATGTATTTGTGAATATCCATTGAGACTCCTCTTAAATGCCAACATTTCTTTCGATTATCATAACCAAAATGTTCCCCATAACCTGCCAAATAAATAATGACATACACGCCATTCAGTTCTAGGCTTGCTTTGTTTGCTATTATACCTATTGAGAAAGCAATCGCAATATACGCATCTATCACAAAACAACTTGAGTATAGGTGTCCCGTCGTAACTGATTCACAAGAGGAAATCCCATTTCTTCTACTGACACGAATGTAGGGACTCTGGGCGCGCTCGTTCAGGGAAATGTAGTGTAACGAGTCAGATACTAGACATGGAAGGAAGTGTGGTTATCCAATGCCCAAATACAGTGATCGAACAGTAGCAGCGACTTGCTATCGAGAACCATTACAAACCCAAAACTTTCCTGTATGCAGTTTACCTTGATGTTGTCCCAGGTTTGATAACACTGGTACCAATAGTAACTTCTTGATCGATTATCACCTTTTCGCCGAGATAGTTGCCGTAAAGATGAAGCCTATCTTAAGTCTTTCACAGTCTTTATTACGTTTGGATTTGGTTTTGAACCCCTACAATGATTCTGCGTGAAGTTATTGTATTCATGTAGTGAAGTTGAAAATGTCATATGCCAGAAACGACATTGCAAAGGGAATCTTGTCAATTCATCTTTGATGGCATATTCTAAAGTATAACTACTTGCGATTAGAATCCGCCAGTTACATATTAATACTTTTAATACTACTCATAATAAACTCTGAAACTTTCAAGTGACGACATAAAATATTATTGAAATAAACTGAAGTGAGTTGAGTTGAAGTTTACGCTTTGATATAATTTATGTGATCACGAAAAGTGTATAACCCAAATTATTAACACATATAACAAGGAATTAATAAGAATGTAATTCTTGAAAGGTGTCAAATTTAGTATTGTTTAGGTTTGAAATAACAGTGATAATATTTGCTTGTAATTTGGAAATGAAAAGCGTACACCTGTATTTACAATATGCTTTTTCAGCATCCGCTGTTTTGAGCATCAACAACGGTAAGTTTGATTCTTGCATTATATTACATTTTATATCCAAAGAACATGTGTAAGTTTCTATAAATTTATTATATAAAATATAACATATTTACAAAACTTTTTGGCATGGGGAGGCGGCTATCTAGAAAAAACACAACCTAAAATATAAACTGGCATATATGATGTTAACTAATTATTAGGGTGGTCAAAATACGCCAAATTTTTGACAGTTAGTTCAGATTGATTTAGGTGCTGGGTTCTAGTTACAAATCTAAACGAACTATGTTTCACCCAGGACACGGCTGTACAAAACTAAACGTGACAGTCGAACGCGTGGGGTATGGTACAACGGTGATGAAATGTGAGGAAACACTAATGCTTTCATCGTTTCAGAAAGATGTGGTCTAGTTTCTAAATATTTCTATATGTTAATTAATGTCTGTAACAACATCCCAGACAGTGAACTTAATGGTGTATTTCATAGTTAAACCTACACAAACTCCGAATGAAGTATTCAATATAACGCGCGTTAACAGTAAGGTACGATACAAGTAGTTTGAATTTGCGTAACACAGTATCTTACCCGCCCGTATTCTACATTTGGAGTTTATGTAGGTTTAAATATGAAATTCACCATAACGTTCACTGTCAAGGGTGTTGTTACAGACATTTACATATAAAAATATCAAGAATTAAAACCAGATCTTTCTGAAACGAAGAATCAGTCTGCTTAAACTTCATCACCCTCACGTTGTACTGTAGCCCGCGAGATTAACTATCACGCTTGATTTGATATGTACCTGTCTAGGAAGTATTTGTGTTTCTAAAAAATATTTGGGCTACCCTTACGTTAGTAATGTATATTTTAAGATGTGTAGTGTAAAATAATATAAAGAATACTCGAATTTTATGATTTTTGTGTAGGCCTACCCCGGCATCATTTGAAAAAAACAAATGATAAAAAGTTTAAGTAACAATGCAATGGCAATTATAAAAGTGAGTTGCAAAAAAACAAACCGTTTGAACAATTGGCCGATATTGCTTGATAACAATCTGGCATATTCAAGTCAAGCGTGGCAGAATTTTCATGTTGTTTTGACTCAAAATAATAGTTGCTGTGACACCAAATCCAGACTCAATCACGACTAGAATCTAGGAGATGAAGGAAATCTAGAATTTAAATAGATTTTTACCACCCCACTAAACAAGCATATGGTAGCTGAAAGGCTTTAGAAACTAATAACGCCATGAGAATCCGCTTATAGCGTAGTGGTTTCAGTCGAAATGTGTCATGTTTTGATTTTTGGGGGATATTAAATGAACGAGGAAATAACTTTTTCAAATGGATTTGTGATGACATTAAAAATAATAAACGAGGCATTACATATTCGATATGTCATTGAGACCTCATACATTTATGTTGTGTTATTCGCCAGGTATTATTGATTGTGCCTCAAATACTCAACAAATTCCGAAATCAAGCTTAACTGCATCCCAGTCGTCAACTTACTATGAATTCAACGACAATCATGAGAAGATACCTGCTCGGGCATCGCTTGCTATTGATGGTGATACGACAACATGTGCTCGTTCTAATGGTGATGAAGAACCAACATTCACGATAGTATTTGATAGAGATTATTACGTACATAGTATACGAATTACTGTTGGTGGTATGTACATTTGGTGTTTTTCTATTTCTTTTAGTTTAGGGTAACCCCTAAAATGCTCATAACTTCTATTCACATTATGGGACATGTACATGAGTTGGCTATATTAGTAATAGATTGACAAAATTATTTATATCACGAATACCCTTCATTGAACCTTCTAGAAACTGCATTTTCATTGAGAATCGAAAACGTTTATGCTATTCTGATTCCTCAAAAGAACATTTGTGTACACAATGCAACTCTAGAAGACCTCATCATAATTGACAATGTATTCCAAACATGAGGGCTCT
This sequence comes from Owenia fusiformis, assembly GCA_903813345.2. Taxonomy (NCBI): domain Eukaryota; kingdom Metazoa; phylum Annelida; class Polychaeta; order Sabellida; family Oweniidae; genus Owenia; species Owenia fusiformis. The sequence goes on along the minus strand of CAIIXF020000011.1, from coordinate 16,933,905 downwards.
AGGGATGCATTTTTCGGGGCGACGCTGTTTGCGAACCGTGTGGTATAGTAACTCTTAACATAAATATAAAATGTGACATACTAGTAAAGTGTCGCTTCAATATATTATTCAAGATTTTCAGGAAATGTACAGGGTGTCCAGGAAATAAACAGAATAATGTCATAATTTTTTATTTGTTCATAGATTCAGATTTTTTTCATTCACTTTTAGAGTTTCAAATTCAAGCGATTTGATTTGTAAATTCTGTCGTTGCCATAGTAATGCAAGTAACGCTGAGGCGGGGCAGTTTAAATGACCCGAATATCAATCAAAGAAGTGTGGCGAATCAGTTTAAACAACATTGCCAATGTTTTTATTTAGCTCTTCCGTATACATATTTTGGATGTTTTGGAGAAACCGGGGTCGACAGAGCACTGGGTTGGTACATTGAAAACGAAGATATCCCTTATCTGCACGATGATTATTGGAATCGAGTATTGGAAGTGAAGAAGTGCTTCGCCGCAATAACAGCCAATAACAGCGAACTAATTGGTGTCCTCAATGGTGGATTTTGCGTTACTTCAACTACCGGATATAAGACATACGACAAACACGGCATTTCAACTGAGTGTACGGGATACTCTGGCAATGCTAGGGATGTTGAGAAAGATGTGATTGGTACTGGAGGACCATGGGCAATGAGTGTCTATGCAATAACGGGTGGTGTGTATTTAATAGAATCTTGCGGATGATTGGGTATTGTTAATTGTTTCTGTATCACCAAGTCAGCAGGCTACATGAGGTAAAGCAGATCCGGTGATATCATGAGCTTGCTCGGCGGTTTCATGGTTGTTGCGCGGGGCTTAGGCATATGCTTAGCGAGGTCAGTGGTAAGTTTCAGCGCAACGTGGATTCTCAAATGCTCATGGTATCACCGTATCTGCTAAACACCCGTGAGGCTATTTTGCAGGTATTACAACTCCTTGGTTGTTGTGACATGCATGCATGCACATAATTATTTTAATGAAATGCAAATCATCTATCGCCGTGTGATGAAATAATATCTTAGGGGTATTCTCACAAAACCACTGAAGGGGTGTTTCGGTGATGTATTTTCAGTGTTTTCGGTAATGTATCAATGTCATGATTTTTTTAACCCTTAAATGGTTTTTGGGGTCCGTTTGGACCCCAGAGCTCATTCTTTGCAATAATCATATCAGAAATAATCATTCTATCAACATGAAATTCACTCTAATCCTCAATTAATATAATTCCTTTCAGATAAAACAAACCAGATATAAATCGCATTATGACTTTTTGTGCTACTTGAGGCCAAAGAACATCACTATCACTGAAACATATTCAATTAATACAGTGTTATAATATAAATGCTACCAAATGTTACAAAATGCTAAAACACCTGACCCCTTATGATTAGGTTTACACATATTTCCATGCATGTATGATAAATAATGCATACATATTCTGAAAGGTAATAGATTAACCTGTAAAACTGATGTCAGAATGAAAAAAAGCTTCTCTGGTTGCAAAGTAATTGCAAAATATATCCTGGGGTCCGTTTGGACTTCAGATTAGGCTTGTTTCATGACTAAGCTTGATAAAGCAATGCAAATGATGAATAAGTTAAAATGTAGGGCTTTTCATAGCATGATGACGCCGATGTAAAATTGTTCCCCTCCATACTTTTCGATGTCGCATACAATGGTATAACAATGAATATGAGACCACTAGCCCACAATGTAAGTAATGATATGCTATACAACTATTGTTTGAATGCATTTTAGACGAATACTCTATTTCAGATCCTTTACGTTACAATGTAACACGTAATACTTGCAACGATGACATAAAAGGAGACCTCACTGCATCTACATTTCAAGAATGCAAAACTAATTGCGACTTGTCTGGTTTCTGTGGTGCATTTGAGTTTGAACCCGGAAAACAGGACTGTAAATACTTTGGAGATATATGCCAAAATTACGGTTCTGAATCAAACAGCATCTACACATACAATCTCATAGGAGGTGAGGCAAAAGAATTTGTGCGGCAAATAACACATACGTGTGTTGCATCTATTAATGATTTCTTAATTTCTCTGCATTCCTCACTTACGTTTTAGGCCAATGGTAGCATATTTGACATTTGATATGCCACGGCAAGATATGATATTAATTGCCATTGAGATTCGTGTCAATTTAAAATGAAAAGAAGCGACGTCTGTTGGATCTTAGTCTCAAAGTACCATGACAAGTTCAGGTCTTATATGCTTGAACCATTTTTGCCAAATGTTATTTCCGATATCCCTTGTGCAGATGGTATGTTTCAAATATTTATTCATCATGTCTTAATTTATTTAATTGAGATCCTGACAACATTGGAAAGGAGACATTTCAAAGCTAGTTGCACTCGTGTTATATTTAACCAAGAACACTATTCACCTCGACTTCTTATAGATCCGGACAACATTGGAAACCAAACATTAGAGGTAACAATGAAACCTAGCGGAGAAAAATGTGAGGAGAAAGTATTTGGTCATAAAGATGAAAAGAAAATTGACTGTTCTTCCAAATCTACAGACGAAATCACAATCAGAGTGAAAAACATCACTTCTTCGAGTGCAGTATTGTCAATATGCGACATTGAGGTGTATGGTGAGAAACACTTTTTACATCGACGTTATCATAATGAAAAGCCGCACATTTTAGATCAGTTAATCATTTCCATCAAATCCCGGAGGCAATCTTTCAATCTAAATTTCCAGTAGAAACCTTGGCTAGATTACCACCATTTTACCTCAGTATGATGGAAACGTGGAAATGTTTACATAATAAAGAGCCATATAATAAGGAACTTGTCTTAAAGGAGTATATATGGAATAATGATTTTATAAAAATTAATAATTTAACAGTGAGTTATGCTAACTGGATTAACAAGGGTACTCTTCAAATTAAAGACCTTGTTATTAATAATGATTTCATGGGGTTTGAAGAATTTTCTCGTAAATACAACATTAATACACCATTCGTAACCTTCTATGGCTTAATCCACGCAATACCACACACATGGAAACAATTAATTAAACAAAATTCAAATGACAAGAAGCTTAAAAATGAAGAACTTCAAATTAAAGACGGTACAATTAACATCAAGGCTATTAAAACTAAAACTATCTATTGGTGTCTCATAGAGGATTTATTCAAAGAACCAACTGGTAAAAACTTCCTAATTACAAAATTTAATGTCGCAGAAGAGGAATGGAAACATATTTTCACTTTACCTTTTAAGACTGTACGTGAACCAAGAATACAATGTCTCCAATACAAACTCATTTTAAATCTAACGCCAAACAATAACTTTCTAACTCAAAAGAAGATCAAAAATTCAAAATTGTGTGATATATGCAATAATAACAAAATCGATGATACCATACACTTTTATATTGAGTGCCCAAACTCTGCCAAGATTTGGGATGATTTCAAAATTGTCCTCGATGTTGATCTAACATATAAAGATATAATTATAGGAAAATTAGATGAAGAAAACGAGGATAAAACTAAAGCCATAAATTTTTGTATTTTGTATACAAAAAGTTTAATACATAAATCGAGACTGACTAAAACTAAAATCACCTTTATCCAAATAAAGGAAATCATAAAATATAAAATCAAAGATGAACAAAACATTGCAAATTCAAATGATATGCAAGAAACATTCTATAAGACTTGGAGATCGGTTAGTGAACTATTAAGCCAATACCTATGTATTATATTTAAGGTATGGATTTATATATTATAAAACTGTGGTAATCTATATGTTTTTGAAGACCATTGTACGTTATGCTGTAAACATTTGTAAATCATATTGTTAGAAAATCCTCATACATGGAGATGAGCTGTTAAAATAGTACCTATTTGTAAAATGTAAAAGAATTATATGAACATGTGTGTATATCATGTATGATGTATGTGTAAGATCCAAAAAAAAAAAAATCCCAGAGGGACAAACATAGTTTCAGAAAAACTGTTCACGAAATCTACAAGAATTTAAATGTAACATGATTTGAATATTTATAGTTGTGATATATAGTCATGAATATGATATTTGTATACAAGGTCTTTGGTCTGAGGAATGCTAATCTCTCCACGTACAGCTGTACATTATCATAGTAAAGTCCCAGAGGGACAAACATAGTTTCAGAAAAACTGTTCACGAAATCTACAAGAATTTAAATGTAATATGATTTGAATATTTATAGTTGTGATATATAGTCATGAATATGATATTTGTATACAAGGTCTTTGGTCTGAGGAATGCTAATCTCTCCACGTACAGCTGTACATTATCATAGTAAAGTCCAATTGATCTCTTAATATCCCACGTCTCATATTTATGGCAGATGTGCTTTCATCCTTTTTATTTAGAGTGTACTGATGGTCACTATGGTGCCTCTTGTGAAAAGTGCTTCAGAAAGTGCAAAGCTGGCACGACTTGTATCAAGGCTAATGGATGGTGTCCAGGGGATTGCATGGCGGGATATGGACCCGAGAAGGAATGCATAATGAGTAGATATCTTATCATTTTTTAATCATTACATTATTGAATTATTCGACACTACGAATATAATATGAGCATTTTGCAGGATTCACCTTGCCAGAGAACAAGTATGCCACCATGAACTGAACAATTCTTGCACAGCATTTTGAAATTGTTTGACACTTTTTAAAAACAATGAATCGAGACGGTACTTTCAGGATGCTCAACTGGAAAATGGGGAGTCAACTGTGCTGAGGAGTGTACAAGACATTGCAAGACACGGGATGAATGTAAGAGGGAAGATGGTGTTTGCAGTGGTGATTGTGAACAAAATTACTATCCAAAATACATTTGTAATCAAGGTACGCTTGTGTGATATTTTGTTTTTGAAATAGCGATTAATGTTTCGAATTGCTATTTTTGTAAAATCAATTTTTTTCTGGCATAATAAGTGCATATGATTGGATTTCACTTGTAATTTCAGAGGTTCCCGAGATAGATGGTAAACCAGCTTTCAAGAGTCGAGGTGCTGATTACATTGAGATAGAATGGAGTCTTGTCGATGATAAGAGTACAACCAAACGTAATATTGCAACTAATAAAACCTTCAGAGTTGAATACAAACTTTCAACAGACGAAGATGATAATATAGAATGGATTAACAGTTCTGGGTTAATGGCAAGAATTGACAACTTATCAAAGGATAGCAGCTTTGTTTTCCGTGTGTCAGCATTGTACCCATATGAAGCTAATGATACAAGAAATGGAACTGCTTCTGACTGGAGTAACCCATTGAATACATGCACAAGTAAGAAAATTAATTAATCATTAAAATTCAAAACATATTATGAAACAGGAAATCTACATTCCTCAAAAATAAAAATCGATTGTCTAGAAATAGCAAGGTAAAATAGGAGCAATAAAAACCATATGGTTTGTCTCTTACTTGTAGATCCAACATATTCGACACTGAATGTCACATATGACTTTGTCATTACATCATCTTCGGATCACACAGGACCATCAACTCTTACTACAAAATTTACCTGGGTGGTATGTACTTAATAAATATCTGTTTGGAATTTTGAAACTAAATATGAATTTTACACGTATATGTTATGCTTAACTATAAGATATCGTATGATTTTAAATATAATGTATCATTTTATTGACGAGCTTGTATCAAACACGAATGATCGAACCATATGACAATAATAACATGATATATTGTTGTTAGTTGAATAAGCCCAACATATACCAATGGGACACGGTGAAGCCTCTATTTATTTTAGCATTGTTTGGGCTTGCTCAATGGGACTCCGTGGTATTCATGGAATTATGCACGGATAAGACTTTAATGTGGGATAATATTGTTTACCTCGAACTATGCCAAAGCATTCATATTCAAAAAACAAGTGTTTTAAAGAAATGAACCATTTCAGGTATCGACCATGCAATAAGAATAGAAATATCATTCAAATAGTTACATTTAGCCTACACCAATGACAGCCTTGGCCAGAAATATTACTTAAAAAAGATATGAACCTGTATGAACCTCAAAGGGGGAAAATACGATTTAGATGTTTCTGTTTTGTGTTTATGTTTCAGAGACCTATTAAGGAAGAAATAAAGTGCGACGAAATGCTATCCTACAGGATTTATCGAAATGGAGAGTTTTTCATGGATATACCCGAGGAGAATATAGAACTAACGAATAAAGATTTTGAGTTTGAAACCCAATATAAAGTGGAGCTGTCCATTGTAAATAATGCAGATCTTGAGGGCCCGAAGATCTTGGTCTTTGACACAATGACTCCTGCCGATAGTGAGTAACCAGTTTAGAAAAGAGTTATAATTCTGTTTTGAAATCGTTTTTTTCTGGAAATACATACGATTTTTTTATTTTTCAGAACCATCCTCACCTAAAGATCTTCGTATGAATCCAAGTGATGTGAAATCATATCATCTTTCATGGAGTACTCCAGAGTTTACACATGGCCGACTGCTGAATTATCAGGTAAACCATAGAGTCAGTAAATAGTTCGCAAAAATGTTTTATTAGTTACTGATTTAAATAACTGTACCTCATCCGTAAAAGTTGGGAATCAAGTAACGAAAGACTGACTTGGAAAGAGTGCTGGAATTCTTTACAGAATGTGAATTGGCTCGGATCATTTTAAGTTATAAGGCATGACATGATTTATTATCCCAACGAGCGAACTTCTGTAGGGATATAGTGTAGCCCTCCGTCAGACAGTCCGTACGTCTGTCAGTCATTCTGTCCGTCCGGAGGAAAACTCGAATACTAGAAGTTTTAAACAGATTTTCTTCATATGTGTTGAAAAATTGGCTATATTATACTCAAATTGAAGGAATTGTGGTGCTGTTTTTCTGATTCGTCCCTCAGAAAATTCAAAATGGCTGTCTAGAGCATGAACGTGCTATTACTTAGAGATATCTTCTAATAGTGTGATTACATTAAGAGGAGGGAAAGACCCAGCGCTTTAGACATGACAGCCATAATTACGTCTCTTGTTTACCACCTTCGTTTGTTCAAATTTTCACCGGCTAGTTTCCAAATACTACACATCGATGTGGTGTTTTATTGATGTAGGCATATTCCGTATACCTTTCTTTATCTAGATATGAAATTAGAAGCTATGATATTGGTAATACCCCAGAAATGAACATAATCTTGTTCGAGTCGTATTTCGAAAATTTTGAAGCCACCGTGGATGACGTCATTTTCGACCAATCAGAAATGTATGTCATTTCAATACGGGTTTAAATAATAAATTCTTTGAACTCTGGGGTTATCCCCCCTCTTGGTTACACTATACCTTCGTAACTCCTACATAGTAACCCTACATTCTTAAATGGGTGGAGATTCTGATATATATCTGACATATCAGAATATATCTTTTAATATCTGTCAATTTAATCAAGGGTAGAGTAGACGGTAAGTATTACATTGTGAAATACAGGGGTCAAAAAACGGCAACCCTATTTTTCCTAATATCTTTGTCATTCTAAGATATAACTCCATGCTATTTCATACATTTGTAAATCATTCGTTAATTCCTGTGAACCCTCTCCCAATAAAATAACAAAACAAGGCGTGTGCGGTTGGTTAGATGGCAGAAGCTTGTCTGTTAGACTGGTCATCGCCGGGAGGGGTGTGAGTGTGGACACCGCGATTCCCGGGGTTACGATGGTCAGTCTAAGACGCTGCGTTTTTACAAAACCCATTTACGCAACTCGACAGCCCCCGCCACCGATTTATTAAATGCACCAGTGTTTTAGGCAGGCATATGAAGTTTGTAACATGCACCAGTGTTTCAGGCAGGCATGTGAAATTTGTAACATGCACCAGTGTTTCAGGCAGGCATGGTAAGTTTGTAACATGCACCAGTGTTTCAGGCAGGCATGTGAAATTTGTAACATGCACCAGTGTTTCAGGCAGGCATGGTAAGTTTGTAACATGCCCCGGTGTTTCTGGCAGGCATATGAAGTTTGTAACATGCACGTCGAGTGTTTCAGGCAGGCATGCGCAGTTTTGTAACATGCACCAGTGTTTCAGGCAGGCATGTGGAGACAACAAGAAGGCACCTTTTTGGGGCAGGCCTATATTGACATGAATTCATGTGCCCTTTCAAGGCAAGCATGAATTATATGATCTGAAATAAAAAAAAAAGGAAATAAGGGATGATGGTGGGTGGGGAAAAAGTTGTAATACAGTAAAAAACGTATGAATGATGGTATTGTAAGAATAATGAAAACGAGTATGTTGACTGTTGACTGACTGAATACAAGATGCTCGAATGTATAGTTACTGAAGTGTGTGGAGCGAGAAGAGATACGCAAGAGGCGTAACGTATTGGTCGAGTGATCAATTCCATTAACCTGGTTTTAATTCAAAAACACAATATTAATTCCTGTGAACCCTCTCCCAATAAAATAACAAAACAAGGCGTGTGCGGTTGGTTAGATGGCAGAAGCTTGTCTGTTAGACTGGTCATCGCCGGGAGGGGTGTGAGTGTGGACACCGCGATTCCCGGAGTTACGATGGTCAGTCTAAGACGCTGCGTTTTTACAAAATCCATTTACGCAACTCGACAGCCCCCAAAACCGCCAAACCGCACACATGAGCCCCTGGTCCTTAAGATAAGGTTATGACGTCTAAGCAACAGGTGTCGGTACGGACCCTAAATATGGAAAACAAAGTTGTTACCACAAAGTGAAGTATCCTAGGCGAAACATAAAATATCGAGGACCGTATATTAAATAAGATAAGATGGATTGTAAAAATACATAGGGGTTAAATAAAGGTACAATGACACAAAGTAATTTAAAATTGCCGATATGATATCAAAACAAAATTACAGCGAAGAGGAATGCACATGTCACATGTATGAACGCATATGAAAGATCTTCGTATGAATCCAAGTGATGTGAAATCATATCATCTTTCATGCATGTATCATAAGATATAAATGGTTTTACAGCAAAGCTTACGCCTAAGATAAATAACACAGTGTACGTATAGAAGTGTACGTATAGAAGTCGCATATATCGCGAGAAACAGCAGGTCATGACCATGAATATTTCTAGAAAGGAACTTATTGAAGACTATGAATAATCATGATGTATCATCAAGTGCTGAACCTACGAATGCACGCCCAAAGACAGGGCATTGACAACGTGTGACCCGCTCATGGGTTGATGCGTGATGGTTAGATAGTAAATGGTGAAGCAAGTTTCGGGTCGCATTTACATAAAGATATCCATGCTATGCTGTTCTAAAATGACAATGTTGAGCTTAAAGAAAATATAATCAGATTTCCTCTGATGCTTAAAATGTCGAAATGTTGATAATCTGTGATTAAGAACCAATATGCATGCATCCTTGGTATTCGAAAATTGGACATTGATTTGTGGAATTTCAAGATTCAGGGGGACGCTTCTGGACTCTGAAAAGGGAAATTAATAAGAAAGAGAAATGCCATGATCAAAACACAGTGGGATGTCTCTCGCCATTCACTTTGCTACTCTGCTCAATGCGTGAAGGCATGTGCATGTGACTTAGCTGAAATAACGAGCATAATATTAAGGCAGAATCAGATTTATGGGGGTGACAAAATTACAATCAACTTGTTCAATTGAACAGCCAGCCAATCTATTCCTTACAATCCCAAATACAATATCCCAAAGAACCACTACATATTATAAATCGGTAAAGTTATAATGGGTTCAAAGTTCGAAAATAGGTGCAAAATGTTTAAATTCTTCAAAATGATAAAAATAGTAACCAGAAAATTACATTATCGTACAAATGGTTAGTTTTCTTAAAATGAAATATACACTTTGGTGATTGTTAGAAAATAGACATGAAAAGGATTGACATAAGCCAGGAATATTCTAAAATATTTCTTGCTTGGCTGTTCGCTAGATCTGATTCTCTCTTTAAATTGCATGAATAAACAAATATTGGTGTCGTTCGGTGTTGATTGCATTGTCAGTATAAACGTACAGTTTCAGTGTGCAACGAAAACATGCTGAGTTATGTTATCATCCTTAAGGCAGCTTAATGATGTAGGTAGCAGAACGGAAGTTATCAAAACAAAAATTAGGGAAGAAATGAATGTACGTTAAACCATGGGCTCTAGAGCCCATGGTTAAACGAAATGGCAAACAGAGCATGCGGCTGTGAAAACGACAATGCATCTAATACTAAAATAATTCGCAATGCTCGAGCCATTTAAACCCCATTTAAAACGCCAAATTTGTCAATACAGTAGTATGTTGCGTGGAGAATAGAAATAGGTAAATACCATTTGGACAAAGTTTAAACAATTTGAATTATCCATGCATTAAGGTGTAACCTAAACATGCGTGGTAAAAGTCTAAAGGTGATGACAACCACTTAAAGGTTCATTAGAAGCTATTTTAGATATCACATTGTTCATGCTATTAGGCTTTAAAGCCCAGAATTCCATGCTACAACAAACGCATCGGAACACTAGGTGCTACGATGACGTCGGTCTACTGACGCCTATATGATATGAATAGAAAAACTGAAATTCTGGTATTCAAAATGAAATCATGTCCAAAGTCAGTGATGACGTATTGTTACAGAGAGTAGAATGCTGGAATCATTGGTATTGTTGTTCAATGTGACAATGTCACGACAATTCGTCAAACAGGTGGGGTATAGTTCATCACATAGAAACTGAGAAGCTAGCCATGCCAAGTCGCAAGGGTTCTTTCTTCTGTTATCCGTCACCATCGGATAACATGGTGTAGTTTCTTGATTGTTGTCTTCTTGCTTGTGTATCTACATAGTTTAATCCGCCTTCGCGTAATCAAAACCATTCTTCGATATAGTTGTGTCTGGGTTAATCATACGAAAACATCCTTATAGTTATATAAAGAGGGGGGAGAATTTCTCGGATTCTCTATTCAGCTCCTGCGTTCGAGTATTGAAGCGATCAGTTCGGGCTGTGGGTGGAATCACGCTGGGTACTGGTCGGTTCTGGCTTTGAGTATCGAGACGATCGGTTCAGACAGTACGTCTGGCCAAGTTGTAGGTCTTTTGGCACTCATAGTTAAATGCTTATTGATCGTTCCTTATAGCTGTAACCGATTCGAAACCCAGGAATCGTACGCCAAGTTTTGATTTGCGAACCTGAGGGTTTTGTAAATCGAGCTGACACATTTGTCCATGGAGAACGACACGTGAGAATGGCTGATCGAGTGATGTGACTATTTATTTTTGGGCCAAGATCGCTCGGTAGATACTTTATCCATACTATGTTTTTTATCCTTGACTTTATAAATCCCGCTTTCACTCGAATGTTATATAATGACGAACTGATGAAATGATCATCGAAAGTTTATCACAAATGCCATCTGGTTCTGAAGCACATTGTGCACATAATTACGAGGAGATATCCAAGATGGGAAAATATGTTTTATCTATCAGCCCAGTGCATCTGATGGGGCTGTTAATTAACTCTTTATATACAACGTCTGTTCATCTCTTGAACATTTAAGTGTCCTTATTCACTAACGTGATTCTGTATCTCCAGTGGATTCAGAGACTCGTCCTGGGCAGTTTCTTCTTTTTCTATGGTAAACCAAACTATTTCTGTTGCAACGTTGTTCGGCAAATGATGCTGATATCTGAAGACCATTGTCGTTCAAGAAAAAGTTGTAATACAGTAAAAAACGTATGAATGATGGTATTGTAAGAATAATGAAAACGAGAGTATGTTGACTGTTGACTGACTGAATACAAGATGCTCGAATGTATAGTTACTGAAGTGTGTGGAGCGAGAAGAGATACGCAAGAGGCGTAACGTATTGGTCGAATGATCAATTCCATTAACCTGGTTTTAATTCAAAAACACAATAATTTCCTACCAACTTATTATATTTCATGACCATCATAGGACTGATAGTCACAATATTACTGCATTTTAAGGAACATGCCCCAGATGGCCACTTTCGGGCTGTCTGAACTGGTCTGTTACTTAGATGAACTCCATTTCCAACTTGATACCCTGGTAACAATTATGTATTCTTGGGGAGCCAAGCACTTGATGAAGTAGTGCAGAGGCACCTTCACATAGACAGATGCACAGTTAAGAAGAAAGGGTCCTTTACCTTTGATGATGCCAACGGATATCCAATAACTGTCAACAGGTGAACCCAGGGGGTTGATAGGCCGCAGCAGTGGTTCCAACAAGACAGACCATACCCTATACACCTAATGATGCGCAATAATGGCTTTGGGACCACTTCAATGATCACATTATCGGCAGTACAACAGACAATGAATGGGCACCCCATAGCCAAGATATGGTCCCATATAATCTTTACCAGCGGGGATACCCCAAAGATAAAGTGTAGGGTTATATCACCAGAACAACATTTGACCTCAAAATTAAGATCACATGTGTCGTTCCTTCCATGCTTGCTGAGAAATGCAGTTGTGTCATTGACATGTTTGGAAACGTGCGCAGGTTTGCCAACAGCACAGTGTTGGCCAACTGGGGCACCTCGTTTTAAGTGCTGTAACAATTGCGACTATCAGTCCAATGTCCATGAAATAATATAGTTTAGTACAAAATTGAATGATATACATATGTGCAAAATATCAGGGCGAAATTTGAAAGATATGAGGAAAAATTAAGGTTGCCGTTTTTTGACCAAACTGTATAAAAGATTCATGAATAAAGTGTTCGTTGGGATTTGCTACTCAAAAGAGTTGCCGATTTTTAGTTTTTTCCACATTAGAAGTTGCAAATTTTCTGTTCTCGTTAAGGTGACATGCTACGTAAACGCAACATACGTTGTTTTAAAACAAACTCTTGCGTCTGTGACTAGAGAGACATTTGTGAGTAATCTTGAGTCTGAGACAACGTATGAATGTGAAGTTAAAGCATCCACAAAAGCTGGTTACGGACCTGCTACGAAAGGATCTTTTCAAACAGGTACTTATCGCTTCATTGTAGTCTAACACCTCACCACCATTTGGCAACCGCAAAACCTCTTGATAGCGTAACGTGGCATTAGATGAGATTAATAATACAATACATAATATTTTGAAACATTTTGCATTGTTAAATCTAATCCATAAAATGGATAGACTTACTTTCAGCACTGGTTTAAAATGATAGCTAGTATTTTAGAGTCTTGGGGTGAATATTCATAAACAAATGCTGTTCAACTTTTCATCTGTTCGACGGTTTCATTTTTGTTTCATAACGTATTACCTAACGATGCTGTAATGCTTCTTACAATGTACCTCTTATGTCGATATATTATTAAGAAACGTGGTGAAGGATAGAATTATTGCAACTACTCATGATGTTCTAAAAAATGAAAACAAGATTAATGGGACGCCTGCTGTTAATTCCCTCTGTGAGAGCAGTTTAAGAATATGTAGACATCATTTCACTTTAATTTAATACAATTAACGTTGCAATGATAAACCACATTCATGTCTCATGTTGATTAAACAGTTTTCACAACAATATGATGTTGCGTAAGTGTTGCAGATATTTATACGTATATGTCTGTAAACCCTCTGTATAGTATTTATATTTTACTATTCTTTAATAAAGGAGGAAATAAAGATTACACTATGCAACCCAATACAAAACAGCCGGTGGATGCAATCATTGGGGTAGCGATAGGTTGCGCGCTGTGTATCCTGTTGTTAATTGTCGTTATCGCTGTACTACTCAGGCGAAACAAAAGGTAAAACTTGTGAAAAATGTTCTGATGTCTAGTTTATTCATCAAATAAATTTATGGTGTATATGTAGTAGCGATAGGAAAAAATATGCTTTGTAATAGATATAGTATTCGAATTCTAAAATAATCAATGAAAATGTTTAGTCGAAAATGTAAAATATGGGCGAATTTTGCTGTTATTTATGAATTTCGTCATTTGCTCCAGGAACACATCAGAAAGTAAAACGGACAAGGACTACCAAAATATGGAATCATTTCCTACGGATCGACCTGACCAGAGTATGGAGTATGCTGAAATTGAAATGAAACCTTCGTTAGATATCGGACAAGCAACCGCGGAACCTGAGTATGAAAATACTGATTCAAGGGCAAATAAACAAATGGCAGAAATAAATGGACAAACATCGACGTATTTAGACAAGGATGACAGTATTCAAGATGGCGTGCAAGTTGATGATACAGAAAGCCATGTTTATGAACAACTAAAAGAATACCAGAAATAACAAGACATATATTTTACACGGGTACAAAATCGCCTGTCAAAACATATTTGTTAAGAGATCTTATTCGTCTTAAAAATTCAATCTCTTTAACCAGCGGGATCAAGTTTTGGAATATACGTAATATGGTGTTTGTTTTTATGAGTGGTATACACTTAAAGAATACTTTTTCTTAAGGTTCGACCATAACAACTTTTGATCCTTTCCATTTGGCACTAGTGCTAAGATATCAACTCAAAGTATGACAATCTTAGACAACTACAGTATTTCTGATTACCCTTTTGGCATTTTTTTGTACTTTTGTATACGTTTAAACTTTAACACTAATGAGAACAATTTTTTAAAAGTATTTCTTAGCCATGTTCAATCTATTCACATTGATTTCTCAATACTCAATACATGTATGTCACAGCTGAATCAAATTTTTCCATCTGGGCAATGCTATCGGTTGGATTTAGTCATCGTTATATAAGCGATATTTATTTTCAGTACCTTTTCCTTGGTGTTCCATAATCAGTCTTTAATTATCGTGTTGTGAAGAATGTATTTGTGAATATCCGTTGAGAGTTGAGACTCCTCTTAAATTCCAACATTTCCTTCATTTACCATAACCAACGTGTTCCCCATAACCTGCCAGATAAATAATGGTATTCTCACCATTCAATTCTAGATTTATTTTAATCTGCCTGTCATATATTGACCTAAGGGAAGAGTACATCATATGGTATTATTATATTTTACCATCACAACAAAAGTATATTAATTTAATGTCTACAAAAAGTGTAAATGATTTATGTAACTTAGCTACTTTCTGCTATAAAGCATTTAATTTAAGGCAGGAGCTACTAAATTGATGTAAACATGTATTGTTATTTTTGTAAAACTATGGGCCTGAGGCCTTTTATTTGTTTGAAATAAACTAAACTAAAATATTCGCATGGCTGTATCACCATGATAAACAGTATAAAAGTTAGGAAACAAAATAAACAGGGTTACCAATGGGAGATACCATGTTTTCTACAAGTGAAGTAAAAGCAATACATAAACATGTGCGTGTGGTATTTGAAGTAGTTAAAATGTGATATAGATAAAGCTTATGGATGTGTACATCGATTGTATGAAAAGTGGTTAAAGAGATTACACATGCATTGCGAGTTGTTTAAGATCGACACGTGAATGATGTAGCATTGCATTAAATATGCAAACTTCTTCCTTTTCGTGCTGTAAAAGTGTCCTATAACGGGTCTCGCTCGAGGAAGTACGGGCTGTGAAATTAGGAGCCTCGTACATGCTCGTACGGGCCTCGAAAACAACAATTACGAGCATCGTGCGAGCTCGCGCGGGCCTCGAAAACGAGCTCCGTACACACTAACTGGACCATATTTTCTGTATTGGTGTACAATATAAACCCGGACTACATTTACTGACGGACTATAGATACGTTGACAAATGTATAGATTATAGATTAAATGTATAGATGTCGTATTATAGTACATACTTAATTGATATATTATAAACGAATTAAAAAACTCAAATGAAACTAAAATTGTCTTTGACTATTCTTGTCGTTAGTTTCCCTTGGATGATTTATATTAATAATGCATGTCCAGGACACTATATTTTCCGGGTAATTCTGGCCCCGAGACAACTTTTCCTTAATTTTCTAGTTATACCAGTCCAATCGGACTATTCTTTCTGGTTGCATCTGTCCCCGAGACCAGTTCTTCTAATTTTTCTATATGCTTGTCAAGGAGGGCTATATCGTTTAATTACATCTGCCCCATTATTCGAGTTATAACACGATCGGAATCACCACGCCCGTTTAAAATTTCTTTGGGGCAAATCATCCATTTTGCTATAAAAACGTAACGTATTTATAACCAGATCGGGGCCAGTGTTAACGACAGAGAGAAAGGGACAAGGAGGGAAGAAATTGAATCCTTGGGTGGGACACTACATGGTTACGAAGAGTCTATCTAATGAATATAAACTAGTTAATCAACTGGGACTTCAACTCAAACAAACTATGCGTAAACTGAAAATATGTCTTGGATGACTTATGTGTATGATGAATGATGACGAATAATGACTGGAATATAATGATGTAATGATCAAAATTAACGAATAAAGATTGAAACAGAAATATAATTAAAACTATTTTTTCTCTAAAACGCTACTCTTAAAGTTACTCTTTATTTTTTAATTAATCATCTATCATTCAGATTTTTACAGAAGAATATAGACATTTGTCTAAATAACCTAAAAATTGTTGATATAGGCCAATATTTGATCTAGCAGAAAGGTGATTGCCTTAGCAACTCAGAAACAGGTTCAGCGGATCACTCTTACGAACACGGTGGCGATCGACAACGAAAACTCCATAAAACTTACCTAAGGTGGTTTACGTTGATAAAATGGCTGGTCACATGTGATTCTCTCCTCCATTCCTTTTGATATTTCTGTCTTGGAATTGCTCTGCTGAATTCCATTTCCGAGTTGCTATGGAAAGCACTTTCCCGCTGAATTCAATATATAAATATCTTAACAATGTATCTCATCCCAAGACATCTCGTCCCAAGACAACTCATCCCAAGACATCTCATCCCAAGACAACTCATCCCACTAGTATAATTGATAAATTATTTTATTAGTCTTCTTTATTATATGTATCCCTTTTTCATTTTTACAATTACAAAGTGATATTTGATTATACACTCAATCTAAATATTGATAATTTTTAGCATTTCGAAATGGCACTTGAAAGTTATGTTCTACTTTTATGTACCGGAATTTTTATAAATTCTGGGTTATTCTCAAATTCTCAATATATTTGAGAATTGAATAGAATTGAAGATAAAGTCAAAGACATAATTTCCAAATTCAATCATCATGATTCTGAAAGTTTAAAATTGGAAATCTTATTTAAGAATAAGCCAAATATGACATATTGGAATTAAGTTTATCTTGATCCCAATCAATCAACAAAAATTAACTAAAACTAGACTAAACTAACTACAAAATAAGAAAGATATTCCATGGCCAAACACAGTGTGCGTAGTGCGATAGTTAGACAAATGTCCAATGACTAATTTAATGGTTTTAGACATTATTTCTAAGTATGTGATGGTTAAACGATATGGAATAACAGTATTACATTGTATGTCAATGAAATATTATTTTAGCAGAGTTCAATACATGCCCATGGACATTTTTACCAGAAAATATGGTCCGAAATGAAGGTCAAAGATACCATAATTTGGTATTTATAGTCCCCCCGGACATTAAATTTTAGAGAATGGACTTAAATACCTAAGAAGGAAATACAATCCATCGGTCTTGATATTCTAGATAATATAGTCCCGGACTTTATTTTCCAGGACTTATATACCAGCGGACCATATGAAGCACGGTCCATATTTACGTTGACACCGTTACAAAATAACATGACATCATCTAAAAAAAGAAAATGGTTTGGGGTCGCTTTATCCGTATGTTGCGATAGATGGAATGCACAAAACGGTACTGTATGTTTAAGAAATGTGAAATTACAAAGTGTTGTACAAAGTGTTAACACAAATTGTTGCATCAAAATGATATTTCTTAGAAGTGTGTTAATCTAAAGAAAATTGAAAACACAGATTGATTTCGTAGTCCTTCACACCATTAAAACCATGAGTCAAAGTGTTTTTAAAATAAGCTGCAATACATTCTAGTAAACCAAATAATTACGAATCGTTGTATGTAGAATGGAAAATAGTGAAGCGATTTGTTTAAACAATAAGTATTGTGTAGTTTTTATAGATCAATAGAAATGTGATCACAATAAGCGTATAACCTAAATTCGTCAACACATATAACAAGGAAGTCGAGCATTTAATTCCTTGCGTATTTCTGAGAGGCGTCAAGGTTTGAAAGTTTGACATATACGTATACATAGGATCCATTTGTCTGTGTAATTAGGATATGGCTAGCATACACCTATGTTTACAAAGTGTTTTTACAGTATTTGCTGTAATGAGCATCATCAACAATGGTAAGATACAAATATGCGTTTTATTGGAGACATTTTGTTATATTGCACTAAGTCTTGAGTGCTCAATTCTATAGATTCTCATATACGCATTTAAACGTAGTAGTTATATATTTTTCATGACATTATACATTTATGTATTTTGTGAGAAAATAGACACAGGCTAAAATATAATTATTTCACCAAAATGGCTGTTAAAATATTTTTGGGAAAATGTAGCTTTCATAAGTAAATAGTATGAGCATTGGACTTACATACTGAAGTGTAGTCTATGTCGATTTTTTTCTTTTAATCATAGAAATTTTTACAAATACATATACATATATAAACAGGTTCGGGGCAAACGTGTCGGTCCGTCTTCTCGCTGCAAGCAGGAGGAAATTCTTTGTCACAAAGTTTGGCATTTTTTATAAAATCAAACTCGCGTCATTGAAACTCAAAAGATGTGAATAGTATGTCATTAACATCATACCTTGATGGGGAAAATAGATCTTATATGTTAGAAGTACTAAATAAAAGTTTTCGTGAAAATGAGACAGTCGTTCTCGAGAGAAAAGAGCATAAATGCGCATTTAGAGAGTTTTGGTCCGTTTAAAAATCTGTAAAAAAATTGGGGTACTTAAATGCATCGGGAGGCATCATATATTTCAAATTAGACACGAGGAAGTCAATATTGAGCAAGTTATGGCTGTTTTAAATTCAAATAAACCGTTAACCCGTACTGGTCCAGCTTTTGACCCGTACCGGTCAATTTTCGTTAGCTGCGTATACCAAGGGTGATTAATATAAACTAAAAACAGTAAAGGATCAAGAATAATGTCGAAATGAGTTCTGCGTTTGCCATTTCCAATATTCAATGAAAAGAACGTGTTAGGAAATTATTGTTTTGATTTCAAAGATATGTTGTCATAAGAACATCAAAACTGAACTGATAAGTCCTTATCTATTAGTATATGTGAGCCAGCTTGTATTTAGAATCTGCTGAATAGAGTTCCTGAAAACAACGAATACGCATATTATATGTTTGTAGTAACTATATGTTTTAACATTTCTAGATGTTGAATGTGCCGCATCAAATACCAAAGTAATTCCGATATCAAATGTATCCCAGTCGTCAACTTATTATGAGTTCAACGATGAGGACGACAAGATACACGCTTGGGCATCACTAGCTACTGATGGTGATACGACAACATGTGCTCGTACTAATGGTGGTGAAGTGCCAACATTCACATTATCATTTGACAAAGAGTATTACGTACATAGTATTCGGATTACTGTTGGCGGTATGTGTAACTGGTATTTTCCATTTTTAACCCTTTCACGACGATGGGCTCCATATGGAGCCCTATTATGTAATACCTTTCAGGACGATAGGCTCCTTTTGGCACCATAATTTTTATTTATATACATCGATGAAATGATAATATCTCCAGTTCTATTCAGTATTTTTACACCAAATTTTGACAAGTTGTTCTAATACGATAGTCCTTACTAAAAAATGTATTTCAGTGATAAAATTCAAGGAATAGGTCCCTGGGCATAGGTAATTTTCAGTTTTCCCCTAAAAACTGCTCTTACTTATCCGTCACCAGGGCCAACATTTTCCTCTCATATTCACGTCGGGAAAGGGTTAAGTTCAGGGTGACACCTTAATATCCCTATACTTCTATACATCATGGGACTCACATGCGATTTGGCTAGTGTGCTTTGGTTACATCAGCACTCGATCGACACACTTATTTACATTACAAATATCCTTCATTAAATCTACATAGAAACTGCAGTTCCAATGAAAGTCGAAAAAGTTTATGCTTTTCGAATTCCTCAAAATAATATTATCACTGGGGAACACTGGAAATGAAGACATGATGTTTTCGTTTCAACATGGCCGGGCTTCCAGAGGCAAAAAGATTGGTATCGTTATGGCGAACTGAAATCAACATTGTTTTTCTTTTAAACCAATTACTGAAAACATATTGAAAAAGCACGGTCCTTTATGTAATGGTCACTAATTTAACAATTTAATGCGAAAATTAGTTAAATATATATTTTATAAATGTTTTGTGGTTTTTGAAATAAAATATAGTCCGATCCTTGTTGAAACAA
This sequence comes from Owenia fusiformis, assembly GCA_903813345.2. Taxonomy (NCBI): domain Eukaryota; kingdom Metazoa; phylum Annelida; class Polychaeta; order Sabellida; family Oweniidae; genus Owenia; species Owenia fusiformis. The sequence goes on along the minus strand of CAIIXF020000011.1, from coordinate 16,913,473 downwards.
AATAGTGTGACGACCATCGAGTTCAGTCCCGATATTTAAACTTTTTTAAGGTTTGTCATTCACCTTTGACTTCACTAGATCTAGATGGTTTCATTAAGTATAATTATCAACCTAAATCATCGTAATAAGGTCTTTCTGTTTTATATGGTTTCAAGGTACTTTTCTAGCGAGTTTTGGGCTCGGAAGTCGTAATATTTCTGCCAGTAGATGGCGTTTATTTGCTATAGCGACAGGCATCCGCTAGCTCGACCAATCAGAACGCTGATTTCTCGGAACACGAAGTTACTGCGTGATTTAGCTAGGTGAGCTCATATCTCTCTTGGACTCGGAACACGAGTCGAACTTTTTGATTTGTGTTATAACTTGGTTTGTTGGATATTTTAGGTTTGTTTCAGTTAAAACAGTTGAAAGCCCATGGTATTAGTGTGGATTATCGTCAACAACGTTGAGATACATCCAGCGGTGGAGATGTTTTCGCTTACTCACGTCGAGAGCTACCATGTTAGATTTTGAAAGTATAGCTCTCCATCGTGAGGATCTCCCAGCTGAAGAATGGTGACATCTAATTTTGATCAGCGCCAGTCAACGGCTTGCTGTTTGTCTCAAACTGTAGCCTACATTATGGGCACATATGTGTCTACTTTCCCCGTTTTGCAGGATCGCGGATGTGCTTCTATGGCGATCAGGAGTTCTAATCGTTTATTGTTCGATACCCATTTCCAATATGGCGGTTAAACGGAAATACTATCGACGCATGCGCAACTTGGGAAACGTCAAGCCGCCATATTGAATATACCTGGCCAAAACTTTTGACACGACCAATAAAATGAAGTCCTGATCGATACATAGGGCAGTGAGACGTTCTATAGTTGAGTTGAATGAAAGATGGCGATGTAGGAACATTTTCAGGTATATAATGTGCAACATGAGTCAGCTGAATTCCCTGAAATTTTCTTTGAAGTCAGGATTCTTAAGCTGTTGATTCTAGCGATAGAGAGCTATACTTTCAAAATCTAAGTAGCTCTCGACGGGAGTAAGTTTTCGCCATTTTTAGACAGTGCCCGTCGAGAAATTCTTATTAACAATTACGTTACTAATGAAGCACTTTACTAAGAACTGACAACCACAGTCTGTTTACTGTGAACAATGAAAACCATATGTTTGGTTCTATATGAATGATAACCTAAAGCAGACTTTTGCCATTTTAGCTTATCTTGCACTTTTATTTGGACATAACCTCAAATGGCAAAAGTCTGCTTTAGGTTATCGAATACGCGGAATGTCGCTACTCTTGCATTTACCAACTCCTATCATATTTCACGATTATTCTAGATTTAACTTTTCATAGTTCATATATATAGTCAGATAAATACCAACGTTTGTACAAAAATGTTAACAGAAACAGTTATAAAAAATACATACATAAATAATTTTTGCATTAAATTGTTGCCAATCAGTCAAAATTACATAAAGGACCGTGTTTTTACAATTTTTTTTCAATAATTGGCTTAAGAGAAAAACATTGTTGAATTCAGCTCACCATATCGATACCTATTTTTAATTTGCTTTTCTTATTAGTTATTGGATGAGCATAGTGAGATGCTGCCATCTATTTGAATGTCATTCAGATGACATATTGTTCAAGTGCTGCCATCTTTTGAACTTTTGATGACTGGTTTAGAACATGTGTTAATTCAGTTCGCCATATCGATAGCAAAGGCCATCAACATGCACAAGTCATAATAAAGTGTTTTGCCATGGATAAAGCAACAATGGTCTACACGACCTGAAATAAATACTTGTAAGTGAGATTATCATCACGAAATGAATCCCATTGCCGACTTTAATTAGATATACGTTTACATACGACTACGATATACAAAAAAATGATTAAAATGGGACGGAGGGGAGGGGGCGGAGTGGGGGTAATATGTCAACAAAGGATAAGAGATGTCACTTAACTTTATGTCCTGTAACTTAGAGTTCTGTGTTCATTTTTCACAAACAAGAATATTTGTAAAATTGTTCCACCTAATACACATATTGCTCCCCTCCCCCTGCGCCCCCCCCCCCTCCATCCCGCTTTAATTATTTTTATATAACGAAAAATATTTAGCACATGTCGCGTAGAAAATTGTTCCTTACCTTATAGCAAAAACATTGACTTGTGGACGTTGGTAGCCTTGCGCTTTTTTGATAGATCTCATATCTTCGAAGCGTATCGGCTTAAAACATCCTAGAAGGCCTAACGTATTTTACCATGCGCCTATCCATTCTAGGCAATTTCTAGCAGAAAATGTCTGCTCCCCCTCCGTCATATTTTCGAATCACCAGGCGTGATGTATACTATTTAGTTGTTTCGTGGACTATACCAGGATAATTTCCTGCTGGTATAATTTCCTGGTTTGAATTCTCAAGAGAAGTATTGATATTTGAATGACGCTTTTTACTAATCGATAATTATTTTTTGAAACGACATTTAGACCGCGCTTAGTGTGTCGTATATATGATATTCTGCAAGTGCTTTAGCTCAGATTAAACAGCATTGCTTTTGTTTTTATTTAGCTCTTCCGTATAAATATTTCGGATGCTTTGGGGACGACTTTGATAGAGCACTGGATTGGAACATTGATGGCGAAGATATTGATTATTTGAACGATGATTATTGGAATCGAGTTTTGGAAGTGAAGAAGTGCTTCACTGCTGTGGCGGCCAATAATAAAAAAGTAATTGGTGTCCAGAATGGTGGAATTTGTTTTACTTCAAGGGACGGATATGGCACATATAACAAAAATGGTAGTTCGTCTGAGTGTACAGGATACAAGGGCGATTACAGGGGAAATGAGCATGACGTGGTTGGTACTGGAGGACAATGGGCAATGAGTGTCTATGCTATACACTTATGTTATGTTGGCCTGTAAACGAACTTTTAGTTAGTGCACTTAATGCTACTCAAGCTGGTCTTATCAGCTAGTGAGTGACGTCACTGCTAGGATTTCCCACCATATGGCCTAATGCTTACACAGAAACTCTTTGGTATCTAAAATGTGTGATCATCTTAAAAATAGTATTACAGCTTGTAATTAATACTGAGTTAGGTCTTGAAATTAACACTTTGTGAAAGTACTACCCCTTCCTCTAATGTTTCCAGGGTTTCTCTTAATTTGAGTGAAAGTTTATCAGATTAAAGCACCTTGATGAAAGGCTGGTTAGTTAATAAATGTATTCTCTCTGAACATTCTGGCAACTTGAACATTAAATCTCTCAAAATTGCAGGAAGGGATCAACTTGATTCAAAATTGTTAATTTAGAGAATTGTCTTGCCTATGCAGGATTGAAAAAATTGTTTTGATCCCTTCCTGCAAACGCCCCCCAGACATATTTTACTAAGACTACTCCCAAAATTGGGAAACCCTAATCCTAGTTACATCTCACAAGCAAGTGGCTGTCTTTTAATAGCAACCAAATGCCAGCAATGTTAAAAAGGTCAAGTTACACATTAGCGCTTTAGTGGTAGTCAGCTATGCAGGCTTTGTTTACATTCTGCAGCAGCTGATAGCAGGTCACCGGCTTTTCCTAAACTAAAAGATCACTGCTTAACATAAGTGTATAACGGGTTGTAAGTATTCGATAGGATCCTTTGGATTAAAAGTCCCATGCGATTGCCTATTGTTAATTGTTTCTGTATCACTTTGGCAGCAGTCTTTATAGTTACCAGGTCAAGGTATCAAATTTCCTTGTCACTTGTCAACACATGTATGTATTTTAATAATTTTTATATATCAAAACATTAAATACAATATATAACATTTGTAACGGGGCGCGATTCTCAAAAACAAGATATGTGCATGCGATTAATTGCGGATTGACGTCATCATTATAACACGTGCACAATTAGTTGATGTGTTTTCGGGTTTTCAGTAAGTTAGCCAACGAAATCTCTGTAATATTGACTTAAAGGCCCACTATACTTAATTTAGAAGAAAAAAAATCATTGAAACATGTTACTCACACACTCGCTCAATTATGACACAAAGTTTGATTTGCTTTAATATTGAACCAAGAAAAAATAACTCACATAGAAAAAAGCATTTGAAGTTCTGAGATCATTGGACATCATTAAACAATCTGCATGTTTGAAATTATACTGTTGATTTGATGGCGACACTTCTATAACAATGAATGTATCATGTAATACAAACAACTTTGCCATCTTTCAATGACATTGATAAAAACTTGATATATAAACCATTTTTTGATAATTTATTGTAAGCGTTGATGTGGTCCGTTTGAACTGTTGCTGGTGTGAAATGAAAGATAAGGTTCTTATCAATACATGAGACATACTATGAAATTCAAATGTAAGTCTTTAGTTTGCCCCAAAACGTTGAAAATACGCAAAGTGGGCCTTTAAGACAAATATGTTTTATTCAGAAGAAACCTTTTGGAAACTGCAAGGAGCAAATGTCATATTTAATACAAGGCAAAGTTCTTGGATGTAACATATTTCGCTTTCTAAAACAAGTAGAATTTTAACAAAGCCTTTTGTTAGGAATGGTAGTTCTCATTGTGTATTTTAGACGTATACTCTATTCCAGATCCACTGCGTTACAATGTAACTCGTAATACGTGCAACCATGACAAAAAGGGAGAACTCACTGCATATACATTTCAAGAGTGCAAAACTAAATGCGACAAGTCTGGTTTCTGTGCTGCATTTCAGTTTGAACGTGGCAAACAGAGCTGTAGATACTTCGGAGATATATGTCAAAATTACGGGTCTGAATCAAACAGCATCTACACATACAATATAATAGGAGGTGAGGCATAAGTTTGCATGTGTTGAAACTCATTTAATTGTATGCACATTGTCACAGACACATTATTATCCCTCGTACTGATGTTATGTTTTAATTAATTATTCACTATATGTCTTTATTTATTTATATTGAAGTGTCGCAAAAAGGTCGCACACGCATTGTTACACATTTTCGCTTTTTCACACCACAGAATGTGACGTTTATTGAGAAAAATGTAAACATATGGAAATCCTTTCGTCCTCCACATTTGCCTCTATATCTCAAAATATTTAAGGCGAATAACTCTGATATCGTATATGTATTAACAATGGGATAGGACCATCATAAAACACGAATCAATTGATATTTTAGGTGAAATAAATATACGTGTTGCTGTGCTTGAAAATATGCGAATGGCGTAAATTAGCCCTATTTTAATGCATTTTGAAAACCTTTCGTCCTCCACTTTTCCACATACAACAGAAAACACATACTTTTGCGAACAAAATCAACTTTTTATTAATAAACTAAAGTTTAAGAGCATTATAATCATGTATGATTTATTAAAAATTGATCTCGTATTTTTTGTTTAATGTACACCTGAAAAGTTGAAGGTAACAAAAAATGAGCAAAAAAGGTCGCTGTCAACAGATTCTATTTTTCAAACTCTATGACGTCACAATATGGGACGCTTACTAAAATTCATCCTTTAAAATAAAACTTCCATCTACCTTTATCAAGACGAAAAATAAGTAAAATAGTCATATATTGTTTGAGTTATGAGCGTTTAAAGACGAAAAATAATTCAAAATGTAACGTGTCAACAGGGGATATTTGCCAGATGTTTTGGTAAAAAACTCTTTTTTAAAAAAGAACGCACAAGAATTGTGAACGGAGTGTAGTTGATCTAGAAACTTCATCGAAACAGCTTTAAAATAATATATAACTTTAATTAGAATATTATCTTATAATCCGGGGAATCAAAGTTACAATCACGCGATACCCTTAAAAACAAATGCGCCACCTTTTTGCGACACGTCATTGAGATCTTGACGATATGAGACGAAATTAGACATTTTCCAACTAGTTGTACCAATGTTAAATTTACTTTAGATTACTATTCATATTGACTTACTTTAGATCCTGATAACATTGGAAACCAAACTTTAGAAGTAACAATGAAGCCCAGTGGAGAAAAATGCGAGGAGAAAGTATTTGGTCATAAAGATGAAAAGACAATTAGCTGCCTCTCCAAACCGACAAATGACCTTACAATCAAAATAAAAGACACTGCTTCTTCTAGTACAGTATTGTCAATATGTGACATAGAGCTGTACGGTGAGAAACACTTATTACATCGATTTCATCATGTTATAAATAGCCGTAGAACAATTTGTCATTTACATCAAAGCCCATGCCAGATGGAAATTATACGTTCAGAAAAAGCTGTTTACCAAAACTACAAGAACTTCACAGAATCTTGATTTGGATACAAAAATATTGGTTGACTGTACATTAGCATTTTGTATGCTTTTCATACCTTTTGGGACCTCAGGTACACCAATCATTTGAGATGTAATATGATTATAAATATAACATACAAGATTTATCTCGGAACAAGTAAGGAATGCTTCCGTAGATTTATTTTAAAATATGCAACATGATCTATGCCTTGTCTCATATTTATGGCAGATGTGCTTTCATCCTTTTTTATTTAGAGTGTACTGATGGTCACTATGGTGCCTCCTGTATAGAATGTACCAGGAAATGCAAAGCTGGTGATACTTGTGTCAAATCTGATGGATGGTGTCCTGGGGATTGCATGGCTGGATATGGGCCTGAGAGGGAATGCATAAGTATATATATATTCATTGATTATGAAAATTTGACAAAGCTTTAATTAAACCGCTTCTAGGATGACACCGTAAAATCAGAAAATGTCTTTACTAAGATATTTGACAATGGGAATTTGATATCAATTTGTAGGATTCACTTAGCTAGAGAACAAGGCTGACACTGTGAAACTGAACCAAAACAAACGATTTCAACATTTGATAGACACTTTTTGAAAAAAATGAACAGGAATACAGTGTGTTCAGGAAATAAAGATAATAATGTCATAACTTTTTTATTTATACATGGATTTCAATGAAATTTGCATGGATTATAGTTTAAACATATTTAAACTAACTGTTGGAGTATATTGAGGATATTGGGGAATCGAAATGAATGTCTCTGATCGGAAAACATGTTCTCTGCAATTTCATAGACATGAACGGTACTTTCAGGATGTTCTGCTGGAAAATGGGGAATAAATTGTGCCAAGGAGTGTACGAGACATTGCAAGACACTCGACGATTGTCAAAGGGAAGATGGTTTTTGCAGTGGTGATTGTGAATATAATTACTATCCAAAATACGCTTGTAATCAAGGTACACTTGCTTTTTCGTTTTTGAATCAGTAATAAAATACGTTTGCTAAATTTTGTTAAATCACTTTTGTTGTAATTTTCTAGCATTATAATTGTATATATCAAAGTATGATTGAATTGTAATTTCAGAGGTTCCCAAAATAGATGGTAAACCTGTGTTGAAGAGTCGAGGTGCTGATTACATTGAGATAGAATGGAATGTTTTAGAAGCTAAGAGTAATATCAAACGTGATACTGCAGCTACAAAATCCTTCAGAGTTGAATACAGAAGTTCCTCAAACGAAGATGATAATATAGAATCTATTTACATTTCTGGGTTGATGGCAAGAATTGACAACTTATCAAAGGATAGCATCTTTGTTTTTCGTGTTTCAGCATTGTACTCATATGAAGTTAGTGATATAGAAATAGGCGCAACATCTGATTGGAGTGATCCATTTATTACATGCGGAGGTAAATGCAAAATATTGCTCTAAATCAGTTCAAAATTAACATCCTATTAAACATTTAACTTAAACTCAATGTGAAACAGGAATGTACATTCCTTAAAATAAAAAACGAATGAATGGAAATTAGCATTGTAAATAGGAGCATTAAAAACCACATAGTATTTCTTTTCCTCTTTCGTTTAGATCCAACTTATTTGACACTGAATACCACATATGACTTTGTCATAACATCATCCTCGGATCACACAGAGCAATCAACTCTAACTGCAAAATTAAGATGGATGGTATGTATGTAAATAGCCACTGTAGGACCTTTGAAACTGAACATGAATTTTGCAAGTGTAATGAGTGTATATAAAAAATATAATTTTGAATGGTTATTGTATCATTTTATCGACGAGCTGATATCAAACACAAGTGATTGAACCAAATTAGCGTTATTAGGAAGGTAAAGATACACGTTTTTAACGTTTACATGAACATCTAGAATCATGGTCCTCTGTAATTAGGTCCCTGGAAAAGTGAATCGAGAGAGAACAGAAATCATTGTGGGTCAAAATATTTCTTATCACCTCTAATATTTGTCACATACGTGTCAATAACAACATGATATACGATTGTAAGGCCATGCTTTAATACGCCCAGAATACATATGAGTAGAAGAGTGTATAGCATTGCTGGCTCAGAGGGGAAACAGACAATTTAGTTTTTATTTTGTGTTTCTGCTTTAGGAACCTATAAAAGACGAAATAAAGTGTGACGAGATGCAATCCTACAAGATTTATCGAAATGGAGAGTATTTGAAGGATACATCCGAGGAGAATATTGAACTCACAAATAGAGATTTTGAGTTTGAAACCCAATACAAAGTAGAGCTCTCCATGGTAAATAATGCAGATCTTGAGGGTCCAAAGGTCTTAGTCTTTGACACAGTGACTCCTGCTGATAGTGAGTATCTAGTTGAGGTGAAAGTTATAATTCTGTTTTTAAATCTTTTGTTCTTGCAATACACGATGTCTGGGTTTTTTCAGAACCATCACCACCAAAAGATCTTCGTATAAGAGCAAGTGATACGAAATCATTTCATCTTACATGGAATATTCCAGAGTTTACAAATGGCCGATTGCTGACGTATCAGGTAAACCGTAAATTCGTGTACATCCTTCGCTTAAATCTTCATAACTAATTGTTTTGATAATTACTGATATAAATAATTGTCCCTATAATTGTCCCTATCCTGTCCCTATCCTTGACAGTTCTGAAATAAGAAATTAAAGACTCACTTTTAAAGGTTTAAGGAAGGCCCCTTGGTTCAGATCATTGATTTATTAAGTTATCAGGGCGTGACATGTTTTATTGAGTTAAACTGTTTCACATTTGAAATTGCATGTTTTCTGTTCCCGTTAAGGTAACATGCTACGTGAACGCAACATACGTAGTGTTAAAGCAAATACTGGCGTCTGAGACTAGCGAGACATTTGTCAGTAATCTTGAGTCTGAGACAACGTATGAGTGTGAAGTCAAAGCATCAACAAAAGCAGGTTATGGACCCGTGGCGAAAGACTCTTTTCAAACAGAAACAGGTAATTGTACAAGGCGTTCAGTAAGTAAAGCTAATTTTGCTCTCAAACTTTTATTTCTTGTCATTCATCATTCAAATTTTCAGAAAAGAAGCATTTGACATTTTCCTAACCCCCTGAAAAAGAAAAAAATATTGAGATACAATGAATCACTTCAAAATGGTTGTTGCTATAGTAACCATTTGATAGTTCACAGCATAGCCGATTTTGTTAACGTTCTGTCTATGTTTTGATCATATGTTTCAGTACGGGTATTGAGTAAGAGCCAGTTGTTTGGATACTCAGATTGACCTATGATATAACATAAAAATGCTATGTTGTCACCTTCTCAACGTTTTTTATTGATACTTATAACCCCAACGATTCTGTAATGCGACTTATCTCTAATATCAAACTCGAAGGATATTATTGGAACTACTGATGTTCTACAAAATTGTAAATAAAAGAAATTGAAAGCTTGAAAGCCTATTGTCAGTTTGCTATGTCAGAGCAGTATCAGAATATGCAGACATCATTCCATTTCATTCAATACAATTAACATCGCAATAATACAACCATACACGTGTCTGATGTTCGTCTAAACAATTTTTCCGAACGACGTGTGGCTTCGTAAGTCTTTTGCAAATATTTCTATTTATGGGTCTCTGTAAACCCTCTGTACGTTCTTTATGTTTTACTATCCTTTTGATTTAGGAGGGAGTCAAGAATGCACAAGACAACCCAATACAAATCAACATGTACATGTAGGTTTTATCATTGGGGTGGCGATAGGTGGCGCGCTGTGTATCCTGATATTAATTGTCATTATCGCTGTACTTCTCAGACGAAACAAAAGGTAAAACTTGTGAGCAGTAATCTGATGTCTAGTTTATTCGTCGAATAAAATGTTGTATATATACAAGCGTTGTTCAAAAAGTTTTGCACAAATATATCTAATTGTGAAAATAATAGACCATTTATGTTCATAGTTGGTACGTATGTACCCTCATCTTATTCCCTTACACTGTTAAGGTTTAATGTATATACCTCTACTACTTAACATTCTACGATTGCTATAGTAACCAAGGCGATGACTCAATAGTCTATATCATTTTGTAAAAAGAAAACTTTCGTGCAAAACTTTTCGAACGACCCTAATATATATATAGTAGCAATAGGGTTGAATAAACTTTGTATTAAATACAGAATTTAAAATTTTAAAATGAACAATAAAAAATGTTTAGTCGAAAATGTACAATATGAGGGCAACCTTTGCTTTTATGTATGAATTTCGTCATCAGTTTCAGGAACACATCAGAAAGTAAATTGGACAAAGACTACCAAAATATGGAATCAATCCCTACGGGACGACATGAACAGAGTATGGAGTATGATGGAATTGAAATGAAACCTTCGTTAGATATCGGGCAGATTTCTGATAGGCAAGCAACCGCGGAACCTGAATATGTAAATATTGGTTTAAAGGCTAATAAACAAATGCCTGAAATAAATGGACAATCATCAACGTATTTAGACCAAGCTGAGACTATTCAAGATGGCGTGCGAGCTGATAATGCAGACACTCATGTTTATGAACAACTTAAAGAACACCAGAAATAACAAGACATATATTTTGCACAGGTACAAGTCGCCTGTCGACTCAAAACATATTTGCAAAGAGATCTCATGAGTCTTTAAGGATTCAGTCTCTTTAATCACGCGAGATCAAGTTTTGGAATATACGTAATATGGTGTTTGTTTTATGAGTGGTAACACTAAGAGATTGCTTTTTCTTAAAGGTTCGTCCATAACAACTTTTGATCCTTTCCATTTTGCACTAGACTGCTTATATCGATTTAAATTATGACAATCTTAAACAACTGCAGCATTTCTGATTACTCCTTTGGCATTTTTTGTACTTTTGTATACATTTCATAAACTTCAAGACTAATGGGAACAATTTTTTAAAGTATTTCTTAGTCATGTTCAATCTATTCACATTGATTTCTCAATTCTCAATACATATTGTATGTCACAGCTGAATCAAAATTTTCCAGCCGGGCAATGTAATCGGTTGGATCCAGTCTTAGTTATTTAAGCGATATTTATTTTCAGTACCCTTTCATTGGTGTTTTATAATCAGTCTTTAATAATCGTGTTGTGAAGAATGTACTTGTGAATGTCCGTTGAGACTCCTCTTAAATGCCAACATTTCTTTCGATTATCATAACCAACGTGTTCCCCAAAACCTGCTAGATGAATAATGGCGTTCTCACCATTCAATTCTAGACTTGCTTTGTTTGCCATTATACCTATTTAAAAAGCAAACGCAAAGGGCAATATTAGCATCTAATATAACGGAACAACTTGGTTGAGTATGTGGTGGCTTTCGGACGGGTGCGTAGTGTTACTCTTTGACGTTGATATTTAGTTAATTGTGTGATATATACCTATAATGCCAGCAGCGTCTTTTGGAAAGCCATACTCTTCTTTAACAACCAAGTTTAAACCTGTCGCTGTTTTGCTGACAGCCAGGATTAGGTTTTGGAAGAATACATCAACTGATGATGGCGTAACCGAAATCTCAACACCATTGCTCAACTTCTTCCTAAAATGCAGTGTATTGTTAATGATTTTGTTGATTATTGTTTATGTAAGTTTTAAAACTGATAGAGAAATATAGCAGTGCTTTAACATAATAAATCCGCATGACATCAAAAATAACTTATGTATTTATACTTGGAGATGGGTCATGAGATCACCGACCACCTTCCTTCGACCGCAGCTAAGATCAAGATAAGTGCAGCGAGTTCTATAGCCCGTGTTCGGAAATATGTGATTTCTATCTTAATTTGAACCGGCGTTAGTTCATCTCTTAAATGATACAATCATGAACGGCTAAGGAGCAACTCGGAATAAGTTTCATATCTAATACGAAATATCTTGAATATTATTAGACCTACATTATGTCGAGGAAAGTAGATCGGTTGCTTCAGTAGATAAATATCTATAGATGTACAAATAGATGTCAACCCGTCAATAAATACACGTATATCCAAAAACTTTCCCGTAGTTTACCTTGATATTGTCCAAGGTTTGATTACACTGGTGCCAATATGAACTTCTTCTTGGTCAATTACCACCTTTTTCTTGAGATTTTTGCCGTATGATATATCTAACCTCGACACTCGTTTTTGCATCTGGCTTTCTCCTTGCGTAAATTCAGTTATGATTTCTGAAACCAATAAAATGATGAATGAAGAGGGGTAATAAGAGGGACTAAGTCCACGAACCTATTCGCTTGTAACATTCGCTTCTACGTATGACAACACACATTCAATATACATTCAAAACAAGGTGTTAACTACCGCTGATCTTCTTTTTACACTCATTTATAATTTAGGAACTTTGATTTTGTTCATCAGGTGACTATAAACTTTTCATGACATGCTTCATTAAGTTTGATTACTTTACTTTTAACATACTCAGGTCGTTTTGAGAAAGGAACGTGTATTTTGCACCAGGTCTTCCAAAATACTCATAGCAAAGCTTTTCCGGAATTTTGGAATTTGTTGTTTGGATACTGTGTCGAATATGGGGATCACCTAAAGAAGACAAAGCCAAATATGATATGGTTATTATATATTACCATTTTTCAGATGAGTGAACCTCATTTAATTGTACGATAAGTGGAGCTCTCTTCAAGGCATATAAACATATCATGCCACAATTAAACTTATCTTGATCAGAAAGACGTAACTTAACAAATCACTTTTAATTTCACTGTGTATCTACTGTAATTGTAATACTGCTAACCTGAAATAAAAACTTATTGAAAAAAACTTATCCTGACATACCACACATTAACACAGTTTCCGTGGAGAACTCTGAGTGTTCACCATATTCACATTTATCAGAATTTGGACAGTGCAGGGGTTCCAAACAACTATGGCAAATGCGATTCATGCAATATGGTCTCTCTTCACCCACTGACTGTATGCATTGGTCACTGATCGAGTATTGACCATCCTCCCCTTTCACGGAATCGTCATAACATTCCCCTAAACAAAATAAAACCGATTCATGGAGGTTTAAGAAATTATTCGATTAAATTCTTATATTGGCAAGTGTGTGTGGAGCTTACTAAAAAAACTCTAACGCTTAAAAAGAGCTTTTGGGACATTTTTAAAATGGGACATTTTTGTTTGTCAACCATGATAGATGAGAATCGGATGTAGTGATCGAGTTCTTACCACACATATGGAGTTTCAGTTCACTGTTTTGTTCATGAGGAATATTTAGATTACACACTGGGAATGCATTTGTGGTCGCTTTGCAGTCTTCATCATCCATACATTCCATGCACTGTCTTTCTCTGCATATCGCCCGTGTAAAACCATACTCATCAATGCACACTTGACTTGACTTTTCATCATCTTTACACTCGCCTTAAAAATATCAACGATATATAGTTGGATCACAAAGCACCTCCATTTGTTTGTCTACTGGGAGTCTTTATTGGAAAGGTTTAAAGTTTTTTAATGTTTGTTTGGCTTTGTTTCTTGGTTGAAATTAGTCAGAAACTCATGATCAAAATCGATTTGTTAAACGAACCCAGACCTCAACTTGCGTGAACTGACGAATATGACTTAAGTAAAATTTGTTTCCATGAGTGCATCCTTTCTCCATCTTGATTATCTGTGTCGTAACACAATTTACACTCACCACAGTAATTGTTATCCTTAACTCCATTTGGATCCAAGTTGCATTTAGGTATACGTTGTCCTAGGTAAGGGTACCCAGGGGTGGTCAACATACAGTTATCGTCAGAGTAACATTCAATACATTCTCCTGGTACATTACACATTGTTTTCCAAATTCTTGAAACACTCCCTCCAGCTTCTAGGCAATCTCCACTTAACTCAGTTTCCATTATGTCTTGATCGTCGCACGCACATTCCATTTCGGTGCACTCCTCTAAATATACATTGTGTCGATGTAAGTGTAAATCTAGGCCCAAAGGCTCATATCCTAACGTTACGTTGATATCATGGTATTAAATTCCGATTTTTGATGTCTATACATCGCTTTACGCCAATGGACTTTTTTGCAAGTTAGAGATCTGTTTTCTGACGAGCCAGATAAAACAAATGAGATTTTCGTTTCTCTGACACCCCTACTAACAGTTTCAGAAGCTTGCCTGCATAAGATTTTTAAATTACATTTTATTCAAAAATATACCATATGAAAAATTATAATCTGAAAAAGTATTTACAAAAGTGTATTCCTTATTGTGCTTAAACTTTATGATCTTACTTGGAATATCTTAAACAAAATAAAAACTAAAATCGATGCAACTGTTTAATAATTAGGGGCAGTATCTTTAGTACTGAATCGAAATATGTTTCAGTTTTAATATATACGATCTACCACCATCGTTACTTTTGAACGAACCTCCATCTTAAACGATGGATATTTTAAGGTTTTTGACGATGACAGCTACAGATGTTTATCTTATTAGCGATGCCCTAATGTAAATCATATTTCTTAATAATGATATCAACCTTGTGATATTCCACATATCAAATCCCTCCTGGAGAATACATGGTATACATGTACCTGTTGATAAAACAATGCAAACTGTAAATCTGATATTGTCGGGTTGCTATACATAATCAGTGAATTATAAAAATATATGTTCCTTATTTAATGCAATAAAATAATGAGGAAAATTGAAATCTTACTAGATCCATTCATCATACACATGTCGTGGGTTGGTAAAATTTACACCAATTGAAAATATATTGAATGCATATTTGAAGCGACGCTTTTTATTGCACTGCCAAGACAAAATGTAACCTAACACACTTATGGCGGTTAAACTAAGTGTATAATTGCAATTCAGAATAATTATACGTTGTACAATTAAAACCATGTTTCAGTTAGCTATAGGCCAGACACTTATTTACGTGTCTGTCAATGTTTTGCATTCAGAGATCGTTGGAAACGGGTCACGATATCCATATGCACAGAAAGTTTTAATGTACAGTAAATAGTGGAGTTCCTATGTCCAAAGTTGTACTTTGGTGTAATTCCGACGGAATCGAAATATTTATACGATTTAATAGAACATACACCATTCTCTGTAGAAATAATATACTGAATGTAATTTTACAGCTGATGTTGACAGATGTATTATGAAATCAACCCACCTTGACACATATTCCCATTCATCAATGATATGATTGTCATCCAAAATACCAATCCATTCCTAAGGAATCCCATCGTCGATTTTTGACCGTCCAATAATTAAAAGAGTAATAAATGTTTTGTTACATATCCAGTGAGATTCAGAATGAGTGGTACAATCTAATGTATTCAAAACAGATATTGTTTCAGATAATTATGACTGAATTGATTCATAACGTCATGTGAATCTACTATTTTTTGCCAATATGTGTCAATTTTATTGTCGAGCTACATGTGTTTATTAATCGAAAAAGCGTCCAATTATACCTAAGCATGGCAGGGTTAACACATACCGTGCTTAGGTAAAGTCCATTTAGATCTACTGTGTCCTTGAATTGAACTAACAGGAAATACAAACATAATTAAGTTTCTTTTATTCTTATGAATTATATACACAGTACATCGAATGATTACACATTTTAATTCAAATATAATATAAACTATATACAATCTATACAATTGTGCAACCTTCGAGACAACATATACGCTTGGTGATCATTATACTAAAATTCAGCCGTAGTTCTACCACAGACACATGACAAATCTAAAGACAAACGTATTCATCATGATGAGCAAATAGAACATTCGGACACCAGCGAATTCAAATTGAGAAGAAGGTACTACTAGAAATTTTGGACCTATCATTGTAAATATATTAAAATTGGATGCAAGATGCTTGTACGATAAATCAATTAACAACTTTTCAAAAAATCAAGTTTGCAAAAGCTTGATATTAAAATAAATACACGTGAAATATTCTCACCAACTGTTGAACATATCAGTTATATAACATAAAAAGTAAAGGATAAACTCATAATTTTATGAGTAACTTGCTTTAAAAACAGTTTTGTGATAGTCATCTTAACCAGCCCCCATAAACTTTTCAAATGTGTTGAATTCATTATGAGGACCTACTTTTTATTGAAAAGATGATCAAAGAAAATACTCTAAATAAAAATGTATCTACAAATGTATGTATAGATGGAAAGGACTAAGCAAAAATAAAATGTATTCATGTTAAAGTACTTCAAGTCTTTTTTAATATGATATGACACATATTTGCAAACGTCAATTTTGTTGACTTATTTATTTTGTATAAACAGGGTCAATAATGCTGAATTTGGCCTAGCCCTTTGTCATACGTACACTACATATGCTTATCATATCACTGACATATTCCTGACTCTCTGATTGGTCCATGTCCTACACGTGACTAAAAAATAATAAGCGATATTCAACGGAAGTCACTGACTTCAGTCAGTGACTTCAAATTATATTCACCAGTCACGACTTAGTCCATGTAATTTTTATTTTACATATCCACGGGAGTACATTGTCATGATAAATTAGACATCAAAGGTTTGTTATTCAATATATGTGAGTGAGGAATATAACAGTGAATGATAAAACAAATATGTAATTCCATTTTCGATGAATACCTGTGACACAGATGAACAGGTATTCACCTCAATGGAATCAAATATTTTTGTAATTTTGAATAGGTTTAGTTACACGTATTTGGAAGAACTTGAACGTTAACGTGTTACAATATGACCAACGGGAATTGTTGCCCACCTCTGAATTAGTCTAAACTTGGACCTTATTACAACTATTTCCCTCACATCTTCATACTCAATCGGGCAATTGAAGGCCAATGGGGATAACTAGCCCATCTAGGACTATAATATTACACGTTCCACGTACACGTTCTTCAGAACAGTGCTGTTCCCTATTATAGTTAAGAAACTATATAAACCTTAACAACGTTTGTTGTTTGTATTCAAACATTAGACATGAGTATACACATCATCAAGGCTTCTCTCTTTTGGCACTTTAAGACTCACACCACTGTCCAAATCATCATGGTGTTCTTTTCTTGGTTTCCTGGATCTATCTGGCGTGTCCTCTGCTTCACTTCTACCACCTCTGGACTGCTTGTCACTTAACTCAGCATACACAGCACTGTCCTTATCCGACCCACCCTCTTGACTCCCCCAGTCTTTCCAACCAGGGGGCTTTGGAGCAGTGTCATACGGGCCTTGAGCCTGTGCTGGTACCATGTTAGCCATACCGACATTATAGACACCATGGTGTTCTTGCATTCCCTGAGGAACCGTTTTACGACCAACACTGTCGTACAATGGAATGCTGTCGTAAAAGCTCAGTGAGTTCAGGCGTTGTTGTAGTCTTCGTTTCCGTAACCGTTCCTCTTTTTTCTTTGGCTTGCGCCTAAATTCAAGAGTATAATTATTGCAACAATGTCTCCAAGACAAGTAGCCAACAGAAAACATATCAAGTAATATTTTTGGTCGTAATGATGTTAATATTTAATTACCGAGATGAGATCAATATGTGCGAGCTATGGGTTACGTTACAGTAGGTATCAACGTTTCAAAGCGTAAGCTGACATCCCACTTACAAATGCAAACACGTGCTATAAACGCAAATGGTGCTTCAAAATGCAAAACGGCCATACCTTTTACTGACACATAAGAGTATACCAAGGATGGTGATCAGGAGAATAATGCCACCAACACAGATGGCAATGATGATGATTCCCGTCATCCTGTTGACAGCCTTTCGCTTGTCCGTATCTTCAGCGATAGAGTCTGTAAGTATGAACACTTTTTAGTACAGTATTGGACACCTGATTATGATTATTTTCGATGTATCTCACATCTATCACAGAAAATAGTGAATATAGCAATATAATGTTATGTTGACATCCCTTCATATTTAGGAATACATTAGGTTTATTTCACTGGGATATACTCACCTTCGTAACTGCTAATAAGGGTGCCATTAGGGTATGTCATATTGGCATCATTTTCCTCTTCGATAATTAACCCATCGAGATTTTCGAGATCTTCTTCTAGTAAATAGGTATCACTCGTAGGAGACAGCTGCACTTCATTACCCTTATTCTCTTTTCTAAGTTTAACTTTCTTTTTCCTAAGTTTAGTTTTCTTTTTCTTCACTGGTCGTGCACTTGTAGTTGCATAGGTTGGTTCAAGTTCAAAATACTCATCGGGATCATCGGTTTCAACTAAAGTGTTACTATCTGTGCTTTCTTGTGTTGTTGGTTTTCTATATTTAGTTGTGCTTGCTGAAGTGGCTGTTGTTTTGTACTTGTCTTCGTCTACCTCGTTGGAGTCCTGGATATATTCAGTATAGTCCTTGTAGTCATATTCCTCTCCAAGAGTGTCATATAGGTCAGTGAGTTCCTCAGATTCTTGTGTTGTCGCCAGGGCAGTTGTAGTCGCCTCTGTGGTAGTTGTTGTAGTAGTAGTAGTTGTTTGGATCATATTACACTCAACTTTCACAGTGGCATTGGATTTAGGGGGATAAACTGGAATAAAGATGGATTAGCTGCCATAGAGACATACGTTATAAAGGGTTAACTTGCATGAGGATATCATTAGTTTGAAAGAATAAGGACCCGGATAATTCAGCAGCTATATCAATATCATCGGATTCATTTACGTTTTATAAAAAAAATATTTATATACATGTGTATAATAAGGAAAACTTAAACATTTAGATTTATTCCGAGTTTTTTCAAATTAGCATATTTCCCTAACGTGATACCCCACCTGAAAATTTCATCCAAAATCCTTGGTGACCATTGGCTTTGTCAGAGTGGAATTTTAGTGCATATACATCACTTAACAAAGTAGCTCTGTATGGTCCACATACTTTCCTCTTCTGGTCTCCCATACCGATTTCCAGCCAATCTTTACACGGAGTGTCAAATTTTACGATAAAGTGTATCGTTTCAAGTTCTATTTTAACATAAGGATCTGAGGCTTTTAATGTACATTGGCAGTCAAGATTAGGACTGTATTCATTCGGAAACAGCGGGCTGGATAAGTAACCAAGTTTAGTTTCGTATTTTGTTGGAATGCATATATCACTAATTGATGATTCTGAAAAATAAATTGCATGTTTTTTTAACAAGATTAACAGTTAATATCGAACATAGCAATGACACATCTTCACATTATACAGAATAAAATAATACATTTAAAAAATGATTAAGTTACCTGGAATGCAGTCAAATTTCACTTGTTCATAATTAGTTTGATTTTCCCCACAATGACGTCTATCCACCTGGAATCTATTACATGTCTGTTGTCCCTCACAGAACCTGTGTATAACACTAGTTTCTCTCCGGCTCTTCACTACACAATCTCCGTCCATAGACTTACATTGGTCAGTGCCCGATGTTCGGTTACTGAGACCAAAATAGTCCTCTATGACGTGTATTTTGTGACCATAGCGACAACTGAGCCCAAGTACTGCCCCATAGCATTCACTCAGAACAAAACTACCTGAAAGACAAATGTTAGATGATGATATATGCAACTCGTTAGTTGTGTAACATATTTTAGGAAATAAATAAAATTGCTCTTCAAGAGCAACATCAAAGTAATTGAGAGGGGGGCCATCTAAACTTGACAGTTTATGGTTTATGAAAAATGGTTGCCTGCATTAGGGTTAGCTCACATCTTAATTAATCACTTTACAAATTACAGTTGGAAAATGGATATGTCTACGATCCTATGCTATAGTACATGTAAATTTGAGAGAGGGAGGTCACATTTAATTATTAATTATGAACATATGGCGCACGATGCTATACTGTGATGATAAAACATATATTACAATTTTTACGTGGGAAATAAAGCAAGTTATATCATATATTTTGAAAATCTATTAGCAGCTTTAGAACGCCTTTAATGAAATTTATTAACTTTATATGACTGAATTCTCTATTTCTCCAGTATTTGTTTTTTAAGTATACATTATTTCAGTGCCCCGTGGTTTCGAGATGAGGCTATCTGAATGGTGGGAATTGGGTTCAAAGTATTCCTTTATATGTTAGATCATTATTAGGGAATGTTGTATTTGTTTCCTTATGGCTGGTGTACTTTCAGATGCAGTTTCCATATTCAAATAGTGTTAATTTAAGGAAAAGATATTTAAGTAGAGTGACATTTATTGTATTTTCTCAAATTGTTATTTAAATACTTCTGTTGTTCTAATAGTACATTTACTGGACAAAATAGATCGCAAATATTGACCGAATAACAAATTTTCCTTAATTATAGAAAGGCTACACTCAATCGGTGGAGGGTTATAAACCGAACGGTGCTAGTTACCAGACAGGGGCTAAAGTCCAACGAAGACACAATATTTCCAGTGTGTTTAGAGTGTCTCCACTAATAATGTAATGAAGAATTTCAGAGAATTGTATACCGTTTTTGATTTTTTTACAGTCATGTATGATACAGGTACATGTTGCATTCAATATTCACAGACTTAGGCAATTTAATATTGTATCATACTTAAATTTCTTTTAATGAATAAATGAGAACTGGAAAATATTTACAGACGAGTACTTACCTAAACACGGCGTTATTACTCCGCACACCAAAGTTACACATATTCTCATTGATAAAATCATTTTCTCTCCTTTTTGTATACTTTGACATCAGCTAGTCCCATGTGTATAAAATTCCACTAAACATTTTTGTGAAAATAACTATCGTATTCTTCCATATGAGCTGTCTTTAGCAACCAGCAGAACCACAATATTCGTGTTCTCATATATAATCCATGCTATCAATCATTTAATAATAAGATCCATTGTATTTATACTTTACAATTGATTATAATCCATTTTACCATAAATTCAAATATTTCCCATAAAACATTAAACTTGGATGTTTTTCAGTGTCAGGAAAATGGTCACATGTAGTGCACAAAAGTTTAAAACTATACATGATTAGCATTCTATACGTTGGCACCAGATGGTAGGTTATTACATGGGCGTTGGTCGGGACTTTTCACTTCACATCTGTGATATAGCGCTGAGCTTTATTAATACTTAGGTACATATATTACCATAGCTTTATTTTGTAATGAGTGATCAATGATGTACCTAATTATTCAATTAATCGCAAATTAAATCTTTGTACATGGGAATTATATTTAGTATGTGTTCAATTCTAAAGTATTCTATAGGTTACATGTTACATGGATTGCAGAGGACATGTAGAAATGGTTGCATAAACAGTGAACACTACTATCACCGGCATGATTTCTCTCTCGGTATTCAATAGTTTCTACGATCATATAAAACAATTTTACACCGTATCCAATAATATATCAGTGGCACACACATCAATGATGTACTTAAATATATTTACAATGGTACTTCACCAAACTATTTAAACTTAAAACCAAGAGAAATTAAGAAATTCCTGGAAAAAAGATACATACAATTTTGGGAAACTAAAATAAAATCAAATAATGGTAAATTGAGGTTTTATAAGATAATAAAAGCAAAATGGAACAAGGAACCCTACTTGGATTTAATCAAAAATGAAATAGACAGAAATAACTTGACAAAGCTAAGAATTAGCGCACATAAATTAGAAATCGAAACAGGTCGTTACACAAAACCAATAACCCCTATTGAAGAAAGAAAATGTTTAATGTGTAACAAGGAAACCGGTTCAGAGTGCCATTTCCTATTAGAATGCAATAAGTTAAAAGATGTTCGGTAAAGTTACATGAATAAAATAAAAAAAACACTGTCAACATTTAGAAAACATGAATAACGTGGAATATAAATTAATGTTTCTATTTAATTCAGAGGAAATAATATTAAATATACTAGCAAAATATATATCTAATATTTTTATCAAGAGAGAAAAAAACACGAAATGCATCCAAAAAAATCGTGCAATGATCAAGCACCCTTTGATTAGTTAATATAATATATAGATAATAATTAGTTAAGCTTTTTCATTTTTTTCTGTTTAAGCTGTACACTTTGCCCAAATGTGGGATACAAGTATAATAAAGCTCATAATAATAATAATAATATCAGTGGGCAACAACGCCCCCCCCCCCCCATTTGACAAATACCAAGACAAACGCAAGGCGCCGCCGCGGTCGTAGGGGCCATGCGGGCTCGTAAAGGTCAGTTGTATCCCATGCACTGCTATAGGAGTCGCAAGCTGACCGTGAAACGTACGGTTGCCGAAGATCAAATGTGTCTGAGGTATAAATCTACCTCACTTTAGAAATTTTCTAGCACGATTCAGGATGTTTGTACTTATCTATTTACATTGCATGCAGTGGTATTGTACCTATTAAATGATAGAGTGGAAGATTAAATCAGTTTCTGAAAAATAGAAAGGAGCGAGAAAGTTGAGAAATAAGAATAAATGTTTGAATGGCAAGACAAGTCAAATAAACCCTTGATCCAACAGCTACATGTTTATGTGAAGCACCCAGAGGCTGAAAGACAAAGTACAACAAAAATACTCAAACTTTTTAAAGTACGCAGCTTGGAGGTTGACGGCATAAAAGCGGTGATTATTAAAAAAGGTAGTGGTCTTCCACTATATTCTATGACGGCATTCTCAAGAAAAAATTTCAGTGTAAACATTTAAAGTAACCGGCTCGTACGCATTCATATTCTTGTATATCTTTATGATATTTGGTGGGATGGTAGATTTTTATCATTTTATGACGTATTTTACCAGAATTTGTACCTGTTAATGGAGTAAGACCACGCTGTTACGTTGTCACGAATTCCATCACAAATCCAATCGCAAAAAATGTTTAAGCTGTTTGTCATGTTTTACAGTCCCCTTCATACGCTTGACAATCTGTAATCTGATCCGTATTAAAAATTTTGTATTTATGATTCTAAATGACAATTTTGGCTGGAGATCTCACACACAATCTGACTAAATAACACAAGGATATCGATGGTTATCCAGCTAAAAGTGATAGCGATATGTAATTAAAAAACTGAAAATAAATCAAAATAAAAAAATAATCTCATTTCCCGCAATAAATCATGGTTGTCAAAATGTCGAGAACTCGCAGCAACAGAGTATACGTACGTGTATGCGGACAGAGATGTGTTTTGTTTTTTAATATTTGTTAAAACACACCATCTTCGGTCATTTAGAGCCAATGCAAAAGATATGTTGTATAACCGACGATTAGACTTTCTAGGAAATAAATGGAAATGTAATGAGAAGTAGTGAGACATGGCTACTTGTATGAGCTTAGCTCAGTTCAGCACCGTTTATTCTTGTTTTTATCACCTTTTCTGGTTATTATTTTATTTCGATTAATCACAAACATCTTTGTACCAAAATCAACACTTGAATTATGCGGGAATTGAGCTTGTTCCTCCTGGTCACATTCATTCAAAGGGGGAATACGTCGCTACATGTTTTAAAAAACATGGACGCGGACGTTTAGAAATTTGTCCCTGTGATGATTATAAGTTTTTCCCTGTTTGTATTAATCACTTGCCATACTCGTAGTGTTTGTAGCCATACTGGGTTCTGCATTTCTATTTGTAAGAACACAATAGGAACGTTTTAACAAAGCATCAGCTTTTTATGGCCTACAAATGATCATATAGAAATATATTTCAGTGTAAAATATCAAGAAAAATTATCACCAAGTCATTTTGTTGAAATGTCATATAAAAATAGTTATTTAACACCCCGGTCACATTTGTCGCACGGCGGCCGTAAGTCGACCGCAGATCAATTAAATCAGTGTATTTCTGCGGCGAGCGTAGGAAAACTACGCTCGCCTTGCGGCCTCTGTACGGCGTATCCAGTTTTTTACAGGCCGCAGGGTCGCCGTAGAAATCATAACTCGGAGTTATAATATTTGTTTATTTCTCCGGTGCCCGTAAGTTCAACAGGCTCAACAAGATTGAATCATTATTTGTCAATAATTTACGATCACTTTTCATTTGATATTACATCCTAGTATCAACATAAATTTAAAATTCATCGTGCGGCTGCCGTGGGAAATGTGACTGCAAAAGTATGAGAGTGCAGAAATTCTACGGCGAGCGTAGCAAATCTACTGGCCGCAGAAATGATAGACCGCATGGCGGCCGTGGGAAATGTGACTGGGGTGTTAAGTTCAATTTCTGCCACCAAATAGAACATTAATAATCCTCTTTAAATTGCTGCAATTTCATAAATTAATTTAAGCTTTGTGGAAATGTTTTGAGCGTTTGTCCTTCCGTGTTTGAGATTAACTCATACCTCAAGGTTGAAAATAACCTATCCGGAAACATGGCACTTATTATCTTTTCTTTTTATTGTCGAAAGTATTGTTTCAAATTATATTGAAATTGAATATGGGCCATTGTCTCCGTTTTATTCTACGAAACGAGTTTTTTTCTGATTACACAAATCTCAATGTAAATCTCTGTAGTTTATATAAATGCTCTTTTATTCACGCTATAAAGGTAAAAAGGTTTGTGACGCCAGAAGTTGTCAAAAGATTTATTGAATGGGAGCAATTTTTAATTCTTATGGTATACAAATGTGATTATTATAAACCGAGGCTGCTAACCTTTACCGTAGGGGTCAACAGCAATTTCTAGATTTCCATCTGAGGAATACAATTATTCAGTTAACAGAATAACTGATTTGCAATATGTATAGATACAAGACAAATTAAACTCGAGTAGAAAAATATCAAATTCAAAATTGGAAAACCCAAAAAATGCAATATTTGTTAATGAACAGTAAAGAAATGCTATTTACTAGTATACTGTGGCTGATTTTATTACACCTTATTCATGACGAAAATCTATTTCATTTACCAAAGCATAGTGCACATTTATTTAAGTGTGATATATGATTTTCTTCTGTCCCAGCATGTATGCGTTAGTTTGATCGTAAACACACAAGTATACGTACTTATTTAAAGTATATATGGTTGCTTAATTTAGACTAAGCACATATAAATACTAAAGCTGTGTTTAGTTTAAGGCAGAGTGTCGCTTGAAATAACTTCGGCAGAAATATCCTTGACATTCAATTTAGTATTAACTCGTTTGGAAACGAATGGCTCTAAACTGGTACATAAGCGTGCGTATTTACAACCTTCCAGGATACAGCACCAAACACATGAGGTCTCAAAAAATCTCAGAAACCAGAGGTAACAAACCACACAAAGAATCCAAGAACTTCATACTGAGTAAAATTGATCTCAGATAAAATAACATTTGTTTGGAACTGAACCGTTTAGGATTGAAAGGGTGTATATGAGCAAATAATTCATTCGACTGTATGAATTGAGTTGTGCACGTCATGTCGCCTTTATGTATTGGGCTTAGTCCTACAATGCAATGCTCAACGAGGAAGTAGAAGCAGAAAATATTAACACTGTTAAGACCACTTGTCGATCATTTTGAATAAACTGTATGCTTCTCCTAAATCCTACAAAGGTAAACAGCCAACAAGTAACTTGTAAATTTACTGACAGTCGGGAACTTATTAGGCGAGCTTATATTAAAGCAACATAATAACATAATCCTAAATGTAATGGAAATTACGAAAGCTGTGAATTTCGGTTGATGTTATGGGATACCATGATGTTTGGCGTATATATAACATTAGCGGTTTTGATCATCAACAAAGGTACGTTAATATTATATTATATTTACACATATATTTTATCTTATTGAAAATCAACGTTCTGATGATCTAGGTCGATCTGATATAAACATGGTCCAAAAATGTTTAAAGGTAAAAAGGATATTTAAGGTCAACGCTTATTTGTATGGGTTCTTTAAGACCTCAACGTTACTGCTATGTGCGAATCGAGCGGATTTGTTTTTAAGAGCAATTTTAGACAGTTTTAGTGACACAATTCTGATCCAAACGGTTGATACAATCAATGAATTATTAAAGATATTTCAAACGACCATATTTTAAGATAATCTAGAAGTAGAATAGAAGATAGAGGGTTGATGTTTGTCTTCAATATGTCTTTGTCACTCTGTTTTATCAAAAAAAATATTTGACATATATTTGATACTGTAATTTTCAAAAAACAATTCAACAAAAGTAAATCAAAAGAAGGAGAGACATGTTAACAGTACAGGTGAACATCGCCAGGTAGGTCTTGCTTGATTGTCAAGCGTATTGTAGTCGTAGGATCAATGCCTCTGTTATGTTTATTTGTGTATCATCATTATAGATGTAAATTACCCATACCTATAGATGTAAATTATCATTTTCATTTTATTAACAATTGACTAGTTTGAAATATTGCATATGTAAATGTGATTGATTTCAAATGTTTGTTTTTCAATACAAAAGTCCACATTGAACTACACTAAACGAAACATCTGTAATGGATTGGGTTCTTGTCTTAACAGCTTAATGCGTGTTAATTTGAAATATCACACAACATGTACATCAATCTGGATATGTACAGTAGACTGTGGTATGTACGATGTACACTAGAAAATAAGAATTACCGACTTCTTGAATGAATGGTAACATTTAAACTGTAAAACGAAATATTATTTTTATTTCAGCGTCATAGTATATACAAACTGTTGGATATATGAAGTTTCTATAATTGATTAATATATAGTTACTATCTAAGTGTACTAACATGTCCTAATGTTATAAATTTGTGTACAATAAGCGTTAAAAACTAACATGTGAGTATAGGCAAATTCTCCGTAGTACCGGAAATAAATGTATTCTGTTTTAGAAGTTATGATCGGGAACTTAAATAACCAAGCACTTCCAGTTGCTAAATGCATTGTCTTTGTCATTCATTTTTGAACGTTCCAGATGTTGAATGTGCTGCATCAAATACCCAAGTGATTCCGATATCAATAAAAGCCCAGTCGTCAACTTACTATGAGTTCAATGATAATGATGAGAAGATACATTATCGGGCATCACTAGCTACTGATGGTGATGCGACAACATGTGCTCGTACTAATGGTCGTGAGGAACCAACATTCACATTATCATTTGGCAGGGAGTTTTACGTGCATAGTTTACGAATCACTGTTGGAGGTACGTAAGTGCAGGGGCGCGCACACTTTTATCATTTAAAAATAATTTGTGTTGCCAGGTAGTCGATATTTATTTCACTTACCATAGAGTTGTTTGATTTACATGTACACTCCCCTCCATAAGTTTGGCAACCTTTTTTCCCCCATTGAACTACGTGTTAAAGCCTCTTTACCTTTGAATTTTTATTTACTTAACCTGCGATGAAAATACTTATACTATTGATGGAAACGTAATTTGACTTTAATTCCAATACCTCCAAATTTTCTCAATTTTTTTCCTCAATTACAATATGTCGAAAATTGATGATAAATTTGATGAAATTTTGAAAATCGACATTCCCATGTTAACCAATGGGAAATGGTAGGTCTGCCGCAAGCCATATGACAGAATATCCATCTATCCGAGTCCTTGCAAAAAATACGAGTTAGGCAGGCAATTGAATTTGCTAACTTTATTTAACAAAAAATTGATATGTTTCTTCAGGTTCAACAAAGTTAAAGGGCTTTAAAGTCAAAATTGTTTTTCAAAAAAACTCTCCCATTGAAATAACACAGGAGGCGAAAAATTATTTTCAAAAATGACTTTGAAGCGCTGTAACTTTAATATTCATCAAATAAACTAAACACTTAGTGTTCAAAAAAGTTAGACAATTCAATTTTCTATATGAAAATATTTTTTGCTGAATCTTTTACTGAAAAGATATCCTGATTTCTGATTTGCCCCGAACCCTCCATTTCCCATTGGATTACATGGGAATGACGATTTTCAAAAATTCATCAAATTTATCATCAATTTTCGACCTATTGTAATTGAAGAAAAAAATTGAGAAAATTTGGAGGTATTAGAATTAAAGTCAAATTACGTTTTCATCAATATTATAAGTTATTTCATCACCGGTTAAATAAATAAAAATTCAAACGTAAAGAGGCTTTAACACGCAGTTCAATGGGGGAAAAAGGTTGCCAAACTTATGGAGGGGAGTGTATGTCTTGTGTATACTATTATACACGAAAAATGCAATGAATCGGATTAAACAGGTTTACTTTTCTTTTTATCTAGCTCTTCCGTATACATATTTCGGATGTTTTGGGGACGACTGGGATAGAGCACTGGATTGGAACATTGATGGCGAGGATATTGATTATTTGAACGATGAGTATTGGAATCGAGTATTGGAAGTGAAGAAGTGCTTCACTGCTGTAACGGCCAATGATAAAAAAATAATTTGTGTCGAAAATGGTGGAATTTGTTATACTTCAAGGGACGGACACGGCACATATAACAAATATGGCACTTCAGATAAGTGTACAGGCAGTAGCAGGAATGGTGAGCAGGCAGTTGGTACAGGAGGACCATGGGCAATGGATGTTTATGCACTTACGGGTGGTAAGTGCTAGATTGGATCTAACGGATCATTGATCCCATTTCTAGTGTCAGTGCTTATTGTTTATTTTGAGCCTCGATATCACTGCGCCATCAGGCAACACTAATATATCAAGTATTGTTATCCCTTAATTGAAGACGTGTCGACCAATGCATGTATTATTGCTAACAATTTGAAAGATTATGAACACTGCATATATACAGTGATCACCTATTATTACAAGTGCGTGAGTAATGACTCGACAAGATCCGCAAAATCCAAATGCATTGTATATATTATAGGCTACTGGTGATTCAATAGGTTTTGTAGGCACCATAATACCCATATGGTTTGAAAAATATATATCAGTTTGACCATTTTTCGTATATGTGATGGAATTTACGATGTGAGAATATAAGTGTGATATATACAGTGTATGTGTTATTTTATTTGAAAAGATTTCAAATATGAAAAACAAAAGACCATTTTACACTCTTTAATTTTTTATACTAAGGTTGGGGTTTGGGCTTCCATTTGACCATGATAAAATTCACGTTTCCTCTTAATAACATAGAATATATATTAAACACAGAAATCAATGGATCAACCTATAGTGTGAGTTTCAGCAGACCAGACACCCAGAAATATTTGATTTTGATCATCAGAAGAAAAATGGGGCTTCTCGCAGCATTTTTTGTCCGAAACCAAATAGAACATTTATTTGGGGGAAATCAACTTCACCATTCGGTGATTCATTAAATAAAATGGTCACTATGTGGGTGTACATTTCGTTTCGTTTTCTTCCTAATTCATAGGAACTGCATAATCAAGGCTGAATATGATGATATCTCATTCATTGAAATCCTCAATCAATCTGTGACAAAATATTAAGACATGGACATGATGTTCTACAGTGGTTTATAATGTTTATAATGGAATTTAGGAGTTAATATAGAAGGGCTGTAATAACATGTGAACCCAACCACTCTGAAATGCAAAGAACATATAAAATAAGAATCCACATAGTAAACTACCACACTTGGCTGATCACATATTATTTTTCACAGCATCCTTTTTAATCGGTATTGAAGGGGAACGTCTGGTATACATGGAATGTTAAGAATTATGTATATTAACCATTTGTATGTTGCTTTTGTGGAGCAGAAAATTTGATGAAATATACATTTTCGTTCGGTGGGTTATTGATTTTGCTTCATTTATCAACTCAGTTTGGATATTTCGGTTAAGCCAATCACTGGATCCTTTTGCCAAATGAATCTTGAGTCTCTTATATAGCATATGGAATACCATTTATAGGTAAAATAATATTACAGTGGTGAAGAAAAAAGAAACAAACATACCTTTCCTCCGACATTTACACCCCAGTCACATTTCCTACGGCGACCTTGCGGTCTATCATTTCTGCGGCAAGTAGCTTTTCTACGCTCGCCGCAGAATTTCTGCGCTCTCATACTTTTGCAGTCACATTTCCCACGGCAGCCGCACAGTGAATTTTAAATTTATATCGATAAATAATTAGTTTTTTTCATTTTATTTACATCTGGACAATTTATAAATGTTATTCAAAGTGCTAGGATGTAATATCAAATGAAAAGTGATCGTTAAACATTGACAAATAATGATTCAATCTTGTTGAGCCAGTTGATTTCTACGGGGACCTCAGAAATTAACAAATATTATAACTCCGAGTTATAATTTCTACGCCTTCCCTGCGGCCTGTAAAAATCTGCATACGCCGTACGGAGGCCGCAAGGCGAGCGTAGTTTTTCTACGCTCGGCACAGAAATTCACCGATTTAATTGTTCTGCGGTCGACTTGCGGCCGCCGTGCGACAAATGTGACTGGGGTGTTAGAATTTTGCGGATCTTGTCGAATCATCACTCACGCACTTGAAATAATAGACAATCACTGTACATACGGTGATGAAGTTAACTGTATTTCTACAGCATATGTCTTTACAAAATTTACGGTTAACTTCTTCATATCGACGCAGAAATATCAATACGTGTTAGAAATAATGTCCATTTCAGTTATGATTCTGGTGTTTTAATATATTTTTAGATGTATATTATCTTCCAATGTACTTGAATGTTTCATATTTCCTTCTTATACAAAGGAATTTTAACAAAGCCTTTCGTTAGGAATGGTAATTGTCATGTATTTTAGACGTATATTCTATTCCAGATCCACTACGTTACAGTGTTACACGTAACAAGTGCGACGATGCCAAAAAAGGAGAACTCACTGGATCTTCATTTCAAGAATGCAAAACTGAATGCGACAAGTCTGGTTACTGTGGTGCATTTGAGTTTGAACCCGGCAAACATAATTGTAAATACTTTGGAGATATATGTCAAGAGTACGGGCCTGAATCAAACAGCATATACACATACAGTCTCATAGGAGGTGAGGCATAATTTAAATACTAATATTGCCTCCATTATGTTTCATTCTTTTTCATTTTTACACATATTCACCAACATTGTGGGTAATGATGACACATTCTGCAACATTCACGTATTTCATTTGAAATAAATTATAATATGATATGATTTTAATTTTCTATTTCTAATAGAAACAAATATTTGGAACCACTGTACAAAAATGAACATGATCGTGAGTTAGGAAGAATAGATTACTTCAAAATGGCTTATAGCTGCACAAAACAAAATAAAATTCGACAACTTCAATTTAAGATTCTACATGGTATTTGTACCACAAATGCTTACTTAACGCAGATAGGAATTAAACAGGATGCTAGATGTAGTTACTGTCCATTAAGAGACACTTTAAAGCACAAGTTTTGGGAATGTGGGCGGGTTCAGATTTTTTTGAAAGCTATTAAAGAGAATTTGGGGAAATTATTCAATGTAAATCTTAATTTTAATGCCCATGATATGGTGTTCGGAAGATCTGTAAATAATGAAAACACTTTGCTAAACAGGCTATCACTAGCAATCAAATATTATATATATGCAAAACAATTTAATGAGGTAAATCCCAACTTGGACGTGACTCAATTTGAAAATACCATGTTTATATATATACCAGAACTTCTGGGTATGACTGTTGCGAATGTCTGAATGAATGGAGGTGGTGTGAAAGTGGTTTAATATTTCATCTTTGCCTTTTTTAATGTATTCTTTTATGTTTGATTCAATAAAAAAAAATAAAAAAAAATGATTTTAATTTTAAGCGAACATATTACATTTGAATCGACTCAGATTTCCTAATGTATAACTTATGATTGACATAGATTAAAAAGACTAGATGCGAGTAGAAATAATCTTGATTTACGTCATTAACAATTAAAAATTCAGTCAAACTGATTGAAATCTAAATGTAACATTTTATCTTGAAATATGGTATTGAAAATTGTTTATCAACTTTGAATTTTTTATTTTTTTTTTGATATCTTTCCTTGTATTGGACATATAACATTTTCTTTCACTGAACATATTTTAATTTGCATAACTATTAGTTACATAAGAGTGATACGAAATTGAACCACTAAAACAGGTAAAATTCAAGAAAAGGGGAATTTTCTACTTTACCCGCCATGTTATCTGACCCGAATGAGCAACCTGGTGGTGAAACTGGTAACTACCCTTCGCATATGCGTTATTGTAGGCGGTGTTTCTTTACCAAGTAATACGATTTTGTCTTCAAACATATAAAATAAGGTCATGTAATGTAACCTAACTCTCTGCTATGGAGCTCTCCTACAGTAACTGAAAACACTCGCATCATCATGGGAGACCGGGCAAACGAAGTCAATGTTTAAATTATTCAAAGGGCGTTAAGTCTTGATAAGAAATTACGACTTATTTTTCTACAGATTTGTATTGTATAATGTGTTACTGTAAGAGAGTTCTACAACCACGACGAAGTGTTCGTACGTTATAGTCAAATTGATTGTTGGTGGTTCTGGTCTGCACTCTTAAAACCGTTATCGAGGTCATTAAAGTTACCAGATTACTAACATTTTACATGCATTTAACATGACCTGTATAAAATAGATATTTCTAGATCAGATCTAAGGGTTACCTGGCCTAAAGCTATTTGTTACATTGCATATTGTTGACCGCTAATCAACCAATCAGAATCGAGTATTTTAGTTGAGGTACTAACAATAGAATCTAATTATCTCACGTATAAGTGCAAAGAAAGAGAAATCACCACAATGCATGTTTTGTAACAATATACACCTGGCAAATGTACTTATTAGCTTGGGATTCTGATATATGCGAATATGACATTTTGACATTGGACACTTTGAGGTGCAGACCTGAATTACCATCAAACAACATTTGGATACCCCTCGTATTCATCTTATATTTATAAATTAATTAATTAATACTTCTTGTTTTGATTTCTTTGATATCTTGACAAGATTTGGACCTAACTAGTTAACGTTTTACTCATGTTACTATATTTGTTGCTATATTAGTATTTTTGATTTAGAATTATATATTAATATTTAATTTCTTTAAGATCCAGAAAACATTGGAAACCAAACACTAGAAGTGACAATGAATCCCAGTGGAGAAAAATGTGAGGAGAAAGTATTTGGTCATAAAGATGAAGAGACAATTGGCTGTTCTTCCAAATCTGCAAATGAAATCACAATTAGAGTAAAAGACACTGCTTCTTCTAGTTCAGTATTGTCAATATGCGACATCAAGGCGTATGGTGAGACACACATTTTACATCGATTTCATCGTGTTATAAATAGCATAACAGGTCAACACAAGATGGACAAATATAGGTGCAGAAAAATTGTTTTCGAAAACGACAAGAACTTAACAGTTTTATGATTTGAATACAGGCGCGTTGTTTGAATGAATTATATTTGCATTACCTAAATTAATGTTACCACGCTTGATAGCAAGTTGCTACTACAGTCCACCTGCCTTTATAGCTCAGTCGGTAGAGCATCAGTCTTTGGGTTCAATGCTCCTAGGTTCGATTCCCACATAGGGCATTGAATTTAGCACACTTTCTTTCAATTTCTTTATCTGGCTTGTTACACTTTGCTCGGGTCATGACATTGATGTCAGATGTGGGATCAAAGCATTCCCCTGGGGCGCCCAACGGCGCTTTGATGTGAACTAAAGGCCCGGTCACACCGCCTAAAGGTTGCTGGAGCGTTCCTTGAACGTTGAAAAAATCATCAACGCTCGTCAACGCGCACAAAATGGGGAAAAAAACAAAAACACGGGCGTTGGCTTAGCGGTGCACCGTTGAAGCCGGCGTTGCTTTAGCGTTGGTTATGCGGTTGCGAGCGGTAGCTAGCGTTTGTTTAGCGGTAATGCGAGCGTTGGTATAGCGGCGTTCTGCGCATGAGAGCGTTGCCTCGGCGGGGGTATAAATAGCAGCAGCGTTGGTTTAGCAGCATATCGCGTTTGACTACTGGGAAATTATTTCAAGTGGGAACCTTTATTGGAATTTGTAACTTTAACAAAAGTCCTTCAAGGATTAAAGAAGAAATGTTTTAAATCTAAAGTGCTTCTATTAATGTAATATGACATTAAGAATGAATAACATTACAATTTTCTTTAATAATCTCTCATATCATTTCAAACAAACATATCACAATTTAATCGTTGCATTTCCATTAGTTGGAACCGATTTACATTCAAATTGCTTTAACAATGTCAAATAACATTTACAGCAAAGCAATAATCATGACGCATGACAAATGTTTGCATTGCTGTGCGCGCATCAACTTTTTGTATAATACCATGACGAGTGCAACATTTTACAAGCTGCGCAGAAAATTCACAGATAATTTATTGAATTGGTTGACGTGAAAACACTAGGTATATACTATATTAAAATAAAGGTCTCAGTAAAAATCTATTTGTATTAACATTTAATGAAAAACAAAAATCGCATAATTCACCTTTTTAAAATCCAAAATCACAAACTTTGAGCGCTTAATTTAAGAATTTACAATGCAAAAAATTGAAATGCCAGACATGAATATATATCAAATGTAAAATGCACAAGTGTCTCCACAGTGTTCTACACAGTGGTGCATTTCTCCACGTATTTATAGCCAAATACTGGTCCCGCTCCGACACCTCTAAACCAACGCCAAAGCAAAGTTCATCGCCGCCATGGAACGCAGCGACAACGTCCGACACCGTTCCAACAACCCCATGTACGCTGATAAAACGCTAACAACCGCTCCGCCGACGTTTGTGCAACGTTTAATCGCCGCCCGGGCAACGCTGACGAAGCAGCGGTGGTCCAGCGTTTAAGATTTCTGCGTTGGTCTAGCGGATTCAAGCGTCCACGAACTTGCGTCTAGCGGTGCCAAACTTTGACTGGGCGTTGGTGGAGCGGTGATAAACTTTGCCAGGGAGTAAAATTGTCCCTTTTTCAACGCTCGCAATATTTTGAGCAGCTCAAAACTTTTGGAGCGTTAGGATGGCCACTCGAGAAACATCCGCGTTGGCCGAGCGTTTACAGCGTTGCTTTAACGGATGCCAACTTTTGTTAAACGGTGGTGAACGTTTACGAGCGTTGATGATTTTTTTCAACGTTCAAGGAACGCTCCAGCAATGTTTAGGCGGTGTGACCGGGCCTTTAGCTTTAGCAATTCGAACGCTGGTTTGTCAAGTTGCTCAACGTTTAATATAAAATACGCGATTCTGGAAAAATACTCAGGGGTACAGAGGTTGAGATCAATGAGTGTATTTATAGGAGGTATATTTTTATCTAGGATTGGTGATTGATGGGGGATGAAACACCATGTATATACTTCATCTATTCTTATTTAGAGTGTACTGATGGTCACTATGGTGCCTCCTGTATAGAATGTACCAGAAAATGCAAAGCTGGTGATACTTGTGTCAAATCTGATGGATGGTGTCCAGGAGATTGCATGGCTGGATATGGACCCGAGAGAGAATGCATAAGTAGACATCAAATCCTTATTTAATGATTTCAACTTAGCATTATGTCGATTTGTAGAATTATTCATTTTGTTAAGAAAACGACGACAT
This sequence comes from Owenia fusiformis, assembly GCA_903813345.2. Lineage (NCBI taxonomy): Eukaryota > Metazoa > Annelida > Polychaeta > Sabellida > Oweniidae > Owenia > Owenia fusiformis. The sequence goes on along the minus strand of CAIIXF020000011.1, from coordinate 16,877,701 downwards.
CCTAAAATGAATTCCTGTACTGACACAAATCGTGACTCTTTGAGCTCTCAAAAATAAACGACAATGACCATTGTATCAAAATGCATGAGTGTGTCTGACAATTTAACTATTAATTGATTTAAGGATGCTCTGCCGGAAAATGGGGAGTCAACTGTGCAGAGGAGTGTACAAGACATTGCAAGACACGGGATGAATGTAAGAGGGAAGATGGTGTTTGCAGTGGTGATTGTGAAGACAAATACTATCCAAAATACAGTTGTAACCAAGGTACATTTGTTTGTATTTCTTTTCAGATTCTTCGTAAATTGCTAATAATAAATATATAATTCAAGGTACAGTACAGTGATAAATCGGTTATAGGAAATACATGTTTTTACCAGGATAAAGTAAACTCATAGGTTGTGTTTTGGCATTATCATTGAACATTGAAACGTGATTAAATTCCACTTCTAATTTCAGAGGCAAATAGAATTGATGGTGAACCTACGTTCAGGAGTCGGGGTGCTGATTACATTGAGATAGAATGGAATATTGTAGATACCACGAGTACAACCAAACGTGATACTGCAAGTACTGAATCCTTCCGAGTTGAATACAAAAATTCCACAGGCGAAGATAATGATATAGTATCGTTTGACAGCTCTGGGTCAATGGCAAGAATTGAAAACTTATCAAAGGATAGCAGTTTTGTTTTCCGTGTGTCAGCATTGTATCAATATATAGCTAATGATGTAAAGATGGGTATTGCATCTGATTGGAGTGATACATTTATCACATGTGGAGGTAAGCATTAGATTGGTCTAAATCAGTTCAAAATTAAACTCCGATTAAACATTGTACATAGACGCATTGTGAAACAGGAAATGTACATTCCTTAAAATAAAAAAATAGATGGTCTAGAAATAGCATCGTAAAATAAGAGCATTAAAAACCATATGGTTCTTTTCTTACTTTTAGATCCAACTTATTCAACTCTGAAATCCACATATGACTTTGTCATTACGCCATCCTTGGATCATACAGGCCCATCAACTCTTACTACAAGCCTAACATGGATGGTATGTAAATGGTAGAACCCTTATTAAGCTGAGATTGTCGAAAAAGAACGATTAACTTTGCTCATTCGAGACGAAGGCAATGCGCATCAATTGCAATGCAGAGAATGAATTATCAAAGAAGAGACTGGAGAAATGAACAGAGAATTGTTACGTATTACCTAAAGAATGACATAACACAAGTCCTACCATCGAGCCCACCCAAATGACATACTTTGTCAAAATACATGCGTTTTTGAATGATGGAACGCAAAGTTTTGCTTTGGAAGGTCGACGCACTCCCGTTTCATTTGTGTAATTCTTTCGGGCTTATTCGCCTGGTTCAAGAAAATGGAAAGCGATTTGATTGATTTTGATTTGTGTTTCTGTTTTCAGAGACCTAACAATGATGAAATAAAGTGCGACGAAATTCAAGTATACAATATTTATCGTAATGGAGAAAAATTGAGTGAAACAGCTGGAAATAATATAGAACTACCGATAGATAAGTTTGCCTTTGATACCCAATACAAAGTGGAGCTGACTATGATAAATAATGCAAATCTCGAAGGGATTAGGATCTTAGTCTTTGACACACTTACTCCTGCTGATAGTAAGTGGATACATTTTCATTTATGAGTAATCCGACCTTCCCGACGCATTGTAATTTTTATAAGCGTTGACCCTAAGAGTTTTTGATTTGATTGACGATTTGTTATATATGTCATTATCATATTTTTATATCAATCGTTTTTATCTGAACTTTTTGTTTAGAGCCATCTCCTCCCCGGGAGCTTAGTCTTAGCGGAAGTGATGTGAATTCATTCAATCTTACATGGAGTCCTCCAGAGTTTACTAATGGTCGGTTACGGCAGTATCAGGTAATCAAAAGTAAATCAAGAAACATGTACATTAACAACTACATGTAGCTAAATGAGAACCCAATTATTACAATAATATAATATATTATCGTATCATCTGTAAATTGAAGCCCTCTGATTGGTCAGTTCTTGTGCTGTACCAATCTGTATTGCTACTGAGATTGTTCCCATTGATCATCTCCGTAACAACAAAGAAAATATTTGTACGGAAGGAACAATATCAGTAGCTATATAGAAAATACATAATATTTCCTAGGGATTATCTCCCAAAGCGCCATCAAAGCACCGTTGGTGTGAACTTAGCTGAAGTAAAATGTATTGACCTAAGATCACACAAAAAAAACGTTCTCGTTCCAATATAGAATCTCTCGAGCAGGATATATCCTGTATTGCACTTCAAATCATTCACGAACATATAATATTTGAGCAAATAAACGATGGTCAAAATTGATGCTTCACCTATTTGTAACATATATTATAACTTTAAAATGTCATCAAAGCGCCGTTGGTGTGAACTTAGATATGACGAAGGTCTGCTATATTTTGATGATATGGTGTTATATGAACAGGGGCATGTTTTACCTTCAATAGAAAATTGGAAGACTGAGCCTATATAAAATTAGTTTTGAAAAAGTAAAATAATTTGCTTTAAAATAATAAATTACTTTTTAGAAAGTAATATAATTTATTTTCAAACTGTCAACTGACCAAAAGATAATCCTGACATTTCACTTAGGTAATATAATGTGAATTTAGAAGTTCAATTTAACAAGTTGACTTTGCAAAATTAGACACTCCGCCCCACCCCCCCCCCCCCCCCCCTCTTAATTTAATTGAATTGAAATTGAATTGAAAGTTGAAGGATGTTCAAAGTGTTTATATAAATTCAGTTTTTATATGAATTTTAGGCCTAATGTTGGTTTTTTAAATGTCGCTATTCTGCTTGATTTTACAAGGTCAGCTGCTATGAGAACACAACTTTTGTAGTATTCAACCAAACCCTTCCTTCTGTAACTCGAGAAGTCTTTGTCAGCGGTCTAGAGGAATACACAAAGTATGATTGTGAAATACGTGCATCTACCCGAGCAGGTTTTGGACCTGCAAATGGAGCTAAGTTTGAAACAGCAAAAGGTAATCAAGGAATAGACATATATCTAGGTGAAGACTTGTATTTCTCCATTCTTTCTCCATATTTTGGAATTGGCTCATATGTTTGGATGTTTTTTGATTCAAAAAGAAATATTAGTATTTGTTAAACGTTTAATACTTGTATTTAGATATCTAACAATTTGTCAAAATTATTTTCATTATAAATTATGAAGGTTTCATATCAGTGAAAAAATCAGTCACTGATGAAAAAACATTTATTTTTAATCGGGAACCCCATTAGGCGCTGGAGGGCCAGGTACAACAGATCCTGTACCGATTATTGGAGCAGTGATTGGCGTCATACTAGTGGCTGTACTTGCGACTGTAATAGTTGTATTTATAAGGTATATCCTAAAGAAATACTATCATATAATATTACCATGATATAAAATACTTTTTGAGGGTGTAATACAATCAAGAATAACCTCATGGAGGAACTGTAAATAGCATCTGAATCATAACCTATAGACAAACATATTAAAATACATTTTTCATGAAAATTGTTATACATTCACGTGCACTAAGTTTAGAAATGAATGTGGAACGATGGTCTGTTTTAGGAAAAGACGTCTAAAGAAAGACGATAGGCAAAGAGCATATGTTGACGGTGAGATATATGATGAGTTTAACAAGCATTGGGTTCAACTTCTTCAATCTATACGGGTTTTCCTAATAAAACACCAATTGAGTTTTTGAGAATTTTTCAAGTATAAAATGATTTAAAAACCATTTATGAACATTCGGTTTTAGCTAAAGACTTTACCATAGGAAATACCCACTTGCACTGTTCTTCGATCAATTAATTGATTAATTCCAAATATTTACCCCCTCGGTACATAAAACTTAGATATTTACATATTTGGTAAAGCATGGCTGAAAAATAATTGTATATTACAAATTTAGAGAGCGCTACTGGAGGTAACGGATACGTTAATGCTGGATTTGCCAATGGTATTAATACAACCGATGAGGAAAAACTGACATCACTAGAAAGAGCTACACAAAATGCGAACAATAATGAAACGAATAAACAAATAGGAAAATTCCAAACAGCTGCAAAACCTAGTAATTCAATTTTACTTCTGTCGTTTATCATGTTAAATAACAATAGGGAGGTTAAGCTACACCTTTTAAGATCTTATCCGTGAACGTGTAGAATTATGGTCGTCTAAGTAGTGGGAAAACCAATTGAGATGGGAGCAGTTATCTGTGGTTCACGTAAGTTGATTTGGGTTTGTCAAGATTGCCGGGAGGGCTTGAGCGCCAGCACCTTCGAGTTAGGCGCATGGGTGCCGTAACCACGAGGTTACCTGTGCTCCCTATGTGTATCTTAACCTCCCTCGTGACTTAGTAAAGGTCAATTTACTTCTTTTTCTTTAGACGTTAGAGTTGTGAAACGCTTAATGATGATTACCTTATTCTTGGTTACAAGTCTTTAGACAATTTTAATTTCTTATATCACACATCAAGACTTAAAATGTATACGCTTAATATAATATGAAACAACGTTGTTTTAAATGTATAAATGATAAATGTATACGCTTAACATGATATGAGACAACGTTGTTTTAGACTCCCTGCTTCCTGTCTCAACTAATGATATAGCTATTGATGGATTGGATACGGATATATACGGCAATTTGTCTGCCATGAAGGATACCAGTATACCAGTCGAACGTTTACCTACCTATATAGATGGCCTTTCTCAAAATGACAATGCTGCGTTTAAGGCTGAGTTTGATGTAAGTTGATTAATACACTAATGACAGCTTGAGGTGAGCGTATATCATCTGCTGTGGTCTTACATATTTCTCGATTTTGAGGAACTGCTATACGGCGACCGTAGCCTGATATCATCCGAGGTGTATACCTCCTATCATCCCGACAAGTGAATAACGATCTTCTACCATGGTCAAGAGCAATACAGGTATCTACCTAAAGTCCTCTATTGAATGAGAGAAAACGATGTTGGGAATATTAAAGTTACATATCATCCCGGCCCGCCCTAACGTGCATTGGGAATTTAGGATAAACATATTACTTAAAAAATGAAATTTTTTGAACAAAATCGACATTTTTGAAAAAAATTAAATTTTAAATAAAACATGGACTTTTAATAAGAAATAGAAAATGAAAATTTTGTAAAAAAATATGTGATTTATCACTTCCTATTATGTACCTGATATTGCTCTGACCATGGTGTAATATTTACTTTGCATGTATTTGCTTATTGGTGTTAAGGGTCTCTTTAGGTTGATTTTATATACTATGTGAGTTGATTTTGTGTTTTCCGCATCATATTCATGTCTACAGGCTGGGCTATTATTGAAGCTTATCTTAAACTGACCCGATCGAGTTTTGGAAAGACTAGGTGCATATATACATTTTTGCAGTAGGATGATATATCCGACGTTCTACATAGAAATACCATTATTCAATGACAACTGGCAAATGTGAAAGTTGTTAAAACCTGAGACCATCATTTTTTATTTTTCATGTTAGTCTCAGTTAAAACTGAGCAAATTAATTGTACAACTATGTGTTATTTCATGTTATAACACTTTTTTGTACAGTGCGTTGTTTTAATACGTTAAGGTCCATGGTCTAATGAACAACTGGGTGGTTTAATTCATCCCGTATTGTAAATTCGAGCATGACTGTATTCATGTCTTTTTTAAACTGGGAACAAAGTCAACATATCACCCGGGGTATATTCGCGAACCATACCCCTGGTAATACGAGTAATATGTGACGTCATAACGGCGGACCATAGAAATGGCGGACAATTAAATGAATATTTGAAAGATTTTGTTGAGTTTTCATGTTCGAATCGTAATGGGACCTCAGAGCAGGTGTGATCTCGACGAATACACCCCTTAGGGCTAGGCACAAAAGCTTTCGAACCAGACAGCGTTTTTGCTTAGCCCCGTGGGATGTATTCGTCGATATAACACCTGTTCTTCGGTCTATATTTCTTAATTACGTTTAGTTTGACTATATGTTTTATTTATTTTCCCAACTATTCGACTGTTTCAGCAATTGCCTTCCACGCCACAAGCAAAATATGATGTATCGTCAAAGCAAGAAAACAAAGTTAGAAATCGGTTTGTCAACATACCAACATGTAAGTGGTGTTCAAAATAATTTTTGATTTGCCGAGTCAGCTTTTGATATACTAGATAGTGTGCATTGACAAGTTGGGACTCTAAATACATATGTTAAAGTTGTATTTTGGATTTAAATGCAATTGTCTGGATGAGACAAATATCTAAACACAAGTGACACAGGAGAAAAACAAGTATTTTAAAATATGCGTTGGTAGAGAAATAATATTCAAGTGTACATATTGCGATATGGACACAAATTCCAAGTATTCCAAACACTTGATGTGTAATTTCCTGGAAAACAGGGTCTAACACAACTCAAATACCATTCGGGGGTTCCAAAATTACTTTCTGAACTTCAACTGCCTGATTCAAGATTAGTAGCTACATTTACTCTCAGTTTTGTATTTACGACATTATGATGTATTGCGATCGCGTCATTTTGATGCACATTGCACATTTACAATTCCCACTATACTTTCAATTAATTCGTTTATCATGTGTATTTCAACATTTGCTTATACAACCAAGTGTCTTATTCTTAATCCATCAATATTATGGCCATGATATTTCAACTTTTTAGACGACCATACCAGAGTTGTACTTGACACAACGTCAAATGATACTGACTATATCAGTGCATCGTATATAGAGGTAAGCGAATTTACAAACACATTTCATATACCGGAGGAAAATCAATAAAACGACAAACCAATATTTCAATATACCTCATTAAAATAATATCCTCTAATTAGATATCTCTGACAAATATGCGCATAATAAAAATGATTGATAATGTCAAGTTTTTGATGAAGAACTTCCTCATTCCTTAACAAAAATGACCAAAACTTGAAACTTGTTTGGTTTCATTTTTGGCAGACCAATGGATGCTCTCCGGAGGATTAATTTAACTTTTGTTATTTTCTTCAATTCTTCCTGAAATATAGTTTACCGTAGTAAACGAGAGGATGTATGTTTTCTTTGCAAGACTTCCCTAAAGAGTCAATATTTGTCAAAAGGGGGCGTTACACTTCTTGATGGATCCCATTTAAACAATTTTTCTCCGCAAAACATGTTCTAACTACTTTGAATACAATTTATTGGACTAATAAGCAAATACGGTTCGACAACGTCATCCCGAATATTTAGGATTCACTAAAATGATTCCATAATAAATTTGAATTACGAGAGAATTAATTCCAAAAATATGTAAAACGATCAAGTAATATATATTATTTATTTAAACGTTCTGTTTAGTGCGGAGTATGTACTTTGGTTTTATTGCAGGGATATGGGGACACCAAAAAGAGGTATATTGCACTACAGGGCCCGAAAGTTAACACAGTAAACGATACATGGAGGTTGTTGTGGCAGGAAAACATCGCTTTAGTAGTAACATTAACTAATTTGGTAGAAAATGGAAAGGTACGGGAAACAATAGCTACTTACTATTTCATACAACAGAGTGAATGGTACACATTGAAGATCACGGTTTTGGGACTATCATATAATATATAATGTCTAGAACAAAACAGCAGTTCCAAAGAAGTGAAGCATCCTACAAAATAGTCATTTCTTCTTTCTTTTAGAAAAAATGTGAGAAATATTGGCCAGATAATGAACACAAAGAGCACTACGGTGACATCACTGTAGAAGCAATGGGTGAAGAAACTAGAAATATATATACAAAAAGAATATTCTGTGTCAAGAAAAAGGAAGATGTAAGTATACTTACAAGATAATACATATCATATTGTAAATAAAGGATAGTACGTCCGGGTTGATACACAACTAAAATAACTATCAGGTGATTTTCAAAGAATAATCATCCTAAGGATAAATATTGTCACTAATTTTATTATAGCCAGGTGAAAGAGAGATAGTACAATACCATTTTACGGGCTGGCTCGATCATAGCGCTCCCTCCAATTCGGGTCACGTGATATATTTCCATAGACTTGTTATGGCAGCTAAATATAACCTGAGTGAACGGAGAAATAGTCCACTAGCTGTACACTGCAGGTAATGTGTAAATATCAATATTATTCTATGACAACCTTTCCTAAATCATGTTTCTTTACTAGTTTACGTTCAAACCCCCTTGGATTTCTAATATTATTCTATGACAACCTTTCCTAAATCATGTATCTATACTAGTTTACGTTCAAACCCCCTTGGATTTCTAATATTATTCTATGACAACCTTTCCTAAATCATGTATCTATACTAGTTTACGTTCAAACCCCCTTGGATTTCTAATATTATTCTATGACAACCTTTCCTAAATAATGTATCTATACTAGTTTACGTTCAAACACCCTTGGATTTCTAATATTATTCTATGACAACCTTTCCTAAATCATGTATCTATACTAGTTTACGTTCAAACCCCCTTGGATTTTTAATATTATTCTATGACAACCTTTCCTAAATCATGTATCTTTCCTAGTTCATGTTCATACCCCCTTGGATTTCTCTTGGCGTCCATGTCTTTTATTTGTTACAAGGTCATCATAATGTATCTCTTACAGCGCTGGAGTCGGAAGGACGGGAACATTCATAGCTCTTGATATATTACTTCAGCAGGCTGAAAAGGAAAACAAAGTAGATGTTTTTACTTGTGTACAGAAACTACGTACACAAAGACATATGATGGTTCAAACAAAGGTAATAAGAGTCACATTTATCGAGAATTTATGCTATTGTATTCATATTATAAACGTTACAATGAGAATGGTGATTTCGCTGCTTCAGAAGCCAATTGATGCTTCCTATTCTGAAAATCAAGAGACAACTTACAGTGTATGATTTTAACGAAGAAGCCAATTCAAATCAAAGAGAATTGAAGGTTCCAATGCATTTCAGGAGCAATACATCTTTGTTCATAAAACACTTGACGAGGCGTTGCGAGTTGGGAACACGACAATAGTGGCGTCTGAGTTCAGTGACGTTCTTCTGAAACTGAAAAAGGCCAATGATGGTGCAACATCGCAAATTATTACTCAATATGAGGTAATTCAACTTCACTACATTTTGGCCCCGAGGATACATTCTAACGCAAAGAACATTTTTAAACTACTTGTGCAAATATGGCATAGTTAGTTGTCACATATTTGGTCTGCAAAAATGTATTTTTCGCTACGTCTCCTGACAGAAATAAAACTGCTACACTCAGTCAAATCATTATACCAAAATACCAACGGATTGTTTTAGATTTAAATTTCTTTGCAGTGGCCATAACATTGAAATAAACATGTATATCAATGCACATTTTGGGCATAACTTGTCATATTATTTTTCAGGCTCTGTGCTCACTGACTAAACCGCTAGATGCCACCGACTGCAGCCACGCTACACTACCAGACAATCTTAGTAAAAATAGATCAAAATTAATCTTGCCATGTAAGTCTAAAATCGAATGGACTGTTCCTGTGTATGATATGTCATATAGGCCGAATAATCATTTTTATACATAATATCAATGTATATGATAAACTATGATCTTATATTATATTATTGTAATTGTCAGATTGTGTACATGTATCTTGATCAATGATAACAGTTGTTTTAGCAGTGGAGTTCGGAATTGTAAAGTATTACTCTGTGTTTTAATATTAACTATATTTGTGATACATTAATCATAACCTTTTATTTTAGTGAATCGAACAAGACCATTTTTGCGGGGTACATTTGATGACAGAACTGATTACATAAATGCAGTATTTGTCAACGTAAGTTTTTGTGATTAGTCACATTTTGCTGCTGCTGCTGTAGCAGTCAAAGGGGTTTACCGCATGGCACATTTTGATTTTGTGACTGCCAGGCTGTCTGTAAAGTGATGATGCAATGATGCATAGGTTTGTAATCTAACTGTAGTGTAAATGTGACTGAGGCATATAGAGATTTTAGGTTTTATATTAAATTGTTCGTAACAAAATTATGTATTGTAATCAAACCAAACGTGGATTATCTTTATATACATAGCTAGGAAATATTTTGATCATCCAGGCCTGTATTCATAATTGCACATTCATTCTTGGGGGGGGGTGATTAATTTTAGTATGTTAAATAACAACTGAAAACATGACCAATACTAGATTTTGGTGTTTCATTGATATTAATGTGCAAGTACATGAACGTTCATACTTAATACTAGGGCTTCAAACACAAAGATGCCTATATCATTACCCAGATGCCACTGGAGAACACTGTTGTTGATTTATACAGACTGTTGAGAGATCATCAATCGCATACAGTTGTTATGCTCGACAAGTACGTTGCAAGTAAAGTAAGTACTAGTTTATAAGCTTATTTCCTAATTAAACAGTCTTCACCACAAACCACACAACATAATATCACATATATTATAGGATTAAATTCGAGCCAGCAGCCCGCGTTTATTGGAATAGCATTAAGTACATCTGATACAAAGAATGAGTGAAAAAAAAATGTAGCCAGGTCGCGATGCATCCAGGTACCTATGACGGCCACGATGCCAATGTCATAGCGGCCACGATGCCGATGGCATTAATGCCAGAAACCTCTTAGGTTCAAATATACCCAACATCCGTCCTCGGCTCCCAACCTCGCTGCTGATTTACGATGTTTAACTGCCTTCAAGGCATCAATAAGGCACCGTGTGCCTAATTAAAACATCTAAATCCAACAACCCATCCATATCTAATGATCAACTGTCATTAAAACCATTGTGGCTACACGTTTGTTAACACGTCAAAGATCTCAAATTAATTCACAAATTTCGGAATAAACCAATTCTAAATTGTGACTATCTGTCAACTTGCAATATAAAAAACGTGTATAAGGACCATACATGTATATAGTGCCTTCTAGCACTATGCAAAATCTGTGAGTAACATGTCTCACTATCTAATACAGTAATCACGCACTGTCATTAATACATAACAATAATCTAAATCACTGTCTACAGACTTGCACTGTAACCATAACATTGCCTTTTGGCAAAACACGTAACTCAGAAAGTTAATGAAACTTCCTTCCTTAACAGACTGTCGTAATATGCGACATTGTTGGTCACAAAATACAAAAATTCCGTGATTATCACAAGAATACACGACCCCGGACTACAAAAATCATACGATCTTCTAAAACTATTGTGATGAACAATATAATATCTGGAAAGCACCATGCTTTGCAAACCTTAATACAAACTTATCTCGTATTGCAACAAAAGCAAAAGAACAATTCTTCGAAACGTTGTAAATCTCAATACTATCTGTTTAATATAAAATGCAATTAGTTGACAAGCACTTCTCTTAATGTGTTTGTCACACTGATATAACACAACTACTGTAAATGTTGTAAAGGAACACAACTATCATCTTAAATTACCAAAATTGATGCCCTTCTGGAAATAGATATTACATATCTAAAAATATGAAGGACTTTCGGATAAAATCAATATCTTTAAAAGCAAAACGTTGTGCCTTCCTTGAAACAATATGACAGAAACGCACTTAAATACATATTTATTCACTTAGATTCAATGCGCTGTCAGTAAAAAGCCATGCCTTGAGTTTCAGATGTATATGCACATTACATAATTGCTTCTTAGAAACCTAATATCTAAATGTTTTAATTAACTTAAATTAACATCCTATGCTATGCACTGCTTTGTAATAATTGCAGAAAAATATACTTCCCAAAATAGTAATTATTGGGAACAGGTTACATTAACGTCAGAACACGTATACTTCATTCAAAAACGTTGATTTGGTCAATAGCACTAAAGAAAGTGTTCATTGACTTCAATATGAAAAACTTTAGTTTATCGACCTGACACCGTTAAAACCCACATCAAAATCTTTGTGACTTTCGAAAGGGAAAAAGGTATGCCTCCTCGAACAATAAAACTAAATTTTCGAATCGGTTGTATGACAACTTACAACATTAACTAAAACTGTGTATAAACGCTTCGGTTGCTACTCGCAGAATAACACGATCCCATCGTGCATCCACTCACATAACCTACTCATGATCACATCATGTTATCCAATCAGTTGAAATCGCGTTCGATTTCACTAACGCTATAAGACGTTATATCAACCGGAAATAAAATAATTCAACTCTAATTTCAAACGTGTTGAATTTTAATTATTGAGTTTATATATCCTTTTACCATTGCTTATATTTAACAAATATAATTTTATTTTAAATACCTTATTACTGCGAGACGGGGTTGTTGTGTTATTTTGATATGCTTGTAAATGGAACGTTTATGCCTTTGAAAATCGTATGTTAATGTAACTCTTGTGCAAGTTCATTCATGCAAAGGTCTGGAAATAACACATGGGTGGATTAAATCATCTAAGATGCATCGAGTCCTTGGCTAAAATCATAAATACATAAAATAGAGTGCATTTGTATGTTCTGTATCTTATTTATTTATTGTGTAGGATTCCCCTTGCTATTGGAAAGAAGACTCGGGTGTGGATGTTAGTCCCTTCAAAATATCATTGTTGTCTTGCAATGATCGTGATTCGTTCACAGAGAGACAGTTTAATGTGGAGTTTGATGTGAGTAATCCAAAGGTGTAATGAAAACAAGAAAGTTTGTGTCATGTTTACATGTCAAATTTAAAAATGAACATAGCTTAATAAACTGACAATTAAATTCCTCCAGAAAATATAAATAAGTATTACAAATATCACGACTTTTTTCTAATCTTGACACACAAAGTATAGCAAGAGTACAGACGGTCCGTCACGGCATCTAATTCAAATACACATTTTTAAGTATAACTTTATCATCGATGACTTTAATCAAAAATATTTTTTCAATGATTTAGGGTACCGAGCACCAAGTGAAACAGTTCCACATCCAAAATTGGTCGCCTGATGCTGCATGTCCGGATGGCTGTAGTGGTTTGATTGATCTGCTCTCAGCTGTTGAGGCATGGCAACAGAAACATGGCAACAAACCAATCACTGTACACTGCATGTAAGGCGCATTTGTCATATATAATCAGAAGATTGCCCAAAAGTTATCACTTATAATAGTTGATCGTGTAACATGAGTGGGCTCAACATTTGAAGAATATAATTCAACATGGATTTGTATTAATCGATTTCGGATAAAATGTAACACTATAGAGATCATGAGATCAATAACAATCATTTTGCTGTATTTTACTGCTTAACTCTCATTGAAGAAATATGTATGTTTGGAGGCTTAGAGGCTCTTCAGGTTTTATTAATTTTCTAATTTATTCTACAAGATATTGCACGTTAAGATTGATTCATAGGAACATATATCCAATACCATGGTTCATAGGTATGGGATATTGGTGTTTGTTTTTATTTACCTGTTTTGGGCTATTCTTTTTTTCTTTTAAACATGTTTGCCTGATCTTGGTTCAATGTAATATTTATTCTAGGAATGGTGCAGACAGGAGTGGTTTGTTTTGCCTGGCCTCAACTGCAGTGGAGAGCATAAAACTGGAACAAGAAGTAGATTTATTCCAGATTGCCAAGTCTTTGAAGACTACAAGGCCTCAACTGCTTCCAACAAAGGTAAAACTAAAGTACAGTTAGATAGTTTTTCTACTTATGAATCTAAGCACATGAAAGTTATATCATTGATTTACCATATTAGTATATAGCATGTTATTGTGTTAAATAGGTATTTAAGTCCAATACCTGTTAAGTTGTAAGTTTTAACTTATTAGAGAGATTTCGCACCTAGTGAAAGTACAACTTATAACGTATACTTATACTTATAGGTAACGTACAAGGTGTTTCATAATGTTGGCTTTTCGTCAGGAAAGATCTTCTCGGACTGTAATAAATACAGGTCAAAGGGATGCCATTTGTACTTTCTTGAATTGTAGCATGTTTAGTTGATCCAAATGTCTTTGTCTTGAATAAAATAGGCTCATATATAGTACATAGACTATGTTATAGACCCATCTCTTCTCAAATTGACTTTTTGGAGATGCTCGTTATGAAACACCCTGTATGTCATATGTTGAGCTACTGAATTTACTGTTTCCAGGAATTGCTAGAACCTACTGGTTTGATTGGTGTTTCAAATCGATGGTTAAAGTATTTGATTGGATACTGTTCCCACTCAGCCAATTAATTTTAAAAAATGCTTGCGGTCAATTGTTCCACACACATGTAGGCAAATCTTTATACGGAGATCCAACTGTATACGTTATCATCTACGTAAATATACCGTTTTGTAAGTTCATTGAACTTATACTGATCACGAAAACATTGAAATAATCAACTTGTTTATGTAATGACTCACTTTAAAGAATCATGACTCACTTTAAAGGATCGTGTTTATAATACACTACAACTACAAGGACACGGAAGCAAGCATGTAATTATAATCTACACGTGCAGATGACAGTGCATTCACAGTCTCTAGTTGATGGAGCTTTTTTTATAACGGGAATAGTTATGTTCCATTAAGTACAATTTAAAATTGATTTTAGTAAATATAATAGTTCGACACGACCCTTTAAACTATACGTATACGTATAAGTTGTACTTTCACTTATGTGCGAAATCTCTCTATTGTTATGAGTTATAACTTATGATATCATCGAAATATGTGTTAAGTTATTTAAAACTTAAATGTCATGATATGACTAAGCAATAAATAAGCTTGCTAAGTATCTTTGATGAAAGAAATTATAACTTTTTTAGGTTCGTTTATTTCATTTTAATTACATTTACAAGTTGAGAAACTGTTAATACTCACAAACAATGTGAAAGAGATACAAGCCTTATAGTCCATGGTATGACTACGAATATGAAGGATCCGTAGCACACTATAGCGAAGCAACATTTGAAGCAATATTTATGAGGGTGCATATGTCTTGATTATTTTAAAATACCATTTGCTGAAAAAACTTCCGGCTTGCGGGTCGAAAAATGTCTTTCATTACAAGGGGTCAAAAAAACGTAAAGATTTTGATTCAAACTTTTATACATTTTATAAGACACAGACCGTTATTCTAAGCATACGAACAAAAAATAGATTATCATAATGTAAAAATATACTGTTATTTTTCTTTAAATGTCGGTGTTTAATTAGTGTAATTATGACAGTGTGTTTTTCAGATTTTGTTTGGTTTTTCAAATATGAGCCAAGTAGATTCAGAAAAATTGTGTGGAATATTTAGGTAATTTATGATTGTGAACATATTAATTTTCTTAATTTTTCCATATAATCGCAAGGGGTCAAACAACAAATTATTGTTCATGTTTTATAAAACATAATACAATAACAAATATGTAAGATTTATATCTAATGAAATGTTACAGAAGATGTTAGGAAGATAGTGATAACGATTTTTCTCAATTATTCATGAATTCGACCAATTCCTGGTGGTTGTTTTTTAAGCAACTGAGCTATATCTAACTCCGAGAAATATGATTTTAGCTGTAGTCCCAATTAGTCAAGGAAGAGCAATGGGTCCTCCTTTATTGATAATGTTCACCGCTGAATAAAACGTATTGAGACCCATTTTATGAAAAACTAGTATAATTTAAAAATATGTCATTCTAATATAAAAGTGATTCATTTGTAGCGTTTATGTTATTAATACCTGAGAAACAATACAAAACGTCGATACACTGATTACATAATTTTTGGTATTGATAAGAAAATAACCTCAAACGTATAGCTTAGAAACCTACATCATATATTTAAAACCATTTTGTATTATTTTTGTTGCATTTTTTACTTAAAATTGTGAAGAGCTGGGATTTTATTTTTTTTGGTGATTTTTTGACCTCTGTTAATGGCAGGCATAATTCAGCCTAAACGCCGGAAGTATATTGAATGGTTATAATAAAAAAATTATTAGGGGACATATGTAGGTATGTTAATATTAGGTCATAATATCGCTGCGCTATAGTGTGCTACCAGCTCCTTTATTAGACGTCTTGGAGATTTCATACCATGGACTATGGTGGTATTGCAAGGGGGTGCGATTCTCCTTCCCTTAGTCATATGCTCGTTTCCTATAAAATAAAACTAATATACTAACTTCTATGTTTCAGGAGCAGTACATATTTTGCCATGATGTAGTTGAAAACTACATGTCATCATTTGATACATATGCCAATTTTCAATAAGAAAACTTGTGTAGTGGTAACTCTTCTCAAGGATGGATTTAAGAAACGTTGTACCCGAAAAGTTAATGCTAGGAATTGCAACTACGAAACATTTATTTTAGGCCAAAACAGTTTCCTAAATCTCAAGAACTTAATCATATTTCTGTTGAACATCACAAGTTTGTGCAATTTATCAATAATTTAAGGATTTCAACAGGTGTGATTTTTAAAATTACAAATGCATTTACTTTCACTCTAAATAATATAAAAATATGGGCCAGGCCACGGGAAAGGGGGTCTTATCACAGATTTTTTCAATATTCTGATTTTTTGTTTATCTTAAAAAGCACAAAGAGACCTTTCGAATGAGCCATGGCTTATGTCTTAAAAATTTTTCCTTGTGTATATAGACCAAAAGTCATATTTTTGCCTCTGTAGCACAATTTTAATGATTGTGATGAGACCGGCTTTCCCATGGACAGGCTCATATATTGTTAATATTATACGACTCTGTAAAATAAAAACATTTAAAGTGTTATCAAGTGATAAGGTTAAAACGGAAACCAGGCTCATTGTAAGTGATATTTTTCCATAAAGACTATTGTTGTAGTACCAGTAATTAGCTTATATCGGTGGATTCTCAATCCCTTAAAATTTTTCCATCGCTAGGCAACACAAATTTGAGCCATTGAGCAAGCGTTAACAATTTTAACAGATAGGTGGTATTTCAGAATTAAATTATTTTCAATTTACGAGAAATATCTATCATATAAAAACATCTTTCAAATTCTGAAAACAAAAGATTTGTATGACATTTTCATCATCTGGCACACAAAGTTTACAGAATAAAGAAAAATGATTACTAACAGACGAACAGATGTTTAATATCCTCTATGTCAATTCAAGACCTCGGCCATAGAAGTGGTGTTAGAGCTTTAATCAGTTGAGTTATTGTAATATTTAAGACAAGACAGAGGGAACAGTATCGCGCCCTTAAATAAAATAGACAAGTTTTTAGGATGCAAAATCCGAAATGGCCGCATTAACATTTATCCAGGGTAGTATTAATCCGTATTTATTTTGTTACGTAGAAAAAAACTCAAAATTCAGATGAATTCAAGCACAAACCCAATGTATTTTTGGAATCTTGTAACCATGACAACTTATAAAATGGGACTTAAAAACCTATTGATTTTGAAAGAGTATAGCATATATGCTTTAAAATGACGTATAACAAAATATATGTTTACCCATGTATATACTATATATATTATCTCAGAGGTACCACATATGGCAACTTTCAAAAATTCGTCAGTATTATTGTGCTTTTTGCCCCAGTATTGCATGAGTTAAACGGTTTGGCTAAGCTTGTAGACAAGCCTGGAAAGACAAGATTTAAGGACTGAAAATCCAAAATGGCCGCCTTAACAAGTACCAACAAGAATGCCCCAACACTATTCAGTGTAGACAAAAAACTTGTAGACAAGATTTATTGGATGTAAAACAAAAACGTTGTTCAAGATCTTGTTGAGGTCTTATGTTATACTCAGAGAAATGCGCAGCTTAAAGCACAATGCAGTATATCAAGCTTGAAGCTTAAAGAACAATGCAGTAAACTGTATATTAATATGTATTAAATCCGGGTGCTTTATTTTCCGAATTGGATTGAAATTGTTATTGCCGAATAAAAGTTTGCCGACCTGACACCCCTAAATGTAAAGCCAAATAAAATATTGCTAAACTGACACCCCTAATATAATTTTGATTTACCGAACTGAATTTTAATCACCTTCATTTGACTGACTGAGAAAACCTGACATCCTGACATTATGAGTGACAATTTGAGTGATTTATTAACATAATACCCGCATTCGACTCAGTACAATTAATACCAGGATTAAAAACTTTTAATATCGAGATTAAAAACTTTTAATCCTGGGATTTCCAAAGCACTTGGATACGATTATATCTTCTGACATTTTAACTTTTTAACATGACAATCCTTTTGATATTTTGTAGAATTTACTGCATGTATTTTAACTGCAACACTTTTATTATTAACTTTTTATTGTAATTGTAATGCTGGGGAATAAAGCTTCGATTTTATCGTATTTTATTTATGATTTTTGTTAAAGTATAGTAAGTTGATACTCGTTAGAAAATTACCCTATTACAGTAAGTTGACACACGTTAGACAACTACCATATTATCGCCCACTAAGATCGATCTTCAATTACTTAATTATATTTCCGAATTTTATGTTGCCGTTTCTGTTTTACATTCGGCAATCGGCAACTTTATATCCACGGCAATATTTTATGTTATACAATATCAAGCTTAACGCTTAAAGAGCAATGCAGTATATAATCACACTACCCTACCTCGATCGCGCATGCGCGAATCTTTTGGCGTTCAACCAGGTCGCTTTTGAGTATATCGACTGCTTAGTCAAAAGGTTAATACGTTTGGTGCTCGGAGTGAGTCAATATTGCTATTCGCTACACTTCAGTGGTGCAATAGTGAAGTCCATGTTCCAAGTTATATGATAGTTGAAGAAAGAATGTAAATAATATCGTTTTAGATTTTAAAATATTTGATATGGCATAGTACATGGTACACAGTTGCAAAAGTTGATCAATACAGGGTACAAGGAATGTAAATTGTTCAATAGTACAGGGAGCGAGAAAGTAAGCTGATTATACAGACATACTATGTCCCGACATCATGTACATTTACGTTGCAAACAGTGAAAGTAATGCTAAAAAGGCCGCCTGTTGATGCTTTGGAGGTGTCATCAATTGTTATCTAATCCAAATAAAGTAAACATTATGTTGTAGATTTAGACACGGGCTTTCAGGTCGTATGCATTTTAGTCATTAAATTAACAAGAAGGCTAGATTATACGTGTTACTAAGGTATCAAATTGAAATAAAATAACGAAATTAAATATTAACACGTTAATGATAAATGACTATCCGCTCTCAGTATTAATGACTATCTGCTACTCAGAATAATTAAAATTGCCTGAACTACATGTGAAGAATCTTTCTATAGAACCCCTTGAATGGTCTAATTCACTACCGTCCTCAAAAACCGATCATTCAAAATGTTTTATTCAAATTCACAAAAATACAGTTGACTAACATACTAGAAAACGTATCCACCTATAACACGATGACACGCAGTTTAAATAACAGTTAACTGGTTTTTTTGTTACATATCAATGTAACATTTTCGAAGGGAAACTTACATGCTCCCTGTACGTTGATAGATTTACCGAAATGTATCGTGTATTGCATTCGTGTTTTGCTTCACTGCGCCCACTATTATCTATCTTTGCCTATAGTGGTTTTTTGCCAACAATATTCTACACACTGCTTGATGAATCAATTCTATGTCTGGTAGAACACTAGAAATAAATGTAAAATGTATTTTACGTTCAGAAATATGGAATTAAACCCACGTCCTCCATTTGCAACTAAGCTGTACCCTGTTTCCCTTTTAAACGTGGTCACGTGGTAGGGTAGTGTGATGATTAAACAGAAGAATGTGACGATTCATATTTTGTGTTACCAACAACCACGTGCAAACGACCAATTGCACGATTGGAATAATATAAAGAGATTCAATATTCTACATTGATAAAATAAGTGTGTCATTAGATTCAAATCATGAAATCAATGTGCACAAAGATGGAACTGAAGTTCAATGCTCAGAAAATAAGGTGATTACATGTTTAAAAATATGTGTGTTAATTAATGTTCAGTTGGCTGACGAGGAGCATTGGATCCCAGGCTTCCAACTCGATATTCTGGCACATATGGAGATGTCATTACAAAGAATTAGTATCGAAATCTGAAAGTTTTACACATCGTCAATTTAATGATCATCTTTTGAATGGTAGCAATTTGATTTGAAAAAATATACCTGGTATACTTTTCTCTATATTGTTTTAGAAAACACATCAGACACTTCTTTTGTTCTCGGTATCATATGTTCAAAATGAAATTGAACATCTATCCGAACCACATTGGAATAAAATGACATATATTAGGTCTCTCAATATTGTAATTATACAAATTATCTCTTATACCAGATAAGAAGTTTTGTGGGCCGACCCCTTGTGTTCATTTTAAAAAGTATTCAGTGAATGGAAGAGGTTTAATTTTAATCTATTTTGTTTTTTGGGGGTTTTAACTCTTTGAATACTTTTTGAACCAAATTTTCCTTTGTACAGGGTGTCAATAATATCTTATCTTTTACATAAAAACATGATATCCAAAATGTTATATACCAAATTAAACCGTGTTGAGGTGTTGGAGTACATACCAATTTGATTACTGAACTAAACAGAATAAAAAAGTAATACCTGTAGCAAAAACTGGTGGTCGGCAATATAAACCTACAGAAAATACTTGTATTCTGCTACATTTGATCGTTCTGATGAAATGAAAATTCACGAGCTATGAATTAAGAGTTTGAGTTACAATGCCATTCATTATTCATGATAATTCAAATAGGTATATTGGCAGGATCCGATGGGAAGCTTTACATGCTGGGACAAACTTTATCATTTAATATTAAAAATGGATCACAAATGAAATAGGAAGGATGGCATGCGTGAGAAATGGATTGCAGCCGAATCCCGGATAAAATCACAGTGCATTAATATTATATTAAATTGTAGTGGAAGGAAGTTAAAAAGTTTTTAGAAGTCGTATCTGTAATTAAAATCAAAAGAACCGTGTCTTGACAGTTGGTGCACAAATATTGCAAGCATGCATAGAACCTCTCGAAGCTATTAAAATCATCAAATGTTGACTTTTTGGCAATGATAAATTCCCGCCAAATAGCCCAAATGTCGATGGAGCCAAGCATAGGGGGGGGGTCTTTCCCAAAAGATCAGATAGATATCCTACTGGAAAAAGAATCCAAAGAAACCCTCCTGAAATGTACATGTATTAGGAAGATCCTTAGATGTTTGATAAATGCAACAGAACTGTTAGAAAATATTCTGAGAACATAATTTGCAAGAATTGTCGTCATAATTGTGGCAGATGATTGTCGCATCGGCATCAAAAATTCATCAAATTTATCATCAATTTTCGACCTATTGTAATTGAGGAAAAAATTGATAGAATTTGGAAGTATTGTAAATAAAGTCAAGTTACGTTTCCATCAATAATTTAAGTTATTTCATCGCCGGTTAAGTAAATAAAAATCCAAACGTAAAGAGGCTTTAACACGTAGTTCAATGAGGGAGCTAAGGTTGCCAAACTTATGGAGGAGAGATGTACATCACATTTTCTGTAGACTAACAAACCAGTTTTACGGTACCACGATATAAGTTCAGTTTTTGAAAAATTGCAAGTTGTTTTGATAAACATTGCGAAGTCTAGCAGCTTGAGCAGTGATTACTACTTCCGTCGACTCATTCGTATATGGGGCAAGGCGACTTACCCCAATATCCTTAAAAGACTTAAGTCTATAACATGTAGAAGTCAAGCCCCGTCAAATTCACTACTGACATCTATCTATCCTCCTATAGAGTACTGTAAGTCCTCTTCCATTTAGATTACTTTTCTGCAATTTGCATTTGGCAATCTGTAAATGAGATAGAGGTCGCCCTAAAACATTTTTGAAGGACTGCATTTTGGAAGATATGTCCCCCCGTTTAGATCCTTATGCCCCAGTCACATTTGATCTATGGCAACCATATACGGCGGCAGCATCTTCCCAAAATCGAGAATAATACGCAGCATAAAATTTGCTTTTCCTGCAGATATCAATATCACCTCGTAGATTATATGGATAAGCAGTACCAAAAAAGTTTCTATATCGATTTTATGTAGCTACGACAGCCGTAAGACAGTCGTAGAGCAAATGTGACTGGGGTTTAACAGTCAAAGTCTATAATTTGACCATAAGACAAAAACTTGACATTTTTAATGATCTTTATTGCTATCATTTGACATTTGTAATAAAGAATATTGAATTTAGATCAATTAGATCATTGAACATTCAATAAATCTTGTAATCACAACTCGCATATTGTTGGCAGCAAGCTATTTCATTTAGATGTCGTATACTGAAATAAATCTTTACAACTTTCCCTTGCCTTAGACGCTTGCTGGATTAGCATATGGTGTTAAAAATGCTAATGCAATATAGGTAGGGAAATTGACTCTTACTGTACCTAGAAGGACAGTATAATTCAACAAGTAACAACAATTTTTGTAAGTCGTCCAGACATTTTAATGCTCTGGTAATAATTATTTTGAAATTGGCCTGAAATTGACTCTTACTGTACCTAAAAGGACAGTATAATTCAACAAGTAACAACAATTTTTGTAAGTCGTCTAGACATTTTAATGCCCTGGCAATAATTATTTTGAAATTGGCCTGAAATTGACTCTTACTGTACCTAAAAGGACAGTATAATTCAACAAGTAACAACAATTTTTGTAAGTCGTCTAGACATTTTAATGCCCTGGTAATAATTATTTTGAAATTGGCCTGAAATTGACTCTTACTGTACCTAGAAGGACAGTATAATTCAACAAGTAACAACAATTTTTGTAAGTCGTCCAGACATTTTAATGCCCTGGCAATAATTATTTTGAAATCGTGTCGCGTTTTTCACAATGTTCTAGATTTTGAAATATTTCATACAAATAGAACACTATTGTGAAGGTTTTTTCAAACAAAAACATTCAGTTATACAGTGGTGGTGATAAAAAAGATGGACCCACAACATTTTACGGCCCATAATTTGCCCTTCGAAAAATAAACTGGGTGACGGTAGAATACTGAACTTTGTGATTAATTTTGTGTCTATTCTAAAGCAAGCGGGTAAAAATGTCGAAATTTTTATGGGGCCTTTTTTACGCGCAAGATCAGATATTTATTTTTTGAATAAAACGTTTGCAAATCACCCTTGATTTCTAGAACCGCCTTTCTGTGATAGGAGAAAATATATAAATTGAATCGAAAATAAAATATGCATCCAGAAACAACTGCGTCTAAGTCAACCTTCAAAAGCTGCGAATGTGATAGAGTGCAATCGTAATCAGTTAACTGCATCTTATCCTGACTTTGGGACTATGAGCATTTCTACACATATGGGATTTCATTGCTAACAGGTCTCAACATCTGCATTTGAAAGAATGAAAAATTATAGCATTTCATAAGAATCGTTTTGACCGGGTAACCTAGAGTTAAAAACGCTTTATCTTAATCCGTGTCTAAATAAATAGAGGTTATCCTATATGAGGTTCAGGATATTGGGATTATCCCGAGGCCAATATAATATATCTGCCCAAAGGCTGTAGGTCCCGAGGGTAGATATATTATATTGGCCAAAGGAATCGACTACGGGCGTATATAACTGTTCTTTCAGATATTCCCACATTTATTTTCTCTAATTTTTAATTAACCGGATGCTCCTTCCCTTCTTTAAACCATCAAACAGATCGCGATTGTCTGCGTTTTTCTCAATTCTCGTTTACAATTATTTTGTGAACGTTACAAAAAAGTAACCAATATGCGAGCGGCGATTATGACGTAGCGGGCAGATATATTATACCTGCCCGCTCGGAGCGGGACGTAAAGCTATATCTGCCCGCTGATGAAAATATAAGTTTTTACAAACCTGCTTTATGTACCTGTATTACATACCCAGCGAAGCATTTGTATTGAAGTCAATGGAGCTGAAGGTCGGCTATATATTCCAGAGGGGTCATTCATCAAGCTATCGCAAGCACGTCGCAAGCCTGCGATGTCGCAAGGGCCCTTTTAGCGATTACGTCCTATTCATCAATCTCGTGCGACTGCGATCGGTAGAATTTTCTGCGACGTCGCAATGAAATACCCCTAAAATGGCCCAAATTTAAGCGACCGGTGGTACCCAGTCGCAGTGATTTTAGTTCACGAAAAATGTCTTAAATTAGTTGAATTTCTTTATGAAATTATATAGAAATTCTAGGACGTATAGTTCGATATTCGATCCATGTTATATTAAAATTGCAGAGCATATGCATTATGTTTAACATGTTTTTGATGCTACCAAAAACAGCTAGTTTTCGGCTTGTATTTTCAAGTACTTCACCGTGCGACCGGTCGCAGTGATTGTGCGTTACACGTGGTTTTGGATTTTGACCCACGTGGCTGTGCCCACTCAGTATCCATATTGTCAATCTTGCATGACACGTTAATCGTCTGTTGGAAGCGTTTATTCGTTCGAAATGGCGCAACCGATGGTTAATTTCAACCGTAATGCTCTGCGTAGAGAACGCGTACTTAGAGATCGTACAGATCCTCTTCAAATAAACGATAATGTGGACCTTATTTTGCGATGTCACATGCCTAGGGTTAACTATTATAAAAGTTTACGAAATGATACAAGAAGTTCTCGAAAGGATAACTAACACGTGTACAAGCACGTCCACGTGGTAATCACTGCGACTGGTCGCATGGACATCGCAGACTGCGATTTGTTAATGAATAGGTCGCAGTCGCAGTCACTGCCAAACCTTTGACCATGACAATCTTATGACGTCATCGGGACGTCATGTTTCATTTCTTCCTAATTTCACTCGCACACAGACACGTGGCGTCATTGATATAACGTAGCCATGATATAAAAGTATGTAATACAACAGTTATGTCCGTATCATTGAATATATGCCTTCGATCTGTCGTAATATAACCCTTGCAAGCTCGGGCTATATTGGTGACAGACCCTAGGCATATATTCAATGATAGGGACATAACTGCAAGTAACACGTCCAAGTACGTACAGTATGGGATAAATCATTATTTGCACTATTTCGGTGACTTCTGATCAGGCATAGCTGCAATAGCATAATATCGTAATTCGCAGGAGGTCTACATGATACATCTGTTGTGAAATATTGAAGTTTTAATTTCTGAATTACGAAAAAGCAATAAAAGATGTTGCTATGTCTGAAGTGTGGTTTTGACGATAACATCCAAGCTATTGCGCCATTAAGAAAACATCTTTGAACGATCATTGGATTAATGATAAAAATATGTCAGTATCGGTTTACCCGGTTAACCACATAGTGCGAAATAAAAACACTCATAAAATAGTTTACTTCCAAGGTTCAATAAAAACCACTTGAAATAAGATCTTTCTAAACAGCATAAAAACCAACTCCGGACTTGAATATAGTTTTCTTCGAAAGTGGAACACATGGAATTCGGAATTTAAAACTAGATAATTTAGAACTGAGATCATTTTTTCGCAATCACGGTTTTTCATTTTAAGTTTAATTTTTGGATGCGTCATTAATACTTAATAGTTCAACAAAGCAGAATCTAAAGCAAGGGATCCCAATCAAGACCAAAGAACCGAGCTAAAAGTAGTTAAAATTGCCCCATAAAAGATACGGTTACATTGAACATGTTGTGCACTGACTAGAGGGAAATCTGATCAAATCGTAACATAGGAGCTTAAAATGGATCTTGTATTCTTAAAAGCCGCGTACCGTTTGATGATTTTCGTTATTTTGATCGATTTTCCGAAATTACAAGGCTTAGCAAGAGATGGTACCCGACAGCAAACAAGAAGCAAGACGAGATTCAAAAGGCCATGGGAAATAAATAAAAGTAAGGTTGTCTTTTCTAGATAGTTAGTTTTGGTCCCCTTCTAGCTATTAACTTATTACTAACCTTCTTTTAGATATGACTATTTCTCAGTAAAAAAAGAAGTATAGGAGTCTCCAACACAATGCAGTACAATGCATTACACTTTTCACCACAATGCAATACACTTTCCATCCCCATGCATTACACTTTTCACCACAATGCATTACATTTCCACCACAATGCATTACACTTCCACCACAATGCATTACACTTTTCACCACAATGCAATACACTTTCCATCCCCATGCATTACACTTTTCACCACAATGCATTACTTCACTTACCACCACAATGCATTACATTTTCAACTACAATAAATTACTATTTCAACCACAATTCATTACATTTTCCACCACAATGCATTACACTTCCACCACAATGCATTACACTTCCACCACAATGCATTACACTTCCACCACAATGCATTACACTTTTCACCACGATGCATTACATTTTCAACCACAATACATTACTTTTTCAACCACAATGCATTACACTTTTCACTGATATGTACAATGCATTACACTTTCCACCACAATGATTTTCACTTTCAACCACAATGCATTTCACTTTTCACTGCTATGTTCAATGCAATACACTTTCACCACAATGCATTACACTTTCACCCACAATGAATTACACTTTCACCCACAATGAATTACACTTCTAACCACAATGCATTACATTTTACACAGCGTTATCTTTAGCTATGACCAACGAGCATCCTTAATTCTGATACTCTAAGATATTAGTTCCATTAAACTCGTGCTCCATAAAGCTTTGAATGGGTGTATATATCAGAAACAGGATGATAATCACTAAAGGCTAAAAGGTTCTTAGCAATTCAACCATACTAAGTCGCTTGGTACTAATGCAATATGATTCTGATATGTTATCATAACGAGAACCCATTACAATAAGTTTGTCTCGAGTTGATGTCCATGGCATATTTGCCAATATCAAGGTACTTTGATCTGGGAGTGAGTTCAGTGATGTTCCCTTAGCTTGAATTATACATAGGACGAATGGTATTTAGTCCTACAGGTATTTAGGGGTATAGTATTATGGTCATCTTGTTGATGGATGGTCATTTCAGAAACACTTATCAGGGAACACTAGCTATGCTATTAAACCTATTGACTCCTCAAGTATATTTTGTCTTGCACTATAGTCTCCGACGCCCCTCTGCCCCCCCCCCCCCATGTAAGTGCTACATACTCAGTTTATGTAGCAGAGTATGTAGCTCAGTGTGGTGTAGGTAATATTCATGTACATGGTGGACCAATAAAAATCGGAACATTTTCAATTCACAAACATTCAGGTAGTGGTAAAATGATTACTTGTGAAAATGTTATTGATAAAAATATGTATGTATAAAAATGTTTCAATTTTTTGGCCATCCCTGTACGTACGAACTAGGCATGCCAAGCATCATTTCTGATTCTTATGGCACTCATTTGTACCTTTAAAAGAAAGGCAGAATCCCAAAAGTCTCATAACGATCGATGCAACATTAATATTAGTGTAATATCATTTTTCAATTGGCAGGTTTAGATATGATGAGACAAGTCAATCAGATCAAGACTATATATTTCTAGACGATTTTACACCAGGGCCATCTGGAGTCTGGAATGATATTGCGAAATTGCACGCAGCTATAAAGAAATACAGCCAATGATATCATGGGAATTAGAATATTACTGCAACCAAAATAATAGAATGAAGGAATTCTTGATTTTGCAAAGGTTTTGTTTGTGTCCCTTTCCTTGATCTTCTCAGTTGCTAATTATAACGGAACATAATACATTCGTGTTTATTTAATATATAATAATAATAATAATAATATCATTAGCAAGTTTGTTTAATAAAAGCGAGCTTGTCGTTTATGCTACCCCTCCCCCCTTGATTCACAATGTAGAAACTAGTTTTTTCTTTTCATACATATTCCTCGATATAAAGGAGGGTGTGTTAAAAAAGTGGGAATAGGAGCTAATCTAAACTATATGAAGGTATTATTGGTCGTTAGCGATAAATTAATTTATTATATCACTAGCTAGCTCAAGTTGGCAAAGCATCAATTTCAGTATGTAGAGTCAAGTTGCCACCTTGACAACGATTCAAAGAGTGACCTTGTTCGGGTCATTGGTTTTATAATGTAGTGCAGTTATATGAAACACTGTGTTCGGATTGACTGGAATCGGACACTTTGCCTAGCCATGTGTGAATCTCTTGCTACGTCATTATCGTGTATTCAAGTTACAACTCTTCAATGAACAGTTGATCACTTTAAACATAACACGAATTTCTCATCTATTCACTCTGATATTCTAAAATGCGATTATACAACGCCATTGATTTTATAATAATTTTCTGTCTCTGACTTATTTAATCCAAGTAAATAACACGTTTCAAATCTTGAACAACAAATCAATTTATGCAGATAAATAAGTCAAGAGCAAAGCTTTTTGACAGTTCTTGTTATCTTTACCAATTTACGTCTGAATTTATTGCTTATTATTCGCCCATAGAAAAGTGACTAGAGGTTGTTCTTGTTCACAAATGCATTCATCTTTCACATCGAATATAAATTGCATAAGGATGAAGGTAGTGCCGTAGTAGTCAATATCTATAGTGGATGATGGTCCCGTTTATTTTTTGCCCAATATTGTGACTGCAAACAGGAATCACATAATCACGGCCAAAATAACCGCAGGCAGATTTTTTCATAGTTTAGTATGACTTTTTTTTATCATGAGAACAACACATTATACACTGCTACGTGGAATATCGTGTAACTATATTTTTAGTTTAGGTACTTTTGGACGGTGTTTGGCGGTCTACGTTCGGCGTCTGAAACAAGTTCCGTTTGGCAGTAACTTTTAATGTGGTGATAGTTTGTCATGTTAATGCCTTGTTAAAGAGAGAATCAGATATAGCGAGCAGGCTAAACAAAAAATTGTCTCAATTTTAGAATATTTTTGGCTCATGTCATTCCGCTCATGTCTATTTTCTAAAAATCACAAAAATGCATAGTTTATTCAAGGAAAACTAAAGATTTTTACAATAATGTATTCTTTTTCTATAAGAATGGTAATTTCTTATTATTTGGGAGGATTTAAACATTTCCACCCATTTTTGCACTTTGAATCATTAATAACTTCACTAATTTATAACATATTGTGAATCTTTTGGGAGATATTGTATTTGTAAGGAAGAGATTGGTAGGTAAATTATAAAAGTCGCTTGTAATTTTGTCACCCACTATAGATCTGATTCTGCCTTTAACTTTTATCTGAATTTGACAGGCAAAATGAAGAACAGCAACAAAACTGAGATTATTTCAATCGCCTATAATTTTTACACTTTTAAATCTGCAGTACATCAGTTTAGTTAGGGCCGACCACATTTATATCAACATTTCAGTGAGAGGTCATCAACCATGTTTAGATGGCTTGTCTGTCACAACGGACCAACCAAACGGTACATGTAGGGTCCCTATCTGAGTAGGACCTCCTTCGATTTGAACAGTCTGCTCAGTTACGCAGCACGGTCCGCCATTAAACGCCATCTTGGTTAATGTTCCCATTTCGTTCAATGTAAATGGGGCAGTTGAAATTGCTTTTGGGTAAAGCGCCGTCTGCTGGAATGACTCGTGATCCGTTGCGTATGATAGAACGCTGTCTTCATCTGAATCTGTATCACCCGTTTTATTATCATATGCGACATTGTCTGGAAGTTCAACATTTGCAGTATTTTCAACAATATCAAAAGTGTCTAAATCATCATCACTGTCCACGTAGGTGCTTCTGGATCGATTAACACAATAAGCCACCTTGGCCATTTCGTTCGGCTCTAAGGTATTGTAGCCCACATACGGAAAGAAAACGTTGATCCAACCAGTAACGTTTTTATCGCCACCGTAAAATTCTCGATTACTTTTGAAAATTCTTGCCATCCAATCAGCGTTGGCTTTTTCATCCGGGCATTCATAGCATTTGATAAGCTTCTCCAAGACTGACAGTATAGCCCTCTTCCACCAGTTTAAGTTTAATTCATCATCGAATGGCTCAAACAGTTTGATCAAGGCCTCTGTTTGACGTTTTAGCTGTCGCCAATCGTCAACATTGCCGAGTAATGCCACGCTTGGAATTCCGCAAATGATAACTGATTTGAACCGGAAACACCTCTGAGCAGTGTCCATGAGTGCGATACGAGAGACATCTGTGATTACATCTGTTGTGGTACTAAATCTGTCTCCGTAGACAATCTGTGACGTCTCTTTCAAACTTGGCTGAATTTGAGCCGCGAATTCTCTGATCAGATTTCTCCATTTATCAACATTCGTCTCCTCTCGATCTGTTTCAAGGCGCTTTATAACAACATCCCTTTTGCCCGCATGGTCCACAAATATGTCACGTAATTCATCTGGGTTAGAATGCACATGGAACGCAACACCCTTCACGATATAGTGCCAAAGAAGGTCGGGATATAGAGAAATTGGTCGATGTTCTGCGAAGCCAACCAAACACATAACAATCAAGGGATTCGATCGGAGGCAGTTTATATCATCTGATTGTGGAATCAACTTATATACATTTGAATCTAAATCCAATTTTAGATATTGTACATCCACTGAATCATTATCTATTTTACTTCCTTTGTCTCCCAAAAGTGGTACATTTATATCAGCGTGCTGACAGAACGGTGCTGCTATATTCACGGGTGAAGCCTGTACAACTACCCCTTCCGAAACTTTAAATCCACCCGACTCCGTTGACGCCGCCATTTCATCTGGGACTGTCTACTGCTACAGAGCTGATTTTCCTTGAAGATAATTACTTAATCTTGGAGTTCTGTCCCCTCTGGGATTGCCTGGAAGACAAATGTATGTCATTATGTTTGGATGAGAAAACTTAAATTGGTTAATATTTCACCGAAATTAAAAAAATGAATTACATATTACTAGCTACTTTATCTTTCTCAGGCATGGTTCTAATTTCTATTGGGAATAGATGTCAGAGTATTCAGTATTTATGGCCGCCATGGGGCGATTGAAACAAAATCCCACTGTAATGTATTACTGATATTAATAATAAGTGAAACGATAAAAAAAGAATTAAACGGAATTTGTTCATCTAAAGTTCATCGACAAGAATCTATGTATGTCACATCTTGCAATATGCAATAGACCATCATTATCAAAGATCAACACAGTCGAATTTATACGTAATGATTTGGATGGAAGTGGGCCTTGATCTTGAGGTCGGTAAAATCCAATTAATAAATTTTATCTTATATTCTCGAATGTGCGGGTTTGCTATCATCTCTAAGGTACGTTTTTCGTTAAATTGAAATATCATATGGCAGATGCTAAAAACACTTGGCGTTCAATATTTCACTATAATCATGTCTTCTTTTGTAGTGAGCCCTTTCAATCATACACCGAACGGAAAGTTAAATTTCCTGAACAAGAGACGACACAAACTTTGTTATTGATCACGTCGACGTCATCTTAGTCATGATATTAAGTACGATTTGCCCTTCTCGCGAGATATTTGCGGATTAAAATAGGCTGTTAATTTCACCAATCTTGGGAATTAAAGTGGCTATGAGACTGTTTCTTATATCTCTACTAAATGTCGAGACCTTTTCATGAGAATAACACGGTAAGATGAGAGACTATATTAGGCTTGTATACCGATATCATGATTCTAGGTTTAGAAAATAATAAGATGTTTTCAACACATCATTTGATCAATTGTAGCCGGAGTCATGTAAAGATATTAGTTGCTTGTATGCACCTTATATAAAAAGATAGCCCGAGTTTAGGCCATTATACAATGAACACGTGCATTACTCGAGTCATACTTGATTCGTCCTGTGTGCTTTCCTCTCTATTTCTAGAGAAACTTTCCGCTGGAACCTCTTAATAAAACAGCAATAATACGTGTATTTAACAATAGGGAGTTTAAGCTTGCAATGTTTTTCACAACCTAAACGTGAGCGGAAGATATTTAAGCGATGCATTTGTATCGACGATTGGTCATACGTATGGATTGGCGTTTCGATTTTATATGCAAGCTTTAACTCTCTATTGTATGATTTATTCGTGATAAAGAAGAATTTCATGAAGCTAAAATCAGCTCAGCAAATGTAAATTTAAAAGCTTTTAACCAATATCCACGCAAAGTTTCTTGACCCAAGATTATTTTTAATTAGTAACATGTTTCAATAACAGCAAAGGTCAATTACTAAAATGGATCCATCAATATGGTATTGCGAGTCATCAACACGCCTCGCTAATTCGATTGTACACTCTTTGGAGACGCAACTGCGGTGAATAATGCGATAATTAGATCAGAAAGACTTACAATAGAAGGCTATACTAAGTGAACAACAACCGATCGGGATATACAAGTACGACCGCTTATGCCTTGGTCACATTTGCTCCGATTTTCACGACGGCGCCCGGCCGATTGAGTATTTTGTATGTTGTTTTGTTTGGCCGATGGATCGGATCATATGTGACCCAGGCATAACTAATTCAATCTTGCCTGCGTTTCTTCTGCCTTGGTCACATTTGATCTATGGTAACCATACGACGGTCGTAGCTCCCCAAAATCGAGAGAAATGTGCTGCATAAAATATAGGAATAAAAGCAGTACGATGTAGATTTTCTATATCAGCTTTGTGAATTTACGGCCGCCATATATGTAGAGCAAATGTGACTGAGGCTTTAGGGAAATAGTGTCAACATCTGCAAGTATTCTGCACCTTCTCAAGGTTCACTGTTCTGAAACACAAGTTGCTGTCGCTTTTCAATTTGTTCAGGAATTAATATGGTGAGAATACAAACGTGTTATAGACAACTGAACAATACACTATACATCTAAAGATATTAATGTATCCCCTTATCATTTCCGAATGCGATCAATTTAATTGCTTTTCACAATCGTCATGGTAAGACGCGAGTAGCCCTAATAAAGAACGTTGGATTAAAGATTTTCAAAGAAATCTTTATTATTGAAGAATCAAGATTCCATTCCTTTATATTCCGAATGAGAAGTACATGTTTTACATAATGACTTGAAATGCCAAGGTATGGGTACATGTAGCAATTACTAAACATGGACACATGTATGTTGGGATACAGGTTTATTCCATACTTAGTAGTGTTATAGGTAAATGACATGCAGGAATATTATGGGATATCCTATGATTTTGAGGAATATCATTTTTATCTACGAGGTGATATTGATATCTACACGAGAGAGCGAAGCGAACGAGTGCATATATCAATATCACCGAGTAGATTAAAATGATATTCTGAAAAAATCATAGGATGTTCTTATTATCCTACACTTACAAGGAGTGTACTAAATGTATTGTTAGTACCTCAGTTGAAATACTCGATTTTGATTGGTCAACGAGCGGTGAATAATTTTAACTGTACACCGCGCAATGCATTGCCGGTGAATGATATTCCCAGCATTCCACTAAAATGACGTCATTATCAGACGATAAAATGGCCGCCGCTAGCACTAGCCGTTTCAAAAATGTTGAAGATGAGTATATTATTAGTCTCTTAGAGAAGTCAAAAAACGAAGAAAAATCCAAAACTTTGTACAAAGCTTTTAGTGGACTTCGCCCAGGAGAGTAATTTGACTCCATTGAGTGAACTTACTGCCGTGGCAGATGTAGATCTCGAGGGTCTGGATCCAACTTCAAGTCAACTTCAAGGGTCAGAAAAATCTAAGATATTCTTCGGACTAACAAAACAATTATAGACCTCTCCATTCGGTTTACTGTCAAAATTATATCCCGAGACTGTAAACCTCGACCTACGGTCTCGGTTTACAGTCTCGGGATATAATTTTGACAGTACGGTCGAGGTTTACAGTCTCGGGATATAATTTTGACAGTAAACCTCTGGAGAGGTCAATAATTGTATATAATATCATTGCAAAATGAATTTCATGCCAATTTGGCGGAAAATCAACAAGCGGAGTATATCGTCACAATATCCTCCGCATATTGGGTTTTCCGGAGTATATCGTCACGATATCCTCCGCCCGGAATATATCGTTACGATATCCTCCGGATATTCATTTTGCCAATAAATATCAAATTTATTTTTTAATGTTATTATACATTTAGTACACTAAGTGTAGGATAATAATCGATATCTGAGCTGAGCGGGTGATATATATATCCCGATAAGGTAAGCGGGAGATATATATATCACCCGCTAATCAGCAATCCCCGCAGGGATTTCTTTCGGTGCTTTTTTGAATTCCCGGGATATAATCTGGCTCTATTCGATAAACATTAATTTCGTACACTGTCAAATGTTAAGCTGTTGAATTTTAAAAAACAAAAATTGTTGAGGACTTTAAATTGAGATAAAATATTCATGTTTTGATTGTAATTATCGTTTGTAATTATTACATTAGGGTTCCCTAACATTCGATGCATATTTAATTCTCATTATCTACTAAGTATAGGATAAATCAGTTATTGAATGCTCGATTTTTGATACAGAGTATATCTCTCGGTAAATACAATATATCAACCCTCGGTCCCTACGGTCCCTCGGGTAGATATATTGTATTTCCCTCAGATATACCCTGTATCAAAAACCTCCCATTAAATAACCTCTATATATGTAGCAATGTCTAGATATGGATACATGGATATGTAGCAATGCCCAAATATGGATATATGAATGCCTAGATACGGACACGTGTAGCAATGCCTAGATATGGATACATAGATATGTAGATGTAGCAATGCCCAAATATTGATACATGAATGTCCAGATACGGATACATGTGTATGTATCAATACTACAATGTAATACATAGTTTCTCATTATCAAATATTTCCAAAAGTCAAATGTATGTATGTTTATATGTAATCCTATAGAAATAGTGGATCTGTTAGAAGGGTTTTACATGCAATGAAAAAGACATTATCCCTTAGAAAAAGAATATCTGTGTTATTCCCGTTATAACCTTGAACAATGCCTATTGTCTAAATCCAAATTAGCATTCAAGCTAGTCTAAAAGAGCTTGTTTCCAAATGAGGTTTGTTGTTAGGGAATCGATTAATCGGATTATTGCATCATCTGTGTCATGCCCCTATAACACAAAAGTCATGTAAATCAATGATATACTGCATCACATTTTTTACACAATGTTGTGATAACAAATGATAAACTGTAAAATTAAAATAAGGAAACGCCAAATTGTAATTTTTGTAATGAAAATAAAGATGATTTAACACATAGATTTATAGCATGCAATTTTGTACTCCCAATATTAGACTTTATAAGAAACAAATGTGAAATAAGTTTAAATGAACAAACCATCTTTAAGGGTATTTTTTGTAAAGAAAAAGAGTATCTCAATCAATTTATAATTGTTGCTAAGTGGACAATCCACGGGCAAAAGTTGGAATTGTACCAAAATAATAATATTTTACATAATTTTAAAATATAACTTGATAAAAGAAACATTGCATTGTAATTGTAAAATGATATAAAAATAAATTTTAAATATAAAAAATGTTCCGATCAACAAAACGTTTACAGGTCACACGAACACGCAAATGCAACTAATCGTCATATAATAGTTACACGTCCATGTTACATTAGTACCAACAAAAAATTCTAAAAAGCAAGTTCAATGTCCTGTTTAGAACCCTGTCTATTCTTACTAAAATGGATTATACCAACTCTCCGACATGAATCTACTTCTCGAGACTTGATCAACTAGATTTCCTCTGAGAAAATGAGGATTTCAGCAAGGGTGTATTGACTTTACATGGGGATACACTTGACTTTAACCCTGCATATCTGCATTGCACAATGTAGATATGCAGGATTAAAGTCAACTGATTTTTAATATTCAATATTTTAATATTCAATATTCAATATACACCCTTGCTGAAATCTTCATTTTCTAAGAAGAACTCAAGTTGATCAAGACTCAACAAGTAGATTCATGCATGTCATGTGGGAGAGTATTGGTAGAATCAATTTTCAATAGTAAGAATATGGGTTCTTAAACAGACAGGACATAAAAACATAACTAAGGCCTTTTTGAACATTTTGGTTAACACTATATGACGTAACTGTCTTTCATGATTAGGGTGTTCGATTTCAATAATGTGATGTATCAGAGTCCCTCTTTATCTATGGCTTATGGGGGGGGGGGTATTTCAAAGGATAGTACAGACTGTGGATCCCACAATGAGGAATACATTTAGTAATCGAATTGATCTTGGTATGTAGTGAGTGAATCGAGAAACTCGTATTGCTTGCTGATCATGCAATTTTTTAATAATAAAACAATATATCAATGCATATAGCTATAAGCTTAAATCAATATAGCATGAACAACTAGCATATTAACACGAAATCAAAATCATATGTGCTTTTTGTTCGAATCTCATCAGCTAATATGAAATGAAATAGGTTCAATATTATGTTTTTACTTACATTTACCAGTCTACAGCATTTTTCCAGATATGTTTCTTCTAACTTGTCGCCGAAACCACCACCCAAAACACACTGAATCGATCTAGATGTTAAGCTTTCGCAACTGAGCACCCAACTAACGTGTAATATCTTAGGTCTTTCACTTGAAAGCAAACATTTCAATTACATCGCCTAAGATCGCTGACACCTCGTAAATCACACTTGATTCCGCATGGAAGGTATTCCTATCTGTTTGCAGTGTGCTATTGACGTCTCCATCTATAACATTCATTGATTAAACATCGTAATGTTCCCGAATACCTCAAGATCCTACAATCATATAATCTCGTGAAGGAACCGGACGACTTAGAAATTAGTTCACTGCTCGACCTGCAGACCTACAACGTGGTTAATATAGTGCGAGACTCGGTATATTAGCAATTACGATGCGCTAACATTGACAAATAGCCTACTTTACAATTGTTATACCACTGTTAGTGTAAAACTCCGAAATTTAATTGAGGTAAAAAGCAATACAGTTTGAATTTTCTGTTGACATTATATAGAGTTTGCCCTCCCATCAGATGATCTGAGAAAACAAAACAGGAATCTTTAAATCAGAGCTTCTTGCGTCGCAAGGAATAATATATATATACCTTTTATTGACTCTTTAGATGTCATATCATGACATATTAGTCACTAAGGTAGAGCAATTCTTCCCATTGTCGAGTTGAAGAACTGGTATCTTTATCCTGGCTAGAACCATAGACAATTCTAGCCAGCGCCAGCCTTTTATCGAGTTAGCAGCACTCTAGTAATCGCCGGTATAGGTCAGCAGTCATAGGTCAAAGACAAATCACAAGAAGTGCTGTGACCTGGGTTTGAACCCAAGACCTCTACTTTTCAGCTTGAAGCCAGACTTCCTGCTTTTCAGACCAATGCCTTAACCACTAATAATGCCTTAATAATGCCTTAACCACCAATAATACCATAATATATCTTGCTCAATATAAAAAAGTTATAGCTTACAGTATCAGAGTGATGAGAACGCAGTAAAAACTAAGATAAAATCAAATCTGAAGCGACCCATATAAGCCATACTAAAATTGTAGAACTGGAAAACAATATATGGCGGACCCATGCTTTAATATTTATTTTCAAACCGTATGTCGTCCCCATATAGTAACTAACAAAACTATTGCTATCTCATTAAGAACAAGGCATTAACATGCAAAATATTACCACCTGCCATTTGTTACAGGCGCAAAACACAAACCCCTACAAAAAATGGAGACCATAACAATATGTCACCATTTTTGGAAAGATGAATAACCTTCAGAAATGAAAGTGAAGATTTAATTTAAAAACTACTTTACATGTTCTTTTCTCCTTCTGTTGCAGACTTGTGTCCCCCGTCCATCTGTAAGCTCAACTACACCGATATTGGTGAGTACACTATGATCGAAACTATGGTATTGAACCACAGAATAAAAGTGATTTATTTGAATTCAAATAGATAATTAGTTAATCATTTAATAATTAACAATTAATTGTGGAAAGCTAGGGCTTCCGTGACCATTGTAACATCAATACAAGGCATTAACATGACAAAATGTCACCACCTAAAACAATTTGGTCAATTTAAAGCAAGTTGGAAAATACCGTTTGACCTTGAGAAGGTCATTGAAGGTCAAAGGTCAAATCTAAAGTCAGATTTGAACTTCTGAGAACTTGTAAAGTCAAATTTGAACTTCTGAAAAGATGTAGATGATTTTGAAAAAAAATTGGGTCAATTTGAAGCAAGTTGAAAACAGACCTTTTTGACCTTTTTTGACCTTGAGAAGGTCATTGAAGGTCAAATGTCAAATCTAAAGTCATATTTGAATTTCTGAGAACATGTAGATGATTTTGAAAAAAAAATGTAGTCAATTTGAAGCAAGTTGAAAAAAGACCTTTTGACCTTTTTTGACATTGAGAAGGTCATTGGAGGTCAAATGTCAAATCTAAAGTCAGATTTGAAATTCTGAGAACATGTAGATGATTTTTTGACCTTTTTTGACTTTGAGAAGGTCATTGAAGGTCAAATGTCAAATCTTAAGTCAAATCTAAAGTCAGATTTGAATTTCTGAGAACACGTAGATGATTTTGAAATTTTTTTTTAGTCAATTTGAAGCAAGTTGAAAACAGACCTTTTTGACCTTTTTTGACCTTGAGAAGGTCAAATGTCAAATCTTAAGTCAGATTTTAATTTCTGAGAACACGTAGATGATTTTGAAAAAAAAATTTAGTCAATTTGAAGCAAGTTGAAAACAAACCTTTTTGACCTTTTTTTACCTTGAGAAGGTCATTGAAGGTCAAATGTCAAATCTTAAGTCAGATCTGAAGGTCAAATGTCAAATCTATAGTCAAATCTAAAGTCAGATTTGAATTTCTGAGAACATGTAGATGATTTTGAAAAAAAATTTAGTCAATGTGAAGCAAGTTGAAAAAAGACCCTTTTGACCTTGAGAAGGTCAAATGTCAAATCTTAAGTCAGATTTGAACTTCTGAGAACATGTAGATGATTTAGAAAAAAATTGAAGTCAGTCTAAACAGTATTTGTTAAGTTATAGGAAGTTGTAAGAAATTGTTACAGACGCCGGACGCCAACCTCCAACCACCAACCGCCAACCACCAACCGCCAACCACCAACCGCCAACCACCAACCGCCGTCGCAAAAAAACGGAGACCATAACAATATGTCACCACTTTTGGTGGTGACATAAAAACTGTGGTAGGTTACATCAGGAAAAATTGTCGTTTGTTGATTGTACTCTCTGAAAATAAACTAATATAATCGATTTTTTGTTTTCTAGCGTCCCCTTTCTTCGAAGATCCTTTTTTCGAGGGCGATATAGTTTTGAATGCTAACGAAAAACGAGAAATGAAAAAAGCTCATATTCCTCAATCTCGAAAGACAAGAGCACTCATTAGGAAAACCAGCAAACTCTGGAAGGAGGCCGTTGTACCTTATACAATGGACCCTGAGTTTAGTAAGTAGATAAAGTATACTAACGGTTAGCGAAACTTAATTATGGCAGATGAAATAAATCCAGGAGCAGCGGATTAACGCAAACGACCTACCGGAGATACTATAGTAGTTCTATAAATATTAGGCAGCAATCAGGACATTAATTCATGTTCGTCATTCTGGTGACAAATTCGATTCCAAATGCGTTATTTCAAACTTTTGTGATTTATTTTTCTTGTTTATTTCACAAAGAAATGAGCAATAAAACAAGTACATATATGAGTGAACATATTTATTATAAACGCAATAAACGTTTTTATTTTCATTTCCAGAGCCATCTACGAAGAAAAAAATTCGATCTGCAATGCGACATATTCAACGGAAAACGTGTATAAAGTTTAGAAAGAAGACCAAATCCAACAAAAATTGGATACATTTCTTGTATGAATCTGGGTAGGTAACAATAGTTGGTAAAAACTAGTGTTAAATAATTGTGAGGCGTTTACCTCCTCCTAACTTTATCATGTTTATATGACAACGAGAGGATCACATTGGATAGCGTCTGATCTTCTTGTTACCACATTTAGGGGAAGTCTACATTAGGGAAGTCTATATTATCATTATTATGTAACATTATACAGAAAGAAAGGAAGTTTGTTGAAAATGACAATTACATCATATTAGGGATAATTAGATTTCTCAATGTACGCCCACATTTGTAATTAATTACATTTAACATTGGTCAACCTCTGAATCTTTCAGAGTAAACTTGCTTACTGGAATCGGCAATTTCAATCGATTTAAATTACTTTCACACAAAGTTTTGAATTTGAAATTCCATCCACATAATGAAATTCCTACCACTTCACTTACCAGCATACTAGCTCCCGTTTGTCTCAGAAACTATCCTTATTTTGTGTCAATGTCAAACTGCACAATTGAAAAGGAGCAGATATCTCTTAGGTGACCTAGTTTTTTTATAACATAACTTGATCTGCCTAGAATGTTAAAGCCAAATAGAATGGAAAGTGATTTTAATCAATGTTAACTTGATAGTTCGAAATTATCGATTCTTGTCCACCATTTTGAAAGAGAATGTACATGTAACGGCTGCTATCATGGTCATTGTATCCTGAT
This sequence comes from Owenia fusiformis, assembly GCA_903813345.2. Lineage (NCBI taxonomy): Eukaryota > Metazoa > Annelida > Polychaeta > Sabellida > Oweniidae > Owenia > Owenia fusiformis. Next base: position 16,837,128 of record CAIIXF020000011.1, on the reverse strand, counting down.
AAGGCCTTGCTTGGGAGTACTTCTCTTTGATCATATAAATAAAGTGGCCCATTTTTTATTTCTGCTTCATTAGTTGCTGGTCAAGCATTGGGAAACAAGGTGACAAGCAATTGGTAAGCTTGGGCGACGGCTGTGAAAAGTTCGGAACAATGGTTCATGAGATTGGCCATGCACTTGGCATGTGGCATGAGCAGGTATGGCTTGGATCGTCGGTAGGCGGTACAGAATTCTATACAATCTATACAGAATATGCTTCCATATGAATAATGTGATTTTCGAATAATTTTGATTACATTGGCTTGAATATAATGAAATCATATAAATATTCCTACCCTCCTCATACGATTTTGGGTTGCCATCGCCATCCTATCAATGTTATTGAGGGGGGGGGGCATCGAAGGGGTTTCCAACTTTTCATTTTCGTTTTTTATAATTTGGAAAATGATTTATGTATTCATCAGGGACGATTGGACAGGAATAAGTACGTAAAGGTGATCGAGAAAAACGTCGCTAGAGGTTACATGCGGAACTTTGGTATAAGGCGTTCAGATGAAGTTTATTCTAGAGGGGTCCCGTATGATTATGCCTCCATTATGCATTATGGTCGGGACTACTTTAGTAACAATGGGAAGGATACGCTGAAGGTATGCACAAAGGAACAATGGGGTTACCCAGAATACATCAATAAACCTAGCTAATGCCTGGGTCACATTTACTCCGATCCATCGGCCGGCGACCGGCCGATTGAGTGTTTTGCTCAAATTTGTATTCAATTTTGAACAAAGTACTCAATCGGCCGGGCACCGTAGTGAAAATCGTAGCAAATGTGACCAAGGCATTAGAGCATTTCAGTGTGTAAAATTCTGCACAACAGTGATTTTACAGTGCATTTAATTTTCCATGCACTGGTTGAGCATGCATGTACTAACACATTCTGATGATACACTCAGGTTTTGCATGATGTATTATGTGTACATGGGTTAGTTCTTTTATTTATCCAATATACGAGGGTAGATTCAAAAGTTCTGCACCGTTTGCTCTAAAAATCTTAAAGGACAAGGTGCAATTATTGGCAAATATCCCTATGGTCAAAATGAATCATTCGTAGGTGTAACATGAAGAATAAAATGTCATATAATACTTTGGAAAACATTAAAGTGCTCGGACACATATAAGCTGAGATAGGGATCATTTCGTTCAGTAAGGTTGTATTGACTTACATGGGGCTGTGAACCATTGACTTAACATGAGGATATCAGAAGATCCCAATAGAGGCCATTGGTTTCCATTGATTATCACAGAAATACCAAAAATACACTATGACCTGAATCGATTGCAAACTTAATAATTTCACAATACGACACAAATGGTTTATCTCATCAAATGTGCAAATATGAAGTTTGCAATCGATTCAGGTCATACTTAAAATTAAAAGATTGTACATTTTTTCATCATTTTTTCCCCTACAAAATGTCTATAGAAAAATGCTCCAAAAACAACTTTTACACTTATCAAATATCATACAAGTTTGTAAAACCAAAGATTATACTATTATATTTCATTATGTAGTAACATATTTGGATAAGATGCAGGGATGCGTAGGATGTAAATGGATTTTGACAGACACAAAAATACTTCCTGGTTTGGAATCTATGCCTCTACACTTCATGATTGAATTATGACCCTAATAAGTGGCCTACATGTATACATCAATACAATGCTGAATATAGGTCAACAAGATACTAGTGTGCATATAAATGTAATAATTGAAGCAAAATACTCATTTTGAAAAATCAGATGAATTATTTTTTCCCATGGGGAGATCCCAATGGAGGGTGTATAAGGTCCTTTATGAATTCTGTTCATATTTGGCCTCAACCGTCCCATATATAGCAGTTTCATTTTGTGTAAAAATAAGTTATAGCAACATGGCAACAGCATAGGTGGAGCAAGAGTGCGACACTTGTGGTTGAGGACAAATATGAACAGTATTCATAAAGTATTAAGATTTTTATTTAAAAAAACGGTGGAGAACCTTTGGTTCAACCCTCGTAGAATTATTCATTATTCCTTAATTAAAAAAGCATTGGTGTACTTACATGTTTAATGTGGAATATCATATGTCTGTAATGCAGGTAATTGGCTACGGCGAAAAGAAGAAAAAGAAAATAGGTCAGAGGAAGGCACTGAGTGATTTGGACATAGCCAATTTAAGGGAACTGTACCAATGCAACAAGCAAGAAGAAACAGGTGACAATTAGGGTAAAAGTCTCTAAGATAAAGCACACACGTATTTAGAAAGGCAATTCCAATTGACTATACGCCAAACATACTTGTATTTGTACATTTATTGACCAACAAATTTGACAATATACACATTTCTGGTCTCACATACATACATGTATGCACCTCTCTCCTTCGAATACTTCTTTGGATCATCCTTTTAATTGCGTTCCAGAGTGCCAGAAAGGATGGATAAAGTATAAGGATAGTTGCTATAAGTTCAGACCTCATGGAAAGCAATTTGGCCCTGCTCACTCAAGATGCATAGAATATGATGCACATTTGGTTCATATCAATTCTTTAACTGAGCACATTTTTCTCGCACATCATATCGAAAAGAACTATCCCAAATTTGAAATATGGAGAACTGGCGGAAAGCGAGAAAATGGGAAATTCGTTTGGTATGGCGGAGATGACGAATCAAACAAGCCTATGACTTATGAGCGTTGGGGAGCGGGGTATTCGGATAAATATACCACAATGGTATTGAAAAAAGATACGAGCAATGCGAGGTTTGATTGGATTGGAACATGGGCTGGATCAGTGGCACAGCTACCTCAATTCTCATATCCGTTCATTTGTGAGCGAGAACTTTTCAAAAGTAAGCATACCGTTGGGGTACACTTGTTGCAATTGATGATTTGAAGTTCGTGGTCATGATCAGCAAAATATTTAAATCTTCAGAGATTTCAACCAAAAGCCTCGATATATCGCCAGTTCTTTTATTATTCTCCCCTATATTTTGCACAAGGACTCCCATTACAACCCTCCATCTCTGCATCAACATATTTATTACATTAAACGCAGCAATTTCAAAAAGTCCTACGCATCTGATCAAAACGCCCCGTTCTCTTCCAAAACGCCCCGTTGGATCAAAACACCTTGAAACTACACGTTTGCAGTCATAGACTCTGTGGGGCATTTTGGAAGACAACGGGGCGTTTTGGTCAATTTCGAACAGTTGCGTAAGACTTCTCAGAATTGCTGCGTTTCATGTAATAAACATGTTGATGCAGCGATGGAGGGTTGTAATGGGAGTCCTTGCGCAGAATATGGGGGAGAGTGATAGAAGAACTGGCGAGATATCAAGGACACGTTAATTTTAAAAGACATCATAATAATATAGGTAAATTTCATCCAAAATACTTGTGAGTTGGTGAGTTAACATAACTTTGGATGATCTTTCCAATGGTATATCACACTAGGTACCTTCTGTTAAGGTTTTAGCTGTAGCAGGGGGGGGGGACTTATTTGACACCCTGTAGTTTGTCTTCTCTTCCATTATCAATAGATGATAATAGAAGAGAATGTTGTGCAGTCCTTAACTGTAATATTCTTATAAATCGTCGTCTATACGTAAGAATATCACATATAGAGCTGCGCAATTGATGACGTAACCAAACGTTTATATTTAAACGGGAATAATCAGCATGCTAATTTCTAGTTGCGAAATCTCTCTAGTAACAAAGATCGTTCACGTTTGTTATATGTCAATGCATGGAATACTTATAAAATGATTACTGATATATTTTCAGGACCTTGTTTTAAAAGTAAATCCAAAAGTGGCCAAGAGTATACGGGTGATTTGGACTATACATCATCCGGAGTCACATGCCAGAAATGGACATCTCAATATCCACATAAACACAGGGAGGTCAGCAAGAACAGTTTGACAAATATTAAAAATGGTATTGGAAATCACAATTTCTGTCGTAATCCGAATGGCAGTAAGAAAAGGCCCTGGTGTTACACAACTAAGAAAGCGATCGAATGGGAGTACTGCGATATACGAATATGTTAATGATATATTGAAGACTTATGACTATCTACGTTTAGCAGCAAGAAAATCTCATGGAAATGAGATACTTAAGCCTGATTATGTTTGAATTTTCGCTCTTCGGTTACACCATATTTTGGGAAATGACATATCTAATGATTTTTGATGATTTGATCTCCAAACATGTCTTACGGTGCGAGAATTTCTATCACTAAATTTCAAGGAAAGAGAATATAGTTTGCATCAATCATTAACCACTGGTTCTCAGAAATATATTTCCTAACATTATTAACGTATGTTGCATTCGCCATTGTTAAGTTTCTTGTCGTGTAAACTCAAAACTCATTACAAACAACATTATAGAACATATGTAGAAGACAAGTGGAACAAAACGGATAAATTGCAGCCATAAACTGTATCAAACAATAGGTACGATATTAATAAGAACTTTATACAAATCATTATTCAACAGTTAAACAAAATATCAATAAGACATAATCTAAACATGTTTTAGTAATGTTCTGAAATTGGTCGGGTTATGGTTTATTTATCTTAGAGTAGTCTTAGTCTTTACGGAAGACAATTTACTTGTACCAGTAGTAGCATCGAAGATACCAAACAAGAGAAAATGATATCATCTCAAGAGATTCTGGTAGTATGCATTATAAGCTTGATGTTTACGATCGTGAGTTCTGGAAAATCCTGCAAAGAGCGTGTTAAAAATGCCAAGGTAAGAATAATCTAGATATTCCTATTAATTTCAATATTAGCAGATGAGTTTTCCATATACTACATTCTTGCATTGAGGGAACATAACTAAATAGTTATCCTAACAAGAAAACTTCACTGTTTTTCGTCTTTTCAAGTCATAAAATTCGTTTATCAAAATTGATTTGAAATATTGAACTTAATTACATATTTTTCGCTTTAATTAGCGAATTTTATCAGGCAAAAGCAATTTGTAAGTGAACATAATGACATCATCGGTTCCCTCAATCAATCACTACAGCTCCGAATCTTCGAATTCATGAAGCAAGATGCATCGCACATATAATTTCATTTGGTAAGTCTTCACATTGTCTGGCCCATTACATTAATGTGTTGTTTCTGTTTTCAAATAGTACATTGTCAACAACCTAGATACTATCAACGAGGAATGCAACGCTGATATCAAATGCAAAGTGGAAGAACCGACAGGTAAGCAGTAAGAGCTGTTAAAGAGATCGGGCCTCCTAAAAACACAATAAGAGTAACCCCCTGATCTTTTCGTGTTATTTGATGTAAAACAAGTTTGTTTATCAACTTATCAGTTCTGAGGCTTGAATTAATTCGTTTACAGTATCAATTCGATGATTGTTCCAAGCCATGAATTTCCACTTACAGCAATAGAAATTCAAATTAAGTTTAAAAAGCCCGCTCAAATTTGTTCCAGTCTGATTAGCTTTTTCCTTCAGATTATTTTGGCTTAGAGAAGCCATATTTATTACTTCTAAGGGGTTACAATATAGATAAATCCCCCCAAAAACATTGTATTCTGTTTTCGACTTATTGCGTTCAATTCTGACAGTTGGTTGTTCTTTTGGTTGTCCTGTTGATATCCTCAATATATTGTCGATATCGTGCTTATGGTTTGGTCTCAAGATATATCTAAGGTATATATGATGTTTTATGAGCAATTGTACTGGGACATTACTGATTGTCCGGAATAGAAATCTGTACGACTCGATCTCTTTAATCTTGCTGTTATAAATATGCCACTACTATGGCCCAGGATTTTAAAAAGCAGCTCAGGTTCTTTAAGATTTTAAAGCAGATTTGAATCGGGGAAATCCATGCACTGAAGTGGAACTCTTCAAAAACGGGTTCGTTTTTGTACAAAATGGAGCAGCCTTGAAGGAACGGTCGATTTGTCTTTTACCATGATTTCGCAAGATGTAGGCAGAATCTTCACGACGTATTTGGCACATACGTGTGTCAGCACCACGTGCTTTAAACGTCTTCAGCATAAAACGCCAATATGATAATCATTAATATAATTTCTCACTTTTGTTACGCAAACGAATGTTTAAAAACGGTTAAACCTGCACATCGCTCCAAAACGCAATCTTGGGTTGTTTCGGGGGTGAACTTTATCATTTTGAGCTTAATGAAAGATTATAGAATGATGAACAAATGGGGCAAATCTTGTGTAGAAATACTTACGATAAATGTGTCATTTCAAAGCTTATTCATTGAATTGCTTCGATCGGCGCCGACGATATGATATTGGAAAGGTTTCTAAATGAAGAACGTGACGTCACTTCCGAATCATAGCATTCAAAATAAGTAGCGTTTAATTACTTCCACCATACTTAATAATACGGTGGTCTAGCGGTAAAATTCCCGCTTTGCACGCGGGAGGCCCGGGTTCGAATCCCGCAGTCGCCTTTTTATTTTTTTTAACTAAATGATTGTTCTTTGATATAACGCAGAAAAAAACAATTTTTATTTACATAAACTTTATATTAGAGCTTAAAAATGTAAAAACAATATATGTCAACATTTTGCGTTTTGGAGCGATGTGCAGGTTTAACATCAGCGCGATTTAACCATTTTGTTTGCGTAAAGATAGTGAGGAATTATAACCATGATTCCGGCGTCTTGAGAAATATTCGTTCACAAAATCTTAGATTTCTGAATGATGCTGAAACACATTTGTGCCGAAAAGGTCGTGAATGTTCTACCAACAACTTGTGAAATCATGGCAAAGTAAAACCGTACCTGCGCCATATTGTTACAGAAACGTATCCGTTTTCGTAACCAGTTTGAACACGCACAGAACCATCATCAACAAAAAATCTTTCATTTTATTGCAAATCATTTAGGCGAATATTGCGCATGCCCGATCTTTCGCAGTCCACCTATATGAATTGTGCCATTATTGTTGGTCGTGATAGTTTCACCACTCACAGTACCATGGTAAACCAACAAGAATCCTTCTATTGCAATACATATAGGCGAATATTGTGCATGTCGCATCCTTCGCAGTCAACAAATATAAATTGTGTTATAATTTTCCCGTTTGCATGTCGAGAATCGGCACGAAAAAGTCAATGATGCAAATTTAGTTATTAAATTGTATTGTACAGAGACAGTTCTCATAGCATTTATTGTTGTTTCATTACATAATTTGCATTAGGCCCAATCAAGATAGAAGAAATAATCTCAATCCGAGAATGGTGAGAATTTCTGAGAGTTATTTCATCCAACCTTCTATTCATATGGAACTCTTAAATGATTGATATCTAGATATTACATTGACTGAAAATTGAATTCCAGGATGATCAAGCTTTTAATGCGTTTCAGTAAAATCTGTTTGGGCGACCTACGTGAGATGGGGGAGGACCGTTTGCCCTAGGACTGCTAAGGTGTTATACGAAGGTTTAACTGATTTTTAGATATTGCTTAAGACGGTTGGATATAAATACCATGAAGATAGATCAAACATGTTAAATATATCAATCAATTTAATTACATCATCACAATTTTCACTTATATGTTTGAAGATTCAATATAAAGGAACTGTAGCATACTTAAGCCCTAGACTCAGTGAATTGCGTGCTGAATCATTCCATTGAAGGTGTTGTTTCCAAATTTTCACATAACCGCGGAGTGGGAATGCAAAGTTTAGGAAACAACGCCTGAGTAGAATGAAGCAGCCACAATGCATTGAGTCTTGGCACTGTTCCCCAACTAATTACTTTGACGGAACGTCAATGTAACAAAATGGATGAACTTCTTGGATACGAGTTTTTTGTTTTCGTATGGAATTTGATTTTTAAATAAAGCTGTAATTCATGCATTTAGACCATCGCTGTTGTTACATTGACGTAAGTCGCCAAAGTAATATACATTGGTAATATAACGAACTTTCGTCAATGTAACAAAAGCGAGGGGCTAAATACAGGGTGGTCAGCAACCCTGTATTTTCCTCATATCTTTGTCATTTTAGAGAATTACTCCCTGATATTTTACACACTGCTGATAGTCACACTGTTACAGCACTTTAAACAACATGCCCCAGGTATGGCCATCATCACGCTTAGGCAAACCTGCACAAGTTGTCTATGACCAAACTGCAATCCTCAGTAGATATGGCCTGAATGACCTCCTTTTTGAAGTCTGTAATTGTCCTGAAGTTATTTTTGTACACTTCATCTTTGGCATATCCCACAGGTAGAAGTCAAGTAAGAACATTTTGGACGACGAGTGAACGTTTGACCAAAGCGCAAAATTGGCCTCTGGAGTATGTTATTTGAAGTGCTGCAACATTGTAACTATCAACCTGATGGTCATAAAATATGGCTGGTAGGAGATTGAATGATGTACATATCAGGTAGAACTTTTCTCAAATGACAAAGATATGAGAAAAATAGCGGCAGGGTTGCCGCTTTATTTGACCACCCTGTATATGAATAGCAACTTCATTTACATAACAAATTCCAAAACGAAGAAACCTATTAAACTAGACTATATTTTCTAGCTTTGTGCCAAATTACATTTTGTAACTTGACTTATTAGTAGGTTTAAATCGAGAAAACAAAAAACTCGTAACCAGGAAGTTCATCCATTTTGTTACATTGACGTTCCGTCAAAGTAACTACTTATAGTTGTGGAACAGTGCTTGGGCTTAAATTCTTAAATCAAATCTAACAAATTCCAAATCGAAGAAACCTATTAAACTAGACCATATTTTCTAGCTTTGTGCCAAATTATAATCTGCAACTTGACTTATTAGTAGGTTTAAATCGAGAAAACAGAAACTCGTAACCAGGAAGTTCACCCATTTTGTTACATTGACGTTCAGTCAAAGTAACTACTAATAGTTGTGGAACAGTGCTTGGGCTTTAATTTTTAAATCACCTCAAAGCTTTAAAATCACCAAAAGAACATATTTCCAATGAAATTTTTGCAAGGGTCAAGGTGGCAAAGCATCAAATTCAATCTCCTCACCTTGGCAACCATACAACAAATTCGTTTTTGGTTATATAACTGTATGCAGTTACGTGAAATAGCGTAGTTTGATCGGCTGAAATTGGACACACCTTGCTTGGCTATGTGTGCATATTCATTTATTCATCAGCTCCTGATTATGGCATTATTTTTGCTTCAGTATTCATTAAATTCAAATATATTCGATATATGAAATATTAATATTCGCTAAATCATTTTCCATTCGGTAAAAACGTTTATATGTTTGTTACAGCAAATTAAGTTTTCAAAATAGCCAATAACTTAATACCATGTGCATTAAATTACATATTTCATTCGCTAAATGATATGTTTTTTGCGTAAATTGTTAAGGTATTTCTTAAGAGTAACACATTATATGCACACTATCGAATTTCTATTTGAACCCTACCAAAATAAGTTTGCCTATATTTACCGAATGGATTATTTTTCTATGACATAGTTAATGCATTTAACCGAAAGCTAATTTGCTATTTACCGAATGCAATAAAGCAATATTCGATAACTTTCGTTGTTGTTCGATATTTTGTCACGTGACCTCGAGATTTGCAAAATGGCCGCGCAGCTATTCTACATCGTTCAAATATATCACGTGACTGAAAGTCTCGTAAAGTATCGAAAAATAATGAAATTTATCGAATGTGGCATTCGGTATTTACCGAATATAAATAATTTAAATACCGAATGTACAAATAACTAATTGAATTATACGTGCGTTAAGGAAAACAAACAGATTCGCTGCATCACACAAATACATGTACACTGTGTATAAATATCAAATGTGAATGCCAACACAAAGAACAAGTGAAACTATTTAGCGAATATAAATTGTATAGATTATTACATTCGATAAAATAAAAAACATTCGATAGATTTGGTAAAGGTTTGGTAAATTGTTGTTTTATTTGGTATTCCTGGAATATTTAATGTACCGAATAAAGAAGCAGTTTAAACACCATACCTGATAATCACTAATTTATTCGTACTATATAATGAATAAAATGGTCAATTTAGGTATAGCAGGTGGGTCCCACGTTTCCAACACTGGGGGTGGTGCAAATTACGTCTGCCTGCCAAAAAAACCCGAGTACGGAACAGTTATCAGTGGCGTCGGTCGTGTTGGTGGGTATATGTACGGGGCGGAGTATCAACTCAGGCCAGACCATAGTAATCCATTTGTACTCCCTAATCCGCAAAATGTAAATTCGCTCTACAACCAGGACGTGCCGTGCACAGTATGTCAGATCCCCCGTGGAGTGGTGATGATCCCTGCCAAACGGACCTGCCCAGAGGGGTGGACATTCGAGTACAGAGGTTACTTGGTATCTGAGCACCACGCCCACCCTAACAACGTTGTATTTGAATGTATGGATGAGGCGCCCGAGACAAGCCAAGGCGGACATGAAGACAAGGAAGGTGCATTGTTCTATTCTGTACAAGGGGTGTGCGGATCCCTGCCCTGCCCCGACTATGTAAATGGCGCAGAATTGACCTGCGTTGTTTGTTCGAAATAAAGTTATATATAGTCGATAGTGGACTTCAAATTACCAATACCAAAAATGGAGACTTGTGATTTTCGAATATCTGTTTAGATTTTCTACGATGACATCTATGGCAATACTGTTATTTCAATTGAAAAGGTTGAGCCGAATCCGAATTCACACAATTTTAAAATATCTGGAAAACTCTAGAACACAAAATTAAGTTTAAGTTACAATCTGAATGTCAACATAGACTAACAAGATCATGGCTCTATATGGAACGAATGGATTTTAAGGAATGTTATATACCCAATCGACCAAAAGGATAATCGACATATTTCATCTTCTTTTTGCAATAATAATATATACTTATTAGTTACGTAAAACCCGAGTATGGATGAAATTACAAAATAAAATGTTTGCTTAAAAGTTGTATGAAGTTCTACATTTTAAAAATATATTTTCGAGACCTTGTTATTACATCATTACGAATGAAAATAAAGGAAACGTGTATTTTTTGGAATTCGAACCTCCCGACAACGTAAACCAAAACCCCAAAGCAGACCATTTTCATCATTGATTTATTTTTATCATACGTTACATATATTACGTATATGTGTTTAAGTATAAGTGGAGGTGGTTAATAATTGCAGTGGACAAGCATACGAATATAATCGGGCGAGTTAAACTGATATTGTTCCGATATATAGAGGGTTAGATCAGATGTATACATTATTTCGGAACACGACCATACTATCATCACTATTTCAACCAGAGACCCGGTGTAAAAGAAATTATGGTCCCCTGGGGATTATGGTCCCCTTCCTCAAAGGCCCTGATTGTGGATACGATAATAAGGGAAAGAGTTGTATTTAGGTCACCATATAAATCAATTGAAAGTAGGACCATAATTTGATAGGACCTCCTACCCTTTTACACCGGGATTGCAGTAATAAAAAAATTCAAAAATCATGTTGCTTGTTATATCAATAAATCTTATGTCTTCCTAATATCTAAGTGCATGTAAAAGATAAAAAAGGTTAAATGCGTTGTTTCTTTCGGAACACGACCAATGTATCAAAGTTATTTCAACTCAGACCTGGGATTAGTTATAGGCCTAAAACAAACAAAAATCATGTTTCTTGTTAAATCCAAATGTCTTCTTAACTTAAAAGCAGCAGTAAAGTTAAATGATAATACTGTGTACCAAGCAACATTTTAGGCTAATCTGGGCCTTAAGTTTGGATAGGACGATCATGTTGAAATGTGACACTTTGTTTTCATATACATGGCTACACGTTTATTTCGTCATCAGAGACAGTTTTGTTATCTTCAGTGTTTCTTCGCTGAATAGTTTCATCCATGTTTTCATATTTAGCACCTTCCTCGTTCACATTGTCTGCTAACGTGTTCTGCCTAGTTACGGTATCTCGGTGGTCATCATAACCAGTTTCATCGTTAGCAACGTTAGTGAGTGTCAACGTTGAATCTTGTGAATGTAAAGAAATCGAGTCAGCGTCCTTGATTTTAGAATCAATTTCAGTTTCAAGTTCAGATTTGATTTCTTCTTCGGTCAATGAAACATCAACTGGTATATATTCAAAAGATTCCTCGAATTCAGTTTGATTGCTGACCGTGTCGTATCCGTCATTCGGGGCTCCTTCGTCGGCTGTGTGATAACTCAGTGTTTCAACATTGCTGATTGTTTCAGCAATGTCTTCAAATCCTTCATTGTTTTTGCCTGAAATATCTAACATTGGATCGTCAAATGATGCAGTTAGACGTCCCATTTCTTGTTGCATATCGAGAGGTCTTTGAAGTGAGTTATCCTGCACCTTTGTCTCAGAAGATACGTCTGTTGCAACTATGTTAGGGACGTATATATACTCCATGTCGTTTGCCTCAACTTCCCCCGTTGACGTGTTCATGATTACGCCTTCCCTCATTGAGCCCAATGGTGTATTTGATGATGCGTTATCGAGACTTTCTCTGGTTTTCATGATCGAACTTAGAGCTGAAGGTTCTGCATTGTTGTCGTCCTCAACATCTGCGTAGCTTGTGACATATTCTACGTTTTTTCCTGAGGTCAGATCTTCGAAGCTGTGTGTCTTAGGATTGATTGTACCAGCAGTCAATTCAGAGTTAGCCACATAAGCTAGTTTAGAAGAATGCACACCGTATATGTTTTTATAGTTAATTAAGTGCCTCACACACAGCACCAAGATTTTCACCAGTAGGAAAATACCAGAAAAACAAAGCAGTACCATAGTTAAAATAGAATTAGCCTCTACAAGATTTGCAATGCTTGATACATTTGATATTAAGCTCCCTATCAGTGCAAATGGAATCACTATGTATGGCGTCAGTAGGTACCTCGTGTATCTGTCCAAGAACACAAGATCAACGATAACCCAACTGGTACATTCTATAATCAGTAAAACTAGTGCCACAGTACCAGATGTATCTTCTGCGACTCCCCATGCAAGATGAAGCGTATCTCCAAAACAGAACAACGTTGCAACTGATGACCACGCTGCAAATATACCGAGCCCATTGTGTACTATAATTAATGTCAGCCACAGATCCATCGAAATGTTCCTTTCGGGAGTGTTAAATAGAGTGCCGACATTTGCGATTCGGATGCAAGCCAGACCTAAGCAAAACCACAGAGTGAGCGCTAGTAAAGACAATGATAGTAACGACATTGTTAGGATCTCAACGTCCAAAAACAGAATCCACGCCAACTGCATGATTTGCGCAAAGAGGAACAATACATATGTCCTAAACGGTACAACTCCTGGTGAGCAGAATATATTTTCTTTCAATCCTTTGCGAAAGATTGTGAGGATACCATACAGCAACCATACGAGCTGCCATATAAATACAACTAGCCAAAGGGTCACATGTACCCATGCTGGGGGTTCAACTTGCGTGAAGAAAGTCTTTTGCTGCCATTGTACTTGTTGATTTGGAAATATATCTGAAATTAATGAAACATAACATGAAGCAATTATACAAAATGCATGTACTCTAGACCAACAAGCGATGGGCATTTTAGTGAACGGGCGGGAAATGTTTGTAGAACAATTGATTAACAATTTGAACAAGGGGACCATAGTTTTACCGTTATGACAACTGCAATTTCCAAAAAACGCACATACACATGTATAGTAGGTTATCACAGAAAATTATAAATATCCTGGATAATGAATATTTTCTGATCATGAAGACAGATATATTTCTGTATCCCCAGCTGTAAGAGAGCCTTATAACAGCTGGGGACCAAAACGCTGCTAGAACGAGGGACTCTTAACAATAAAGTAATGCACCGACAGAAAGACAATTTTGTTTTGCTTTTAGTGGTATAAGTTTGAAGAAAAACTGTGCAGTATGAGACTCGCAATCCTTGATTTTCGAGCATCTGTAAGGTCAAAAATTCAAATTAACGGTCGAAGTTAGGACCGCGTGGTAAAAGATTTTTTGGTGAAAATTAGGTCAACGTCATTGAAAAAGTATGTTGATAATGTGATGCATTCTCAATATCCCAAGTCCAATTGACTTTATTATCATTGTATATTTTTAAGCATGTGAATTTAAAATTATACGTAGTTTCACCTTTCGAGCGAGGGGCAAGTGGATGTCCTATGAAACAAAGCACACTTGATATTATGTAAGTTATCAAGACAGAAACTATCAATGCAGTTTCATAGCCTCTGTCACGGATCCACATTCTGAGGCAACTGGCACAACCCAACGTCACAACCACAGCGTCGCAATCTAACGTCCCACACAATACCTTATTCAACCCACTCGGGTCACAAGTCCGTAGAGTTCACAAACGCAGCTAACCTGAAAATAAACACAACGGTGTACGTGGTGTACCATTATGAACTTGAACCTGTTTTGAGTCAGATAAGACAGGCGTCAAGGTTTCATGCACACTAAATAATAATTTGGTATAATCAAAAGTCCATGTCCCGTGTAGAGAATCCAATTAACTCCTCAATTGCATGCAATACGACTTAATAGTTGACTCTCGTAAACATGAACATAACACACATGTTTTGTCAAGGACTCAATTCATTTTATAGCACAACTTGGCGTGTCAACACGGGGTCTCGAAGTTTGCTCCTGGTTTCGAATGTTCAACTTTGGAGGCCGGTGAAAAGCGCCAAGGGGCTTCTTGATTAATCTGATTGACTTAATAGCGATATGGTGGAGGTTTTGGCGCATCACATACATTGCACATTATTATGTATATTGTAGCTTATAAACATTAAACAGGCTTAGTATCAAATCACCCGGTCAGTCCTTTTGAACCAATCAGGACAATATTAAATTAATCCATCCTAAAGTCCATTTCACTGTTTTATTGACTCGGTAAAATCTAAAAAAAAATAAGGAATCAAAAGACCATTGTGTAATAATATATGGAAAAATATATTCACATTCCATGAATGACATTTGTATATTTTGGATTGTGTGTGTTTTGGCTAATACAACGTGTTGCCTTTTAAATTTTGACATGATGCTTCTCCGTTCTAAAAGATGAACTCCTTAAGTTACAAGAGGCCACGGACATAACTAAATAATCTTAAATATACAAATGTCATTTGTGAAATATGAATATTTTTCCCATATTTTATTGTACAATGTCTTTTGATAACGTACATGTATTAGTCAATAAAACAGTGAAATGGACTTTAACGCTCAGATCACGGATCAAATATTCGTAAATTAATGTTAAAATGAAAAAATAAGGAAAAACAATCAAAGGAAAATCCCATGAACTATAATCTGTTTTCAGGTTTTAACGTTTTACTTTTAAGTTAGTTACACTATTAGAGTACCAGTTGATCGGTATTTGTTCAGCCGCAAATCTTCTAAACATTCTGCAAGTCCTCAAACGCAATACTGGATTAGCTTTAAACAGGTCAATATTTACAGCAGTATTCAAAGAAAATTATGCAACCGCTGCAATGTGCAGGATTAAAGCTTATATTTTGGGAAAATACAAGTAAAATGTAGTGTACATGTAAGTCTTGAACTACGAAATATATGATTTCGATTTCAGTAAAACATTGTTGAAAGCAATGTTGTTAGGCGACTATCAGAAATTAGTGATTCTAAATCCAACTCTCCTAACCGCCTGCACTAAAAAATATATAACACAGGTTTTTATCGTCTCAAATGGAGGATGCAAACCTTCCTTCCCAACTGTTTCTACTGATTGACTTAAAACAAACTGAACTAATGAACTAAAGAATCACTTACCAACTAATCATGTAATCTATCCAATATCATACAATGCTAATTAAGTTTGATAGTATTTGCGATCGGTATCCAAAGTATCGCCACGCCACATAGAAGTTATTATTCATGTATAAAATAATTTACCCCGCTGTTTCATCTCAAAATCAAGTCCAAAATCAACACGGGGTTTTGGATCAATTGTACGAAGCCGTGCCAAGTTAAAACGCCATGTAAATAAACTCGGGGAATGTACAGTTAAAATATGTCCAATCCTATTTTTTATTATATAACATTGATATTAACAAGTTTAATAAAGTCACTGAAGCTAGAAATTTAAACTCAAGAGGAGGCGAATAGTACATTGATCCCCGGGACTGATACTGCGATAATGTGCAATGCTTTGTAATGTTGTGGTATTTTATCGATGACAAATGATAAGGCGTGACAAGATTCACGTTTACTTATTTTGACTATAAATACCGAATGCATCATTTTTACTACATATCAGGAACCCCTTCAATAGATGAATGTACAGTCTTAAAGAAGTATGCACTTCGTGACCACTCCATCTCTATGTTTGCAAATGCCATTGTTGACACTTTAGATAATACATTTTACGATTGAAATAGTATATAACCATTGTTCAATCTTCACCATGGTGTTAAAAATAATGTGTTTTGCACTGTAAAGTGAAATATTTGATGATTAACAATCTTCTATTTGAAAAATGGGGAAAAGGCCATACAACTATAAAAGGCCATAAAGCATGGCCGAAAAACATGTCTATGAGCTCAGAATGCCAGGTCTCACCATCTTTATATTTAGGTCACGACTGGATGACTTTGTCACATGCCACGTGTCATTCTACCGTTCCGGCTTCCACGGTCCCTGTATTAAAAATAAAAACTTTCTAGAAAACTGTATTAAAAATATCATTTCACCATGAAATTAATACAAATGTAGTTATGTCGTTGGTCTTCATTATTGGAAAGTTTAAAGTAATTTTATTAAAAAACAACAAAATTAGAGCAGGGCGTCCAAGACTGTAAGATCACCCCTCGTACAGTGTTTTTTTTAATAAAAATAATATGTTTTCTTTAAGTAAAGTACCCATGATGATTAAAATATCAACCAAACAATTCGAAAAATTATGAATAGGGACCCCATGTAAATTTTTTTTCCTAATGATGAACCTATTTAGTACTCAAAAGAGGATCTCCTTTTTCTGATTTTTGTTGCATGAAAAGATTATTCAAAAAGGGGTATAAAACTTCTTCAAAAGTAGAAGGGTATTAAAAGTCTAGTTTTGAAGATGTCACTTTTCGACAACCAAAATTATGCTGAAAACAATAATATAGTACGAGTTTTCCCGATGAGAAAATAATATGGGATATGTGGTTTTTTAACTTTAACGCATTTCAATACCAATCCATTTTTCAGAAGTTGTTGATATAGGGCATGGTCTACATTGCATAACACAGTACAACCTTGGAATATATACTTGCAGATGTAACCTACATATAATCATACAATTTCCAATTGATCATTGGAAACCACCTAATATGAAAAATCATACAATTCATACGAAGTCGTCTAACGACATTGCGTTTGAAACCTTATTATTTACGACACCATCGTTATCGTTGCCGCAAATTTTTGAAAATCGCCCTGACGTAACCGTCATGGTATAACAGTGTAAAGTAGAAAACAGCTATATAACTGCACTTTATTGTTACCTTTGTTGAAAGCAATTGAGGCCTTGTAGACTTCAAAGACTTGGCAATCTGGAATAAATCTACTTCCTGTTCCAATTCAATGTTCTCTACCGCAGTTGAGGCCAGGGAAAACAAACCACTCCTGTCTGCACCATTTCTAGAATAAGTGTTACAAAGTACCAAGGTCAGATAAAAGAAATAAACGTTAGATTTAAGTGTGAATTTACGTCACAAAGTGTAAAGTTATTGTTAAGACACAGGGAAAATAAAATACTAAGATAGCAGTCGCGGATCCGGGGGGGGCATGCCCCCCCCTAAGTTGGGCCCAGCAAAAAAAATTGGGCCCCAAAAAAATGTTGGGCCGAAAAAGGCCTTATGGCCCCAAAAAGTAGGCCTTTTGGTCATTACTAGGCCTCGTAAGGCCTTATTTTTTGATTTCAGGCCAAATTTTGAAGAAAAAGGGCCTCAAAATTCCAAAATTTGGGCCCACATTTTCTGTTTTAGGGGTCCAACATTTTTTTCTGTGACCGGAAATTTGGGCCCCCCCCCCTTTTTGGTTCCTGGATCTGCCACTGGATAGTCCCGGTTTTTCACGAAAAACTCCGGATTCTTATTAAAGGAGACGATGCTGAAAACTCCACTCACCACTTGATAAATTGTGCGCAACAATCAATAATGTGAATTTTTTGTTTCATATTTTAACGTTTCGTCCAACATGTTTGTTTGCCTTTCTCCAACTGCTTGGAGTTGTTAATTGATTGACCTCGAGAATTAATTAACACTTTATTCACATACTTGATGATTGGTTATTGCAAGGGTTTCTACTCATACCTGTGCACTCTCTCTCTTTCTTGCATGATTTTTTGGTATAACGAAACATACGAGTAAATACTTATTTGTGAAGTTTTCTTAGTTTTTTTTAATTGAATTAAATAACATGCTCCTTTGACCACAACCTGTGACTTAATCTTTTGAATCAACATAGCGAAAACACTTGTCACAGAACATGACTTTATCCTTTTAAATTACAAATACACATTTACTTGTACACTTCAGTGCATATATGCTAAATTGAACATCACATATCAGGACAATAGTAAATGAAACAAGGCATTAACATGACAAAATGTCACCACCTAAAACAATTTGGTCAATTTAAAGCAAGTTGAAAAAATACCTCTTTGACTTTTTTTGACATTGAGAAGGTCATTGAAGGTCAAATATGAAATGTAAAGTCAGATTTGAACTTCTGAGAACATGTAGATGATTTTGAAAAAAAAATTAAGTGAATTTGAAGCAAGTTGAAAAAATACCTTTTTGACCTTGAAAAGGTCATTGAAGGTCAAATGTCAAATCTAAAGTCAGATTTGAACTTCTGAGAACATATAGATGATTTTGAAAAAAAATTAGTCAATTTGAAGCAAGTTGAAAAAAGACCTTTTTTGACCTTGAGAAGGTCATTGAAGATCAAAGGTCAAATCTAAAGTCAGATTTGAACTTCTGAGAACTTGTAAAGTCAAATTTGATCTTCTGAAAAGATGTAGATGATTTTGAAAAAAAAATTTGGTCAATTTGAAGCAAGTTGAAAACAGACCTTTTTGACCTTTTTTGACCTTGAGAAGGTCATTAAAGGTCAAATGTCAAATCTAAAGTCATATTTGAATTTCTGAGAACATGTAGATGATTTTGAAAAAAAATTTTAGTCAATTTGAAGCAAGATGAAAAAATACCTTTTTGACCTTTTTTTACATTGAGAAGGTCATTGAATGTCAAATGTCAAATCTAAAGTCAGATTTGAATTTCTGAGAACATGTAGATGATTTTGAAAAAAAATTTAGTCAATTTGAAGCAAGTTGAAAAAAGACCTTTTTGACCTTTTTTGACTTTGAGAAGGTCATTGAAGGTCAAATGTCAAATCTTAAGTCAAATCTAAAGTCAGATTTGAATTTCTGAGAACACGTAGATGATTTTGAAATTTTTTTTTAGTCAATTTGAAGCAAGTTGAAAACAGACCTTTTTGACCTTTTTTGACTTTGAGAAGGTCATTGAAGGTCAAATGTCAAATCTAAAGTCAGATTTGAATTTCTGAGAACACGTGGATGATTTTGAAAATTTTTTTTAGTCAATTTGAAGCAAGTTGAAAACAGACCTTTTTGACCTTTTTTTTACCTTGAGAAGGTCATTGAAGGTCAAATGTCAAATCTAAAGTCAGATTTGAAGGTCAAATGTCAAATCTAAAGTCAAATCTAAAGTCAGATTTGAATTTCTGAGAACATGTAGATGATTTTGAAAAAAAGTTTAGTCAATGTGAAGCAAGTTGAAAAAAGACCTTTTTGACCTTGAGAAGGTCATTGAAGGTCAAATGTCAAATCTTAAGTCAGATTTGAACTTCTGAGAACATGTAGATGATTTAGAAAAAAATTGAAGTCAATCTAGCCAGTATTTGTTAAGTTATAGGAAGTTGTAAGAAATTGTTACAGACGCCGGACGCCAACCGCCGTCGCAAAAAAACGGAGACCATAACAATATGTCACCACTTTTGGTGGTGACATAAAAATAAAGACTATTGTCCATTATATTGAATTTCTTGCATTAACAGTTTTGAAACTGATTTTATTTCTGAAAGAACAGGTCCATTTAACAGACTATTGGTCAACTTAGACTTTTTCCAAAAATCTCATTCTTCCATTTACTTTCAAAACCGATTGCAAGTTGGAGATAAACCTTTTTTCTTGAGGTGTGCAATTTCAAAAAGTGGCATTAGTTTTCAGTTTCTTTGAAAAATTGGCAGTAAGAACCCCTATCACAAGACTGTCTGAATGTGGGTACACACTATGTTTACCATCAAAATAATATAAAAACTTATCAATACATAGAATTTTTTATTATATGGAACATATGGCATACGAGCATTTGGAGTACAACATTAAAAAATCAAGCTATGTATGAAGTTTACCAATGCAAATCTGGAAAACATTGTCATTTTTTGTTCACTTTGTTATCAAGTTTTAGCATGGTGCTCATTTCCTTTCGTTGAAAACCTAACCATCAGCCCATTCTCCCACAAAAAAGATATTGAACTGTATAATGCAGAGACTGTAAAGTAGCTTCTCTGCAAATACCATTGTTGTGGGAGTTTGGGCTCACCACTAAAACTCAACTTTTGTGATGAAAATTAGGCTGACTGGTTTATGTTTTCAATATGGCTGCTAACCTGGGCAAACATGTACACTACATAACTGCATGTACAGATTAGGCCATTAAAAATTAATTATATGTTGGCATTCTGATGAAGGGCCTTATATTAAAAACTACAAAACCTTTATTTATTTAAAGGGTTTTATATATTATTTAATAGTGAAAATGCAATAACACATAGTGGAAAAGCAAGTAACACCTCTTGATTCAGATGACCTTGTTAATGAAGACAATACTAAAGCTTATATACATGTAGTTTTTAATCAATCTTGGAACTCATTTCAATACAATATAATTCATGATCACAATTCCCTGTCATCTATATACATTACAAGTACATGTACAGAGTACATGGGGACATTTTGTTTTTGAAAACATAGAATTTAGTGACATTAATTTTTAAAAAATTGATTGCCCTAAGTGTTTTTCTAAACAGGGAATAAGAAGAAATTATTTTAGGCAATCTTTGAGTGCCATGCCATTCATACATGATGCTGCATTATATTTTATGATATATATTGAAATTCAAATATAGGAACTGTAAATTGGCAAATAACTTTAAAACTAAGTCTCCATACAGACATTTAATTTCAAATTCCAATGTAGATGCCAATGGGCATCTACATTGGAAATGCCCATGTCATGGGCATTTAAAATAATAATCACATACGAACTCTTAAAACATGCTTATATTAGGATACTGCTAGAGTCTCAAAAGGCAACAAGAACATTCATTTTTGAAACAGGAAAATTTGTTCCCCCGAAATCCCCATTTATTCTCAAGATTTTCATGTAATTGCCCGTGAGAATTTATCAAAAATATTTTTATTTCCATTCACATGTCTTGTTATCAGTGGAAATCAAAATTAAGCCAATTGCTTTCATTTCTTGTATTAGAAAACGGCAAAATTTTGACAAAAATAGCATCTTTCAAAGTTGACCTTTAAACCACCCTAATGTCAAGGTCAAATGTCTAAATTCTCAGAAATCACATTTTAAGTAATAAGTCATACTTCCTCTTCAATTCCATGTCAATATATACTTGTTTTGTAGGGGGGCTAAAAGAGGGGTTTACCGCCACCTGTCCTTTATGTTTCATTCGAAACAGCTGTTCCCAACGTGACATTGGTTGCATTTTCCATGCTACCATGGCCATCCGTGATACTATTTTGTGTTGATGTAGCACCTTTGCATTTGCAGTCGTTAAACATCTCCTTCACAGCGTTGCGAAACCCAAAGTGACTGAACGAATAAATAATAGGATTGATGCTACAATTGAAAAACATCATGTAGACCGAAAGTTGATATAGGGATCCGGTGTAATGATCTTTTATTATTCGCAGACGTTTTAATAGAACATAAGTCGTTTGACCTGTATAGCATGTAAAGAATGCAACAGCTACTATAATGAGGGTACGTATAACAGCATTCCTTGATTTAACCATTTGTAAATTTCTCTCTTCCGATCCTAGCCCGGAGTTTGTTTCTTTACTAAGTTTTACAAGAATTCTGCCATAGCAAAATATAAGTACGCAAATTGGAATGAGATATTTTATGGTATATACATAGACACCAAAACCCATATGGAAATTTACGTTTATCCATCGTAACCATAGCAAGCATTCATGTCCCCTCAGGACTGTTGATCCTATATCATATGTCTCGTTTATGAAGGGCAATATCCACACCATTGACATGACGATCCGTATTCGTTTCTTTGTGACAACTGTTTTATAAGTCAATGGGTAAATTATAGCAATGTATCGCTCAACCGTTAATGTGACAAGGTTCCATGTTGAAACATTCATCGTTGCCCATGTGAAATATTCTGACAACCATACTCTACATACAAAGGTTGCAAGCGGTCCAGGTCCAGTAATCCAGTCCATGCTGATAAACGTTTTATTCAGAAAAATGAACATTGCCGCAAGCATATCTATAATGCTTTGATGAATTATGAGCATATTGTTTATCTTATGTCGGAGTTTCTCAGATTTTAAAAACACAAACGCAACGAGAAAATTTCCCAAAACGCCAGTGCCGCAAACCACATTGTATCCTATTTGCTCTTCTGATGTAATATATGTATTAACAGTAAACCGTTCTTGTAAATCTACCATAGTTGTATTTCGTGGCATCTCATCTTGAGAAACATTATCCATCTTTCAAAACCGTATTATTCGAGATATTAATACAAATACCCTTTATATACGTGCATATTTTTGTCGAAATCAGCTAAATAGTGACTATCTATTGGATAACTTGTAATTAATAACATATAAATAAAATGACACGAGTTCACACAAGATTTTTATTATACTCCTGACAGACTTATGTTGTTTATAACCATTTTGACCAGGGGTTGAGTAAACTGATCGAGTTACCAAGTACGTATATGACAGGGGAGTAAACGAATGACCTAAGTGTATGTTTTACACAGACAAATACACAATGCAAGGGACTTTTACGTTCATGGAGCTTATGATTTGTTTTTTTAACCAAATCGACTGTCTCACCCCGGATTAGCCTGACTACGGTAAAGTCAGACACCGTTGTCACAAATGGCGGACATAACCGTCGCTTCAATTAGATTTTCATGAACTGTATGTTTAATAGAGCACCTAGACTAAATTCCTTTGGAACAACAATCAATCAAAGTGTCTTAATACTCATAGTACAGTTAATAATGTTCTACCATCGAAATAAAGTATTTAATTTAACCGATCAAAATGAGATACGGGACAACGGACACTGTAATTACCATATGCCGTTGTCTTTCTAAACTCAAATTCAGATTCCGTTGTCATTGACGATATCGAAGAGGCTATATTGTGGCGATTGGATCTTTTTTACTTTCTTTTTTTATGAATTGGAACAATGATACCTTTACTCAATATCTTTGGAAAATAACAATTGTTCAAACATGAATTCAGTATTTTCATAATACATGGTACCATGTAATATTTACCATATTTTAGCATCTCATTTAGCAATAAATCAGGCCCTCTACTTTTACCCTTCTTCATAGAGTTTCAATTTTCATATATCTCTTTGTGGCTTATATCATAATCAAGTTTATTAATAGAGCTAATTTCATTTTCTAACTTTGCTATCTGTGGCATTAAATTGTTGTCATCCGTTGATGAATTCAGTTTTTTAAAATATTATAAAATATAAAATATTTCAATTTTTTAACTTTTAATGTATCATATGAAATCCCATTTTCGATCAAATTGGGTCGTGACTTTTCACGTCAATTTTGAAAGGAAGGCTTGTCAAATACCTAACTAGTGAAGAAAAACTTCATCAGAACCAATGGTTCTCAAATGTCGTCTCAAATGGAGGATGCAAACCTTCCTTCCCAACTGTTTCTACTGATTGACTTAAAACAAACTGAACTTAAATGAACTAAAGAATCACTTACCAACTACTCATGTAATCTATCCAATATCATACAATGCTAATTAAGTTTGATAGTATTTGCGATCGGTATCCAAAGTATCGCCACGCCACATAGAAGTTATTATTCATGTATAAAATAACTTACCCGCTGTTTCATCTCAAAATCAAATCCAAAATCAACATGGGGTTTCGGATCAATTGAATGAAGCCGTGCCAAGTTAAAACGCCATGTAAATAAACGCGTGGAATGTACAGTTAAAATATGTCCAATCCTATTTTTTATTATATAACATTGATATTAACAAGTTTAATAAAATCACTGAAGCTAGAAATTTAAACTCAAGGGGAGGCGAATAGTACATTGATTCCCGGGACTGATACTGCGATAATGTGCAATGCTTTGTAATGTTGTGGTATTTTAGCGATGACAAATGATAACGTAATGATCACGTTTACTTATTTTGACTATAAATACCGAATGCATCATTTTTTAAGTCTTAAAGATGCATTTCGTGACCACTCCATTTTTATGTTTGCAAATACCATTGTTGACACTTTAGATAATACATTTTACGATTGAAATAGTATATAACCATCGTTCAATCTTCACAATGGTGTTAAAAATAATGTGTTTTGCATTGTAAAGTGAAATATTTGATGATTAACAATCTTCTATTTGAAAAATGGGGAAAAGGCCATACAACTATAAAAGGCCATAAAGCATGGCCGAAAAACATGTCTATGAGCTCAGAATGCCAGGTCTCACCATCTTTATATTTAGGTCACGACTGGATGACTTTGTCACATGCCACGTGTCATTCTACCGTTCCGGCTTCCACGGTCCCTGTATTAAAAATAAAACTTTCTAGAAAACTGTATTAAAAATATCATTTCACCATGAAATTAATACAAATGTAGTTATGTCGTTGGTCTTCATTATTGGAAAGTTTAAAGTAATTTTATTAAAAAACAACAAAATTAGAGCAGGGCGTCCAAGACTGTAAGATCACCCCTCGTACAGTGTTTTTTTTAATAAAAATAATATGTTTTCTTTAAGAAAAGTACCCATGATGATTAAAATATCAACCAAACAATTCGAAAAATTATGAATAGGGACCCCATGTAAATTTTTTTCCTAATGATGAACCTATTTAGTACTCAAAAGAGGATCTCCTTTTTCTGATTTTTGTTGCATGAAAAGATTATTCAAAAAGGGGTATAAAACTTCTTCAAAAGTAGAAGGGTATTAAAAGTCTAGTTTTGAAGATGTCACTTTTCGACAACCAAAATTATGCTGAAAACAATAATATAGTACGAGTTTTCCCGATGAGAAAATAATATGGGATATGTGTTTTTTAACTTTAACGCATTTCAATACCAATCCATTTTTCAGAAGTTGTTGATATAGGGCATGGTCTACATTGCATAACACAGTACAACCTTGGAATATATACTTGCAGATGTAACCTACATATAATCATACAATTTCCAATTGATCATTGGAAACCACCTAATATGAAAAATCATACAATTCATACGAAGTCGTCTAACGACATTGCGTTTGAAACCTTATTATTTACGACACCATCGATATCGTAGCCGCAAATTTTTGAAAATCGCCCTGACGTAACCGTCATGGTATAACAGTGTAAAGTAGAAAACAGCTATATAACTGCACTTTATTGTTACCTTTGTTGAAAGCAATTGAGGCCTTGTAGACTTCAAAGACTTGGCAATCTGGAATAAATCTACTTCCTGTTCCAATTCAATGTTCTCTACCGCAGTTGAGGCCAGGGAAAACAAACCACTCCTGTCTGCACCATTTCTAGAATAAGTGTTACAAAGTACCAAGGTCAGATAAAAGAAATAAACGTTAGATTTAAGTGTGAATTTACGTCACAAAGTGTAAAGTTATTGTTAAGACACAGGGAAAATAAAATACTAAGATAGCAGTCGCGGATCCGGGGGGGGGGGCATGCCCCCCCCCCCCTAAGTTGGGCCCAGCAAAAAAAATTGGGCCCCAAAAAAATGTTGGGCCAAAAAAGGCCTTATGGCCCCAAAAAGTAGGCCTTTTGGTCATTACTAGGCCTCGTAAGGCCTTATTTTTTGATTTCAGGCCAAATTTTGAAGAAAAAGGGCCTCAAAATTCCAAAATTTGGGCCCACATTTTCTGTTTTAGGGGTCCAACATTTTTTTCTGTGACCGGAAATTTGGGCCCCCCTTTTTGGTTCCTGGATCTGCCACTGGATAGTCCCGGTTTTTCACGAAAAACTCCGGATTCTTATTAAAGGAGACGATGCTGAAAACTCCACTCACCACTTGATAAATTGTGCGCAACAATCAATAATGTGAATTTTTTGTTTCATATTTTAACATTTCGTCCAACATGTTTGTTTGCCTTTCTCCAACTGCTTGGAGTTGTTAATTGATTGACCTCGAGAATTAATTAACACTTTATTCACATACTTGATGATTGGTTATTGCAAGGGTTTCTACTCATACCTGTGCACTCTCTCTCTTTCTTGCATGATTTTTTGGTATAACGAAACATACGAGTAAATACTTATTTGTGAAGTTTTCTTAGTTTTTTTTAATTGAATTAAATAACATGCTCCTTTGACCACAACCTGTGACTTAATCTTTTGAATCAACATAGCGAAAACACTTGTCACAGAACATGACTTTATCCTTTTAAATTACAAATACACATTTACTTGTACACTTCAGTGCATATATGCTAAATTGAACATCACATATCAGGACAATAGTAAATGAAACAAGGCATTAACATGACAAAATGTCACCACCTAAAACAATTTGGTCAATTAAAAGCAAGTTGAAAAAATACATCTTTGACTTTTTTGACATTGAGAAGGTCATTGAAGGTCAAATATGAAATGTAAAGTCAGATTTGAACTTCTGAGAACATGTAGATGATTTTGAAAAAAAAATTAAGTAAATTTGAAGCAAGTTGAAAAAAGACCTTTTTGACCTTGAAAAGGTCATTGGAGGTCAAATGTCAAATCTAAAGTCAGATTTGAACTTCTGAGAACATATAGATGATTTTGAAAAAAAATTAGTCAATTTGAAGCAAGTTGAAAAAAGACCTTTTTGACCTTGAGAAGGTCATTGAAGGTCAAAGGTCAAATCTAAAGTCAGATTTGAACTTCTGAGAACTTGTAAAGTCAAATTTGAACTTCTGAAAAGATGTAGATGATTTTGAAAAAAAAATTTGGTCAATTTGAAGCAAGTTGAAAACAGACCTTTTTGACCTTTTTTGACCTTGAGAAGGTCACTAAAGGTCAAATGTCAAATCTAAAGTCATATTTGAATTTCTGAGAACATGTAGATGATTTTGAAAAAAAAATTTAGTCAATTTGAAGCAAGATGAAAAAATACCTTTTTGACCTTTTTTTACATTGAGAAGGGCCATTGAAGGTCAAATGTCAAATCTAAAGTCAGATTTGAATTTCTGAGAACATGTAGATGATTTTGAAAAAAAATTTAGTCAATTTGAAGCAAGTTGAAAAAAGACCTTTTTGACCTTTTTTGACTTTGAGAAGGTCATTGAAGGTCAAATATCAAATCTTAAGTCAAATCTAAAGTCAGATTTGAATTTCTGAGAACACGTAGATGATTTTGAAAATTTTTTTTAGTCAATTTGAAGCAAGTTGAAAACAGATCTTTTTGACCTTTTTTGACTTTGAGAAGGTCATTGAAGGACAAATGTCAAATCTAAAGTCAGATTTGAATTTCTGAGAACACGTAGATGATTTTGAAAATTTTTTTTAGTCAATTTGAAGCAAGTTGAAAACAGACCTTTTTGACCTTTTTTGACCTTGAGAAGGTCATTGAAGGTCAAATGTCAAATCTAAAGTCAGGTTTGAAGGTCAAATGTCAAATCTAAAGTCAAATCTAAAGTCAGATTTGAATTTCTGAGAACATGTAGATGATTTTGAAAAAAAGTTTAGTCAATGTGAAGCAAGTTGAAAAAAGACCTTTTTGACCTCGAGAAGGTCATTGAAGGTCAAATGTCAAATCTTAAGTCAGATTTGAACTTCTGAGAACATGTAGATGATTTAGAAAAAAATTGAAGTCAATCTAACCAGTATTTGTTAAGTTATAGGAAGTTGTAAGAAATTGTTACAGACGCCGGACGCCAACCGCCGTCGCAAAAAAACGGAGACCATAACAATATGTCACCACTTTTGGTGGTGACATAAAAATAAAGACTATTGTCCATTATATTGAATTTCTTGCATTAACAGTTTTGAAACTGATTTTATTTCTGAAAGAACAGGTCCATTTAACAGACTATTGGTCAACTTAGACTTTTTCCAAAAATCTCATTCTTCCATTTACTTTCAAAACCGATTGCAAGTTGGAGATAAACCTTTTTTCTTGAGGTGTGCAATTTCAAAAAGTGGCATTAGTTTTCAGTTTCTTTGAAAAATTGGCAGTAAGAACCCCTATCACAAGACTGTCTGAATGTGGGTACACACTATGTTTACCATCAAAATAATATAAAAACTTATCAATACATAGAATTTATTATATGGAACATATGGCATACGAGCATTTGGAGTACAACATTAAAAAAATCAAGCTATGTATGAAGTTTACCAATGCAAATCTGGAAAACATTGTCATTTTTTGTTCACTTTGTTATCAAGTTTTAGCATGGTGCTCATTTCCTTTCGTTGAAAACCTAACCATCAGCCCATTCTCCCACAAAAAAGATATTGAACTGTATAATGCAGAGACTGTAAAGTAGCTTCTCTGCAAATACCATTGTTGTGGAAGTTTGGGCTCACCACTAAAACTCAACTTTTGTGATGAAAATTAGGCTGACTGGTTTATGTTTTCAATATGGCTGCTAACCTGGGCAAACATGTACACTACATAACTGCATGTACAGATTAGGCCATTAAAAATTAATTATATGTTGGCATTCTGATGAAGGGCCTTATATTAAAAACTACAAAACCTTTATTTATTTAAAGGGTTTTATATATTATTTAATAGTGAAAATGCAATAACACATAGTGGAAAAGCAAGTAACACCTCTTGATTCAGATGACCTTGTTAATGAAGACAATACTAAAGCTTATATACATGTAGTTTTTAATCAATCTTGGAACTCATTTCAATACAATATAATTCATGATCACAATTCCCTGTCATTTATATACATTACAAGTACATGTACAGAGTACATGGGGACATTTTGTTTTTGAAAACATAGAATTTAGTGACATTAATTTAAAAAAAATTGATTGCCCTAAGTGTTTTTCTAAACAGGGAATAAGAAGAAATTATTTTAGGCAATCTTTGAGTGCCATGTCATTCATACATGATGCTGCATTATATTTTATGATATATATTGAAATTCAAATATAGGAACTGTAAATTGGCAAATAACTTTAAAACTAAGTCTCCATACAGACATTTAATTTCAAATTAAAGCATGCTTATATTAGGATACTGCTAGAGTCTCAAAAGGCAACAAGAACATTCATTTTTGAAACAGGAAAATTTGGTCCCCCGAAAAATCCCCATTTATTCTCAAGATTTTCATGTAATTGCCCGTGAGAATTTATCAAAAATATTTTTATTTCCATTCACATGTCTTGTTATCAGTGGAAATCAAAATTAAGCCAATTGCTTTCATTTCTCTTGTATTAGAAAACGGCAAAATTTTGACAAAAATAGCATCTTTCAAAGTTGACCTTTAAACCACCCTAATGTCAAGGTCAAATGTCTAAATTCTCAGAAATCACATTTTAAGTAATAAGTCATACTTCCTCTTCAATTCCATGTCAATATATACTTGTTTTGTAGGGGGGCTAAAAGAGGGATTTACCGCCACCTGTCCTTTATGTTTCATTCGAAACAGCTGTTCCTAACGAGACATTGGTTGCATTTTCCATGCTACCATGGCCATCCGTGATACTATTTTGTGTTGATGTAGCACCTTTGCATTTGCAGTCGTTAAACATCTCCTTCACAGCGTTGCGAAACCCAAAGTGACTGAACGAATAAATGATAGGATTGATGCTACAATTGAAAAACAAAACGTAGACCGAAAGTTGATATAGGGATCCGGTGTAATGATCTTTTATTATTCGCAGACGTTTTAATAGAGTATAAGTCGTTTGACCTGTATAGCATGTAAAGAATGCAACAGCTACTATAATGAGGGTACGTATAACAGCATTCCTTGATTTAACCATTTGCAAATTTCTCTCTTCCGATCCTAGCCCGGAGTTTGTTTCTTTACTAAGTTTTACAAGAATTCTGCCATAGCAAAATATAAGTACGCAAATTGGAATGAGATATTTTATGGTATATACATAGACACCAAAACCCATATGGAAATTTACGTTTATCCATCGTAACCATAGCAAGCATTCATGGCCCCTCAGGACTGTTGATCCTATGTCATATGTCTCGTTTATGAAGGGCAATATCCACACCATTGACATGACGATCCGTATTCGTTTCTTTGTGACAACTGTTTTATAAGTCAATGGGTAAATTATAGCAATGTATCGCTCAACCGTTAATGTGACCAGGTTCCATGTTGAAACATTCATCGTTGCCCATGTGAAATATTCTGACAACCAAACTCTACATACAAAGGTTGCAAGCGGTCCAGGTCCAGTAATCCAGTCCATGCTGATAAACGTTTTATTCAGAAAAATGAACATTGCCGCAAGCATATCTATAATGCTTTGATGAATTATGAGCATATTGTTTATCTTATGTCGGAGTTTCTCAGATTTTAAAAACACAAACGCAACGAGAAAATTTCCCAAAACGCCAGTGCCGCAAACCACATTGTATCCTATTTGCTCTTCTGATGTAATATATGTATTAACAGTAAACCGTTCTTGTAAATCTACCATAGTTGTATTTCGTGGCATCTCATCTTCAGTAACATTATCCATCTTTCAAAACCGTATTATTCGAGATATTAATACAAATACCCTTTATATACGTGCATATTTTTGTCGAAATCAGCTAAATAGTGACTATCTATTGGATAACTTGTAATTAATAACATATAAATAAAATGACACGAGTTCACACAAGATTTTTATTATACTCCTGACAGACTTATGTTGTTTATAACCATTTTGACCAGGGGTTGAGTACACTGATCGAGTTACCAAGTACGTATATGTCAGGGGAGTAAACGAATGACCTAAGTGTGTGTGTTACACAGACAAATACACAATGCAAGGGACTTTTACGTTCATGGAGCTTATGATTTGTTTTTTAACCAAATCGACTGTCTCATGCCGGATTAGCCTAACTACGGTAAAGTCAGATACCGTTGTCACAAATGGCGGACATAACCGTCGCTTCAATTAGATTTTCATGAACTGTATGTTTATAGAGCACCTAGACTAAATTCCTTTTGAACAACAATCAAAGTGTCTTAATACTCATAATACAGTTAATAATGTTCTACCCTCGAAATAAAGTCTTTAATTTAACCGATCAAAATGAGATACGGGACAACGGACACTGTAATTACCATATGCCGTTGTCTTTCTAAACTCAAATTCAGATTCCGTTGTCATTGACGATATCGAAGAGGCTATATTGTGGCGATTGGATCTTTTTTACTTTCTTTTTTTATGAATTGGAACAATGATACCTTTACTCAATATCTTTGGAAAATAACAATTGTTCAAACATGAATTCAGTATTTTCATAATACATGGTACCATGTAATATTTACCATATTTTAGCATCTCATTTAGCAATAAATCAGGCCCTCTACTTTTACCCTTCTTCATAGAGTTTCAATTTTCATATATCTCTTTGTGGCTTATATCATAATCAAGTTTATTAATAGAGCTAATTTCATTTTCTAACTTTGCTATCTGTGGCATTAAATTGTTGTCATCCGTTGATGAATTCAGTTTTTTAAAATATAATAAAATATAAAATATTTCAATTTTTTAACTTTTAATGTATCATATGAAATCCCATTTTCGATCAAATTGGGTCGTGACTTTTCACGTCAATTTTGAAAGGAAGGCTTGTCAAATACCTAACTAGTGAAGAAAAACTTCATCAGAACCAAGCAGGCTTTCTCCCAAAATTTAGAACAACAGACAACCTCTTCATCTTATCCCATATTATGTCAGATCTAAAACAACGGAAAATACCTTTATTTTTTAGCTTTCATTGACCTAAAAAAGGCATTTGACACGGTGAATCACGATGGTCTCATGCTAAAACTTCTTAAAATTGGTCTTGATGGAAAATTTTACAAAACGGTGAAATCCATGTATAAAGGAGAGGAGGGAAGAGAAGCAAAGGACTCTGTAATACCTAACTCAGAAGAGAGACAATATGTTGAAAATACCAATCCCCCATCAAATGAACTCCAAGAGACTTCTAAATTACAATCTTGTGTATCTCTGTCAAATGGAACCACCGACTTTTTTCCCTCTACAGTAGGTGTAAAACAAGTCCAATCCTTTTCAACATTTTCATTAATGATGTTGTAGATGTTCTTGGAGATAATGCTAAATATGGATACAAAGTTGACTCCACAATGACTATTAATACCCTATTATATGCAGATGATCTACTGTGATATTCTCTACCTCTTTCATAGAGATGCAAAATAACATCAACAAACTCGAGTCATATTGTGCTGAATGAAAATTACAAATAAGCATTAAAAAATCAAAAATCCTGCTAGGAATAACTCTTTCAAAAAATGGTATAACTCAAAATACGAAAAGGATTCTTGTACTTAAGGCTCAAAAAGCTTGGTTTCACCTTAAGCACACTCTATACTCTAACAGCATAAAATCGATTTTAATCTTGCTCTTATTTGACTCTTGTATTAAACCCATTATTACATATGGCAGTGAGGTGTGGGGCCTCATTGATAACCCCCAAGCGAATTTATTTCAACTCAATAATTGCAAAGAAAAACTATTTCTGCAATGTTGTAAATGGTCTATAAATGTCTCTACTAAATGCCCCAATCTCGGAGTCTTGGGAAAGCTAGGTAGATTTCCAATTAAATATGATATACAAATAGCTATGTTGAAATATTGGCTTCACTTAGAAACTTTGCCTAAGCAGCGTTTACTTTATAAAATATTTCAGAATGCAAAACTAAATAATTCACAGTGGTATAAGGTAATCAAACAAATATTAAAGAGTGTAGATATGGATGTAACAAATATAAAAATACCTAACACTGTATCGTCTAAAAACTTGCTTATCACTAGAATTGACCTTTTGCGATCAGAATTCAGGAATTTTGTTTATGGATACTGTTGTCATGTATTTCGTCTTATTGACGTCATATAGAAATGATATTAGACATGATGGAATCACGAAATGGCGGACACGTGGAAGTTTTGAGCTAAAAATATTATTGTTTCTTTTATGAAAACCATGGGTCGGATATTTACCAGGTATGCCGATTTGACTAGATCATGAGTATATCTATATATGTGCGAAGTTTGGGTAAAATTCATACTAAACATCGATGCCTATAAGCGCCCCCTGTTTTTTTCAAAATCGGGGGGCGCTTAACCGCTATCTAAATCATGTCCGTAAGATCTTAGACCAAGGGCGTTACAATACCCGGGAATTTATCGGTTCGTGCAGTACTTGTTTGTGATAGCGCCCTCTGTAGGTCACTGTGCTTATAGCCTACAGTAATACGGGGTAGGATATCGGGAATTCGGTCAGTTTCCATCCGTCGATTTCGCTATGAATTGAAGCAAGTGTGACCACTTTATCCACTTAAACAATTTGATAATTGATTAAATCTTTAAACAAAATCGATAAACACGTTATACACTTCCTATCTCCTTAGAAATTAGCATGTATTTATGGATTGTGTTTTCGAACAAGGCTCGACCCACTCCAATAGGGAAATCCTTATGCTAATTAGTATGACGTCATATTTTCCTGGGGAATCCTAGATTTCAAAGCCTCAGTCTGTTATTGTGTCAAATGTAAACGCTCTTTTACAGACAGAAAATTGACAGATTAGCTTTTAACTTTCAGCTTTGATGTTTAAATATTCTGTATTTCTACCGGACTTCTTGCTGAATATCATATAATATTGTTATAACTTGATTTGGACCATTGCCTGATTGATCATTCTGAAATTTTGATTGTGACTCATGATTGATTGGCGAGAAAAATAATTCCTATTGTTTTCCAGCGAAGTCAAAATGTTACAGCATGAGTTATAATGTGAGTTTGCATCATGTTAAATTCTGCTAGTGATTAGAAGTCCATGCACAAGCATACACATAAGAGACAAACACACCCAGGCTCCAGGCCGTGGATGGAAATATAAAACTATTTATGGCACAAACTGGTATTTAATAGACCGATATGTAGTGTCTGCCATGTATTGAAGGTAAACAATCTGCATTATTAATGTTACTTCAATCAATACATGGATTGTGCAATGGAAAAGCAATGGCACAATCAAAAATGTGCATATCAATCGTGAATATCTCTCGGTTCAAAGCTTATTTCCAACAAAATCGTGTCAAAATATGTGTCTGAGTAACAGTTATACATTATAAGATCGCAAACTCTTACCAATTATCAGCCGAATGGCTCATTTTCAACGAAATGTCCTTAAGACAACAGCCCTGGGTCGCGCCTGAGACCAAAAACTATTTCAAATAGCCCTCCCCTAATTATATTGGATAATCACATTTATGCGTGCGCGCGCAGCTCATCCACTGAACGAAACGCCACTTCCCGCTGAAATCACCGGGTATTGATCTTTCCCTTGCTTAGACTAGGTATGTGCTTAGCATGAATGTTGATCTAGTCAAATCGAACGCTTTCGTGAAAAATAAATCAATAAAGCACGAAATATAGAAGATAATCTCTCAAAATCAAACATCTAAAGCTGAGTGACCTAATTGTGACGTCACTACAAGATAGAATCCATCCGGTGATCGCAAATCAAATTGCAAATAACTTCAAAAAAGAATGGAAAATGCGTCTTCCTAACAGCACATCACAGAAGTATGCACAGGGAAAACTCAGAACTTATGACACCTTTAAGGATTCATTTGCTCCTGAAAAGTACTTAACTGATAATGTTTCACTTCAACTTAGACAAGTTTTTACTAAATTTAGACTAAGCAATGCTTCCTAGTCAACTCGTACCCAAGACAACTCGTACCCAAGACAACTGGTACCCAAGACAACTCGTACCCAAGCTTATGTTCAGTATTATGGGTGCATATTAGGGGAAAAATTGAGTTTGTAATGCTTTCATGTTATAATGTGAATCAAATAAGCCTCGATATTTTTTTGAATTTAGACGACATTTTTTCTCAATGGATCAGTAAAGCATTTTTTATTAAATAAAAGAAGTGCTTGAAGCACTTGTTCTCAACATTTTTTTGTCAAACATATATATAAATAAATATAATTACAACATTAGATCTGACACTTGTTCCAAACACTCATAAACATATAATATTTTGAAAAATGATTATAAACATATGTCTCTTCACTCGAACATCCTGAATCTGTGACCAATATAAAATAATAGTCAATATAAATTGACACTCAGCTCAAAATGTCACAAAATTAAATAAAGAAAGAGGCTCAATAGAGAGAGCTTTCTAGATGAGTGCAGCTTTTTTATTTTCTACACGATCATTATGGAATTTTCAGACAATATCGGAGGTGAGGTGAATTTTTATATTCTAAAATATCATCTCTGATTATAAAAAATGTATTTTGTACAAATTTTTTTGCTAGGCGATAAACTCGTTTTCAGGTTTAACCCTTTCTTTGTGGTTCAATCACATTGGAATTTTCACAGATGTTGTAGATAATATTAACCTATTAAACAAGACCAAGTACAATGGGTAAGCGTCGATGCCATTGTTATGGCTGTTGCTATGGTAATGATCGTTTTGGGTAGGCGGGGCACCCTTTTCCAAGCGGCTTTGGAAGATGAATTGTAGAGTTCTTTACATGCTGTATTCCTCCAAATGACCTAACGTGTTTTTTTTGTAAGACTGAATAATTTGTTCTATGTATTATCACAATGGAAACTACGCCCCATTGTCTCATTTATAAGTCATTGACACAAAGAAATCAAGGGTATATCTGTCATAATGATGGTCATGATTCAGTCACAGTTTCAATCTAGTCAAATGTTGTTGAAGGGGGATTTTACTGGCATGACGACAACGGTCCACCTCCACAGAGCCAACATTACCGAAGATACAATTGATTAAGCCTTTTCCATGGCCATACAACTACCCCAGGCTCACTAATCCCCAGACTATTCCCCATGTGACTAAATTCTAACTTCTTGCAAAGATGTTGCAACGGAGAGTCCGTTTGGACAGCAATAAAGCTATCATTAAAGCCTTCAATGGCAGTTTGCAGTCATTGAATGATGACATGTTTAAGGACAGAGTGAAACATTGCCTCAACTGCATTGACTTTGGTGGTGATTAATTTGAAGGACTATGAGTTAAAATGTAGTCTTACGTGTATATTTGATATATTTAGAGGTATTACAACATGTAGGAAAACTCTATAAATTATTTTCAAACGCGACTTAAAACAGGGTGCCCCACTTACCCAAAACAATTGTCACCATAGCAACAGCAATAACAATGGAATTGATGCTAACCCATTGTACTTGGTCTTGTTTAATAGGTTAATATTGTCTTCATCATCTGTGAAAATTTCAACGTAATTGACTAAAGTATGAAGAAATAAGAGCAGTTGGTTACTTACTTTCTGATCGGGCCTCGTAACTATAGAAACAACATATTTTGTTTTTTAGGTCCTTAATTATCTAAAGTCTTACAAAATGTGAACACATATTTGTTGAATTGATCAGAATTTTTTTTCCCCATTCATCCATTTTTCCATGTTAAAGTATAGGGGGGCTGAGATTCCCGGGAATTCCTGAGGTTGACTCATTACTTTATATGGTTTTGAATCGATGATAAGTTTATAGAGGGAAATGCTGTTCCATCAACTTATTTGATTTTGACTGAAATTAAACGGATTACGTTATTCACACTGGGAGCTACAAAATATTGGGTTACGGATTTATTAAAACGTACTTTTATCTCGCATTCTCGGTTTACCTGCGTATCATGATTTATGATCATGATTTATCGTTTATGCTTTGCTCACACAAGTTCAGATTCACCTTATGGGTGCCTACCGATTACTGCCAACCGATCACCGGCAGACGTTGCGCCGGGAGAATTTTCACAATCAAAATGTATTGACGTGTCGCAAAAAGCTCGCGCACGCATTGTTACACATTTTGTGGCGTAATCCAGAGGATCCTCGCTTTTAACATGATAGAATGTGACGTTTTTGAGTAAAATGTACACTCATGAAAATCCTTTCGTCCTCATTTACCTCTATATCTCAAAACATTTTAGACGAATAACTCTGATATCATATATATATATTGTTAATGGGCTAGGAGCATCATAAAACACGAATTAATTGATATTTTAGGTGAAATAAATATACGTGTTGCTGTGCTTGAAAATAGGCGAATGGCGTATATTAGCCATATTTTAATGAATTTTGAAAACCTTTCGTCCTCCACTTTTTCACATACAACAGAAAACACATACTTTTGTGAACAAAATCAACTATTTATTAATAAACTAGAGTTTAGGAGCAAAATAATCATGTATGATTTATTAAAAATTGATCTCGTATTTTTTGTTTAATGTACACCTGAAAAGTTGAAGGTACCAAAAAATGAGCAAAAAAGGTCGCTGTCAACAGATTCTATTTTTCAGACTCTATGACGTCACAATATGGGACGCTTACTAAAATTCATCCTTTGAAATAAAACTTCCATCTACCTTTATCCAGACGAAAAATAAGTATAATAGTCATATATTGTTTGAGTTATGAGCGTTTAAAGACGAAAAATAATTCAAAATGTAACGTGTCAACATGGGATATTTGCCAGATGTTTTGGTAAAAAACTCTTTTTTAAAAACGAACGCGCAAAAAATGTGAACGGAGTGTAGTTGATCTAAAATCTTCATCAAAACAGCTTTAAAATGATATATAACTTTAATTAGAATATTATCTTATAATCCGGGGAATCAAAGTTACTTTCACGCGATACCCTTAAAAAACAAATGCGCCACCTTTTTGCGACACGTCATTACATTATAAAATATGTATTAAATGAAGAAAAGGATGTCCAGATGGGTGCTGTTCGGCAATTGTAAGATTATAGTGTTGCTTGTAATATCATAAGTTGAAGAAAAATTGGGTTCTTGAAATACATGTTCGTTAACGTTTTGATTTTGATTGTATATATATATACAATTGATTAACATATGTAATATACGATTGACTGTACTTTGAAGAGAAAACAAGTGTTAACCAATTAATAGAAGAATTCAAAAGCTCTAGCGAAGTAACCTCTTTAGTTTATATTCGCCAAAACGTAAAACGATAGAAAATCATATCTTTTTGAAACATGTTAACAGGGAGTGGACCATTCCCCGGGGATATCTAATGAATGACCGAAATAAACAGTTACGATCCGTAGTATAATTAACAAATCCAGTACCACGGAATAAATAACTTGAAAGTGGTGATAAGCCATTCAGGACTACTTACATTAGTCATTTATTTTATTTTTCTAGTTTATTGACGGTCATTTATGTTTGTTTAACATTTCATCAAATAAATATGTATCAAAATGTTTTGGTCTGCAATATTTCTTATTTAATAAATCTTTTTCAAGCCAATGAAAATTGTTTTCATAATTCCATCCGAAACAATGGAACAATCATATAAATATGAAATACAGGCATTTTAC
This sequence comes from Owenia fusiformis, assembly GCA_903813345.2. Lineage (NCBI taxonomy): Eukaryota > Metazoa > Annelida > Polychaeta > Sabellida > Oweniidae > Owenia > Owenia fusiformis. The sequence continues at coordinate 16,798,143 of CAIIXF020000011.1, read as the reverse complement.
AGATAAAGTATAGTTAGCGTTGCTGCAGAAATAGGATTAAAATTCAAAGCGGGGCTATTATAATACATATTATGGAAAAGGGAACTCGTAGACTGGCAGAAACTTATGTCCGTTAAGAAAGGGGACCATAATCCCTGGGGGACCATCATTTCTTTCACACCTGTCACATTTGCTCAGATTTATCGGTCGGCGCCCGGCTGATCGAGTATCCTGTTCACAATTGTATTTAGTTTTGAACAGAATATTTAATCTGTCGGCCGCCGGGCAATAAATCGGAGCAAATGTGGGATAACCAATTACTAGTAACGAATATCTACAGACTGCTCATCTCTTGTATACTGGTACTGTATATGTCTATGAATTCCGTCTAAAAGAAGACGTTCTCTAAAAACTTACTAATGGAATACATGTATAGGACTAGAAACACAATGCACATTCACGCAATATAATTTCTTTTTTTATTAAATTCAATCTTACAACACTTTATGGAGCTGTTACGTTAGACCACGTGAGCTCACCGTTCGCTACAGTATGGATACGTGTTGCAGATGGCAGGGCTAGACATGGACATACGGTTGGCTAATCAAATAGTTTTAAAGCATGATATTCCGAACGGTGAGCCAACACGGCCTAGTGCAATAGCCACTCATTACATTTCAATACTCATAACATCCTTCTGTTTCAACTGAAACTTGCTTTGATTTTATTAGGCATATTCTGTGATCTGAACTCATCAGATGGGATGAGTTATAACTGTCAATAAGTGTGATAGTTATCATTTATCTTAATGTCAATCCATTACATAATAGGCATTGTATTCAACCACATATAAAGGCACAGATACACAGTTTTAGGACTGGAGAAGAAATAAGATGTCATGATTTATCATGACTCATTAAGCTATTTAACATACTCTATATGTTAACATTATTATTGTATTTTGTTTCAATTCAAAAATTGAATTCAATTAATTTTAGTTGTACAATGATCACTGGTGATTGGCTCGATTACGCTGGTTACCGAAACGGTTCGTTTTGGTAACAAAATGTCGGACATCTAAGGTACGATTTTTCTTTTTTCCTTATTTCACGCTTTGTAGGCAGAATCCCAACGACGTTTTTTCTCACAAACGTGTATCAGCATCATATATTTTAGAAAATGTACATGTTTGCGAAAAAATAGCTCAGAAGACAACAGAATCGTCGATTTAATTCCTCACTTAAGTTACATAAACGGTTTGGGTTAAAAGTGCAGATCTTAACTGTTTTTCGAAAAACCGTTTATGTAACTTAAGTGAATTATTTAAATCGACGATTCTGTTGTCTTCTGAACTATTTATTCGCAAATATGTACATTTTCTTAAACATATGATACTGATACACGTTTGTACACTCAACTGTGTCTACATTCAGCGCTTTATCGTATTCTATACATGTATGTGTTATTTTTAGTACCGTCGTAAGTACATCTGTGATGCCCCGTTGTGTAGCCTAACGTAGCTTCTTGTACAATGGTAACTTTGTGAGTGTCTGTAAACAGGTAAATGCCATGATGCAATATAAAACACTGTAAAAATCTGATAATTATTTTTGATTACTATAACAAGTAAAAGATTAATAACACTAACCTAATGCATAGTTGTACACATCTTCATGCATACATTCTACTCGAATGATACTATTTGAGATAATTCTTTTCGAAGCGATCGTAGTCTTCATACATTGGAAGAGTCACAATTGAGCATTATTTTTTTATGATTATAATAAATATAAACATGATAAGGTTAATGACATATCAAAATTCTTGTTGGAGTGGTCAAGATCATATACTCTCGATAAACTTCGATTTTTGTTCATTATCCATGGAAGACAAAATATGTCATATCTAGAATTGATACTATTGCATGTCAAAATGTTTAGCTCGTATAAATAATTTGAGTATGACTTTCCCAAACTTATTGCACAACTATTTGTGGCTTCTTTCGCACAAGAATGTTGAAAGGTACACCATGCGAGTATAAAAACCAATAATTTCAAAAATGTAGGTCGTTTTATCGTTACATTTTTGTACATTTTTCATTACATCACACATTGTACATTTTAATCAACTCATTCAAAAAATGATGTTTTCAAGAACAACGTTATTTGCAGAACTAGAGTTGGGAAAGACCCAGAGCTTTAGAGAGACATATTTCCGTCTCACCGTCTCACCGTTTCACCAGCCATTTTCCAAATCTACACCCTGATGTGGTGTTTAATTCATGTAGGCATATTATGTACATCTATATTTATGTTGATGTGAAATATAAAGTTATGATATTGGTCTACATGCAAAAAATGAACAAAACATATCATTCGAAGAGTATTTCGAAAGTTTTGAGGACATCATTTTGTTTTTTCGATTTTGACCAATCAGAAAAATATGTCATCTCAATAGGGGTTTACATGTTCATGTTCTCTACCTGGGAATGAGAGCCCATAATTCAATTTTTGAACTAGTCTGAAGAGACCTACATGTAAAGTTAATAGAAAAAAGAAAAATCACAAATATGAATACAGTTTGATTAGTCTATTGGAATTTTCATCGTGTTGATTTTAGAGTCCATTACAGAAGTTACTGTTATGTTTACCACACTGGTACCAGTTAGTGGTATGTCGAATGGTATGAGTTGTTAAGTTTCACGTTCACCAAGATCATGCAGAATATCAACACGGCGTTCCTTTTAGAATGTAGTTCTTGGTTTGTCTTATATATGATAGATAGTAAGATATGATAGGTAATATTCTCCTTTGACAAGATGTGACTGACACAGTTTCGTGTTGGAGTGTAGCAATATGCGGTGCAATCATACCATATCTAATATCACATAACATGCTCATCCCCGTGCTCATCACAGAAAGATGTCAACACGTATGCCTCTTCATTAACTCATTCTTTTTTATATGCAGTATCTCGACCCGATCCTATCTGAAATATAAGAAATATATATAATCAAGTTTCTTGTTGTATTTCCCATAACTTATATAAACATCCATGACCAATATTCCCATTCTATGGGTTTACATGTTCATGTTCTCTACCTGAGAATGAGAGCCCATAATTCAATTTTTGAACTAGTCTGAAGAGACCTACATGTAAAGTTAATAGAAAAAAGAAAAATCACAAATATGAATACAGTTTGATTATAAGTCTATTGGAATTTTCATCGTGTTGATTTTAGAGTCCATTACAGAAGTTACTGTTATGTTTACCACACTGGTACCAGTTAGTGGTATGTCGAATGGTATGAGTTGTTAAGTTTCACGTCCACCAAGATCATGCATAATATCAACACGGCGTTCCTTTTAGAATGTAGTTATTGGTTTTTCTTATATATGATAGATAGTAAGATATGATAGGTAATATTCTCCTTTGACAAGATGTGACTGACACAGTTTCGTGTTGGAGTGTAGCAATATGCGGTGCAATCATACCATATCTAATATCACATAACATGCCCATCCCCGTGCTCATCACAGAAAGATGTCAATACGTATGCCTCTTCATTAACTCATTCTTTTTTATATGCAGTATCTCGACCCGATCCTATCTGAAATATAAGAAATATATACAATCAAGTTTCTTGTTGTATTTCCCATAACTTATATAAACATCCATGACCAATATTCCCATTCTATTGATATTTTTATCGTCTCAGGGTTCCATAAATCGAAACAAATAAATCCAAAATCGCAAGAAAAGATAAAGCTTGAAACAGGAACTACATGTTCCAAGACAGCTTACAAATCTTATAGTTTTTCACATGATGAAATGGAAGAGCTAAAACTTATTCAAACATACTAGTTAATTAGTTCTAGTAATTCATCTAGTTTGTCATTATTTATTACATTAAATATGTCTAAAGCATCGAAAAGTAATGTTTTCACCGCATGAAAGTAAAGTTGATTGATTTGTCGTACATGTAGATCGAGAGAATCGTCTGAAATCAACCGGGCTTTCTTATGTCATCTGGGCTTTGTTCAGAATTAGTGAAGCTTGAAACATAGAAGCAAGAAAAGAAATGTACGGTTTCTGTTATTTTGCTAAAATATAGGTTTCATCGCTCTTATTTGAGGCAATGCCATGCAAAGAACATGACAGTAGTTAATCTTAATCTTTCTTTCTTTCTTTCAATAACAAGCCACTTAAATGTCATGTCAAACTCTGTTTATTTCGTATTATCTTCAGTAATTGTTAACCACTCTTCATTTTTCATAAGCTAATTCCACTCATATTGTCATGCCAAACACTGTTTATTTCATTTATCTACAAGTTGTCGCATTGTTTCAAAAGCTTATTCCAAACAATTGTCATACCAAACTCTGTTTATTTCGTATAATATACATGTTTTCAATCGCTTCTTTATGTATTACAAGCTAGCTCTACTCAATTGCCATGCCAAACTCAGTTTATTTCGTAATTTTCATATGCTAATCCCACTCAATTGTCATGCCAAACTCTGTTTATTTCATTTACCTACAAGTTGACAATCGCCTCTTCGTGTTTCACAAGCTAATTCCTGCCAAATGTCATGTCAAAATCCGTTTATTTCGTATTATCTACATTTTTCAATCTCTTTATTTTTACAAGCTAGCTCCACTCAATTGTCATGCTAAACTCGGTTTATTTCGTTTTAAAGGGTGACGCATATCGTTTAGCAAATCGAACGCTCGTTTCTGGTGTTGCTCACCGTTTAGTATAAAAGGCCCGATCCCGGAATACTACTCAAGGGTTCACAGGTTCGAGGTCGTTGTGTCAACACCTCTAACTGTTATATAGCATAAGTATATCATAGATCGTCACACATTTATAAAAGGGTGATTTTTATTTTGACAAATCAATTCCACATTTATGGGTGAAGTTTCAGGATCTTCTATTTGTGTATAATAAGGAAAAATTGGCATCTAAATTTCCCCATAACGTAATAGCACACAGCTTGGCGTATGAAATATCCTACAAATGAAACAAAGCAAGACAAACCGGTTTCTAATACAAGGATTTATATTGGCTGTTGTACATGTATTCTTTGAACGCAATCACTCTTTGGATAACGTTTTCAAAATCATTATAAACGGATTACTTTATCTCAAAGACAATTTAAATAAACTGGATTTTACAGAACTCCCCTTATTTCTTAAAAATGGACTGATCCAGTTGATTCGCCTGGAGCCGCCATATTGTTTTTATACGGGATGCTTATCGGAACCCTTTAAGATACAGTTGTCAACCGCCCCTCGGGTTTCATAAGCGACACTCAATTGTCATTCCAAACTCAGTTTATTTCGTAATTTTCATATGCTAATTCCACTCAATTGTCATGCCAAACTCTGTTTATTCCATTTATCTACAAGTTGACATTCGCCTCTTCGTGTTTCACAAGCCAATTCCTGCCAATTGTCATGTCAAACTCTGTTTATTTCGTATTATCTACATGTTTTCAATCTCTTCTTTATTTTTTACAAGCTAGCTCCACTCAATTGTCATGCCAAACTCGGTTTATTTAGTTTAATATACAGTTGTCAACCGCCCCTCAAGTTTCATAAGCGAATTCGACTCAATTGTCATGCCAAACTCTCTTTATTTCATTTATCCACAAGTTGTCAATCGCCTCTTCATGTTTCAGAAGCTAATTCCACTCAATTGTCATGCGAAACTCTGTATATTTCATTTATCTACAAGTTGTCAATCGCCTCTCCATGTTTCACAAGCTAATTCCACTCAATTGTCAAGCATAATTTATCTACGAGTTGTCAATCGCTTCTTCATGTTTCAAAAGCTAATTCCACTCAATTGTCATGCCAAACTCTGTATATTTGATTTATCTACAAGTTGTCAATCGCCTCTTCGTGTTTCACAAGCTAATTCCACTCAATTGTCAAGCATCATTTATCTACAAGTTGTCAATCGCCTCCTCATGTTTCACAAGCTAATTCCACCTAACTGCAATGTCAAACTCTGTTTATTTCGTATTATCTTCATGTTTTCAATCTCTTCCTTCTTTTTACAAGCTAGCTTCACTCAATTGCCATGCCAAACTCGGTTTATTTCGTATTAAGATACAGTTGACAACCGCCCTTCAGGTTTCAAAAGCGAATTCCACTCAACTCTCATGCCAAATTCTGTTTATTTTATTTCTCTCCATGTTGTCAATCGCCTCTTCATGTTTCAAAAGCTAATTCCACACGATTGTCATGCCAAACCCTGTTTATTTCCTATTATCTGCATGTTTTCAACCTATCCTTCATTTTTTACAAGTCAGCTCCGCTCAATTGTCATGTCAAACTCAGTTTATTATTTATTAGGAGGCCCCATCGGGGGGCCTCCTATCAATTTTGTAGATATTATTATTCTTTATTATTATTCTTTATTATTATTAATAGACTCCAGATGTCAATCTGGAGTCTATTGTTTTTGCCAGTATTCTTCTTATTCTTCTTCTTTATTATTCTTTAGACGTTTTTTCTATAACTATAAGGTATCCAGTAAAGACCATTATACAGTTCATTTAGGTTCAGAATCTAGTTGGTTGGGAAATTGGGTCAATTTTTTATCTAGGTCAAAGGTCAAGAACTAGGTCAAATCTTACATTTTCAACCTTCTGTCTATTATCTTCGTCGTTATTTATCGAAACGTCTTCCTCTTTTTTTCATTATGTAGCTTAGAAACAGCCCTTTCATAAGTGTGCCATCAGATTTTTGATTACTGTTACTGATTTTGAGATATGGCGTCCGGAAAGTAGGTCAGAACAAAAAGTTCTCCAAATTCAACATGTGAGTTATGAAATAAGTGTAGAATGATCTCAGGAATCCGAATCTGCAAATCAAATTTGGATCAGACTTCCGGTTCGGAAGTTATGGCGTTTTGAAAGCTCAAAAATCGCTAAATTTGGTGCCCATGTTAAGTCAATAGGAAAAAATGTTTTTTTGAAGTGAAAAATACGAAATAAAGACTGAGTTCAGCTAAATATAATGAAAGCTTTTAAAAGAATGGGACCTCAAAAGCCATCTAGCTTCAAAATTTGGACACCAAAATGCCTAGGTCAAAATCTAGGTCAAATTCAAAGTTTTTCCTTAGTTTTGCGATTCTGACACTACACTTTAACTATATTCTTCGAAATTGTGTATTCATGTAGCCAAGAGTGTGCTAATAGTGTTAGCCTTTTGCCGTCAAAGAGTATTTTGACCCACTTTTGAGATATGGTGTCCGAAAAGTAGGTGAAAATAAAAAGTTCTCCAAATTTAACATATGAGTTATGAATTAAGGGCAGAATTTCCTCAGGAATCCGAGTCTGCAAACCAAATTTCGATCCAACTTCCGGTTCGAAAGTTATGGTGTTTTGAAATTTCGAGAAAAATCGATCTGATGGTATCCTGATAGAAAGTCAAGAGTAGAGAAGAAAATATTGAAAAATGCATCCATCCTTCTTTTGTGATCCTATCATATCCTTCCTATCTACCTTTTTCTATCCTCTCCTTCCTATTCTATCCCTTCTTCCTATTCTATTCTATCCTTCTTTCCTATTCTATCCTATCGTTCCTTCCTATTCTAGCCTATCCTTCCTTCCTTTTTCATCCATCCATCTTTTTCTGGATGACTCAGCTTATTTTGGATGACTCGTCTTATTCTGGATGACTCGGCTAAAAAAAAGTCTAGATCTGGAGTCTGAAATTGAACTTGTTCAATTTCCAAAATCTAGTTATTTATTCTTCCTCCCTCTTTTTCTCCTACTTCCGACTAACTTTCAACTAGCTACTACATAGTCCTACTAGGGACCTGGGCTGAACTTGGCGGGAAAGGAATTTTTATCTAGGTCAAGGTCAAAGGTCAAAATCTAGGTCAAATCTAAGCTTTTTTTAAGTTTCTCAGATTTCGTCCTCATACTTCATTATTTCTTGCGATGAATTAAAATGTAACTAGATATAAGCATTCTCTACAAATTGCTCACTATATGTACGCGTTAATTTTTTACCGTTTTTGAGATATTTGACGTCAAAAAGCGGCAAAAATCGGTCATTTTTCAACTTGCTTCAAATGAACCAGATTTTTTTTAAAAAATCATCTACAAGATCTCAGGAACTCAAATATGTCCTTACTTTTGACCTCCGACCTTTGGTTGACCTTCTGTGACCTTCGAAAGGTAAAAAAAGTTGTTTTTTCAAATTGATTTTCTGGATTCAAATTTAGGTATATTTGATCACAAAGGACCCACTGAGGTCTAAATAAGAAAAATTTGCAAGGTCAAAGGTCAAGGTCATCAAACTAAATCACAAACTGTGTTTTCTAAGTTTCTCAAAATTGGAGACTACAAATCAATATTTTTTCATGAAAGTCAGGATATATATTCCTCTATAGGTTCTACACATATAAGCAATTGACTATTTATTAAAATTGTGTACCAGTTTTGAGATATTGGAACTCAAAACTGAAAAAAGGTCAAATTTTGAAACTTTTCAAGACTAAATTTCAACTTGCTTCAAATTGACCAATTTTTTTTTTAAACTCATCTACAAGTTCTCAGGATTCCAAATCTAACCTTTGGACCTTTGGTTGACCTTCAGTGACCTCCGAAAGGTCAAAATAGTTGATTTTTCAAATCGATTTTCTGGATTCAAATTTAGGTATATTTATTTACAAAAGACCTTCTGAGGTCTAAAAAAGTTAAATTTGCAAGGTCAAAGGTCAAGGTCATCAAACGAAATCACAAACTGTGTTTTCTAAGTTTCTCAAAATTGGAGACTACAAATCAATATTTTTAAATGAAAGTCAGAATATATATTCCTCTACTAAAGGTTCTACACATATTAGCAATTGATTATCTATTAAAATTTGGCTCCAGTTTTGAGATATTATAGCTCAAAAACGGAAAAAAGGTCAAATTTCGGAATTTTTCAAGGTCAAATTTCAACTGGCATTAATTGGACCGAACCTTTTTTAAAAATCATCCACAAGTTGTCTGGAGTTCATATATGACCTTGTATTAGAGATTTGACCTTTGGCTGGCCTTTGAATGTTCAGAAACGAATATAGGGCCTCCGTAAGATTGCTTGCAATCTTAGATCGTTAGATCTCTAGTTATCTACAGTTGTTAACTGCTCTTCATGTTTCATAAGTTAATTCCACTCAATTGTCGTGCCAAACATGTTCCAGTGCTTCATAAGCTATAATTATCTACATGATATAAAAGCATATTTTCAAGACTAATTATTACTACGAACAAATGACATACAATACCTCTTCCCAAATAATATCTTCTCATCATAAACACTATCAACATTGTTGTCGCAATTAATGTTACACTCGTTATATTGAACCTGAACCTGATACGACTTGGATACATTAATCGAAGAGTACATAGAAAAAGACAAATATTTTTATAAACCCTACAGAGATACATATATCGAAATATATACAGGACTCTCTTGGATGTAACCAATGTGAAAGTTCAAGATAAGTTTCACTTTCATAAATATATTGAAATACATACAAGAGCAATGAATCCGAGTTAGCCTGAGTCAATTGTCAGCTCCCAAGTGAAAGAATCCAATGGACGTTGCATATTAAATGCCGACCTTATACCGACCTAATGTAGTTGTCTAATACCGAACTAATACCGATGAAATCCTTCTAAAATTTATCATGCAAATGAGCTAATTTAGAAGTCCTGTCAGCCAATCAGCTTTAACCAAATACCGACCAAATACCGACCTTATATAGCTCTAATAACGATGCACCGGTATAGGACTATGCTATTTAATATGACTTTAGTGAAACTCCAATACCGATCAAGTACCGATCAAATACCGATGCATCGGTATTGGACAGGGATATTTAATACCGCTCTAGTACAGCTCCAATACTGATCAAATACAGATGAAATCCGATTTCTTCCCATTTCGCCCCTTCCAACTTTGCCCCTTCCCATTTCGCCCATCATTTTTCCCATTTCGCCCTTTCCCATTTCTCCCCTCTTCCATTTCACCCCTGTCCCATTCTGCCCCCTTCCCATTTTAGGAAGGGGAGATAAGGGAAAGGGGTGATATGGGAAGGAGGCAACACGGGAAAGGGGTGAAATGGCAAAGGGGCGAGATGGGAAAAGGGCGTATTGTGAAAGGGGCAAAATGGGAATAAATGAGGGGCAAAATGGGAAGGGGCGAAATGGGAAGGGACGAAATGGGAAAAAAACATGAAATCCTTCTAAAATTTATCATTTAATAATCAATATCATATTTATAAATACCATTTTGGATAATTGGTCACCCTAAGAATGTTTAATATAGCAGCTACATGTAGTAACACATATCTTATGACGATGCTTCTGTTTCAGCCTTTTGCCTTCTGATCAAAATTAATATAATGATATGATGTATGTCAACAGACATGCAGTAGCTCTAACTATTAGTACACCTAAAAGCTCCAAACGACTGTTTGTTATTTTGTGATGTAGTACTGAAGTGCTCAAGACCAAATCTGGTTCTGGCCTATTACATGTATTAATTAATTCACATGCAAAGTCAAAAGTTTTTTCGAAATTCTCTCGCAAAAACTACAGATTTTTTCAAAAATCTCCCGCAAAACTACCACTTCTTGCAGAATTTACCGCAAAAACTATTGCTTTTATTAGAAAAAAACTGGAGATAATCCGCTTTTTTTCAAAAAAGCACCGTTTTATTACACCATAAAAACTCCAGTTGTTTCAAAATTTACCTAAAAAACTCCCGATTTTTAAAAATCTACCACAAAAACTACCAATTTTTTTAAAAACCTCCCGTAAAAACTACCAGATTATGGAAAAATCTCCCGTAAAAGTACCACAATTTTTGGAAATATCATGCAAATTGTTCATTTTAGGTTGGCCCTGGGTATGTAAGATGATATATAAGCAATTATTATGTTACATCACTGGTAATTTTACCCATTCAAGGCTCACAGTTATTGAAGGACCCTCTAGGCCTCCAGTAGTATTTATCTTCATAATCTTTATAAAATACCTTATAATTTTACTGCATGGTACAATTGGTCATACACAACACATTTATGCTTGACCACTTTGACTGTATGCCTATAATGAATAGAATTAAAATTTGGCCTTGATAAATTCACAAAGAAAAGAAGATTTGCCTTACATTTTACCCCTCACAAAATAGACATGCAGAATGTTCATGTATGTCAGTAACTTCTGAATCTATATTTGATTGGTCATTTTCATACTTTTGTTATAAAATCATGAAATTACCCAAATCTCTTACAGTTGAACATTCTTTGTCAGCCATTTTCTTTTGGTTTAAAAAGAGCGGGAAATTTAACACCGATCTAGTATATATGTCCTAATTTTTTATAACGTAATACCGCTCAGTCTGTATCAACAAGATTAAATATAAGTAAACACCACTGTAATATAAGTTAACACCGCTGTAATATCGCTCTGGTACCGGCTTGTCGGTATTAACAGATTTTAATACCGTTCCAATGCCGTCCAGTAATTTAGAAGGATATGAGCGGCATTAGAGCGGTACTAGGTCTAAAGTAGGTCTAAATTAGAATTTTTTTTTACTTTGGGAGATAAAAGATTGCTTCAAGGACAACATACCGACTAGTTGGTATTAACAGATTTAACACTGATGCAATATAACTCTGGTACCGGCTAGTCGGTATTAACAGATTTTAATACCGTTCCAATGCCGTCCAGTAATTTAGAAGGATATGAGCGGCATTAGAGCGGTACTAGGTCTAAAGTAGGTCTAAATTAGAATTTTTTTTTACTTGGGAGAGATAAAAGATTGCTTCAAGGACAACATATTTCCAAAATTAGTTTCTGAGTTCACACTTCGTATTATAATCCTAATATCATTAGATCGTTTTGAGTATAGACATCACTTCAATACAAACAATCACAATGTTTAGATATGCCTCAAGCAACAAATCGTATTAACGTTGTCACCACCAGTCATCCTTGTCGCCAGAGTTATCGTCGTCATCTTGCACCTGAAAGTACAGTAATACATGTATGTACGCACACCATCTTCTCTTCAACTTGCATACATTACCGACAACATTTGCATAATTTCAAACAGGCCTCGGTTCTGCTAAAAACTCCTGCCAAAGAACTCTACCTATTCGAACGAATTGGACTTATACGATGTTAATACGTATAGCCTGTAAAATAATATAACTCGTTAAAACTCAATCAACCAATGTTCTTTTGAGATAATGAGGATGGTGTCGAAGAAAAAAAATAATTAAAAATATCGGATACAGATAAGACACAAATAAAATCATCGATAATCAAACTGAAGAGGTTTTACAGGGCGTTCAATAAGTACTGATAAAAATGCTGTAACTTTTTATTTTTTCAGATATCTAACTAATTCTTTTAGCTTTCTGGATCGTTGAGTAATATACTGATGAACTGTGAAAGTTACAGGAATGTGATTCAACAGGAACATTGTGCTGGACTGAGCCAAATGTGGTCAATGGTGAATCAGTTCTGCACGAAACAGTCTCAAAATGACGCAAAATGACCAACTTAAAATGTGAAAATTGTTCCTCAGTCAATTGTTTGCGCACAAACTTGTCACAAATCAATGTCATTTCTAAATCATTATGAATAAAATGATGCGTGCAACTAAAATTTGAATTAGTCATGTCTGCAATTTTTCTGATAGGAATTCATTCAATAAGTATATTGCATCAATCTGACTATGGGAAGTTACAGCTTTTGGTCACTCCTGTCTGGGTTCATCTTCACTGACTTTCTCCCTATTTGAAATAGTAGAACCAACGATATATGCCAGGGATAGATATAGTGTCCTCCCCAAAACCTTCATTAATGTCCTTTGTTGCATCCTATTTTGATTAACCTATGGTTACATGTATATAGAACTTGACGATGCTTCTAATTTGATGAATATCATTGATACATTCTGTTCAGCAGCCATGTTAGGTGATGCCAGGGTATCTTAGTATTATATTATTCTGTATGAAAATGTTCACATTTGAAGTGGTTCTTTTGAAAAGATTTTCGTGCATATCTAAACCACAGCGAACCATCTTAGGCTCCATCCAGTACCACCTTCCTGTTAGAGTGCATTCTTGTAATTCTCACAGCACAATACTCAACTACGTTCAGTCAGAAATATAAAAAAATATCACCAATTTTATCAGTATTTATTGAACGGCCCTGTATATAGCTCTAATATGCAATATTTAGGCCTCTTGGATATAATCGCCTTTTTAAAAATCGCTTAAAATACTTCCTTGCTGACGTCCTTATTTTCGAAGACGAACACTAATCCAAATTGTTATCATAACGGTTCCTAAACAGGAGTTTTTACACGATTTATAAAGATTTTGGTTACATCTAGATAAGTATATTAAGCCTATACCGAGTTATATATTATAATTCGCAGAGCCACTACAAAATTACGTTCTAGATATGAAATGTTAAAATAAATTCTATAAATAAAAAATGATGATCAACTTTGTGTTTGTGAAATACCATGAACCACAAAAAAATTCCATAGACGCGTGTAAAAGGGTAGGAGGTCCTATCAAATTATGGACCTACTCTCCATTGATTTATATGGTGACCTAAATACAATGCTTTCCCTCATTACCTTATACGCAATCGGGGCCAGTAAGGGCCGTTAATAAAGGGGACCATAATCCCTGGGGGACCATCATTTCTTTCACACCGGGTGTTGTGGTAAATTCGGAGCAAATGTGACCACGGTATTACCAGGCCTGTTCTAGGGGTATAAGTGCTAGTTTAGAAGGCATTTATAAAGGAATAAAGACCGATATTTTATAATTTATGGCGCAATATATGACCAAAAATTATATTCTACTCATCGTTAAAAGACCGAAATCGCGGAGCAATGGCCAGAATAAAATCTGAGGTCATATATTTGACATTAATCATGCAATCAATTCTAATATGAGAGACAGACAAGAAAAACAATTATTACCACCTTACCGGTTCTGTTCTAGGGTTATGAGTGCTAGTTTAAAAGGCATTTATTTTACTATATCAACATGAGCAGTTACGTCATAGTGGCGGGCCATATTGCCGGTCAATAATGCAATTTACAACCGGCAATTTTCCCAGAGAAATTAGATATCGTTCAGCGCGTAAGATTTTCTTGCTATTTCAGCTCTGGTCATTAAAGGTGGTAATACTCGTAATAACGTCATTTCTGCGGGCAATATAGAAAAATATTGGACCTTAAGGTTCAGCTGGAAAGTAACATTTTGGTAAAAAATTGCTATACATGCACATGTTATTTTTGGTACAAAATTAAGTATGAAGGCATGTGTGAATTTCCTTGCTTTTTTCAGGAAAGTATCATTACACTGTCTACTTTTAGTAAACCTGGAAACAGGTCAATGATAGCTCCTATGTTGTCTGGAAACTTTGAAAGAAAATTTGGAAAAATAGAAAGTGTGAAATATCAGAATTTCCTGGAGTTCCCATTGAACTCCTACCAGATATTCTAAAAGACGACAATGTAATGATACTTTCCTGAAAAAAGCAAGGTAATTGACACATGTCTACATACTTTATTTTGTACCAGAAATAACATGTGCTGGTATTGCAACTTTTTACCAAAATGTTACTTTCCAGCTGTACCTTAAGGTTCAATTTTGAACTACTTTCAAACGTTATTGGGGGGGGGGGGGGGCATACTCACTCTTGAATTGTGATGTGCCAGCTTTCATAAGCATCATAGACAACTGTACCCTTTCCCGTCTTGGGTCGGTCGCTTTTGCTTTTGGGTACGTTGCTGAGACTTATTAGACCTGACGCATTCGTTATAATATGTTTCTATATTTCAACTGTGCTTCAAGTACGAGGCTGAACACGGAAACCGATTCTGTACAAGTGCAAGTTCAATTCACTCCAGGGACTGTATTCAGTTGTTATTATATGTTACGTACATATTCATTGATGCGTGCTATTAATGTTCGAGCTTGTTCGGTCAACCCGTCCTTGAATGTAATAAATACTGTATAATCATTGTAAACATAAACACTATTATAGTCTTTAGTGTCCTAAACATTGTACCCCTAATAAAACATTCTAGATTCTATGAGCATGTATTTTTGAAGTTATTGATTATATCAATCATACGAGTGTACGAAATCAACGTATCAAACAAAAAGGATCCATCGTTGACACACATTCCGTGAACTCTATACGATACTCAAATTAATCAATTTGATGCTTCAAGGTTGACATATAGAGATTTTGTTGGGACCGCCCTCAGTGATGTTTCAATACTATATTATCAAAACGATGTTCAATCAACAAAGACCATATCAATATGTTCCTTTTCTGGAATATATTGATGGCAATTTCATTCCCAATTTGTATATTACCTTGAATAGAGGCTGACGGAAATTCCAGTTATACGGTTTCGGTACGGAATTGAGCATTTACCGGTATTGAAATTATTAACCGGTTAACCGACGATAATCCCCAGGGAAATAAAAGACACGTCGTATTTTAATTATCTCGTTTAATTTCAACTTTCACGATGCGTACATTGACAAAGACATTCGGATGTCCATGTTTGGCAGTTCAGGTGTGATTTCCATGTTTGGTAGTTCAGGTGTGATGTTCATGTTTGGCAGTTCAGGTGTGATTTCCATGTTTGGTAGTTCAGGTGTGATGTTCATGTTTGGCAGTTCGGGTGTTGTAGCTACATGCTCAGGCTCAGATTTGGTTGTAGTTATGTTTGGCAGTTCCGGTGTAGTTGTACTTGTCAACGTCAGATCCAGAAACTGAATTATGTTTGTAATAGTCATTTACGAACAACAAGGCATTGACAACCTCAGGTTGAAGTCGTGCCCGTTTGAAGTGATTGTGCCAGCTGCACTGAATTGGCGTTCACTTGACACGGATGACGCAGGAATAGCATTTCGTATTATATTTGTAACTTTAATATTTTGTGATAGTATCTGAGCTTTTAATTGTGAACAAATAAAGTACAAGCTCTCTGCTGTTTTAGCAAACAAATAAATAAAAGAATCTGAACTCCTGTGCCTTTCGTAAGTTTTAATTTTTAAATTTAAATATAAACGAAATATATATTAACATACGTTGGCCATTAGAGTCCTTATCATCTTTTTGTAAGTCGGGTGTAGGAGGGTTGCTATAACGTACGCATATAGACTTGGGAAGCTAAGGAGAGAGTTGGGAACAAAGTGGGGGGGGGGGGGGTGGCAGCGCATTGTCATTTTATCTTACATATTTTTACCGGTATTTCGGTAAGGGTAGGATTATTAGCGTGACGGTTACCGGTACTGGTTTTCAGTACCATTGCAACCTCTAACCTTGAAGTAAATTATGTCTGAAATCTGACAAAAAGTGCGAGGCGTATTTTTCATACGCTCTCTACATCTTTCACATTTACACAAAGAGTACACTGAAGGTAACCAGAAAAGAGTGTAGTGAACTTTGTGGATATTTTTATATGTATAAAAATTGGAAAATAAAGTTACCGACTTATTTTGTATTTTTAAAAAGTAAGTCGCTGGATTTTCTCGTTTTCATACATTTTATAAACGAAATATTGTCCACACTCTTTTCTCGCTACAATTTGCAGTCTTTATGCAAAACTGAAAGTTGTAGACAACATGGGAAAGAGGTCCATAATTCAAAGTAATGTGTGGCTTCGTTAAAAAAATTAGACTGTATAAAAATTCCCAAAGAACACATTTACCTTAAAGTTGCTTGGGAGATTTGTTTCCGTGACTAACTTGGGGTCTGTTTTGAGAGAAAGTCCCTGAAATTAGAAATTCACAAAAATCGAGAGGATCACATTCTGCTCAATTTTGTTCATGACATTGCTAATGCGCATAAACATTACTAAGTACACCATGCAACACCGTTGTGTTACAATGTAGGTACATACAATTAATGTAGTTACATGTATAATACATAATACAACTTAATATCTTTAACGAGTCTCTTCCATACTTTTTTTAAAAAACTTTTCAAAAGCAGTACTAGTTTTAATATGTATTCAGTCATAAATCACGTCAACACAGCTAAAGTGCAATATTTTGACAGATGTTGTCACCCATTAATGCCTAAACCTGTCATGAGCACGTACAATCAAAATATTTGTGCGTCAATCAAGCCGTGAAAATAAGCAATCAATATCAAAATATAAGAAAGCCCAAGATACATTGTATTTGTAAAAAAGGGAATGTTACATAATGCCTGGTTCATATTTGCTGCGATTCATCGGTCCGCCCTCGGCCGATTGAGTTTTTTGTTTCAAACAAATGTATTTTATTGCGTTTGAGTCACGTAGTACGAATTAGCAAGAAAATGATTTCTATTTGATCGTTTAACGTTATGAAAATAGAACGGTAATTGTAAATGCAGTATTACTGAGTGAACGGATTATGTATTAGTGAATAAGATCACTTCGGCTCTACGCGGCGAGATAAACTAAGAACCTCAGACATGACACTACACACCCAAACCATTGAAAAACAACTTAGCCACCACATACATACCACAAACGTCGCCAAACATACACGAAATTTACAAACCAAAATACTGCAAAACTTCGATAAAGCCAAAATACAACCCAGCATGTGAAAATAGATCCCCTAGTCAAGTTAATATCTTAACAATAAGATATATTACCACCACTACACACAGACCAACAGGTAGCTCAAACACCAGACTAAACACCCAAACCTTTAACAAACAGGGAACCCACCACAAACTCACACTACACACATCCAAACCAAGACTATTTTTATAAACGAAAATACCACAAAACTCCGATATAAAGCATAAATGTTACTAAAGAGTAACAAATTTACAACTCTTCCAATATATCTACCATCAACATAAAAGATACACCACCATACATGAAACTTAACCACAGAACCAAACCACAACTTTTCTTAACCAAAAGTTATCTCTAACACAACTGAATGATCGGGATGTCCGGCCTTTCTCTACATTAATGAAGACAGGAAATGACACACAGATGTCATAACCCTAGGATCAACCAATCTACCTGTCACATAAATACTGACGGTGGTTTGGGGAAGCTTAGCTACTAGACCTTGTCTCCCAGACCCCTCGACCGAGACCTCTCACCATAAACACAGACTGCATGACACGTGCGTGTTTATACGACGGGTGATGTCTCAAGCCATTGTCTAAGTCACCACTCCCGAAAACCAGCATGGCGCAAGAGTTTAATTTGTCATTTCAGGACGAAATTTTCAGAATTCACGATGTAGATACGCTAACGTGTGGCCTTTTTTGATGAAAACAATTTCATTGATAAATTGTTGGGATTGTTCGCATGCAGTATCTGTTAATTTCATGTAAATTCATCGCATTGATTAAATTCAGGATCCAATAAATATATGTGCATTTATACTATACTGTGGTTAAATCGGGGGTTAAATGGGAACAGATGATTCAAAAAGAACTTTGTTAAATTATATGTTTTCGTCTAAAGCGACTTATTTAGAGTCTTATGAATTGTATAATATAATGTGATGTACATGGGGAGCAAACATCTACATTAATCAGATGTTTATCGGGATGAAGAAGAGAACTAAATATCCTCTGGGAATGAAAGATCGTGTAATTTAACGTTGAAAGATAATAATGGTTTTAAACCTGATTTACAATTCGCCCATCGGGTAAGTAAATGGAATCTAATACACTTAACTACATGAAATTATAACGTGGCGTCCGTGCAACGAATGGTGAGCGAAAGCTACGGGAATGAAAGATCGTGTAATTTAACGTTGAAAGATAATAATGGTTTTAAACCTGATTTACAATTCGCCCATCGGGTAAGTAAATGGAATCTAATACACTTAACTACATGAAATTATAACGTGGCGTCCGTGCAACGAATGGTGAGCGAAAGCTACGCGAATAAACCAACTCCGCTGTACATACGAAATCACCCCGCGATGAGCTTGAAGCGCACTCGTGACGCGCCCGCGGTGACCACGAAAAGCGTTCGAGTTGACCACGAAAAGCGTTCGAGTTGACCACGAAATTCGGGCGGAATGTCGACGGCGTGGCATGGTGTCAGGCGTGCCATTAGACGTACCGTATGTCTTTAAAATGTTTATGAAAATTTTTCGGACAAACCTTTTTCCTTATAACCTTTTTAGTATCATGTTCTCAACAGAATAATAATGGGCATTAAAGAGTCTGTGATGCTAAAGATAGAAAAGGTTTAACAGGTGGTCGAAAAGTTTTTAATTTTGAAAATGAGATATGTTATTAATACATTATCGAGTTTACAAGCTAATCAATTGTCCATTATAAACATTTTTGTATATTTTCCAGCGGCGATGCAGCCGCAGAGCCACATTTAGGCAACCAGCATACGATAACATTATTGTACAAATAATACACTCGGTTTTTCTGCAGCACGCAGCCGCAGAGCCACATGCTAGTTAATGTTATGTTTCTTAAGTGAAGGTTAGAATAGAAATACAATTTTGAACAAAACACTCAATCGGCCAGACACTTATGTGACCCAGGTATGACGTGGGCTAATTGTCACGAAATGGTTGTTCTAGCTAACTGTGATATAAATGCTAATTGCATATATTTTGTAATCTCTCAATTTATAACATGTTAGGCTATGTCAGATATGTGTGAGCGTAAAATATTAAATCGACTCCTGTATGATATATAGGTCACGTCTCACAAATCCAGCCTTTAAATTGAAACAACTTTTACAAATATTCGAGGGAAAATTCAGTATGCAGCTTTTACAACATGTGCTCGACCCTTACTGCTGTACAAATTGAAGTGCGGTGTTTCTGATTGGGTGTATGCCTACATGCATTAAAAACTGTTGTACATTGTAGGGAGAAGTGTTAGTTTTAAACAAGTCAGTCAATGGAAGTACTAGTGCTGTAACACGACTGCAGGCCTGTCAACTGTCCCGCAATTTGCGTATTTGTCACGCATTTGCTGAAGAATTTGAAGTCACGCCAGTTATTTTTGCGTGACAGAAAATGTCACGCAAATACGCATTTTACCTGGTAATTGTCAAGCAAAAATATTTCTGTAGAAAAATGTCTAAAAAAGATCGTCTACACAGCAAAAATACGAACGCCGGAAAAAAATGTATGCATTTCGTTCGGACTTTTCACGCGAATTACGTATATGTCACGCATTCCGTTCGAAATTTTTCGTACCAACCCCCCCCCCACCCCCCGTTGATGGATGTTAGAAACGCGAGCGTAGTGAGCGCGAAAAATTTGAGGTGTTCAAAATTTGGCAAGATGTAATAAAATTTAAACCAAGGTGTTCAAAATTTGGATAAAGGTGTTCAGATTTGGACCAAGGTGTCCACATTTTGAGGGGAGGTGTTCAACATTTCCAAGTCACTCATGTAAGGTGTTCCCAAGTTGACAGGCCTGCGACTGTGGTGTCGACTAAAAACAAGCCATCATAATTACAAATAAAATTCATCTATGGTCATTACCCCATATACCCTGCATGCAGAGTCTAGTTAAACTACAGACGAAGCTCTCTTTTAAGAAGTGAAGTCAAACGAATGCAAAGGGAATACCCCATAACAAATCGTGGGAATACTAAAATAAATTGAAACGTAAGCTATCAGGTCTTATCACTATACATGAAATCTCAATACTTAACTTGAAAGGCGACTACGTCAATCGCAGATCAATTTACTCCCCAGTTACATTTGTCGCACAGCGGCCGTAAGTAGACCGCAGATCAATTATATCAGTAAAGGGAAGCCGTAGATTTTATAACTCGGAGTTACAATATTTGTTAATTTCTGTGGTCACCCGTAGAAATCAACAGGCCGTACGTAGCCAGACCGAATAAAGGTCATTTCATTGCAATCCGTTCAAATCGTTAGCTACAAAATTGATTGACTAAACGTATGATACATAAATGAGAGCTAAGAAAAAAGCGCAAGAAAAAACAGTGAAATGTACTTGAAGTAGCGATTGTGTTTTCTGCTTACCAGTCACTGACCTGATTATGCAGATGAGAAGACCCCATTGGTTTCCCGGTAGAACAATCAGAACAGACGGGGACAAGCTTTGTTTGAACTGTTACTATATCTAGTATTTCTTAACGTTTTTAACTATAGGGAATACATTCCGTTATAAAGATAGATTGTTTTAACTTACCAATCATTCACTAACATGTGCTGTCATATTCAGCTCTGGCCTTCATGTCAAAAGGGGGGTAATAAGGGTAACCCCCACACTGAATAAATTCAAAGTTCGCGCACCCCTCTTTTTCATTGATGATAGAACAGTTTCGATAAAAGGCCGAACGCAGAAAACATTGAAATTATGAACGAGGTACGTTCCGGGTATTCCTCTCGGCCTTGGAATTACTCCAGAATAGACCATCCATAGACGACATGCAACGACATCTAATTTTCGTCGAGTGAATCATTTCCAAAAATAATCAATTTTAAATGTTTTAAGAGAAAATTGTACAAAATGGATTTGCGAGACGACATATCTAACACAAGAAAAATTCTACTGAAGAGATCGCTCAAAAATATTGAAAAAATGAAACCATTTTTCTCAACAATCCCCAGCCTTTCAGTAGGTTCGCTTTAGGTGATATATTTAACTAGGATTTCTAGGTTCGCTTTAGGTAGTTCCCCATATAAAAACTCCATTGGTAGGTTCGCTTTAGGCGATGTTCAAATATGCTAATTAGGTCTAGGTTTACTTTAGGTGATCACCTAAAGCGAACCTATAACTACCTATAACTACCTAAACTACCTAAAGCGAACCTAGGAAGTTTCGCTTTAGGTAATTATAGGTTCGCTCTAGGTAATTATAGGTTCACTTTAGGTGGTCACCTAAAGCGAACCTGAATCTAATTAGCATATTTGAACATCGCCTAAAGTGAACCTAAAACTACCTAAAGCGAACCTACGTAGGTTCGCATTAGGTAAATACTTCCAAGGGCTGGGTTGGCTTTAGACCACCCAGCAGCTGGATGACTTGATTTGTTGATTTGAACTGTTTATATATTTCTCCAACATTTTGATGCATATATTCTCACGCAAGTACATTTATTTACAATTATGGTCCTAAGCTGGCCTATGGAGGTAGCCGGGTGTCTGGACCCTACAAACTTGTGAACTGTATAGGCTATATGTCAACTGTTTATTTATTTCTCACACATTTTGATGCTTAGTTTCTCACTCAGGTACATTTATTTAAAATTCCTCCTATTTTATAATTGCATGCTTTTATAACACTTAACCGATCTTGAATACCAGCCTCTAAAAAGGGTTTGAACCCAGAGTATTGTTTATTTTTTGCCAGTTATTTTGATATTTACATCTAAAAACACAACAGTTGATGTTTGATTTCATAAGAATAGTAAACATAGACCCTCATTTTAAAACATCATTTGTGAAGATTGGATAAAAATTGCCAAAGTTAGAGCAGTTTTAGTGAAAAATTCTGTGACAGATATATCCGTCATTCTGGGTATTCAAGAGGTTAAAATAATATATTGATTGATCATTTGTACACTTACTTACATGTACTTTGTAAATGAGCACTGATGTGATGGTCATTTCAGCATATTTCCCCATTTTCCTGGCTATTTCCAAATTTCCTGTCTAACTGATTTTAGTTTGAATGTTATACCCACAATGCATTGATACTTCCTGCTATCAGCGCCCCTAGTGGCTGTGACAGAACTTCTGTTTTGTAGGTTTGCTTTAGGTAGCTTTGGGTTCGAACCTAAAACTACCTACAAGTTTGAAGTGTTTTAGGTAGATTTAAGATTTTTAGGCTCGCTTTAGGTAACTCTTGAAGAATGACTATGTTTTTTAGGTTCGCTTTGGGTTCGAACCTAAAACTACCTACAACTTTTCGATTTTTTAAGTGTTTTAGGTAGTTTTAGGTAACTCTAGATAATTTCTAAGATTTTTTGGTTCGGTTTAGGCAAATCCTGAAAAAGTATAACATTTTTAGGTTCGCCTTAGGTTCGAACCTAAAACTACCAACAAGTTTCTGATTTTTTTAAAGTGCTTTAGGTAGTTTTAGGTTCGAACCTAAAGCGAACCTACATGAAGTAGGTTCGTTTAGGTAGCCATCAAATTGTGGGATTCACTTTTAGGTTCGCTTTAGGTTCGAACCTACATCACCTACTGAAAGGCTGGGTCATAAGACATACTTCTCATGGATCGAATCACGATTTCTTTACAGAAAATAAGACTTTGCTTTATTATGTGGCTACGGTATATGTTATTTTGCTGCTTAAAAACGTTAAGTCATTCTATTTACGCACTAAGAAACGGTACAAACTATAAGATGGAATTTCATCGCTTCGCCAAAAAAGTTCTACAAAATGCGTTTTTCATAATACAAATATACTTTAAACTATTCTGAACAGTATGTTACAATTATAATATGTATATCTATTCACATTCCCAGTCCAATGCTTGATTCAAAACAAAATATATACTTGGGTACGAGTTGTCTTGGGTACCAGTTGTCTTGGGTACGACTTGTCTTGGGTACGAGTTGACCAGTTACCCTAAGCAATCACTGCCTTGAAATTGAAAATGGTAGATTGAAAAATAAAACAGTCACAGAGTGTGGAAGATGAAATGCACTTTATGACACAATGTAAATTATATGCTAATGAAAGGAAAAGTTTAAAATATTTTATTTCCGTGTCACAGGTTTAAAAACTACATTCAATATCATATGATAAATACTTTTTTAAAAAACCCACCAGCCGGCATCGGCTTAGGAGACATCATTAAATGTATATCTAATTGTAATTGAGTATTGACTAGAGTAAGTTGACTTAATAGAGCACTCTTAAATAGAGTAGTATTCAAGTGCTGCCACCTTTAAATGCTTTGACAAATATTTTTCTATTAATGGCCATTATCACAATAAATGAATATGCATGCAAACATAAATAAACTGTATTGATACAATAAATTTTGCAGTCAAGTGCTGGAAAATGACTATAACAGATTGGGGACACACACTTGCTGCCCAGTTATATCTTTAATTCTAAAAAGTATCAGTTTTAACCAAGTCTGGACTTCACAAATGTAACTCCTATAATCTGCCATAGTCAAATTGCCTTTTTGAATACATATTATGAATAAGAGCTGCTAGAGGTTTTTGAATCTTCTTGGCAAGCATTAGGCTAATAAATGTCAAAAGTGAATTTGCATTATTCAAGTCTATATATGGCAATTGCTCTTGCACAATCTCTCTATAGAAGGTATCCCTTAGGAGCTTATAGTAGTGACGTTTTATCAGAAAATGAATTTCATTCTCAACTTCATCCAAATCACAGAGTTTGCAAGTTCTCTGGTCCAGAGGAGTACCATCATATCTACCAGTTTCTATACGGAGTTGTAGCGTCCCAGTTCTCAGTTTAGCCAATGCATTTCAATGGTGTCTTGGAATAAAACAAGACACATAACTTTCTGCTACCACTCCATACTTAAATTGCCTGAAAGTTCTTAATTTATTACCATTCACTTCATTGTTGTCGTTCCAAATGTTTTTTAAAAAGGATCTTGAGATTGTTGATAAAGCTTGACCTCTTCTAAAATAGCTTTAGCATTTAAGTTTTCCATTTGAGTTACATTCCCTTGGCCTGATGCCTCCATGAACTTGTAGACTCTGTAGTCCCAACTATTTTTACGACTTAAGGACCAACTCATCAATCAAAAAATTGTGTCCATCTTTCACCACGTTAGACAATGCTAAAAAATTCACATTTATTATGCAATATAAAACTAATATGTCTGACATACTCAACTTCATCAATACATGCTATCAGAAAAGAATCAATGAGGTCATTTAAGTACCCAATTTTCCGAACTAGTGTGAAGCAAATTTCTCAAAGTTTATGTATTTTATTGTATTATATACTCCCTTATTCAAACAGTGTAGTACTGTAGTAGTTTGCTTTATCATCTTATATTGTAGTTTTTAGCTATACCCATGTACATTGTATTTGTGGTAATGCAATAAATAAATATTTAAAATATTATCAGAAGAGCTTAATGCATGCACAGAATAAACAACGATAAAATCCCATGAAATGAGGACCAAGTGATTAAACAGTTGAAGCGACGGTTATGTCCGCCATTTGTGACAACAGTATCTGACTTTACCGTAGTCAGGCTATTCCTGTGTGTGTCTACAAAGACCGGAAAACATCTATGAAATCACAAGTACTAGTATTGATGAATTGTTGTGTTGATCGACAATGTACTCACTTCAATTACACTGACACGTCATAAGCACGTTTGGAGATTATGAACTCCAACAAAAGCTCGTTCTGATGTAATGTCATGGTTGGCATTTGGCATTGGGTTCCCAATTTTGAACTTTCAACTTTCACATTGATAAAAATGTTTACATGGATGGTACCAGAATTGACTTGTAAGTGGTGTTAACATCATTCAGAACTTGAACTTACTGTTTTTAGACCTATGACCAGACACGAACAGGCACTTTAAATACTGGAATTATATGCGATTTGATTTGCGGAAGGGTGAAATCAGCTTTCTGGTCAGTTGCCTTGATGCGTTGACAATGGCGAGTTTAAGCTTACAATGTTTTTCAATACCTTAATTTGATCGGAACTATTTAAGTGATGCATTTGTATGGGCGATATGTCATACGTACAGGTTGGCGTTTTGATTTCATATGCGCCAGCATTGTTATCAGATACGTACGCTCAGATAGTCACACAAATGTTGTGTGCGAATTGCTGCGTCGAAGTGCAATTCTGAATCTCTTTTGTGGATAGTCAGTTAGAATGCCTCTGAACTTTTAATGTTATTTTTACCGCGCTTTATATTTCCTTGAATAAGCATGGTGTCTCCTTTTTGGTGTGTCTGAATATAGAACATTCAATCACCATTACCAGATTGTTGGTAGCAATTATAGGTCCTACAAATGTCAAATGTAACGATCAGGGACCCTGTACATGTTACATAATTCATAGACTATAAAAGGTTTTATGTCTAGAGCGTGATCAAACGCCATTGTAAAAAAGTAGTAAAATAATAAAAAACAATATTTGTGCCAAAATTACATTAGCACAATTAGCAAACAGCTGGTGTTGTGTAATATAAGTCACATAAAGAGAGTAAAAGTAGATAAAATGCAAATTGATATTTGAATAACATATGATGCCTCTTCCTGATAAAATACATACATTACCATTCTATTATTTAGTGGAATCTGGATTTTTTAAGCAAGAGGGTTTGTATCATTACAAGATTTCTCATGACATAAAACATAATCATGCGTCAAATCGCCATTCGGTATTTTATGTCAGCATTTAATAAATATGAAGAAAAGTTAAAACTTGCTAAATGATATAAAGTATTATTTTATAAATACAGGGTTGGCCAAAAAAGCAATACCCAACTTAAAATCAGGATATAAATATTTACATTCAATATGGTACATTGACTTACATATCATTTTAAAGGTAATACATTTTCAAACAATTTGGTATATTACAATATGTCATATAATCAATAATAAAGGTATATTATACTTATTTGGGAGGCCGGGATGCTATTTTGGGTTTCTAGCTTTTAGGGAGAAAATAGTAAATCTGCGTTTTATTTATTTTTTATTTATAGAATATAATTTTGTTAGTTGAATATATGCTTATACATTTGCATCATTGTGTGACTGAATTTATTGTTTGTGAATTTCAGTGTTGTTGTAAAATAACATTTTAAACTTTATAACAATTTTAACAATTGCTCAATATGCCCTCCCCCTCTACGTCAACAATAAGCTTCAAGCGGTAGTGCCATTAGCCTCAATGACAGATTTCTGTTGCAATTCATTTCAGCACTTTGGCATTCTGTGTTTCAGCTCATCAATAATGTTTATTGGATGCTTGTGATTGTACCATTTCCCCAAGATGGCTCCATGAATGGTAATCAACCACATTAGCATCGGGGCTGTTGAGTGGCCAAGCATCTAGATCAATCAAATTGAAACCTTGTTCGCAAAGGAATGGCAATATCTCCTTTGTTCTATGGTACAAGGCATGCAATGTCTTGTTGAAAGAGAAAATCCTTTCCACATATTCGTTTTATGTCTTTTAACAGACCTCTTTTGAGTACTTATTGATAATAAACAACACTGAAATTCATAAACAATAAGTTTAGTCACTCAATTATGCAAATATGCAAGCGTGTATTCCCCTAACAAAATGATATTCTACGAGTGTAAGTAAAAATTTAACATAATTCCGCAGATTTACTATTTTCTCCCTAAAATCTAGAGAGCCTAAAGAGCAATTCAGCCTCTCAAATAAGTATAATAAAACTTTACTATTGATGTCATGACATAGTGCTATATACCAAATTGTTTGAAAATGAATTACCTTTAAAATGATATATAAGTCAATGTACCATATTGATCTTAACTATTTTTATCCTGATTTAAAGCTGGGTGTTGCTTTTCTAACAAGATTGCATATAATGTTAGTAAAATTAGGTCAGTTTTAAAGTGTGATACTCACTGGCGGAGCCAGAAGCTAACAAGGGGGGGGGGGCAGTCAAAAATGGGCCCAAAATTTGAACTTTTCGGGCCATTTTTGATTATATGGCCTGCAATTAGCCCTAATGTCTAGAAGTATAAATGAGCATCTTTCAGTTATGGAGGAAAAGCTACTTACATGTCTTGTAAAGAGAAAATTGAAAAACTCTGTAAATAAAGAACAATTGACAAGTAAAACTTGGAGAAAGGTTTAAAAATCATTATAAGATAATAATAAGTAAATGTATGTAACTATGGAGAATATGATTAGATATAAAGATAAGCTGATGAAAATCTGACATACTCATACTCAGACATTCAATATCAAAATCCATAGTTTCAAATACAGCTCCTTCACTAAACGCTAAAAAATTAATTTTATTTCAGCCACTTCTGTTTCTGAGAGTTGAAAGGGCACAGGTCAATTCATTAGTTGCTTCTTCATTCCTAAAGAGGAGACGTGCAAGAAAGATGAATATATATCGAAAAACATCATCTGGGAAAAACAATGAAGCGGTTTTAAAGGACAAGTTAAACAAATACAAAATGTTGCAACAAAACGAATCTATTATACAAGAAAACAAAATTTGGATAAAACTTGGTGGGGACCATGGGGGCAAAAGCCTAAAGATGACTTTACAAATAGTCAATACTGAAAATCCCAACTCGACAAATAATGCGATTGTTTTTGCAGCGATGAATGCAAAGGACAGCAGGGAAAACCTTGAAACATGTATAGGAAGATATAAGGACCAGATTTTGACATTGCAAAATATGAAATGGCATGACAAAACTACTGAACTTTTCATATGTGGTGATTACCTGATTCTGTGCACATGCATGGGAATTTCGGGGCAGCTGGTTGTCATCCATGTTTATGGTGCAACATAAAATCGGAAAATCTAAAAGAACCACAGAACATGCGAGGAAAGTCTCCATGCAGAAGATTAGATAGAATGTCAACTGACTACGAAAAGTTCTCTACTGAATCTAAAGGTAAATTGTGTAATGCAAAACTGCACAATAACGTGATTAACAAGCCTCTACTCCCTAGAGAGATAGATCATATTTGCCCCCAATATTTACATGTCCTGCTAGGTGTTGTAAAAAAACACCATGACCACCTCCTGTCATTATGCCACAGACTTGACATCCTAATAGCAGATAACATCGCCAGTGAAAACAGATTAATTATGGGAAGGGCAGACACACAATATGGCAAATATATCATAGAGACTTGAAATCATTGAAATCAGCGTCAATAATATCACACAGATAACAGCTTCAATATCACACAGATATCAGCGTCAATAATATCACACAGATAACAGCTTCAATATCACACAGATATCATATATAAGTAGCTCGTAGCTATACAGTCACACGAAGTAGTATATTATCTCACGAAGAATTTGGGCGAAATCTTTGGTTTCAAAATGTCGGCCCCAAAAATGTACCTTCAGCACTTCCGGTTGACACGGGGCAAGTCTTTTCACACAGAATACTCACGACTCCAACGTTCAGGAAAAGTCACACCTAGCTGAAAATGATCTATGGATGTTCCGATTGAACGTTATAATCGCTTTTATTAACTGCCACCATGTTATGTTCTCTTATTATAATAAATAAGATGGACAAAATATGTAGTACTGGTTTAGTTTTATTTCACTTTTCATAGATGGCGTTCTATACTGAACGAAAAGACATATACAGTAAATAAACCCGGGAGCTACAGAATGAGCACTTATTACACATATCATGACAAGGACAGATGGTAGATCTGACAGGTAGATCACATGGCATGTTGATAATTAATCTTCATATACTTTTTCACACTTCTTTCCAGCCAATTCTTGTTAATGGGTTTTAAGGGGATTTTATTGGATAAGACCCCTTATTTTGGCGGGCCCACATAAAAAATTGGGTACAAAAGGGGCAATTGTGTATGAAATCCTCAGAATCTCGTCTCACTAAATCGCTTATGAGGAAAGGAAGGAACAAAACAGAAAGAACAAGAACTGTAAGTTTTTAAAAAATTATCACTAGCTTTCGACTTTGGAGAAAAGATTTAAAACTCAGAAATTTGAATACAACATCTTTTGGAAATAACATGTTAGAATTATGGAAAACAATTTCGACTAAGTTTTGTTTCTTCTTAAATAACAATAAGACATTTGATTTTTATTCACTAAAGATTTGTAAATGATTTGATAAGAACATATATTCTGCTGATATTATATTGTTATTGCAAAATAAGTTTGACAGTATTCTGTACTTGTAAGATTTTAAAAAATTATTGCTAAATACATTCAGCATCTAAAATTAACTTGAAGTTTCACATTAACAATTTAATTTTACAAGGAATCTCACTTAGATTAGATTAGAAAAATATCAAGCCTTGATCAGTTATTAGTTTATAAAGATGTATTTCGCTTGGGATCTCAAATTATGTTAGAAACATAAATATATTTGGAATTTATTCACTTTGAATCTTCAAGTTCAGACATTCTGTATATTGACTTTCCTTAGAATTTTGATGAGTTAATTTTGAATTAAAGAAATTTGGTTTTAATATTTAAAAATAAAAATTGTTCAAACTTCAAACTTTCTTTTGTCTTTTGGTGACATCAATCAGGGGTAACTTTGCCACAGACAGACTTTAAAAATACTCTTATATTGACAGGGGAACAGCAAGTACCCATCAAGGAAGGTGTACTCACTCAGAGACATGACCTGAAAAATATGCATGAAGAGGCAGAAAACATCATTATCCATCAATTGATAAATCAATGCAACACAGGTGAAAAGAAATTTAATGTTCTATGCATTGATTCAGATATCAACATACTCTTGATTCATCATTATCACAAACACCAGTTGAAAAACCATGTCACAATGCAGCCTGCATCACCTCAGAGAGCTAGCACTGACATTGACAAAACTGCAAACATGACTTCATAGCTGCAAAACTGCTGGCAGTACATGCTCTATCTGGATGTGACACTGTTGGACATATGTATTGAGTTGGAAAGGGGAAGGCATACAATATTCTCAAGTCAGGCAGATTCTTCTAAAACTAAAAGATATTTCAGGCAACATGAATGAAGTTGTAAAAGAAGAAACTAATTTCAATACCAAGAAACACTTGAAACGAACATAACATCAGCTCCAAACATTTCTGTCTACAACCAAAGCATTCACGTGCACACTATCAAAAATGCCATTGAAAGTGTGCAGACCTTCCTGACCCCCCAAATCTTGATGCTGTAAAATATGAATGGGAAAAAGACGGAGAAACAAAGTTTTAAAGATTGATAATTATGAAGTGGATTGGCAATTCTGTTTTACTTCAGAAAATCTAAACAAATCTTTGGATATTGTAATTGTAAATTTTGTTGAGTCAGCACAATTTATATTCAGGACAGAACATGGATTCCTTTCTTTTGAATATGCATCATATGGTATAAGAAATATGACACAATTTTAACTTTTAAACATTGATTTAAGCAATAAACTTTTGTGTCTAACAAATTGTATGTACCTTATAGTGTCATTTTGCTAATTCCAAATATCAAAAAATGCTAACATATTAAAGATGTCATCTTGTTTTATTCTGTAGAGGAGGCTTTACACTAACATTAAATGCACTTAAAAAGGATGCACCAATGATATTTACAATAATTAAATATGAATGCACTATATTAAGGCACCAACAAATTGATATATTTAATAAAGTAATTTATAAAATTGACATGGTACTTGAAGATGGAAAAGGGTTTACATTAACAGATCTGAGGCAACATGCTAATACCCCGACAGATGGTTAATTTAAATTCACCAATTATCAGATTAAACTCTACTCAACAGATAAAACAATATCATTTAAATTGGTCAGAGGACAAGCAGGTACATTATATCAGAAATCAAAAGTAAAATTAGAACATATAATCATACATCATAAAATATCTTCCAATTCAATATCAGATGATGCTGGGCAAATAAGAGAATCTATCAAAATGCAAGATTTTGTCTTTGAAGATTCATGGATGTGATTTATCTCAATCATGCAATTGAATTTATATTGCTCCAACCCTTGAGCTTTTCCCAGCCCTGTTTGATGTCAATGAAGATTAACTTACAGGTGATATTGGTGAAGTTATCAGTAAAGGTAATGACAATAGTGATGATGAGTATGATATCTGGGAGAATTAAAGTGTTTCAGATAACAAAAAGTATTCTAAAAAGGAGAAAAATTCTAGCATTGTATCAAATAATTAATCTATTATATTTTGCATAGTGGCAAATAGAAAACACCACTGCATGTAATGTCATCACAAGAGGAGCATGTTAAATGTAAAAGTAAATCGCTGATATCTACTTTAAATCATTTTTGGGTTAGGCATAGGATCAGATGAGCTTTCATGGTATCATAATAATAATGTTTTTATACAATTGATTTCTGACTTTCCGACAAAAGTGCCACAAAGCAGTCAGATTTTTCAGATTGCCCTTACCTTACATTCCTTAAAGAAGCGAGGTTGAATGGCAAGTGATTGAATATTGTACAAAAGTACCACTGCAGTCTGGTCTGTTTTTTAATATTCTCACTCCACAACCTTTCCCTCCTAATAGGTACAGATGAGTGAATACAATTTTTTTGTGCAAGGTTCAGGTAAACAATGAGTGAATAAGTAAAATGGGAACAGGTGAATGAATACAATTCGTGTTACGAAAATGTTCAATATGCTCGTATTTTCAGATTCCCCATCTTACCTTATCTACAATCAATTTAATGATAGAGCATCTGAGAACCCACACACAATCCTTTTTGTGTGCTTTACAGAGCACATTTAGACCTTGACATATGTAGTTTTGGATGTAAATTACCCTTGATGTTAACAATTTAATAAATAAACACTGAAATATAACAGATTCTATTGAGAAGAGTCCTTCGGCTGTTTAAGCAATATTTTTAAAACATTTGTATCAGAGGTTTCATATACATATAACAGTCTAGCTCTATCTAGTCACTTGTAAAAATGGATCAAAGAAAGAAAGCAAAATCAGTTAAATTTCAGCTTGTTTTAAAGATAAAAATATTGAAATACAAAGGAAAGTTAATAAAATCAAAGAACTATCAAATAACTATTTCAATAACATTCAAGATGTTTTTACACAACAATCAAAGTTTTTTCAATCAAGAAGATACTAATGTCGCTGCTTCATCAAGCCTATGTTCCCATACAATTGTATGTAAATACACCACACCAGGAAACTGATCAACCAATGTTTGGCACCAAAGGATGCTAGCAGAAACATTAAAATCAAAAGTAAATGATAGATGGCACGCCAGTTTGAGGAAAGAAATCAGTTGACTAAGAAGGCCAATAAGTGAGCATGCAAGATGCTGACATAAGTATTTAATGTACTGATCATGCATTGTATGATCATGCCACACAGACTGAAATCTAATAGAACAAAAATTCAAGTGGGCATCATCTTCATATCTTCCAAATAAAGAATTCTTGGTGAAATATAGATTTTTTCATGGATACATCACATCAGGGATGCTTCCCTCTCAGTACAAAAGATTAACTAAGAGTGCGGGAATGGAAAATCTGTCATGGTTTCAGTTGGATGGGTTAACTGAGGAATATGCACCAGTTGTCAACGATATCAATGGAGGAGGCCATCCATCTGGAAATCTGAATATATGAGAATAAATAAAATGGAATTACTGTAATGAATGATGGCCGTCAGGGCTGTTGTAAAAATGCAAATTGCTGTGATGTCATTGTACTTGGGTACACAGCTCATCAAGTACTCCAAGTATGTAACATAACTTAAGTTATGACCCATCACTTGTAAAAAAGGAGGGTGTGTAATAAAATCTTAAATTCCCCTCATGTTAAATGGTATAAATTATCAAAAATTAGCTGAATGTGAGGTTGATAAGTGCATGTTACTGGCTGCTTTTATCTATCATTCTAAATGGAGTGATATCTGTGCTTATGTAAGAACTAGTAGGGATGAGAAATGAATTGCTTTTCCACAAATAACTACCAACCCATTGATTTTTACCCCTCAAGATTTTGCCATATAGACCCAAATGAAAGTCACGTGTTATTTTTGTTCAGAGTGTTCTCTTTCAGCCAATATGTTTTCACTTGGAAGGCATGGTTACTTTCTAAGATATTTAAGTTTCAATCTGTGTAGAATCTCAAGTTTTCAAGTCAAGGTACAGTTTAACACATCAGAAGGATCACATGGATCATTTGGATAGTCATAAAAAGCTCTCAATGCATTATGTAGATTGTGTGCCTCAAAAACATCATTTAGTAAAAGGAAAGCGAAGAAGAGACCTTTATATTTTGAAACAACTTGAGTTACTGAAATTTTCGGAAATCAATTTGGATAATGATAACCCAGATTTACATCCACGTTTAGTTTGTAACAAATGCTACCAGTTTCTAAAAGACACCAACAAACCTAACAGAACAATCACTGAAAGTACAATAAAAGAGAAGACTAATGTATTGTAAAGGTGAACAAACATTGGATTGACAATGTTAGTGAAATCGAGGCTTGTTGGACATGTCAAAAACACAAACAGAACAATGCATTAGGAAAATGTACTCAATCAATGGATAGCAATATAAGTATCGAGAGTGATTGCAGTAATTGCCTTACTAGTACATCAGTAAAAACCGGAAATTTCCATGTCAGGGAGAGAGGGTGCCCATTTAGCTCCAAAAGTGTAAGGAAAAATTTCTGTGTTTAATTGAATTTCTTTCATTGGATTATATAAAACACCATACTTCCGGTTGATTATTACGTCACATGCTACTACATATACTGCTATCATCATCATGAGTAGCTGGATCCGGATAACGCCCGTGCCAAAATGCATCTGAAAATGAAAAGTTGAAATGACCTGGAGCATTCCCTTTATAGTAACACATGAAAACCATTTCATAAATTCTAGTTTCCTTTGCTTATTTATGGATTGTAATACAGACAATTCTGTTTTTGTTTGTCCTTATAATATCTATAATATCCCGCCTTATTAATGAAACTAGAGTCTTTGAAAACCTAGCCTACCATTTCAAATTTGTGAGATATACAAGACAACATGTGGATAACAATATTTCTTTTTTATGGACCCTGGTCAGCCTGGCCTGCGACCCCGCATGTTACTGTGTTAATCACATAACACTGATCTGCTGGAAAATGTAAATGAACATTTAGATCATTATCAATTTACTTTTTACAGTAAATAATCGGAGACAAACACCCACATACATATGATATAACAATAAACTGGCTAGGGAATTGAAAACTTAGTCAACGTTACTGATTTTAATTTTTATGGGTGGCAGAAACTACAACCGAACTGCGTACCACTGAACAAACACCTAGTGGCACAACTGCACGGTTGGAAGTTATCAGAACCTCAACTATTTCACCGAGTAGCCCTAAGAAAACATCATTTTTGGAAACACCAAATTCCACAGTCAGCTCGACTTCCCCGACCAGTAAATTACTATTGTCAGTAATCACCTCTTTGCCATCAGATATTTTGGAAATGCCAATAACTTGCCCAATACATAAAAAGCAGGTACTATTTCATCTATACCAAGTGACTAGCTTTCCGGTCATGCTGCAGAATAACCGTTCCGCTACACTTATGGTCTCATTGCCCGATTATGTTGGAATTTCAAATGACGGAAATCGGTTTGTCCAACTGAATGCTATAGAACGATTACAGTGTTTAAGGACATCATGCGTGATACCATTAAAGATCCAGGATTCGTCTGTATCAACCTCATCTTGCATTGTTAATCTCTTGCATGGAAGTGACAGTGCTGCGGAAATCTGTAAATTTAACATTTCTATCTTCTACAATACGACGTCATTATATAAAGTTGGTGATTATTCGTTAATCTCTAACATTAGCGGCAGTGTGAAATTGAACTGCAAAAATGAGAATATTACGTCTGTTTGTCGTTCGTTGACATGTATGGCTCAGTTACCCTGTGGATGTACGCTGACATATTTGGACACAATAATCGAATCGAGCCATTGTAATGACGCTCCAATGATGATTGAGGATACTGTTAATATACCATTTCTTTGGAAATTCCATGGACATAGAATCGTCCACCATTTGTTACAGTCCACATATTCACGAATTCCCTCAATACCATTACCAAAGCTCCCACCATTGGAAAATATTCAAGAAACTGATATGGCATTTTCGAAAGATTTGGACGCTGTTGTGCTTGACCTAAAAAATAACAATGATTGGAGTTTAAACAGTGCGAATATTGATTTTACTGCTAACTGGATGGATATTGCACAATTCATTTTGATTCTTTTGCTAGTTCTTTTTTGTATTGGACTTGTTCTTTATAGTAAGAAACAACGTGCGTTGTTAGTCAAACTTGGAAAGTCTTTTGTTAAAAAGAGATCATATGATCTAGAGTAGTCTAAAAACCATTGGATCATGATAGATAGGAGGGAAACTCTTCTAAATGTATATAAAATAATAGAACTATAAGGATTATATAGGTCATATACTCATATAATGATGTAATGCATGAAACTATGATATGATATTTACATTTATTTTAATGGATATTCATGTCTGAATAGACATTCTGAGTACTTGTTTTAAGCCGATTATGTATACGTGATTTATTAGATATGAATTCTGTAGTTTACTTATTTATGATTTTAAAGTACTCACCAATTTCTAAGTTAGTATTTTTGGATAATATTCATAAATATCCTCAGAATACCAAGTAACTTTTATATACGCGCATTATATATTCCCTCCTATGAATAAGGTGTTGCCACTGCATTATGCCAACGCCAGACTAGTTTGCATGACCTAACCCTAGGTCATAATTGCTGTTGATGTTTATTAAAATAAGTCTGGTTGCTGGGAAACTGACAAAGTTCTATAAACATTAACATAAACTTGTAGACCTTTGTTCTAGTTTCTCAAGCAATCATTCTGGAACATAACGGAAATGGATTTATCACTGTAAATAATGAACACTTTTGTATTACTTTATATACTTGTATATATATATTTTTATAATCTTGGATTTTAAGCATTTGAATACCTGCGAGCTAACGCAGAATTTTTAGGACACAAATTTCAAAATTTTAATTGAAAAATTGCCTATTTCTTCTAGTCAGTGGATGCTATATTAGGGGATGTTAAAGGTTATTCTAAATAATTTATTACTGAACCATTTAGTAAAAATGGAAGTTCATGAATTCAAATATTGATACCATTAATGTGTCAAGACAGTTTTTAGTTTACCATTAATTGGTATGATTCTGTTAACAAATGCTGCAAATATCTCAAATGATACTAACTTTATAATGATCTGAGTTAAGGCAGAATTTCATGTTGACTTGTTTAAAAAGTATTTATCATGTCGATGCAAGCACATTTTTTTAAAAAAAGAAGAAACATAATCATATCTTATGCAACTCAACATATTGAAGCACGTGGCTAATGACTGCTTGTATATAACTTTGCAAAATGCATATTTGACATAATGTAAGGCAGGTGTGGAATACGAGGTTGGATGTGAAACATTGTTTTTATTCTACTGTCTTGTTGCTTGGCAACTTTCTTAAATAATATGAACATGTTTTACATATTAACCTTTAACTTGAGGATACCTTGACATTGGTAGAATCAGGAAATTGTAGTAAACAATTGAATTTATAGTAAACAATGAGTTTCATAGTACAAGGTCATAGTAAATAATTGTGATTTTAACATGTTTTGATACAGATGTCATTATATTGTAAAAATAACCATTTGATCTATATATTCTGCTTTATAAGATAACATAACAAGCATAATTTTGCTTTGAAAAAATGAAACAAAAATAGTAAAAAATTCCTTTATTGAATTTTAATGTAATTTAAAGGAGAGTTATTATATAGAGTGTTGGTGGTAATGTAACATTGTTTATTACTTTGATGATAATAATGTTGAATTATACTACCATCACTGCTGTACGAAAGCTAACGTTTTTTTATTGAGTATTTTAGTCGACAATGTATGAGTTAGTAATTTGAATATTTAAAAAAAAAGAATTTTATGTTTGAGGACAAACATTTTTAATTAAGTTGGGGGTAATGTAACAAGTTTTAGGTTTTATATACATTTAATTTTAGAACAACTTGATTTTTAGGTTTTAAAATATATTTCATTGTTCTATACATTTGGTTACATTTGGTTTACATCATTTCTATTCTTTATTCCTCTTTAGTTCATTTGCACTCAATATGTGATATCATTCATAAATAGCATTAAAATCTTGGCTCTTTTCATATTGTTATGTCTTTTCTATCAGGAAAGTTCCAATTCCCATAAAAGAGGATTTTTTAGTTCAGGATATTCTAGTGTATTACATAATCTACTTGGCTTTCTATTGGTTCAAATGTTGGTTCCTTATGGGAACCAACATTTACCTCCATTTAAAGGAGTTTTAGGAAGCCCAGTAGATTTAATTTGATATCATTTTTAACTTGTTCTTCATTAGTTTATATATTTGGGAATTATGGGAAATTATTATTTGCCTCCTTTCTGGAATCTTCCCTGTGGAACTTTCCATATTTTCCGACTCTTCTTCAATATCATCTCAGGAAATCATCTTCAGAACAGTTTAAAATATCAAATACGACACAACTACCACGGAACAACATGTAAACATTTGGATTTTTATATTTAAGGAATAAACTTTTTGGATCTAAAAACTTGTCTTTTCTGTTGGATATTTTTAAAGTTAGTTAGTCAATTAGAACCTGGGATAAACTGTTACAAAAACACCTTCTGCTTTGAACACTCAATGAGCACATCCAGCAGAGTACCAGCTCTTCCCATAGGTCCTTCAAACAATCTTTGCCTACAACTTTCTATATTAGAACTTATTGCTATAATTAATCTCCTATTTCTTTGCAGGACAATATGTTACCTCAGCTTCTTGATATCTATAATTGTTGGAATCTACTTGACCTCAAACACTTGTCGCCAGCAGAAAGCTTCATGGAGAAGATACCCAGTTCCCAGGGTAATCTTCCAGCCATTGGTGTATTTTAACCCATACTTTAATCAATGCCTTTCAGC
Source organism: Owenia fusiformis (assembly GCA_903813345.2). Lineage (NCBI taxonomy): Eukaryota > Metazoa > Annelida > Polychaeta > Sabellida > Oweniidae > Owenia > Owenia fusiformis. Next base: position 16,759,367 of record CAIIXF020000011.1, on the reverse strand, counting down.
CCCTCATCTTTTTTACGCATAACCAAAGCGCAAAAACAAAGTGCAATAGCACCATCACCTCTTAAACGAAAACGTGCCAGAATTCATGAAGAAATAAGTTCAATTACATCAGGCAAAGACGAACAGTCTTTCATTTAACAAAGGGCTAAAGAACTTAAATTCTCTAAACATAGAGAAGACATAGCTAAGGAAGCAGGTATTCAGCCTAAAGGTATTCTCTCTGGTGAGAATGCAATGTCAATGAAAACAAGTGCACGACTAACTTGGTCTCAGATACGGACAATAAAAAATATTTAAAACTTGCTGGAGTTTGATATTCATCAGAATTGGAGGAACGTGATATAAGGGACAAGCTTTTAAAAGACATTATAAAGGCAAAAAAATCAAAATTTGAACACAAAAAATCAAAATCCTCAAAAAGTGTCGAAGGAATTATTTTTGAAAAAAAACCAAGGGTCTATATTGACGATCTAAAATCATATATCTTAAATAGACTCCAAAAGCATGATGTAAATAAAATGCTTCAATGGCACGGAATCATTCCAGACAATGAGATTTGGCTCAAGGTAGGAGGTGATCATGGAGGATCTTCAATGAAGGTGGCATTCCAGATTCTAAATGTTGAAGTTCCAAATACATGCAGAAATACAACTGCCTTTGTTGTATTCAATGCAAAAGACACAAGAGTTAATTTAGAAAAGGGACTGTCAATGTTTAGATCACAGATTAATGAGTTACAGAATGAGCTATGGGGTGAGAAAAAAATCCGAATTTTTGAAACAGGAGACTATGAATTTTTGAGTAGAGTAAATGGGATAAGTGGTGCAAATGGTGTGTATCCATGTCTTTCTTGCAAAATATCTAAGAATGACATTCAGGTCAGTCAGAGGTTGCCAGCCAAAACAAACACTTGAACACTCTCCCATGTATACCGTTCTGTATTTGTGATCGTGATGACATTAATACGGAATAAATTATACCATTTCATGAAAAATGGTGACCTTGTCCTACGGAAATTGAGATTATGTTTCACAGCAAGTTCGCATGGCGATACTGTATAGCACATGCTTTGGAGAATTGATTCTACTTTCTATAGACACCAAACACTCTGTCCATAGAATAATAAAAAAGCCTTAAGGCCCCAACCTCCTTTGTTTACATTAAGAAAAACGTGAAAAAAGACAAAAGTTGTCATAACTTTTTAAATCTAAATCTGTTGAAACCGATTTCACTTGCTAGCGACAGATACTTTCGTCTTTCACGAACCGAACATGTCAGTTTGGTTTGTAATGTCTCCAAATAAACGATTTCAACATTTTGAAAAACTCGATGCTAGTCCACGTGTTAATACGGAATGGGTAAACTTGCAATGATAATTGTTCTGATAGCTTATTGATGGACATTGGACAGTATCTTATTGCATGCAAATGGTACATTAATCGACGGCGTCAACACGTGTGTCAATCGCAAGGATTGAATGTACATAATTAGTGTTTTCTTCTTTTTTCTTAAGTATTAAAAGATAATTTGTACATCGATGGCGTCAACGCGATAACTTTACGCTCATTAATAGTAAAGATAGGTTATTGTACTTTTTCTTATTGCATCTAATAGGTAGTACTTTATCGACGGCTTCAACGACCGTCAACACCAGGTATTGGTTGTTCATAAACATTTTCATTCTTTTTTATTATTGTATGTAACAAATAATTTCATCCCTTTATGTAACATTCATGTGGGGACGCCAACTGCTTGGCTTGAAACACAATGAAATCTTGAATCTTGTATTACATGTAACCACACCAATTCTTGTGGATATAAAAAACATGATAATAAAAGCACCAACAAACATCTGAGTGATTTGTTTACCGAGTTTGACCCAGTTCACCATACGTTAATCCTGTTAATTAGCTGTACTAAGTTTATAATCCCAAATTAATCACGCGCTCCTTATCAATCCCCTCAATTATTTACCATGAAGTGTTAACTATCCCACACCGCAACGCCCAAAGAACTGCGCGTACACAGATGAGGTATGTTATTTTACATCTATTTTCAATTCTTATAAGGATACCAAATCATGTAGGCTAGTCAGGCAAACCTTTTTTCGTAGCGGTTATCATACTTTCATCAAAAACCTGAACCCGCTTTTCAAGATGCCTCAACCTCGTAAGAAGAAGAAATCGGGATTGACTTTGGGGAAAAGGAGGAGGAAACGGTCTTCTACAGTTAAAACTGATGGCTCGAGTGAAGTTATAATTGAAACTAAATGTCCATGCTACTGAAACCCGTATTCAAGGTATTATGTTTCATACTCCGGGTTAAAACACACTCATATTGTATAACACTACTAATTATTTTAATCTTCATTTCATTCACGAGTGCACCGTTTCGTTCATTGAGCTTACTTATTGAGTCGACCAATTCCTTATTCACACGTGGACTAGCATCGAGTTTTTTAAAATGTTGAAATCGTTTATTTGGAGATATTACGAACCAAACTGACATGTTCGGTTCGTCAACGACTAAAGTATCTGATGCTGGCAAGTGAAATCGGTTTCAAAAGTTTAAGATTTAAAAAGTTATGACAACTTTTGTCATTTTTTCACGTTTTTGTAAATGTAAACAAAGGAGGTTGGGACCCTAAGGCTTTTTTATTAATTTATCGACAGAGATGTGATTGGTGTCTATAGAAAGTAGAATCAATTCCCCAGAGCATGTGCTATACAGTATCGTCATGCGAACTTGCTGTGAAACATAATCTCAATTTTCGTAGGACAAGGTCACCATTTTTCATGAAATGGTATGTATTATTCCGTATTAATGTCAACAATTTCACTAATACGGAACGGTATACAAGGGAGAGTGTGAACATTTAAATGAATGCTACACAAATTTCGTAACAAAGGGTGAAGACAATAAGAAAAAAATGCGAAACTATACAAATGTAATACAAGAACCCATCTTCTACATTCCAATTGACCATATATCGCCACCATATTTACATATTCTACTTGGTTTGACTTTAAAACATCATAATCTCTGAGTGAAAGAAACACATGAACTAGACACAAAGCTAGCAGAAGCATTAGCAAGACATGATCTCCTGAGTGAAAACCAAAAAGAAAATTATTTGGAGTATGTACTACAAAAATGAATGAAATCCTTGATCTCAAAAATAAATACAAGAAAAACATTGACAGTTTGACAATATTAGAAAGAGACGAACATAAATAAACATTATACAAGAAAGAATCTGAGTTAGAACTTGATTGTGATAAAGGTCCAATAGCCGAATCATGAGACAAAAGCCTTAACCATCATGGGATAGTGAGGCAGGAATATTTTGGAAAAAGCTTTGTCGGCAACCACTGTAATAAATATGTGAAACGAGAGTGCTACACTGATATGTGCCATTCAATTGTTTCTAGAACAAAAACATTATTTCAGCAAGTGCCTTCTGAAAAAGAGCGAAATTAAGTCATATCAAGAGCAAATGAAATATCAGAAGAATTCAAAGAATTAGTTTGGGTATATACTCCGGCTGTGAAAGTGGGCCAAATGCCAAAATTCACACTTAAGTGGCATGGCCCATATGAGGTGATTGAAAAATGGAAGTATGGGATGGGACTCCACAGTGAGCAGGGAATTGAAAGTCTGCACAAACAATTCAATGAGCTTGGAGTACGATTCTAAGGAATAAAAAACAAATTAAATAGACTAGCATGCACTATGGCAGAACACCTTATATCCCAAGAGCCAGACTTATATATAAACATTCAAACAGTGAAACAAAGACAGATATTAAAGAAATCAAAAGTTATATAAAAGTCATCATTTAGTGAGTACAATTTAATTGCATTATTAACCTGCATGTGTTTATCTTGTAGAAATCAGACTAATGATCTTGAAAGATTGAAGGGTAATAAAACCATGACATTAAATTCCATTTGCAATTACTTAAGACTGTAATCATCACTTTAATTTCATGCTGTTTCTTAATATTACATTGATTATCTAAGATGTTGGGGAAACACCTCTCTAGATTTTTAGAAACTAACAAGCAACATAGCACATGAATAGAGCCCAATGCTGCTTAGTGTTAAGCAGTTAGCCAGAGCTTGTGGTTTTTGTTTACATTTCTAATTCTGGCTGAGATAATCATTGTAGGTCAACAGACTTTGACCAACTAAAAGTACACTGCTTAACACCAGTGTCATGGTTTTGGGATATATAGGGTCTACTTTTCTTATGACAGATTTACACTTAACAGTTTGTTTCTTGTTGGGTTTATAAGTTTTTTTTAGTTTTTTTAGTTTTTAGTCACCCCTCCCTTTTGGCATTTGCGCTTTTATCCTTAAAATATATTTTTCTTGCAAGATGGTTTTCTCACCAGTACTGCTAACCATGTAGACTACTAAACAAGTCCCATGTTTTCAGACGGTCTACTTCTCATTATTAATGACAAATGTTTTTCTTGGTTTAATTATCACATAAGGACAAAACTCCCAGGAGCCTCGCTAGTTCCCAAGCCCTTTTTGCCCATTTCACTTAACCTCCTCCTTACTTTGACTAATTAAATCTACTACTGTTTCAAGTCAATAAAAGCCTCTTGGTCTGGTTAATGCACCAGCCACTTTTCAGCATTTGATGGAATGTGTCCTTGCTGGACTTTCCCCAGAGTCTTGTTTGTGGATGATATCGTTGTATTCAGCAAGGATGTTCAGAGTCATTTTGATAAACTAGGGAGTGTATTTGACCGGATGAGGGGGGCAGGTCTGAAGCTTTCCCCGAAAAAATGTAATCTGTTCCAAAAGGAAGTGTCATATCTAGGCCATATTGTCTCTAAACAAGTGTTGCGTATTAATCCAAAGAAAACTGAATCTATTGTTTGGTGGCCCGTGCCAAGAACTGTCAAACAAATTCAATCTTTTGTGGGTTACTGTTCCTATTACGGAAAATTTATCAAGGACTTTTCTGGTAGAGCCAGGCCTTTGTATAAATTCATTGAGAAGGGTGTTCGCTTTAATTGGGATTCTGATTGTCAAAAAGCCTTTGCTGAATTTTCCTGATAAATCAAAAGAGTTCATTCTTGACACTGATGCTATTGCTTGCCAGGTTGGTGCTGTACTTCAACAGGAAGTCGACGGTGAGGTCAAGGTCCTTAGTCATGATAGTAAGTCTCTGGGTAAAATGGAAAGAAACTATTATGTCATCAGGCTTGAACTTTTAGCAATTGTCAGAGCTGTGAAGGTCTTTCATCATTATCTTTATGGCAGTCACTTTAGGGTTTGAACTGATCATGGAGCTTTGACTTGGTTGAAGCATTTCAAACAACCAGAGGGCCAATTGCCTAGGTGGATGGAAAGGTTGGGGCAGTATGACTTCAAGATAGAACATTGAGCTGGTACTAAACACTTGAATGCAGATGGCTTGTCTAGAAGGCCTTGTGAAGATTGTTCTTACTGTGAAATGCAAAAAAACTTGAGTAGAGTCTCTAAGCAGGTTATGGAGAATCTGAAGAGGGATTACAAGTTGGAAGTCTTGATGTTGTCTTTTGAGCAAATGATTCTTCTCCACCTTGTGGAATATTACAGTTTCTGGCTCAAATTGGGCTCCTGGCATTACCCCTAAGGAATATAATGAATCACTACAGAAGGATGATGTCTTGGCAACCTTGATAGGATGGCTCTCAAATGGAGTAAGACCTGAGTGGTCTGAACTTTCAAATAAGTCACTTACCTTGGAGCAATATTGGGCACAGTGGAATAGGATGAAACTTGAGAAGGGAATGTTGTATATTGGGTTGGATTCAAAGCAGATGTGGCAGTTGGGCAGCAGAATGTGAGATATGTCAAAGGCGGAATCCACCTAATCGCAAAAATAAGACTCCAATGAAGCAGTACAATGTGGGTGCTCCTTTAGAGAGGTTGGCAATCGATATTCTCAGTTCATGCGTCGACCGGTTATAGCCCCAATTTTTTGATGTATGGGAGAGAGGTAAGGACCTCTGTTGATCTTTTACTCGTGCCTCCTCCTGAGATTGAGCAAGGAGGGTTGGGTAGTGATTGTTATACCAAAATATATGACCAGGGTTCACTAGTTTGGGTACATATTCGGCTAGGAAAGTGGATCAAACGCCAAAATTCGTACTTAAGTGGCATGGCCCAAATGAGGCGATGGAAAAAATAGATGACTTATGTTACCTCATCAAAATTAATGAAAAGGATAAGAGAGTAATTCACCATGATCGCTTGAAAAAGGGTCTCGGAAAAGGAGCCCAAGTGTGCAAGAAACCGGGATGGCTAGACAAGTATGAGATGTATTAGGACTTATGATGAAGGAGTCAAAATGCATATTAGCCATGTATTAATAATTATTTTACTTTATATTTTTATATCTTATGGTACAGAAGTGACGAGATCTTTTGAGCTGTCCAGGTGTAAGTGTTTACACAGGGATAGAGAGAAGGATGTGCTTGTTCTTGAATGTTTTTATTTTATTTCAGGAATGCAGAGAGCGGGTTTCTGCGGATATCAGCAGTGAGGGCTGAGGCTGCAATGACGAGGAACAAAACCCCCACCATGGGTGCAAGGAAGGAGACAGTGATGAAAGTAGATGTTGCTGGAAGGTCAGGGAACCAAATTTACGCTACTGGTGAAAAGAAAGAGACAGTGGTAAAAGTAGATGTTGCGGGGACGTCGGGGAACCAAATGGCAATTGCTGATGTGAAGGTGGAGCCCAAGGATCAAAAAGATCCCATATGGGGCAACAATGCTGATGCATCAGTGGCGGTGTCAGATGTCCTCTTCAGTGTACAGTCACTCTTAGATGACTATGAAAAAACTGCTGGAGCAGAAGGTCTGGACGTCAGCAACATGGGCCCATAGACTAGTGGGGAAGCCGTCACCTGGCAGTTATTGGGGTCTATCATAATTGTGACAAATTATGATTTATGAATTTTGTCTGTTTTTTCTTTCGTAGAGACATGCCACTATTACAAGTTGAGTTGGTCGATGAGAAGAGGGTGATATTGGGGTCAGACCATGTTTTATTCTGGATGTCTGAGTTTTTGAAGACCATCCTGAAATATGAGGGCAGGCAAGATTACTTTGTAGCTACTAGGAGAGTGAACCTTCAATGTTTTGTATATGAAGATTTCCAAGAAATATGTGAGGTCCTTATTTCAGGCCGTCGTTTTAGGTCTTTTGATTTATTCACCCTGTTAAATTTGTGGTCATACTTACAATTGTCGGACACTGAGTTATTAGATCATGTTAGGTACAATGATTATGAGGCTATGGTAGCTAATTTAGGTAGACATACTAAATATAATGACATTTTGAATGAACTTGGCTGGGACTCACTCAAAACCAGAAGACAATTACATATTACCACCATTTTCCATAAAATGGTTTATCAAAATGCCCCGCTTTATTTGACTGACCTCTTAACCCCTCTCTCCCAAAAGCAGACCAGATATAGCTTAAGAAACCAAAATTCTTTCAATATACCCTTCTGCAGACTTAACATTAATTACAAGTCGTTTCTTCCAAATGCCATTAGAATATGGAACAACCTTGAACAACAGTTTAGGAACATTGGTTATCTCCCTCTATTTAAATATAAACTTAAACATTCTATTTGCAAAAGCAAAAATAAACTTTACTCATTAAAAGCCAGCAAATCTGCAATTAATCATGGGAGAATCCGCATGGGTCTCAGTGCTTTAAACCATCAACGTTTCTCTTACAACCTCATAGAATTCAAACATTGTGCTTGTGGTTTCGCACAAGAGACACCACTTCATTATTTTCTTGACTGTCCCCTCTATGTTGCCCAAAGAACAACTCTTTTCAGGGAATTAGGGAACATAGCTGTAACCAATAGACTTAATCTTCTGAATCATATTATCCATGGAAACAAAGATTCTTCATTCATTGACAACTGCACTCTATTTAATCATGTCCAGACATTCATCAGAGACACTCAGAGATTCTTATAACCATATAAAACTGTCTAACCTATTGCATGACATCTAAAAATTTTATATGTAGACCCCTAGGGGATGTAATAGTGTAAACTGTAAACCCTAGGCTAAATAAAATGATTAAAAAAAAAATTTAGGTACATTTAATATATTGGTCAGACTAAGTTATGGGAAGGTGGCCAAACAGTTGTTACTGGACACTCGTTTGCCCACATATATATTAAAAACAGCTAGTACTTTGAATTTCAAGCGGTTTAAAATACACTTGTTTAACACTAAATGGAAGATGGATGTTGTTTGGGTGAAATACTTTTGTGGTAAATGTTGTTACCCTAAGTGTTGGAAGTTTTATCATGAACGTCTTCTTCAGCTGCATGATCTGACTAACACTACTCCATATTTTGGCCCGATACATAATAGTCCTTTTAGGTGATTAAGGAAACATTCGGAAACAGTCTTGTAGGAATAAAGCATCAGGTATTATAGCAAAAGAGTAAAAGACCAAGACCCTAGATTTGCTTGCATTTCTAGGGTGTCATTTCATGTTATATCTGTGAAATATAAATGTAGGAAATTATAAAAGGTAAGTGAATTGTAAGGTAAGTGACACCACGTTTTGGTAAAAGTCAGTTTGGTGCGAAATTGCAGGAGGATATGTTTTTGTATATTGCTTTGGCCAGTTAAGTTTCCTAAACTTCGGAGAGGTGTTGACCTGCTTCTTTAAACATCTTTGCTTTTCTTGAGCTTGAAAGATATTTGGAGGGTTTGGAGCGAGAGACCGAATACAGATTTGAAAGTGATTATTGAAAAAGTTGAAAACTGTAATAGGATTGTAGATCTATATTTGGACACATTAAATAAATAACTGGAAACTTATATAGTGGACTTTGTTGTTGCATATGAACTAAAGTTGAAGTCTACAATAACACAACACAATAACACGATAAAAGAACAACATTTTGTTAAAAATAATTACGCTCCCTCACAATTAAGTATAAGATAACGTGCATTCCAATCTTGTACCCATCAAATAGAGGGATATCAAGTGATTCCTGGTGAATATTCCATGGAAAGAAACACTCAACTTATCAATCAGGCTAGAATTCCAATGACATTTATCAAGGAAGGGAGGATGGCCCACTCTCTCATTTCGAAGCTTTGTTGGATTGTGCTCATATTATCGGAAATTCGTAAAAGGATTCGCAAATGATGCATGACCATTGCATAAACTTTGTGAGAAACAAGTACGCTACAAGTGGGATGATAGCTGTCATGAGGAACTGAGGTATTTGTCAATACTCAGATAGGAATAACTGGGGCAATGCCATTCCCCACATTTATACAAGTTGAAACAACAGTTCCTATGAACACTCAGGGGATGACTAGTAATATACAAGGAATATCGTCCCCCTCACCCTCACCCTCACAGATGGTTACACCTGGAGGAACGCCGTCGTCCACGTTTTTACAAGTCCCAACAACTATGCCTATGAATACTCAGGTGGAGAATGCTAGTATAAAGAGAACATCATTCTCTATTTGAGATATGTGTCGAATTCTAGTGTTACATCAGACAGAACGACAGCACCGACAACCATGCTGTTCCCCACCAATGAATCCTGGAATCCACAGGTTATCACATCTTCAGATATTGACACTCTGATATCAAATGTGGGAGGAACATTTACAGCCACAGATCCATCGAACGGACCCTGGGCTCATCCTATGGATATAAATAACTCAACTGGAACCCTTGAACAACATTATCTTCATTGTAACACTTGTGAAATAAAAATTAAAGACAATGTTACATATATACTACATAAAAGTCTTCATGATACCAATATCCCTTTTAAATGCTCGAGCTGTAAGAAAATATTTAATGACGGACCAACTTTCTTTCGACATACCTTTTTGGATCATTGTGATTATGAGTGATTTAGAGTGACTACTGTAAGAGCAAGATATACCTGATCAATATGGTTTCATAAAATGACCTATAAGATGCAGAACTCCTCATTTCATGTCTGTGCAAGGTTTCAATGGAGATAAGTAAATCTAAAGAAAATAAAGCAAGAAGTAGCAAATGTATTGATCGGCCCTTGTATAATAGCATATAATTGTGAGAATATTTAAGGTAATGTAAGGATTACTTACAGAGAAGGACTCATAATCTTGACTAACACATTGCATGTTTAAAGTTGAAGAATAAGTCTTTAACAAGATTATTGACAAACAGTATAACTGCATGTTTGTAAAATAAAAATAGTTTTCAGAAGGCGAATTCCATGAATCTTACTTCACAATAAGTAAATTATAACAATATTAATCTGTCAATAATACAAATATGTTTACTTTTCAATGGATTAAAGTAAATATATCCTTCATCTGCAATGATGCTAAGCAATGCATAAATTATGTGAGATTGCGCAGATCATGTGAGAATCTGTCTAGAAACAATCTGTTGTATGCTGTTAAAACTGTCATACACCCTGGAGCTGATAGTGCTATAATGTAACCTATAGAGAAGAGGATAGCGTTAAGAGGTGGGCCAAGCAACTTTTGACGTAGGATGATAGATTACACACTTTGGAAGAATTTTGATTTTGGATAAATGATGTGGTGATATGTTTTCCTATTTACAGGATGCAAAAGTTAAATCTGACAGTAGAAAATCAACAATGTAAAATGAATTATTAATGGTGTGTTTTAGTACTAATTACTCAATTATCAATAATTAGAGGTCGTACATTCTATATTATTATATATATATTATCCTTATATAATTTTGAAAATTTCACACATATTTTCGGCTGAGTTAATGGTTATTCTTTAGATTTAATTGGATAAGACCTCTTTTTCGGCTCTGCCCATTTCAAAATTTGGGGTATAAAAGAGACAATTTTACATTAAATCCTCAGAACTGTGTCTCACAACATCAAATCAAAAATGTCACATTAAAATAAAATTATCAAGGAAACAGGAAGGAAATAGGAAATATAAAAAACTGTAAGTTAATTTTTTTCAGATAAAGAAGAAGAACAAAACTTAAGCAGTTTCTTTAGTAGAAATATATTTGAAAGAAAACTCAGAATAGTACTTTGACTTTAAAGAAATATAGTTACCTAAACACAACTTTGGAATTTATTCTTCAATATACATCTGAGTTTGATAATTCATCTTTGGCTTTCTTTGGGCGATGAACTATATAAAATACACTTTAATTCTTGTTATTCTTGCATGACAAAACTATTTTCAAAATCATTGTTGTTTTGAAACTTGAATATTCAATTAATCATTTATTTAAAAGATACTATTCAATCTTGAATGCATGTTTATATGTGGAATAATTTAGAAACAACTAGGATTTCACAATTTAAAACTCTACTTTAGATTGAATATCAATAAACTGAAAAACATGTTAAAGAATACACTTTTTGGAACTTGTAAATAAAATATATATTACTTTAAACTTCACCTTTGCTTATCTTTGTGACATTAACTGGGTATGAAGTGCAATATTACTACATTATAATCAAATTGATGATGAGACTATATCAATTCTCAAAAAGCTGGCGGCGGAAGAAAATGAGTTGATGAAAGATCTTGAATAAATATGCTGGTGAATATTGTTTCATAACACACATAATTCATATGGACTAACTCTATATAAATTTACACGCCATTTTTTCAGAATCATGTATTTTTTCGAATTTTTGAAATTTTGTAATTTCTCTAATATCAATCACTCAGAAGCTAAAAGTTAGTGTATTTTTGTTTCAGACACGAGAAAATGGCATATATTGTCTATTTAAGGGTAGATAAAAAGAAATATAACTCGATTTGTATCTTTCCTGAATAACATCAAAATATTTCCCTGCTGTAATTCACATAAGAGACAATATCTTTGAATCTTGTACCCATCAATTAGAGGGATATCAAGTGATTCCTGGTGAATATTCCATGAAAAGAAACACTCAACTGAACCATCAAGCTAGAACTACAATGACATTTATCAAGGAAGGGAGGATATCCCACTCTCCAACTGAACCAGATCTTGTAAGTTTGACTCCACCCCAAGGCATTATGGACAGGGAGGAGTGATTCATTTTATACATTTCACAATTACAATGTAAATGCCTGATCAATCTAGAACACTAGCTTGTCAAGTCTGTACAAAAACTATAAACAAATTTGATATTTGAAAACTCATCAACAATGGTTCTTTCATAAATACATTTGCTATATATGTGACAATTTGTACAAGGATATTTAGAAGTTAACATTACACACAAGGAACATCCTTTTCTGGAACTTTTATTAAATTAGCTGTGAAACAGACATTGTCAAATTAAGATCGGATTATTGTCAGGATAAACTACAGCATTTAGGACTTCCAATTGTTATTCTCACAACATGAAACACAAGGAACAACATTGTAAATTTAATATTACATATCAAGGAGGCTGGGCTCTTTGGCCTTTAAACTGACCAGCAAGAGATCTAATTTTTATCAGTTCATTGTAAGTCACAAATCACTTTTTTATGGGAGGGCTCATTTTCATGTCATTCCTTGTCCTCTCAATGGAGTTTGGGAGCTCACAACCAGACATTCAGATTAATAATCAGTAGACTTTCATTCCATGACAATTTTATATATTGAGTGTTGCCAGTTTAGGAGTACTTGATAGGACAACCTAACCTCAAACTATATTTCCAAGTCTGTGACTTGTATTCATCTTATATACAAACAGATTTGAGATTCTGGTTACATTATTTTTGAAAATATATGAACGCAGTTTGTAAGGTATATTCAGTGTTTCAGCCAGAGTATCATCAGGTCGACTAGACTGTTCATTAATGGTCTATACTCTACCATAGGAGCTAATGCGTGTAAATCATGTAATTAAAATTCACCTTTGCCTGCTATTCTCATTTGTTTCTCTTATAATGTAACTATCTGTACTCTTAGGTAGTCTGTTGGGTGATTGCTTAGGGCAAGGAAGATGCACTATTAGCAGAAATGAAACAAGGAAGATGCACTGCTAGCAGAAATGAAAATAGGAATTGGTTTCAATTTCTGGACTGCGAAATCATCCAAAAATGACTCATCATCTGTACAAAAATGGTCACAACCATGTGGTAAGTTAGAACTTAATGCAATATTTATGTAGCACTTTCTTGCACTTGTATTTCCATGTATGTACATGCCGTCTGCTTACGTCATTGCTTTAGTGGCTAAAAAGTGTGTCTAAATAATATACTACTTTAGTTCTCTGCTATGCGTCTGAGGATCAACACCTCAGACGCATAGTATAGATTTCACGAATATATATAATCATTAAATGAATTGCAAAAAAAGACTTCATTGTACTGTTGAATCTGGGATACATAAGAATTAATAATTATAAATACAAACATTTAAACAAACATTTGATAACACTGGATGCCCTTCAAAAAAGAACCCTGGATCTACTATTTACCATACAGGTTGCTTGATATTTAAACGCCATAGGAGACAGTATATTGATTAGAATATTCAAAGAAACAATAAGACGACAATTCGAAGGAAATAAGAAGTGCAGGTGTACATCTTGTCTTACTCTATCAGGAAAAGGTAAAGGCCAGAAGTGACAGTTTCGTCAGTGCTGGATCAACATATTGTCTCCTTGGATGTAAAGATTTTGATATATGGCAGATGATGGACACATTCAAATGTAAACCCTGGAACGAGATAAATCGAGACAAAATTATGTGATGTAACCTAACAAACATTTAAACAAACATTTGATAACAATTTAAATTTATGATTCTACAGAGGAATCATTCACAAAACAATTTCAAGATGTGTCTATAACTCAAAAACAACATCTTTTAGAAGACTGCCTGAGTGATTGGATAACAAAATATAAAAAATATAAAGATAGCATGGTCCTATATGGTGAGTAAGGTGAGTCAATTCACCATGAATTTAAAGAAAGGGGCTTGAAAAAGAATTCCTGTAAAAAAGCTACTAGTTACAGACAATATTTTAAAGACAGCAATGAAAGCTCAAAGATCTAGTACTTTTATTGATCACAAGTTTGACAGTGGGTCATTAATCCTATTATCCATGCCTTAATTTTGAAAATTATCTATTGGACACAGCATTTAAAGAAATATATTATCATTTAATTAAAAAAAAAATTCACCCATCCTCGATAATTAAAAAGATTTTTTAAAGATCTTACATCTCCAGACTCTCGATACAGAAGATAATTTTAAATATGGAAGAAATGTTGAAAGATGCAATTAAGTCATAAAACATGGATGATATTGTGAGTATGGTGAGCATGGTGAGCATGGTGAGAAGGGCAGTGAAGGTATTCATAGAGAATTATGAACAACCACGGGATCATCATCCACCATCGGGGCAGAGGAGGTCCACGTGGCAGAGGGGCGCTACTTCAAAGGGCTCTCAGGGATAGAGAAAATTCTTCTACACCAAATTTGCCTACCTTAAGACAACAGCTTGAGGAAGCCAATTTGGAAATGATGCGCATGCGCATACAACATTGGAATCGCGTCCCATCATTGACAGAGGAGAATTGACAGCTCCCCAGGGAGATAGACCAGTTGCGTACGGACAACAACTTCCTGCGTGTGACATCCTTGGAGTTCCTTTACTCCAGTAGGCGCTTTCGCCAACAGCTCACAAGAATTGAAGCACAACAACAAGTGCTAGATGACTGGACCGAGGAAGAATAGGTGCCGATATATTGTAACAGTATACCACACATATTTCCGAAAAAAACGACCTATATTTGTGAAACAAGGATACTTTACAGGCAGCAATGTTTGTAAAAGGGATATCAAGTGATTCCTGGTGAATATTCCATGGAAAGAAACACTCAACTGAGCCATCAAGCTAGAACTCCAATGACATTTATCAAGGAAGGGAGGATAGCCCACTCTCCAGCTGAACCAGATCTTGTAAGTTTGACTCCGCCCCAAGGCATTATGGACAGGGAGGAGTGATTCATTTTGCACATTTCACAATTACAATGTAAATGCCTGATAAATCTAGAACACTAGCTTGTCAAGTCTGTACAAAAAACTATAAACAAACATAATCAAATTTGACATTTGAAAACTCATCTTCTTTGGCTCTTTCATGAATACATTTACTATACATGTGGGAATTTGTATAAGGATATTCAGGAGTTAAGACATATAGATCATTCTTTACTTGAATTTTATGAAATTAACTATAAAACAGACACTGTCAAATTAAAATTGGAAGATTGTCAGGAAAAACCACAGCATTTATGACTTGGAACTGCTATTCTCACCACATGGAACTCAAGGAACAATAAAATCTACCTTTATGTAAAAATCCAATGAATAAGTTTGAAACGGCAAACTCTGTAGAACCATATATGGGCACTGATTTTCGTACTTCTAATCCATCACAAACTCAAATGGGAAAGGAAGGTCAAAGTTGGACCTCTCCTTATGTGGAATCCAATAACCAAGAGTTATGTCAAAGACTAGATACCATGGAGGCAAACACTGTAGCCAGACTGTAATCCATCCAGCTGAAAAAAAATTCGAAACATAGATTTTTGTGATTTTATGAGATAACTGCTTGTTGCTTTTTTAATACCCCCTGTATATATATATTATTTATTTTCAGTGAATGTAATATCAAGAAAGGCATTACTGAATATTTTGAGGAAGCATTAGAGCAACTTCTTAAGAGTTGAATGAATGGCAATATTTCTAAATAGGGCAAATTTAGATGAACTTGAGCAATGCCTCGATTTTCACTTCCTACAAGCATGTAGTGAGGAGTACCTTAAACCATTAATTATACTGGCATCAGAGGAGGATTCACTTCTTCATGACAAGACAATAAATCATGATACAGACACTTCAGACTTTGTTATAAAGACTTTTTGAAACATGAAGAAATGAACAGATGCTTTTACATTTCCTGTACTGTCGAATTTGAACCATCTTAAAAGAAGTAAAGCATTTCACAAAGCAATCTTGTTTTATTCTAACGTGAAGTGTAAAATGTGTGACGTTAAATTTAGATCAGAAAATATTTTAAAAATCATTTTTTTCCAAACTTAAACAGGCAAATCTCAAACTTTCATCCAAGAAGTGCCAGTTATTCAGAAAAGAAGTAGAATATCTTGGACATATTGTGTCTTCTGAAGGAATAGCACCTGATAAATCTAAAATTGCTGCGATAAGAGATTGGTCTAGTTTAAGAAATCAAAGCCATCTTCGAAGCTTTGTTTGATTGTGCTCATATTATCGGATTTCGTAAAAGGATTCACAAATGATGCACGACCATTGCATAAACTTTGTGAGAAACAAGTATGCTACAAGTAGGATGATAGCTGTCATGGGGAACTGAGGTATCTGTAAATACTCAGATAGGAACACCTGAAGCAACGCCATTCCTCACGTTTATACAAGTTGAAACAACAGTTCCTATGAACACTCAGGGGGTGAATAGTAATATACAAGGAATATCGTCCCCCTCCCCCTCACAGATGGTTACACCTGGAGGAACGCCGTCCTCCACGTTTTTACAAGTCGCAAAAACTATGCCTATGAACACTCAGGTGGAGAATGCTAGTATAAGGGGAACATCATCCTCTATTCCCGTGTAGTGCACATCAACTGTCACATCGAGATATGTGTCGAATTCTAGTGTTACATCAGCAGAACGACAGCACCAACAACCATGCTGTTCCCTACCGATGAATCCTGGAATTCCCCGGTTTTCACATCTTCAGATATTGACACTCTGATATCAAATGTGGGAGGACCGTTTACAGCCACAGATCCATCGAACGGACCCTGGGCTCCTCCTATGGCTATAAAAACCTCAACTGGAACCATTGAACAACATTATTTTCATTGTAACACTTGTGAAATAAAAATTAAAGACAAAGCTACATATATACTACATAAAAGTCTTCATGTTACCAAAACCCCTTTTAAATGCTCGAGCTGTAAGAAAATATTTAATGATGGACCAACTTTCTTTCAACATACCTTTTTGAATGTGATTATGAGTGATTTAAAGTGACTGCTGTAAGAGCAAGATATACCTGATCAATATGGTTTCATAAAGTGACCTATAAGATGCAGAACCCCTCATTTCAGGTTTCAATGGAGATAAGTAAATCTAAAGAAAATAAAGCAAGAAGTAGCGAATGTATCGATCGGCACTTGTATAATAGCATATAATTGTGAGAATATTTAAGGTAATGTAAGGATTACTTATAGAGAAGGACTCATAATCTTGACTAACACATTGCATGTTTAAAGTTGAAGAATTAGTCTTTAACAAGATTATTGACAAAAAGTATAACTGCATGTTTGTAAAATAAAAAAAGTTTTCAGAATCTTACTTCATAATAAGTAAGTTATAACAATATTAATCTGTAAATAATACAAATATACTTACTTTTCAATGGATTAAAGTGAATATATCCTTCATCTGCAATGATGCTAAGCAATGCATAAATTATGTGAGATTGTGCAGGTCATGCGAGAATCTGTCTAGAAACAATGTGTTAAAACTGTCATACACCCTGGACATTGTATTCCCTCAAGACTGTTTCGGTTAAAGTGATCTGTATAATAATTGTTCTGGTATATAAAGTCCTTTCCTATTTCTTCTTGAAAATGGTTAGATTATGTTAAAGGGGTATTCCTTGCCAGACCATCTCTCTCCTAATATTGTAGCTATAACTATATACATACTTTGCAAGTTTATCAAAAAACAGAAAAATGTTTTGAAATGGTCAATATTGATCACTTAAAAATGTAGTGCTTAATTCCAGTAGGCTGCCATCTTTTAAAATTTCACTCAGGAAGTGATGTCATCGACTCTCAACTTTGCATATAACATTTGGTAAGGAGCTGTCAGAATTTCTAAACCAGCTGAATATTTTTTTCAATTTGGTCTATTATTAAAAACCTTTTGACGATCTCTTCTTTAGTTCTAAGTTGACAACTCCTGAAAATATTTTTACACAGAAGATAAGGGCTTCTTGTTAAGAAGTGATTTTGTACTTCTTTCCTATACTGTAATAGACAAGGTTATAACAGGTGAGAGTCAATGACATCACTTCCTGAAAGAAATCTGAAAAGATGGCAGCTTACTGGGAATGAGTACTACATTTTTAAATTATCAATATTGACCATATGAAAACATTTTCCCGTGTTTTGCTAAATATGTCAAGTATATATATGATTGTAGCTACCATATCAGGAGAGAAATAGTCTGGCAAGGGATGTTCCTTTAACATTGGATTGTTTGGATTCATTGAAATAATTCTGGCACTATTTGGTTTGTTATGATAACAGTTGTGTTGCAATCAACATCCTGACAATTAACAAGATGATTTGTAAGGAAAAAGATATTTCTAAGATCAACATTATGCAATAATTGGAATCAGGAGCTGATGGTGCTATAATGTAACCTATAGAGAAGAGGATAGCGTTAAGAGGTGGGCCAAGCAACTTTTGACGTAGGATGATAGATCACATACTTTGGAAGAATTCTGATTTTGGATAAATGATGTGGTGATATGTTTTCCTATTTACAGGATGCAAAAGTTAAATCTGACAGTAGAAAATCAACAATGTAAAATGAATTATTAATGGTGTATTTTAGTACTAATTACTCAATTATCAATAATTAGAGGTCGTACATTCTATATTATTATATATATATTATCCTTATATAATTTTGAAAATTTCACACATATTTTCGACTGAGTTTTATTAATGGTTATTCTTTAGATTTAATTGGATAAGACCTCTTTTTCGGCTCTGCCCATCTCAAAATTTGGGGTATAAAAGAGGCAATTTTACATTAAATCCTCAGAACCTTGTCTCACAACATCAAATCAAATTACATTAAAATTATCAAGGAAACTGGAAGGAAATAGAAAACATAAAAAACTGTAAGTTAAATTTTCTTTTGGAATTCAGATAAAGAATAACAAAACTTAAGCAGTTTCTTAAGCAGAAATATATTTGAAAGAAAACTCAGAATAGTACTTTGACTTTTAAGAAATATAGTTACCTAAACACAACTTTGGAATTTATTCTTCAATATACATCTGAGTTTGATAATTCATCTTTGGCTTTCTTTGGGCGATGAACTATATAAAATACACTTTAATTCTAAGACTTGTTATTCTTGCATGACAAAACTATTTTCAAAATCATTGTTGTTTTGAAACTTGAATATTCAATTAATCATTTATCTAAAAGATACTATTCAATCTTGAATGCATGTTTATATGTGGAATAATTTAGAAACTAGGATTTCACAATTTAAAACTCTACTTTAGATTGAATATCAATAAACTGAAAAACATGTTAAATAATACACTTTTTGGAACTTGTAAATAAAATATATATTACTTTAAACTTCACCTTTGCTTATCTTTGTGACATTAACTGGGTATGAAGTGCAATGTTACTACATTATAATCAAATTGATGATGAGACTATATCGATTCTCCAAAACCTGGTGGCTGAAGAAAATGAGTTGATGAAAGATCTTGAATGAAAATGCTGGTGAATATTGTTTCATAACACACATAATTCATATGGACAAACTCCATATAAATTGACATGCCATATTTTCAGTTAGAGGGATATCAAGTGATTCCTGGTGAATATTCCATGGAAAGGAAGCCATCAAGCTAGAACTCCAATGACATTTATCAAGGAAGGGAGGATATCCCACTCTCTAGCTGAACCAGATCTTGTGAGTTTAACTCCACCCCAAGGCATTATGGACAGGGAGGCATGATTCATTTTGAACATTTCAAAATAACGATGTAAATGCCTGATAAAACTAGAACACTAGCTTGTCAAGTCTGTACAAAACTATAAACAAACATAATCAAATTTGATATTTGAAACTCATCTACCATGGTTCTTTCATAAATACATTTGCTATATATGTGACAATTTGTACAAGGATATTCAGAAGTTGACAACACACAGGGAACATCCTTTTCTGGAACTTTATGAAATTAGCTGTGAAACAGACATTGTCAAATTAAGATAGGATTATTGTCAGGATAAACTACAGCATTTAGGACTTCCAATTGTTATTCTCACAACATGAAACACAAGGAACAATAATCCCAAAAAAAGATTTTGACAAAGATGTGTTCGATATTTTCAAATTTAATACTACTTATCAAGGAGGCTGGGCTCTTTGGCCTTTAAACTGACCAGCAAAAGATCTAATTTTTATCAGTTCATTGTAAGTCACAAATCACTTTTTTATAGGAGGGCTCATTTTCATGTCATTCCTTGTCCTCTCAATGAAGTTTGGGAGCTCACAACCAGACATTCAGATTAATAATTGGTAGACTTTCATTCCATGACAATTTTAAATATTGAGTGTTGCCAGTTTAGGAGTAATTGATAGGACAACCTAACCTCAAGCTATATTTCCAAGTTTGTGACTTGTAATCATCTTATATACAAACAGACTTGAGATTCTGGTTACATTATTCTTGAAAATATATGAACACAGTTTGTAAAGTATATTCAGTGTTTAAGCCAGAGTATCATCAGGTCGATAGACTGTTCATTAATGGTCTATACTCTACCATAGGAGCTAATGCGTGTAGATTATGTAATTAAAATTCACCATGACAATTATTCTTGAAAATATATGAACACAGTTTGTAAAGTATATTCAGTGTTTAAGCCAGAGTATCATCAGGTCGATAGACTGTTCATTAATGGTCTATACTCTACCATAGGAGCTAATGCGTGTAGATTATGTAATTAAAATTCACCGTTGCCTGCTATTCTCTATTTGTTTCTCTTATAATGTAACTATCTGTACTCTTAGGTAGTCTGTTGGGTGATTGCTTAGGGCAAGGAAGATACACTACAAATGAAACAAGGAAGATGCACTGCTAGCAGAAATGAAAATAGGAATTGGTTTCAATTTCTGGACTGCGAATTCATCCAAAAATGACTCATCATATGTACAAAAATGGTCACAACCATGTGGTAAGTTAGAACTTAATGCAATATTTATGTAGCACTTTCTTGCACTTGTATTTCCATGTATGTACATGCCATCTGCTTACGTCATTGCTTTAGTGGCTAAAAAGTGTGGCTAAATATATACTACTTTAGTTCTCTGCTATACGTCTGAGGATCAACACCTCAGACGCATAGTATAGATTTCACAAATATATATAATCATTAAATGAATTGCAAAAATAGTCTCCATTGTACTGTTGAATCTGGGATACATAAAAATTAATAATTATAAATACAAACATTTAAACAAACATTTGATAACACTGGAGGCCATTCAAAAAAGAACCCTGGATCTACTATTTACCATACAGGTTGCTGGATATTTAAACGCCATAAGAGACAGTATATTGATTCTAATATTCAAAGAAACAATAAGACGACAATTCGGTGGAATTAAGAAGTGCAGATGTACATCTTGTCTTACTCTATCAGGAAAAGGTAAAGGCCAGAAGTGACAGTTTCGTCAGTGCTGGATCAACATATTGTCTCCTTGGATGTAAAGATTTTGATATATGGCAGATGATGGAAACATTCCAATGCAAACCCTGGAACGAGATAAATCGAGACAAAATTATGTGATGTAACCTAACAAACATTTAAACAAACATTTGATTACAATTTAAATTTATGATTCTACAGAGGAATCATTCACAAAACAATTTAAAGATGTGTCTATAACTCAAAAACAACATCTTTTAGAAGACTGCCTGAGTGATTGGATAACAAAATATAAAGATAGCGTAGTCCTATATGGTGAGTAAGGTTAGTCAATTCACCATGAATTTAAAGAAAGGGGCTTGAATAAGAATTCCTGTAAAAAGCTACTAGTTACAGAAATTATTTTAAAGACAGCAATGAAAGCTCAAAGATCTAGTACTTTTATTGATCACAAGTTTGACAGTGGGTCATTAATCCTATTATCCATGCCTTAATTTTGAAAATTATCTACACATTTAAAGAAATATATTATCATTTAATTAAAAAAATATTCACCCATCCTCGATAATTAGAACGATTTTTTAAAGATTTTACATCTCCAGACTCTCGATACAGAAGATAATTTTAAATATGGAAGAAATGTTGAAAGATGCAATTAAGTCATAAAACATGGATGATATTGTGAGTATGGTGAGTATGGTGAGCATGGTGAGAAGGGCATTGAAGGTATTCAAAGAGAATTATGAACAACCACAGGATCATCATCCACCATCGGGGCAGAGGAGGTCCACGTGGCAGAGGGGCGCTACTTCAAAGGGCTCTCAGGGATAGAGAAAATTATTCTACACCAAATTGGCCTACCTTAAGACAACAGCTTGAGGAAGCCAATTTGGAAATGATGCGCATGCGCATACAACATCGGAATCGCGTCGCATCATTGACAGAGGAGAATCGACAGCTCCGCAGGGAGACCAGTTGCGTACGGACAACAACTTCCTGCGTGAGACATCCTTGGAGTTCCTTTACTCCAGTAGGCACTTTCGTCAACACCTAACAAGACTCCAGGCGGAACGAGAACAATACAACAATGAATGGGTTGGGGAAGAATAGGTGCACATATATTGTAACAGTATACAATACATCTTAACTTATTAAATATAGTGATTAACTAATGTCTGCGCAACAGCCCTGCGTGTAATTAAAAAAAACAATCTTAATTTACTTCTGTCATTTCAGAATGATGCTTCACCCTTGGACAGCAATCCTACAGTATTTAATATTAACAATAACGATAACAACAGCTATCACAAACAACCACAATCAACAAAGATGGTGACATAGTCATACCAGCTTATGGAGTGATGCTAAAACCCAAGGGAAATATTGACCTATCAACTAACAATTACTACTACACGATCGGCATATGTTGGCCCGATATCAGAACAATACATCGAAATGCATCTAGACTGCAAGCAATTACCGACCATTACCTTTCAACACACAATTTGGAGTTTAAATATGAAACACTGGTGCAAATTGTTGAAAAATGATAGACAAAATGGATGAAAGTACCTTCCAAATAAGAGACAGTTTGCAGGAAATGATACGCAGAATGAAAGACACGCTTCCGATTTACGACATGGCTGACAAACAGAAACGATCTCTCTTCTCTCGGATAGGGTCTGGTGTAGCGTCTCTTTTTTTATTTGGCAACTAAAAAAGATTTAAGCAATTTAGCTAAACATATTCAGATAGCCGAGCAGAATGTTGGTGAAGCGAAGAATGAAAAAAATTTCAAAACAGGTGTTGCTACATTCGTAAATATGACAGGTCATAGAATATCATCTTTAGCTAAATCCATGGCCGTAAATCAGAAATCAACTAAAGATTACATATACAAACTAAAGAAAAGTGTTTAAAGGTATTTGATAAAGCTCAAACAGAGATTGAAAAAATAAAGAACATTGAGTTCATTAGTTGGTACCTAGCAAAGAGTATGATGACAAGCATGTACAACCACAATAATTTTATCGCCGCACTGGAAGGTCTCTTAGCGCAATGGCCAATACAATACCAGAAATTTTAGAACATCGATTACCCATTACCCTAGTGTCACCTGAACATTTGAAAACAATTTTTAACCATGTTGTCGATGATTTAAGCACATAAGAAGAGGTGGTTTGAAATTGACTCATACAGATATCAGTTATTATTACCACGTTCCATTAATAATTGCCAATACTAAAGCCATTAGTCTATATATTTAAACATGTATAACGGTGAATAGTTTTTAAAAAAATGCTGCTCATTTCAAGAAAATCGCGGCAAATTGTCACACTAATTAAATGAAACCATTATTAAACATAAGGTAAAAAACATTAAGGTTTCAAACGTTTTTAATACATGGCCAACATATATGCATTTCACATATAATATATGCTTTTCAGCATGACATCAATGACCATTAAATTAGACTTATTTCAAAAATATAACTTTACTATACTCAAATGAAATGTATTTAACAGTAAATCGTGAATAATGTAGCATTAATTACATTAAAGCTTTACATAATTTAAACGCCCCATCCTATGAGAAATTTTAATATAATGCAATGCTTTCCTCAAACTAAGCCCAGAGTACATTAAAATCATTTTATATCTAGTTTTGTTTTTCAGAACAATTAACATACATTTCCTAGGTTTGATTGGAAACATATATTACTTCATACTTCCTACTCCATGGTGTTGTCGTTGTAGAAGTTAAGATATTTCTGCGCAAAATCCAATCATAACGTAACCTGAATTTACAAAGACAACAACACTGCTGCACTTCGAAACAATCGATCAACAATGAACAGGAAACAGATACACAAGAAAATGAATGAACTTCTGGAAAACAATCAAGGCAAAATACACATAAATAATGACATCAACAATAATGTGCATCAACATCGATTAATCAAAACACTAAATAGATGTATTTCAAACGTAAACATTAAGGGATGCATTGTAATTAAATATTACAGTTTTATATAACAAAGGCTGGTGAAATGTTATGCATTTATTTGTTTCAGATAAAATTATTGACCCTATAACGGCACAAATAGAAAAACTAACAACTGACCAATGTGGAAAGGCTTCTATGAGCACAATTGCCCCGACAATTAAAGTGACACGGAGACGTTCTAAAAAACTAGACCCAAATAAATACATCATAACTACTGACATACCACGTATAAAACATGCGTAAATGTGCATGTGGCAAAGTTTGTGAATTTACGTAAACAATACTCATAGCAACTAATGCATTACTAAGGTACTATTAATTTATTTGATGAACATCATAAGGCATATATATTGTACATAGCAAAGCCTAATTATTATATGTTAACATTTTAATTATATACAGAAGGAGAAATGGAGAACACCTGCCCAACATACGCTCAAACTGCAGAGAATGAAATATTACGTCAAAGTTGCGCATATTGCAATGCTAGTCCAAAACATAAACGTGCCAACAGCACATCTTTCCAGACCAAAACCCGCAAGTGGAGGGACAGTTTGAGGAGGTTGACCAAACAATTCAGATAGAAATAGTAAGATGTACATTGATTTCATTGAAATAATTTCATGACAACGTCATATTAACTAAAAGCATGAACTGGAAAAATACGTTAATAGGATTAAAACTACTCAATAGTTATACAAACAATTTACATTAATTATTACGAACGAGCAGAAAATAAAATCATTAATAATATAATGCATACTGAAATGTACATAAACATTACGTCACAGTTGCGCATATTGCAATGCTAGTCCAAAACATAAACGTGCCAACACATCTTTCCAGACCAATACCCGCAAGCGGAGGGACAGTTTGAGGAGGTTGACCAACCAATTCAGATAGAAATCGAAAGAGGTACATTGATTTCATTGAAAGAATTTCATGACAACGTCAAATTAACTAAAAGCATGAACAGGTGAAATACTTTTATAGGATTGCAACTACTCAATAGTTATACAAACAATTTCAATTAATTGTCAATCGTTCCAGCTACGCCTACTGCAGATGTAGTGCCAAACAACCACGGGATAACTCACACCTCCGATGGTGTCGAGGTACCACCCATCATCCCGGGCCCATCATCCACCATCGGGGCAGAGGAGGTCCACGTGGCAGAGGGGCGCTACTTCAAAGGGCTCTCAGGGATAGAGAAAATTCTTCTACACCAAATTGGCCTACCTTAA
The DNA here is from genome assembly GCA_903813345.2 of Owenia fusiformis. Classification (NCBI taxonomy): domain Eukaryota; kingdom Metazoa; phylum Annelida; class Polychaeta; order Sabellida; family Oweniidae; genus Owenia; species Owenia fusiformis. The sequence goes on along the minus strand of CAIIXF020000011.1, from coordinate 16,733,591 downwards.
GACAACAGCTTGAGGAAGCCAATTTGGAAATGATGCGCATGCGCATACAACATCGGAATCGCGTCGCATCATTGACGGAGAAGGAGGAGAATTGACAGCTCCTCAGGGAGATAGACCAGTTGCGTACAGACAACAACTTCCTGCGTGAGACATCCTTGGAGTTCCTTTACTCCAGTAGGTGCTTTCGCCAACAGCTCACAAGAATTGAAGCACAACAACAAGTGCTAGATGACTGGACTGAGGAAGAATAGGTTCCGATATATTGTAACAGTATACCACACATATTTCCGAAAAAACTGACCGCAATGTACAGGCAGCAATGTTTGTAAACAAAATTGAAAAACGTTTTTTAACATTAGCATCACTTTAATACTTGGTCTGAAATGAAATTGTAAAAATGTTTTATGACAATCATAAACAATAGATGGCATGATATGCTGTATTGATATTCTCAATTAGACATTCCGAAAAAGTGCCAACATGGATACATATTAACTTATGTTATTTCCTTTATAAATGACACATTATTTTCCTTTTTAAAAAAAATACTGATTGGTATTTTTCTATGTATCTGATGATAAGGCTCATTAACTAATGTCTGCGCAACAGCCATGCGTGTAATTAAAAAAAATCAATCTTTATTTACTTCTTCCATTTCAGAATGATGCTTCAAACAGCCTTGGCCCAGTATGCAATCTTAATAGCAATAAAGATAACAACAACAATATCACAATTGTTGGTCGCATGACAGGTTCGTGCAAGTAAGGACTAGCTATGATGCGCACTACTACTGAAGTAAAGCGTTTGGGAACCTACTTCCTCGTTTATGATGCTGAACCAAAGTTAAAAATGCACTGTCTAGATAGCAAAATACCCGTAAAACCAGTGTGTCTAAGCTGCGTTATGACACTACCATATGCTTGCAGTTTAATCACCGATGATAAAAGCTACTCACATATAACAAGCTTTTGTGTTACGACTTAAACTGGCTGTTCATCGCGGCCTACATGAAAATTAACCCAATGGACTTATGCAACCTATGAAAGACATAGTACACGATGACAAACAATTCAGTAAGGATATGCATCAAATAGCGGCTTAAGTTGGGAGATACCGGCGCATGAGACATACAAGTCTCTCCAGATCCTATTGAAACATTCATAATAACAAATAATCCCCATGAGATGAGTACAGATAATTGTGACAATAATATTGTGTGTCACTTTACTTCTCGTGGTGAAATTTATAAAACAAAATAAATATGTCACTAAAATTGTTAAGTTCATTGTAAATAAGACAACGAAACAGAATGAAAAAACAAACTCAATTGTTTAAATAAACCTGAAAAGGATAGCAAACATTTGGCAAACAACGCCATCTAATAATGGATTGTTAACAGAGTATTGTATTCAAACATTTTATTATCAACTATATATAACTTAAATTATATTATAGACATGAGCGGAACAACAACGTGCACCATATGCAAACAACCTTGTGGCAGTCGTACTTCTGAAGGACTCTGTTATGCTTGTACATTGCTGAAGAATGACTCAATAAAAAGTATGTATTTGGATGATATTGATCAAAAATGTTTGGGTCAGCTGTGTTTTCCTACTCCATGGAGTTGATGTTTTATAGTTATTACTGTCACTAATTTATTATTCCAGGCAGTAGAGTCAAATGCCTCAAATGTGGTTCCTCAAGCAGACATAGCAATCGGGGCCTTTGTTCGAAGTGTACAACAGATGCAGGACTTCCACCAGTATTACAGTCAGACGAATCTTCGGAAAAACGAACATTTATTAGTGATGTTAACAGTAACAAATGAAAATGACAGACATCTCCAGAAATGATCACTATTCACGACGACAATAAAATTCAAAAATACATAATGCCAGTACTACACGAAACAGCAATCCGAATGATTAACAATAACTACCATTTTGCACAGTACGTGGAAGAAACAGTACAAGGCCCACAATTAAATATACCAGTTCACGAGCATCCATTGTTCATTCATACATCGGCAAACCAGATGTGTATGACCTGCCATGTTACATTCCATAGGGCAATGGACTATTTCAGCTATAGATCAATGCATTGCATTAACGAACCGAACAGATGCAATATATGTGGACAATTATTTCAACCACACACCTTTATGCTTCACGTAATGCTGACCCATCATTGATTCACCAATCTACTTACTCCAGTATTGAAGCAATATTACAATATTTACAATAAGCTGATACACTAAAATAACTTTAATTTGATTCATGCAATGTTCTTGCATTGTATGTATGTACATGATGTCTGCCTATGTCATTGCTTTAGTTGCTATAACCTCTGTAGAGACCCTCTCTACTTGAAAACTAATAATCATGTTAAAGTACAAGAGGCAATGTAGGGAAAACAAAAGTATAGTTTTGAGAACCCTTTTTTGGATTATGGTTTTGGGAATGAATTAAAACAAGTGATATTTTTTGTTGAATAATTTAAGTGTACTGAGAAATGATGGGTCCTTGGATGATAAATTGTTTGTTGCTGTTCTATTTTTGCCTGGTTTCTGTGAATTTAATCCTCGATTATGAAGCTCTGTTTTGGTGATAGTGGGTTCCTGGCTCTTGGGTGAAGTTCCTCATAAATTATATTTTATGAATCAGTGTTTGGCCTTGAAAATGCCTCCGGTCTGCAGAATTCGATAGGGTTTAAGAAACACCAATGAAGGAATTTAGGGAATTCCCCGTGACTCACATACAGTGATGCGGTGAGAAACTCCGTATGTTGCTATGATGTTGTGATTCTTGATAGGAATGTGCTTACCCAGCATTCTGCGGGCCCACTATAGTTTGAAAATATCTTTAAAAAATGTGTCCTTGGGTATTTTTTATGGGGCAATCCTGTGAATATTTGCAAGGATAGCAATTTTGTGTAATTTCTGAGAAATATTTCCAAATACCAGGCCGTGACCGTTTAGTATAAATTGACCAGTGTACATGCTTTGATGTAACAGTTTTGATCGCTATCAGCCGGGGAATCAGCATAGTATAACAAGAAAAAGACATCTGGACTCGACTTGGGAGAATTTTTCACAACCACTGTATATTGTCTTCGAATATGCGTTATAATAGTACAGAACTGCAGAAAGGAAACCTGACTTTGGAGAGTTTTTCCATGACCACCGAATATTGTTTCTGAATACGCGTTGAAACCCAGAATCGCAGAAGAGAAAAATGGCAATTGCACCTGTGAGGCTATTTGTAAGTGCAAATTGATTGTTAAAATTGTCAGATTGGAGTTCCCAAAAGAAACAATTAAAAATAAAATCATCATTACCGTCATTAAGTCAAATTAAACTAAACCACAGAATAAGATTTCTATAGTCTATTAAGTTCAAAAATAAGGTTTGGAAGGAATAGAAGAGAGAAATTTAAGTCAATTAATAACTTTGAATGAGATTTTAACAGTCTATTTAGGTCCAAACATAGGTCGTTTGAACGACAGAGGTTTGTGAAAAGAAATAGAATAGCGAAACAATCCGTCATAACAAACCGGCGTGGGCAGCGCTTAAGCTGGTGTTATTTGTTTTCCTTGGTCTAGCTAGTTTAGAGCTCCAATTCGTCATTGTGTAATTTATGAGTTTTGGCTCTTTGTATTCGTTGAAAACTCCTGTTTTCACTGTTTGGGTGTTTAGAGGAATTGTTGCATATGGGAATTAGATTTCTGAACGTGGTGTTAAAATAAATAAGGTTGTCATTTCGAGGTTCCAAAAGTCATATTTAAAACTCATATTAGGCCTTTGGCGCTGTAAAAGGAATTTAGGAATTACATTATAGGAGGCGGAGTCAGACAAGGTGTTGATTGACTTAACAAAGGGTGAATCCTTAGGATTTATTGGATGTTCAGGTCTGAGACTTGTCTTTAAGCAGAGTATTCGTGCACTCCGAGTAAATCGGTCAATCAGCTGTTGAAATCATATAGTGGTTGTTTAGGTCTTGGTTTAATCCTGTGTGGCTAGATATTTAATACTTCCTGGCGTGTATAGAGGGCGTAAAAGACAATACAGTTAGAAAGCTTACCACTCTAAGTTCAAGTTGACCTTTTGTGTAAGTGAACGCTGTACATCAGTAGTATAAAAAGTATCCATTTGAAATATTTAATAGACTATAGAATTCCTGTTTGTAGTAAATTATAAATATCACAATAATTAATCTGAGCAGTTATTTATAGATAACTGAAAGGCATTTGATTGCATGCAGATTACGTATTTATTCATATAAAGTTAAACCAAATAAATTCATTATAGATAAACATTACCATCTTATAGTAAGTATCTTCAGGCTTAGTAGGCCTAATGGTTGTTGTAGCACATTATTGTTGTTGCCTATTTATTTAATCCTTTTAAATTGGTGTGAAGTTTCACCCTGACTCTTCCGCCTTTAGAACCTGTTTACTTGTACCCTTTACTTAATTTAGTTATAATCTTTAGAATACGAGTTCCGTTATCCATTTCCGGTCAGGTTAACCAAATCTCGTATTTACTCCGAGATTAATATTCTATATTTAGCACTGACTTGGACTAGTATTCTATACCTCGTGTGTCTATTTTTGTTAGACCAGTTCTGTGCTCTGTGTTTGGGGAATTAACCAGACCTCAAATGCGTAGTATAGATTTCAGTACAATGGTAAATGTATTTTCCTATATGCCATTGGATTGTGATGTTTTGTTATTCATGATCATATTAAAACTTGCCTCATTTAAAATAAAATGTTGACCAATTGTTTCTTTCATCTTCTGAATAAAAATTTCCCTTTGTGCATCATACTTTGTACAGTTAATAAGAGAATTGCTTTTCATCCTCAATATTATCACACACAATACATAGTCTTTCTGTAGCTGAAATTTCAATCTTTAAACCATGCGAACTTACATGAAACCTTACAATTGCTTGTCGGTATTTATTGTTTAAGTGTTGCATATGTTTCTAAACCAAAATCAGTTTTAAATAATTTATAAGTGAGTAGTATAGGAAAGTTTAAATTAGTATCTTCTTTCAAAGCATTGACATAGTTACTTTTCAATGTTTTCTCTCCAATTTGAGAAAGTAAAATAATATTTTCTGAATTCAATGAACCTTGGTCATCCCAAAGTTCTGTCAAAGGACGATTCTCGGTTTGGAGAACGAAGTTCATCAATCTAAATGAGCATTATCCCTGCTTCGGACAAATTTGATTTTTTTACATAATATAGATTTGAATGTCCTCTTTTGAATAGTCATAATTTAATTTGGGTAATATTTCTAGATTTTTCGCAAAAAAATATTAGCGCAGTACACTAATGAACTTCTTTCCCCAAATCGAGACTTGTATTTTATTGAATCGGTCTAATTGAGCGTTATCCCTGCTTCAGACCAATTTGTTATTTTTACATCTTGTAGATTTAAATGTCCTCTTTTGAATATTCATAGTTTAATTTGGGTAATATTTCTATATTTTTCATGAAAAAAATTATTAGCCCAGGAGACTGTTCTCCAAACCAAGAATCGTCCTTTACTTTGGAGAGAATTGTTTGAACCTTTGTGGTCCAGGTGTGAAAACCTAGCCTGTGCATTTCTCTTTCATATATATAAGATTTATATAGTATGTTTGAGAAGGGGAGTTGTGGGATTCTTATCCAATGCTTTATCAAATTTGATTGATAAAGGGAAGCGCCCTAAATCGCCATAAACAGCATGTCTAGCTGTTTGTCTTTTAACAGGTTTCATAAAATGTAAATGCATGCTTTTTTAATATCGTTAATCTGTTTGACAGACTGCCAAATTTCACAACCATATGTAAGAATTGGAACCACTAGAGTATAAAAAGGGTGCAAACCCACATTAAATGGTACCTCCCCGAATTTCTTGTATTGACTTTTTATTCAAAAAAATTGCTTTCCTTGATTTTTCTAAAAGATGTTTCGTTTTTTGTTTTTTTTCATCTGATTTGCCGTCTGTGGTTTATTTCTTATAATGCAAAATCCCTGGGTCAATGATTGTACTCTGATGTAGTTAGTGGCCAGGTGGATCGGTTTGCTAGATGTTCCCTTCATTTCAGCAGCTGTCCTCTCTTCCCTTTCCAGCACATACATCATTCTGGATTTCATTTCTTCTGCAGGGGGCTGACCAGTGGGAGTCCCTGGAGCCTGCCTTGATGGCTGCTGAGGGTCGATTCTCTCTGCGGACTGGAGTGGAGATGTTTTTAAACAAACAATTTACCAAATCTCTTTACAATCTATTGAATTTTATATTTTTTTTTATATTTTCTATCAATAGTAATAATCTATATAATTTATATTCCCTATATAATTTCAATTGTTCCTTGTGTTGGCAGTCATATTTAATATAATACATCGTGTACATGTATTTGTGTGATGCAGTTAATCTAGTTGTCTTCCTTAGCACAAGAATAATTTTATTAATTATTTATACATTAGCTATTTAAATGAACAAACATATACACGTTTCTACCGAATAAAAATTTGATTTAATAAATATTAATGTTTCCTATTTCTAATAGATTTGATTAATGTATAATGAAGCCAAATTAATGCCATACTTCACATGCTTGTCAGTTCTCTTCTCAGTACATGTTGAATTATACATTGGCCTTACATTTGATGAATCATTTTTAATTCCAATGAGAAGTTAAGCTTCAACAAATAGATTTTTTCTTATAAATAGAGATATCGATAAAGAGAAATTGGTCAGAAATATTTGGAGACCATATGTTGTAAATTCATACAATAAAAAATAACATCCTCAGCTATGCTTTAGGAGAGACCATTTTTTAAAAAAAACATGGCGGAACTAACATATTACAAAAGATTATATGATATAAGATTGAGATACAAATTACGAAAGTGGGAATTTGACTTTTAATATTTTATATCAACTGTCAAGACAGAATAGAACTGCTAAAGGGAATGCAAAGAAAGTTTGATTGAAGTAAAAGTTATGAATTCCTACAGATTCCAATTAAAATTGCAGTCAGTGTTTTTCGACTTTGGCAATTAATTGCTTATTTTGGTAATTTGTATTTGTGGAATGAAATTTATGATGATTTATTAAAAACTGAACAATAGTCAAGTTCTTTATTGATGGTATCTCAGGTTCAGATGATCCAGATGGAGTGCACTTTTGCATCTTCAGCCCAATCACTTATGAGAATGTACATATATAGCCAGCCTTGGGGTTAAACTCATTTATATTATATTTTCACTCACCTGACATTCAGGCATGGCAGGTCAACTTTTCTCTTTTATTACATCTTGCTTGTTCCAATTTTCACTGTTAAGTATTTTAGTACTCTTAATTTACTGGTTTCATATTTCACGAGAGGGTGCTTTTTTCTGTGAACTCAGTGGCTTTTAAACATATTGTTTCAACTTGTAAGTCTTACCTACAGCTTTTCTCCAGCAAGATCATTACAACTGAAAAATTATTTTTTTAAATTTAAGAGACAGAGACAATAATTTTTGAGAATTTAAGAGACAGAAACAATTAGAGGGAACAGGCATGTGACAATAGAAAAATACCTAAAGAATACCTATACTAATGTTCCAAAATCAGAATGGACGCTAACATGTCCCAATCAGCTTCCAAAACGTGTTGAAAGTTGCACATTTTGCGTAATAAAACGCAAATGCATGTGTTCACTTTCTTCCAAAGATTTTTTTATTCCCCAATCTTTAGGCGCCTGTGAGAATACAAAAACTACTTTCAAAGTAAAAATGGCATACCCTTTGCTTATTTGCTTACATTTTTCAATGACTCTATTTTACATTCAATCGAGGTTGAAACCTTACTCCCTGACGAAATTGTAGTATGCCACCCCAAGTTTAATTGGAAAACAAAACTTGGTCTAATGTTTAACAAAATGACGATTGCTTCCAAGCCAACTTGAAAGAAAAATTATCTAAGACCATTGAATTGGATACCCCAACCTCTTTCACCCCTTTAGATCGATTCATAGACCTCAATGATTGGTCAAATAGCTGGGGGACAATGGATTACGTGTTTACGGTATTCTGTATTCTGACTATTGTTTCTTTTGGAATGTCGTCCTATCTAACGTGTAAAATGATGGTTTGTTCAACCACTCTGATTCAAAATGCTCAAGGGTTGCTTATATCGGAACAAAACAGGAAGGCAGAAACTAAGGTAGAACAGTATGGGTTAGACGTTGACACGATGATTCAGGTTATGGTCCTTATGATTATCTCCTTCATGACTATTTATCTGTGTGTTTTCTTTTGGAAGAAGTTCACGTCAGTGAGACGCTTCTTTGGGCTGAGGAATTCAGTCAACTGTGAACTGAAGCTGGTTTTTCTAACGTCCACCAACATGGTAGAATTGTTTCTTTCGAATATACCACTGGATTTAGTCCCAATGATTAGGTATTCTATGGGTCAGATTGGGAAGATCGAAGTCAAATTCAATCCCTGGAATTCTCACATTCTTATCGATTGGGATTCAATGTGTATTAGATTGAACAACACAGAGGACGAAATAAAACTCCCTACAACATTGATTGCTCCCCTTTTCACCAATATAAAACGGATAATTAGAGTTTCTCCTCTGACAAGGTTTGTCGTTAAGGTCAGATCTCAAAAGTATTTTATGGAACATAAGTTTTAAGAACTTAACACAATGAACATCACATTGCACTTTTTGAATATTCATATTTTTCAGTTCCAAGAAATATGTGAATTAATAGAAGCCCAACCAAAGGAAAAAGTAATCGAAGAGATGATACATAATCTGACACAAAAGGTGGAAATTTGGGGCTGGGAACCCCAATGGACACAAACGAAATGAATGCACCAGCAAAGCTGAAAACAAAATCCCCTAAAAGGTTTGGACGAAGAGGGCCATACAAGATGACAAAACCTAAACAAATGCATCCCGAAAATCCACAACCTTGGATTCCTGTCAAATGCACAGAGTGCAACAATATTTATTTGGATAAAAGACACAATACAAATGATAGTCATTCGGTAACATTTTACCAACCAACCCTCACGGTAACTCCGGGGGATATACTTTTAGTATCCCAGTGTAATAAATGCAACAAAATAACCTTGGTTACACAAAAACTTTAAAATACTGACATAGCAATACAAGATGACAAAACCTAAACAAACGCATCCCAAAAACCCACAACCTTGGATTCCTGTCAAATGCAGAGTGCAACAATATTTATTTGGATAAAAGACGCAATACAAATGATATTCATTCGGTAACATTTTACCAGCCAACCCTCACGGTAACTCCGGGGGATATACTTTTAGTATCCCGAAAACCCACAACCTTGGATTCCTGTCAAATGAACAGAGTGCAACAATATTTATTTGGATAAAAGACGCAATACAAATCATAGTAATTCGGTAACATTTTACCAGTCAACCCTCACGGTAACTCCGGGGGATATACTTTTAGTATCCCAGTGTAATATATGCAACAAATAACCTTGGTTACACAAAAACTTTAAAATACTGGCATAGCAATACAAGATGACAAAACCTAAACAAAAGCATCCCGAAAACCCACACCCTTGGATTCCTATCAAATGCACAGAGTGCAACAATATTTATTTGGATAAAAGACCCAATACAAATGATAGTCATTCGGTAACATTTTACCAGCCAACTCTCACGGTAACTCCGGGGGATATACTTTTAGTATCCCAGTGTAATAAATGCAACAAAATAACCTTGGTTACACAAAAACTTTAAAATACTGACATAGCAAGACGTTTCATTTATATGAATTAAAATTAAGATATGTACGAAAAATTTGATCAAAAGAATGACATTTGATATTAATGCATTGGATATGCTAACAAACTCTCTCAAAAGACTTTGCCAAGGGAAAATATGTAAACACCTTGACTTTTCTGACTTCGCCAAAAATTGGATCATTAAAATTCTCAAATTCATACTTATAGCTGGCACATTGATTATAGTGTTATATATATAATGGAAGATGACAATGCTTCAGAATCTATTCATCTGCCTTGGTAATATCTTTCTAAAGATGCAAAATAACAAATTGCAAATATCATATAATAAAGTTCCAGTACGAAGAAGCCAAGACAAACAACTACACATGTGCCAGTATTCTACAGACAGAACACACCAAAGGACTAAACTACTGGTGTAGTATCACGTTGAATCAACTATATCAAATACACACACACTGGACATTAATTATAGCGCTTTGGTCAAATAAAGGTTAACGCAATCATTTTAAGAATTATAAATTATAAAATACCTCCTTAAACAACAAAACACCTTAGGGGATATTATATACAACAAAACACCTTGGGGATATTATATAGATTATAACCCTGTATATCGTATAAACAAAAAAATATAGAGAACATATGGTCTGTATAACTTTAATGTTCATAACATGTACATACAAGTATATTATACTCTTATCCCTTTATATAAACTATTATAACGTACGATTAATCCAAGAGGATTAAATTTAGGGGTGTGGCGTGTGTTAGGATGATTAATTTGGTAATTTTGTATGGTTAATGTTTATGACCGACCAGAGAAAAACTTGGTTAAACTGGTAAGGTCAGTTCACGTTTTAAACACAGCCACATGCCAGATGTTTATATTATGCATGAAGTTAGTTTAAGAAACTTTCTGGTTGGTTATCTAAGCTGATGCACAAGGGATACATACAAATTATAATAATTTGAGTTTGAGATTAATCACAAAGAGCTTCCAATACTCTTGTATAAAAGTCCTAGAAAATGCTCAATTGAGGTTCAGTCGGGCAGTCTCCGCTGCAGTCGCTAGAAAACCCTCATGAGCAGTAAACTTACATATCCTTCAAGCAACAGCCGGGAAAAACCACACCAGTACTAAAACATAGCCACGTATATTCAAGTAAGCTTTTATTATACATTATTCTCACTTAATGGGTATAGCAGTCAAAGGGGGTCATCATTTAGGGTATAAACTACAAAAATGGGAGGTCAACGTTCTAAAATTTTATATAAACTGCAAAGATAGAATTGAACTTGTGAAAAATGAATGCAAGGAAAGGAAGGATTGGGAACAGACTGACGACTGTGGATCTTATTTTTGCAAAGTCAGGCTTGGCCTGGCATAAACGTAAGTATCTATAATATATATATATAGATCATTAGCATCATCAAAATAAGTAACATCGTCAGATTGGATTAATCTAAACCTTTGATAGGTTGAAAGTTAAAGTCAGTAACACATCACATACTTAATGAAAGAATCATTCAGTACATACAAGTACTAGGATAGTATTCACTGTGAGTATTTTCAAAAATTTCCTCATTGATAAAACAAGATATAGATATGCATAGCATAGCTTTGAGGGATAAGGCCGCAGGGGTCCCTACATCCAAAAAGACAGTAAGGTTTTCCCAAAATCTGAAAGAAAAATCTGTCTTGTGGATTTGGGACTGTACGGGGCTGAGGCATGTGCACTGCACCGCCTGCGGACTCACGGCAGGAAGGAGACAGAGGACCAGGAGAAGCCCAAACTGCCTACTTCACAGGCCACGCCATCACCCAGTACCTCAACAAGCTCCTCCGTACCTATGGTACGACAGTCCAGGGTGGGGAACAGCCAGCCAACTGCAGCAGCATCATCACCAGCAAGCCCCCTCACGGGTGATCCCTTTATGGGACCTGAACTTGAACTTCCCGACGAAGAAATAGCTAAGTTGCTGGTTTAAGATCTGAGCCTCTGACTGAATAATAAATTTAAAACTGTATATAGATGTATATGAAACTAGCATCACAGGAACTCGTCAAAGCAGAGGCCCACAGCAGAACGGCTGAAACCAATAGCTCCACTTCCTGAGAGAAACCTGCATCAGCCTGTCAGCAGTGAAGTGTACCCAGGTGTTTAAGTATCCAATCAACCAGCAAACAATACAAGGGATTTCTCTACATTAGTTCCATTCATTCACAACTAAAGACAATTGAATTGTACATACAAGTTCCGGTCCCAAGAATCCAAGACATTCAACAACACATGTTACAGTATTCTAAAGTCACAACTTAATCAGTTAATGATCCAATAAATCCCAGGACTGAACTACTAGTGTGGTATCATAATTCTGTGTAGCTAGAGAGCTCAAATAAACATGATTTTAAAGCTTATTCCTAGATGAACAATTTTGTGAACTTATGCGGTTAGCAGGGCACGCCTTAAGCGTCGGACAGCTGGTCATAATCTGGTTACTTTTGAAACTGACCAGTTGATTTTTTCACTAGGTATAGGAAAATAACATTGCAACTGGTCAGTAATGCCTTTTTGACCAGCAGCTCTGGAATCCTTAGGGCATACACTGGCGGTTAGAACAAGTTTGTAACCGACATCTCTCAGTTGAAACTCAAAAAACAATTTTTTGTGACACCCCCACACCCCCCATCATGATTTATGCCAATTGTGAGAAAGTAAATGTATGCAATATCATATGTAAGTGACACATCACATCCTCTGTTGAATCTAATCAAGGGTCATAAGCAGAGATATTCAGAACTAAGTGACTATTTTTCCACTTTCAAAACACTTGTCACTTGCTGGTATCTTTTTCTGCACATTTAAATACATCATAGTGAATTTTAAGATGTAGGGTTACCTTAACATATACCCCTTTGGGAGCCTACCCTTATGCTATGGAAAAAGTTTGATGTGCTAAGTAAATAAACTTACCCAAATAGAAACAAAAAAGGGTTAAAACGAATATTATATTTGTGTAATTGTTCCGCCTTCTGGATTCGTATAATCAAGTAGCATATAACAGTAAAAACAATGATATAAACAAATTAACCAGATAAGAAATTAGTTTTTTGAATCCTAATATCCCTCCTGTGTTACTAATAAGACAGACCGGATACTTTAACATGGTAACTTTCAGTTCAAAAATAGATAACCCAAGCTACAAAAGATGAACATATGAAATCTTTTAGTGTTTTGAATCATTGCGAAGGAACTAATTTCTATATAAATTATCTTTGTATCAAGGCATTTTCCTCTCATTGTGAATTTTAATTAAAGCTTTAGAGAGTCCCTCAATATTTGGAATAACTTAATTGAAGTTTTTCCCCATCCCAATTGTGTTTGAAATAAATCTTAAAGCCCTTTGATGTAACAGAAATAAACTTTTTTGGATAAATAATGTCTATCAGAAACACAAAATTTGAATAAATATATCCAAAAAGATCTTCATTTCAAAATGAAAATTTGAACTAGACAGAAGGGTAACCATAGAAAAATTCCTATTAGTATAAATATTTTTGGGACTACTTAATCAAATTTCAATGCAGGCTATTTGTCATGACATATGCATTTGCCTCGGTCCTACCATTGTTTACTGTGACGAAATCATCACAGAATCAACCACTGAAATGTCAATATTGAGGGAAACTACGCAAAATTTTATTATGTTATAATCTTGTATAATATTTGGTTGAGAGTGTGTTATATTGTGAAATAAATTCCAATTTAAAATGACAATATATTTTTATTCAGTTAATTTTTTGGTCATGCAAAAATGAAATATTAATCCTACTGTACATATATAGAAAGCTAAAACAGACTCATTCGCCATCTATCAATAAGGTATACCTGAAAAATAATTTGAACACACATGGGCTTTTATTTTTTCGGTTGTAAAATAGCATTGTTGAAATCATCTCTACACAATATACAATATATATCTGAATGATTTAATTATTTAAATTGAGAAAATCCACAATTGATGAAGGATATCAAGTATTTTAGGTTTGTCTGTTCAAATACTGACAAGATTCACCTTGAAGAGGGGATTCTCTTTCAATCAGAAGGGAGAATAACAATACACAGGAATGTTTCCCATTATACCGAAATTGGCCTAATATGTGCCTGAAATGGTTTGAAACCTTGATGACACAGCAGAAATTCTGCTTATGTACACACATTTGATCAAAAAAAATGACACTTGATATTAATGCTTTGGATATGCATATGAAATCTCTCAAAAAAACTCCAATATCTCCTCCCTAGCAGACTGAATAGAATAATGAAAGGGCTCCTAGACTTTGTATCTGAAGCAGGCAACTTTCTTTTTGGCTTTGCCAAGGGAAAATCTGTAAACACCTTGACTTTTCGGACTTTGCCAAATATTGGATCATTGAAGTTCTCAAATTGATACTGATAGCTGGCACATTCTTTATAGTGTTATAACTATAATTGAAGACAAAGATGCATCAGAAACTTTTCATCTGCTTTGGTAATATCTTTCTAAAGATGCAAAATTAATTGCAAATAACCCCTTGAGCAATCCAGAACTTGGACCTGAAGACCCCATGAAATGAGACACTGATAGATATGAGGAGTGACAAACAAGGACTACAATGAACATAATATATAAATAATTATATACCCATTTAGTGATCTATTACCAAATCGTATTGAATAGTACTCTGACTGACAACCAATTTGTGCAAATATACACATACTTGGCAATATATCACTACGATGTATCAAAGTGATTTATTTTTGTTGTTTGAGGACAAACACATTTCTTAGGAATATGGCAAAGTTGCAATAACTGTTAAAAACAACTTTGGTGTGGATGATCTTTTCAAGTTCTTTTCATCTTGAATGACATTAACATTGGATTGTTATGATTAATTGCTGTTGATTCTCGTACCATTTGGTTTGTTATTGTTTGATATAAGTTGTGTTCCAATCAACATCTTGGCAATAACATAAAGATTTGTTCGCATTAAGACACTGGGAGGTCAATGTTCTAAACTTTTATATAAACTGCAAAGATAGAATCGAACTTGTGAAAAACGAATGCAAGGAAAGGAGGGATTGGGAACAGACTGACGACTGTGGGCGTTTTTTTTTGCAAAGTCAGGCTTGGTCTGGCATAAACGTAAGTATCTATAATATATACAGATAGATCATTAACATCATCAAGATAAGTAACATCTTCAGATTGGATTAATCTAAACCTTTGATAGGTTGAAATTTAAAGCCAGTAACACATTACATACTAAATGAAAGAATCATTCAGTACATACAAGTACTAGGATAGTATTCACTGTGAGCATTTTCACAAAATTACCTCATTGATAAAACAAGATATAGATATGCATAGCATAGCTTTGAGGGATAAGGCCGCAGGGGTCCCTACATCCAAAAAGACAGTAAGGTTATCCCAAAATCTGAAAGAAAAATCTGCCTTGTGGAGTGGGGACTGTATGGGGCCGAAGCGTGTGCACTGCACCGCCTGCAGACTCACGGCAGGAAGGAGACAGAGGACCAGGGGCAGCCCAAACGGCCTGCTTCACAGGCCACCCCATCACCCAGTACCTCAACAAGCTCCGCCGTACCTGTAGTACGACAGTCCAGGCGGGGAACAGCCAGCCAACTGCAGCGGCATCATCACCAGCAAGCCCTCTCACGGGTGATCCCTTTATGGGACCTGAACTTGAAGAAATAGCTAAGTTGCTGGTTTTAAACCTGAGCCTCTGACTGAATAATACATTTAAAACTGTATATAGATGTATATGAAACTATCATTACAGGAACTCGTCAAAGCAGAGCAGCTGAAACCAATAGCTCCACGTCCTGAGGGAAACCTGCATCAGCCGTTAGCAGTGAAGTGTACCCAGGTGTTCAAGTATCCAATCAACCAGCAAACAATACAAGGGATTTTTCTACATTAGTTCCATTCATTCACAGCTAAAGACAATTGAATTGTACATACAAGTTCCGGTCCCAAGAATCCAAGACATTCAACAACACATGTTACAGTATTCTAAAGTCACAACTTAATCAGTTAATGATCCAATAAATCCCAGGACTGAACTACTAGTGTAGTATCATGTTTCTGTGTAGCTAGAGAGCTCAAATAAACATGATTTCAAAGCTTATTCTTAGAGGAACAATTTTGTAATAGGAACTTATGAGCTTAGAACAAGTTTGTAACCAATATTTCTTAGTTGAAATTAAAAAAACATATTTTTGTGAGACCCCCACACCCCCATCATGATTTATGCCAATTGTAATTCATATGTTAGTAAAGATAATTCAATTCCTTACATTTTGGAAGTTAATGTTAATATGTATTCCATTTGGGTATAATGAAGCGAATATGAAAAGGATAGTTAATCATAGAAGTAAACCATATTATTAGAAAAGTATTGAATTGAGTAAATTTCAATTGTATGTAATCATAAGCAATTGTTTCATTACTGATTAATATGAATTGTAATATATTTCACAATGTTCAACTTTTGATTTTATCAATTTTGCCAGACAAAGGTCTTACTCAGTATTAAAGGATGATAATTAATTTATATATGACTTTACTGTTACATGTCTTAACAGGAAAATGGTATGTGACTGGAAGGCTAGTGCCATCATAATGGGCCTCAGTCACGCCAATTCCAAATACTTTTGCATATGGTGTCACTGCTCAAAGGAGGAAATCAGCAGCTTTGGAAGTGAATATTAATACTTGTATTTATTTCATTTGGGTATAATGAATATAAACATTTTAGTTAATAACTGTTTAACCAAGCTATATCGCAAAAAAGGTACTTCCTTTACAGTGAGGATGCTTATCAACTCTACATTTTGGACCAAGCTGAAACAATGTAAGGATGTTACGCCCACTTGGATCAAAAAGAAAACCTTTGACTGCAAAGAGATTATCCTAGTTGGTCAATCTGGGTATTGCACTTGCTTATCTGAATGTGCAGAAGAAATCTACGTATATTGTTCTACAAGAACCTGAAAAAAAGGAGGACGATTCTCCTTTAATCTTGGAACAGATTGTTTACTTTCCAAAGTAAAATTGATGAGTTTCTTTCCATAAAACTAAGACACAAATAAGATTGTATAACAGTCCTGAGATACTCTATTTTAAAGGAGGATACACAACAAGAGATGACAGGACCATGGTCTGCCAGGCTAAAGCAAGCTGTAATAATCCAAGCAGTTAAAACAGTTTTTAGGTTTTCATATGTCTTTAATTATTCATCATTTCTATCCTTTATTCTTTTTTAGTTCCTCTGCACTCAATACATGATATCATTTATAAATAATATTAAAATGTTGGCTCTTTTCATATAGGAGGGTTTTAAGTCTAGTATATTATACTTTATTCTATAATCTACTTGTCATATTTTTATATGACCTTACTGTTACATGTCTTAACAGGAAAATGGTATGTGACTGGAAGGCTAGTGCCATCATAATCTTCCTTGTGGAACTTTCCATACATTCAGAATATTCTTCAGTATCATCTCAGAAAATCATCCTCAGATCAGTTTTCAACATGTAAAGCATTGTATTGGACTCTATTAAAACTTGAATTATAAAGAATAAACTTTTGGATCTTAAACTTAAGTTTTCTGTTGGATATTTTAAAGTAAGTTAACCTGGGATAAACTGCTTCACAGTATCCAAATAACATAATTTACACATCTTAAAGAGCGAGGGAAAGTATCGCAACAGATTTTCGACAGTAAATAATTTTTTTCTAGTAGTTTCTGGCTGTACAAAAATTAATGCATATGAAAGGCCAATGTATAATCTTTAAAAAAAATTCAAAGAATGGTTTCAAGATCAATTGGATTATCTCATAAGCCATGTTTAATCCACCCATCAACAAGCTTTTTTTCAAAATACAATCGTCATTTTCACCATCGTCCCTCATTTTTTTTTACAATTTTCATGCAAAGTTACATTGTACTTGAACACATGTTTCATCACTTAAAATGTATAAGGAACTCCTTGTGGATTAGGATTATGATAATCCAATATAAGGGGATCCAATGGGGCTATGCTTTTAGTACAGCCCACTCATATAAGATGTCATTAGTGTGCCATAAAGTTAGTTCAAAATGTTTTCATAAATTAATGGTTGGACTTGTTTGATCCCCTGCTGTTTGATCCCCTGTTTAATCAATGGAGCATAACCTCAGCATTTCCCCAAAAATTCTGAATACCTGTCAAGTTGACTGTTTAATGTTTGAGTGCAGTTAAACCTGTGTGTGTGTGTAAGTTGCTAAGAAATTCTAAATACCTCTCTTTATGATAATTTCTATGATGCCTTATTATAGCATTTACTTTGAACAGGTTTTCTGTATCTTGTTTATCAGTAATGATTCACGAGGTATACAGTGCTATTAAAATCATAAATACAGTACAAGAATTTAGTACATCATACCTTTGCCAATAATTTTAGTAAGACAAATATTTTGATCCAGCTTCTGAAAAAACATTGAACATGTTTCTATATGATGATGTGTTATAACACACTTCCTTATTTGAGTATATCTCCAGATTGATTATTCAAATAATGAAATGAAGGATGATATGCTAAGAATAATTTTTGCATATTCATCAATTCAAGAAATGTTATCCTAAGAAAATGTTATGAGTAACATACACTCTTACCTTAATGTTAAGGTTTAGGGAGATTAAGCTTGCATATAAAATCGAAACGCCAACCTATGACCAATCGCCCATACAAATGCATCGCTAAATATTTTCCATTCACATTTAGGTTGTGAAAAACATTGCAAGCTTAAATTCCCTATTGAGAGTCTCTGAAAACCACAATCAATACCATTGAGTGTGTGGTGTATACTACCTTTATCATTATTTCAAGATTTACAATAACATCTTTTTAGCAAAATGTCCGATTTTCTTCCATGTGAACAAATATGAACAAACATAGAATGATTCTATTGGTTGAGTCAACAATTTCAGTTATTAGGGAGGTTAAGATCGCACTATTTTGATGAACGTACACATGGAATGTGTAAACTTATGGTCCCCTATTCACGGTGTTATAGCATGACGGTTACGTCAAGGCGATTTGCAAAATTTTGCGGTAACGATAACAAAAAATGGCGGATGGAAAAGGCAGCATGTCCTCTTTCTCGCCTGTAGGCAATATTCACAGATAAGATTTCCTTTTAAACTAGTTCCATCCGGTGACGTATATATGGATGGTTATAAAGACTGGGTCAAATCTGCCAGGTGGTCTACAAGAAACAGAATATAATCTGTAAACCTACCGACTGAGATATCAAAGTTTATAAGTTTTGATCCATTCTCGTGTTGTCTCAGTACATGAGCCACTCAAAATATTAACTGTAAGTATAAGTAAACTGTGTATAACTACTGCAAATTCAAAATACATTATTATGGCTTGAGTAGAACATATTAGGTGGTTTCCAATGCTCAATTGGCTTTGTATGATGGTATGTAGGTTACATCTATATACCACAAGGTTTTAAGGCAATGTAGACCATGCCCTAACAACAAAAACAAAAATAAACAAATTACTAAATTTTTGTGTAGTTTTGAATTTCAAACTCGACAGTTTTTCTCTTATTTCATGTTATCCCCGGGCATCTATTTGCAAAGGCTACGTTCAAAATATACATTACTGAAAGTATCACCGAATGCGATTCTTACATAAATCGTTCATCTTTTCATTGATACACAGAAGTAGAAAATAATGCGCCAACCTTAGTTTTCTCTTCCATCGCGGCCATTTTATTGGATAAATCAGTGAACGTAGCTGTCCAACCTCGTTTTCAGAGGTGGCGTAACCGTCATGCTATAACACCATGCTATTGACTATTTTCACATCACTGGCCTCTTTTTGCCTGAATGATATAATGCCAATTGATGTAATGGTCCCCAGTTAAACCAGTTGAGAGATGGACAACATTACTGGGGGTCATAACAGTACTCGTTCATGTTCAAGTTCTCACACAAGTGTTTTACACAGTCTGTAGCCAGCTTTTACCAAGGGGTAGGAGCAGTTTTACCAAGGGCAAAGCTTTTGCCTAGGGATGAACTTTTTGACAGTTTTGGCTAAAAAATCATGCGAAGTGCTCAGATTGGTGAGAAACTGCATCATTTTGAAAGAATCTCTTGGGGGAGCAGCAACTCCCTTTATCTCTCCCCTTCTACCTGCCTACGAGCCTGTGTACTTAACCTCTCTAATGTTCATGATCAATACTAAATGTAAAATTTTCACATTTTTCATATATCTACTATTCATATTGACCAATCCCCATTCATGTCATTTTAACAGGTCCTTAATCACTTGTTTTCTTGTCGTATGTGCTTTTATTATTCAGTTTCACAATCTATTGTTTTGCCATGCCAGTTTTACATGTTTGCATGCTGAGTTTGTTTCATGTAATGTTTTTTGTTCCTTATATGGTTTACACATTCACTCAATTGAGTTCCACTCACCCATTAGCATAAACAAAACATGAACTCTAATAAAAATGCCAACAAGACTGCAAGGGAAACTTAATCTATGAATTGGACTTTGCCATATCACATGTATTAGTACCGTGACCAGGGAGGGGTAGGAGGGGGGTTGAGAGACGACCCTCTCCCCTAGGCACATTTTCTGTCAACATCCTGCAATTTTTCACCACTTTAGTACTTTTCAAGTGATTTTCGGATGATGCTTTCATTTAATTGCTTGCACTGATGGTTTCTCTTGAAAATTCATGCACATAAGGTGATCTAGTATTTCAACACAGGACCCTGAAAGCGCTATTTGAGCTTGAAGTAGAAGTATTCATAGTATTACTGTTTGTATTATTAATCTCTATGATTTTTCAATAGGCTAACTCAGTCAGTGAATGCAGGATTAAAACACAACACACATGAGTAATTCACCCACCTATGCATGTTATTATTGAAAAACATTGCCATCTTTTACATCACTCCTAAATTATTTTTGTAAACATGCATTTTAAGAGGTTCATTTTTTCAAAAAAAACTCAAAAACAAACTTCATGGAGTTCCTTACATATTTTACTTGATGAAACATGTGTTCAAGTACAATGTAACTTTGCATGAAAAATTGTAAAAAAAATGAGGGACGATGGTGAAAATGACGAATGTATTTTGAAAAAGCTTGTTGATGGGTGGATTAAACATGGATTATAAGATAATCCAATTGATCTGGAAACTATTCTTTGAACTTTTCTTGAAGATTATAGATTCGCCTTTCCCAAGCATTTACTTTTTACAGCCAGAAACTAATCACAAAAAAATTATCAACTGTCAAAATTATCAAAAGTCGGTTGCGATACTTTCCCTGCTCCTTTATGACCAAGAATGAATCTTTTCTGAAAAAATAGCACAACTGTTTTATGAGAACTCTTATACTGTATTATGAAATAATTTGAATTGAAGTAAACATAATTTCATTAGTTTACAATTGAATTTTAGGGATTTTGAAAAATAAAAATATTGTTTTAGGTCTACCAAATTGAAATATTTATTCCCTTCTATAGTACTTCTATAGTACTTAAGGATGATGTATAATTCCTAACAGTTTAATTTCCCAAATTAATTATTGAAACTTAGATCATTTAAAATAATTACAGAGCAAATACTGGTTGTGAAACCCTATGAATGTGACAAACAGGTTAAACATTAACACATAATCAACATATTAAAGAGGAAAGGGGACATAAAAAACTGAAATCATATACTTAGGTCATCTTACAATCACCACGAAGGAAAACAATAAAAAAAAATCAGCCAGCAAGATGAGTGTAGGTGCGAGGATCACAGAGTACCAAAGCAGACTCATAAAAGGAAGAGAGATCGAGATTAGTTATGTGTAAGTCAAAATGCTTTAAGACAATTTAACCTCCAGAAAGCCATTTGTTATTCAATCAACTAAACTTTGAAGATTAACTTCCCGATTTTGGCATTTTTGCCTCTATAATGTAAACATCAATATCATGAAGTGTCTTGCAGGAAAGTTATGATAGTCTGGCAGCTTCAACAGCTCAGCCAGCCGAAGGAGGTATTCTAATGCACAATTTGTAAACAATTTAACACAGAGTAGTATAGCATTAGGACATCTCCATGACTGGGGACAGACCTCCTGTGGTGTTTGCTTATGGGAAAAGAATAGAAACTTCCTTCTCAGAAGAAAGTAGAATTTCTGACGGATTTTGCCTCACCAAAAAGAATATTCGGAGGAGGACATCGTTCGATTCTGAGATGGAGGATTCTACAATGTGCTGAGATTTAGAACCATATTAATAGAAAGGGAAAAGGTGATTTGACAGAATCTTAGAAAAGCTATTCAAGAATGAAGTTATAAAGTTGTTATAACGTATTCAAGAGAAATTGTAAAAGTACAGGAAATTGAAAATAAGAATTTAGACTATAATAATAAAGAAGGTAAGACAATAAAATAATTTAGTCTTATGTTGAGGGAGTTTCATAATGTAAGAGAGAATGGTCAAGACGGACATGTAAAATAATTTCATAAGCTGTTTTGCTTTATTATTTTTATTTTCAGCTATTGATTGCGATAATGTTGGTATGTTCAGCAGACTTGGTCCCCTAAATGCATTCGCTATAAAATCCCTGTTTTACCATTTTATCTGATCATATTTATAGTGCCTTAAGAAAGTATGGTCTGTATTTTGAAGATGAAGCGAACTGAAATTACATCAAAAAGCAGCATCAAAGAAGGTGTTTATGAGGCAGCATCTGTTCCAATGTAACAGAAAGACAGTGAATAAAAAAATAGCGTAGATGGATATGTAATTGATATTAAACGGATGTATCACCACTGACATTAGGCATTATAGCTCCTATGTGTCAAAGAGGGCCAATACAACAAATTGTCACTCACTCCAAGCTTCTAGACTTGTGTGATTCTAAACTAGTGAACTAGTGTTAGATTTGCCATAGGAATGATATGTTGAGAAAAAAAACTTATCGGAAAATGGGAAGTCGAGTGTGTCTTTCAATCAAGACCAAATGCAAGGTGCAGAGAGTGCAAATGTTATAAACAATAGTTTCTCATCCACTGTGTATTATTCATGTCATTTCACTTTTAATAAATAAAAGTTTACATTATCAGTAAAAACGAAACAAATTGATTATTGAACAAGCCCAAAAGAGATGTAGGAAGTAAACTCAAAAACTTTCAATGGGTTGAATTTTGAATAGGGTTTAAAAGGGTATTGGAGGAAAAAATACAATTTTTTATGTACATCTCATCACTTACCTTTAATTCACACTATGTGGCATAGAACATTTCAGATAATAAGACCTTGAATAAAATAAGGTCCTAAGAAGAAATTATCCACAAAATAAAATAGAAATGGCATACCTTAATCTTAATCTGCCACATTTAATATATCACTTGATTTTCAGGGCTTTATCCATGAACATCCTGAAAAGAATAAAATTAAAACCATATATTTGGAAAAAGATAACAAACTGAGTGATATCATAGATAAATATTATTCAAAATGTAATAATATTAATTTGTCCTCTAAGCGCTAGGGTAGGCTTTGAGCTACGGCTCACAAATACATTGCAGTTTTACTGGCGGTCATCTATGGTCATTTGATTTACTGTAAGAAAAAGTCTTTCTTCTTCATTTTCTAGCCCAGTACATGATCTAGCTTTTAATATATCACAGAATATTTTGAAGTTTGGTGAGAAATATAATTTCTTGGGATGGCCGGAGTAATTTAGGAGACCATTTATAGAGAATAATTCTTAACAGGTAGTGTATTCAGGGTCATCTGGCCACAGTGTCATTATTATATTGTTATCATAAGCTAGACAAGACTCTCGGAACACTTGGAACTGTTTTACCAAGGTAGAGCTCTTCTAATGTTAACAGGAGATTAATTTTTATTATTATCATTTATGGAATTTTTAACTTAACAAAACACCCTACAAGAAAAGCACATTCTTGTAAATTGATGGGAATTAGTCACAAGATTTTAACCTTACATACAGTAATCTATAGGGAGAGGGGGGTTTAATAAATAAATCTGACAAACCTGTTTTTCAAGCTACTATAGCACATGGTCCATGGTCTTACAAAACTGCTAGAGAATATCCACTTTTCACTTCTGAAACATAAATGCAGGAAGAAATAAGACAATCCAGCAATAGGGTAAGTAGAATTTCAATATGATAAAGGGATTTAAAAACATGCAGGTTCACTTTGCAAAAGCTACAGACAAACATGGCTGATTTTCACGCCAAACATTATGCCATGCAAACTACAACTAAGTATACTAAAATAATAATGATTAAAGTTCGGATGAATCTCTTGATTATCATAATATACTATAGTCTAAGCCTATAGCAGTTTAAGTCTTCTTAGATTCCCATTCATGCAAAAGAAATTCTCACCTCATTAAATATGAAATTTATCTTTGAATTCAATATGGTTCTTCAGCTCCTATTTGTGTTGAAAAACATCGCTCAAAAAAAGCAGTATCAAACAAAACAATACTACAACTGAAAATGAAAATGAAAAACATGCAAAAACTGGAAAATGAACAAAAAAGGAAACATATGACGTAAATGCAAACAACACCTTACCATAATATGAACAATATAAACCTGAATTAATAAAGCTTTCTTCAAATATTCATTCGATTTATTCAGACATTCATAATAAACTTGTCAATTGAGTAAGTGAGTAAGCAACACATTCCAAGCAACTAGTCACTTATAAATGATAATAAATGTATCTTCATACTGGTGTATATTGTTCATATCTATTATAGGGCATTGCCTTGGCATCATAGTTTTTTTGTTGTAGTTTTAATATAAAATTAGTGGGGAGGGGTAAAATATCAGGATTTTTTGGTTTCTAGACGAAAAGTAATAGTCTGGTGATGAATCGAAAATATGAAAGATTTAATGAAATAACCTACAAAAACTTCTGAATGTAAAAAACATAATGTTTCATGGAAGCCTAGAACAATTAAGCTATTAATTTCCATTATCAACTTAATCAAAAATGTATTTTCAAGGCCATGGATACAGGTGTTGAATTTTGCAGAGAAAAAATAAAATTTTATTTTTAAGAAGCTTGGTGTATATGCAAGCTTCTGAGACTTTATGAAACAAAAACAACGTTATCATAAATTCTTTTGATTTGAGTAACAATATAATAACTTGAAACCAGAAAACTATGAACTTTAAAAATCATAAAGCACAAATTAATAATGTTTACATGCTAATACTATTTATTTACAAAATCGCTAATATCGCTGGATTTAGAATATCATTAATAAGGCACAATATAAAATATGATACACGTGATACATGTATTCTATGTTAAAATAGCTTATGATCTAATTACAGCTTGGAACTAACCAATATGCTTTAGATACCACAAAATATGAAATTAAAGTTACAATGTTGGAAATAAACCTTTATATGTTGTGAGTCAATTTACAAATTAAAATTTTACATGTTAATCACCTGGCTAAACATCATAAGCATTATTTAATCATTATTCAATATTTCCTATATGTAAAAACATCACACTCAAATATAATTTATAATGCTAAAACACAATGAATATTGAGTGGTCTATTTAATACAGTATAATGAATGTTTACTTAAGATCTAAATATCTAAAATATAAATTGTAACTAAACTAATATGATAGCGCCAATCGAGTTACTTTGTTTTCCTTATCCCATAGTATCACTTCAACATTCGAAACTCAAATTAGGTTATATAAGCTGTTCAATATGTTACTTAACATTCATGTATTATAGAGTAAAAATATATGTATAGTATATACAGAATAAAGTACATGTATTTCATCCAAATAGTTTTGCTTGAACAGCCTTCCCAATATCAATTATTCATTATATTTAATGAAATTTATTACCTCTCGTTACATCCATGGTTACATTTCAATAAAATTCTCTTCTTTCTTTAAAACAATGCTAAATACTTGACCATTTGGCCATCTTGCTTACTTTTTCTAAATATATTTAGATCTGAAATATTCTATTTACAAAAAATGTAAAATTTGTCTTCTTGGAATGTAAAAAATAAAGAAAAAACAAGAAATCTGCTTTGCAGATATAACAATGATTTTATGTTAATATAAATACAGACTAAAAATTAGAAATACCCACTCCGAAACATGTTATGAAACATTTATGATTTTTCTAAAAACACCTTAATTATAATTTAAAGAATATATAAAAAAAGGTACCCCAAATGTAACATATTATTCTGAATAACATTTAAAAATACTTCAAATATAAAATGCCATGCCAAAATAAATGGAATGCTGCTACACAGTAAAAGCTTATAATACAGGGTGGGCCAAAAAACGCCACTTTTTTTCAAGACGCTACAACTTTTTTATTTTCCAACCTCAAATTTTGCAGTTATATAGTGCCAAGGGTTCTTAGCAATAATATAATGTAACAAGTCATTCAACTAAAGATTATATTTGATCTAAAAGGGGAGTTCAATTAGGTCCGCCACCCTAATTGATGATATATTTTAGATTTAGTCGCCTTGCTGATATTGCAGTATCAATGAAATATTAGCTAAGTTTTTCTCCAACCTGTCTAAATTCCGAGCTTTAGTTGAGCAATTTCCTAGATTGGGTGCCTTCATACAATCTCCTGGAGACCTTCCCATACCCTATACTCACTGGGGTTTGCATCAGGGCTATTAGCTTGGCGATCATCAGGCCGTATCAGTTCAGGAACATTTTGCAAATTATGCTTATTTCTCATGAAAACCACATGTTTAAGTGAGACGCTGGTGACATATTTTATTCAAGTAAAACTGTATAATTTATGATCCATGGCTAGATAACAACCTCAAGTTTCATTTGGTATGCAAATTATGATTTAATATCAAAAAAAATTAAAAAAGTTATAGCATTTTGAAAAAAGTGGCGTTTTTTGGCCCACCCTGTACAAGTACAATAAATATAAAATACATATAGAATAACTAAAGCTCATAGAATAGATGTAAATATGAGTCAAATGATAAATTTTGCCCAACCATAGCTTTCAAAATGCACAATTTCAACCTGTTTCATTCCATTTTTGTGTTCTCCATGGTATTTCTAAGATAAAACCTCACATGAAAGTGCATCAACTGATGGATACAAATATTCAAACTATTTCATTTTTTACCATTTGGAAAGATATGGTTACAGCCTTCCATGTTTAGTGATACTGACTGGTGACTTTATTCTGATAATGGTTAGATTAGCATTCTGTGAAAGAATAATACATTTTAATGAGATTATTATGTTAATGTGATAACATATTTTACTCCACTAAGCTGTTCTATTATAATAGTGTTCATTGTGTATACGATGTTAAAATGGATACTGTAAAAGGAGAAATATCCTCAATCATGTAACATAATTTTGACTCATTCAAAGTCCAGGGAGGGTTTTCTTGATATATTTGTGGAATTAAATTGCAATTCATAATTAACACTAAATTGAATGAATAACAATATCTTTGGTACATGAGCATTTTTCAATCTCACCACTGAACTCTATAAATACACAATATGTCAAGTTCAATAAGGTAAAGCACATTTTCAAAACTTGCTTGCTATGGGTAGATTCGATCAATACGTCATATTAAGATTCAAAACTGTGAAATATTCAAAAAAGGAAAATAAATCTCATGGAAATTTCTTGTTTTACAGTATCAGACTTTTTCAAGGCAACTTTAAGCACTGATGGGAGTAGTATCACTGACTGATTCCTCAACGGATGAATAATTATACTTAGTGTTACCACTAACTGACGATACCCCTCTTTTATAGTTCCCATAAGATTTAACACATGGTGTGTAACAATAATCACGCCCCGTTTTGATAACCTTTGCTCGGTTCATGTACAAAACAACAACAGTTAGAAGTGAGAGGAGCACAAGCACAACAACTAGGACAGTGTACGATGGTTCCATGTACCTTGAGGGTGTCATTTCAGGTTTACACTGAAGCTGATCCAAAGTGAGGCTCAATATTGTTTTGTTGATATTTGATGTGGGATAGCCCTGCACACATTTCAGTTTATCCTTTTCCAAAACAATACCAGTCAACTGTAGCCATTTGTGGAATTCCTTCATCTTGCAGTCACAGTTAAATGGATTATATTCCATACCGACATGTAGGCTCTTACCTAATGTAGCTTGACTCGAGTGGACAGTATCCAGCATTTCTCTCAGTTCTTTGTGTATGAAGGGAAACTGGTTGTTTTCAATATGGAGGAACTCAAGTGACTGAAGACAGCGCACTTTAAAATCAACCAGATCAAAAAGTTTGTTATTCTTAAGATGGAGGACGTTTAAAGAACGCAAGGTACAGAGGCTTTGCATGAATTCATCATCCAGTTCATATAGTTCGTTATTATCCAAGGCAAGCTCCTGCAATTCTGATAAGTCACTGTTGTAGAATATATCCACTAATTTTGTAAGATGATGTTTGGAATCAACCCACTCCATAAAAGCATCGCTGAGGTCTAAGCGCTCCAGAAGGTTCAAATTTGAAAAAACACGGACATGATGATCGACCTGCCAGTCATTTTTCTCGAGGTTAAGCACCTTCAAATTAGGCATACAATGAAATGCCTGGCCAGAAATTGATTTTATATGGTTCTGAGATAAATCCAGGACACTTAAGTGTTTCAGTTGTCGATTCCCACTTCCCGTACATTCACCAACAATGTTATCGGGGAGACGGGAGACATTGTTCCCAGTGAAGATGACATCTGTGGTGGTTAGGGGAATATACTGCAGAGGAAATGTGTTTGTATAACCAGTGTCGATGCAATGTGTAACATTATTATTACACTGCTGGCATTTCCCAAGATTTCCAAGACATTTTAGACCACTGGTTTTATGTATAAATGTTAGTAGTAACATGCTGAACATAAAGACATGCATGATGCTGTAGCAGTACATACCCATCATGTTAAATATATACAGTATTAGATTCTTGATTCAAACTGGTTTCTGAGCTGACCAAGGTGGAATGTGGAACGCATCTACACTAGTAGGATGTAGTGTGTTGGAACAATCTGAAAGAACAAAGAATGTTTTCGCTAAACAAATATCATGTTAACATGACATGGTGACTTCGAAAAATAACACATATCAACTTATCAGGGGAAATTTTGAAAATAGAATTACAGTAAAAATCTATAATCAGAACATGACTGGGACTGGTTAAAAGTGTTCAAATAAACATCTGTTCACATTCCAGTTTTCTTAATATGTGAGTCTCTGGGGGATAACTGAATGGTGAACTAAAAAACATTGAGGAATGGCTGGTCATAGATAAATTATAATGCTTTAACAAACAAAATATTATGTTAACATGACAGGGTGACTTCGAAAAATAACACATATCAACTTATTGGGGGAAATTTTGAAAATAGAATTACAGTAAAAATCTGTATAATCAGAACACCACTGGGACTGATTAAAAGTGTTCAAATAAACAGCTAATATGTGAGTCTCTGGAGGATAACTGAATGCTGAACTAAAAATCATTGAAGAATGACTGGCCATAGATATTACTTAATGTTTAACAAACAAAATATATCATATTTTCCTCATGACAGAAAATATATGCAAATAATATTGAAATCTATCTAAATGATAATGAACATAAACAAGTTGATAATATTTACTTTCTTGGAATAACAGTAGATTACAGAGGCATTAACATGCCAAATGTCACACCTGCCATTTGCTAGACATAGACCACCAAACACTAACTGTCAAGCACCATCCACAAAAAGTTGGAGACTATAACAATATGTCATCACGTGTGGTAGTGACATAAAAATCTATTTTAGGAGCTCTTGCCAAGGCGGGGAGCTTTTTGACAGTTTTTGGGAAAAAAATCACATGAAAAATGCTCAGAATGGTGAAAAACTCAATGATTTCTAAATAATTTCTGGCCAGGGGTGGGAGGAGCTGCTCCCTCTGCTCCCCCTGGCTATGGGCCTGAAGCTTGTAATGCAAAAAGAAGTTTCTTGCTCTTGTAAACTCTCTTGTAAAACATGTATGCTTTGGTCTTGAAAGTATAATTTGACAAGGGATGCACCATTGTATCATAAAGATGGGTATAGTAAAACAATGACTTGTGGCATATAAGTCGAGCAACAGAAAATGAACCATATATATCAATAGTCTGTGTTGCTATTGTTATATATGTACATATATAGTATAACTGTACTTGTATAAAATTAACAACTATTTCAACAATTCAGTTAATTTAAAAATAAGACAATAAACTGACATGAAAAATATGGTACATCCATTAACTTTCAAATCCAGCTTTATTCTAGGATCTGGTAACTTTCTCTCAACACATCTAATGAGAAATTAGAAATCTAGAGATATATTGCATATACAGATCATTAACGAATTGCAAGTTAATATTCTTATTTAGTCTAGCTACGGGCCCTTGTGACCCTTCTGACTTACTGACTTCATTTTTAAAATACAAGAATTTCAAGCAGTTTTTTCACTTTATAGGCTAGACATATATCACTTCCCCCTCCATCCCAACCCAGAGGGGAATAACACCAGAGTTCAAAGATGACATACGCTTATAATGTAAACCTGTATTGAGATGGTAACTGGTCAACTCGTACCCAAGACAAGTCGTACCCAAGACAACTGGTACCCAAGACAAGTCGTACCCAAGTATATATTTTGTTTTGAATCAAGCGTTGGGCTTGGAATGTAAATAGATATACATATTATAATTGTTACAATATAATTGTTCAGAATAGTTTAAAGTTTGAAGAAGAATTTTCGGACGAAATTGATTTAATTTTCTGACATTTTGAGCTTTGAATGTCAATTTATTTTGACAATTATTTTTTATTGGTCAAAGATTCAGGATGTTCGAGTGAAGAGACATATGTTTATTCCACCTATTCATAACCATTTTTCAAAATATTGTATGAGTGTTTGGAACAAGTGTCAGATTCAATTCATCTTGAAAGGTGGTATCATTATAAATGTATAGATTTATCAAATCTTGGGCCTAATTTCTTATATTTAACAGATAATCTATTTGTCTAGGATTTCATATTATCAGAAGTCACATTCATGAAATTTAGCAAGAAAATATTTTGAATAATAAATAATATTCATAATAATATAATATTAATATCGAATATTATTTTGGTACTTATTCATACATGACATACATGTAATATACTTTGTACGCACATGCTCAAACATAATTCAATTTAGTTACGAAGTGGAAAAGAAATTAACAGATTAAACTTCCTTTAAACTTTCTCTAAATGCAAAAAACTAATTGTTTGATTCATTTGTAGAAAAGTTACTGTTGTAAATAATTATTTATATGTTTGACAAAAAAATGTTGAGAACAAGCGCTTCAAGCACTTCTTTTATTCAATAAAAAGGCGATCCAAGTTAAATCAAAATACTTTACTTACATGTACATGTAATCCATTGAGAAAAAATGTTTTTTAAATTCAAAAAAATATTGAGGCTTATTTGATTTACATCATAACATGAAAACATTATTATACAAACTCAATTTGTATTCCTAATATGCAACCATAATACTGAAAATAAATTTAGGTACTAGTTGTCTTGGGTACCAGCTGTCTTGGGTACGAGTTGTCTTGGGTACGAGTTGACTGGGAAGCATTGAGATGACATACATCTCTGATTGCATGGTTAAAAGTCGACAAACAGATGATTTCATCAATGGAGGTTTCAACATTTTCAAAATACACTTCGAATAATATTATGTTCATTTCTCGCGTGTTAACCAATATCATAGCTTGTTATTTCACATCAAGATGAAGAAAGATGTACGGAATATGCCTATATCAATTAAAACATCACATCGAAGCAAGAGACGTAATTATGTCTGTCATCTTTAAAACTCTGGGGCTTTCCCTCCTCTTATCCCAACCCCTCCTCCATCCCATTTTAATTATTTTCGATTATTTTTTATATAACGTATTATCTGAAACTTATTTCATAAAGACAGCAATGAAATTAATTTTGTGATGATAACATCACTTACAAGTATTTAATTACAGCATTGACTTGTGTGTACATTGGTGGTGTTGTTTCACCTTTTTAATAGCTGTCGTTTCTTAGAAGCATATCAGTTCGAAAAAATCCTAGAAGTCCTGGCATATTTTACCAAACGATGCACCTATTCATACGGCAATTCAATAGTAAACTTTCTCTTGAAATTGGCCTAATTCCTTACCCCAGGGCCAAACAAATGTGTCAATTTCCCTACCCATGGAGCAATAAATCTGGTCAAATGTTCGCGACCCCTGGGTCCTTCCACTATTTGAAATCTATTTTTAAAAATCTGTTAGTAGACTGAGGGATACACGTGCAGTACTTTGTTTATGTCAATATTTCAATAAGAGACACCATATATGGTCAAACGATTCTTCGCGGAAAGTCCACTACACATGCTACAATTAATTCATGAATGAAATGTTAGCATGCTTTACATATAACCAGTAGAGAAGCAGCTTTTTAAACGACGCAATAAGCCGCGAAATCAAAAGCCTGCAATGAGAATACAGTCCATTTTACGACGACGCTTTCGCAAATTGCCTGAAAGTTTTGACAAAATTAAATGAGCAGAGATGGATGTGGTGTTACTCTTGGTTTGTATCTGTTCAACAAAAGTAGAGAACATACCTGTATGAATGATCATTTTTTGTAGAATGGGTGGGCGGATTGTTGCGTTTGATGACGGGAACAAATCCACATCGTAGTAATATTCGAAAGGTCTCTTGTAATTTATGTAATGACGTATTTTAAGATATTGGCTTTTTACTTTAATAGGTTACCTCCCTCCGTTTTATTCATCTATATCAAATTAATTAAATCAAAATTCGTTCAAACGTAACTTTTTTTCAAAAATTAATTTCAAATTAAATTAATCATCTTTGTTAAATCAATTAAATTATGACGAGCTTTTGAATATAAGTAGAACGCGGAAGTGTATTTTTCCGAAGGGAGGGCGAAAACAAGCTTGACAAACCAATAATTACTGCTCAGTGTGCTCAGTATTCTAGAATTCCTCTATCCAGCAGTTATTCTCGGCGATTCCACCTCTGAAACTTTACCCAACTCTTCTGTTCCCGATATGAGCGTTCATTAGTTCACTGAATATACCGATCATTTGCAAATTCCGAGAATCCTAAAGTGTATACTGGACGAAACAGTCAAAAATCCCCATTTCCGGGCACTTGTAAATCTAATTCCCCACCCCCGGGAGGACAATCTTCTACAAATTCCTACCCCTGGGGACACTTTTGTGGATCAAATTCCTTACCCTCCCTGCGTGTGGGGGTCTCACACAAACTTTTGAATGGTGCATAAGATACAAACCTATTACCCACCATTACATGTTACAATGGGAAGCAATTAAAAATATGATTCATTTACTCAGCCAAGTGCAAACTTTAAGACCTTCTGTCATCACATCACTTGTAAATAACTGCACATAACCCGGAGTATTCTTGTTAAAATAATAGTCGTTTTATGATATCATAAAATTCATAATTACCTATCAAGCACATTCTGAATCAGAGTCCCTCTTTAAGTTATGCCTGAGAGCGAAAGGGTATCCAATGGAAAGTACAGACCTGATCCCACAATGCATCAACCAAAGTATCTTAACAATATTCAGCAAGCGGTAATATTCCTTGATGTAGAAACGCCAATCATTGTTCCTAAACTTGGCTGTACTTTTGATATGAACAAATTGAAAATGGCTGTTTTCTCCAGTCTTAAAAAGTTCAGACATACTGTTCTCACTACTAATTCTAGACTCCCAAAAGTTCAAACTGAGATTAGAATAGCACATCTCTTATGTTAAAGCATGCCAGACAATTCCAGCAGTAACTTGATATAAAGGTAAACAGTTTTATAGCTATAACTGCATCAAGACAGACTTCTAATGTTGAAACACAGCATGTTGCTTTTTCAAAACTGAACAAGTTCATTGGTTTTAACACTTTAGTGGGCTAATGGTATCATAAACTAATGGCTCGAAATATTCATGATAACTTTGAATGTTTATATTAGAAATAAATATTTTAAAGCTCAGCTACGTCTGTTGTCCCACTCAAATAAAAACATATTTGGCTCAATATTCCAAATAAGAATGATTAGAAAGTAAAATGTGTATTGACCCCCCCCCTCTCAAGAGACATGCCATAAGGCTCTACATTGACAGACAGAAAAAGTAACACACCACAATATCACTACCCTGCGTGCAGAGTCTAGTTAAAGACGAAGCTCTCTTTTAAGAAGTGAAGTCAAATGAATGCAAAGGGTACAATATCACAATAGAAGCTAGTTGACCAAATGAACTCTCTCAAAATTATGAACTGAAACTTCCACATCCAATCTATCAAGCAGACTGGTGACTGCTTATATCCATGTAATCTTCTAGCAATGATAAGTTATAGCCAGCTGTTCTTGGAATTCTCCAGAAACAAAATGCCCTGACTAATTATAATGCATCCAACCTAACCTATCTTCCATATAGCATAAATCTGAGTTGTTTACCTAACTTTTCCAAATAATTTCAGTTTTGCTGATACGATCTTATGGACCTCAAATGTACTCTTCATTAAATACATATGAGACATATACCGGAAAATAAATAACATGGATACATGTACTAGTACCATGTGGTGTTTTTATAGATTTTGACTTGACAGACTAAATTAAAGAATTATTAATGCAATATTATATAAAGAGGGCAGATCATGATATGCTCTGTTGGACATAAGTACAATGATAAAGAAATAGACCACACACAATCAAACAAAACAATGACTCTTTATTCTTCTCTCCAGTTGAAGGTGGAAATGAAGAACCACAAAGCCCCCCCCCCCTAAAGCAACATACATTCAGCACTTCAAAATTCAGGTTTTAGAAAACTTCAATAAGAATGATAATAGGCATGAATCAACCAGGATACAGACTATCAAAACTACCCAGTAACATCTTACATTATATTACTCTACCAATTGAAGTCTAGGTATATCATTATGACAATCTTTCTATTAAATGTTGAACAGGGTAAGATCAGTCAGCTATGAACCATTGGTGATTTCATTTGTATACATTTGAAATTAACTTTCACAATAAAGGTTATGAGTTTTGACACATTTAGAGTGAAACATTGAATTTGGTTGTATGATGTTCTCATTGTGCCAATACACCTTTGTTGAGAACTTGCTAAAGAATTTTCCATCTCAAAGAGGGGATCTGTTTATTAGTTAAGAGAAGTTATAAACAAAAATAAGTCTGTAAATAAGATTTAAGGTAAGAAAATTCAAAAATGGTTGATAACAAAAAAGGTGACATAAAGTTTTGCCAATTTCTTCTAACAAAATGACCTCATAAAACTACTATTTAAAGTGCCATAAGTTTTTGACCTTGAGAAGGTCATTGAAGGTCAAATCTCAAATCTAAAGTCAGATTTGAGCCTCTGAGAACTTGTAGATGATTTTTAAAAAAGTTTGGTAATTTGAAGCAAGTTGAAAAATACCTTTTTGGCCTTGAGAAGGTCATTGAAGGTCAAATCTCAAAACTAAAGTCAGATTTGAACTTCTGAGAACTTGAAGATGATTTTTAAAAACAAGTTTGGTCAGTTTTGAAGCAAGTTGAAAAAAGACCTTTTTGGACCTTGAGAAGGTTATTGAAGGACAAATCTCAAATCTAAGGTCAGATTTGAACTTATGAGAACATGTACCTGATTTTGAAACGAAAATTGGTCAATTTCAAGCAAGTTGAAAAAAGACCTTTTTGACCTTGAGAAGGTCAAATCTAAAGTCAGATTTGAACTTCTGAAAACTTGTAGATGGTTTAATAAAAAACGAATTCATTCTTAACAGTATTTGTTAAGTTATTGGAAGATGTAAGAATTTGTTACAGATGCCAACCACCACCAACCAACCCCCACCTACCGACCACCGCAACCGCCATCACAAAAAACTAAGACCATAACAATATGTCACAACTTTTTGGTGTTGACATAAAAAGCTACTAAATGATCCAAAAGTGATTTTTGCGATAAAAATGTGGCCATTTTGAAAATAGGCAAGCTTTTGGATCTCAGCTCATAGAGGGATTTCTATATTTGATGTTGAACAAAAATAACCGCTCTAGAATCCTATTGACAGAGGATTTTAAAATGTCATTATTGTTGACATACTGAGAGACGGACAGGCAAGTGATTGCAAAAGTTCAAATTTTAATATATTTAAACAGTTACCAGGTTACATTATTTGAAAAATATGAAATATCAGTGCTTTTTCAAAGTAGAAAAAATGTGAAATGTGTGTGCCTACTTCATTTTTTTCCTTTTTCATATAATATAAAGAGTACTTATCAGGGGCAGATCTGAAAACTAACAAGGGGGAGGCCCATAAGTCTCAAAAAAATTTCCTCTGAAAAAATGCCCCCCCCCCCAGATCCGCCAGTGCTTATTATCTAGGTTTAGATATTCTGAAACATGAAGACTATACATGTATGAATTTACTGCACACAGCTGGCTCAAAAGCTGACTTCTGTCAGCTCGGTAGAGTAAGTATGAATGAACCTGGAAATAACATAAAACTCTAACTCAGGAAGTCATTAAAATTTGTGAACATGTGGATGTACCTTGACATAATGGGTGGTCTGACCTGGGTTGGGTTCAACAGGTGCAATGAAGAGTGTGCTTCTATCCAAGGGCCTTTATAACACATATATTACAAGCTTCACATTTGAATAAGTAATTCGAATAAAAGTTAGTGGAAATGACTCAGTTTTTGCTTTATAATTATGATTTCCAAAATTTTAATCGATAAATAATTATTCGAAATGTTCATGATAAATTGCCTTGAGATCTGACGATAAGCTCCCACATTAAAAGTACTAACTATTCCTTTTACCATATCAAAGTATCAATTATATCGTATGAACAAAAGCCTCTCGGCAATTGTTATATTTGTTAAAATTAGACGAAGAAAATAAATTAAAACTTACCAAAAGTTTTTCTTACGGACTGAATAAATCAATTGAATAAGCGCCATCTAGTGAAAAGAACTGATGATTGAAATATGGATTTTTAATCTTGTGTATTTTTCCGATTTGTAGGCTAAATTAATAATACCATGAAGGTAAATATAATTTTCTTAAAGCTTTAAACTTTCCTTATATACCTGATTATAGTCAAAATTGAATTACTATGCATAATATCAACTTCAAACTGAAAGGTCTAGTCTATTTATTTTATTGTGGGCGATAATAGAGATGAATCGATGTCAGATATTTTTGTCTAATATCGATTTTACTTGCATGACTTGCAGGAGCATGTATCGCCATCTATATGATGTTCTGATTAGGGTATGGACCTCTATTATGGACATGAAAAGGGAAAATAACCAAGTCAAAATAAATCAGCAGAGATGAGTCAAACTTCGATGGGGCTACCTGTACATACTTTGACGATGGTGTTATTTTGACAATTGCCGATAATTCATATACAAGGTCAGCAATCGTGTGATCTCCCCCGCTTGAAATTTCAATTTATTTTTAAAATTTTTCAAAAAACAAACATCTCCGACTTTGTTATCGAAAATATTACCCAATGTCAAAATAGCTCCATGGCTGATAGCCCCAAGACGATGTTACCCCATACATCAAAGTTCGACACATCTCCCCTACGTAAAGAGGTTGGAAATTGCTCATGACATTAGATCTCCATGTATATAGGTCTCATATTATTGGAGATTTCTCATGTACTGTATGTCCTAACATATTTCAACGTACCCAAATCTCGCATGTCCAAATGTTCTCAACCATTCAATACAAAGGATCATTGCAACATGTATTTTAGACTTCTTTACAATCATATCCACAGGTAGTGAATAGCTGAACTATTCTTAGAAAATACACAGCAGAAAACACTGGCTCATAACAAATCAACTAAAAAGAGCCCCATATAGCATGTAACTGCTTGAGAGGACAAACATAGCAAAGAGAGGACAAACATTGTAAAGAGAGGACAAACATCACATCAAATCAACAGAAACCAACTATTATGGTTGAAACAAGTCGTTTTGCAGACAATAGCAAGATAATTCACCAGCATCTCCAAGAAGAGTTACAAAATCAAACAGAGATGGAGCCAAAGGAAAATAAATCACTCTGCTCTGAAGATAGTAGGCTCTGTGAGATGGCATTCTGGGTGAAATATAGCCTCTTCATCATCAACTTTTTTGTATGGGTATGTGAAGAATAAAATTACATTAATTATTATTTTATTGCCACAGTATTGGAATAAAAGTTTTTATAATTAAGATAAGCCTAGTTTAAATGTATTTTACATATTTGTATCTGTTGACTCGGCCATAAAAGGACAGACTGAATGTTAAATCCAGCCATTTAAAAATTATATTGTACATATCATAAATTTACAGGTAGGGGGCATTATACTGGTGTGTATAGGAATATGGGCTCGTATGGAAAAACAAGGCTTGGGGAATTTAGACAACTTGGCAACAGACCCAGCTATATTCCTCCTTGCTATAGGAGGTATTATGGTCATCACCAGCATATTTGGCTGTGTTGGGTCTTTGAGAGAAAATATATGTATGTTAAAGATAGTAAGTATTTGTGTTTCTCATGTTCTTACTGTGTACAGTGAAACCTGTGAAGTGGAACACCTCTAGAAGTGGAACATCTGTTAGTTCAACAAGTTAAACCCAATACCACGGCTTTCATTTATTAATCTGAATGTTCTTGTTGCCGTGATTGGGTTTAACTTCCGTGCTATGCTTTCATTTGTTGCAAATTCTCGCTATCAGTTATGAATTAAACGCGCATGGAATTTCATGCGCTGCCATAGACCAAGGGTCGAATAGGCACGGATGTTAAACCTAGGGCGGGCCACAAGATATGTCAGATAAGAAATAAGGCCCAGACTAGGTTTAACTTGTTGAACTAAACTGTCTGTTAGTGGAACACTTTTTAAGAGTCCCAAGACCAACTGACTTATTGTTAAAGAACATCTATGACAGGTTCTACTGTACCTCATATTACTTCCAAATGTGTGTACATGTTGAAATATGTAAATATTGTACATATAAATTATAACATTTTATTTGAAAGTGTCATCGCCATTGTGTGTCAATCTTTTAGACTGATATTGTAGATCATTTATTGTGAATGGCCCTAACAAAATGTAAAGGTCCCATTAAATGGTCATATAAATGGTCAAAGGTCAACGTTTCCTAAGTAGGTCTATTGAGATTTTTTAAAGTTAAGTTTTATTTATTTGCAATCTGAATTGACCTTACATACTAGGAAGGTCAAGGTAAATCAA
Source organism: Owenia fusiformis (assembly GCA_903813345.2). NCBI lineage: Eukaryota > Metazoa > Annelida > Polychaeta > Sabellida > Oweniidae > Owenia > Owenia fusiformis. Next base: position 16,694,286 of record CAIIXF020000011.1, on the reverse strand, counting down.
TACATTATTATATCATGGAGGTTTCACTAGGATAGGGTCATGATATGGGTCAAGGTCACCACCTAAAAGGTCAAAGTTTAGGTCTATTTTTGTTTGGTAGTTCTCTTATCAAGAATGTCTGGCTTGTTAACAAGATTCAGTCTGATGGCTTAGAAAGAAATGGGTAATTTTTTTGCTTCTAAAAAATAAAGCTAATAGACTGGATCCGAATGTACCTGGTAGAAAACATATTTTTGATGATTTTTTTGATTTTTTAGTTTTGTGCAGTGATTGCTATAGTGTTCACACTGGAGATTGCGTCTGGAATAATTGCATACTTGTTCCTGGATGAAGTGAAAGATCACTTGCTACATTTGACTGAGCGATCCATAAGAAACTACCAAGATGATGCTGATTTGCATGACCTCATAAACTACGTTCAGAGACATGTGAGTAGACACCATGATTATGTAGCCAGCATTTCTTTGAACACTGTCCAGGGTTGATTTCAGGCAATTTAGGTTGATTTCAGGCAATTTAGGGCCAGGACTATACAGTGAGTATCTGCAACAAATGTTACACTACTACCCATTTGCAGGTGGTGATATTTAAAGCCCATGGTCAGTTTTTTTGCCTGAGTTCACTTTTTAAAAGAATCAAGGGAGGTTCATGTTTGACCATTTTGGCACAGAATCACTTGAATAGTCCTTAGAATGGTGAAAAACTGTATGATATTGAAAGAAATTTGCCAATGGGGGGGGGGGCATTCACTCGCACCACCTTGGTAAACTTGTCTCATCTGACCTCCTCTGGGAATCATTTAAAGTGTTCACATTTCAAGGTTTTATAAGCATGTATTTAGTCAATGGGAGATAACAAAAGGACAGAATGAAAATGTTCACATTTAGAGCTGTTTGAACACAGATATTGGCCAGATCGTTTTGTATTAGGATCTCATAGGCTCAAAGAATAATTCACAAGATACGACACTAAATTGGAAAATTTCAAAAAAATATGACCACCTTTTAAAAATGTTCCTTATACAAAATGGTACCTGCTTCCCCATGAGAGATTTTGCACTTATTTTATAGCTGAGATCTTCATCTTTCTATTTCTACTTGTTTGGTTCGAGTAAATAACCTATGGATGCAGTTATTTGACTTCTAATACGGCGAATATTTTTCACGAGATCCGGACTCTTGTGTGTCCAAATATCATTGTACTGATGACATCACATTTCTGGAACCACGGGAGCAACATTCAGATTTGGACAGACAAGAGTCTGGCGATAAAATATCACTGTTTTGGCCTCTTATCAACACAGCATTGCTTGAATAACGGTCATTGGTGATAAAAAAGTTAAAGAATAACAAGATGCTTCTCATATTTTTCAGAAATGGCTCCATAATCGTCATTTTAAAATTTGAAATTTTCTGAGGTGTCTCATCTTGAGGAATATTTATTGAGCTACTGATACTACTACAAAAGAATCTGGCCGGGATCTATGTGTTTGAAGTAGAGAGCAAACAGTCATGTCATTCAACATACTGTGCTCCCAGTTAATTTTACGAGTTTTAATTAATTTTGCGAATTTTGAGAAAACTTGTATGATCATTGTTATGTTATAATGTTAGTTGTTTTGGTAACACAATGATTGCGATGGTGCTACAACAACCTTGATAATGTTGTTTTGTTTACAGTATAGTTGCTGTGGCGCCACAAGCTATGATGACTGGGAGGTGAATGCTTATTTTAACTGTAGTTCCCCTGCACAATCAATGTGTGGGGTTCCCCCATCATGTTGCCGGAACTATTTGCCCATGCCTAACATACAATGTGGCTATGGTATACGTCTGAAAAATGTAAGACTTAGTCCTAGTTTTTAGAATTAATTTTACAACATTTTTTTACTTTTAACTAGTTTTGCATCAAGACTCTTGATCCCCTTTTTTTTATTAACCCATTTATGTGCGAGATGGTGTCATCTCATGTCTGAATGTCTGAATGCCTGATTTAGTGCCTTAATTTAGTTCCTGATTACTAATTAGAATTATTGTACACTTATAGTATACATAATTCTTTTCACTATTTAACACCATGTTATGATTTGTGAGCACAACATGAAGTGTGGCTGACTTCCAACTTATTTTGTATTCATAGGGTCTGACATCATTGATGACGTAACTTAAAGCATCAGGTTTATAGTACATACTGTACTAATACAACACTGTATGTCAGAATTCTTTTCACTATTTAACACCATGTTATGGTTTGTGAACACAATATGAAGTGTGGCTGACTTCTAACTTATTTTTTATTCATAGAGTCTGACATCATTGATAACGTAACTTAAAGCATCATGTGTAGAACATAAATAAATGACACTGTGTTTTGATTAAACATTTCAGGACGTTCTCGCTGGTCATGTTGTATACACAAGAGGCTGTATAGATGAACTGATGACCACATTCAAGCAGAATCTACTGATAATCGGTCTCATTGCATTTGGTGTGGGCTTCATTGAGGTAAAATCAAATGGTTAAATTAATTTATTCCACCTAGCTATACTTGCAATAATGTGTAATTTCCAAATCAGATTGACCCATTTATATCATTTCGAGTGAAGCTTATCATTTGTTTTGATTGTGGACTAATTTTTGGCTTACACTGTAATGATTCATGAAAGATAAGCATGTAATGTATGACAGATATTGCTGAATTGAATAAATTGAATTGATTTGGGAAAAAGACAAAAATCCAACAAAACAGTCAAACTGAGGATTCTAATCCAGTTGCATTGAGAAATATTAATTTTTCAAATTGTTTAATTTCAGATATTTGGTATTATTCTTGCACATTCTCTGATCCGGAATATCATGGAGAATCGTGCAAGTTTTGAGCGGCAGCAACTTTCACAAGCAACATACATAAGAAGCTCTGCGTGTGATAATTATGACTTTGATGATGGTGTTCACTGTTAAAAAGGCTGTCTTAAAGCCCCTGTGTTTGTTTAGAAAGAAGTCGGATTATAATCGCTCATTTATGTTACATATATTGTGCAGAGTAAAGAAGACGAGTGAAAAAGCATAATTTAAAACAGTGAAATAACTACAGTATGCGGAATGTGAAGAAAGCATTGATTGCCCATTGCCTGGAAATTGTGATATAAGCCTGCCTTGGAGGTTCAAAGCCACTTAATTACAATTTTGGTCAGCTAATAAATTCAACTAATATAGGATGATAATAACTGGTCCATCAGTTTTTTTTGATCCAGTATAAACAGTATTGATGGCCATCTATGTGCAATAAAGGAACCTGTACAGAAAAGAATACTCAAAAAGTGTGCAATCAAACGTTAAAGGGACTTGCAGATAAACATGGTTCCAGAATGCACAGATTTTAGAAAGGACTTTGTGGATATTGAAGTAGGAGGAATCTTCCAGAGAGTGACCCATCAAATGAGGAGTGTGGCAAAATTATTCCACATATTCCACGATTTAACATTCCCGAGAGCAATAAATAAACGAATGTAATTATTATGGAACCACAAAATGCAACTCAGTGTAAGCCTTGTCAAATTATGCTGAATTCACCTGTATTTATATGAGGGGTAAATGGGTTGCAAAAGCCAATTCTGGCCATACTTGGTGAAGATTCTTGAATTATTGACAGTTTGAGAATTGACATTCAGCCAGTAGGAAATTGTTCCATGGATGAGCCCTTGTTGGTTTTCACGATGATGGTTGAAATAGCCATTGGCCTATATGTCCTCTATATGGACTACTGTCTATACTCTGTGCTAGAATGTAGGAACTTTGATTGCAAAAGTTTCAGTTTACTCAACTCACATCTATGGTGACATATTGTTAAAGTCTCCCAACTTTTTTGTGGAAGGTGTTCAGCAGTAGGCATCTGTAACAAGTGGCATTTAAAATACATGTTCTAACTTACTTGTATATTTACAATTTTTTACTCTGAGATTCCATTAAACATGTTAAAAGCCATTCCAATGTACAGTAGACTGGTAGATATACTTGTTTTTTATAAGTTATGTTGACTTTGTATGTATATATTTCTTATTATGAATGTTGTGGCTTTTTACACCATGATAGAGTAAGCATGATATGTTGTATAATAGCATTGATTAATTATTTATAAATATTTTTGTATTTATTTTTACCTTATGTCTATAAATCATGGTTTGTTTTGGTAAATGTAAGTTTTATATAGTAAATCTGTCTAAGTGGAACACCTTTGATACCTCTAAAGTGTTCCACTTGAGAAGTGTTCTGCTCATAGAGGTTTATTTAAAGTTAAGTCAGTTGGTCTTTGGACTTAGAAAAGTGTTAAACTAACAGAAGTGTTAAACTTCTAGAGGTGTTCCACTTTACAGGTTTCACTGTACATCCAAATTAAGATTGTCAGTCTAATAGAATGGGCAATCCCAATGGACGAAGTTCGGTAGGAAATACTAGTGTAGCCAAGGGAAAAATCAATACCTGGTGATTTCAGCGGGAAGTGGCGTTTCGTTCAGTGGATGAGCTGCGCGCGCAGGCATAAATGTGATTATCCGTATTACTGTAGGCTATTAAGCACAGTGACCTACTGAGGGCGCTATCACAAACAAGTACTGCACGAACTGATAAATTCCCGGGTAATTTAACGCCCTAGGTGAAACCCTCCATCAGTCTGCCTTCAGTCTGGCCATCCAGAATAACTTGAATACTAGTGCACAGATTTTCTTCATATTTGATGGAAAGAATGGAATGAAATATTGATAAATAGTTTTATGCAAAAATATTTTTTGATGCCCATGCACTTCTTTAAAACAGGAACTTCTAGTTGAATACTATATATAATGTTAGTATTGTTTAGTTTTCGGAGCATTGTAGATTAATATTTTATTTTTTTGTCATATATCCTCAAAATTGACATGCATTTACAATATTTTGTCAAAATACATGTCAGTTTAATCTACTGAAATCATATTTTGCTTTTGGTGATGTTTGCACCTATTATTTATCTTTAGTTTTTGAACATGCCAAGAATTGTATTTATTTTTTTATGTTTTATCCTGCTAGTACATGTAGTACTTTGCTTAAAGTTCCTGTGCCTCTTCTCAATGTGCAATATTTAGATTCTAGTCATGTAATATGCTTCAGTTTTTCATGCAATTTCAGGTACTGTAGATACTGTATTAATTTGATGGATTGAAAAAATCCGATGAATTGAAAAATGTTTATTTCCAGATCTATGATAAATCTTGAGCTCAGTCTTGACACTGCCAATTATATAGCCGCCAATATTTGAAATTGAGTAAATCCACCAAATTAAGTCAAGTGAAGTGTATCTACTGTATATCAGATTTTGGCAAGATATTTTTCCATTGCAATTTTTGCCAGCTTAGAGTAAGATTAAAGAGCTTTGTGTCGAAAGTTGAGGTTTGAACAAAATCTCATAGAAAAGGATTCTTATCACAAATTTTATTATGATCTTTATTATTAAGTAATGTAATGGCCCTAAAAATTCTGTGTAAATAGTTTGATAAAATAACTGAGAGATGAATAGAGGGTAAGGGTTGTCTAGTTTATATATCGAAACTGTCTTAATGTATTTTCTAGTCATTTAAAGACAAAAATGTCAAGTATACAAAGAATCTTTTGTAGTTTACAATTTCTATATTATTTATTTCATTATACATAATATACAAAATTATAATATACAGTTATATATAAAAACAACAGGAGTATAAATGCATATTAACACCTTTTGATTGTATTTCTAGAGGAATAAAACTATTTAAGGTATATTATGCAGAAAAGCATGCTTATATATTTTTTTGTTTACAACATTTTATATCTAGTCTAACAAATATATAAGTTGCATATGTTGATATACAACATGATTGGTTTGCTTTGTTTCACATTTAAGTAATAAAAACATGAAATAAATATCTAAAAGATAAGTACTGATATTTCTTATTTATTTATATTCAGATATTCCGTAGTTTGTAATGAGATTCTATTCAAACAAACGGCCTACTTGTAGATGTTCTCACAGATTTGAATCTGTGATGTACCTCAGCATCACATTTGATAGTATAAACCCCAATAAGCTAGATTGACACTAACTTAGCAGGAGTGTACAAAAATTGCAATCATCTATAAACAGATCATGAATATTTAAAATTGGACGTTTGTTCCTTGATTAATTGAATAATTAACGGAATAACTGAATTCATGAATGTCCCGTCCCTTTTCAGATTCTTCACATTCTTCACATCCTCCAATTACAGAATGAATATATAGAAGTTATTTTATGGGAGGGATGGAATATGAATTATATTCGGAGGAAAATATGATATTGGCCAAGGAAAATATATTGACCAAGGGCGATAGCCGAGGCCAATATCATGCTTTCACCACCATCAATAACCTTTTTATCCCATAATGTTTTTTCTGAAACTTCATTTAAAACAAACAAAAAAATTTTGTACATCATATTGTAACTAGATAAAAACAAGCACTGGGTTTTATTATATTAGAACAAAAGCACAAAACAGTGTACTGTACTGTACATCCTTTAAATGAAGCATTCATTCAAACATGTTACTTTTGAAATCTACCATAAATTGCTTCATTGAACAGGAGCAATTACCAAATCACAGAATTTCGTTCCAGATTTAACAATTTTGTACATCATATTGTAACTAGACATATTTGTCACATAACAAGACCTTGTTTTTACGTTATAGTTGCTTATTTTCAAAACTTTCTTCACCTCAAAGCCAGTTACAAATGATTTTGTTTACTTCCGCTGGAAAAATGTAAATGTCTAGAGAAATCAGAGGGATCTGATACAGGATTTTGGCTGACATGGGATATCTTAATATCAATCCTATTCCCTGTTTATTTCTCAGGGAAAACATGGAATAATGTCTTGTATATGAATAACATGACATGAAAGCTTACATGTGTACTTGACAATAACTGGTAATAATAGACTGATTATAATATGATTGGCAGCCACCTTACAGCCATTAAAGCTTGGTAAATAAATGCAAATTAACACTAGATCTTTTCTCTAGGAATGTTCATACAAATTCAATTATGTGATACATAATCCATGAGTCTTCTAAGGCACATTTCTCAAGTGACCTCAATTACAGCGTCTCATCCTTACTAAATATGCTTCTATTAAATTCTAAAATTCCGATCCATTCGGTTAGTCATTATCAGCTTGCACTAAGTCAATGGCACCATTACATGTAAAGAACTCCCAGTAAGGGACACCCTAAGTTTCACCCAGGGTCCAACAAGTTACACAGGGTAGATGGTAGCACTAGAAAGTCTACATTGCCATCAACAGCACCACTGGGCAGTGGTCACTACCCATTACTTCAGTTCGCATCAAACTGTCACACAACTTTGACTTCAATCTCTCAGATATCAGGAAATAGTCAAGCCTCCTGGAATGGAATAAAAGAATGAAATATTAGGTTTCATAACGGAAATATATCCAGTAATACAGTAAAACCTCTGTATTTTGAACATATTTGTCAAGAAAAAACGTTCAGTGTTCGTAAGTGTTCACAGAGAGGTTAATCTATACAGAACTCAGTGGAGTATGTGTGCAGGAAGGGTGTCCACTAGAGACATATGTTCACTAGAGAAAGGCATTCACTAAGACAGGTTTTAGTACATCAACCTTCATTCATTTGGTTTATTCATGCATCAAAAACGAACATAGAGAAATGATTTACCATATCTTTGACAATACTAAGATTGTGACATTAGTAAAATGCTCAGTATATATGATATATAAAACATTTTTAGAAAAGTTATTTTCAAAATTTTGCAAAAAAGTTCCTGCCATTTTTCAAATTAGAGTTGAGATTTTCTCATCACTGAATATTCCACTATACAACTGAAAAACACAATTAATATGCCAAATCTGTAATGAACACCTATGTACAGTGAACACATTTTTATGGCTTGATAGGTGTTCAATATACTCAGGTTAAACTGTATGTCAATAAGTCTGACTCACCAGCCAGCATTCTTAGCCCTGGCATTCATCATGTAGGTCCAGAATGAGTAGACTTCCTTCTTGTCTGGGTAGAGGTGCCTGAAAGTGTCGATGAAGTTGCCATCTTTCAACAACAAAGTGAACTGCTCTCTTTCTTTGTCTGTGAAGCCTGGAGTTTTGTTCTTGTTGCCTTTGGGATTCTTCAGATCTGGAACATTGTTACATTATACTGGATTGAACATTGAAAGAGAGATGTCTGTGAGGGAAATTGGATCAGTGAAGAGAGGCCGATAATTTATTTTCCTTGTAATAGCAACTCATAAAAGATTTCTCACTTTTTAAAGTATTTTTATGTTTGATGGGTGCCCCCTGTACCATTCCTTATCTTTAGGTTTTATATTTATATAAGTGACTATGAAATGAATTATACTGTAAACAAAATTTAACTGTGAATAAATATAAAAAAATTATAAAAAATAAAACATTAACCATGAAAAGTAAGTGATTGAGTTCAGTGAAGGAGATTTAAAGGGAGATTTGTGAAGGAGATCAGAGAGAGAGAATTGTGAGGGAGATCAGAAAAGGGATTTGTAAAGGAGACCAGAAAATGAGATTTGTGAAGGAGATCGGAGAAGGAGATTTATAGATCAGAAAAGGAGATTTTTGAGGACAATCAGAATTCAAAAGGAGATCTGTGAGGGAGATCAGAGAAGGAGATTTTTGAATGAGATCAGAGAGGGAGATTTGTGAGTTAAATCTGGAACGAAATTCTGTGATTTGGTAATTGCTCCTGTTCAATGAGGCAATTTATGGTTGGTTTCAAAAATAACATGTTTGAATGAATGCTTCATTTAAAGGATGTACACTGTTTTGTGCTTTTGTACTAATATAATAAAACCCAGTGCTTGTTTTTCCCCTGCCATCTTAGGACTAAAATATCGTCAATGCATGTGAATGAGGCTGGATGAGTTTATTCTGATCATACCTATTTCCTGGTGTGCTACATTTAGATCCCCACACAGAATAACTGGTTTCTTTTGATCCAAGTCTTTGAGGTATTGTCTGAAGTCAGGATCCCATTCTGTTGTACGGTAATCTATCCTTACTAGGCCTTTTCCTGAATTTGGTACATCTAAAAATACATGATGTAAAAGTTGTGAGGTTAAGTTAAAACTTGGAAGATCACAACTTAAGTTCACTGCAAATATATACTAAAGCAACTGAGCAACTAGGTTCAAAGATTTTCGAGGCAAATACGTGACATATCAACCTATTTCGAACAAAATGCATGACACATACGGAATTCGCGTAATAGTCCGAACGGAATGCAGATTTTTTTTAAATATCAACATAATGCATGATTTGCGTGACATTTCAGCAATCACGCAAAATTGATGCTTGATTTCAATTTTTCCAGCAAATGCGTGACAATCACGCCTAATGTGTGAGGGTTGACAGGGCAGATACGGTAGCACCCAATTAAAATCTTAAAATTACATGCCCTCCAGTTGAAAATCTCTGCATCTATTGAGATATTTTGACCAAAAAAAGATTAAATGAGGATTAACACCGAGTTAAGAAATATCCTGGAGAAATCACTGATACGAGTATATGTGAAATGTTAAGAGTCGCGAAGAACTCTAACCTTGAGAGACCTCTACTCCAGTTTAGTACATCTAAAAATATATATGTTAAACTTGGGTTGTGACCTTGGCAGGCCTCAACCTGAGTTTGATACATGTAACATACATTTATATGTATGTGAGTTGTGAGACTGTGAGAGTTTTTCTATTCTCCATGTTAGCTTAACTTTAGAGTTCTTTTTCGCCCATTCTCAATTTTAGACAACTCAGCCTCAAGGCATTCCAATAAGAGATTTATACAAGGCATATCCCACCCGTATAGCTCAGCGGTAAGCACATGTACCAATTACACATTCTATCCCCGGTTCAGGCACTTTGCTTGTTGGGTAAAGTACTTCAGAGTGTTTGACTGAGTGGTCCACGACTCGTAAAAAAGGCTGTGGTGTGTATTTGTATGCCTATGTATGAATGCACATAAAAAACACCAGGCTCCTTCAAGGAGGGGTTTCTGGATCTGCCTTCCATGATAATGCGTTAAGTATGACCGTATATATACATTGGATATACCCAAGAGGTATTGCTCACCTTCATTGGTGGTAAACAAAATACAATACAATATGTCAAAAAGCAGTATGGACATTAAACAAAATATAAAAACAACTCACACGCTGTCACCATGTAATAGTCATCAAACTCGACTGTTATTACTCTGCCTTCTTTATCATGTTTTTCTATACCTGCAAATAAATAAAAATTCATTTTCAATGGTACTTTCAGAAATTTTGATAATTAAGGCAAAACAAATCATAAAATAACACACATAGAAATCGCCACCATTTTTCAAAAGAGCCATAAGAAATTGACAGCTGATGTCAAAAATGCTATAAAATGTCCCATCGCACTGGCGGATCCAGAAGCTAACTTTAAGGAGGGACCCGCATTTCAAATCAGGAAAAAATATTCCACTATTGCAGTGAAAATTTTTGGGGATCCTTAATTCCAAAATTGGGCCCAAATTTGTGTTTAATCCATATTTTTGATGATTTGCCCTAAAAAGGCCCAAAAAGGCCAAGTAATGACCTAAAAAGCCCCATTAGTTGAGGCCCTACAAAATACTTCGGCCAAAATATATTTTGGGCATTGATATGATGCACATCCTTTCAATTAAATATTTTCTTTACAATTTAGACCTACCTAGTCCATATGTGATATTCAGTGGTTCTTTCTTTGTATAGAGGCCTGTCCCTGAATACCCTTCCTTATCTCCAGATAGCCAGTAACAGTGATATCCTGAAAACATTAATTATGCACTAGCGTTATCCTGAAATGGCTTAATAGATACAAACAATGGTGGTATATTTTTATTATACATGTAGGTTTGGTACTTTTCCAAAAGGGATCTTAAAAGTGTTCTTCAGAAGGTTATAGGCCACTTTAACACCTAAAATGGTTAAGTGCTACAATTTTGTCCCTTGTTGATTTTCCCTTTATTGAAAAAATGCTTCTTTGTAAGACAGTATGTCTCTTTATTTAGAGAACAGTTGCTTTCTTTATAAGACTGTCCCTTTATGGAAAATTCACAGCTATATTTGTCCTATTCTCCCTTTATTACACTGAAAAGATTTATTTCTACACTTCAGAGAACATGAATACAAAGATCGTAAACAACTGATTAAGACATGAATCAAATAAATGTGTACTGAATACAGCATAGGGATATCAAAATAATTCTGGTGGGTGGAGTATGTTTATGTATATAATTATTTATAACACTGTCATTGACACTCAATGTTGTTGACGATTTCATCTCTTTATCACTGTTTACATTTCACTGTTTACAAATCATATCTATCACTTTCAAGGATTTTTTTTAATAAAACAGTAAGTCCAATGATTTCATGTTACTTCAAAGGCATAATTTGGAATTTAAAGTGGTAATAAACAAATATTCCCCTTCAAATACATGTATATTATGTATATTAGAGGCAGGACTTTTCCCAGCTTAACATCAACTGATAACAGTGGGGACATATGTTTGCCGACCAGTGATTCAGTTGAATTCATCCTGGCATTCTGACCTTCCTATTTTCAAGGTGTGCATGGGACCTTTAAGGAAAATCTTTGGAAGAATGCTGGATAGCTTGCATTAACGATTGATATGAGAACACATTTTGGTGATTTACTTATCATAACTGGTGAAATAAATCAAGATAAACATTCCAAATAAAATGTTTCCATTAACATTCAGTGAAATGGATGGCTTAACCCTACCTTCGACTTCAATTTCTTTGGGGATCTTTTCCTTAACACATTTGGTTTCTTGCACACAGAACACATCTGGGTCCTCATGTTTGATGTAAGAGTGGCAGTTTTTCTAGAAAATCAAAATGTATTCAAATGTGACCTTGTGTTGTAATGTACATGTCTACTTATGATCATTGATAATTTGCAAAGTGGGTACTCATGTGCATGAAGGCAATTGAGGTATGGTTGAGCCACAATTAGAGAGCACAAGAGGAACGATATACATGTAGCACATTAGTGACGATTCAGATGACATTATTTTACTAGAATTCATTTATACATCATAAATGAGTATATAATTCACAATAAAGCAAATAAATATAATGATTAAAAATTCTTATTATGGAAAGAATTTCAATACAATCTGAATGAGTATTATGGCTGGGTGATTTGATGTGCTCACTTTATGTATGGTGTCCTAAAATCGCAGCTTACTAATTTCACCCTAGCTCCCATATATTATCCTTGTAAGCGAGGGGTCGTCGGTTCGATCCCGACTGGGGTGGACTGACTTTTTCACATCAGCCCTTAGCACTGGATTTAATTCTGTGTTTTCATTAACTACCATAACTTCAAAAGAATACATACCTCACTCCACGCCCGTATTCCATTGACATTCCATGTTGCAATCTTCAGATTCCATGGTTTATCTTCTTTACTTTTTGATGAATTTGCAAAGTCTAACTGTGTCACGTCAGCAATATGATCTCTAACCCAGTTATTTTTCTTCTTTGGAGCATCACCCTCAGCACCATCTGACTGAAATGTTCAATGCAAAAGAAATTATGTTAAAAACTGAATAAATAGAGAGGCATAAGTCTTGCAACATATAGCATGTCTAACCCTTTATTTTTGTGTATATCCTGCTTGACGAGGAGCATAATCCTTCAGGGATGGTGAAACACACTTGATAGCAATTTGCTAACTGCATTACAGCAGTAGAGCGGGCATTGATCTGATTCCCACACAGTGCACATACAGGTTATCCAGTGCCAGGACTTCAGTCCTGCGAACGTCTTATTCTTTTGCCTGTACGATTACAACATGGGAGAATTTTCTACGCTTCTTACACTTAGATACCTACTTCAATAGATTCCTTGGTATTTTAGCATTCTTTTCGTGTAGTTGAATCCACAATTGTCTGGGTTTATCGGCAGAACAAAGAAATTTTCGTTTTTGATCGCAATATTTGCGTGTAATATTTAACTTATTTAAACCGTCAAATTCTTCCATTTATTGGTTATCCGGGCCACTTCCGGGTCAGTCAAACGGGGATTCCCCTTTTAAATCCAACCGCCATCTTGGAAAGTGATGGAATATCTCTCAATGAAAAAGAAAAATGTTCCCATTCTGCCGATATACCCAAACAATTGTGGATTCAACTACACGAAAAGAATGCTAAAATACCCAGGAATCTATTGAAGTAGGTATCTTAAATGTAAGGGGCATAGATAATTCTCCCAAGTTGTAATCGTACAGGCAAAAGAATGCGCTTGTTACAGGACTATACATGTAGTCCTGGCACGGGATAACATACAGGTGCTCTAGGCTAGGATTAGTATGTATCGAACAGACCAAGTATAATATTCGTTCTGAATTTATTCAGACGAAGGATACAGTCTAAGGCTACATGTATAGCATGCACCTTTCAGAATGTCTGTATCAACAATATTAGACCTAAAACGTGTGGGCCTCGTTTCTTATCTGACATGTACGTCTAATGGAACGGCCTCAAGAAAATTCCTAATAGTAAAGAACGCCGTTATTGAGCTTAACAAAGTTGAACTATATCTGACTTTACAGAGCCCCACTTTACAGCTTCCCCAAGGTAGCCGGGGAGCTACCTCAGGTCATTACACTTCAAACAAGTATAAATTAAAGGCTACACATTTTTATCCTAACCACAACCATACCAACATATCATATATTTTGCATGCGTACTAGTGTCAATGTACATGCAATGTAGGCCTAATATTGACGTCTAAGATTGACCGGCGAGAGTCGGAAAGAAAAAGCAGCATTGGACTTTATGATTTCTCAATGTAAAACTAACCTTTCTTTTAGGAGGCATTTTTGTCACAGTACGTTCCTGTACTTGTTTGGTTCTGAAATGTACGTTAACCTTCTCAAATATATGTTGAATTTGCGTTGTTTTTGTAATCCTGCGAACAATAACAAGCGAAAGCATGAACCGGAAATGTGTTCCGGCAATGTCACACCACAGTTATATTATCTATGGCGGGCACTATCTGTCAAAGGTATGAAATCAGATCGAATGGTCGATTATAATCCGAAAACTGCTCAAAATTATATGGCACTAGACATGCTGCAGATAAACACGAAATGTTCAACTACAATTTCTCTACAAGACGAGCTTCCGAATACTTTCTAGGAGAAAACAAAAGAAAAACTGTGGTGTGAAAATGGTAGATTGTGCACTTTCCCGGGGTGTTCGATTATCAAGGGTAAGCGTAAATTTTGATGGAATCAGTGTGATTTTATCTTCGAAGTTTTGTAGAATTGTACATGTATGTATTTTCTACTTGTAGACAGCACCTAGTTATCTTGCAGCAAATGCAACAAGCCACACTTGGCCGTTTTCAGCAATCGCAGAATTGATTGGTAAGTTTTTTCACTTTCACTCACACCAAGGACGTCAACCTCGTTGACGTCCTTGCTCACACAGAGGGGTCATTCATCAAGCTATCGCAATCACTGCGACGTCGCAGACACTGCGACCACCGTGCGATGTCGCAGTGACTGCGACTGCGACCTATTCATTAACAAATCGCAGTCTGCGATGTCTACGTGCACGTGCTTGTACACGTGTTTGTTATCCTTTCGAGATCCTCTTGTATCATTTCGTAAAGTTTTATAATGGTTAACCTAGGCATGCGATATCGCAAAATATTTAGGTCCACATCAGCGTATATTTGAAGAAGATCTGTACGATCTCTAAATACGCGTTCTCTAGGCAGAGTGTTGCGGTTGAAATCAACCATCAGTTGCGCCATTTTGAACGAATAAACGCTGCTAATAGACGATTAAACACGTCATGCAAGGTTGACAATATGATATTGATGGATACTGAGTGGGTACAGCCACGTGGGTTCAAACCACGTGTAACGCACAATCACTGCGACTGGTCGCACGGTGAAGTACTTAAAAATACAAGCCGAAAACTAGCTGTTTTTGATAGCATCACAAACATGTTAAACATAATGCATATATGTGTATCTCATACTTGAGTGGGTTTGCGGTAGATATCACCCGGGAATATATATCGTATCTGAGGAGTGGGCAGGATATATTGTATATGTCCCGCTCCAGGCCAAATGCGGGCAGATATAATATATCCATCCCGCTCCCGGGAATTTTTCAAAAGTTTAAAAAAGTTTAATTATCAAAAGTTTTAATTTTTTAATTTTATAATTTAATTTTTTTAAGTTTAAATGTTACAATTTCATTGTATTGAACAAAAAGAATATTACGCAAATGTTAAATATAAATATCTTGTCATTTGAAAAAGGTGGAAAAGGTTATATCTACCCTAAAGCCACTCAAGTATGAGATACACCAGTTATGCACGGTCAGTTTGGATACATGGAATATCCCTTGGGATATACAATACATCTTCCCTCGGTATATATTGATATATTGTATATCTCTCGGGATATTCCCTGTATCCAAAACCTCCCAGTGCATAACCCCTATATATGTATATACGCTTAAATTTGGGCCATTTTAGGGGTATTTCACTGCGACGCAGCAGGAAATTCTACCGATCGCAGTCGCACGAGATTGATGAGTCGTAATCGCTAAAAAGGGCCCTTGCGACATCGCAGGCTTGCGACGTGTTGCGATAGCTTGATGAATGACCCCTCAGGCTGGTATCAAAAAATTTGTCTGCTGTGACGGAGCGAGCTATTTTCCATAGAACCACTAAGAAACCCACGCAATTTATTTTTTTATCACACCATAGGTGGGATATACATGTAGTCGTCATACTGGTCGTGGTCGTGGTCGTGATCGTCCCGCTTTTTGTCATCGCCATTTAAGGAAAACTGCTCATCAGATTTTCTCCAAATTCGCAGAGATGATAGAGCATATGAAGTACTAGAACTGAATAACTTTTGGGTGGCCATCTTGTTTTCTGTCTGCCATTTTGAAGGTTTTTCGAAAAATCTTGTCATCGCCATTTCAGGAAAACCGCTCATTGGATTTCCTTCAAATTGACACAAATGATATAGAGGATATCAAGTACTAGAGCTGATTAAATTTTGGGCAGCCATCTTGTTTTCTGGCAGCCATTTTGAAGATTTTTCGAAAAATCTTGTCATCGCTATTTCAAAAAATCCGCTCATCGGATTTCCTTCAAATTTACACACATGATAGAGGATATCAAGTACTAGAGCTGATTAACTTTTGGGCGGCCATCTTGTTTTGTGGTGGCCGTTTTGAAGGTTTTTCGAAAAATCTTGTCATCGCCATTTCAGGAAAACCGCTCATCGGATTTCCTTCAAATTTACACAAATGATAGAGGATATCAAGTACTAGAGCTGATTAACTTTTGGGCGGCCATCTTGTTTTCTTGTTCTTGAAATTTGTAAACACAATAGGAGAACAGTTTTCCTGGTTCATAGTGTCTGCCTATTTGATGGTGTGATCTCGTTCACGTCCTGTACCTTGTTACTCCTATGTTTCGCTATACCATAGAAAATAACTTACTCCATGCAATGGATATATAATTTTCGGGTAATTTTAACATCTGTTTGAAGTCCAACAACGCTAAGAGTAAAAGCTATTGAAAACGGCGCCTTAGTATCATACTCCAAAATGTACCATTTCTTTTATTTCTTTTTAATGGTACGATATACATGTAGTGACACGATAATAGTCACATATGTTTTCAGCATAACTCTGAAGGTATTAATGAGATCTTGATGTATTGGGTATTTTTAATATTTTGTATAAAAAATAATGTTTAATTGTTTTGTCCGCTGTGACGGAGCGGCTTTAACTGTGAACTAATTTAAGAATTTAAAATTCAAATAATATCTTTTAAAAGTACCCTTAGAGGAGAGAACGTCTCAAATCACTTTCCTAAATTATGACAAGTCGTCTTGGAGATCTTTGGTAATGTAAATCTGAGATATAAAAACGACCACTCTTTTCACATTTTTTGGAGAATTGTACTGAAATCAACATAAATCAACATGGTGTAAACTCAACATAATATTTCTAATACGTTTTCGCCAAGACGTCGTGGAATGTCACATGTAGTGTAAATAGGGCTAATATGAATTTATTCGAGCACAGACATCCTGCATTCCGACAGTTGTATAACCTTTTACCACATAATATTATATTACTGTATATAAGATGATCCCAATACAGATTTAATTTGTAATTATTTGAAATTCATGCCTCATTGTTTTGCATAGTCTAAAAATATAAAAAAGTCTTAGTAAACGTGCTGCACGGTAAAACCTGTATCAATGATCATCTTTCTCTAGTGAACACCTCTTCTTATCTCATATTCCTCTGACTTCTGTATGAAATTGCCTCTATAGAGGGATTGCAGTACGAACTGATAGAAAAGCTTAAAAAGTGGTCGTACAATTTGAATTGTGTACTATTATTATGTTTCATTTTTCATTTTTTTTCAGAATACTTTACGAAAGAGATATGACACGTTCGTTCCTCCACAGTGTAAAAGATATATTATGAATCTTGAATTCTTAACGTATGTCAGATTTGAAACTGCTCCGTCACAGCCGACAAAAAAATTAAACA
This sequence comes from Owenia fusiformis, assembly GCA_903813345.2. Taxonomy (NCBI): domain Eukaryota; kingdom Metazoa; phylum Annelida; class Polychaeta; order Sabellida; family Oweniidae; genus Owenia; species Owenia fusiformis. Next base: position 16,676,596 of record CAIIXF020000011.1, on the reverse strand, counting down.
TTTTTTTTTATAAAACAAATTAAAATACCCAACACATCAATATCTCATTTATTTAATACCTTCAGAGTTGTGCTGAAAACATGTGTAGATATTATCGTGTCACTATATTGTACCATTTAAAAGAAATAAAAGAAATGGTACATTTTGGAGTATGAAACTCCGGCGCCGATTTCAATAGCTTTTACTCTAACCGTTGTTGGACTTCAAACAGAAGTTAGGGTTACCCGCAAATGATATATCCATTGTATGGAGTAGGTAATTATCTTTGATATATATTTGAAACATATGAGCAAGAAATAAATTGCGTGGATTTCCTTGTGTTTCTATGCAAAATAACACGCTCCGTCACAGCGGACAAATTTTTCGATACCAGCCTGTGACTCAGTCACTGACCAGTTTTCGATTCCAAAACAAAACTTTTATCATAGGTTTCAAGCCATACGTATATCTAAAAGGAAAACACACCATTGGTCCGAACCCCAATGGTTTGAACCTCATTTGTCCAAATCCCAATCGTCAGAATCCTAATTGTCTGAATCTCAAAGGTTCAAACACGGACGTCTAATACGTTCTCCGAACAATAACGAAGAGAATCCCAATCTCCTTTCGCCAGAACATTCTCTAAGACTGTGGGTTCAAAATCATCCGAATCCCAGTCATCCGAATCCCATTCGTCTGATTACCAATTGTCTGAATCCAGGGGCGTAGCGCTATATTTCGAGTTGGTACTCCCATTCAGGAAAGTCAATGATTAGTGTACAGGTGGGGTTGAGACACAGAAACTATGAATTTTTATGCTGTTTGTTCTTTGAGTACCTGAGGCCTTATTCACATTGCGTCGCAATCACAAATGCAAAAATGATATTAATCGCTAAAATTCTTATACACAATCAAAGTGCAATTGCTTTGAGGGAATTTAAGCTTGCAATGATTTTCACACATTAAACATGAACGGAAAATATTTAGGCGATGCATTTGTATAGCAAGCGGTCCTAACTTCGACTGTTAATTTGAATTTTTGACCTACCGGATGTTTGAAAATCAAGGATTACGAGTCTCATACTGTACCGTTTTTCTTCAAACTTGTTCCATTCAAAGCATAATAAAAATCCCTTTCTGATGGTTTACATTATTCTCTTAAACAGAGTCCCTACTTCCAGTGGCATTTTGGTCCCCAGCTGTAAGAAGGCCTTCTAACAGCTGGGGACCAAAACGCTGCTAGAACGAGGGACTCTTTACAATAAAGTAATGCACCGACAGAAAGGCAATTTTGTTTTGCTTTTAATGGTATAAGTTTGAAGAAAAACAGTGCAGTATGAAACTCGCAATCCTTGAGTTTCAAGCATCTGGTAGGTAAAAAATTTAAATTAACGGTCGTAGTTAGGACCGCTTGTATAGACGATTGGTCATACGTATAGGTTTTCGATTTTATATGCAAGCTTTAAGTCCTTATTATCTCAGAACAACGTTTTTCGGTATACTTATCAGCGTTATCAACGCTTTTCGGTATACTTATCAGCATTATCAACGTTTTTTCGGTATACTTAAAAAACTGCCTTCAATGAATCGCAATGTTATGATTCCTGCGACAATCAGTCATCTGGGACACTGTAAAACAAAATTGCAATGGTAGCGGTGAACCATAGAAATCAAAGAATATTTCCTGATATAACCCAGGGTGGATCCAGGTAGTGTTAGATCCGCTAGTGTAACACCACCGTTGGATATGTTTGACGATCATGACAGTCTACCTCGGAAAGAAATTAGTCAAACCCGGATAACAGATGCGATGCTTTGTGAGGCCTCTAAATAGCAAGATATCTTGCATTATTATATCACTATCTAGCTAGCGGCAGTATGATTGGTCAAAACCGGGTCACATGTCGTGGGATATCTGGCGATATTCAATGGCAATGCTAATCAGATAAGACAACCGTGAGATATCTAGCGATATCCCACGCTCCCGGGAATTTTCAAAGAATTTGTTTTCGTTCAGTGTAAATAATTTAGTTCAGTTTAAGTCAAAATGGCAGACGAACCGAGTAGATTCGTATGTATTTCAATGTTAACCGATGACTTAATAATATTAGGGATGTTTAGCTAGACAGTGATATAATAAAACAAATATTTCACTCTATTTTCTGTGAATACCTGTAGCACTTTCACAAGGTGATATTCCACTTGCCCTTCGGGCTTCGTGGAATATCACTTGTGAAAGATGTACAGGTATTCACCTCAATAGAGTGAAATATTTGTTCAATATCTGGCATAACTATAGAAAATGTGTAATGCATATCAGCTTATTGTGCATTTTGTATACAGGGTGTCTGTAAAGCATTTTATACATTTCCACTGAATTTGTAAATGTAATAATAAATAGACTTTGTGGACACCTTAATACAAATCAATAACCTGATCATAGTACTGTCTGACATTGCTTCAAGGGTAGTCCTACTATGTAATGCTCAAGTTAGTATGTAGAGAAACAGTTATTCCTAGACATCTTTTAAACATTGAAATGCGTTGCAAACTTTGATATATTAGGCTATATGTATAGACATGCAAAAAAAAACTTCCAGATTTTATCAAACATTTTTGCTTCAATGGGCGTTCTATTCAAACGGAATAAATAAGGTAAATTGGTGTTTCATTACCCGCTATGCATTCATTCGCTTCTCAAAAGAGAGCTTCGTCATTTATAATTAGACTGCGTGCAGGGTAGCGTTTCATTTTCAAACTCATATATAATGTTTGTTTGAATATTAGAGCTACAATCCTAAATAAATCCAGACGTTGACTTAACGTGACAGCAAAGAATACAAAGTGTAAATGCTAAACTTAAAGAGAGAATCAGATATAACGAGCAGGCTAAACAAAAAATTGTCACAACTTTAGAATATTTTTGGCTCATGTCATTCCTTGTCATGTCTATTTTCTAAAAATCACAAAAGTGCATACTTTATTCAAGGAAAACTTAAGATTTTTACAATAATGTATTATCTTTCTATAAGAATGGTAACCATTCTTATTATTTTGGAGAATTTCAGCCATTTTTGCACTTTGAATCATGAATAACTTTACCAATTTATAAGATACTGTGAATATTTTATATTGAATTTGAGATTGTAAGGAATATATTGGTAGGTCAATTATACAAGTTGCTTGTAATTTTATCACCCCCTATATATCTGATTCTGCCTTTAATATTTCCAGTAAACATGGTTAAACAGGGAATCAATTTTATTCAATACACACAACATGAAGTTTAATTAATGTAGAATTAGCCTTTTCCCCCAGCAGAATTCACTAATTTCACTTGCAGAATTTAGCATTTTATCTTGCAGAAAACTGGGTAGAATTAATAGACCAGTTGACGTATTGCCAGGCTTGCCTAATCCGGTGTGTTTTTTTAATTTTATTTTCACCATCGTCATATTAATTGAATATCAAGATAAATAAAAGGTAATACCAATTCGGGCAAGGCTAATACAATTCAATTATTCACATGTACTGTCTAACACATTTGACTCTTTCAGATAATGCGTATGATCCAGATGTTAAAGCAGGTAGACTGTATATAGACACTAGGAAATTTGGCACTGTTGACAGTGTTGTTTTGGTTGATGATGGAGCAGGGATGTCTGCAGATAAGCTGCACAGGATGCTCAGGTGAGTAAAGAACATTTACCAGTTGTTTCACAAGAATTTCTCACAACAGCCTGTTGCCTGCTGCTAATGAAACCCCTGATTTACTGTCCACTTTCTCTTTCATAGAAAATAATTTTGCTTCAAAAAGTGACACTGTGACAGTTGCACCATAATTTGACTTATTACCATAGTGCATCTTCATCATATACTATGTTTATCAAGGGGGCATGGGGGTTGATGTAAAGTTATCTACATTCCATATTTCAATATTAAGTATACTTCTGACCTGTTCATCTTATTGGGTACAAATTGCCTTCATAATATAGTCAATAGCCCCCAGTTTGTCCTCTTTCGAGCTTCGTCTTTACAGTACTCTTTCAGTTTTCAATAAATCTCTGAACTCACCGAGCTAATCAGAGTTTGTCATCGGAATAAGGAAGACTTGCTATATATGGCCATTTTCTCTGACGTAATCGCATAATTATTGTGTACGCTTTTAGCATGTGTTCCTTCCAGCTTGCTGATTGGTTGAGAAAAAGGTCAGTGTGATAGGTTTGAATTGATTTATGAACCGACCACATTGGTATCGGTCATGGGGGTGAGGCTGCTAAACTGTAATATAGTCTATACTAGGCAGAGGGTAGTTTATAACTAGACTGTGCAGAGGGTAACTAGCCCTTAAAATGTTCATTAATTCTGTGTTTTTCAGCTTTGGGTTTTCAGACAAAACTTCAATCAATGGACATGCCCCAATTGGTCGATATGGTAACGGGTTCAAATCAGGCTCCATGCGTCTTGGAAAAGATGTTATTGTCTTTACGAAGCAGGCTTCAACTAAGAGCGTTGGATTTTTATCACAGACATATTTAAAGATATCGAAAGCAGAAACAGTGCTTGTTCCTATCCTTACATGGAACACCGCAACTGGTATCCTTTACATTTAGATTTAGCTATATTTTAAACCATGAATGTATAGCTTTTCATTCGCAGTTTCATTCGCCATGCAATGTTACCTTATTTTCAGGGATGTTTCTTTGTATGAAAATTTAGAACCAGTGAGCTTTTAGGCACTCTCAGTAAATAAATTGACGGCCATTTCTAAATTTTTGTCCTATGTTTTGTCTGTAAAAGTCTTGTCTACATGTTTCAAGTCAAACTGTTTGTGTTTGATTTGAACATAAATTGGCATGAAACTCTCTTAACTGATTACTTTTTGGCATTCTGGTAAATGTTAAGGCAGCCATTTTGGATCTTTAGTCCTGGATCATCTTGTGTACACATTTCATGCTTTTTGGTATGAAAGTTAAGAACTGCTTAGTTTTTATTTTCATTCTGGTTCAATTGTAAATGCAGCCTTTTTTATCGCACATATTGTAAAAACGTGTCTCTTGAGGGTTGTTTACAGGTTTCATGGATTCATCCTAAAATTTTAGAGGTGTTTCTATGGAAAGTTTAGAACTGATTAGTTTTTAGGCAGTCTGGGTAAATGTTAAGGTGGCCGTTTTGAATTTTCCATTCCCAAAAGTGTATTCTGTTCAAGGGTGCGATTCTGTTCACCCTCTGGCTTGTTAGACTTTACGTCCCAAAACTGTCTATTCTATTCAAGGATGCGATACTGTATGAATTTAATGTTTGTATTGTATAAAAAACTAATTTGTTTCTTTCGTGAGATAAACATTACTTGAAATTAAAGTATAAGGAGAATGGCCCAGAGGTGTCGCAACTTAAGTACCCAAAAGCAGTTACAAGCCATCGGTTTCAATTTTTCAATTTTATTCCAATACCCCATAGAACTCATCCCATGCATATACATTTATTTAGTTCCCATTTTACATTTTCCCGCCCAATGTGAAGAAATTTGCTATTCTTTTTTGGACTAAAGATAGAAATAATCCCACTAATCCCACTCTCCATAGCCTTGTCCCCTTTTGGTAGCTGCGCTCCTAGCCTACAATAAACTCTCTGATAATAGATACATACAATTGTGTATTATACAAATAGTGACTGCCATTGAAGCCTCAGGCTGAGGGAATAGTACATTATAGAGGATATTCCCAAGGGGATATCATTTACACTATTGCTCGAAATTAGGCAGTCACTATTTGTATAATACGCATGTCTCAAATGTCTGTCATGGTGAACGTAGTTGATTTGTGTTTATGCTCATCCTCCATTTTTCTGTTTTTCATCTGTGTGCAGTGATGATGCGCAGATATTTCCAAGGGTAATATAAGTTGCAATCGTGACATCAGCGGGCAATAGTTCAAATGTATATTCCCGCTGATGTCACATTTGAGGGAATATAACTTTCGAAGGGAAATAGTAAATCTATTTCGGAACACGTGACTTGGTATTGACCAATCAGGATTAGTGTTACATATTTGGTATATAATAATTCAATATATTTCCTTAACTAATCTTTAAGATGTGCTGATCGACTGTGAAGATACAGAGGGCAGTCTACGGGACATTAAGAAATACTCATTATTTGGAACAACCGAGGCTCTACTTGAAGAATTCAAAGAAATAAAGTCCAAACATGGAACAAAGATCGTAATTTATAACCTCAAAAAGTAAGTTGTTCACAAACAGTTTGGCATTGCCCTGTGTAGGTTAGAGTTTGTATCTGAGAATAATCATTTCATGGTTTTCACTAGGCTTTTAGACTCTGGAGAGAATCTTTAGACCCTCTTGCTCCAGAGTCTAATAGCTTTTCCAGGCTCTAAAGTGTTTTTCGACATTTAACTCATGAGAAAATACATAAAACTGGATACAAACAAGGAAACCTTTTAGAAATGTATATTACGATTAAAATAGGAAGATAATCTTAAGTATATTATTTTTTCTCTGTAGTGATAATCAGTATGCGAATTGGACAGGCATATACCATGTGACTAAAAATACCACAAGGTATTCCATCCATGTATAAGTCATCGATATGAAAGGTGTCTTTTTTTAGAAAAAAATGATTGTGAAAAAAAAGTGATTTTGTAGAAAATATTGTGTTGTGTATGTGTGAAAATAATTCTCAATGCATTGTGAAATGATCATTCCTTTCAGGCATTGTTTTCTAAAATTAACACTCTATGCTCCACATCTCGTGCAAATTTTGGAAAGCAACATCTTCAAGGAATGGTCATTCCACATAGCACCGAGCCTGGGCTTAAATCCTGAAATCAGTGCTTGTCAGTGAACGAATAATGTGCATATGGTGTTAACAATTGTACCAGGTTGATCAATAAGTTCTACGAAAAATTTCTCAAGTGAAAAATTTTGTGTGTTTTTTTTAATAAAGGGTACGAATGAACTTTTTTCTCAAACCTTGTTGAGTAAAAGTCCAAATGGGATTAAGGGACTTTTTCTCAGAGCTTATTGAATGACCTGGTACTTTGTATTACGCATGTATTCAACAGAGGAGAGGACAACAGAACGGAGCTAGATCTCCAAAGTGTGGAAGATGATATCATCAATCCCGAGAGTCAGATGATGGATATGACAGAAGACTACCGTCCAGAAGTAGAACACAAACCTCTATATAGGAAATCTCTTAAGGTAGGTGCTGTGTCACCTTAATCTTGAAGTAGAACATAAACCTCTATATAGGAAATCTCTTAAGGTAGGTGCTGTGTCACCTTAATCTTGAAGTAGAACACAAACCTCTATATAGGAAATCTCTTAAGGTAGGTGCTGTGTCACCCTAATCTTGAAGTAGAACATAAACCTCTATATAGGAAATCTCTTAAGGTAGGTGCTGTGTCACCCTAATCTTGAAATAGAACATAAACCTCTATATAGGAAATCTCTTAAGGTAGGTGATGTGTCACCTTAATTTTGAAGTAGAACATAAACCTCTATATAGGAAATTTCTTAAGGTAGGTGCTGTGTCACCTTAATCTTGAAGTAGAACATAAACCTCCAATAGGAAATGTCTTAAGGTAGGTGCTGTGTCACCCTAATCTTGAAGTAGAACATAAACCTCTATATAGGAAATCTCTCAAGGTAGGTGCTGTTTCACCTTAATCTTTTTTTTTTTTTTTTTTTTTTTTAATTTTTAAAATTTATTTAAAAACATATTGACTTCTGTAATATATTCTTACAAAGTATATTTTACACATTCACTCCATTTCACACACATCCTTCTTCATTCATTCCATATCTTATTATCATTTTCTTTACAGTATTTTAAATACATTTCGAATTTTTTGTACACTGGTAGTTCTTGTAGCATTTTTTGATTATACAAGAAGTATTTTGCAATAATTATAATCATATTTTCATATTTGCTCCATTTTTTGGAGCCAAAGAGCACATTATTTAAATCAAAATATTTGAGTTTTTTCAAAATGTGTTGCTTAACACTGTTCCAAAACTGATTTGTATATTCACAAAGATAAAACAAGTGATCAATCGTTTCAAATGCAGTATGACAGAATTCGCACATCGGCGATTGTATTACATTATATCTAAATAGATCATTATTTGTATATAAAATGCAATTTATAAGTTTAAATTGAAAAGCCCTGTGTTTAGAATACGTTAAAATGTAATGATAATATGTATAGTAAAAATTCCAGTCTTCTTCGTTTAATTCATATTTTATACTAAGCTTTCCTTTCGCTGTTGGTTGTTCAACAATGTGTGACAATAAAATAGAATAAAATAATTTTGATGTACATTTGTTAAACTGATATATATTTTTTCCATGTACAATATCAAAATTACAGTGTTTTACATCTAAATCGACATTATTTTCAAATACATTATTCCTTATAAGCCAAGTTCTTGGGATGGCTTTTAAAATTCCAAACCATTTCAGCATGTATACATCAGATAGACCTGTTTGTACCTTAATCTGGTGCCATGTTTTAATTGATCCATCTATAAATAAATCTTTAATTTTTATTATGCCTCTATTGAAAAATTCTATCCAGAAGACTGATTTATTTTGTATCGTGATTTTTTTGTTATTCCATATTATTTCCTCTGGTATATCAGTTTGTGAACGAGGCAATTCAATAAATGTTTGAAGCATGTGTATATAATACTTTGGCATATCAATATTCAATTTAGTTATATCATACTTGCAATTCAATACAAATAAGCCCCCTTTTTGACGAAGGTAATAATTTGGAATGACAGTCCATGGAGAATTCTTGTTTGTATCTTTAATTAATTTCTGAACCCACTTTAGTTGGGCACTTTTAATTTTTGTTTTTAAATCACTCATTCTTAAGCCCCCTTCTTTGAAGTCGGAAATTAATGATTTCCTCTTAATTTTATCCCTGCCATTCCATAAAAATTTAAACACAATATCATTGATTTCTTTAAGGTATCTATCTGGTGTATCTATGACCGAACAAATAAAATTGAATTTTGATAACCCAAATGTTTTCACAATTTGTATTTTCCCTATTATTGTTAGTTGTCTAGTTTTCCACAGGTTAAGAGTTTGTTTTAAGTGATTTATCACGACTCTAAAATTTTGCTCATATTTCTTGGTTTCATCATGGTTAAAGAAAACACCCAAAACTTTTATTTCTCTAACCTGTTTAAGTGCACCAATTTCCCAAGTTTCATTTTTTGATTTGCCAATAGTGAAGATTTCAGTTTTTTCTAAATTAGTTTTCAACCCACTACAATTTTCAAAGTCTTTTAGCACTCTCATAGCTTGGTGTACAGATTCTTTATCTCTTACAAAAAGTGTCATGTCATCTGCGTAAATACTAAGTTTTATCTCCTTATCTTCCCCAATTTTGATCCCTTTGATTGAATGATCATCTCTAAGTGCTTGTGCCAGAAACTCTACTGAGAGAATAAACAGTATGGGGGACAAAGGATCTCCTTGCTTAATACCCCTTTCAATATTAAATTGTTCTCCACTAAATCCTAAATTCATAACTTTGGCATGTATGTTAGTATAAAGTATTTTAATCCAAGATTTGATATAGTCACCAAAATTAAATGTTTCTAATGCTTGAAAGAGGAAATGCTGTGTCACCTTAATCTTGAAGTAGAACATAAACCTCTATATAGGAAATCTCTTAAGGTAGGTGCTGTTCCACTTAATCTTGAAGTAGAACATAAACCTCTATATAGGAAATCTCTTAAGGTAGGTGCTGTGTCACCCTAATCTTGAAGTAGAACAATGTTTGGAATAATTTTTTAAACCGTAAAATATTAAATGCATGACAAAAAAATGCATTAGGCCAAGGTTTTATTGTTATAAAGGAGTGGTAGTATTTAAATGCAATAATGAACCCTGTATCTTTCTCTATTGGTTCAAATCTCATTCTGATAATATACTCGGGCTCCATCCTCATGTATTATGTGTACGGGTTTGTACATGCACTCATTCTTTTAAATTTCCAATAAAATATGATACAGGATTCTTTTTTCCTGAGTAATTTATGTTACATGTACTTTTTCTATAGGAATACTGCTCCATACTATATTTGAAACCAATGATGAAAATCTACATAAAGAATCACAAGGTGAAAAACAAACTCATCTCTAAAAGTCTCTCACAAACTGAGAAAGATGTCTACAAACCCCAATTTTTAAAAGTAAGAAATATTTTTCTCACTTTTATTGTCTGGTGCTCATAATTGTCAATTAGGCTATTGCATGAAAATTAATGTGCTTTTGAAAATCAGAAATCAGAAAATCAAAAATATTGAAGTCTCTAGAAAGGGTTATGGTTCTTAATACATAATAATTTATTTCAAGTGAAAACAGATCCAGATCCAATTTGATGACCAGAAACAGGCCTGTAGCCAGGGGGTTTGAAGTTAAAGCAAATCCCTCCCTGGCAAAAATTCTTTCATAATTATTCAATTTGACATGATTCTGTGCAGTTTTCAATTTAATATGGGCTAGCTGTCAAATGCCCCCTTGACAGAAGCTGGCTACGAGTCTGATAAATTATCAAGGATGAATTTTCACCTTTCAAAGGTTTGCGCGAGACCCGCGAAACTACCAGCTCCATTTTTAACCCCATGTTAAAGGGCCGTTGTGCTCTGAGAACATTCTTGAAAAATGAAACACCCTACCCCACTGGGAGATCAAATTCCCCAATCCTGTGATGAAACTCTCTGTCAAATTTTCTACCCCTGGGGGCAGTATTATAACGTCAAATTTTGTATCCCAGGGGGCAGAATTATAATTTTATTTTTATTTATTTATTAATTTTTTGTCTCACAGCAGATTTATTTTACAGATACTAGTAGTACTAAAATGTCATAATAAAAACACTGCCCCAGCCAGTGCGGCTTATGAGAGACGTTTCATACATGTATATTAAAAGTATTGCACATATAATTATATCAAATGACTGTCGATCAATAATTTGTCACATAGGCTAAATCATTGCCCATATAGCATAAGATACAATGTAGTAGTTTCTAAAAAATAAATAAATACATTAATATTTACTAACTACATAATCTTTGTTTATCACATATTTGTTTGTCTGTGTTTGTACATAAGGAATACAATTTTAGATACAATAAAAGCCATCTCTGGAGAAGTACTCAGGGTTATAAACTGGTCATTTTTACTTATAATGTCAAATTCCCCACCCTCCCTGCATGGGGGGTCTCACACAAACTTTTGAATGGTGCATAAAGACCAAAAGAAAACTAGAAGCCATCTGTAAGACATACATGATTGATTGGTAATGTTTGCCATATGACACTTTTTTTGACACTTGATTGCAGCAAGGAATTGTTAGAGTGACGTTTGGTTTTGCCCCAAAGCAAGCAGGGCATATAACAGATTATGGTCTAATGATTTATCATAAAAACAGATTAATCCAAGCATATGAGAGGATTGGGATACAAACTAAGGTGAGTGGTTTACTGTAAAATGGTTACATTTGCTGTGACTTAAACCTACACATTCATTCACGAGGAAAGCTGTCCATCTATTGGTCCGTTCATTTGTTCATCCATCTGTTCGTCTGTCTGTCCCAGCAATATCTCAAATACCGGTTGACTGTTATGATCAAAGTTTTATAGGCTTATGCCTTATGGTTGTAGAACCTCTGTTCGAGAAGGAATTTACAATATGGCCTCTCAATTCAAAATGGTGGCCATATTTTGTAAAAATATAATCTTTGATAACTCAAATACTAGTCAACTGATTTGGTTCAAGCTGTTATCTAGGGACAAAGAAGCCTTCCTCAAGAAGAGATTTTCAAGATGGCCACTGAATTTTAAAATGGCCACCATTTTTTTGTAAAAACTCGTAATCTGATGCCTAGGGACAAATCCTTGAGAAGGAATTTTCAAAATGGCAGTAGGGGCCGCCATTTTTCGTAAAATAACATAATCTTTGATAACTGAGATACTAGTCAACCAAATAGGTTTAAATTTTTTATGCTGTTGCCTTAGGGCTGGACAAGGAGCCCTGCTCAAGAAGACATTTTCAAATGGTTGCTGAATTTTGAAATGGCGGCCATTTTTCTTAAAAAACGTAGTCTTTGATACTCAAATACCAGTTGATGGATTTCGTTCAAATTCTATATGCAGATGTCCAGGGAAGAAGGAGATATGCTGTAGAAGAAATTTCAAAGGTGTCAGCTGAATTTCAAAATTATCATTTGAGTCGATTAGCAAATTAAGTCAACATAATGAATGTGTTATTGTTGATCATGCAAAATCATAGAAAGTCACATTTTCTAGGAAAAATGGTAAATCTCGAACATATGACCAATTGACCATTGATACTCAAAGATCTGACAAGAAAATTTGAAGTCAGTTTTAGCTTTAGTATTTGAATGGTAAAATATGCCTATCCTTAAGTTTCTGTTAATGATAGTTTATGCCAATACATTAATGTTATTATATTTTTCTAGCCTTTTAAAAAAATTGCAAAATATTTTGGCACACCCTGTACATACAAAGGGGAGTGTCCAATCCCTTGTTAAATATTTTCGCAATAATTCTAGAGGCCCAGTACTAGATCAATCGACATATATTCACATAACATATTTTTGAGATATTGATGAACTTGTGTCATACCTTATCATTTGTCTTACATTGTAAATATGTACAAAAATGTTCTTAAATGTTCAAAAATGTTATTAATGTAAACCCTTTCACTGGACCCTCGTGAAGTATCTGTATTTCCATCAGGATATACCACATATCTAAAACCTCCCTATGTATTATACCCTCGTGTATTTATCAGCTCTTGACACTTTTGAAAAGTTCCATTTGCTAACTTTGTTAGTTTGTTTAGTTTAGGATTAATCTATTTATTCCTAGGCTTCTGATAGTCTCGGTGAAGGAGTTATAGGAGTGGTGACCTCAGTGGATTTCCTGGAAGCCAATCACATCAAGCAGGACTTTATACGCAATGACAAATACCAGTAAGCATAAATTATACATTACATTATTATATGTCATTCCAGGAAAACTGTTCTGTTTTCTTCTTTGTGCTTATAGACAGGTTCCAATTTCAGAATATCTCAAGGGAAAGGGTTTTTGAGGCATTTTTTAGAAAAAGCAACAGTCCTATTTCTTCTGGATCAGTTTTTCATGCTGATAAAGATATTAAAAGATGACAGCTCAACGGGGTGGTCACGACACTGAATTTTAGCGTTTTTACCCCCTAGGAAAATATTCTAGGGGGTACTATGAAACTAGTTCATAACTCAAAGGATATATAAACTTTTGTTCTGAGTTCTACAGCATACATTGTTAGTACAGAGATGAATACTACCCTAAAGTTATAGGTTGATATCTTTGTTGGTTTCGGAAAAATACAATTAATTAGAAAAAAATATGCAATTTTTGTCATTTTTTTCTTGCTTATTTTATATTTGTAGCTTCAAGCAAAATATGATAACTTAAACAGCTCAAAGTAGTATTCTAACAACATTCCCAAGCTATGTGTGATATTGTAATACATCTATTATAGTGATGAAGTACTATTTTGTAATTTTAATATGACTTTATAGTGCCCTACCCCTGGTAAATAGAAGAAAGTTGGTGTGGTTTTCTTCTGGTTTTATAACATTTTATTGTCTTCTTAGTTGAAGATACAATCAATTCTGTCAGTTAACCATGAGAAGCTTTACAATGGTTAACTATTCCCATGAATAGAGGGTTGGGACCTCAAAAATAGTGTTAAGTGGCATCCTTGGGCAACCCTCTTCAGAGCATTTTCCTTATACTCCGATAAAATCTGCAGGGGATACTATAAGAAACCTATATATCTAAGATACTAATGAAGATACTGAATTCAAATTTTCAGGATTTGGTCCTGGTGTTATAGCTGTAATCTGTATGACAAAAATGACAAAAAGAAAAAACTCTGTTGCCATAGTAACAAGAATACGACACTATTTGTTTCCTAAGAAATGTGTTTTAAGAGGTTTTGTCATTCTCTTCATATTTTTGATTCTAAATATGTCTACAATGTGGGATGATTAAAATTATGGTAAAGTAATATTTTCTATTGTTCTATTGTTCTCTAAAACAGAAGTTGCTAGGGCGACACATAGATCATAGATAAAAACCTGAGATGATCGCTCTATTTGTCAGGAAATTAAAATGGAAACTGAAAAATGAGTTTCTTCCTACTGAATAGCAATTTGGTAGACCATGGCTGACACGCACAAGAGAAAACGTCTATCAGTTCTATGTCATTTTGTTGTTATTTTTATTTATTTATCGTGCTCTGGGACCTCTAACACCTAATGCCGAATCTTTTCCAACTGCAAAGGAAGGCAAGATTTTAATAATGAACATTCATATATCTCAACAAATATGGCCTAAGATTTGGACAATGATGATGAAACTCTGAGGGAAAATTAGACGAAACATTAATGTGAGTGGTCCAAAAATAACACTTACATGTTTTGAAAAAGTTATGCTCTCGGGTGAATCAGTGCTCATTTAAGGATAGTCTGAATCAGGTGAATTTTTTAACCTAATTGTACCCCTCCCCAAAACCCCCAAATTTTGACAATTGTCGAAAAGTGGCAAACAACAATTAAACAAACATCATTAAAGTTCAATATGGCTATTTCGCTTCTATGTCATAAAGATGTGGTACGATCTCAGGTCAATCAATAAATTTCACAAGTGACATTCTATCTTATGAAGAAAATATTATCGTATTTGAAGACATGTCTAAAATTTGGTGGAAATAATTTTGTCACTCCTGATTTGACCTGGAAAGGTTCAGGTAAGTAATCACAAACAATTTCAGACAGTTATATCTTTGATTATGACTATTTTCTGACCATGAAGACATAGAGATTATCCTATATGAGGTTCAAGATATTGGGATTATCCCGAGGCCAATATAATATATTTGCCCAAAGGCAAATCCCATACCCAATCTTGGTCATCTGGTTCACATTGTTCAATCGTGGAAATATTTTAGAATATTCATGTCCAGTTTTGTTTTCTTGGCCGTGGGCGGATTTTCCTGTTCTCTCAAATATTCCAACATTTATTTTCTCGAATTTTTGATTGATTAATTGGATGCTCCTTCCCTTTTTTACCCTACTATCACACCAAACTAGTTCTCACTGCGTTCTCGAAAACGGGCTTAAACTGTGCAAGAACTGATTTGACGTACTAAGAACCCACTAAGAACCGTTTGGGATCTGTTTACAAACTTCGTGAAACTACTAGAACTAGTAGGTCCTCCAGCACTTAGAACATGCTCAAAATTTTCTGGTGATCATCAAAACGTTGCCGAATCGGTTTTAAACTGTGTGCGAACTGAATGAACATGGCTACAACGTTCTACGGTCTGTTTACGAACTTCATGGACTTTCCCGGACGGGGTATGTGATTTAGAATTTTGAATCGATTCAAAATTCGATGGCGACCATACCGTTCTGTAATCAGGTCATGATGACCTTCTAGACTAATGGACAGTTTATACTACGTTGCACACCGACGTGGTGCGACCTGAACGAACTGCGAATGAGATGGACGTATTGAAGACTGTTTATGAACGAGGTAGCTAATTATTTTAGACATATATCCCGACCGCAGCCAGATTGAGCCCGTTTTACGACATTTTCGTAGGACTGGCAAGAACGTGTAAGAACTAGTTTGGTGTGATAGGGGGGTTAAAACCATCAAACAGATCCCGATTGTCTGTGTTTTCTCCATTGTCGTCTACAGTCATTACGCAAATGTTACAAATTATGAACAAATATGCGAGCGGCGATTATGACGTAGCGGGCAGATATACTATATCTGCCCGCTTGGAGCGGGACGTAAAGCTATATCTGCCCGCTGATTAAAATATAAGTTTTTACAAACCGGCTTTATGTACCTGTAACACCTCCAAGTATGGGATAAAGGTATATATCCTCCTCATTCTGCCAAAAATGTTTTCTGACATTCTTAATCCTCCTAATTGTGCCAGTCTCGGGTACAAAGATTAGGCAATTAAGTTTTAAAGACTTGTTCCTACTGCTAATAATTCAATTGTTTTTAAATGACATTTTTAATCTTACTTATCAAGTTTGAAACAAACAGCAAGGGATATTAATTAGTGGTAGCATCATGTGTCCAGTTCTACAGGAGGTTAATCCAATTTTCTGAATGATAATCTTAGGAAGTCCTAATTTGCTGATTATCAAATTAATTATTGGTTGCATCACATGTTGACCTCCACAGGAGGTTAATCCATTAAAATCTAGTAAAGTCCTAATTTGCCAATTATCACAGTATTACCTGTTTTCATACCCAGATATCATTGAAGGAGATTAATTCTGTTTACATATATCAATATTGCAATCTATGGAAATTGACTGTTCCACTTAGCAGGTTAATTTTTCAATATGGGGTGTTCACTGTTCAAGTTTGGAGGTGTTCCACTTACAGAGGTTCAATTAACATTAAGTCAATGGGTTTTTAAAACGGGACGTTGAAAAGGCGTTCCACTTGGGAGGTGTTCCACTTACAGAGGTGTTCCACTTAGCAGGTTCTACTGTACATTACTTGTGCATGATGACCACCATAGTCTAGTTGCTTAAATGAAATCAATTGATGATTATAATGTTTAGACTTTATGTCAATGTCCAGACTGTATGCCAACCTCTCTAGTATGTGATTACACTAGATTTCATTATGATACATGTACTAAATTGAAAACTTACATATAAAATATCTTAAGTCCTATATTCTAGTAATAAATGAATTAGAATGTCACCTAACATTTGATGATGGTATGAATTTATTGATTTGGTGTCTATCAATACATGATTCTAACTTAATGCTGCAAAATGATAAAATTCACCACATCCACTTTCTTCAATTTTCCAGGGGTAGGGCACTATAAAGTCATATTAAAATTACAAAATAGTACTTCATAACTAAAATAGATGTATTACAATATCGCACATAGCTTGGAAATGTTTTTAGAATACTACTATGAGCTGTTAAAGCTGGCATATTGTGCTTGGAGCTACAAATATAAAATTGGCAAGACAAAAATTGCGTATCTTTTTCCTGTTTTTTTGTATTTTTCTGAGACCAATAAGGTATCAACCTATAACTTTAGGAGAGTATTCATATTTGTACTAGCAATGTATGGTGTACAACTCAGAACATTAGCTCATATATCATTGGAGTCATGAACTAGTTTCATAGTACCCCCTAGAATATTTTCCTAGGGGGGTAAAAATGCCAAAATTTAGTGTCGTGACCACCCCGTTGAGCTGTCATCTTTTAATATCTTTATCAGCATGAAAAACTGATCTAGTAAAAATAGGTCTGTTGCTTTTTCTAAAAAATGCCTCAAAAACTTGAATTATTTGAATTGGAACCTGTCTATTATTGGATGAAGTGATTTTGTTCACATCATGTACCTTGTTCTTCTCTTTTAACCCATCATCACCATTTCCTGAGTCCTTGCAGTTTTCAAGTAATTGCCAATTTTGACACCAGAAGTAAACAAAGCTTAATTAGGCTCATTGAATTTTTAATAGAGTCATAAAGGTAATTGATTAATTGGGACTTGTATCACTTAATCTATTTTCTATTTGTTTCA
The DNA here is from genome assembly GCA_903813345.2 of Owenia fusiformis. Classification (NCBI taxonomy): domain Eukaryota; kingdom Metazoa; phylum Annelida; class Polychaeta; order Sabellida; family Oweniidae; genus Owenia; species Owenia fusiformis. The sequence continues at coordinate 16,658,923 of CAIIXF020000011.1, read as the reverse complement.
TAGCCTTTTAGTTTCATCCGGTAATTAGCTTTGAACCAATTGGTCTTCTGTCAAATGAAGTTAGGGGGGTATAGAGAATGGCCCCCTTTCATTTGTCTGTACGTATGTCTGTATGTATGTCCTTCCTGATAATAAGTCAAATACAGTTGGCCAAATATTGTTTATATTCTATACATATATGTCCCATAGTTTTTACTGTGCTCGATTGCTATGAAATTTAGAACAAGATACCAAGAGTGACATGCAAGTTGTGTAAATAATCTTTGTACAGGTATTGTTTCTGAATATGTCAGTTTATAGCTATATCACTAAACATGCTGGTCCATGTACGATTGCCTTGGTCTGTGTATTGTATGTGCAATACTCATTCCCTACAAAAAGCAGATACATATCAGTGTATTGAGTATTGCTGATTCCTGTAATATGCGGTGGTATGTTAATCCAGATATTATCTGACCGAGGGTCACGAAGATTGAACTGATCAGTGATACTTCCCTCTATGATATTCCAGTTTAGACGCTCAGAGATGTACACCGTTTCATCCTTAAACATGTACCTGAAAAACAGAAATAAAATTTAAAACACATATAATTAGGAGTATCCATATATTCAAATTATTGACAATAATTTCATTTATGGCAATGTGAGAGTCGGTTAAGGTTTAGGTATGAACAAGCCCTAAGAAGACCATTCCCCGGTTATCCCAGGTAAATGTTTCTGGTAAGTTACACTGAACGAAACATCAAGCTTCAGATCTCGAGAGTACGAGATGAGACTTTAGACGAGATATCGATAGGATTGTAGTTGGAGGGTTTTCTCCCTAGGTGCGTACAAAATCCATTAACATCAATGTAAGTTATACATTTCGATTCTTTTTATCGACATTTATCTCTTGTATATACATTTATCTATCGCTGAATCGTTTTGTGAAAATTTTATCGTAATATTTCACACAAAAAACGTCAGTTTAAAAAAGTTCAAAAAAAAATTTCAAACACGTTTTATCTTTTGTCTTTATGACTTTGTAGTTTTATGTTTGAAGTATTCAATTGATATCTCGTACATATGGTTTAAAACTTGAATTTATACAAAAGAATTAATTTATTGATGAATATGGACACGTCACATTTTACTCGAGTCTCTACCTTACAGCTAGATGTAACTTCATCTATTTCGTATGTACTCGTATTTCGTATGTAAAAATTGCTACACGCACCTAGAAATCATTTTATATTAATTATATTTAGGATGAAGCGTTGCTTGTCTGGTTTTAGATATTTCAAAATTTCTTTTCGGAGTTTGACACATGGTTAAATTTTCTCGCTGTAGCTAAAAATGGCTTCCGGTTCCAGACGTCAATAATGTAGGAAACTTTGAAATTATTCTCGCTTAAAGAAATCAAATATAACAATAGATTCAGACGGAGATGTGTGCTGATGTTTCTCAAATCTATACATAAAGATATATTTCATATTATTATGCCGTATTTCCTGTGTGTGTGACACATTGATTTACAATATTTACAACACCAAGGCAGCTAATCTTTCTACTCAAAGCCGGAATATAGAGAAGGTTTGGACCTAAGTAAGTCACATACATGTCCTCAAGTTACGTTCAATAGACTCCATCCAATCTAATAATAGATATTTCATTTATTTACGAGTGTAAGTAACCTTGTAGGCTATTAAATAAATATTTCTATTCTATTTTATTATCCCATTCCAGAGATTTCTGGTTGTTATTGGGATTATTCATAGTACCATTAAGGTACAGATATCATTTTATTATTTGATATATATTTATCTCTTGAGAGAGCTATAATTATTCCTTTTCTTCTATATTTCTGACACCTTATTGCACATAATAAACTTTACTCTGAGGATAAGACAATAGTCAATATTATCCTTACCTTTCTTCTCCCATTATACAAGACAATTAGAGATGCCTAATGTTATTAGGGTCAGCATTATAGGCCACAGTTTTGTTCGGAAAATAGAAGAATCTAACCATTTTGACTTTAAATTAAAGGAAGACATAGTTAACTATAATACCATCATTGTATATACAATTAAACAATTTCAGATGATGTAAAATATAAAAATCCCTATCCAGATATGGCTATATTACAGCTAGGATAAAATGATCTGGTTCATAGATCATCTACCTTTGTTGCAAAAAATCTCATCACTTTGGCTGAACAATATTTAGATATACATCCTTCATTAAAAGCCTTTTATATTGGAGAACTATTTCAACGCTCATGGCATCCTTTCAAATCCTCGATCAATACTGCTTCAGAAGGCATTCAATATAATTCAATATTTTATCTACCAATTTCAAATTGTTAAATGATATTCATCATCATAAGGGCAATAGACTTTTGTTCCTACATCACCCACATACCACCCAATATAGAATCAATGGTCAAATTTGATAGATGACTCCTACGATCCCATACATCTCAATGCAAAGGGGAAAAGCGTTTCGTCAAGTCCTGGAAAGGCGCAGTCCTGAGATTTCTTGATTACATTTATTAGGTAATAATAATTAGACTTAACATTAGAAGAGACGGCTACTCTTCTCTAACCAAACATAAGCCAGAGAGTCGTTAACTTTTCACAATAGTTTATTCACTTAGTTATCCTTCATAAGTACTATACTTATAATAGGAAATTTAGTTTCCTGTTTACTTATATTTTATCATATTTATATTATGATAAATATATATTATTTTGTATATCATCTGCATTTATTCATGCAGTGTATACTATACCTTTAGACATGATATGTTATCATATTTATATTATGATAAAATTCATATTATTTTATATTTCATATTCATGCATTGTATGCTTTACCTTTATTCTTAAAGGTTATCATATTTATATTATGATAATTCATATTACATTTATATCATATGCATTTATTCATGCATTGTATACTTTACCTTTATTCTTAAAGGTTATCATATTTATATTATGATAATTCATTTTTTATATTTCATATGCATTTATTTATGCAGTGTATTCTAAATCATATTTATTATGATTAGCCTTATGGGCATCATATTTATATTATGATAATTCATAATCTTTATATATAATATGCATTTATTTATGCAGTGTATTCTAAATCATATTTATTATGATTAGCCTTATGGGCATCATTTTTATATTATGATAATTCATAATCTTTATATATCATATGCATTTATTTATGCAGTGTATTCTAAATCATATTTATTATGATTAGCCTTATGGGCATCATATTTATATACATCTAACATGGAGCATGTGCTTCTATTTATATTTATCTAAATGTTTTTATGTCTTGAAGTTGCTTACCCTCTATATAACTACTAATTATTTCACTGCAAATGTCTGAAACTGAAGGACCTAACCCAAGTATTACTATTGAAGAGTATCACACTTCTAATACCCTGACTGCAGCCAAGTCTATGCCCACTTTAATAAGGGGCAACTTTACAACAACTTTTCCCTTATCCCCTTTCCCTTCTTATTCCACTACATCTTCCATTCCAACCCAACATTTCATTCTCTCTAAATAGACCCACAGCATCTATTACTCGCCCTATTCCATCTTTTGCATCAAGCGCTAATATCCAACCCTACCCTTCCATCCCTCCAGTCTCTACTAACCTTTCAGCTTTTCATAATTCCCAACCCGTCTCTACAGCTTATGGATTAATTCCCAACACAAATGCCATGCTACAAGGACAGGTGTCAGTAGCTTCAATAAATCCAATTCCCAGTTTTTAACATATTACATTACATTATTTGTCCATATTTCAGATTTTGCGGATTTACTTTAATTCATTTCTATGATATTCTTATATTTTGGTATTCATGTATTGATTCATGATTGTATTGAAGAAGACAAAAACAATGATTATGTCCTCTGTGAGATGTAATCTGACAATTCTTTTGAATCAAAACATTTGAATTTTAAACCCTTCAAAGAAGGGAAAATCCTTTCATTTCCAGAATGGGTCCGAGCATTCAGTATATTTATTGCTGTCTATACCCAAAGATTTCATGATCAAACCCCTCACCTCTTGAAATATATATCCCCTTGTCCCTTTAACCACACCTGCCCAACTTGCAAAATGTTACTCTCGCAACAACGGCAGGCAAGCCCAATTCCCCAACAAAAAGCGCTCAGGTACTGGAGACTCCAAAAAACCCTTCGGTGAACTTATGTCAACACAAGTTGTTACTCCAGTTAAACCTGAAAGACTCAGATATTGGCTTGAAGGCTATGAACATCAAGAAGAAACAGTTCATGGTTTCTAGTACGGATTTAAATTTCCTCACTCTGATTTGCCAGAACATTACAACATTACTCATGATAATTTGTAATCATATCTAAGAATCCAGAAGCTCTCAAAAAATTAAACAAAGAGCTTGAAGCTGGTAGAATACTTGGACCTTTTGACCAGCCACCATTTGATATTATTTCACCCTTATTTCTCGTTCCTAAAAATCTCCAGGTTAATTCTGTGTTATTCACAACTTATCACATCCCAGAGGCCAACCCATAATGATACTATCCCAGACGAAACTTCTACAGTTAAATATGCAACCGTACAACAAGCCATAGATATTATAAAACATTTAGGAAAAGGTTGCTTCTTGTGTATGACTATTAGAAGCTTGTTTGCTCATGGACATGGCAAAACAATCATTGCCACTTTATGTAACATCAACCCCTTTACCATTAAGCCAAAACCAAAGAAAGTCTCAAAGAGAACTTTTATCTGCTATAGGATTCCTTAGCTACTGTTGTTGTGTGATTCCTTTCGGTAGATAATTTATTTCATTATTTATTCATCTATCTAAAAATGAAGGAGCTACATTATAAAATCTTAATCAACACTCCATCTATGCAGGATTTATTAATGTGGAAATAGTTTCTAATTCCCTTTAATGGGAAATCTATTTTCCTTACAGAAGAACAAGAGAACAATTGCATCTTTTACCGATGCTTCTACTACGATAGGCTTTGGAGCCGTTTGCAATAATCTTTGGTTTAAAGGGGAATGGCCATCAGAATGGAAAGAATTGGACATCAATATTCTTGAATTATATCCTATTGTTACTGCTATACTTACATAGGCAAAACTTATGTCTGGACACACAGTTATCCTGCATTCTGACAATGAAGCAGTAGTGAACATACCGAATTAAATTTTCTACCAGCAATCAAACGTCCATGCAACTCTTACTTCCTATATATTAAAATGTCTCTTAAACAATATCATGTTCAAAGTGAACACATTGCTGGTATTCTTAATTCTGCTGCTGACACTTTATCTAGAAACAATTTATGTTACTTTTTATCTTTTAGAAGCACTTCAAGCTGCCCAAGCCCCGTCTACCAGAAAGTCATATGATTTATTAGTACAGTTCAACTCCCAGACAGGTATAGGTGAATTTCCTCTAACCCCAGCCTCTGCTAGCCTTTTTGCAGCACATCTTCGTTTAAAGAATTATCCCCCTAATTCATTCAAGTCAGTTCTGTCTGGTTTATCATTTTTATCATATTTTCACAATTAACAATTTCAAGGATCCCACTACTTCTTATGTAGTCTCTCAAATAGTTTCTGGTTTTTGTAAACAAAATCCTAGCATAGACACTAGATTGCCAATCAACACAGCCTTGTTAGAACAAATGGTTTCTAAAACTTCTGAAGTAGATTTTGACCCTTTTGCTCAAGTCTTGTACAGAGCTATGTTATCTACAGCCTTTTTGGCTTACTAAGAAGTAGTGAGTTGACAAGTACTTCCGCAGGACACAACTTACAGTTAGAAAGTATTAAATTCTCTCCCGATGAAGCCTTTTTCATTATTACTTTTTCACATTTTAAACATAGCTCATCTCCTGCTACGATATCAATTAATTCTCAATTACCATCTTGTTGTCCAGTATTACATATGAAGTTGTACCTGAACATAAGGTCCTTTAAATCAGGTCCTCTTTTCATTTATAGAGATGCTCCAGTGAATACTTCTGTATTTAACAATTTTCTTCACAAACTCTTTGTTCAATGTCAGGTAGATCCTACCTTCTATAAATGCCACAGTTTGCGGATAGGCGGAGCTACATGGGCCACAAATCTTGGACTTGATGACTATACTATCAAAAGATTGGGAGATGACATACATACATACATTAAAAAATATATTAGGTAGACATTTATAAACTCAGACCGGTGTCGAGTATGCAATTTTCATTAAAGCCCCAAAGTTGCTCAGACAGGTGTCGAGTATTCAATTTTCATGTAAACCCCAAAGTCGGCTCAAACAGGTGTCGAGCATGCAAATTTCAAGTAGCTACTGTTTTTTCTTCATGATGTACTAGAAATTTAATTGAGATAAACCCGCACTTTCTGAATTCAAAAATTTTCATTCAATTCTAATTCCTTTATCTTACCTGAGATTGACAGCATATTACATTACATTACATTAATTTATCCATCAATATTTCAGAATTTGCGGATTTACTTTAGTTCATTTCTATGATGTTCTTATAATTTGGTATTCATGTATTGATTTGTGTGTATCAATAAATGATTTAACTACTTTCTAATTAATCTTCTTTTCTTTTGGGCTCTCGCGAGAGATCGCGCATGGCCTTATTTTCGCCCAAGAAGATGAGTTGGAGATGGTATTATAATATATCCAATTGAGCTAATTAACAGTTATGTCAAATTGTAAACTCTTGTAGCTAATTAACTTAAATTAGCCATTATTTTCCAAGGTATTGTGTTTTGTGTTAATTGGCTCAATATTTATTTATATTAATTTTATATTAATAATTTTACATGTACGACTCTCACGGCCATATCTATACTCTACATGAACATAAATTCAAATTATTGACAATAATTTCATTTATGGCAATGTGAGAGTCGGTTAAGGTTTAGGTATGAACAAGCCCTAAGAAGACCATTCCCCGGTTATCCCAGGTAAATGTTTCTGGTAAGTTACACTGAACGAAACATCAAGCTTCAGATCTCGAGAGTACGAGATGAGACTTTAGACGAGATATCGATAGGATTGTAGTTGGAGGGTTTTCTCCCTAGGTGCGTACAAAATCCATTAACATCAATGTAAGTTATACATTTCGATTCTTTTCCCTCACCTCCTTCCCCAGCTTACACCACCAGTTGGAGATTTATTTTCGCCCAAGAAGATGAGTTGGAGATGGTATTATAATATATCCAATTGAGCTAATTAACAGTTATGTCAAATTGTAAACTCTTGTAGCTAATTAACTTAAATTAGCCATTATTTTCCAAGGTATTGTGTTTTGTGTTAATTGGCTCAATATTTATTTATATTAATTTTATATTAATAATTTTACATGTACGACTCTCACGGCCATATCTATACTCTACATGAACATAAATGTCCTTTGATTTATTAATCATACTTTAGCATTGTTATGTCACCACCAAAAAGTGGTGGTTATGGTCTCCGTTTTTTTTACAGCGGTTGGCGATCAGCCTCTGTAACAAATTCTTACTACTTCCAATAACTTAAATACTGTTTAGACTGACTTCAATTTTTTTCAAAATCCTCAAGTTTTTTTTTCCAAGATGACTGTATGTCTTGTTACAAGTCATGATAAGGGAATGATCCATCTAAAAAAATTGTTTAACATGTCAAACTTACGTCTGTGTTCCACTGTATTCTAAGACAGCATCTACATTATTTGGAGTACCTGCCCCATAAAGCCAGTCAGCGGTTTGGGGAAATGCATTGCAAACGCTCCCACTGTCAGTGTTCCAGAATCTGTCCATACAGTGAACTGTTTTTGAGCCTAAATATTTACAGTTTTTGTATTCAGTTTGAAAGTAAAATGAAATCCCGCAAATGAAATGAATTATTTATCACACAATGGTCAAAATGGGCTCACATGTCATGAACGATCAAGTGTAATTCATGGACCATGTTTATCAAATTATAGACAAACAGTGAATATTTGGAGATATTCACCGCTGCCGTGACTTTTTTAAATGAACTAATTTTGTTCAGTATATGAAATAAACCATGACATGATAACATATGTTCTAACCGATACTAATGTTTTAATCGTTGTTTTAACAAATGAGTGAATGATATTTACGATGGTAAGCCTGATAGTAATATAAGTAGATAAAACAAATATTTCATTCTATTTCAGTGAATACCTGTGGCACAGGCATTCAGCTAAATTAATGAAATATATTAATACATTAAAACTTGTAAAGTGGAACACCTTTAAGTGGAACACCTCTACAAGTTGAACACCTCTACAAGTTGAACACTTTTCAGAGTCATATGACACCAACTGCCTTAATGACAAATGAAAAGTTGAACACCGTCTAAGTGTAACACTTTTTGAGGGGTACCAAAGGTGTTTTACTTACACAGGCTTTACTGTACATGTATTTACCTTCGAGAAATATATGTAAATCATCACTGTCTCCATTATTGTCATATTCTCCAATTTCCCTAAGGCTGTAGTCATCAATGGGCCCATTGTATATACCCCATGTGTTACCTCCATTGCTGACATAGGTTACTGTCCCATCCGAGTTTACATTGAATCTGTAGTAGCTTTTAATTAAAAAATGAATATGTTAATGTAAAGCCATTTTATATGTGCTACAGATGGGATGTAGGCCATGAATCAATAGATAGAATTTCTCGTCAAAATGGCTACCATTGTTTCAGAACTTTTAACTCATTTAATGCAACTACCTGTTATTGGATTTGGTTCCATCATGTATGAGTCTAAGGATCTCTACTCATGAAGGAATATCTTCATTCTGTCCCCACAAAAACAATGTGTTTCTTTAGTTCTTCATGGTTCAAAAATAGTCATACTCTGTCTGAATGTATTCGCAATAACTACACAACTGGACCTGAACCTTTCAATTTATTGATGCAAATCCTCAGAAAATCAAAATCAATCGTTTTTAAATGGCAAAATACACAATTACAAATTATTTACAAAATTTTGGAAAAAATGCCAGTAATAAATTCTTTACTTGTGATTATCTGCTGTTAGATATACACTTGATCCATCTAGTACTCCACCTGTTACCACATCAAATGGGAGGGATGGACATGGCTGAAATATATTAGGTTAGATATACAACTGATCCATCTAGTACTCCACCCGTTACCACATCAAATGGGAGAGATGGACATGGCTGAAATATATTAGGTTAGATATACAATTGATCCATCTAGTACTCCAACTGTTACCACATCAAATGGGAGAGATGGACATGGCTGAAATACATTAGGTTAGATATACAACTGATCCATCTAGTACTCCAACTGTTACCACATCAAATGGGAGAGATGGACATGGCTGAAATATATTAGGTTAGATAAACAAATGATCCATCTAGTACTCCAACTGTTACCACATCAAATGTGAGAGATGGACATGGCTGAAATATAATAGGTTAGATATACAACTAATCCATCTAGTACTCAAACTGTTACCACATCAAATGGGAGAGATGGACATGGCTGAAATATATTAGGTTAGATATACAACTGATCCATCTAGTACTCCAACTGTTACCACATCAAATGGGAGAGATGGACATGGCTGAAATATATAAGGTTAGATATACGACTGATCCATCTTGTTATGTCACCTCCAAGAAGTGGTGACATATTGTTATGGTCTCCATTTTTTGTGATGGCGGTTGGTGATCGGCAGATTGTGGTTGGCGTCTGTAACAAATTCTTATAACTTCCAATAACTTAACAAATACTGTTTAGACTACCTTCAGATTTTTTTCAAAATCATCTACAAGTTTTCAGCAGTTTTGACCTTCAATGACATTCTCAAGGTCAAAAAAATATTTGACCTTCAATGACCTTCTCAAGATCAAAAAAGTTTTTTTTCAACTTGCTTCAAATGACCAATTTTTGCAAAATCATCTACAGGTTCTCAGAAGTTCAAATCTGACTTTAGATTTGAGATTTCGCCTTCAATGATCTTCTCAGGGTCAAAAAATGTATTTTTTCAACTTGCTTCAAATTGACCAATTTTCTTTTTCAAAATCATCTACAAGTTCTCAGGAATTCAAATATGATTTAAGATTGAACTAATAATACTGTGAGCAAGATTGAACTAATAATATTGTGAGCAACTAGGTGGTGACATTTTGTCATGTTAATGCCTTGTACGCCACCTGTTAACACATCAAACGTGAGAGATGGACATGGCTGAAATACGAAAAATCATATATTAGGTTATATATACAACTGATCCATCTTGTACTCCAAATGGGAGAGGTGGACAAGGCTGAAATATAAGCAAGATATTGTTTCATATAGGAACACTTTGATAATCAAATTTATAGTTTTAAATTATATATGCTAAACAAATGATGAAATCTATTTTTGAGTCGACACTAGTATAGTACCCCAAATTTGATAAAATATGTTCTGTTTGGTGGGATGCGTTACTTAAGGGAGTTGATGTAATTTTAGCATTTTTTTTTTCTTGTGATGAGCTTAAATAGAATATGGAAATATCTTACATTTACAGTGGTTGGTGTAGTCATTGTTGTAGTTGCTGTTGTTGGTGTAGTCATTGTTGCAGCCTCTGCTGTTGGTGTAGTCATTGTTGTAGCCTCTGTTGTTGGTGTAGTCATTGTTGTAGCCTCTGTTGTTGGTGTAGTCATTGTTGTAGCCTCTGTTGTTAGAATTGTTGATGTAGCCAGTGTAGTTGTTGTAGTTTGTGGCTGCCTCATCGTATGCTCATAATAGTTGAAATTCAAACGATATTCTAAATCACCACATGAGGATATCTTTGCATCAAGTAATTCGCATGAGACACCAGCTTGGTTCATTACAGAGCCAACATTATATGCCAAGCAAAATGGTGTTTCTTCACACATTAAACTGCAGTGCAACTTACTCCTGGTGACCATTGTTTTAGTTGGTGTAAACTTTGCTGCTCTCTCACTTATCTCATCACACTGACTGTATGCAGCGTATTGTCCATTTGTAAGCACTGCCTCTGTGAAGCAAATATTTAAAATTCCAAACACGACACTTCTCAACATCTTCATTTTCATTGAAAAAATCAAGTTGTCTTCCACTTCCACATGTTATGTTATGCTATATCAAGATGTATTATTTTTCACTACTACCAGTCGCACAAAAATGTATTAAAATATCTATATTTATAACTTAATGTGAGCTATTGATGATGATTACTTGCTCAAAAGTACTTGCTCACTTGCTCATATTCATCAATTTCATGGGTTTTATGGCTTTTCACATTTTGTGTTGATCACTCTCTGTCAGTGTCTTATCTGCGAGAGATATCAAGTTGAATTTGAAGTAACTGACACCCTGTGAACCAGGAATACAAAATGCATCTTAATTGATTTTCAATTCCAGTGTTATGACCTACCGTTCGTTAAAAGCTTTTAGTTCATTACCGGCACTTTCTTATTGTTGATTGTAATATGTATAGGTAGACATGGTCAATATCCTACTCCTGTTTCCATTAATAAACTTTGTTTCATAAATGTATAATGGTATAATGTCACCACCAAAAAGGTCAAAAAAGGTTAAAAAAGATCAAAAATGTGTTTTTTCAACTTATGCTTCAAATTGACCCAGTTTTCTTTTTCAAAATCATCTAGAAGTTCTCAAAACTTCAATTCTGACTATAGATTTGACCTTCAATGACATTCTCAAGGTCAAAAAAGATTTGACCTTCAATGACCTTCTCAAGGTCAAAAAACTTGCTTCAAATTGACCATTTTTAAAATCAACTACAAATTCTCGGAGGATCAAATCTGACTTTAGATTTGAGATTTCACCTTCAATGACCTTCTCAGGTCTTTTTAACTTGCTTCAAATTTCACCAATTTTTTTTCAAAATCATTTACAAGATCTCAGAAATTCAAATCTGACTTAAGATTGAACTAATAATATTGTGAGCAACAAGGTGGTGACATTTTGTCATGCAAATGCCTTGTGACTAATCTATTGTATCCTTAAAATGAATTGAGTGCTCAAGAATTAAGAAATGTTAGATCCCATAAAATTGTAAATTTGCCTTTAGAGAGCAAATTAACTATAAAATTATTGTATATTGGATTTTTTCAATTAAGAATGTGGTATTAAATTAAGATAAAATCAAGAAATTTTGTAATAATTATCTTTATTAAAATTTTCTTTTTGATCATATTAAGTAACAACAAGCACAACATAAATTGCAAGGAAACCCATTAATTTTGGAACTTAATGAGCCAATATTGATTCAATATCTGTCGATTGTAACCAACTGGATTTTATTACATTACCTTGAATACCAATCTCTAAAGAGGCAATGAAACCATGGCATTTTTTGCCAGTTTTTTGGCATTTACCATATAAATATACAATGTGTGATGTTTGCTTTCATAAGATTTGTAAACATAGACCCATTACATACATTTTAGACATAATTTGACATATAGATCCGTTGCTCTGGGTTCCCATTGAATTTTATTTGTGACAGAAATATCTGTCAATCTGGGTATTCAAGAAATTAACAAACAAAACGAAACCAAACTTAACAAAAGACTTCCCCTTTATTGAACAACTCGTGCAATACATTTTTAAAGAAACATCGACCATATTGCCTTACAATAATACCCCTATGTGTGTATATTGCTAATTTCTTGAATCCCAAGCTCTAAAATTGGTTTGAAACCAGAGAATTTTTCAATTTCACCAGCCCTCAGTCTGTCCGTCTGTCCATCTGTCCATCCGGAAGATAACTCAAAGACAAGTAGATGAATTTGCTTTAAAATTAGTGGAAAGATATATATTTGTGAATAGTTTAATGCCGCCGCTTAAAGCTGGACTTTGCCCCGAAACGTTCTAAATGAAGAATGTGACGTCACTTCCGAATCATAGCATACAAAATAAGTAGCGTTTAATTACATCCACCATTCATAATAGCACGGTGGTCTAGCGGTAGAATGCTCGTTTAGCAAGCGGGAGGCCCGGGTTTGAATCCCGCATTTGCCTTTTTTTTTTTTTAATTAAATGATTGTTCTTTGATATTATGCAGAAAAAAAACAATTTTTATTTACATAAACTTTATATTAGAGCTTGAAAATGTAAAAATAATATATGTCAACATATTGCGTTTTGGAGCGATGTGCAGGTTTAAGAAATGGCAGGAATATTTGGCGAAAATCATAAGTTTTTCATTTTAAACCAAAGAAGTAAATATTATTGTTTGAAATGTTGATAGTATATTCAAAACATCAATCTATGTCACATATATTTTGAGTTTTTCAGCTTGGCCCCAGGGGCAGTATGGGAGGTTGGGAAAACAGGACTTTGTGTTAATTTTGAGATTTTTCTAAAGCATGGCTTTATTATACTCAAATGAAAGCCAATTTAGAGTAGATTGCAAATGTTGTATCATTTTTTTTTCTCAATTTGGGCCTAGTAAAATTCAAAATGGCTGCCTTATGTGGGATTTCGCAATAATTTTCTGATCTTTTCAAAGTATGGCAATATTATATTCAAATTGAAGGAAATCTAGGGTAGATCAAAAATATGGTATTGTTTTTCTGATGTATGCTTCAGAAAATTCAAAATGGCTGGCATTGGGGGTATTCATACTGCCTCCTTAAGCAAACCCTGTATGATACAACCCCAGAGTCCTCTTTTCTGGGGACCCATGTACATTTCTCAAATTATTGCAATAACAAAAGTGCACTGTTTCACAAAAGTTACTGCATTATACCAGTATGTCTTGTTTGTGTGACTTTTAAGTCGCAATTAGATTTTGATCAGAATTTATCATAATTCTTTTCATATGACCTGCAGTCATTGAAATACTTTTGTTCATATTAAAAGTGTCTCGTTAACCACATGGTCATTTGGATGTATGCAAGGGTACTTTTGTTTAATTTAGACCTGTCTACTTGCAGCGCAACAATAAATGCATTGGCAAAGAAGCTGAAAGACTATTGCGTGGCGATGAAAGGAGGAAAATCCCAAACTGCTGAAGCAACGTGAGTAAAATTTAAAAAAATCATCTATTCATTAAAAAAAATCATCGATTTTCCTTGAAAAATTTGACCTTTTGGCTATAATTAGAATACCAATATTTGAAAGATCAAAGGCAGTATAGTCTTATATCTAAGCCCAAAAGTCCATACAGATCTGTATATGCCCACAGGCGGTTAAATTACTCTTGTTGACACCATGTTTAGAATGAGATAATAAATGACCAGATACTGTTTCAGGATCAGCCAGAAACTGTATTGCCAATGTATTAAATTACTCCTATTTGAAAACTCGTCCTAGTCATTCCAAATATGAGTTTGTAAGGACTCACTTTCACCATCGAGACAAATAAAATGAGAAAGAAGTTGTGGTCCTTTTTTGAGTACAGTCGTATAATTACATAGAGTATGTGTGTATGCTGCTGAGAGGGTTTACAAGTGAATACATTAATTTAAGTTCTTCAAAGAGTATTATATTTAAAATCATTTTGGTCATTTAAACTGATCTTATTTCCAAAATTAATTAAATCTAGAATGACTGTTTAGATACAAAGAAGTTATTCACCAGGAGGGATTTAATATGGGGAATAGCACAAGGATGATATCTATATTTCCCAAGGGAACGCATTGACCAAGGGAAATATTGATTTCATCCGAGGGATATTCCTCATATCATCCTGACAGGTGAATAACGACCTTATACCATGGTCAAGAGCAATATCTACATAGTCCTCTGTCGAATGAGAGAGAAAAATCTTCGACTCTTAGGAATATTAAAGTTACATATTATCCCGCCCTTACGAGCATTGAGAATTTAAGAATATAAAAAAAATAATAATAATAAAAACATACAAGAACACAAATGTGTACAATATGTCCCCACCTATGGGTGATCCTGTCAAATGGTTCTCCTAAAAATGAGTAGACAAGACTTTACCGACACAATTTGAGGACGGAGAATCCAAAATGGCCACCTTAAAATTTACCAAGAATGCCAAAAAATTAGTCAGTTCATACTAAGAACCACCCCTGAAAATTTGAAATTAATCCGTCACACAGTTAACCAGAAAACATATAAACAAGACTTTACAGACAAGATTTGAGGACAGAAAATCCAAAATTGCTGCCTTGACATTTATCCAAAAACTAAAAAAAAAATGCCAAAAACTAATCTGTTCTAGATTTTCATACTAAGAATCATCCCTGAAAATTTGAAATTGATCTACCAAACAGTTCACCTGGAAATGTGTAGACAAGACTTTACAGACGAGATTTTAGGACAGAAAATCCAAAATGGCTGCCTTGACATTTACCCAGAATGCCCAAAAACTAATCAGTTCTAGATTTTCATACTAAGAATCATCCCTGAAAATTTGAAATTGATCTACCAAACAGTTCACCTGGAAATGTGTAGACAAGACTTTACAGACGAGATTTTAGGACAGAAAATCCAAAATGGCTGCCTTGACATTTACCCAGAATGCCCAAAAACTAATCAGTTCTAGATTTTCATACTAAGAATCATCCCTGAAAATTTGAAATTGATCTACCAAACGGTTCACCTAAAAACGTGTAAGTATTATCGTGCGCTAACTTTTCTTAAAACATTCAAAATGGCTGACATGACTGAGCTAACAGGTCCAAAACCTAATCAGATCTAGAATGAAGTGAGCTGAACAAGATGTTAAAGTTTTAGAAGCAACTGTGAAGCCATTTTTCTTAAAGTTTGCAGACAAGGATTTTAGCATTTGACTTCAAAATGGCCGACAGGAAGTAGGCATCGAGTTAATTTTTTTTCATCCACATCTGTATGCACTCATAAGTTATCCCTGAAAATTTGAAGGTGATATCTGTAGCGGTTTTGGAGAAAACTGCCGGACGTACGGACGGACAGACAGACGGACAGACAGACAGACAGACAGACAGACGGACGGACAGACGGACGCGCCTAGGCCGACAATATGGCCCCACACTATGTGGTGGGGACATAAAAAAAATTGAAAATGAAAATTACTTTTAAACACAAAGAATTGAAAAAATTAAAATTTTTAAAAAATGCAAAAAATTTGGGAATTTACCCAGGATGATATCAATATCATTCCTGATATCATCTCTCTAATCCTGATATCATCCTTGTCCTAAATTTGTGATTTATCACTTGCTATTATATACCTGATATTGCTCTGACCATGGTATAAAATATAATATGAAACTCTGGCAAGAACACCTCCCATCCCTATTAGAACAAGCTCCCAGAGTTCCCAGATTTTCTTTATTTGAACTCATTTCAGATAATGATAATAATATAGTAGTGTGGTCAGTAATTTCATAAAATCCAATTTTTAGATTCTTATCATTATGTCATCAATATATCAGATTGAACATCATCAACTTCTAAGATGGTTAGAATGGAAAGTTTAAGAGTTGTGAATCATGCTTAGAAAGCTTCTACATACACAATGATATAGCAGCAAGCAGCCATATACCACATATGTACCCATATGTAGGCTTGAATTTCAGAATCAAAGCAATTAAGGATCAACCGTTTAAGATAAGGTGACAACCCCATTAATTTTAGCCAAGAAGAAATCTGAAAATTTAATGTCTTTCTGGGTCTCTTTCTAGGACTAAGTAAGGATAAATGTTGGAAACTCAGCCATTTTACATTAACTAATGTTGTAAATATGTTCCATTTTGAGTATAAACTGTATGTTGATATTGATATATTCCAGTGTGCGGCCAGATTGGCAGTGGGTCCAATGCGATAAGTGCGATAAATTCAGAAGACTGCCTACATTCATTGCTGATTGTGACCTACCAAAAGAGTGGTATTGTTATATGAACAATGACCCCAGCAGGAAGTATGTTCAGCATCATAAAAACATAATTATGAAAACAAAAATACAAAAAATGTTATCCTAATGATTTTATAAAGTTGAACATTTCGACCCATTATTTCCACATTGTTATATCTCACTTTTTACAGGTTTTGAGATAAGTATACTATCTTTCTCAATTTTTCACGAGGAATTCATTTCTGGGGTCCATTTCAATGGATCTCATCTCCTTTTGGAGATATCCAGTGCCACATTGTTATAAGTGCAAAATGAGGAGAAAAAAATTTAGGTCCACCTTGTCATATCTGTTTGGGTAGGCAGCAGAGCCAATCAGGTACATAATTTTGATCATGTGATTAACAGTTATAACAATGTGGAAATAATGGGACGATTTTTTGCCACCAAACCAAGATATTAGTCTAGCATATCTCATGTCTAGTGCTATTAATATCAGCGAAAATGCAATTGTAACAATGTGGAAATAATTGGACGATTTGTTGCCACCAAACCAAGATATTAGTTGAGCATATCTCATGTCTAGGCTATCTTTGGGTTAAAATTATGTAGTAAAGGGTATTTGACTTTGTTGGATAAAAACTTCTAAACCACATAAATGCCTTTAAATGTGAACACCTGCTGTTTTGAATGCCTTTGGCTGGTCTGACTGCTGTTCAGATTTAACAGATGTGACTGTCATTTCAGATTTTTTACAGAGATTGCTACTTTAATTTGTGTGTAGTCATTCTTCCTGATATTTTGTAATGGGAACTTTTTGTGATGTTGCCCAGTTCCAAATGCCAAGTTCTTTCTGCCAGACTGATAAAAGTACAATCAACCAATCATATTTTTGCTTGTAGTCGATGTGATATTGAGCAGGAGCCCGAGGATGAAGATGAAGCATTGTCAAAGGCCACTTACAATAAAGTAAAGATTCCAAAGACTTCCCGTCGAGCAGTTGAGGTAAAGTAAAGATCAGTTCATTAAATATGAGAAAAACTAAACATCAAGCAATAAACTTAAGTATATCAATATGTTTGCAATACAGGGTGACACATAAATGCAACTCATTTTGGATAACTCAGTAATCAGGCATCATGATAAACCATGACATCTCATTTCTTCTTAAGTACATTAAGTACATTACAATTTGACCTACTTTTGCAACTTGGCCTATTTAGGTCAATTGTACACATTGCTTGTAATTTTTTCCCCCCGTAGATCTGATTCTGCCTTTAAGTGTTTTTAAGTTTCGTAAGGATCCTGCTATGACTGTGTTAGTGTTATTGTGAAAGCCTGGTATCACCGTGACAATGCTATATTATTGCAAGGCCTGTTATGACCATGGTAATGTTAAAGTCTGATATGACTGTGACAGTGCTATATTATATTGCAAGACCTGTCATGACCGTGGTAATGTTAGCCTTATATGACCGTGACAATGGTTGCAAGGCCTGTCATGACCATGGTAATGTTAAAGCCGGATATAACCGAGACAATCGAAGCAAGACCTGTCATGACCGTGGTAATGTTGAAGCCTGATATGACCGTGACAATGGTTGCAAGGCCTGTCATGACCATGGTTATGTTAAAGCCTGATATGACAATCGAAGCAAGGCCTGGCATGACCATGGTAATGTTAGCCTGGTATGACTGTGACAATGGTTGCAAGGCCTGGCATGACCGTGGTAATGTTGAAGCCTGATATGACTGTGACAATGGTTGCAAGGCCTGTCATGACCATGGTTATGTTAAAGCCTGATATGACCGTGACAATCGAAGCAAGGCCTACCATGACCATGGTAATGTTAAAGCCGGATATAACCGAGATAAGCGAAGCAAGGCCTGTCATGACCGTGGTAATATTGAAGCCTGATATGACTGTAACAATGGTTGCAAGGCCTGTCATGACTGTGGTAATGTCAAAGCCCGATATGACCGTGACAATGGTTACAAGGCCTGTCATGACTGTGGTAATGTCATAGCCCGATATAACCATGACAATGGTTGAAAGGCCTGTCATGACCATGGTTATCTTGTTAAAGCCTGATATGACCGTGACAGTTACTGAGATGCGAGTAGGTAGTTACTGTTTCCCCACCAGGTAGCTAATTTGGGGGAAATAACATGGCAGGGTATTGCAAAGTTCCCTTAAACTTGAATATTTTATCAGTTTTAGTGCTTCACTTTTAATGTAACCCTTAAATGCATAGTTCTCACATTAGGTCTATTTATTGTAGGCTGCCTTGGAGACAAAAAGGCAAAACCTGCAACAGAAGGAACTTGAATTAAAAAAGCAAGAGAACATGTTGGCCAAGAAGGCCCATAAAGCTGTTGCGGATTTACTTCAACATTCTACCATGAAGTAAGTTAAAACCCAATGATAGATTCCCAATTTAAAACTTATGCCAAATCTTGAGCTTTTGGTTTGATGAAAATATTTAATGTAAAACAAAAATTTTGTATGAGAGAACAAATATAGTATACTGTTCTCCCAGTATTTTTCGCATACGATTTAGTTTCGCCCTTTTTTGTGATTCTTGTAAAATCGCAAAAAGTATTTTTTGCCAAATTTACAAATAAAATCCCCGGGATTTGTTCAGTTTGTTATAACCTGGGACTCTGATGCATTTCATTTTGATGTATAACATACCTTTAATATTCAAAAAGAAACATGATGTAATGATAGTGTTATGGTTATTAAAGAAATCTAATATCAAAACAAGGTAAGTGGCCTATATTGAGGTAATTGGGCAATATCGATGGAGATAGCCCTCTTACTTTCCCATTGACTTCCATACAAATGTTTCACTGGGTATGTAATACCTCACTATAAGGCGTATACATTGTGACCTTGGACTACACGGGAAAATCAATGAATAATATTTTTCTATTTAGCTCCAGGAAAAGACCTCATAATGGTGATATAGGAGCGACCTCGAGCAAGAAACAACACACTGGTGATGATAACAATGTAGACTTTAGGATTGAAGTAAATATGGACTTCGACGAAGATGAACCTGAGCATTTGAGCCCTCGCAACAAACAACAGACATCTACTAAAGCACACCCTCCAGAGAAACAAAATAGGGCCAGAGGTAGCAGTGTTGTAAAACCCCATAAGGAACCAAATGAAATTATTCTCATTGACACTGATGAAGAAATACCAAAACAAATATCCCCAGTTCTAGTCAGTGTAAAGGATCATACTAAAGCTGATATAGCTGAAGTCTGTACGATAAATGATGTAAAAGTCAGCCAGGGTGCTAGTTTGTTAAAAACTCCCAATAGTAGTGCTTCCACTTCCACTAAGGCACTAAGTGGATTAAATTCCTCTAAACTTGGATTACGAGAAATTGCACAATATAGTGGAGATATTTCTAAACAGGAGCATGCTATCAAGAAGGAGATAGACCCCGCTAAAACATATATTAAAAAGGAGATTGATCCTATAAAGAAAGAGAAAGATTCAGTAGTGGCACCACAAATTTACAAGGTTCCTAAAGTTGAAACAGATAGTGTTCAAGCACAAACTAACCCAGTATATATTTATGATACTGATATGGCAGCAAAACTAAATGCAACTGAGTCGAGTCTAAATGCAAAACTAAATGCCACTGAGTCAAGTCTAAACGCAAAACTTACCACTGCTGAGAAAAGGCTTAAAACACTCCAGAAGAATGTGGTACGCCTTATTGGTCTCATCACTCCAGATCTTGACATCAAGGACCTTGATGACTTAGATGTAATTCTTCCTCAGATGCTTGAAGTTAACGAGGCTAATGAAGCAAAGGAGACGGAGGCAGCCATGCAGAAGGATGCATCAAATTAGTAGTCAGACATTTTCAGCTCAAATACAGGATATATGAACAAAGTATAATATTGCTGTTACACAAGTCATTGTCTATGTGTCATTGTTTATTGTTTATGAATTATGGACACCAATGGTAGACAAGTCTGCCATATAGAGAATGGGCTTTGGCATGTATGTATGTAAGGTAGTTTCTTCTAACTAACTCTAGATTGATCAGATTGATAAGCTAGTTAAATAATGTTGAGGATTTCTACAGGGTGACAACGTACATTCACGTGTTTTAACCAGACCTCATGATTCAGTGAACTTGCTCCATACCTGCCAACCTACCGTATATTTGTATATTTACGGGAATCTACTGTAAATTTTTCGTTTTTCCGTAAAAAATGACAAACTACCGTAAAAAACGACCACATTTTGAAAAAAAATACTGCAAAAATACCGCAATTCAAAAAAAACTACCGCAAATTTTTGGTCTTAGGTTGGCAGGTATGTGCTCGGCGGTATCATGGCTAAGCCATTGGGCTATATGCATTAGCCAGCTCATCAGTATGTTCAGCTCAAACAAGGATCCTCAAAATCTCACTGTATGTTGAGGTCTGCTTAGTACCCATGTACATTGCAAGTGCATACCAGACTAGATAGTATGTTTAATTTGACCTTTATAGACTATTGGAGACTATTCATTTTTGGGAATTTTGTAAAATTATGTCACCAAAATAAAAAATAGTGAAGTGTTGATTGACGAATAGATCTAATCTTGCTATCTTGTCGAGGATTGGCAAAATGCCAAATAAGGCAATTCACTGTGTCAACTTAATTTTTGTAAACTTTAACTCTATGAACTTTATGAACTTGAACATGGTGTTTCAGAATATTCACTTTTTACAAACAAAGATGTGAGTTATTGTATGTGTATGTAAAATCTTAAAAATTGTACAGTATAAAAGTGTATCAAATACATATTTTTTATTTTTTTAAAAACACATACCTCAAATAATATATAGTATATACTTTTGATTTTTGTTCTACTTTAGTATTATCCAGTCAGTAAAGTAGAGATTTTTAAATATTGTTTTATGTAATTTACACGCATTCTGTCTTCACACTTGACTTTATAGTAAAAGATTTAATTGGATTGTAGATTTTTCTAAGTAGAGGGGGCAGTCCTTCAGGTAGGCTATATCATCCTGTTCGAAGTGATTGTATCTAAGCTGAGTGATTGTGGTGAAGACAAAACACGACGCGAAAAATAAAACAACAATTTCAACATTGAACTGAGCTGACCTGTATGAACTTAATATCCTGATATATCGCTAATGAAATAGCTTGAAATTGGATATAAATATCATCTAGTACAAAATAAATATGACTTAGAACATTTGTGGTGCAGTTTTCATTTGATTTTTGTCATGGTGTCTCACCTTTACAACAACCATTTCAAAGAAAAAATAAAAGTTTCTTTGATACTTTCAACTTACGAGAATCACTTTTTATGTCCCCACCACATAGTGTGGGGCCATATTGTCGGCCTAGGCGCGTCCGTCTGTCCGTCCGTACGTCCGTCCATCTGTCCGTCCGTCTGTCCGTCCGTCTGTCCGTACGTCCGGGATTTTTCTCCAAAACCGCTACAGATATCACCTTCAAATTTTCAGGGATAACTTATGAGTGCATACAGATGTGGATGAAAAAATTTTCACTCGATACCTACTTCCTGTCGGCCATTTTGAAGTCAAATGCTAAAATCCTTGTCTGCAAACTTTAAGAAAAACGGCTTCACAGTTGCTTTTAAAACTTTAACATCTTGTTCAGCTCACTTCATTCTAGATCTGATTAGGTTTTGGACCTGTTAGCTCAGTCATGTCAGCCATTTTGAATGTCTTAAGAAAAGTTAGCGCACGATAATACTTTGTATCATATTGAATGGTGTTTTTGAGTTTTCATACTTTAACTATTTAGTAGCTTTATAAATAATTTCAGATGTACTTTGTTGTAAAAGCCTATGTTATTGTTAACAGTAGTTATATGTGATAATTTTGTAAGAAGAAATCAGCAAAAACACATAATCACTTTTTTATTGTCGGCCATTTTGGATTTTTCCGTCCTAAAATCTTGTCTGTGAGGTCTTGTCTACGTGTTTTCAGGTGAACTGTTTGGTGGATCAATTTCAAATTTTCAGGGATGATTCTTAGTATAAAAATCTAGATCTGATTTGTTTTTTGGCATTCTGGGTAAATGTCAAGGCAGCCATTTTGGATTTTCCGTCCTAAAATCTTGTCTGTAAAGTCTTGTCTACGCGTTTTCAGGTGACACGTTTGGTAGATCAATTTCAAATTTTCAGAGATGATTCTTAGTATGAAAATGTAGAACTGATTAGTTTTTTGGCATTCTGGGCAAATGTCAAGGCAGCCATTTTGGATTTTCTGTCCTAAAATCTTGTCTGTAAAGTCTTGTCTATGCATTTCCAGGTGAACTGTTCTGTAGATCAATTTCAAATTTTTAGGGATGATTCTTAGTATGAAAATCTAGATCTGATTAGTTTTTTGGCATTCTGGATAAATGTCAAGGCAGCCATTTTGGATTTTCCGTCTTAAAATCTTGCCTGTAAAGTCTTGTCTACGCGTTTTTAGGTGAACCGTTTGGTAGATCAATTTCAAATTTTCAGGGATGATTCTTAGTTTGAAAATCTAGAACTGACTAAACTTTTGGCATTCTGGGTAAATTTTAAGGTGGCCATTTTGGATTTTCCGTCCTCAAATTGTGTTGGTAAAGTCTTGTCTACTCATTTTCAGGATAACCATTTCATGGGATCACCCATTGGTGGGGACATTTCCTTGAAGAAGTATTGATTTCATATGATGTAGAATAGTTGTACAGTTGTAGAAAAAACTCATTGCCTTGCCTATACATACATGTATTGTATATTATAGAAATATATCAATTTTTGTTACGTCATTCCATAGCTTGTACAATATTTTGCCTCAAACACAAATAGGTAATTTACATTAGTGTATTGCCATAAAGGACCAGTTATACTATGGCAAGTGATTTTAGATGGTCATATCTTTTACCATGAGTACTTTCTCAATTTAAATATGACATTTCTGATGAACACAATATTTTATCATTCAAGTAAATTCTCAAGGGTAATGAAATAAAAATATCGAACAATTCGAAAAATTATGAAGAGAACCCCAAGTCAACATTTTTTCAAAATATTGAACCTATTTACTCAAATGAGGATTTTTTTTTTTATTGCACGGAAAGATTATTCAACAATGAGTCTGGCATGTCATAAGTAGACTGTTATTGAAAGTTTAGTTTTGAAGATATCAATTTTCAATGACCAAAATTATGCTGAAAACCATGGATATCATGAGTTTACCCTATGGATTGATATTGTTATTATCATGGGGGCTTCACTTTTAGAAAAAATATTGTTTTAATAAAACAATATTACTACTTAAAGCCAGAAAGATATGACTGTCCAAAATCGCTTGACCTACTATACCTGGTCTTTTTATTACAAAATAATGTTGGAGAGAAAGTCAATAAGGAATTTCAAAATACATTCTTTGCATGTTTAACAATAATAAGTTTATGAATATAAATCTAGGATAGCAAATACAGATACGTTTAAAAGTGCTTTTTATTCAAGTCGTATGTGAAATATTTTTCTGCAAGGTTTCGTAAAAATATTGTATTGCTTTCTGTTGTTTATCTATCTGTCTGGTTTTTCTTGAAAGGTAAAAATTAAAGCGTTCATTTTTTTACTTGCCAATAATTTTATTAATAATGCATATTTTTGATAGGGGGACAAATAAATCCTCAATCAGTTTTCAATGGCTTTTCTGAAGAAGAAAATTTAACAGATGCTAGGTAGGGCTCTTGCCAGGCTTTTAGACTGAGGCGCAACGCCACACTCTATTTGGCTCCCACAACAACCTATTGGCAAATCATGATTGTTTCCAAAGTCTAAACTTGACTGAATATACTATAATAGAACGTAATTAGGATAAAATATAACATAAATATGGTTTATCACGATTGAATGGTTGTTTGAAAAATGTTTGCACCACACCCTAAATATTTCCTGGTGAGAGCCCTACCAGTTTGAGCCTTGAGGACGATATTCAAAGCAACAATTTTCTACTGATAACAAAAATACCAGATTGACATTTCATTCATTCTGTCAGAGGAACACATAGGGAAGGGGGTTCAGCATACTAGTATTCAGAAATTATTTCCTGACAAAAATGGAATATTTGAAGTACAGTATCCAGTTAACATCTGCATAATTCAGGAATTATTTCCTAACAATAATGGTATACTTGAAGTACAGTATCCAGTTAACATCTGCACCATTGCTTCGCAACAATCAGGCAGTTTCTATATCTCCCTTACCTACTGCCCAACTGCCCAATGACCATAAAGCAAAAATAAGTGAGATGAAGAAAAACTGTAATAGCATTGAGAAAAATTGTAATTAGAAGAATAATTTGTTTCATGAAACTAAAGATTTTTGCATCCATTACATTCATGTCTACATTTTTTTATTTATTATTTCGAAAAATGTACACACTTTTGCGCTTTAATTCTTTAATAACTTCGCCATTTGATCACCTAGATCTTTTGGGAGATAATGCATTCTATATTTTACAACAGATGAATGGTGATTGAACTTGATTACTCCCACTCTTATAAAGGCAACATATTACTGCAAATGACATTCTAAATTGAGCAGTTTAAGATTGCCACATAGTCTTTGAGACGATTAGGCAGAGGTAACGCCCCGATACCGGCTTTTATACTCTTTCCATTGCGGACTTCTTGGAGACGAGAACGTAAACACAGACGTGACAACTCCTTCAACGATAATGCGTTACTCTGTCTTTCCAGTAGAAATATGTGACACTCAATGTCTGCTTTCAAGTCTGCTGTTTGAAGAGATAACGGTGTCTGACTTAAAATATTCAATTGTCTCTTTAAAAATGTCTGGTTTAATCCACGGTCTATTTGAAGTTTATAACCACCATAAATCAGCCACTGGATTAATTCAGGGTTTTTGTGCTTCATCGCTATATTAATTTGGCTAGTGTGTTCTATTCCAGTGACGCGTGCACCATGCTGGATTAAGATTCGTAAGACTTCAACACGGTCCTTAATTACTGCATTTTGTACAGGAGTGTAATCTCTAGAGTCCTTTAAATCCATGTTAGCATTCTTTTCTATTAAGAACTCAGTTGATTCAGCATGACGATATGTAGCTACATGTAGTGGAGTTTCAAGGTTGGAATTTCGAAAATTAATATCTGCTCCAAAATCGAGCAATAACTGCATGCATGGAATATGGTTATTTTCAGCCGATTGCATGAGAGCACTGTTAACATCTAACCCTCTATTGAGAGTCAGTAAATGCTCTGCAACCTTGACATGACCCCTCAAACAGGCTAAATCCAGAGGGGAGAATCCAAAGTTATCTATTTGATCAAGGGGTATACTTTTCTTGGTTAGATATTGAACAATTGTGAGGTTTCCTCTTACTGATGCTACATGCAGGGGAGATCGACCATCGGCATCAATCGTGACATTTGCATCATGATCTAGTAATAAGTTTACCATTTCAGCATGGTCACTATAAGTTGCGTAATGTAGAGCAGTCCTAAAGTAAGATCCTATCCAGTTAACATCTGCACCATTGCTTAGCAACAATCGAGCAGTTTCTATATCCCCATTACCTGCTGCCCACTGTAGTGCACTTTTCGGCAACTGACTTTCAATATTGTCATCTTGTTTATATTTAGCCAATAAAATTTCAACTATTTTTGGTTGACGACATCTTGCGGCTGTGACAACAGGTGTTTCTTTGGCGCAGTACTCTATGCAATAACTTATGGAATTAATATCCACCCCAAGGCCAAATAACAGCTTCACCATTGGGATATTTTCGTTGGTTATTGCACTATAAATGGCTGTTTTACCATGATATTCTTCGTTGATTATCCTTGGAACCTTTGAAGTCAATTCTTTGACAGTTTCTGTATCATTGTTGATTACTGCTCTGTGTAAGTCTGGAACATTTGGAAGACTGGAAGATGCCATTGTTGATTCCATCTGAAACATTTATAAGAAAATACATATATCTGAGCAATTCTTGATGATAAAACAGCACAGTACAGTACGGTTTAAATCCCCCCCCCCCCGGATCCGCCATAGTTTATAGTAGGACTTCCCCCCACTGGCTATCCGTGAAACGAAAGAAATTAGAAAACTAGAGCTCTAAGAAAAAAAAATCATGAAAACAGACTAGATCTAGCCTACATTTATCCCGTGCCAGGACTATATTTGTTTGGTAGGTCTTATGTCAGTACCAAAACATATTATACATACAGTCTCTAGTTGTAGGACCAATCAAACCCCCTGGTGATGCTTTTATTTGTGTGTATTTGATAAAATTATCATGTTTTTATTTCCGCATTCAGCATTTGACCTTGGACTACACCGAACGAAACTTAAAGAAACGAAGATAAAAAAGTTCCCCGGGATTTGAGGTGGTCTATTGACGCCTGTTGACTTCATGACAATTATATAGCAGAGTACATGGAGTAACTTGTCCCATATATGCTACAAGCCCTTGTGACCCACCACTACCAAGCGGGGCTTGTAGCTAGACTATCAACACTACTGGCATTATAGTCCAACCATGGACGTATATCATCGATATACGTCCATGGTCCAACTCGCCTCGTTTCTTATCTGACATCAATAACGGGCAAGATAATAGTAAAGAACGCCGTTATTGAGTTTAACGACGTTGAACTACTGGCATTACTGTAACTACGAGGGTTGATTCAAAAGTTCTGCACCGTTTGCTCTAAAAATCTCAATGCTTTATGAATATAGTTTGCCTCAGCCACCCCGTGTAAAGCGGGTAGAAAACGCAATAGTGTTCGCGGGTTTTTATGACACATGCGCAGTAGAAATTGTCAATTTACTGAGCGGAACTTTCAATGGCCTGGAGAAATTTTACTCACGAGAATTGATGATTACTGAACACATATAGGCATAAGAGGTGAGCGACCCAGTTGTTTTTGCGTATAAATGTTTCAAGAATAGTATGATATCAAATAATCTGTACATTATGCTACGATTCATTCAAAAATTGAATCTAGAGGACAGGTGACCATATTTTTTTCATATTTTTTAAATTTTTAGTCGCATTACCTGGTGTATATACCTCATAGATGGAGGACTTCCAACTATCCGTGACCAAATCAGAGACATAGAAAAATGTTTTATTTGTCTCTGACCAAATGTATCCAAAAGGAGTCAGTCATGCCTGTGAATCAATTATTTTTCAATTAGACCAATGTCTGACTGCTATAATTATACATGCACGGGTTTTCTTTTTTGGATGTGTTATTGAATCTCGTTCAATGTTTCATTCCTTTTCCCAACAAATCACAAAATTGAATGTTGTTCCTTATTTTTATCTAAATCGTCCTTTTTTGAGATTGGCGCAAAAAAGGCTGACAGTGTTGACCAAGCAAGTGGTACAACATGTTATGTTAACTTATATCATTTTTTATGACATCATAGTTAGCAACTATGCATAACCCTAATTACAAACCGCTCCACAATTGTCGCACTCTTGCTCCACATACCCTGTTGTCACGTTGCTATGTTAACCAGACACATTTGTTACTAACCGGCCAAATTTATGACTTATTTTTACAAAAAAATGAAACTACTATATAAGCTATTCAGACTAGCATACCTAAACTTTTATGTTAATAGCTATATATTGGTAGCTGAGGTCAAATATGAACAATACTCAGTTTTGAGACTAGTGACTTTTAGAGCAAACGGTGCAGGACTTTTGAATCAGCCCTCGTATGTATTATATCGGCTAACAAGGTAACATTTGAATTTTAAATCATTTGAATGAGAAGCGCAATTATGATGTTCATTGCAACATCAATTAAAATGATTGCATCTAAACTTTAAATCAGTTTATTGATTTTAGATATTTAAGTACTTACGTATACATCTGTTTTGACATATGTAATAATAGGGGGTACTGGAGATGAGAAATTAATGTACTGTTTTTTGTAAGTAGACCTATGTCTGACATATATTTGTTTTGTTATGTTACATTCGGTTTCATTAGAGATTGGTGCATTTGCAATTAATCGTCTGTTATGCCTCTTGCTTGTGATTTCTATGATGACTATTGAGTACAACTACCCGATCAAAAACATTTGGCATCCGATGTATCTATTTCTGATGGTGACACCTTAACTCTCATTAATGATCAATTGAAGTGAATATATCAAAAGGGATCCATGGAAACGATAGAATAAATAGAATTAGGTAAAGGGGGGGGGGGGGGCTCGGATAAATCACAATATGTCGATTGTAATGCAATAACTCAATTAATAAAGGATCGATGACCTTTACCGATAGCAAATTCCCAATTAATAAAAATGACTGCAACTGTTTATTTGCTTAATACTTTTTGAAACACGACAATAATTACAAGAATAAATGATGGTACATAAAAAGTTTTTGTTCATTTCAAGTTGTATCGTTGTCAGTGTTTGTTGCTTTTATATATTTGATCAACTTACGATAGTAGAAAAAACAGATATTAATTCAACCATTAACGGATATCCAATAATTCCATATAGCAAAATAAGAAAATGGAGATCATGTTCGGCGAATGCTCAGAAACTGTGTTCATTGAACCATGGTCGCAGTGCGACATCTTTCAATAAAACAAAGAAAGAATCAAGCATTCCTTTAGAAGAAAGAATCACAGTTGTCGTAAAAACAATAAACTCACGGGGATCATTAGTAATACGAATGATTCGTTCATTGTGGGAATTTTACAATAAAATGAAGGTGATAATCGTAGGTGAAACAAATCCAAATTTCCACCCAGGAAATGACTTATATGACTTCATCATGGAAAACCAGCAATATCTCGTTTATATTCAAGTAACAGTTGACTCTGGTATTTCATATGGCCGCAATGTCGGTGTAAACGCGGCCAGCACGGATTTGATATTTCTCATTGATGATGACGTAATGTTCACTAACGAAACAGACCTGAGGAAGATGGTAAACATTATCGATACAAGTGACATATCATTGGTGGCTGGAGTATATCATCTTGGATTGACTGGAATATTCCATATCCTTAAATCCAGGCTATATATTTTCAAATATACGTTCTACGAAAAACTACCGTACTTTGAGCATTGCTACAGAACCGATATAACACAGAACGTTTTTCTTGCAAAGCGGGAGGATCTTATTAAGACAGATATGTGGAGACCCGATCAAAAAATATTAGAGCATTTGGATTTTTTCCTGACTTTAAGGAAACATGGTCTCAAGGTTGCATCATGCTTGGATATAAATCTCAAGCACGACAGACTAGCTACTGGTAGCACTAAGACGAGAAGTAAAACCGAGATTTTCAAATATCGAGGAATGTATCAGTTTAACTGGGGTCTAGAAGGCTGGTACACCAGTTGCAATCCTAGTCACTATCACGACCCAATTAATGTTCTTGAGACGTTCTGTCAAAAGTTGATACACTAAAAACCGCTAAACTGTGAAATACGTTCTGTCAAAAGTTGATACACTAAAAACCGCTTAACTGTGAAATACGTTTTTTCAAAAAGTGAAAAAAGTATGAAAATATGTTTTCAAATAGTATGTAGTATACATCTGTATACTTTTGTACATACGTTACCCAAGGCATTAGCGAACTCGAAGGGAATATATGTGAATTTCCAAATTGAAATTTGGGTCCATCCGAAACAGGTCGAATTTCAAATCTTCAGCCCCTGATCAACATGTCGAGCTATTATGCAACATTTTCCAAAAAGCAAGAACGTTCCTCGTGGTACTCAACTGTCCTTTCATTATTGGATTTGGACTACAAGCATACTATTTTCTTTTTGATGTGCATCACTTATCAATATGAACCATTTGGGTACATCGTTTTTCTCAATTTTTTCTTACGTTTTGTTTTATTTGAGTAAAACCGAAAGGGTCGACCATAAACGATGCAATCATGAAAACTGATGCCAAAGACGATTAGAAAATGATTTTTTACCTATTTAACAGTTTTATTTGGGAAGAATCGACCGTAAGGCCAGTTCACTTTTAAATTAGGAAACGCTTACAACACGAATGGGCATTTTTATATGTAGGATATGACAGTATATGCTAAATATTACTCCATTCATACAAATGACTTTACTGCTTTCCACAAATTCAGGTCATAGTAAAACTGATCCGTCGGCCATTCTTTCCGTCCTATTGGATTACATTTACATTGCAGGCAACGCTCATTTTTCAATGGAAAACCTTGTTTCGATCTTCTTTGCTAAATGTTTACTGGGAATGGTTGGTACAGCCGGATTTGTAGAAAAATCGGGTACCAACCATGCTGCTCCTCCATGCTGGGTTCAAACTTGGTACCCGGTACCTGGTCGAAAAAACCGGGCTCCCAAAAAACGAAAAATACGAATATATACATGTAACAAAATCATTAGAAAATGTGTAAGATTTATTTTATTTTTACAAAAATGTATGTAACTTCCTTCAAAATTGAGCTAGAAGCTTCAAATAGCATTTTAAGGCTCTATTTATCTTGGTCATATTCTCATTGGTTATGGGGGGGGGGGTGCCACCCGCTCCTGGCTACGCCTATGACATTGATAGACCATTTATACACTTTAGTGGACGTTTCGTCGAAAATTGGGATAACTTAAATTATAATTAATAATCAAAATCTTACACGTTGCATCATGTAAATTAACACACGTCACATCTCTGCTAAAGTAACGGTAGCTATATACAGATTTAAATCATAATCAAAACAATTCACATACCAACATACGAACTATTGAAAATAGAGTAAGATTGATTTGTCATGTTTTTCAAATCGTCTTACAATGTCATAGGCGTAGCCAGGAGGGGGTGTGATCGCACCCCCCCCCCCCCCCATAACCAATGAAAATATGACCATGACAGAGGAAGAAAGGAGCCTTAAAATGCCTTTTATTTGAAGCTTCAAGCTCAATTTTGAAGGAAGTTACATACATTTTTGTAAATTCAAAACAAATCTTACACGTTTTCTAATGATCTAATTATGTTATATATTAGTATTTTTCGTTTTTTGGGGTACCCGGTTTTTTCGACCAGGTACCGGGTACCAAATTTGAACCCAGCATGGAGGATTTACTACCCGCTACCCGTTTTTTCTACAAACCCTTGTGTTGTGTCATGACGTCACACCTTGGAATGGCGAAGCGGCAGCAAATACGGTTATTTCATTGACATAAATCGCCAATTCTCTGAACAATATTTTCATTTTCTAAGTTTGAATCGGAATTAATAATGGATAGGCCATTCAATATGGTGAAATTCTACACAGCTCGTTGGACAGAATGTCAGTACAAATGCACTCACCTTCGGTTCGTGCTTTGTACTACATAAAAGTGTCCAACACGTACTGCATCATTATTTTATTCCTTAAATAAAATTGGAAAAACTTAGATGATGAACTATATTGTATCATTTTGTGTCATCATCATTGGGTGATGACATGCAAAACTTTATAACAATTAAATAAGTTTCAGCAAAAGCATTATGGAATAAATAGGTTATTAATGGTTGTGATGGAATATGATTTTTTCCTAGAGAAAATATTATATAACTCGGTAAATATCATAATGACACTCGGGCTATCGCCCTAAGTCAATATCATATTTTCCTTGGCCAATATCACATTTACCCTGGGAATAAAATCCATATTCCACCTCTCCCATTAAATAAGCTCCATTTTTATATCACTGTCATATTCACTCTCTGATTGGTCTATATCCCACGAGAAATAAAAATAAGCAAATATTTCATTCTATGGAGGGCAATACATGTTGCAAAATCATTGAAAGTGCATCAGGCATTGCCTGAACATAGAATGAAACATTTGTTTTATTATATCTTTGCAGCACCCCCCCCCCCTGGGTGGGGCCAAAAAAGGCCTTTTTGGTCATTACTAAACCTTGGGTTTTAGGGGCCCAATTTTTTTTCTCTGACCTGATATTTGCCCCCCCCCCCCCCAGTTGGTTCCCAGATCCGCCCCTGACAGTCATACCCAAAAGTTCTGGAATATATAAAAACATAGTATTTTCAAATTGAGTCACGTCCAAGTTTGGATTTACCTCATTAAATTGTATATGGTATATGTGGTATGGCATACCCGTAAACTATGCTGATCAAGACTATGGATTATCTTTTATATCATTGGTGCAGCAAAATACTATTTTCAGGAGATGGTGCATACAGCACTGCAACTAAGAAGAGATATTATGATGCACCAAGCTACCAAGCAACTTGGTATTGTCTAAATGACTGATGTTCTAATAAGGCTGTCCAAAATGATTTTATTGCTCCACCCCCATAGTTTGCTCTCCCCCATTGTTCATATTTTTTAATCAAATAAAAGAAGGTTTGAATCAATAAATCTTTTTAATCGCTATTTAGACTATTACTCAAAATAATAAAAAAAAAGCCTCCGCTTAAAACGTTAAAAATTTATAATGGAAAATGATCGTTTTGAGTGGAGGATGTTCACGCCTTTTTCATTAACTTCGTATTCAGTCATTAAGGTTTCTAACGAATGTCTTGCAGAAGTATGATTGACAATTGTCTCTGCTTGCGCTGGTTCATTTTATCTGAGAATAAAAAGTAGTTTTCAGTTAAATAACAATAAATTGTGCGGAAACATTGAAAAAACCTGCTCCACCTCATTGTTCAAAATAGTCGATGACAGGCTGTAATGATGATAGTGACAATTATGTTTCCACATAACATTATAAGTTTTAATATCCATTTTATATTAATAGTAAACCAACTATCGCGTCTGCAAATGTTTTGAGTTTACATAAAGTATATACATTCATGGTGACATACACCACATTCGAATATTTTACTTCTATGAACATTTGAGTAATACAACATATGAACTGGAATATGACACAATGGGTACGAAATAAAATTTAATTAAAATATATTATTTTTCTTGGTGAAGTGCTAATTCGAGTAGTAAACCTTAATAATATCTCTATTATCAATGCATATAAATAGTACATTGACAATTTATTTCACTTATGGGCAAACCACAAGCAAATTCCCTAAAAGCTCCCAAAAATCTCCATAATCAATCAAATATGGTTTATTTTCACTTTTTATAGTTAATCAGACTGTTTATACTAAAACAAATTTTCAAAAAAAATCTTTTTAATTTCAATTTTTTCTGCAAAAAACACATTTTTCACCCAAAATCACATTTTGACACCTATTTCTTTTTGTTAAATATCAGGACCAATTTAGGAACCCTTTACCCTTCAATTGGTAAACGTGAATTGCTGACTCGTCAAAATATAAGATGTCATTCCAACATATCAATATATTTTTGTCAGCATGGATCCCATGCAGAACTGGCATATTCTTTAGGCCGGACAAAATGTATAGTCCTGCGTAGGCGGTTACCGTTAGTGATTTGGATTTCTGTATAAAAAGTCATTTTTCTCCTTCGCCAGCTGGCGTTTGGGAAGTGAATCGGGACTAATTATTTGTAGGGTAGGTCCTAATTTATCTGAAAACATGTCAAAGTAAAGTGGGAAATCTCATCAGTTTTAAGCTGGCGGCGGAGTGATTTTGACCTTGGATATTTTACCAGAATTCTCTGAGAAATCTGACGATAGAGGGGATACGTTTCTTCAAGTTTATTTATCCCAAAAATTCGGTCGACAAACCATGGTACAGATTGTTATAGCAGGCTAGGCGAGTCTCTCCCGCACACTGTAGTATGTTGCTCTAGACTTGTGGATACTATGGGAAACTCTTCTGGAGTCTCCAACCTTATATGCCTGAGGCCTTATCACGCGCTCGTCGCAAGATTTGCATTTGCGTCTGCGTTGCGTTTGCGTTTCGACAATTTGCGTAAGCGCAACTCCTAAGTTGCGTCTTATCACGCAGATCGCAACTTTTAAAGTGGTAGTTAACCGCATGCGATCGCAAAAATGTAGAATTTCAACTTAGTATCAGGGTCGTTCAAAAAGTTTTGCACGAAAGCTCACGAGAAAAGATTTTATCATTCTTACTTGGGATTTGATACAGATATAGTATACGAGGGGTGATCAATAAGTAATGGACGCTTTTAACGGATGCTTTTTATAGACTAATACCTTCGATTTTCTTACCATTGATACATCATTCAATTATCTATCAACTCTGGAGATTTGAACACAAAACATGCAATATATTTTGATATATCTTTTTTCCATGAAGGAGGTATAGGTACCCCGGGACCGACATGACGTCAAACATTCTGAAGCTATTTTAGCTTGTTTAACAAGCAACGCAGTTGAATGCAGGCTGAAAAAAACAAACCATTATGGTCATGAATTGCCCTATTTTGTTATGCCATAGTTAATTTTGAATATTTTATCATCACTGTGGTATTCATGCCACACTCATTCTACAGGGCCCTCTACATAGGTTTCATCAAGTGCTACATGTACACAATTCCTTATCCTCAACTCAAGATTGAGAGACAAGACTGAATCCATTCTCTGACATGGTAGCAAGATGCAGTTGCACGGGTTGTTTTATTTCATCAATGTCAATAAACCTGCGTCCCTTCTCTATAGAAATAAGTAGTATAGGAATAAATAAGCCACATGTGGGCAGATCTGGACAATATGGTGCATTGGCCAAGGGCTCAATTTTGAGCTCCAGGGATATTGTTTTCTGAACATTTTGAGATCTGTGGGCAGGTGCATTGTCCATGTGGAGTAGGGTGTTTCCTTCTCTCACCAACCCCTTCTTCCACAATGCTTCCTCAAATTGACCTGCAGACCCCGACCATACAACACTCTGACATTACAGTTCTTACTGCTTGTTTCTGTGATACCAGTCAGCAAAATATTTCAAACAACACAACACTCGTTGCATATAAAAAAAAGTTTTAATCTAACTGAAATTTGCCAAACTGGCTTAAAACTGAATATGTGACGTAAATGTCGGTCCTTTGGTACCTGTACCTCCTTCACGGAAGGATATATCAACATGTATTATATGTTTTGTCTTCAAATCTTAAGAATTGATAGATAATTGAATGATGTATCACTGGTAGGAAAATCAAAGGGATTGGTCCATAAAAAATATCTGTGTAAAAGAGCGCCCATTACTTATTAATCACCCCTCGTATACTATATCTGTATCAAATTCCAAGTAAAAATGATAATATATGTGTCATGATTTAGGGACAGAAAATATTGACATTGGAAAAGTAACTCTTTTTCGTATCTTTTACAAGTAACAATTCGAAGATTTTTAAATCTCGTTACTTTGCATTTAACACGTTACTTTATTGGACTTTTTCTCCATTAACAATGAATGCTTTTTATGTATGC
The DNA here is from genome assembly GCA_903813345.2 of Owenia fusiformis. Classification (NCBI taxonomy): domain Eukaryota; kingdom Metazoa; phylum Annelida; class Polychaeta; order Sabellida; family Oweniidae; genus Owenia; species Owenia fusiformis. The sequence continues at coordinate 16,622,707 of CAIIXF020000011.1, read as the reverse complement.
ATATTCAGAACACGTTACTTTGCCATTAAAACGACTTTAACTTTTCACCACGAAGAGTGAATGCATTTTTATGTAGGTATTTTCAAAACAAGTTACTTTGCCATAAAAGCGTAACTTTATTGGACTTTAACTTTTCTCCACGAGGAATGCATGAATTTTTTTGTAGGCACTTTCAAAACACGTTACTCTGCTTTAAAAACGTAACTTTATTGGACATTACTTTATCCACGAAGAATGGATTATTTTTTATGTAGGCATTTTCAAAACACGTTACTTTGCCTTAAACACGTAACTTTATTGGACTTTAACTTTTAATCAAGGAGAATGGATGAATTTTTATGTAGGTATTTCCAAAACACGTAACTTTGCCATAAAAGCGTAACTCCATTGAACTTTAACTTTTCTCCACGAAGAATGAATGGATTTTTATGTCGGCATTTTCAAAACACGTTACTTTGCCTTTAAACGTAACTTTATTTGACTTTAAAACTTTTCTCCACGAAGAGTGGATGAATTTTTATGTAGGCATTTTCAAAATACGTTACTTTGCTTTAAAAACGTTATTTTATTAGACTTTATCTTCATCCACGAAGAATGGATGAGTTTTTATGTAGGCATTTTCATAACACGTCACTTGACCTTAAAACGTACGTAACTTTATTGGACTTTAACGTTCTCCATGAAGAATGGATGAATTTTTATGTAACCATTTTCAAAACACGTTACTTTGCCTTAAAAACGTAACTTTATTGGACTTTAACTTTCTCCAAGAAAAATGGATGAATTTTTATGGAGACATTTTCGAAACACGTTATTTTGTCATAAAAATGTAACTTTATTGGTCTTTAACTTTTCTCCACGAAGAATGAATGCATTTTTTATGTAGGCATCTTCAAAACACGTTACTTTGGTTTAAAAACTTTATTGGACTTTAACTTTGTCTACGAAAAATGGATGAGTTTTCATGTAGACATTTTCAATAAAGTTTATGTTCATGTTATTTTAATGTTTATGTTTATGTGATTGAAACGTTGTATAAATAGAACGCAATATTCACACTAGCATAAATTTAATGTCTAGCGTCGTGAAATTCGAACACGATGCGTACTAGCATTCGATTACAGCAATTTTTCGGCGGTGTTCATTGGTCAATCTCAACAGACCACCGTACGTCTGATCACGTGGTTAGATCCCTATGAGCATTCATTATACAAATAAGAACAAAGGAATTTTCAAATTTGAAAAATGCAGAAACATACATGTAAATAACACGGTATATCATAAAAAATGCTGTTATTTGCCGTTGTTGTAGACAAAATGAATAAGCAGAGTCCGGATTATTATGCCAGCATAATGCTCGATCTGGATGATTTCATAAGTGGACAACCATAGCCACATTGTAAGAAGTGAAAAAAACAAAGTACACTGTATGAGGGAAAAGTACCAGTATGGGACTAAACAAAAGTTATAAACTATAACACTTGTCTAAAAGCGTGCAGTGGTTCCAGACGAAGAAAACTAAGGAATAGGTAAAAACACAAACTACAAAAGTACAAATGGTGGTGTCATGCAGCACAACGACAACGGTACGGATATTTTCTATGGTTGGGTTATTCTTTCCGAACAACATTTTTGAAAAAATGCTATACTGTCCCATGTTATTTCCTGGTGCAAAAAAAGTATGAAGGCATGCTTTTTTCAATGTCTTTTTTAGTAATTAAAACCGGGTAGCAGGTGATTGGCAACTCCAAGAAATGCTGAAATCTAAAGAAAAATCATTCAAAATGACCACCTTTACAATTTTCCAAATTTCTACTCCCAAGTTTCTCAATAACAGTGGATTTCCATCGACCACTTACTAAGTTTACTTAGAGAAGACAATATAATGCTACTTTCCTAAAAAAGCAAGGCAATACACACACGTCTTCATACTTTATTTTGTTCCAGAAAATAGCACGGGCAAAAATGTTGTTTGGAAAGAATAACCTAGGGCCAGGGTGCATTTTCTGCATTCCTCAATGGAGTCAAATGTTATTTTTCAGACAAGAATAACTCCTTGCCAACATTGTCTACATCTTCCAGGTTTGCACAAGAGTGCACTAATGTGCCAAGAAAAGCCCTGTGAGAAGATTTGTTTTGTAAATGTATAAAAAGCGAAAAAATTCAGTGAAAAACTTTGAAAACTTTCTGAATTTTTTCACTGAATTTTCTTGTTTTTTATACACTTTTTCAAAACATTTTTCTTACATGTCTTTTCTAGGCACATAAGTGCACTCTTTGTGCAAAACACGAAGATATTGTATTGTATTGTATTGTATAGTTTTGTATTGTTTTGTATTGTATTGTATTTGGTTGACCAATACTTACTCAGTAATGATTCAATTTTAAAGTTCACTTCAAGTACTTAATACTTCAGATCTAAATTTTGAAGGTCTGAAGTCTTCACTGCAAAAATAAGAAATTGGGAGACCATTGTGCAATAATATATGGAAAAGTATAGTCATAATGTACATGAATGACATTTGTATATTTCAGATTTTTTAGTTTTTTGTGCAATAAGCCTGTGCCGTCTTGTAATTTGAAGAATTTCAGCCATGTTAATCTTATTGAAAATAACATGGCAGAGAAACATCCAAATATAAGAGGCCACACACTTTATAAGCCAAACTAGAAGCAATCCAAGATATACAAATATCATTCATGTACATTATGAATATACTTTTCCATATATTATTGCACAATGGTCTCCAAATTTCTTATATTTGCCGTTCTACTGACGAAATGAAGCAGTGAAATGGACTCTACAGTTGTAGATTGAAGGATCTTTTCTTTTGGGTGTATTGTTAATTTCAATTTAAAGGTATTCATGTTAAAATTGTGGGCTTAGTTTCGGGTTTTCTTTCTTTTTAATTGAACCATCGCTGATCTTTTCCTTAAATGTACTTTCAGGTGCATTCCGCTTGCCTTGGAGAGAACAAAAAGAACCACAAAGGGAGAACCACAGAGAATGTACAATTTGTGCTACCTATCTGCAGCATTTGTATCAACATACGTGTACCTCTTGCCTTGGAGAGAACAAAAAGAAACACAAAAGGAAACCCACAGAGAATCTACAATTTGTGCTACCTATCTGCAGCATTTATATCTACATACCATATTGTTAAAGGTACTGTAACACATACTCAGTTCTATCATTTGATGATTTTGCTCTCTAGTTCAGTACGGTTATTCCACAATGACACATTTTTCGATTGTTGAGATTCTAATCCCATTGTTGGCACATGTATGTTTGGCAAACATTTTTTCTCAGAAATACACTAAATGATGACTGCCTTGATTTCACTTAATGTAAAAATGTACCATGAAGCCATGTTTCATTATTTTCACATGTGGTCTGTGATAGTTGCCTGAATCATTCCTACTTCACATTGGGCCAAGTTAAGATGGCAATTGCTTTGAAAAACGAAACGCCACATTTCAATTTATTCTTAAGGAATATACATATACTCCACTACTCCATTCTTCCTACAGAGTTACATCTGCCCAAGCAGTTAGTTGACTTGATATAAATCTTTAATTGATTGAATACTGTTAATTGATTTTCATCATATAACGTGGCTGATAATGCTGATGCCCAGCCACAAGCACATGTGCACTTGTTTACTGTATTCTTTGTATAAATGTATAAATAAATAAAAAAATTAAAAAAATATATATAAATCTTGAGCCAAGAGGGGTACAAGGCTATGACAGATTTACTAGAGTCAATGAAAGGAATGTCTTGGCATTCCCTCCTCCACTTGTATTGGAAGTGACTCAACTGAGTTGCATCCTTGTATTTTTTTTCATTTTCTTATCTTGTATCTTTCAGGTACAACTATGAGAGAGATGCAGCGAACACACCAAGTTAGGGCAACAGCTGGATCAGTCTTTTGACAACTTTGAGCTATTAGGTCCAGTCCACGTAAGCAGTATCATGGGTGAGGGGTCTTCGTGTTCCTGTCACCAAAGCACCAAAGTAAGTACATTTTTTATTCAATTATTACATCAGTTTAGTTCCTCTGTTTTCAGGTTCACTTTCAGCTTGGAGATGAGGAGCCCGATGACCAATGACACAACGGAGACAACAGCTGCGTGCCAACTAGGACTACAACCGACGTTCCTGCTACCTACATGTAAGTTAAGTATTCCTTCCTGGATTTGCATAGGGCCTCCCAGTTTGATATTTACTGGTGGACTTTTGTTGGCCGACCCATATCAATTGGTGGAGGAACTTGGACTCTAAGGTAAAGTGGGAGGGGGGTGGTTGGGTTTCTGGGGGGATAGAGTTCATGTTCCAAAATCAGAGATATGGAAGTCTACTGGTTTATATCAAATTGGGAGAAATAAATTTTAACTTTTGTAATATTCTGTAAATTATTAGCAGTGTAAAGTATAATGTAAAGTTTTATGTAAAGTTTTGTGTAAAATAACAACTACTACAACATGTTTTTATCTATTTGTAGCACAGATGGTGAAGTCTCTGCGAAAAGACGGTCCTGTTGAAATCACATTTTTCTCCACGATGGGACCAGGTCGAGTTTCCAGGACTTACTGTAGATGTCACATTTGACCAGTTTTATCTCTTGCAATCAGTTGCATCCCATTAGCAGGGGGCTACTCCTAGTACTATTCCAGTTTTTCTTGGAGGGGGAGGGGGTGTCAAACAACCAGACAACCAACCAACCGGACATCCAACCGACCTACCATTGACCCAATAGGCTTAATCTATTAACCAACTTACTTACTAACCAACCAACTAACCAACCAGAAAACCACCAGACCACCCAATAGGTTACAACTAACCAACCAATTAACTAATTAATCAACCAACTAACCAACACTCATTCCAACGGACCAAACAACCAACGAACCAGATAACCAAGCTCATGGATCTTCTGCTTAGTATTGCATTGTATTGTATTGTATTGTATTGTATTGTTTTGTTTTGTATTGTATTGTATTGCATTTGGTTGACCAATACTTACTCAGTAATGATTCAATTTTAAAGTTCACTTCAAGTACTTACTACTCAAGATCTATATTTTGAAGGTCTGAAGTCTTGTGTTCATTTTAGCTACAGTTGTAGATTGAAGGGTCTTTTCTTTTGGGTGTAATAATGTTAATTTCAATTTAAAGGTATTCATGTTAAAATTGTGGGCTTAGTTTGGGGGGGGGTTCTTATTGAACCATCGCTGATCTTTTCCTTAAATGTACTTTCAGGTGCATTCCGCTTGCCTTGGAGAGAACAAAAAGAACCACAAAGGGAGAACCACAAAGGGAGAACCACAGAGAATGTACAATTTGTGCTACCTATCTGCAGCATTTGTATCAACATACGTGTACCTCTTGCCTTGGAGAGAACAAAAAGAAACACAAAAGGAAAACCACAGAGAATCTACAATTTGTGCTACCTATCTGCAGCATTTATATCTGCATACCATCTTGTTAAAGGTACTGTAGCACATAATCAGTTCTATCATTTGATGATTTTGCTCTCTAGTTCAGTACGGTTATTCCACAATGACACATTTTTCGATTGTTGAGATTCTAATCCCATTGTTGGCACATGTCTGTTTGGCAAACATTTTTTCTAAGAAATACACTAAATGATGACTGCCTTGATTTCACTTAATGAAAAATGTACCATGAAGCCATGTTTCATTATTTTCACATGTGGTCTGTGATAGTTGCCTGAATCATTCCTACTTCACATTGGGCCAAGTTAAGATGGCAATTGCTTTGAAAAACGAAACGCCGCATTTCAATTTATTCTTAAGGAATATACATATACTCCACTACTCCATTCTCCTACAGAGTTACATCTGCCCAAGCAGTTAGTTGACTTGATGATATAAATCTTGAGCCAAGAGGGGTACAAGGCTATGACCGATTTACTAGAGTCAATGAAAGGAATGTCTTGGCATTCCCTCCTCCACTTGTATTGGAAGTGACTCAACCAAGTTGCATCCTTGTATTTTTCATTTTCTTATCTTGTATCTTTCAGGTACAACTATGAGAGAGATGCAGCGAACACACCAAGTTAGGGCAACAGCTGGATCAGTCTTTCGACAACTTCGAGCTATCAGGTCCAGTCCACGTAAAAAGTATCATGGGCGAGAGGTCTTCGTGTTCCTGTCACCAAAGCACCAAAGTAAGTACATTTTTTATTCAATTATTACATCAGTTTAGTTCCTCTGTTTTCAGGTTCACTTTCAGCTTGGAGATGAGGAGCCCGATGACCAATGACACAACAGAGACAACAGCTGCGTGCCAACTAGGACTACAACCGACGTTCCTGCTACCTAAGTTAAGTATTCCTTCCTGGTTTTGCATAGGGCCTCCCAGTTTGATATTTACTGGTGGACTTTTGTTGGCCGACCCATATTCTTTGGTGGAGAAACTTGGACTCTAAGGTAAAGTGGGAGGGGGGTGGTTGGGTTTCTGGGGGGATAGAGTTCATGTTTCAAAATCAGAGATATGGAAGTCTACCGGTTTATATCAAATTGGGAGAAATAAATTTTAACTTTTGTAATATTCTGTAAATTTTTAGTAGTGTAAATTTAAGTACTGTAAAGTATAATGCAAAGTTTTATTTAAAGTTTTATGTAAAATAACAACTACTACAACATGTTTTTATCTATTTGTAGCACAGATGGTGAAGTCGCTGCGAAACGACGATCCTGTTGAAATCACATTTTTCTTCACGAGGGGACTACATGTAGGTCGAGTTTCCAGGACTTACCATAGATGTTGCATTTTTGCCCGGTTTTATCTCTTGCAATCAGTTGCATCCCATTAGCAGGGGGCTACTCCCAGTACTATTCCAGTTCTACTTTTAATGGGGGAGGCCTCAAGTCACTTCACTTTTTAGTTTGTTTGAGCGGTGGTCTTTTAGATTTTAGCTTGGGTTGCTTAATTCAAGTTTTTGGGAAGGTATTCACTCCATAGTGTGTGTGTTGGGGGGGGGGGGCTACTTCCAGTACCGTTCCAGTTCAATTTCAAGGGGGGTCTCAAGTCACCTTTTTATTGAGTTGGATTTGATGGAGCAATGGGGATCTTTTGATTGTGGATGTGGTTGTTTAATTCAACTTTTTGGGAAGTCATCACTCTAGTTATTTTTTCTTGGGGGTGTCAAACAACCAGACAACCAACCAACCGGACATCCAACCGACCAACCTATGACCCAATAGGCTAAGCTAACCAACCAACTTACTTACTAACCAACCAACTAACCAACCAGACAACAACCAGACCAACCAATAGGTTAAAACTAACCAACAAATTAACTAATTAATCAACCATCTAACCAACACTCCACAAAACGAACCAAACAACCAACGAACCAGACAACCAACGAACCAGACAACCAACGAACCAGATGACCAAGATCATGGATCTAGTGCTTAGTATTGTATTGTATTGTATAGTTTTGTATTGTTTTTTATTGTATTGTTTTTTTGTATTGTATTGTATTTCGTTGACCAATACTTACTCAGCAATGATTCAATTTTAGAGTTCACTTCAAGTACTACTCCAGATCTAAATTTTGAAGGTCTGAAGTCTTGTGTTCATTTTAGCTACAGTTGTAGATTGAAGGGTCTTTTCTTTTGGGTTTTCATGTTAAAATTATGGGCTTAGTTTCGGGGTTTTCTTTCTTTTTAATTGAACCATCGCTGATCTTTTCCTTAAATGTACTTTCAGGTGCAGTCTTCTTGCCTTGGAAAGAAAAAAAAGAACTACAAAGGGAAGACCACAGAGAATCAACAATTTGTGCTACCTATCTGCAGCATTAGTATCTACATACCTCTTGCCTTGGAGAGAACAAAAAGAAACACAAATGGAAAACCACAGAGAATCTACAATTTGTGCTACCTATCTGCAGCATTTATATCTGCATACCATCTTCTTAAAGGTACTGTAACACATACTCAGTTCTATCATTTGATGATTTTGCTCTCTGGTTCATTACGGTTATTCCACAATGACACATTTTTCAATTGTTGGGATTCTAATCCCATTGTTGGCACATGTATGTTTGGCAAACATTTTTTCTAAGAAATACACTAAATGATGACTGCCTTGATTTCACTTAATGTACAAATGTACCATGAAGTCATGTTTCATTATTTTCACATGTGGTCTGTGATAGTTGCCTGAATCATTCCTACTTCACATTGGGCCAAGTCAAGATGGCAACTTCTTTGAAAAACGAAACACCACATTTCAATTTAGTCTTAAAGAATATACATATACTCCACTATTCCATTCTTCCTACAGAGTTACATCTGCCCAAGCAGTTAGTTGACTTGATGATATAAATCTTGAGCCGGGAGGGGTACAAGGCTATGACAAATTTACGAGAGTCAATGAAAGGAATGTCTTGGCATTCCATCCTCCGCTTGTATTTGAAGTGACTCGATCAGTTGCATCCTTGTATTTTTCATTTTCTTATCTTGTATCTTTCAGGTACAACTATGAGAGAGATGCAGCGAACACACTAAGTTAGGGCGACAGCTGGATCAGTCTTTCGACAACTTTGAGCCATCAGGTCCAGTCCACGTAAACAGTATCATGGGCGAGAGGTGTTCGTGTTCGTGTCACCAAAGTAAGTACTTTTTTTATTCAATTATTACATCAGTTTAGTTCCTCTGTTTTCAGGTTCACTTTGAGCTTGGAGATGAGGAGCCCGATGACCAACGACACAACGGAGACAACAGCTGTGTGCCAACTAGGACTACAACCGACGTTCCTGCTACCTAAGTTAAGTATTCCTTCCTGGTTTTGCATAGGGATAGGGGCGCCTCCCAGTTTGATATTTACTGGTGGACTTTTGTTGGCCGACCCATATTCTTTGGTGGAGAAACTTGGACTCTGAGGTAAAGTGGGAGGGGGGTGGTTGGGTTTCTTGGGGGATAGAGTTCATGTTTCAAAATCAGAGATATGGAAGTCTACCGGTTTATATCAAATTGGGAGAAATAAATTTTAACTTTTGTAATATCCTGTAAATTTTTAGTAGTGTAAATTTAAGTAGTGTAAAGTATAATGCAAAGTTTTATGTAAAGTTTTATGTAAAATAACAACTACTACAACATGTTTTTATCTATTTGTAGCACAGATGGTGAAGTCCCTGCGAAATGACGATCCTGTTGAAATCACATTTTTCTTCACGAGGGGAAATGTATTCACTCCATAGTGTGTGTGTTGGGAGGGGGGGCTACTTCCAGTACCGTTAAAGTTTAATTTCATGGGGGGGGGTCTCAAGTCACCGTTTTATTACGTTGGATTTGATGGAGCAATGGGGATCTTTTGATTTTGGATGTAGTTGTTTAATTCAAGTTTTTGGGAAGTCATCATTCCAGTTATTTTTTTCTTGGGGGTGTCAAACAACCAGACAACCAACCAACCGGACATCCAACTGACCAACCAATGACCCAATAGGCTTAATCTAACCAACCAACTTACATACTAACCAACCAACTAACCAACCAGACAACCACCAGACCACCCAATAGGTTAAAACTAACCAACAAATTAACTAAATAATCAACCATCTAACCAACACTCCACCCAACAAACCAAACAACCAACGAACCAGACAACCAACGAACCAGATGACCAAGATCATCGATCTAGTGCTTAGTATTGTATTGTATTGTATTGTATTGTTTTGTATTGTTTTGTATTGTATTGTATTTCGTTGACCAATACTTACTCAGCAATGATTCAATTTTAAAGTTCACTTCAAGTACTACTCCAGATCTAGATTTTGAAGGTCTGAAGTCATGTGTTCATTTTAGCTACAGTTGTAGATTGAAGGGTCTTTTCTTTTTGGGTTTTCATGTTAAAATTGTGGGCTTAGTTTCGGGGTTTTCTTTCTTTTTAATTGAACCATCGCTGATCTTATCCTTAAATGTACTTTCAGGTGCAGTCTTCTTGCCTTGGAGAGAACAAAAAGAACCACAAAGGGAAAACCACAGATAATCTACAATTTGTGCTACCTATCTGCAGCATTTGTATCTACATACATCTTACCTTGGAGAGAACAAAAAGAAACACAAAAGAAAAACCACAGAGAATCTACAATTTGTGTTACCTATCTGCAGCATTTATATCTACATACCATCTTGTTAAAGGTACTGTAACACATAATCAGTTCTATCATTTGATGATTTTGCTCTCTGGTTCATTACGGTTATTCCACAATGACACATTTTTCAATTGTTGGGATTCTAATCCCATTGTTGGCACATGTATGTTTGGCAAACATTTTTTCTAAGAAATACACTAAATGATGACTGCCTTGATTTCACTTAATGTACAAATGTACCATGAAGTCATGTTTCATTATTTTCACATGTGGTCTGTGATAGTTGCCTGAATCATTCCTACTTCACATTGGGCCAAGTCAAGATTGCAACTGCTTTGAAAAACGAAACACCACATTTCAATTTAGTCTTAAAGAATATACATATACTCCACTATTCCATTCTTCCTACATAGTTACATCTGCTCAAGCAGTTAGTTGACTTGTAATATAAATCTTGAGCCGGGAGGGGTACAAGGCTATGAGAGTCAATGAAAGGAATGTCTTGGCATTCCCTCCTCCGCTTGTATTGGAAGTGACTCGATCAAGTTGCATCCTTGTATTTTTCATTTTCTTATATTGTATCTTTTAGGTACAACTATGAGAGATGCAGCGAACACACTAAGTAAGAGCGACAGCTGGATCAGACTTTCGACAACTTTGAGCCATCAGGTCCAGTCGACATGGACAGTATCATGGGTGAAAGGTGTTCGTGTTCCTGTCACCAAAGCACAAAAGTAAGTACATTTTTTTTATTCAATTATTACATCAGTTTAGTTCCTCTGTTTTCAGGTTCACTTTCAGCTTGGAGATGAGGAGCCCGATGACCAACGACACAACGGAGACAACAGCTGCATGCCAACTAGGACTACAACCGACGTTCCTGCTACCTAAGTTAAGTATTCCTTCCTGGTTTTGCATAGGGATAAGGGCGCCTCCCAGTTTGATATTTACTGGTGGACTTTTGTTGGCCGACCCATATTCTTTGGTGGAGAAACTTGGACTCTAAGGTAAAGTGGGAGGGGGGTGGTTGGTTTTTTGGGGGGATAGAGTTCATGTTTCAAAATCAGAGATATGGAAGTCTACTGGTTTATATCAAATTGGGAGAAATAAATTTTAACTTTTGTAATATTCTGTAAATTTTTAGTAGTGTAAATTTAAGTACTGTAAAGTATAATGCAAAGTTTTATTTAAAGTTTTATGTAAAATAACAACTACTACATAATGTTTTTATCTATTTGTAGCACAGATGGTGAAGTCCCTGCGAAACGACGATCCTGTTGAAATCACATTTTTCTTCACGAGGGGACTAGGTCGAGTTTCCAGGACTTACCATAGATGTCGCATTTTTGCCCAGTTTTATCTTTTGCAATCAGTTGCATCCCATTAGCAGGGGGCTACTCCCATTTCTATTCCAGTTTTTCTTGGGGGGGGGAGTGTCATACAACCAGACCAACCACCCAACCGGACTTCCAACCGACCAACCAATGACCCAATAGGCTCTTAATCTTTTAACCAACTTACTTACTAACCAACCAACTAACCAACCAGACAACCACCAGACCACAGAATAGGTTAAAAATAACCAACCAATTAATCAACCAACTAACCAACACTCCATCCAACGGACCAAATAACCAACAAACCAGACAACCAACGAACCAGATGACCAAGATCATGGATGTATTGTATTGTATTGTATAATTGTATTGTATTTTATTGTATTGTATTGTATAGTTTTGTATTGTTTTGTATTGTATTGTTTTGTTTTGTATTGTATTGTATTTGGTTGACCAATACTTACTCAGTAATGATTCAATTTTAAAGTTCACTTCAAGTACTTACTACTCCAGATCTATATTTTGAAGGTCTGAAGTCTTGTGTTCATTTTAGCTACAGTTGTAGATTGAAGGGTCTTTTCTTTTGGGTGTAGTGTTAATTTCAATTTAAAGGTATTCATGTTAAAATTGTGGGCTTAGTTTCGGGGTTTTCTTTCTTTTTAATTGAACCGTCGCTGATCTTTTCCTTAAATGTACTTTCAGGTGCATTCCTCTTGCCTTGGAGAGAACAAAAAGAACCACAAAAGGGAGAATCACAGAGAATCTACAATTTGTGCTACCTATCTGCACCATTTGTATCTACATACCTGTTGCCTTAGCTTGGAGAAAACAAAAAGAAACACAAAAGGAAAACCACAGAGAATCTACAATTTGTGCTACCTATCTGCAGCATTTATATCTGCATACCATCTTCTTAAAGGTACTGTAACACATAATCAGTTCTATCATTTGATGATTTTGCTCTCTGGTTCATTACGGTTATTCCACAATGACACATTTTTCAATTGTTCAGATTCTAATCCCATTGTTGGCACATGTATGTCTGGCAAACATTTTTTCTAAGAAATACACTGAATGATGACTGACTGCCTGACTGCCTGTATTAATAATTTGATATGTTTTACTCTCACTGCCTGCCATACTTCATACTCTACATATGACATATACATAAAAATAAATATAAAGAACTACCAATTGTTGCACTGAATTTTTCAAGTTTAACAAATTGATGTAAATATATGTTGGTGTAACTTATTGTTTCAGGTGCTAAGTTCATCTGTAGTCCACTACATGGAGCTACAAGACAGAGCAGGATACGTGTCCACCACGAGTTCATCAGATTAAATTGATAATGCGTTTGATGCACTCAAAAACATACACGAGTGATGATGAAAAGTAAACCCTTCTACGAGCCTTATTACAGAGGCCGAGCCTCTGACAGGAAATTGGAGGTAATTGATTTGCTTTTATTCCATTTCTGAATATTTCAGTTGAACTCATTTTTGTGTTTATACACTGCATTTACAGATCTGTACTGATAACTATTCACTTTATCTAATGATACATTGTAGCTTTGTATGGCTTTGCAAATTATCCATGGTGAACTTTGAGAATATAAAAATATGATCTATGGAAAAATACATACAAGTAATAAATACAAGTAATAAATCTGTAATATTTTGCTATTTAACTTTGTTCTAGTGGCTGACTCTAGAGTTCTTAGCCTGCTTGGCAGTTGGAGTGAAGAAGTTCAAGCTATTCCTAATCTTTCTAAAGGGGAAAAGAACAAATTACCAGTAACCCTCGGTTGGGCGACATTGGAAGGATGGAAGATTGCAGGTAAGGTGTTGCATTGATCAAGTGGTTAATTTATTAAATATGCAGTAAATATAAAGTTAATATAAAGATCAATTGGTTTTATGTGTGTGTTTTATGGGAGTTAATCAGTTATAAAGATGTTATACTATTTTTGTTATGATAACAGAAGAACCTGCTGAGTGGAACACAAGTGTAACAGTGTTTTTAAAGTCCCACTGCCTATTTATTCCATGATTGTTAATATCCACTTACATAGTTTCTACAGTTCTACTATACTCATTCTTTCTGAATTAATAGAATTGAATTATTTATTATTCTTTCAGTGCGTTCATTGGTGGTAATAGTGGCAATAATTTTCGAACAGCCGGGAGTACAATATATTCTGAGTGAGGGACTCCTCTGCCAGAATAGGGTGGAGCAACATTTTTCACTCCACAGAAGGGCTGGTGGTCCAAACAATGCACCAAATGTTGCAGATTTCATAAACAATGAACTTGTATATCAGGTTGCGATGGTGAATGCTGCACCTAATATGTAGGGCGTTTTATAAGGAGAGTTAACCACAATTTCGTTGTTGACAATACATGACTACCAAAACAAAGATGACTTAAGTGGAGAATTTAGAACTGGAACATTTATCACAACTGTAAACTACATGATCATTTCTTGTAAATATGTCACTCAAAGGTTAAGTAAAGTGAGACCTTCATCAAACGCTCTCTATTATTGATACTTTTTTATACTTTTTTGCTTACGATGGTAACATGCAGAGTCCTACGAGTCTCTCATCATATGAAAGCATTTCGTATTCTGATCAAAACATCAATGAAGACCTGGAAAATCAAATGGGTAGTTATGGACTATAATAAATCTAAAAACAACTGAACAGATCCTAGAGTAGCCCTGCTGAGTTGAACAGGAACATATATTTAACATTGATTCCACTGGTGATCCGCTGTTTCGGTAACAAAATGTCGGAACGTCGAAGGTACGATTTTTATTTTTTCCATAAACGGTTTGGGTTAAAAGTCCAGATCTCAACTGTTTTTCGAAAAACCGTTTCTGTAACTTAAGTGAGGAGTTAAATCGACGATTCGGTTGTCTTCTGAACTATTTGTTCGCAAATATGTATATTTTCTTAAACATATGATACTGATACACGTTTGTGATAAAAAATGTTCTACCTACAACGTGTGAAATAAGGAAAAAAAGAAAAATAGTACCTTCGATGTTCCGACATTTTGTTACCGAAACGGTTCCAGTGTAATTGAGTGGATCATCAGTGAATTTTGAAAAATGTATTTCATTAGATTATAGATGATCGTGATCTTCTCTATGAAGGTATAGCCAGGAACATGTAAATATTAGAATCATTTACCAGGTTATGCAATCATACAATGTAGATAAAATAGATTTTTATCAATATACTAAATACTACCTTATGTAAAAGAACAAATTTTCAAGAGGAACTCAATTGCAAATGGCATCATAAAAAGTGTAAATAATGATAATGTTTATGCATATATTTAGTAATGTTTGTCTCTGAAGAAATAAATTGCAATCGAATTATTTATTTTGTTAGTTTTTCTTACTGTTAGGTGAATAATGCAAGATGGAAAAAGATCAAGATCAATGCACCATTCAAATCTTTGTGTACGGCAACCCCCCCCCCCATCCAGGGTGGGGATTTTGGCGTAACATTATGGCATGCTTTGACTCAAGATGGAGAATTTAACAGGCCAACATTTTTTGTTCCTGATGGAGGGGGCCTCGAACAAAGATTCAAATGGTGCATTTATCATTAACCAGTACTTGGTTTGTCAATTTTGATATGTACATGTAATTGGTAACTATAGAGGTCTGTGATAGATTAAATGCCTTATAATTTAAAACCTTCATCTGCTGAGGCCCGGGAGCTGAGGGGTGGACAAAAATCTTGACAAACACTATTTTCATTCACTCCCGACTATAAAAACTTAACAAGGCCTTTAGGAAATTACGTGAATATCGAGAGAGGAGGTATTTTGGGTAATGTCTTTGCCCTTAGCAAAACCGCATGCATGCAAAGTCCATGCGACGTACCCATGCAACACACATGCAGCAAAATTAAAACTCATTTATAAAAAACATGCAAAGTCCATTCAAATCCATGCAAAGTCCATTCATCATCCACTCAAACCAATGCAAAGTCCATGCGGCATCCATTCAAATCCATGCAAAGCACGTTAATCCACATGCAAAGTCCATGCAGGCTGCGAGAAACATTCCATGCAATGTCCATGCAAAATTGCATGCATCTGCATGTGTTTACATTTAAACAAGGCAATCCACATGCAATTTTGCATGGTCTTGCATGGTCCATGCACCATCCATTCAAATCCATACAAAGTGCATGCGGCATCTATTCAAATCCATACAAAGTGCATGCGGCATCTATTCAAATCCATGCAAAGTCCATCCGGCATCCATTCAAATCCATGCAAAGCACGTAAATCCACATGCAAAGTTCATGCAGGCTGCGAGAAATATTGTTATTGAGGGACACGCACGGTCCGTGCAAAATTGAATGCATTTTCATGGTTTTCTATCAATCCCCATTCAATTTTGCATGGATTTACATGGCCAAAATTTGTTTATCATTTTGGTCACATGAATTCCGTGAATGACATCACTGATTTTCCGGGAGAGAAACCTATAGCGCAATGTATAAATCTGAGAATGCTCATTCAGGTGAGTCACAGCTTTCTTGCGAAAATGACTGAATGGGGGACATCGGGTGCTTGTGATATCGGGCGGGTTTTCAATCCTACCTTATAACGATAAAGATAATCCCTCACAAACTAGTTGAAGATTTAGGAATTCTCTATGATCAAGTAATCTTGCCTGTTTTATAATTTTGACCATCCAGATATGGACCTACTGCCAGAAGACTCACAGTTATTCATGATAATGAAGGACCCTCTGGGTTCAGCAGTATTTATCTTCATAATCATTACAAAATACCTTATATTTTTACTGTTACTTGTACAATTGATCCAGAGACATAAAAAACACATAACACATTTATGCTTGTCCATTTTGACTGTCTGAATAGTGAATAGAAATCAAAGGCCTAAATTCATAAATAAAATAAAATTTGCCTATCTAAACTGAAATAACAACAGCAATACTTGCATTTAAAGATATGCTAGGCAGATAAGTAGGTCAGTATTACATAATCATGAAATGAATAAGTCTGAAAATACAATTAGTCAGAATGTACTAAAACCTGCTTGAAACTGAAAAACATTGCATGCTCTATTCCACACAATTTGGAGGCTCTTGAAATTCACAGTAACAATGAATAAGTGCCTGTATATAATCATTGCATAGAAAACACTTCATGTAGTGTTTATCAGATGTATTGAGTTGACCAAAATACTCATTTGTTTACTATAGACTGGACTACATACTGGCACCCTAACATATATGTTACAGTACATATTGTAGAATTAGCCCATAAGAGCTTTGCAAAATCAACATCTTATACAATCAACGTAAAAGACGGCTTGCCCAACCTTACAGGCAAACTAGTATAGACAAATTTGAAGATAAGACTGATATTGTCACATTGAATTATGATAATAAGTAAAAAATATTTTTGTAATATTTTGCACCGGTATAACCAGTCCCAGTAGAATAAAACACAGGTTTACCCTAAATTGTAGAAACATGAATATGTTTCGTATAATTAATTAATTTATGTATCCCAAGGATTTCACCTGTTCCCTTCCTGCCCAAACCTTATTTTATTTTTGATTTCTTACAATAAAGTAAACTACTCTTTTTGACATCTTATCATTTTTTATTTCCACATAATATTGACGTGAGAACTCAAATGATCACACTGAAATATGTATTCCAGCAGGCCTAGGAAAATATGGCTAGAAAAAGATGCTACACTTCTACAGGTGGACAAGTTATTCCCCCTGAAAAGTATTTTAAGGGTCAGATCACTAAATTCATGATTGTGTTGAAAAGCTGTTGAAAATGATTGTGTTGAAGAAATCATATTACTTATTACGAGTGATTATTTAGCATGTTACTGAATATCTCATCAAGTGACCTAAACTACAGCAGCTAAAATAAGCATATCGAAATATTATATATAATGCAGTATGATTCGGAGAAGGGGATTATACAGTTATAAGGGATTAGCAATTTATTTATTATCTTACAATTTAGCTCAATTCTTGAATTTGAAGATCTATTGCCATATTGTTAAAAATGCATTATAATCGATCGATCTGATGGTAAGAACTAGTATGTGATATGATCGATTTTACCTTTTTGTCGTCATTGCTGAGGAATACAATAATACCATTCCAATTAATGACAATAATACCATTCCAATTAATGATAGTTCACTTATTGTATTACTTGTGCTTGATACACATGCTGGAAGATATGCTTTTAAAATTAGTAAACCATTACCAAAACTATGGTTACCCTGTAGTAGTGAGAGGCACATTAAAAATGAATATCACCCCCTTCAATCTATATTCTTTTTCTATATTTTGCGTAACCAGGATGGTGAATTTTCTTCATTTTTCTTCAAACATTTCGCCTTACCAATATTTATTATATCTGTCAATTTCAAGAAAATCGCACCGCTACGTTTGAAAATAATTCAAATTGTGTTGTTTTTCCCATTGAGCTCCATTATAAAAATGGAATTTTCAAACTTAATATTTTGAAATTCTACGTGGTGAAAAGTTGCATATTGAGTAGTTAGTTAATGTTATGGTGTTAAAAATTGAAAACAAAAAGGAATAAAGAAAAAATGCCACAGAGAAGTCTCAATAGAGTCTCTTTAACCTCTCACAAAATAGACATGCAGAATGTCCAAGTTTGTCAGTAACTTCTGAATCTATATTTGATTGGTCATTTTCAAACTATTGTTCTAAAATTATAAAAATTACCTGAATCTCTCACAGCTGAACATTCCTTGTCAGCCATATTTCTTTTGCTTTAAAAAGCGGGAATCGTAAACCGATCATTGATGACCATGCAAATACCATGCAGTATTGCATGGACTTGCATGGATATACCAATCCCCTAGAGTATTTTATACAAGCAGCCTGCATGGTCATTGCATGGTGTTTGCATGTATGCAGATACCATGCAAAGTCCATGCGCGTTGCATGTGTTTTGCATGGTGATTGCATGGATAAGATCATTAGTCCTGTGAGTTTTGGAGTTTATCGTTTCGAAATAAGACCAAAACTCACGATTCAAATGTTGAATGAAACAAAACGGCTTTAGTTTTTAGTACGTACTGAGCTTCATTGGCTTTTTGTCTCTGTCTAATGCCTGTACCCAATATAAACTAGAATTCCAAAGGACGATTCTCGGTTTGGAGAACGAAGTTCATCAATCTAAATGAGCATTATCCTTGCTTCGGACAAATTTGATTTTTTTTACATAATATAGATTTGAATGTCTTCTTTTGAATAGTCATAATTTAATTTGGGTAATATTTCTAGGTTTTTCGCAAAAAAATATTAGCGCAGTACACTGATGAACTTTTTCCCCCAAATCGAGACTTGTATTTTATCGAATCGGTCTAATTGAGCGTTATCCCTGCTTCAGACCAATTTGTTATTTTAACATCTTGTAGATTTAATAGTCCTCTTTTGAATATTCATAGTTTAATTTGGGTAATATTTCTATATTTTTCATAAAAAAATTATTAGCCAAGGAGACTGTTCTCCAAACCGAGAATCGTCCTTTTATATTATTGTAACATTCCCTCAACTCATTGTGGTAACATGATTAGAAGATAATGTTTGCTTTGGGTTTAAATCATGAATTTCATTCTGACACGCCTAAGCAAAAAATTTATTTTGTTATACAAAGCCTATCCAGAACTTGGGCAATATCAAAACAATAAAAATTGTCTTTATAAGGAATATATCAAACGATATATTCACTCTTTGTGGCGGAGTACGCGGCAACGACACTCCATTTTTGGAGCACCTCGGGAGCCATATGGCCTTTTAAACTGACCCGTTTTACATATAAAAAAGTACACGTACATTATATATAGCTGCGCCGTGTACATACAACGCAAGTAATATCATAAACATCAGATAGAGAAAATGCAATCGAAGCTAATATAACTAAATGCATTTTTATTCTATGTAAATCAGTGTTTACTTTATATATGTTCATTTTTATTAGAAGTTGTTCACCGAACACCAGTTGGCGTTCCATTCAAATACGTTGACGTAGCCACAGCGGCCCATATGATTGCTCGAAGTATATGGCTTGCTCCCTCCCATTGTTCCACCACACGACGAATCTTGATATATGTCACCCTCCCACCCCTCTCCATTGGTTACGTAGCCCTTCACCTCAAACCAGCCGCCCTCTGCCTTGGAGCAGTCCATCTGTACGTCAATCATCCAATAATGATCGCCATAACTGGAAAATCATTTTCAAGATTTATCTGTATAATTAAAAACCAGAACTGCCTTGTGGGAGATTAAGTCACATTTGCATTGCGATGACCGCCCGGTGGCCGTAGCTTCACAAAACTGATATAAAAAATTTACATCGTACTGCTTATCCCTATGTTGTATGCAGCTTATTTCTCTGATGGATTTTGGAAGCTACGTCCGCCGCACAGTTGAGAAAGAGTCGAAGGCAAATATACAAAGCCGGCTTTTAAAGCCGGCTTTTAAAGCCGGCTTCTACAGTACATCAGAAGCCGGCTTCTGGCGTCACCAAGAAGCCGGCTTTTAAAAACCGGCTTCGAATGACTTACAGAAGCCGGCTTCTGCAGTTACCAAGAAGCCAGTTTTAAAAGCCAGATTCTCTCTCTCAATCATTTTGTTGTGCATTATGCATCTTATTCTCGTATAATTAGCATGGAAATGAGAAAAAGAATGAAAATAAGTAAAATTGTAACATATTGCAAGATTTTTTGCAAAAAGTAATTTCAAACCAAAACTATGGGGGAAATTTAATTCTAAGTAAAAATATCGATGAATTAAATCATGTTCGTTAAATAAGAGTAGATTATGCATTGCATTTCTGTTTGATAAAAACGCATCGCTCATTTTACAAAACTGGCTCCAACTTGGAGCCAGTTTGCAAATCAGCTCGCTCCATCTTACACAAGCTATGCAGGGGCAATCTAGCGACTGGGAATCACGGGATACTGTTTCATGATAATTGTTATGTGCATTATGCATCTTATTCTCGTATAATTTGCATGAAAATGAGAAAAAACTGAAAAATACGTAAAATTATTACATATTTCAAGATTTTTTGGAAAAAGTCATTTCAAGCCAAAACTATGACTGTAAATTGAATTCTAAGCAGAGATATCGATAAATAAGATCACATTCATTAAATCAGATGAGATTATACATTGCATTTCCGTTAAATAAAAACGCACCGCTCACTTTTCAAAACTGGCTCCAACTTGGAGCCAGTTTGCAAATCAGCTCGCCCCACATGACAAATGCTATGTAGGTACAATCTGGTAACTGGGGATCACGCAATACTATCTCACGATTATTTTTATGTGCATAATGCATTTTATTCTCGTATAATTTGCATGAAAATGGGAAAAAAATGAAAAATACATAAAATTGTAATATATTTAAAGATTTTTTGCAAAAAGTCATTTCAAGCCAAGACTATGAGAGAAAAATCAATTCTAAGTAAACATATCGATGAATTAGATCATGTTCACCAAATCATAACAGATTATGCATTGCATTTCCGTGTAATAAAAACGCACCGCTCATTTTACAAAACTGGCTCCAACTTGGAGCCAGTTTACAAATCAGCTCGCTCCATCTTACACAAGCTATGTAGGGACAATCTAGCAACTGGGAATCACGGGATACTGTCCCACGATCATTTCTATGTGCATTGTGCATCTTATTCTCGTATAATTTGCATGAAAATGAGAAAAAACTGAAAAATACGTAAAATTGTAACTTATTTCAAGATTTTTTGCAAAAAGTCATTTCAAGCCAAAACTATGAGAGAAAATTCATTTCTAAGTAAAAATATCGATGAATTAGATCATGTTCACTAAATCAGAACAGATTATGCATTGCTTTTCCGTTTAATAAAAACGCACCGCTCATTTTTCAAAACTGGCTCCAACTTGGAGCCAGTTAACAAATCAGCTCGCTCCATCTTACACAAGCTATGTAGGGGCAATCTAGCAACTGGGAATCACGGGATACTGTATCACGATCATTTCTATGTGCATTATGCATCTTATTCTCGTATAATTGGCCTGAAAATGAGAAAAAAACTGAAAAATACGTAAAATTGTAACTTATTTCAAGATTTTTTGCAAAAAGTCATTTCAAGCCAAAGTTACAATTTTACGTATTTTTCAGTTTTTTTCTCATTTTCATGCAAATCATACGAGAATAAGATGCATAATGCACATAGAAATGATCGTGACACAGTATCCCGTGAATCCCAGTTGCTAAATTGTCCCTACATAGCTTGTGTAAGATGGAGCGAGCTGATTTGTAAACTGGCTCCAAGTTGGAGACAGTTTTGAAAAATGAGCGGTGCGATTTTATTAAACGGAAATGCAATGCATAATCTGTTCTGATTTAGTGAACGTGATCTAATTCATCGATATTTTTACTTAGAAATGAATTTTTTCTCATAGTTTTGGCTTAAAATGACTTTTTGCAAAAAATCTTGAAATAAGTTACAATTTAACGTATTTTTCAGTTTTTTCTCATTTTCAGGCCAATTATACGAGAATAAGATGCATAATTCACATAAAAATAATCGGGAGACAGTATCCCGTGATTCCCAGTTGCTAGATTGCCCTTACATAGCTTGTGTAAGATGGAGCGAGCTGATTTGTAAACTGGCTCCAAGTTGAAGCCAGTTTTGAAAAATGAGCGCTGCGTTTTTATTTAACGGAAATGCAATGCATAATCTGTTCTGATTTGGTGAACGTGATCTTATTCATCGATATTTTTACTTAGAAATGAACTTTCTCTCATAGTTTTGGCTTGAAATGACTTTTTGCAAAAATCTTGAAATAAGTTACAATTTTACGTATTTTTCAGTTTTTTCTCATTTTCATGCAAATTATACGAGAATAAGATGCATAATGCACATAGAAATGATCGTGAGACAGTACCTCGTGATTCCCAGTTGCTAGATTGTCCCTACATAGCTTGTGTAAGATGGAGCGAGCTGATTTGTAAACTGGCTCCAAGTTGGAGCCAGTTTTGAAAAATGAGCGGTGCGTTTTTATTTAACGGTAATGCAATGCATAATCTGTTCTGATTTAGTAAACGTGATCTAATTCATCGATATTTTTACTTAGAAATGAATTTTCTCTCATAGTTTTGGCTTGAAATGACTTTTTGCAAAAATTCTTGAAATAAGTTACAATTTAACGCATTTTTCAGTTTTTTCTCATTTTCATGCAAATTATACGAGAATAAGATGCATAATTCACATAAAAATAATCGGGAGACAGTATCCCGTGATTCCCAGTTGCTAGATTGCCCCTACATAGCTTGTGTAAGATGGAGCGAGCTGATTTGTAAACTGGCTCCAAGTTGGAGCCAGTTTTGAAAAATGAGCGCTGCGTTTTTATTTAACGGAAATGCAATGCATTACCTGTTCTGATTTGGTGAACGTGATCTAATTCATCGATATTTTTACTTAGAAATGAACTTTCTCTCATAGTTTTGGCTTGAAATGACTTTTTGCAAAAAATCTTGAAATAAGTTACAATTTTACGTATTTTTCAGTTTTTTCTCATTTTCATGCAAATTATACGAGAATAAGATGCATAATGCACATAGAAATGATCGTGAGACAGTGTCTCGTGATTCCCAGTTGCTAGATTGTCCCTACATAGCTTGTGTAAGATGGAGCGAGCTGATTTGTAAACTGGCTCCAAGCTGGAGCCAGTTTTGAAAAATGAGCGGTGCGTTTTTATTTAACGGTAATGCAATGCATAATCTGTTCTGATTTAGTGAACGTGATCTAATTCATCGATATTTTTACTTAGACTTCAATTTTCTCTGATAGTTTTGACTTGAAATGACTTTTTGCAAGAAATCTTAAATTATGTTATAATTTTACATATTTTTCAGTTTTTCCTTATTTTCATGCAGATTATAAGAGAATAAGATGCATAATCCACATCAAAATGATCAGGAGACAGTATCTCGTGATTCCCAGTGGCTAGATTGTCCGTTTATAGCTTGTGTTTAATGGTGCGAGCTGATTTGAAAACTGGCTCCAAATTGGAGCCAGTTTTGAAAAACGAGCGGTGCGTTTTTATTAAACAGAAATACAATGCATAATATTTTGGAATTGATGAACGTGATCAAATTCATCGATATCCATGCTTAGAATTAAATTTACCCGTATAGTTTTGCAAAAATATGACAATATAAACTATATTCAAAAGCCATCTTCTGCAGTACGTCAGTAAGTAAAAAGCCAGTTTTAAAAGCCGGCTTCTTGGCGACTCCAAAAGCCGGCTTCTGTTGTCCTTCAGAAGCCGGTTTTTAAAAGCCGGCTTTTTGTTGACTGTAGAAGCCGGCTTCTGTAGTACGTAAGAAGCCAGTTTGTAAAATCCGGCTTCTTGGTGACTCCAGAAGCCGGCTTCTGTTGTCCTTCAGAAGCCGGCTTTTAAAAGCCGGCTTCTTGGTGACTCCAGAAGCCGGCTTCTGTAGTACGTAAGAAGCCAGTTTGTAAAAGCGGTTTTTGCCTTCGAGTACTTCTGGCACAGTTACCGTAGATACGTTTCAAGTTAAAGGACGTCAGCTCCACAGATGCCTTATCTTATTTTGTCACGATTGATCGATTAAACAAGTTAACAGATAGTAATTGTCCTAAATAATGCTTCGGGTACATTTTATCTACGGCAATTGCAGGAAGGCCGTAGCTTCCCAAATTCGAAAGATATATGCAGCATAAAATATAGGGATAGATTTTCTATAGTAGATTTTTGTGAAGCTACGACCGCCGTACAACAGCCGTAGAGCAAATATGACTGATACGTGAGATGCCCACTTACACATTAAGTGGCTGGTAGCCAGAGCTACCACTTGAGCTTGAGGTCCAGGCTGCTGGTGTGCCGTCGGCCGTCTGGCCATTGTATGTGCCCTGGCCGGACTCGGCGCCGTGCCAGTCCAGGTAGTTGTCTCCCACTCTCCATGCGTTTATCTTGTCGTAATGAGATGACGTGCCGAGGCTATTGTGACTCATAGGAATCGCACAATCGCTCGAGCTTGCTGGCCCATTTGAAGGACATCCTAAAATGATAAAGGATGAGTTGATGGGGTAGATCCAAAACTAAAACATTCATGTACATTTAGACTTACCAATAAGAGGAAAGTGCATAAAACTTAATTGTTACACCAATTGCTGAATTCATTTTCGTATTCTGTGAAAATTTCAAATAAGAAATCACAAAACTTTTGATTTTTGAGGATTTTCTCAGAACTTATTGATCAACCTGGTACATCTGGTATTTAAAGAGAATACCCGGTACATGTGGGCGTAGCCAGGCATGTGGCAGACGAGGCAATTGCCTAGCCTAAGTTACAGAAAAATATTAATTCAGACTTTTTTCAATTGAAAAAATCTTTTAGATCCCATCTACGCCATTATACAATCCTTAATTGCTGAATCTAAAGTCGTACCCCAATCAGGAGCTTTGACTACCATGATCCTCAATCCTTTATAGTCTAGATTATTTCCTACGCCCTTAGAACATGTACAATTGAACTTCTTCATTTGATACTCACTCTGTTTTACTTCACTATCGAGTCCCCCTCTTAAAAACATATCTTGTCCGTAACTAGTTTTTTTCTTGAGCATGAAGACTGTTCTTCGAAATTTACTTATATCTCCCCTGGTTGTCACACTGACAGGCGAATCTGTCACTACACCACCGTCACCACCGCTACCTTTTCCTACCTTTGAATCTAAGCAGAAGCAGATAAAGAAAAGCAAAGCCTTTATGAATAAGTCATCCGAAATGAGTCAAATAGGCTTGTATTCGCGAATGTAACTTTGACCAACTAATTTAAATATATGAATGGAATATATAGTGGCAGGTATGAGTTGCCCATAAAATAGTAAGTTAATCCGGGAGTCGAGAGCCGAAAGTTTCATTCGCGAATATACAAGTTAAGAAGAAAAATTTGTCT
Organism: Owenia fusiformis; assembly: GCA_903813345.2. Lineage (NCBI taxonomy): Eukaryota > Metazoa > Annelida > Polychaeta > Sabellida > Oweniidae > Owenia > Owenia fusiformis. The sequence goes on along the minus strand of CAIIXF020000011.1, from coordinate 16,597,205 downwards.
TATGATAATAAATATGTTTTACATGGTGTCTCACATCTAATGAGACGTTTCAGGACAACCAAAAACCACAATCGCTATGCGTCACAACACACCACCACATTTAAAGCCTTATCATGTGGATGAAGAGATCTAAACAGCATCTGATGTTCAGCTTTAAAACCCAATGAAAGACAGGGAAAAACGTTTAAAAATATATCAGGTAAGTATGGACGTTTGAGTTTTTTCTGCAATCCTCATTGGAAAAATGAGAAAATTCAGTGACCTACTTATTTCGTACGTTGATCATTAAATTTTTTCAATTTCAAACATTTTACAAGAACATTATAGTCTTCACTATTTTCTAGCAATGCACTCGCTGTGCAAAACTGAAAAATGTAGACTGTATATGGAATGAGTTATATATGTGTTCCTGAAAGTAACACGTGACTCCAATGAAGATTGCATAAAAATTCCAAGCGTACACACTAGCCTTAATATAAATGCCAAGCTCAAAGCACGATATATTGAGCACTAAACAGACCGGGTCTGATACTGTGATCAATTCCTCCACGAACAAAGATATCTTGGTTGCTGACGGTCTGCTTTTTGATAAAAATGACCGTCCTTGAGACGGTCCCTCCTGTTGGGTCGGTGGTGGTTGTCTGTCCCGGTGAGGAAGTAGTCGTTACTGTACCTCCACTCCCGACCCTAGAGTCTGACAAACAACCAAACGTAAGTGGACTATTTCAAATAAACCCAGGCCCGTAGCCAGGGGGGTTCGCAGGGTTCGGGCGGACCCCCCCCTGGCCAAAAATTCTTTCAAAATCATGTAGTTTTTCACCATTTTGAGCACTTCTCGAGTGATTTTAGCCACATTTGGGTCAAAATTGTCAAATGTGAACCCCCCCTGGAAATTTTTGAAAAATGACCCCCCCCCCCTTGGCAAATCCTGGCTACGGGCCTGAAACCCTTCATATTCTGTTCGTGTTCAACTTCGATTTACACGTACCATTATCTAAAAAGCACAATTATATGTTAATATCCCAGCAACGAACATCCAAAGAAGCCAACTCACACCTCTGCCATAACTAGAAACAACATAAAGCGTTATTGTTATTAATCCTAGACCCACCACTCCTTTGGGCGTGGTCGATGCCACCTCTAATGAATACATCCTGGCCGTTGCTTGTGGTCTTCTTAACGAATATGACCGTTCTGGAGAGTCCGCCCGGGTTGGGAGTTGTTGTTGTTGCTGAGTTACCATCGGTGGTGGTGCCCGAGCCCGGGGTTGTGACTACCACACTCCCAATCCTGGAATCTTTGAAACGGGAATCGAAGTACTTATACAATAGTACACTGCACGAAATGAAAGCCATGCTCTCCAACAGTGGGTTTATTCTTCCTTTTGAGTTGAATTGAAAATTCTTGGATATCAAAATAGAAAATAAGGTAATAAAAATACAACCAAACTCCTAAAAACTAAACAAATGATACGCATATACAGTTTTTAAAATACGACTAAATTCACAATTTACACTTTGAAGCTTAGGCTAATTGATTTCACCATGACATGGCCACAAGGAGAACCATTAATTGCGGCATTGATTTAGAAAAAACGAATCGCATGTCAAAAGTAAAACGATGAGTCGACTTACTTTCATGTATTGCAAGAACGGGGTCAGTTGATTGGGAGCTAAGGAAAACACTGGCGAAACCGTTACCATCGACGGAAACTGTTGTACCGGTGCAGCCATTTTCTGTGACATCACCAGAAATAACATCACAGTAATCACCAGAGGGCAGTCCGGTTTGCAGCCATTCGTCCATGTTATAGTCGTCGTTATTAATGGCGATGAATCCTTTGTTCCCTCTTGCGAATGCTATTTGATTGTTACCGTTGTCCCACCAATCGTTCGTGCCTTGTCCCGTGACTGCATTTCGGAACGCAACCATATTTCCAATTTGACGCCATCTGTGCTCACACATCCATCGATCTCCACAGGTTCCGTCTTCGTTGATCGGGACGTAATTGGTGTTTCCACTACCATCGGAAGGTGGTCCAATCCAATCGTTAGAGCTCGGTCCTCCGTCCCAGGAATAACTAGACATAAGTCGTGTAAAGCCGTACTCATGGGCCAACATAAATGCGTTCGCCATTTTGTACCATTTATCTACGTAAAAGGTAAGGATGTCGGCTCCACCTGCACCGTGACCTCGCTGGTTGTCATGGTTATCAATAAACACCACGGCGTTACCAGAAGACAGCATACCCCATCCTTCACCAAAATTGGAAAGACTTGAAAGTGAGAATTGTTTTCTGAATGCTCGCCCCAAATGTCCACCATAGTTAAATTCTGTGACTCTACCGATTCCTGTGTATTCGGTCCCCTTGATTGGCTCTCCGCCAAGATCGATAACTTCTTGGAAGATAAAAGGTCTTGCGCCAGAGTTAAAGTAAGCGCCATTGAGATTATTCAAGCGTCCTGCGATGTTTTGCATATCTCCAGGCCACATGTGTTTAGAGGCGTCCACACGGAATCCAGCCACTCCAATATCAATACAATAATTCAGAAAGTCCGCAACTTTGCCGCGGACGTACTCGTTGCCGAGTGCAAGATCAGTAAGACCAACCAGTCTACAGTTCCTGACTTGATTGACATCTCCATAATTCTCAATGTTACAGCCGCTCGTGCTACAACCAGCGCAGTTACAGCAGTTAAAATCGCTTGGTCCAAACGGAACTGATGGGAAGGAGAGGGCGCTGCCTGAGTCAAAATATGAGCCCCCACTTCCGGTTCCGCTCATTCCAGCTCCTGCCATGTGGTTGATAACGGCATCGACGTATATTCTGAACAGAAAACGATCCCGATGTTTAAGTAGTTCGATTTCTTAGACAAAATACAATTCTTTTATTTCATGAAACATATTAGTTCCATTTCGATCAATTTAAAACTTATTGATATGTGGATTGTGATTTAACATCAAAATTGTGATCCTTATTTTATATATGAGGAGTAAATGAACTTCTAAAGGGTTTTCAACATTGTGTCAATGGGGATTCAGCCCGACCTTTTTCAGAGAGCTTGAAAAACTTTGAAATTTGAATAAGGGTAAATAAAGACATTCAAATCAAAGTTGTTTTGATAGAAAATTACACCCAGAATTCAAATTTACCATCAAATAGAAGAAAATATCTGTCTTCAATGATTAAAATGCAATTATCATTTCATCTCAATAAAGATGACACGAGATTCTAATGGAAAAGACTCTGTTAACGCTTCTATAATTTCTGCCAAAAATAGATCAGTGGATAGGGATATGTGGTCATACCTTACACCGACATTGTTACATCGGGACACCATGTCTTTGAACTCTCCATCGTTGCCACTTCTACTGTTTAGATTGTAGCCGACAGGTTGGTAACGTTCCCACCATGGTCTAAACGGGTCAGTCACTACTCTGTGCTCATTGGCTGGTGAAACCTACATCAAAATAATGTTAGACTTAACGCAGTGCATCATCAAAACCACCGATCTTTTTTATTGTTACTTTACCGTTTTACATTTATTTCCATACCTATGACATAAACTAATTAAGCGCGCGATTTCTTTGCATCAGGTCTCATATTGAATTAATAGGAGGTTTAAGCTTGCAATGTTTTTCACAACCTAAACGTGAACGGAAAATATTGAAGCGATTCATTTGTATGGGCGATTGGTCATACGTATAGGTTGAATTGGCGTTTTGATTTTATATGCAAACTTAAACTCCCTATTGAATAATACTCTGTGAATGATGCCGAGGAGAGGGAGCTTCATGTAACGCATAGTTATCAAGCGGAGCTTGTTGCACGTTCTAGAGATATTTTTCTTTAATTTGAGCTTTACTAGAGGGTGACTCAGTTTTGCCTACTACCAACAATTCAGAATCAAGAGATTATATAGCTAGAGGGCGTGTCATGCAAACGGATGTTTCAAAGCAGATTCCCCACCTTGAAAACTAGCGCACCTTGCCCACATTGATCCAGTTTGAATTGATTAAACATCTGAAGTTGACCCTACCTGAACACCGCAGAATCCTTTTGGTCCCAGGTATCTCTCGCACTCGGCAGCAATGTCTGTCCACTTCCATTCAAACAAATGAACAATGACATGTCTGCCGGCCCAACAGTTAGGATCGTGCTGACCAAATGCAACACCTTCAATTGCAGTATATGAGTTAAGGTAACGCTGCGATTAGCTAGTATGTCACCACCAGAAGTGGTAACATATTGTAATAATAGTCTCCAACTTTTTTGTGGAAGGCGTTCTGTGGTCGCTGTCTGTCACAGCGTTCAGGGGTCGGCGTTTGTAACACGTGGCAGGTGGTGACATTTTTCATTAATGCCTCGAGAGGTTTTCTGGGTTCGATGGAACTTTAGAAACCCCGCTGAACTTATTAAGAAGGCGTGGCTCCCAAGTTCCAATGAGAAACAGATGGTCATGACCACGTGTACGTGATCATTCAATAATGTTGATTTTGACTTTGCTTTACTATTAAAATTCTAAATTTATTTTGTATAAAAAGTGTAATTACTAAATACCTGAAAATGCAAAAATGGCTGCCGCTGTCAAAAATATCATTTCAGTTCTAGAATAAGGCTCGTCGTGTTATGGTACATACCCCCTTTACGACCTTCGTATTTATAACATGGTGGAGGGAAATTGCCATGTGTGTAGGGGGCAATAAACCGTGTTACAAAATCGTGTCTTCAGTCAAACATTTATGAATTTATGGTGGGCGATAAGGTGTTGTCCAGCTTCATTATTGCAATTGCTTTATCTACAATAATATACGATCATGGCCATGGAGGCTAATATAAGGGCATAATATTTTGATGAAGTAATATATCGAAACAAGTGCAGCATAACGATCCCTTTGGACGAAGTTTTCAAGAAATAATGAGCAGATGAATAAAACGTTGGTTTTGTATTTTCTTGCTATACAAAAAACTTGTATCATAAAAAGGTGGCACCAAAGTTACCCATAGTATCGGTTACATGTTGTTTTATTATTGTTTTCATTTGATCCCTAGCATCGACACCAAAGTTATCCATAGTGCTTGTTACACGCTGTTATATTATTGTTTTCTATAATATTTGTTATTTCTTTTACTCTATCTACTTTATTCTACTCTAAAGTTTTATTTCGGCCTAAAAGTATTATTTTGCTATTTGTCCATGATTGCACTGTATTTAAGAGGATTTCTCGTGGTGCACAATTCTGCATACATGATTTAAACCATTATAGTAGACTGTATTTCTAATTTACACTCTGTTGTTTTAATATTTTCCGAGGAGTAGTGCTCCACATCCTAACTCTTGATTCATCCAAAAATCAGTGTATGCGTCGATGAACTCAAATCTAGAGATCTCGCCAGTATGATCTGCGTCGATATCTTCGAAACCATTATCAGCAACATCGTCTTTCGCCCCAAAAATCTCTAAAAAATGTTTGTATCTGTTAACGTCAATTCCCCCTTCATGATCACAGTCCAGAATATCATAAATATGTTCCGCGCAGTGGGTAATTGTGACACGCAAGTATTCTTTGTACCTCTCCACCGCAAAGTAGGTGTGAAGAATGCGGATGAATTCTTCAAGCGATATTTTGTAATCAGGCCCTTGGTCGTTTCCGGCTGTTAAAACAGTACTCCATAAAACTTCGATCAACACAAATGATAAACCATGTCGACGTAAATCACTCATCGAGCGTCCCGAAAGTTGATATCGACTCTCTATTCTTCTTATCATATCCTGAAAGTCTTCCTTCTGAATAAAACCGTCACCAGTTTGGTCTAGCGCGTTAAAACAGACGACCATTTTACGTCGCCATAGTGAAGATCCTTCCGTCATTTTTTCGATTACAGCAGCTTGGAAGGCGTTTCGTTCTTCTGTTTTTAAATAATCGTTCTTGTTCGGAACTTGACATTTATTTTTTGTCGTTTTGCCTTTGGGTTTTGATCCTGCAAAATATCAAAATATACAATTATGGTATTAAGATTTATTTAATGTTTCAACGTGTTTGTGACACATCAAACCACAGGTTAAAATCAGTGTTTAATGCTAAAAACGCCAAAGATTCGTAACATATTAGCAGCGGTTTAGTGATATACAAAACTATAGTAATGAAGACTACCTCTAGTCTGATTCTTCTAATTAAAAGTGTGATTTTTAATGAATATATTACAGAGTGAGAGTTCCCTTGTGATACAAGGAGGATTGGAAGCCAGGGTTCCAACTCGATATTCTTTAATCTCCACGCATGCGTCATTTGCTATTCGTGTCTGTATAATTTGTACGACTGCATGGAGAATGACCCGATACTCTCCAACAAAGCTATCGCTAGGTGATTGTTTTGCAGAATATCGGTGTTGCATTCTGGGAGCCAATCCTCCTTGCTTGTGATATAAACCTACGGCCCTCTTGATTTTTACATTTTTTTTATTTTCAGACTTGTGAACAAAGGTTTAAAATATATGATATATGAAATTGTATCATTTTATGTCATACTATATGCCCATTGAATATTAGTTTCTGGAATAAAAATCACAATGTTGTCACAATTTTCATTCAATTACATGAAGGAGAGTGTCAAGATTACAAATAACGATTTTATTTTGGCGAAATATGAGAAAAATGAAAAAAGGAGAATTCGAACATGACTGTATTCACACCTTCTATAAACTGTAAACAAACTCAACATTTCACCCGGGGTATATTCGCGAAGAATACCCCTGGTAGTACGTGTAATGTGTGACGTCATAACGGCGGGTCGTAGTAATGGCGGACCATAATGAATATTCGAAACATTTTGGTGAGTTTTCATGTTCGAATCGTAATATAGACCTTAGAGCAGGGGTAATATCTTCGAATACACCCATAAGGCTAGGCACAAAAGCTTTCGAACCCCTCACTCCCTTCGGTCGTTCGGGATACAGAAAACGTTTGTGCCTCGACAATATTACCCCTGCTCTTCGGAGTCGGTCTATATTTCTTAATTCGAACATGACTGTATTCACGCCTTCTATAAACCGTGAACAAAGTCAACATTTCACCCGGGGTACATTCGCGAACAATACCCCTGGTGATACGAGTAGTGACGTCATAACGGCGGGCCGTAGTACGGCGGACCATATTGAATATTCGAAACATTTTGGTGAGTTTTCATGTTCGATTCGTAATATATACCCCAGAGCAGGGGTAATAACGTCGAATACACCCCTTACGGCCAGGCACGAAAGCTTTCGAACCCTTCACTCCCTTCGGTCGTTTGGGTTGCAGAAAACGTTTGTGCCGAGCCCTGCTGGGTGTGTTGACGATATTACCCCTGCTATTCGGTCTATATTTCTTAGATAAAAGCGACTTTATCTGAATTATGCTTCTTTTTAGATTCGATAGTTAATTGTTTTTCAATCCGCTTTTGTAATCACAATGTTTAGATTTTACTCAAAAGATACATTGTAAGTATTTTACGCAGGTAGCAGTTGGTTGCATGTCGATATAAAATGGTGGGTGGGTCTCATAAACATGTCCTCAAATTACCGTTTACTCCCTTCTTCTATTAAAAGTAAACCATGAAAAAGAGTTGCATTTGAGAGGTGTGTTTCGAAATTACTATACAATCGATTACATGCACGACGTTTGTTGTAAGTGTGTGTTTCATTCACAAAAAGTACTCAGATTAGCCGCAAAGGAGTCACTATTCCGAGCACAAATAAATACCTCTCAACCATAGTCGATTGTATTCTCCACAAAACTATTTTTGAATACCTTATTATATCGATCGAATACTTAAAATAACTAGACATGTAAATTGAACAAGTTCAATTTAAGACTCCAGATTTAAAACTTTTTTTAAGCTGAGTCATCCAAAATACTGTAAGCTGAGCCATTCAGAATAAGCTGAGTCATCTAGAATACAGACATTTAGACAACTCTTAAGTAAGTTATCTTCGTCTCCATTGGCTTAACATGGGGATATCATAATATCGACTTTTCGAGACTTCAAACAACTATAAATATCTAACCAGAATTTGGGTCGAAATTTGGTTTGCAGATTCGAATTTCTGAGAAAATTCTACGTTTGTGTCATAACTCATACATTAAATTTTGAGAACTTTTTGTGTTGACCTACTTTCCGGACGCCATTCCTCAAAATCGGTAAGAGTAATCAAAAAAGACAGTTACAATAATGAAAGGACTGTCTTTAAGCTACATGATGAAAGAAAGATAAAGGAATAACGACGAATAGTGACAAAGATAATTGACATAACATGGGATATCAAAATACCAATTTTTTAATTTTTCAAAACGCCATTACTTCCAAACCGAGTGTCGGATTGAAATTTGATTTGCAGATTCGGATTCCTGAGAAAATTCTACCCTTAATTCATAACTCATACGTTAAATTTGGAGAAACTTTCATGTTGACCTACTTTTCGGACACTATATCTCAAAAGTGGGTCAAAATACTTTCTGACGGCAAAAGGCTAACACTATTAGCACACTCTTTGCTACCTGTATCCAAAATTTTGAAGCAAATAATTAAAGTGTAGTGTCAGAATCGCAAAAATAAGTTAAAACTATAAATTTGACCTAGATTTTGACCTAGGCATTTTGGTGTCCAAATTGTGAAGCTAGCTAGCTTTTGAGGTCCCTTTTTTTATAGGCTTTCATTATGAAAAGCTGTACTTAGTCTATATCTCGTATTTTACACTTCAAAAAAATCTTTTTCCCATTGCCATAACATGGGGCACCAAATTTAGCGATTTTTGAGCTTTCAAAACGACATAACTTCCGAACCAAAAGTCGGATTGAAATTTTAATTGTAGATTTGGATTCCTGAGAAAATTCTACCCTAAATTCATAACTCATACGTAAAATTTGGAGAACTTTTTAGTTTGACCTACTTTTCGGACACCATATCTCAAAACTGGGTCAAAATACTTTCTGACGGCAAAAGGCTAACACTATAAGCACACTCTTTGCTACATGTATACAAAATTTTGAAGTAAATTATTAAAGTGTAGTGTCAGAATCGTAAAAATAAGGAAAAACTATGAATTTGACCTAGATTTTGACCTAGGCATTTTGGTTTCCAAATTTTGAAGCTATGTAGCTTTTGAGGTCCCCCTTCTTTTATAAGCATTCATTATGTTTAGCTGTACTCAGACTATATCTTGTATTTTACACTTCGAAAACGTCTTTTTTCCCATTGACTTAACATAGGCACCAACTTTAGAGATTTTTGAGCTTTCAAAACGCCATAACTTCCGAACCGGAAGTCCGATCTAAATTTGGTTTGCAGATTCGGGTTCCTGAGATCATTCTACACTTATTTCATAACTCACATGTTGAATTTGGAGAACTTTTTGTTCTGACCTACTTTCCGGACGCCATATCTCAAAATCGGTAAGAGTAATCAAAATTCTGATGTCATATCTTCGATTCGCCTTTTTCTAAGCTACACGATGAAAAATAGATGAAGGAGTTACGAAGAATATTCACGAAGATATGATGAAGAATGTTGAAAATGTAAGATTTGACCTAGTTCTTGACCTTTGACCTAGATAAAAATTTGACCTAATTTCCCAGAAAGCCGGATACAGTCTTTAGTTCACCATGTAAGTTGGATTAAGTAAGATGTTATAGTTGGAGAGAAAATCTGTTAGGAGGAAGAAAGAAAGAATAACTAGATTTGTGAAATTGAACAAGTTCAATTTAAGACTCCAGATTTATTTGACCTAGATTGATCAGTAAAGAGCTGAGTAAGTAACTGAGTAATTAGCTGAGTAAGTGCCTTAGTAGTCGTTGAGTAAGTAGCTGAGTAAGTAACTGAGTAAAAAGCTGAGTAGGTAGCTGAGTAAGAAGTTGAGTAAGTACCTGAGTTAGTAGCTGAGTAAGTTGCTAAGTAAGTAATAACTAATTAAGTAATTGAGTAAGTAGTCAAATAAGTAGCTGAGTAGGTAGAGAGGTAAAGTAGGGTATGCAGGAATTTTTGAAAGTATATTTGATCAATCTGCATCGTGAATACTGGCAAGTGCGAATTTCAAACTTCAAAATGGCGTAGAATCTAAACAGGGGGTCGGATTGCAATTTTGGTTTCAGATCCGGATTCCGGGTGTCTACAAAACTAAGACCTAAGACCTACAAAACTAAGACCCCCCACGTAATAAAACTAAGACCCTGTTATAAAACTAAGACCCCCCACGTTATAAGACTAAGACCCTGTTATAAAACTAAGACCCCCCATGTAATAAAACTAAGACCCTGTTATAAAACTAAGACCCCCACGTTATAAAACTAAGACCCTGTTATAAAACTAAGACCGCCCAAGTAATAAAATTAAGACCCCCCCACGTTATAAAACTAAGACCCTGTTATAAAACTAAGACCCCCCACGTTATAAAACTAAGACCCTGTTATAAAACTAAGACCCCCCACGTTATAAAACTAAGACCCTGTTATAAAACTAAGACCCCCCACGTAATAAAACTAAGACCCTGTTATAAAACTAAGACCCCCCACGTTATAAAACTAAGACCCTGTTATAAAACTAAGACCCCCACGTTATAAAACTAAGACCCTGTTATAAAACTAAGACCCCCCACGTAATAAAACTAAGACCCTGTTATAAAACTAAGACCCCCCACGTTATAAAACTAAGACCCCCCACGTTATAAAACTAAGACCCTGTTATAAAACTAAGACCCCCACGTTATAAAACTAAGACCCTGTTATAAAACTAAGACCCCCCACGTAATAAAACTAAGACCCTGTTATAAAACTAAGACCCCCCACGTTATAAAACTAAGACACTGTTATAAAACTAAGACCCCCCCACGTAATAAAACTAAGACCCTGTTATAAAACTAAGACCCCCCACGTTATAAAACTAAGACCCTGTTATAAAACTAAGACCCCCCACGTAATAAAACTAAGACCCTGTTATAAAACTAAGACCCCCACGTTATAAAACTAAGACACTGTTACAAAACTAAGACCCCCACGTAATAAAACTAAGACCCTGTTATAAAACTAAGACCCCCCAGAATATTTTGAATTTTTCAGAAAATGTGTCCAACATATTGCTCTAAATGATAGGAGCTTTGAAATTTTGATTAAATTTCTAGAAATAGTCTAGAGATAAAATGAAAAAAAATGAAAAAAATGATTTGAAAAGAGGTCTATTTTCCTTTTTCTGACCACAATTTTTGTTTCAGAAAATTTTTCTTATTTTCAAAGCTCCTATCATTTGAAGCAATATATTGGGCACATTTTCTGAAAAAATCAAAATATTATGTTCAGTGACCTTACCGATACCCTTACTTTTAACTTTTTTCAGTCACATTTTCAGAGGGCTGAAAAACCATTTCAGCATGGTTAGGGTCATTTTGACATGACCATTGTGATCCTGGTCATGTAAATGACAAATGGGAGTAGTAAAAATGACTGAAGATCAAAGCAGAACTCTGCTATCTGAGTTCAAAAAATCTAAAATCACATGGTTTTTTCATTTCCTGTTTGGTGTAAATTTCGAATAACTTCTCCAAGACCTTAAGCTTATCTTTATATCTATATCTATAAAACTATCTTTTGTAGAATCTGTATGTTACTGGGGAACACATGTGCCAGAGGCAAGACTACCTCGCGAGCAGAGCAAGGCACGATGATTGATTCTTAGTTTTATAACAGGGTCTTAGTTTTATAACAGGGTCTTAGTTTTACAACGTGGGGGGTCTTAGTTTTATAACAGGGTCTTAGTTTTATAACGTGGGGGGTCTTAGTTTTATAACAGGGTCTTAGTTTTATTACGTGGGGGGTCTTAGTTTTATAACAGGGTCTTAGTTTTATAACGTGGGGGGTCTTAGTTTTATAACAGGGTCTTAGTTTTATTACGTGGAGGGTCTTAGTTTTATAACAGGGTCTTAGTTTTATTACGTGGAGGGTCTTAGTTTTATAACAGGGTCTTAGCTTTATTACGTGGGGGGTCTTAGTTTTATAACAGGGTCTTAGTTTTATAACGTGGGGGGTCTTAGTTTTATAACAGGGTCTTAGTTTTATTACGTGGAGGGTCTTAGTTTTATTACGTGGAGGGTCTTAGTTTTATAACAGGGTCTTAGTTTTATAACGTGGGGGGTCTTAGTTTTATAACAGGGTCTTAGTTTTATTACGTGGGGGGTCTTAGTTTTATAACAGGGTCTTAGTTTTATAACGTGGGGGGTCTTAGTTTTATAACAGGGTCTTAGTTTTATTACGTGGGGGGTCTTAGTTTTGTAACAGGGTCTTAGTTTTATAACGTGAGGGGTCTTAGTTTTATAACAGGGTCTTAGTTTTATTACGTGGGGGGTCTTAGTTTTATAACAGGGTCTTAGTTTTATTACGTGGGGGGTCTTAGTTTTATAACAGGGTCTTAGTTTTATTACGTGGGGGGTCTTAGTTTTATAACAGGGTCTTAGTTTTATTACGTGGAGGGTCTTAGTTTTATTACGTGGAGGGTCTTAGTTTTATAACAGGGTCTTAGTTTTATAACGTGGGGGGTCTTAGTTTTATAACAGGGTCTTAGTTTTATTACGTGGGGGGTCTTAGTTTTATAACAGGGTCTTAGTTTTATAACGTGGGGGGTCTTAGTTTTATAACAGGGTCTTAGTTTTATTACGTGGGGGGTCTTAGTTTTATAACAGGGTCTTAGTTTTATAACGTGAGGGGTCTTAGTTTTATAACAGGGTCTTAGTTTTATTACGTGGGGGGTCTTAGTTTTATAACAGGGTCTTAGTTTTATTACGTGGGGGGTCTTAGTTTTATAACAGGGTCTTAGTTTTATTACGTGGGGGGTCTTAGTTTTATAACAGGGTCTTAGTTTTATAACGTGGGGGTCTTAGTTTTATAACAGGGTCTTAGTTTTATTACGTGGGGGTCTTAGTTTTGTAGGTCTTAGGTCTTAGTTTTAGTAGACACCCTCCGGATTCCTGAGGAAATTCTACCCCTAATTCATAACTCATACTTTAAAATTGGAGAACTTTTTATTTTGACCTAAATTTCGGACACCATATCTCAAAAGTGGGTCAAAAAACTTATTGACGACAAAATGTTAACATTATTAGCACACTCTTTGCTACAAGTATACAAAATTTCGGAGAATATCATTGAAGTGTAGTGTCAGAATCGCAAAAAAAAAAAAAACTATGAATTTGACCTAGATTTTGAACTAGGTATTTTGGTGTCCAAACTTTGAAGGAAAGCAGCTTTTGAGGTCCCCTTCTTCTATGGGCTTTCATTATGTTTAGCTGTACTCATTCTATATCTCGTATTTTTACACTTCAAAACATTATTCGGTCCCATTGATTTAACATGGGGCACCAAATTTAGTGATTTTTGAGATCTCAAAACGCCATAACTTCAGAACAAGTAGTCGGATCGAAATTTGGTTTGCAGATCTAGATTTCTGAGAAAATTCTACCCTTAATTCATAACTCATACGTTAAATTTGGAATACTTTTTACTTTGGCCTACTTTTCGGACACCATATCTCAAAAGTGGGTCAAAATAATCTCTAACGGCAAAACGCTAACACTATTAGCATACTCTTTGCTACCTGTATACAAAATTTTAAAGCAAATAATTTAAATATAGTGTCAGAATCGCAAAAATAAGGGAAAACTATAAATTTGACCTAGATTTTGACCTAGGCATTTTGGTGTCCAAATTTTGGAGCTAAGTAGCCTTCGAGGTCCCCTTCTTTAATAGGCTTTCATTATATTAAGCTGTACTCAGTCTATATCTCGTATTTTACACTTCAAAAAAATCTTTTTTCCCATTGACATAACATGGGGCAGCAAATTTAGTGATTTTAGAGCTTTCAAAACGCCATAACTTCCGAACAGGAGGTCGAATCAAAATTTGATTTGCAGATTCGGATTCCTGGGTAAATTCTACTCCTTATTCATAACTCATACGTTAAATTTGAAGATTTTTTTATTTTGACCTACTTTTGGGACACCATATCTCAAAAGTGGGTCAAAATACTTTTTGACGGCAAAAGGCTTACACTATAAGCACACTCTTTGCTACATGTATACACAATTTCGAAGAATATAATTAAAGTGTAGTGTCAGAATTGCAAAAATAAGGAAAAACTTTGAATTTGACCTAGATTTTGACTTAGGCATTTTGGTGTCCAAATTTTGAAGCTAGATGGCTTATGAGGTCCCCTTCTTTTAAAAGCTTTCATTATATTTAGCTGAACTCAGTCTGTATTTCGTATTTTTCACTTCAAAAAAATCTTTTTTCCCATTGACTTAACATGGGCACCAAATTTAGCGATTTTTGAGCTTTCAAAACGCCATAACTTCCGAACAGGAGGTCGAATCAAAATTTGATTTGCAGATTCGGATTCCTGATAAAATTCTACCCCTTATTCATAACTCATACGTTACATTTGAAGATTTTTTTATTTTGACCTACTTTTGGGACACCATATCTCAAAAGTGGGTCAAAATACTTTTTGACGGCAAAAGGCTAACACTATTAGCACACTCTTGGCTACATGTATACACAATTTCGAAGAATATAATTAAAGTGTAGTGTCAGAATCGCAAAAATAAGGAAAAGCTTTGAATTTGACCTAGATTTTGACCTAGGCATTTTGTTGTCCAAATTTTCAAAATTAGAAGGTTTTGAGGTCCCCTTCTTTTATGGGCCTCCATTATGTTTAGCTGTACTTAGTCTATATCTCGTATTTTACACTTCAAAAAAATATTTTTTCTCATTGACATAACATGGGGCACCAAATTTAGCGATTTTTGAGCTTTCAAAACGCCATAACTTCCGAACCAGAAGTCGGATCGAAATTTGGTTTGCAGATTTGGATTCCAGAGAAAATTCTATCTTTAATTCATAGCTCATACGTTAAATTTGGAAACTTTTTATTTTGACCTACTTTTCGGACACGCCATAACTTCCAAACCGGAAGTTGGATCGAAATTTGGTTTGCAGATTCGGATTCCTGAGAAAATTCTATACTTAATTCATAACTCAAACGTCAAATTTTGAGAATTTTTTATTTTGACCTACTTTTCGGACACCATATCTCAAAAATGGGGCAAAATACTTTCTGACGGCAAAAGGCTAACACTATTAGCAGACTCTTAGCTACATGTATACAAAATTTCGAAGAATATAATTAATCTGTTGTGTCAGAATCGCAAAAATAAGGAAAAACTTTGAATTTGACCTAGATTTTGACCTAGGCATTTTGGTGTCCAAATTTTGAAGCTAGATGGCTTATGAGGTCCCCTTCTTTTAAAAGCTTTCATTATATTTAGCTGAACTCAGTCTATATTTCGTATTTTTCACTTCAAAAAAATGTTTTTTCCCATTGACTTAACATGGGCACCAAATTTAGCGATTTTTGAGCTTTCAAAACGCCATAACTTCCGAACGGGAAGTCGGATCAAAATTTGGTTTGCAGATTCGGATTCCTGAGAAAATTCTACCCTTATTTCATGGCTCATATGTTAAATTTGGAGAACTTTTTGGTTTTGACCTACTTTCAGGACGCCATATCTCAAAATCGCTAAGAGTAATCAAAAAACGGATGGCACACTCTCGATTTGTTTTTTTCTAAGCTACATGTAGAAACTAAGATGAAGTAGTTACGACAAACAACAACGAAGATAATTGACAGAATGTTGATTTGACCTTGATTTGACCTAGTTCTTGACCCTTGACCTAGATAAAAATTTGACCTAATTTCCCATCATCCCAGGTACTGCCCCTAGTTGATCATGTAAGCAGCTTAAAGTAAATTCTTTTAGTTGGTGAGAAATCTGGGAAGGAGGAAGATTCTGAAAGAAAAATAATAATAATAAAGAAAACTGACGAAAGCAATAGACTCCAGATTTTCATCTGGAGTCTAATAAGAAAACAGGCAAAAACAATAGACTCCAGATTTTCAATCTGGAGTCTAATAATGCAGCGTTCTTCTTGGTTTTATTATGTTTAGTTATTTTATGTTTCGAAGTTGTATGTTTTTAGTAGTAATTTAAGGAAAATGAAATAATCACGCGGGTCGCTAACCGTAAATTTTTCTACTAAATATATGGCCTAACTTTTAAATAGCATTGGCCTCCTCTAGCGTAGTCAGAGATGGGGCAGATGAGTTATTGTACACATTTGATAGACTTTTAACCTTAAATCATCAATTTTTGATTCAATTAATTGTGAACAATCGCATTGCATAAGGGTTATCATCGTGTTCTTCTATTGCTAAGCAAATGAGGCGAAGTTTGAAAATATTTTTCGCCTCGTCGCCGGAAGTTTAAGAAGGAGTCAAGAGATCTAGTTTTAATTTCGCAAAGATTCTTAAAACACTCGACCAAAGGTCTGTAGAGACAAAAAAGGCACTGAACAAAACTACTCAGAGAGGGGAACTTTACCTCCACGCTTTTCATCAGTTGCACTACGTCTGTTGTTGTTGTTTTCTTCATCGTTCCCATTGATATCAATACCATTGTCAAAAGCATTTGGCGTCGGAACTTTTACAGATTGTTTTTGTCGATGACCTTTCCGATTTCTTTTTTTGGTTTGGTTTTTGCCATTTTGTAAACCGACAGATTTGTAAAATTTGGTTTCAAAAAGTGTGTCATTGACATTAATCTCTTTAACTATTATTTCATCATTTTCGATTCCATGATCAATATCAATAGGTGTAGAACAAGTTGATGTTTCGTCAATTTCCTCTCGAGAATTGCTATTAATCCCTAAGACCCGAAGTACGGATGGTGGTACGATTCCACTCGCATTTTCTGAAGATTGTTCATTCCCCATCTTAAATTTTATCAAAGTGTTTGCATTTTAATAGTTGAAATAGCATGTCTATTCGCTTGACTTGTTTACCCTTTAAAATTAGTATTTTAGGTTCAATTTGCTTGTACATACACCTTCCAAAATAATGAACAAACATGAAGTAGACGTACAAGTTAAATCAGCCATGCTCTTATTAGCGGCAAATGCCCAAAGGATCCCAAAGTACATTAACTTAAAGTTAAAAAGATACATATCAAATAGATCGATTTAAAAAAATTACGCATGTATGCACCTCTAATTAATAGAATGGAATATTTGGTATACACATATTTAGCCACAGTAGGCAAGCAAATTACATCCCAAATTTCACCACTTAACTGGTCACTAAATCTTGTATTTGCGAATGTAACTTTCGGCTGTCGGCTACCGGATCAACCTATTAGTTTTTTTTTATTATAGATTAACCCATCATCTTTAAGTTGATTAACGGACAACCCGTTGGTCGATGAACGATGGTCAGTGATCGCGTGATTTGTCATGCCTTTGTAACGATCAAGTATGATAAAGAATGTCTCCACTTATTTTATTCCAACTCCTACAAACAGATGAATATGATTTTTGAAGATAAAGGGTTCCGATAAGCATCCCGTATAAAAACAATATAGCGGCTCCAGGCGAATCAACTGGATCAGTCCATTTTTAAGAAATAAGGGGAGTTACTTATGCTATATAACAGTTAGAGGTGTTGACACAACGACCTCGAACCTGTGAACCCTTGAGTATTATTCCGGGATCGGGCCTTTTATACTAAACGGTGAGCAACACCAGAAACGAGCGTTCGATTTGCTAAACGATATGCGTTACCCTATAAATAAAAAAAATGCACAGACTCCTTTCGTGTTCTAAAAACACATTAATATTTTCAAGGTAAACGTGACAATAGTACAATAACGTCATTTCGAAGGGCAGTATAGTGAAATATGGTCCAATATTTCACTATATTGCCCTTCGAAATGACGTTATTAGTATTATAACCACCGTTAATGCTCAGGGCTGAAAGAGCAAGAAAATCGTATGCACTGAACGATATCTAATTTCCCGGGGAAAATTGCCGGGCGTTAATGCATTATTTGCCCGTCACTAAGGCCCGCCACTATGACGTCACATATTGCTCAGGTCGATATAGTAAAATAAATACCTTCTTAACTAGCACTAATACCCCTAGAAAAGGCCCAGCAAGGTGGTAATAAAAGACATTAGAGATGTTAAGCAAGACGATTTTTATGACGTGAACCGCAAACGTAAACATTTACGTTCCCGTTTACGTACTATGAACAAAAATACTTTAAGCTGAGCAGTTTAGATGCAACGTAAACGCAAACCTCAAACTTTTTTCTTTTTATTAGCGAACTTCGCATTATTTTCTACTTTAAAAGTATAAAATATTATTTTATTGACAAATTGATGATTACCAAAGGAGACAAAGACAGTCTGGCAGAATTCTATGACATCTTGAATCTTACAAAATACAACTTAACAGGACGCAATAATATCATAGCATTCATAGTTCTATTACTATGGTGTCACAATATGTATAGTAGATGTCAGCAATTGCTGTTATCTCATCAGATTTTATATTTGAAATGGGTGCCTCAATATTCAAGTTATATTTGATTAGATCACACAAATGATCTCGATATATACACAGATTTGTGTCAAACATATTCATGCATTCGACCAATATCATATTTATCTCGGTCGAATTGGATAAAGTACTAAAAATCCTTTACGGAACGGCCTACCTTGACTTTGATTTTTCACTTTTGCATATACGTAAACCGAAGAGGAGGGAAAGCCCCAGAGTTTAAAGATGACAGACATAATCACCTCTCTTGCTTACCACCTTCGTTCGTTCGAATATTAATCGGCTAGTTATCAAATACTACACTTCGATGAGATGTTTTAATTGATATAGGCATATTCCGTACACCTTTCTTTATCTTGATGTGAAATGAGAAACTATGATATTGGTTAACACGCCAGAAATGAACATTATATTATTCGAAGCGTATTTCGAAAATTTTGAAACCACCATTGATGACGTCATTTGTTATTCGGCTTTTGACCAATCAGCGACGATGTCATCTCAATACAGATTTACATTATAAGCGTATGTCATCTTTGAACCCTGGTGTTTCTCCCCCTCTGCGTAAACCGGGAAATAAGTAGAACAATATGACGTCACATCCTGAGAAAAACCTTCGTGTGCCTTCCTGTTCGCGGTTTCGTTGTAAAAAGTAGTGTTGCTTAACCTCTGTATTATTACCACCTTGCCGGGCCAGTTCTAGGGGTTTTGGTGCTATAGTTCAGTGCGTAAGATTTTCTTGCTGTTTCAGTCCTGGTTATTAACGGTGGTAATACTACTAATAATATCATTTTGAAGGGCAATATAGTGAAATATTGGACCGATGGCCGAAGGCAAGAGACAAGAGTTACTACTATTGATCTAAATGTTGTCATATAAAATTAACAGACTAAATATTTAACCAGTTTTAATTTCATTTTTAGGACACTCGACCAAAGGGACTCCGCAGAGACAAAGAAGGAATGCACTGAACTAAACTACTCAGAGAACGAACTCTACCTTTACGATTTTCATCAGTTGCACCACGTCTGCTTTCTTCATCGTTCCCATTGATATCAATTCTATTGTCACCAGTATTAGGTGCAACAACACTACGTCTGTTGTTTCTTTCTTCACCATTCCCATTCATATCTATGCTATTGTCAATATTAAGCGTAGCAATTTTTACTGATTGTTTTTGTCGGTAACCTTTACGATTTCCTTTTCTCGTTTTGTTTTTGCCATTTTGTAAACCAACAGAGTTGCATGTTTTACTTTTGTCATAGAGGGTTTCAACAGACGTGTTTACTTTTACATTGTTAATGTTGTTTAGCGGTTCCGTCGAATTCCCTTTAGCCGCATCCAATAATGCAAAATGTTCACCAGAACTTTTACTTTTGTCATATATGGTTTCAATAGGCGTGTCTGCTTTTGTATTATCAATATTGTTTGGTGATTCGGTCGCATTTCCTTTAGCCGCATCCAGTAATGCAAAACGATCACCAGAACTTTTACTTTTGTCATGTATGGTTTCAATAGGCGTGTCTGCTTTTGAACTATTAATGTTGTTTGCCGATTCAGTCGCTCTCCCTTTACTTGCATCTATTTCTGCAAAATTATCACCAGAACTTTTACTTTTGTCATATATGGTTTCAGCAGTCGTGTCTGCTTTTGCATTATTAACATTGTTTGGTGATTCGGTCGCATTTCCTTTAGCTGCATCTCGTACTACACAATCATCACCAGAATTACTCTCTTTTACTATTATTTCATCATTTTCGATTACATAATCAATATCAACAGGTGAAGTACAAGTTGAGGTCTCGTCAACTCCCTCTTGACCATTGCTATTAATCCTAAAGATCCGACGTACGGATGGTGGTACGATTCCACTCGCATCTTCTGAAGACTGTTCATTCCCCATCTTTAATTTGATCAAAATGTTCGCATTCGTCGTCCGAGGTGAACAGTATGCGTTGATATACAGTGCAATAGCATGTATATTCGCTTGACCTGTTTGTATTAACGTTAAAGTTTGTATCAACTATAAGCGTTAAAGTTTAGGATGTTCTACATGCAGTTTTTCAAAATAATATACAAACTTGGCATATGTATATATATAGCTTTAAAAGCGAAACGATATTTATTAGACATGCTCTTATAGGCGGCAAGTACTAAATAAGTTAAAGTTTAAAAAATACGATGAAAAAATGACAGGTTCAATAGACGTAAACACGTGTCAAGGGTATAAGTATATACATATATTGGTATATACTATATACAGGGTGGGTCAAAAAATACCAAAATTGAAAGATAAATTATTCATAATATGTATCTTAAACAATGACATGTATTTATATATGAGCCAGGCCACGGGAAAAGGGGTCTTATCACAGATTTTTCAATATTCTGATTTTTTGTTTATCTTAAAAAGCACAAAGAAACCTTTCAAATGAGCCATGGCTTATGTCCTAAGAATTCTTCCTTGCATATATAGACCAAAAAGTCGGATCTGAATTTAACACATTTTCCTCTTAATCGTGGGCACATTTTTGGCTCTGTAGCCAGGCTCATATCATTTTAAAGATAAATCATTTCCTAACAATATGACACCATCCAATTGAGAAACCTTTGTATTATTGTGAAGTGAGAGGCTAAAAGTGACACTATGGGTGTCATGAATGACCAAAAATCAGAAAATGAAAATTCAAAAGTGTACACCCATATTGCAGTCACAGCTGCACTCAATATACTTGACTGAATCCTTAATTAATTCATTTAAAAGTAATACACAATCCATATTTATCAAAAAGATATAAGTCGGCATTTATTCGACCGTTAATGTACACACATGATGTATGCATCAACGTGTGACTTAAATATCAATTCGTGACTATCATATTTGGCTTTCAAAAATTAAGTTGGAAGTGACAGTGGTTGGAGATTAACGAAAACGTCAATCACATCCAAATTTCCAAACGACGTCAAGTATTAACAATACACTTTTCGTGCATTACGAACAAGGCACGGTTCTGTGATCCAGCAATGTGCATTCCGAAAGAAAAAAATCACAAATATCAACAAATTTCATTGAGTTGGATATTACATTCGAAATCACAACTTTCGAAATATTTGTTTCAATCAAGAATTGTAAGAACTTAAAACATGTTGTTAGTTTTTTAAACCGCATATCCTCACAAACGTTCCTTGACAAGGATGAATTAATTTGAAAACATGGATTTTCTTGATTATTCTTCAAAACTACCCTTGAAATATAAGTATGTGGATATTACAGTATAAATTGACACGCATTTGTTTGCTCCATATCATGAAAAAATAAATGCAGTACCATCTATCAATAGCCATCTTTTAAACACAAGAATTGTGAGAACAAAAATTGTTTTAGAGAGAAAATGTGACATAAAATTTAATGGTGAGATTCTAAACGATAAAGTCTGGTCTCAATTTTTTGAATGTACAACCGATACTACCCTTTTGGTAATTCAATGGAAAATTTTACAAGGTATTTACCCTCAAAATATTTATTTGAAGAAATGTAACATTGAAAACTCTGACATCTGTAACTTTTGTAACGCACATGTAAAAGATGACATTGACCACTTCTTTATCAATTGTGACCGTATTAAATCAATTTGGAATGATGTAAATGTTACAAATGATCAAAAAATTGGAAATGCAATGGTTAAAAAAGAAGATTTACTTAAAACATTGGTAATTAAAAAAGCTATACATGATTTTAAAAAAAGGGTCAATACAGCTAGTAATGTAAAAGCTATTTTTGATAATGAAATAATGATCAGAAAGATGTAATGTAACTTGAAATTTCTATAATTGTATTTTATCTTATGCATGTAATGTAAAATATGTTTATTAATAAAGTTTGATTTTATAAAAAAAAAAAAAAATCTATCAATATTTGAAAACAGAAGTTCATTCTGTATGTAAACAAGAAAAGATACATTTATGGTTGATTCATAATGAAAAATGACAAATAACATACATCTTTTGAAGTAGGGGTATACAGGGACATAGTGGAAATTCAGAAATTTAGGCCATTTCCCCAAGATTGCTTCATCAATATGTAACAGAACATCAAAATAATCATTTACACGTTTGCTGAAAGGTTTATTAGAAATAATTTAACAGAGGTTTACTTCAATTGTGGCACCATTCTTAATTAATATTGATGAACATACGAATATCGAATGTTGACTAAGTTACTTGGCTTGACCGTTTAGTCTTCGTTTTGAATTTACTTAATCATTTATGTTTTGACAGCGGGAGCACCCCTAGTTTTATTTTGAAATCTATACACTCCCCTCCATAAGTTTGGCAACCTTAGCTTCCCCTTTGAACTACGTGTTAAAGCCTCTTTACGTTTGAATTTTTATTCACTTAACCTGCGATGAAATAACTTATAGTATTGATGGAAACTTAACTTGACTTTATGTCCAATACCTTCAAATTTTCCCAATCTCTTTCCTCGATTACAATAGGTTGAAAATTGATGATAAATTTGAGCGAATTTTTGAAAATCGCCATTCACATGTAAACCAATGGGAAATGGAGGGTTCGAGGAAATCAGAAATCAGGATATTTATTCAGTAAAAGATTCAGTAAAAAAAAATTTTATATAGAAAATTGAATTGTCTAACTTTTTTTGTGCACTAAATGTTCAGCTTACTTGATGAATACTAAAGTTACAGAGCTTCAAAGTCATTTTTGAAAATCATTTTTCGCCTCCTGTGTTATTTCAATGGGAGAGGTTTTTTGAAAAATAATTTCCTGATCCTGAAGAAAGGTATCAATTATTTGTTAAATAAAGTTAGCAAATTCAATTGCCTACCTAACTTGTATTTTTTGCAAGGACTCGGAGTGATGGATATTCTGTTATATGACTTGCGGCAAACCTACCATTTTCCATTGGTTAACATGGGAATGTCAATCTTAAAAAATTTTCAAATTTATCATCAATTTTCGACCTCTTGTAATTGAGAAAAAATAGAAAAAAAATCGGAGGTATAAGAAATAAAGTCAAATTACGTTTCAATCAATAGTATAAGTATTTTCTTCGCGGTTTAAGTAAATAAAAATTCAAAAGTAAAGAGGCTTTAACACATAGTTCAATGGGGGAGCTAAGGTTGCCAAACTTATGGAGGGGAGTACATTATTTAGCTACAGTAGGCAAGCAAAATTACATTAAGGCTTAATAAACCATTTGATACATTTTTGTGAGCAGTCACATACATAATTGTAGAGGCCAACAGGGTCGGTAAATATGTGATTCAACTGAATACACTTTAAATAGATCAGATGATTATTGTAAATTGTGATTTAGTTTTATCACCTGTACGTGGTTTTTACCCCAAAGTGCGATTTTTACCGGATCGTATGGTGAAAATGTGCTAAAAATGCTGATTTAAACGGAGAGTGCTGTTTGATCCATTCCTGTGATGTTGTGAAATAACAAAAAGTGAAATATGTTTTCTTTGTGTCAGACATAATATTTTCTTTTACAGTACAAGACATATTCATTTACAAAACTGATCCACTTTAACTGACAAATATTCAGGCAATGTAGGCAACGTTCTACTATGTCTGCCATGCTATCTGACCCGAATCGGCCACCTGGTGGTGAAACTGGAAACTACACACTGCACTGGCATCTGGGTTATTGAAAGTTACTATTATTTTTTTTTTATGAGAACATGACACCTTTAATGGTGTATATATCTTTGAAAGGACGATTCTCGGTTTGGAGAACAGTCTCCTGGGCTAATGATTTTTTTAATGAAAAATATAGAAATATTACCCAAATTAAACTATGAATATTCAAAAGAGGACATTTAAATCTACAAGATGTAAAAATAACAAATAGGTCTGAAGCAGGGATAACGCTCAATTAGACAGATTCAATAAAATACAAGTCTCGATTTGGGGAAAGAAGTTCATCAGTGTACTGCGCTAATATTTTTTTTGCGAAAAATCTAGAAATATTACCCAAATTAAATTATGACTATTCAAAAGAAGACATTCAAATCTATGTTATGTAAAAAAATCAAATATGTCCGAAGCAGGGATAATGCTCATTTAGATTGATGAACTTAGTTCTCCAAACCGAGAATCGTCCTTTCAAATATCAATGAAGAACGTCTGTAGAGAGGAATGTAGAAGTAATCAATATACTTGCGTCAATTTCAACCATTGCTATAGTTACCGATGGATACTTTTGATTGTCCGGACTTTCTTCTCGATAAAGGTTGTCATATCAGAATAATTGATCATGAACCATGACGTTTGATAAGGAATGCAGGAAAGATTATCGAGATCTAACCAGTTTTAATTTCACCAAGATTTTTGGGACACTCGATTGACCTGATTGATTGTCTGCAGTGACAAAGAAGGGATGCACTGAACAAAACTACTCAGAGAGAGAACCTTTACCTTCACGCTTTTCCTCAGTTGCACTACATCTGTTGTTGTTTTCTCCATCGTTCCCATTGAAATCAATACCATTGTCAATAGTATTTGGCGTCGCAACTTTTACAGATTGTTTTTGTCGATGACCTTTACGATTTCTTTGTTTAGTTTTGTTTTTGCCATTTTGTAAACCGACAAAGTTGTCATATTTGGTTACAAAATGATCACCAGAACTTTTACTTTTGTCATATATGGTTTCAATAGGCGCGTCTGCTTTTGAATTATTACTATTGTTTAGCGATTCAGTCGCACTCCCTTTATTTGCATCTATTTCTGCAAAACCATCACCAGAACTTTTACTTTTGTCATATAAGGTTTCAGTAGGCGTGTCTGCTTTTATATTGTTAATGTTAGGCTGTGCAGTCGCATTCCGTTTAGCTACATCTAGTACTACAAAGCCATCACCAAAATTACTCTCTTTAACTATTAGTTCATCATTTTCGATTACATAGTCAAGATCAACAGGTGAAGTCCAATTTGATGTTTCGTCAACGTTATCTTGGGAATCGATATTAATCCCTAAGACCCGCAGTAGGGAGGGTGGCACTTCTCCACTCGCATTATCGAAAGACAGCTCATTCCCCATCTTTAATTTTATCAGTGTTTGAGTGTATGCATTTCAATAATTGCTTCGTCGTTCAAGGTGAACGATATGCATTGATATCCGCTGTAACAGTATGTCTATTCGCTTGACGTATTTACACTACGTATTTTAAGTTTATTTGTTTATTGCATTATCCACAAATACTATGTACATTAGTGTGCGCCAAAACTCCAGAAAATCCCATTAACTGATGTTGAGGTAGGTTACTATGATTTGACCCATAGACATTATATATTGGTTCATTGACTATTCATTTTTACTTGTCTGCACTCAAAAAAGTGACACGAAAGGGCTAAACGGCTTGCCCCAAGGTGCAACCGTCAAAAAGATGAGTTTGACAAAACCTTTATTTCAAATAATAGCAGCGAGTATGTGAAATAGGAGGCAAATTTGATATTGATATGTATGATAGTCCATTTGGGTGTGGTCATTTTTATTAAAAACAATAATATTGAAGAATTATACATTTCTGACCTTAAAATGCCATTTTAATGCAAAATTCACTGTTGCTAATGATAGTATTCCTATTTTACCTATTCAATGTTTTCTATATATTACACTTACCATTATATTCATTTTTGGCAAAGTAAATAATTATAGGGCTCACACAAGGATCCACTTTATATACAACTTTTTCATATTTAGTGATGTTTTGAAAAATTACTACGTTTAACAGAAAATTATTTGTTAAATGTTAAACAAAATAATGATTATGTGTTTGTTTCGTTGTTTCAACTGAAAAATCACAATTCATTGCTCTTGATCTTAGAGCGGCAGGGCATATACCAGTATGACCAATCTTCAATACAGTCGATCCTTGTGTGATCCCTACTATTATTTACTTTGCCAAAAACTAATATAATGGTTATTCGGATATATGAAAATCATTTGATAGTCAAAATAAGAAAAATATTTATTGACTTTTGAGTAAAAAAGCATTATATAGTCAGAAGTACCAAATTGTATCATAACAATATCAAAACAATATCGCTACATGTTTTCTTTTTAATGGAATTGTAGCGTGGCTGCTAGTTCAGGAAGTAGAGCATCAGAATCTAGACTAGAAGGTACTAGGTTTTGTTCCGACACAGAGCATTAACACGCAACTCCCCGAAGGAACCCTCAGGTCCTTACAGAGTACCATATTTGAATATTAAAGCAAATAGACGATTTTGCCACCCTCCCGCCATATTCTTGTGTATCTTTAATAATACTAGCAATCTACTGTTCGGGTCGGTCACAGCAGCCCCACATGGCCTTAAAAATAATTGCAAATACCTGGCTATTGACTTGTGACCTTTTCTGATGCATGGGATGAACTAGCCCAAATGCCTTAAAAGGCTTAATACCTAGATATTGACTTTTGACCTTGAATTGACATGACCCATCAGTAATGACTTTGACCCCAAGTCGCCTAGTAATGAGTCACCAAGCGTCACAGCATCCCCCGAGTGCCTTGAAACACCAATACCTAGATATTGACCTTGACCTTGAGATGATCTCGAATTGAACCATTAAATGATGACTGACCTCATGTCACCTTATCATGAGTCGCCAAGGGCCACATCATGCCAGCAGCCCCTGTGGTCTTAAAACGCCAAACACTAAATTTTCTGAAATTTGACCTTAGATTGACCTTGACCTCAGAACACGTTTCAATGGAGTCAAGTGCAGCAGCCGCCCCAAAATGCCAAATATTTAGATATTGATCTTTGACCTTGACCTATAACAATGACACTGATCTCAGGTCACTTCATCATTGGTGATCAAATGTCAGTGTACCCTCAAACGAGCCAACTACCAAGATATTGATCTCATGTCACCTTAGCATGAGTTGTCAAGGGTTATAGCAGCCCCCGGGGCCTCAAAATGCCAAATACAGAGATTTTGACCTTGTAGGAATGACCTTGACCTCAGAACACATATCAATGGGTCCTCACATGAAGCAGCATCCCCAAAATGCCAAATATTCAGATATTGACCTCTGACCTTGAGATGACCTTGACCCATAAACAGTGACATTGACCGCATGTCACTTTATCTTTGGTGATCAAATGTTACTAAAGACCCACAGTAGCCAACTACCTATGACCTAGATATTGACCTTTGACCTTGAAATCACCTTATCATTGGTCGCCAAAGGTCACAATTGTTCTCTCGTCAACTTGCTAGATATTGACCTTTGACCTTGAAATTTCCTTGATCCATTCAGACCTTGACTTCAGGTCACCTAATCATTGGTTGTGGAGGGTCAAATCAACGGCCAGGTGTCTTAAAAAGCCAACTACCTAAATATTGACATTTACCTTGAAATGACCTTGACTTTTTTAGAATACACTTTTTATGAACAAAAATGAAACATTCAAAGTTGAAAACTGACCGTTTCAAAATAAAATTGCTACTAATGTTTCAAAACGAAGGTATCTGTATTGTAAAAGTAATGTTCAAATTGAATAAACTCAAAGAAATATACTTCAATTATCTAATTCTCTATCAGACTTAGTAAAATTGTAACTGTTCTAAATGTAAATGTTGCAATGAAAGCTCACATATATCTTGTTACATATCAGTCTAGTGCAGCTGCTAAAGGTATCACTCTGACAAACATCGGTGAACAAATCAAACTTGATGTGATGCAAATCGGTATCTTTTAATTTGGCGTCCAAGCAGAATTTTGGACAAATAATAATGGAATTGTCAAAAGTTGCATTTATAAAATCAATTCCTGCCTCATCACTGTTACACCCATTACTACAAGATGTCTCGACTAGATCACTGTCTGCAAGCTAAAAAGTATCATTCACTGCTTGCTTTATCACAATAAACTTTTGTTACAAATAATTTTAGTAAAATGCAAATAGAAGGCCCATTTGATATTAATATGGAAAGATAATCCACTTTGGTGTGGTAATTTCACTGCAACAACTACATATATATGTAAATGTATAATGAATTTTTATTCAAAAGTCAATCATTTTATTCCTATTTAACCTATTAAAGGATTTTTATTTATCTGAATAATCGTTATATTCATTTTTTGGCAAATTAAATGATCATAGGGCTCACACAAGGATCAACTTTATTGAAGACTTTTTGTACTGGTATATGCCCTGCAGCTCTAAGAGCAAGAGCAATGAATTGCGATTTTTAGTTGAAACAATGAAACAAACACAATGCCATCATTTTATTTAATATTTAACAAATAAAATTGTGTTAAACTTAGTATTTTTTTTAAATCATCACTAAATATAAAAATGTTGTAAATAAAGTGGATCCTTGTGTGACCCCTATAATTATTTACTTAGCCAAAAACTAACATAATGGTAATTGAAACATTTAGAAAACATTGAATAAGTAAAATAGGAATACTATCATTAGCAACAGTGACTTTTGAATTAAAATGGCATTTCAAGGTCAGCAATATATAATTCTTCACCATTATTGTTTTTAATAAAAATGACCACACCCAAATAGACTATCATACATATCAATATCAAATATGCCTCCTATTTCATATACTCACTGCTATCATTTGAAAGACATGATTTTTTTCAAACTCATATTTTTGACGGTTGCACCTTGGGGCAAGCCGTTTAGCCCTTTCGTGTCACCTTTTTAACTGCAGACAAGTGAAAATGAAAAGTCAATCAACCAATCTATAATGACTATGGGCCACTTCTTAGTAATCTACCTCAACATCGGTTTAGACTAACTAAGCCACTTTGGAAGCGATTTGGCGCATACTACATGGGTACAGCTAAGTCTACAATTCAAATGGTAACATCTGTTGCTATTTTCACTCTACTATACCTTGCATTTGGTGTTCATGAGCAACCCTATTGGCTTATTAGTAATGATTATGTATTTGTTTTTATGCGTCTGTTTCTTATGAATGGTTTATCGGATGACATTATATGTTAATAAGGTACTTTCAAAAATATAGTAAACAATACAATTGGACAAACAGAGTATCTTATGCATTTCTAGGGGTCAGGTATAGTAGAGTGATTTTATACAATACTGTGTTATACGTGTTATATAAGAACAAGCAATACACTGCGAGCAATCTGTAAAATGTTTGTTTGGCACTAGTGTGGATACTGTAGTTAAATATTCCCCATCATTCCTTTCTGATACCATTTAGATGCAGTTCAGGTTGTCAGCCATTTTAGTTTTATATTTTTCAAAATATGCATGAACTTTTCAGCATTGTTTAAATTGATGAAATTCATTGTCATATAATTTACATTGTGTATATCACAAAGTTCATTACATCTTTCACACTAATATATGTAACGTACAATAAAGTACAGTACAATATGTAAATTTTTGTTTTTCAATCTACCCTTTTCAATCTCAAGACCGTGATTGCTTAATTTAAAAATGCAAAAGCTTGTCGAATTTGAAGTGGAATATTTTCAGTTAAATATATTTTCTTTGGGGGGGGGGGCAAATGAGTCCCTGAAAGGTGACATAAGTTTTGAGTTTTCCCTTTACATACTTGTGAGATGTGCTTGGGAGACGCATAGGATGAAGCAATTATGTACGGTCGGTTTGGAAATGGGGTTGATCCCATATCTCATATCCAAATCTCCCAGTCCCTTATTTATCCTATGCCCAGTAGAATTTTAGGGAGATAAGTTGGTAAGATATTGTTATAAGTTTTTTTAACTTCCTTTATATTAAACAACTGACTATTTCATATTTTGTTTTATTCAAATACGTAATCGTTTCTTTGGTATACAATTACGCAAGCTCTGATCGATAGATAGCCGTCTCCTCATGCCAAAAAGGTTAGATTGTAATATGTTATATTTTATGTAATAAAATCTATAAAAACGTACACATGTTCTTTGGATATGAATTTATTTTATTTTCAGAAATTGTGAGAGTATGTTCATCTTTTAGAAATTGGGCCTAAACTTTTTTTAAACATAAGCCTGATGGTCTGTCATGGTCAGTGACCATGACTGACCACTTACATAAATATTTCGCCTTAAGGCAAGGAATGTAAATTGGGAGATGGTATCTTTTAATTCAAAAATATCATAATTTTATACCACAATATATCCCGTATCCTGATTTTGAGGTTTCCATATCTCCCGCTCCAGGCCATATCTTCCCGCTTTGAAAAAAATCAAAAAAAAATTGAAATAGAATTTTGAAAAAAATGTGATAAAATATATACAGTTAGTTAGTTAGTAAAATATTTATTAAAGTAGTAGTTAACAATATACATACTAAAATAACATACAATAATTCACAGTCCCGCCGGCTTCGGCGTATGAGAGACTCAAGAAAGCAATGTAAAAATATATAAAAAATATGCTCAGATGTAAAAGTTTTAAATATCATATTCTCTTCTATTGCACATTATTTTATGTATAGTTTTTGCCAATGGTCTTTGTAAAATAGAATTGTTCATAATTGAGCAGTATTTACTATTTAGCTAGACTAGATAATGTATTAAAGTCAGTTATTTCATTTTTGCAAAGTTCAATAAAATATTATTATTGTATCATGTATATTGTTTTAAAACATGTGTATAGATCATCTTGTTCTGAATTTTTGAAAGAGTGATATGCAAATTTGGAAAAATGTAAGTTAACATGAGAACTTTGAAAAAAACATAATAGTTTTAAAACACTTTATCTTGATGTTTGTGCTGCTTCAAATCAGAAATTCTCTTTGTGTAGCTTTTGATAAAGTGAAGCTTATCCTCAATTATCCCACATTCGCTACACAACAGTTCACTTATTAAGTGGGGTTTGGCTTTGGTTTTGAGTACCGTCCAACTTCTATTTGTAATTTATGCGATCTCATTATGAGCCTAGCCTAATGCATTTCTATACTTATTTTGAATGTTTGAATATGGTTCTTTGGAGATATAATTTTTGAATTTTTGAATTTTATATAGGTCCAAAGTACAGGAAAAGTAAGATTATCCTGTTTTAGATCATTAGATTATCCTGTTTTAGTTTTAGGGCATAATGAAATGAAAATATAATCCTCTTATCACATGCACCTTTTCCAAATGATTAACAAACTTAATATCTAGATTTTATAAGAATAACGCTAAATCAGACATGCTCTTATTAGCAGCAGGTGCTATAGAAACAAATACTCAAAAAAGAACTAAGTGCAATAGACGTAAAAACGTTTCAATGTTATAAACGTATTCATGTACTGGACACGAAGGCTTATGCAATGTAAACCACACGATACATTTTTGAAAGTAGTTGTATTATATCACAATGTAGGCCTATATTGAAACTTACGGCAAATTAACTCTGCTGTTTAGAAAATACCCCTGCAAGTAGATCTTTCAAATCATGAATGTCTCTACTTATTTTAATGTAACCTCCATGGGGAGTAAGCCAACCGCCCTCTTATATTCTGTAGCCTATATTAGAATATATTTTAATATAGAGCATATTGGAGAGCGACGGGAGGGGGGGGGGGTTTCTTCCCCGTGGCAACTCCTACAGATGAATAAGACAAACTACCACACTATGTAGAATCATTGGATTATGTGTAAAAGTTTCTTTTGAAGCATTTTTCTATAGCCATTTTGTAGGAAAGAAATTATGAAAAAATGTATCTTTTAATTTGAAGTATGGCCTGAATCGATTGCAAATTTCACATCTGATGTGATATACCATTTTTGTCATATTGTGAAATTATTTAATTTGCAATCGATTCAGGTCATAGTGTATTCTAGGTATTTTTGTGAAAATCAACATAAACCAATGGCCTCCATTGGAATCTGATGATATCCACAGTCATGTTAAGTCAATGGAGCACATCCAATGTCAAGTCAATACACCCTTGCTGAACTTAATGACCTAAACCTCAGCCCAAGATTCTCGCAATCTTTATCCAATCAGCGTTTGCGAGTGTGTCGACTCACGTATAAAAGGCGAATCCAACTCAAATCCATACAGGGGTGTATGAGGTACTCGAATAGTAAAGAGCTCGTGAAATCTGAATTTATATGCACATGGTCAATGTTTACACATGTTTGGAGTTATTGAAGAAAATGTGATATGGGTGTGGTTCCGAATTTGAAGTCATTGCTGGAAAATATGATTTTAATACGTGAAATTATATCTATAATACAGCACTAAAAATAACAGTACACATGAAGTACATGTATGATTGTGTTCAGAAATGTTTGAAACCCTTACGGAAAATTCTGTCTGCATTTTGTCACCATTGCTCTTTCTTCCCGCATTCTAGTGCTGTTTGAATGAATATATTAATTAATGTATTTCTAACTAAAATATATCACATTTTAATAAACCACAAACATTTAGATCATAAAAAATTATTCAATACTTGAGTGAGCACGATATGCAAGGGTTACTAAGTTGACACAGTAAATGACCACTGATATTGTGTTAGTCCATGCACACAGCGAACACCCCTCACTTTCATAGTGAAGTGACTAATTGGTTTATGTTTACGTTTTAATGTGTTTTGGGTTCCTTGTTAGAGCAAGGGGGGGGGGGCAGTAAAGTAGACTAACATGTTTGCATGGCAAATTTTGATCGAATATGTGAGACACTTTAAATATTTTCCAAAGTATTATGTGACATTGTATTCTTTGTTAAAAATGATTCATTTTGTTCATAGGGAAATCATAATGGAAAGTGCACCAGACCCTTTAAATTTGTCTTTTTCATTCCACAAAGAGAAAAAACAAGTTTGATTCCTTTCATTGTCTACGTCTTGTCGGTATGCTGGTAATTTTTAGTATTGACCTGAATGACGAGTGAGTGAAAATTCCTGAAACCTGTCCATATTATAAAGTATATACACATTAAAACCTGTCTAAGTGAACACCTGTATCTAGTGAACACCTGTCTCTAGTGAACACCTGTCTCCAGTAGACACCCTGTAGCATAAATTAAGTACCCTCTCTGTAGTGAACACCTACCGACACTGAGGTTTTTTCTCGGCAAAAAAGCTCAATATGTACGCAGGTTTTACTAAGGGTATACCTTTAATCTTTTCATTCTATTGGCCTCCACGTCATATGGCTATTTGACTACTTTTGATTTTGACTGTTTGAAGGTTTTAAAGATAAAGGTATGCCAAGGTTAAGAGGAAAAACATCTACAGCGAGCCAACATATTTGTATATTAAATCCAATAAATATTTATACATATAAAATATATTATACATTATATTTACTGATCTACCGAGTGGTCTCAGCTCGTTTTGTCATTTTTAGCTAGACTTGTCGAAAAACAGTATCATTTACGAAATGATCCCTTTTCTTTTCTCAATAAAAATTGATGTAAAAATAAGAAAACGCATCGATTCTATGTTTAAAAGGTTCACCCCTTCATAACGTTGGCTGTCCGTATTTTAATTTTATAAAGAAGTAATGAATCAATTACCTAGAGTTCGCACCTCCGTCATATTCCCATCGCATATGATTGATCTAGGCCTTGATCTGAAAAGATCTTCACAACTTTAACGAAAAATGCAGAAAATGCGTTTTTTACACATAATTAATGACCCCTGCTAAAAAGCAAACACGTGAGGCCAAGGCCTTAAATAGTGGGACGTACTCGTATATAGTTTTGCACTAAGAACAGGAAAGTGTATTTGATTTCCATTAAGCCTAATCTTTTATTCACATTCCTTTTTAGTTTTTATTGTTTGTCTTTAAAAAGGTGACGTTTTACAAAAAAAAAAATCTCGTGATTCACAATCGAATTCATTTTACAACTCGGTCAAGCATTTTATAGCTCTCTACTCATTGATTTGACCTTGTCAAACGTGAGAATTTTTTGTGGGGTAAAACGGAACCGTAAAGGTACAATGCAAACTTTAAACCACTTTGACTTATAACATAGTCCATTAGTCCTAGCAAATGTTATTAAAATGTGCCATGTGAAAAAGTTGATTTGAAGTACTTTTTGTTAAAAGAATTGTGGATGTACACTCCCCCCCATAAGTTTGGCAACCTTAGCTCCCCCATTGAACTACGTGTTTAAGCCTCTTTACGTTTGAATTTTTATTTACTTTACCTGCGATGAGATTACTTATTGATATTGATGGAAACGTAACTTGACTTTATTTCCAATACCTCCATAATTTTCCAATTTTTTCCTCAATTACAATAGGTCGAAAATTGATGATAAATTTGATGAATTTTTGAAAATCGTCATTCCCATGTAAACCAATGGGAAATGTTCTTTTAATTTTTTGAATACTTTTTGTTAAATCAACCAACATAACTATAATATTGAGAGGTCTAAAAACATATTGTATAAGGCTATTTTGTTCCAAGAAGGTTCGGAAAGACATTTCATTTCATTCTTAAGAATTGGTAGACAGAAACAAAAACAATTGCAGAAAAAAACAAAAAATGTTAACAAAAACAGTTAATATATAAAATATATATAAATTATTTTCGCATTGAATTGTTGACAATCAGTCAAAAACAATTGCAGAAAAAAACAAAAAATGTTAACAAAAACAGTTAAATAAAATATAAATAAATTATTTTCGATTTGAGTTGTTGACAATCAGTCTTTATATAAAGGACCGTGTTTTTTTATGTAACGGTATATCGAACGGATGAAATAATAAATGACTTATATGTTGATCTCTTCAATGGATTAGAAAAAATAATGAGTTTACATTGTTATTTGATGATCTATAAATCTAAATTTTTGTTTCAAAAATGGCGGGAAATTCAAATATTTGAAACTTTTTTTCATTAAATGGTGATATGATTTGATTGAACAAACGATAGTTCAATGATTAAACTTCATTTTCAAACGAGGCATTTAATCAAATATTTACAATGTGTTTTATAAGAACAAAGGAAATTGATGGCCAATCTTTTTGTAAGTCGAGTGGAAGTGCTGTCTATCTTGTGGATTCCAACACAGGCAACATCTACAATGGACGGACCTACAAATGTATATATTAATTTTACTATTCAAATAGGCTATATTATTTCTCAAAACATTTATGCAAGCTTATCAAATGGGGGTTTATTAAAATCTGGAGAAGGTATAAATAATCCAAAATACTAAATGTGGATACATCCACATTCATAATATAATGAGAACGCATTTAAATATATTGTTAATTGCAGCTAAGACGCCTGACTGCCTGTGGGGGTCACTTTACCATACGGGATATATATCGGCATTTCATTGCACCTATGCATGGGAGTCCCGGGTGGGGTGGGAGGCTGAGCTGGAGACGTACGTTTATAATTTGTGGACGATCTCATTTTTCTTGATTTCTTTCCCCCATTTTGTTTTCCTTCTTTGAAACCTTTTCGTTTTGGTTTACCCGAGTGCTTTCTCACGATGAAAACATCATCCGAATGGGAAAAATAATCCAATAGTGTGTCATTTTGAGCGATATCTGTGATTGTTTCTTTATAAAGCGGGTCGGCATTTGTGACGGTTGCTTGTGTCCTCATTTTGTATGGTCTGCTATCTTTCTTCTTTATCTGTCTTTTGTATTGTTTCTCTGATTCTTCATCAAATGGTCTTGGTGAAATAGTACTCGGTCTATCTATGGGAGGTAGTTTAAGTTTGCTTGAGGTTCGACCACAGGAGTTAGTATCAGTCTTATAAGAATAGCTACGGTTTGAAATCTTCGTGAAATGCACTTTTCCATTTGCCTTCTTGGGCGTTAACATTGTCTTTGTGAATTTCGTCTCGGCGTTCGATTTCCTCGAATCTTCTTTCTGTCTATGAGGTGATATACTTTTGGCCTCTAAGATGAGTTGCTGATGGCCGATTGGATCTGTATACCTCCGTTTGTACTCTGCCTTGACGGCCTTGTATTCGTTATCTTTTGTAAGACACGTTGCTTTCTTGGATAGGTTTCGAGTTACGTCATATTTGTTCGGGTGTTCCATCGTATCAGGCATGCTCTCCGATTGTATACTTTCACATGTAGTTGAGCTTGAGACTTGAGTAATGTTGGACAGCTTTATTGTGTCAGGTCTGTTCTGTGATGGCATAGGAGATACGGGTCTGTTGTTGGTGTTATCAGGGCAGTCATAAGAAATAACATCGAGAAAATTACGATCGTGTGTCTCCGATTCTGGAAATATCTCAAACGCTGGGCTATTATGAGAGACTAAAACATCAGTTTCATAACGTTCGTGTTTGACAATGTCTTCTTCATTTACATGCTTGGGTTCCGGTGATCCTCTAGGTGTAATAAATATAACATCTAATGCGTTTATGTTTCTCAAAGATTCATTCCCCGTTGCCTTAGTTTGGGAAGTTTTTCCTTTTGTTGCCTCTGAACCGTCGGTTTCTATGTCATCATTATCATAAGCCGGCTCTATATCTATAACAGGCAGTTTGATTGGTTCTGAATATTTTAACATTGGTTTGTCCTTAACGCATTTTTTGTGGAGAGCCGTAACAGGCTGGGCAGACACGATATGTTTCGAATATGCATCTAATGACTTTGATATATCTCTTTCATTCTTTCGTCGGATCTTTCCTTCTTTGAAATTGCCTCCTGTTGGTAGTCCAACGGCACTGGTTCCTTGTTTATCATATAGATACACGTTTTTGAAACGAGGAGTTAGGGAATCAAGCAGAATCGATTTCTGACCTCCTGTATGAATTCTCATCTTAATTGAGCGAATTTCCAAGTGATTACTCCCATCACCTCTCTGCCACGTACCAACAGCGCAGTTATTTTTATCGCCCATCGAGCGTCTTGTTTCCGTAAGAAGACGACGCCATCTTGGGGAACCAACTATTGAAGGCTTCAAAGTTACGTTTAAGCCTACACGTTCTACTTCATCATTGGAGATACCATGCTCCTCCTGTATGTGCCTCTTACACAACTTTGTAACCCAGTCGCTAAAGGATCCAATATTTTGGTTTGGTTCTTTCATTCTTATTTCGGTATCTAATGTTTGAGGCAATTTCGACTTCAAATCTCATATTTTACGTCCTTGAATTCTCTCTAAATGTTGTCATAATCATCAATCGAAACCATTCTATCAGTACATTGTGTTGCGTGAAGTTATATCTTTAAACCAGATCTTGTTACTTATTTGATATTTGCCCATACGTCTTGTATATGTCTTATACGATGGTCGTGTCTTCTCGATCCACACTTGGTATCCTTATTGATCAATGTACCGATGATTATCTCTCTTTAAGTCTGATTGCAATACCCTATTAGCCATCTTCAGTAATTTCAACTTTATTACACTGCAGTCGTGCATTGATTTTCAATTTCGGATTCATTAGTACAGAATAGTGGTATCTTCAATTAATTGGATTGGTATCTCTTTCCGAGGTATATTCAAAGAAATCCTTAAATACTATCATTTTACTTCACCGTTTCCGGTGTTTGATCCTATTAGAAAAATGTACTCCTCGCGCTTGATATGAAAAGGTCATTCTAATGTTCGTGCATCAATTAAAATTCCATGAATTTGTCGAAACCAAGTGGCGTTATATATATAAGATAATAAACACACAAGCCAATAATTTTTGATATTCCAAATATCAATTACGAATATCATTAATATCATACTGTTCTGTCGCTAATATTGTGACTCTGATATCATGTGTAATTCCCTACGTTTGGTCATTAACACTAAACGCAGCATGTTCATTGATGTACATGCTGTCAATCTAGATATTATTGTACGAAGTTACATGCCTCTAATATCTAACAATATCGTCAATTATTATAGACGTCATCCTTTATTTAAACGGCATTTACGGAGAGTATTCACCAGTTCACTATGAATACGTATGCTTCAAAAATGGTAATTATGCGTAAATAATTAGCGTCGAGTCACATCTGTTCAGAGTGAAATCCATTTGCAATCGTCATGCAAGTCATCCCCAACAGCTAAACATCAACAAATGATCGAGACGTAGGTTTTAATGGAGCTCAGCAATATATAACTCGAAGTATAGCGTAGTATAGCATCACATATCACTAAATTGCATAATAAAAGCGCAGTTAATTAGTATTATATATTCACATAATATGTGGAATGTTTTTTCCATAGTTATTCATTCTTTCTCATGTAAATATAATGCAATTGAGATCATAGATTAAGTTTCCATATACAAAAAATACAATTACAGTTATGTAGTTATGTATGTTGATTTGAATAAGATTACAAGTATTGTTGATTGATGAAAGAAATATGTGGAATGTGTCATTTGTTGTGATACTTAGCTAATGACAGAGACGATATACATCTGCTGCTGCCTCTGCGTTCCATTACATTAGTTTCGTCCATCTGTTGAGTACTAGTCCACGAAGTACCTTTACATTGCGAGTGATTATTTCAATTACCCAACTTCATATTGGAAGAAAAATCCATAGTAAGGAAGCAAAATAGAAAACAGAAATATGTTCACCTGTCTATGGGATTGTAACATGGATATGTTAAAACGATAAATGTCAAGTAGGTGAGCACCGCACAAGTGCCGAACTTTCTCCCGTATCTGTATAAATAAAACAAAAATATCAGAGGATGTTCAATAAGTTTAATATTCTTGACTGCTTCAAAGCAATTGTTGAGGATTTCAAAATTCTTGAATTGAAAAAAAACAATATACCGA
Source organism: Owenia fusiformis (assembly GCA_903813345.2). NCBI lineage: Eukaryota > Metazoa > Annelida > Polychaeta > Sabellida > Oweniidae > Owenia > Owenia fusiformis. Next base: position 16,558,049 of record CAIIXF020000011.1, on the reverse strand, counting down.
CGGAAGTAATTTCTGGATAGGAAGACGCGTTATCCATTGAAGCCACAATCCCATTGATTCTCCAAACCCCAAGAATTTTCTTGAGCATTGACTCCGTTGCCAAAAGTTACGAGCTTGCCAGGACTCGAACCTGGAATCTTCTGCTCCGTAGGCAGACGCGTTGTCCATTGCGCCACAAGCCCATCATCTGGCACGATTTATTTCACTCGCTACCTTGAACCAAACTGAAGAGTCCGCCTTTTTATTCACGCTCGAAGTTCTGGAAGTCTTCTTGTCGAGTACTTGAAATTCGTAAGTATCCAAGATCATTGCCATAGTTAAAAACAACATAAATAACTAATCTATAAAATATATAAACAAAGCAAAAATAGGATGTTTGACAGTCTTCAGAGTTATTCTTGACGGCGTCAACGGAATTATTTCGGCGTTCAAAGTTTTTCTAGACGGTATTCAGTTATAAAATTCTTGACTTAGGCTCAAGCCCTGACCACAAGCCCATTGATTCTCCAAACCCGGTGAGCTTTCTTGAGCATTGAGCAGTGACAATCGGCATTGGCTTCCTTGCCAAAACTTACGAGCTTGCCAGGACTCGAACCTGGAATCTTCTGCTCCGAAGGCAGACGCACCACAATCTCATTCTCAACTTCCGTAAATTGCACTCGGTATTTTGTACCGAGCCGATATTCTTTCTGGAAGAATCGGTATGTCTTTCTTTAAAGATCGATATGTTTTAAAGTAATAAAAAACGGAATGATGTTTTTAAACGGAATGTATGTTTTTTATGTAATTATGTAGGTATTCTTAAGTTCTGGGGTTTTCCCTCCTCTTGGGTGAAATGTGAACAGATCGTGCAACTTGGTATTTGAGCCATGTAAACTGAGTAAATTAACTATTTAATTTTTTTTACAATTTGTCAATATTATGAATTGGGATTTATCTCGAACTTTTTCAGAAAACCTGAAAATCCTTGAAAATTTATTAAATATAAATGCAAATCAATATTTCGGTAATAGAGAAAATACACACAGAGTTCGAATATACCATCAAATATATTCAATGGATAAAAATTCAAATCTCCTAAATTCTCACTAAACCGAGGCTTCAACGAGATTTTCAAATCTTCTTAGCTCCACGACAAAATATGGAACATCCAACCAACAATCCTTACATGACGTTTACCTAACCTGCTTATTTTACACTTTTGCTCATTTCACATTTTTCGTAAAATAGATCGTGTCTGAGTTATACTTGTAAACACGGTATCTATTATTCTCATACCTTGTTTTCCTCATTCATACACGTTTTGTTTTTTCTTGGGATCTACAACCCCCTCAAAAAGGTTGGAAACTTTGATCACTCCCCATCTTAGCCTGTTAACGCCATCTTAAATGCCTGCATTTTAATTTCCACCCTCCGATTACAATAGTCTATAATTCTGAATTTGAAATTCATGAATGATGCATATTTGCAAATCGTTAAGCATATATAAATAGGCTTGACGTGGTCTAGGGATGTTGGTGTTTTAAAATAATTGGGGGAGAGTATATATTCCCACAATACGCATTGATCAACGGATGCCAATAAGATTAGGAACACTATAGATATTGAAGTATCCTTGCACGAATTACACCCAACTGAAGTGCACATCTATTGAACATTCTTTCAAAATACTAGGTCAGGCACTGAAATACAAATCTTTTGTACATCCTTTCAAAATACTGTATTAGGGGATATTGCAACATTACAAGAGCAGATTGGTAAGTTGCTTAAAGTTCAATCTGACATTTGCCACACGTCTTTAGATAGCAACCCTGTTCAACCTTTGAACGCTAAACAAGCCAATGATGCTAATAAGAAGACTAATAACGCCAACTCCAACTTAATTACCAATTCCACTTCTCGAAATACTGCGAGTCAAAACACGGTGTTGACTAATACTTCCAATTCAACGCGCATGAGTGGAAATTCGACAAGCATTCCACCGCGGCACGAGATTATCGAAGTTGCTAAGAAACAACTAATGTCTATGAAAAGCGCTAGTCCGCCATCTTTGGATTGCGACCCAAAAGTCGTCAACAGACCCCCATCTTCTGATTCCCCGTCGTACTCATCTGTCACCGCAAATAATAACGACAAGTGGATTACTGCTGGTCCTAAAGGACGTCATTCTCCTGTTCCCGAACGCCCTAATTCGTCTCCACGACGAACACTTACAACCAATAAAGGACAAAACCGTATTAAACTGACTGGGGTCAAAGAGGTAAAATTCACGCTTGTTTATGTTAGCAATATTCGAAAAGATTCCAATGTTTCAGACGATGATATCCGTTCTGCGATCGTTGACCATGCCAAGGATAAGGGAATAAGAGTCATGAAGGCCGATATTGTACACAATCGTGTATGCGACGATAAAGTCGGATGCAAACTTAACATCCCCGAATCCCAAGCAGAGATAATTCTTGCAACCAATTTTTGGCCAGACCCGGAAATTGGATGCCGTGTATGGCAGCGCAGATCTACCCAGCGCTCAAACTACAATAGTCAACGGGGTAGTAATTTCAAACATATACCTGTAATCACGGGTCATTATTCCCATTCACATGGGCGATCATATGATACCTATGAGCTCGGCCGCGACTCAAACGGCTACTACAATAACAATAGATATGGTGAAACTATTGACGAGGATGAGCGACATCTTGCAGTTTAGGGGTATACAGTGTATGGATTCCATGAAACCAATACATCTGTGTTTCCTGCTATTTTATTTTCTTGCCCATATAAATATTTTTACTTCCCATATGAATGCAATCAACACTTCCCAAAATGTTCTATCAAATAATGATTTGAGACTCATACAATGGAACTGCAGAGGTTTAAACGTATCGTCTCTATATATTAATTCTCTGCTATCACAATGCGATATAATGGCTCTCTCCGAGCATAAACTTTACAATTGTAATAGATTTAAGTTGGACTCCGTCCATCCTGACTTTAATTGTTGTAGCTCCAGTAGCAAATCTTTAAATGATTTTAATTGCGGGAAAGTATGGGGCAATGGTGGTGTAGCTATATTTTGGCGCAAATCATTGGATAATTATATTATACCTGTTAAGAAAATGTGTACCGATAGAATTGTTTGCTTAAAGGTATCGGTCGTGGTAGACTCGCCCTTGTACATATTTTCAGTATATTTGCCACAACAAAACTGTGTGATAGATAATTTTGAAGATGTCTTATTTTCACTTGAACAATTTGTTCAAGAAGCAAATATTGATGGCAATGTAGTTATTCTTGGTGATGTCAATAGCAATCTAGGTCAATTAACTGGAAGAAGGGGACACGGAGATACATCGAGCAATGGCTACAATCTGTTTGAATTTATGAAGCGGAACATCTTAACTGCAATTGACATGACGGAGATAACTACTGGTCCAACCCACACTTTTGAAATGATGAGGAATGAAGTACTACATGTGAGCTACATTGATCACGTGATTATTTCTTCCCAACTTGCTAATAATATACTTACCTGTAAGGTGTTTGAAGATGAACCTGACAACACATCAGATCATCTACCGATTTTAACGATTTTAAATTTTGATGTTAAGATAAACAGACGGTCGAGTATACAAGCGCCAATAGGATATGCGTGGGATAAGCTCAGCAATGACGATATCTTGGAATCATACACTCGTTCAATTAACTTACAATGTGATGATATTGTATCCGAGCTACATTCTATCATGTCTAAAAGGTCTCTGAATGGCAATGAGATTGAGTATTTTATAGATAAATTACTAGATATTTTGACACTCACCTCTAACGCCCATATACCAAAAAAGAGATTTTTAAAATATGAAAAGCCATTCTGGAATCCAACTTTAACTGTTTTAGCAAAAGATAAAAAGACAAAATGGCGTGTATGGGTGTCTCGGGGTAGGTCACGTGATATATCCGATCCAGCGCGTAGTCAATATAAAGATTCAAAAAAGTTATTTTCCAAAACCTATCACGCAGCCCAAATTGAGTACGAGAAACAGGAACTAGAAAAACTCTATACATCGGAACAAACTGACCAACGGTTCTATTGGTACCTCGTTAATAAACATCGAAGAACATCAAAGAGATCTGTAAGTCCTATTTTGTCAGACGATGGCATACTTATAACAGACGCCGACGAGATAAGAAATCAATGGAAATGTCATTTTGAGAAACTTGCCACCCCACTTAATAAGCCAAATTTCGATTCTGAGTTTAAAACCACCATTGAGAACAAAATCAGAACAATTATTAAATGTAACGAGGATGACAAAATTAATGGTATGGCAGTAAGCATTAGCAATGAAGATGTCACCAGTGCAGTTAAAGCACTTCATTGTAAGCGTGCTTGTGGCTATGACCAAATCAGTGCTGAACATTTAAAATATGCCGGAAGCAAAATGTATGAATCCATTGCTCTCTTGTTTAATTCAATTATTCAATCAGAGCACATCCCAAATAATTTCTGTGTAGGCGTAATGATCCCTCTCACAAAAAGTGGCAAAGATCCTCTCATAAAAGATAATTCTAGAGGAATAACCCTCATGACAATGTTTCGTAAACTCTTTGACAATATATTATTAACTTACTTGAAAGTTCCGATCTACAAAATGATACCAAAGTTACAAGGGGCATCGGTTGAAAAATGTTCATCTGTTCACACTTCCTTATTGGTGCAGGAGACTATTTCAGATAATGTCGAACAGGGTAAAATGGTAGTCATTACAATAACAGACATTCGTAAAGCCTTCGACTCTGTTTGGATAGATGGTCTATTTTTTAAGCTCCACAAAAGTGGCGTTGTTGGAAAACTTTGGAACATATTGTACAATTTATATAAACACTATAGGTGCGCGGTTCTAGTAGGTGGTGCGCGCTCAAATTCATTTCCTATTCTCCAAGGTGTACATCAAGGTGGCGTGCTGTCAATGCTCTTCTATCAATTATACATGTCTGACATTATTGAAACCATGATTAAACTAAGTATTGGTTCCACCATAGGAGACACCAGCTGTGTCAGTCCATGCTACGCTGATGACATGTGTATCCTATCAAACTCATTTCAAAATATGCAAGTCCTATTGGACGCACTTACTAAACATAGCAATCAATGGAGATATGAAGTACATCCACAAAAGTGCACATATCTTGTTTTTAACAGTAAAATCGAATTGGGAGCCACTCAAAAGCTAAACATTGGAGGTGTACCGATCGAAAAATCTAATAATGCTAAACACGTTGGTATACCACTGTCTGTAGATAATGACATCAGTAATTATGTAAATGATAAATGCAAAAAAGGAAAATCTCAGTTTAATGCCCTTCTGGGAATTGGAAGTAAATGCGGAGGCCTTGTTCCCACTTCAGCATGTCAGATATACAAAACTTATTCCATACCCTGTATGACATACGGTGCTCCGGTAATCAATTATCATCAAAAAGATATTGAACAATTAAACATAGTACAGAGAGGCATTGGACGGAGGATTCAATCCCTTTCCCAATCTGCTAGCAATCCAGTCTCAACATTTCCTCTTGGATTACTTGATATAGACTTTTACATAGATTTCCTCCGAATGATGTTTTTCTTTAGTATTTTACAACTCCGTTGCTCAAATATTTACAAACACATATTCACGATACGGTTGATAAAATTGACGTATATGAAAACAAATTTTGATGTGTTTTCTCCTATCCGTAACATGCTCATATGTGCTATAAAATACAACTTGGATAAATACATTCTCGATATGCTATACTGTAAAACTCGAATCACCAAACAAAGGTGGAAGAAAATTGTTTTTACAGAACTTTCGACAGCACAAATACAGAGGACGTTTGTTAGATCAATTATGTATACTGGTCTTGAACTATTTAGGTTGAATGATTTTAGGTCTTTGAGTCCAAATATATGGTGGTGTGTTGCCAGAAAGTTCCCTGTTGCCCTCGGTGGTTGCAAAATTATGGTTAAACTTCTGACAAACGAACATACTCTAGGAACAAAATATCGAGGCGGAGAAAACAAGTCAAAATTATGTTATATGTGTAATACGTTTCAACAGGAAAATGTCATCCATTTTATGTTAACGTGCACAGCAAATAGCTATACCCCGTTTAGACGTAAACTAAATGAGCACTGCCAAAAGTTTGGTATAGAGATGAATATTAACAACATTTTAGGGATTAACGTTAGAAATGATCCCCGGTCTTTAGATTTTTTGAGAGGGGTTTCACTTATCGTGCAAGAGCAATACCACCTCCGTGCATCGTGCTTGCAATGCAACTCATAACTGACTTATATGATTTCGGATGCGTTTTAATGCAAACCATGGGTTAAAATCTGTTGATTAATGCGTCAAGTATTTTATATCTATCTATATATTTTATATACATAAGGTATAAACCATATGTACATACTTAATCTATATCTACTGTCAATTGTGATCTCTGAACAAATGATCTCTCAAATGGTTGTAATTGGACGATGAGGTAGCGGTAGCATCTTATATCGTCTGTGGTTCATTGGATGAGATGCTTACATCGACCTTGGGGAAGATGAATTGCACTCAACTAATGAGATAAGTGTATTATATAATGTATAAAACGTATGTACATACTTAACCTTTTTTACTTTTTCAATTATGATCTCTGCACAAAATGATCTCATTAAGGGTTGTAATTGGACGATGAGGTAGCGGTAGCATCTTATATCGTCTGTGGTTCATTGGATGAGATGCTTACATCGACCTTGGGGAAGATGGTTTGCACTCAACTAATGAGATAAGTGTATTATATAATGTATAAAACGTATGTAAATACTTAACCTTTTTTACTTTTTCTATTATGATCTCTGCACAAAATGATCTCATTATTAAGGGTTGTAATTGGACGATGAGGTAGCGGTAGCATCTTATATCGTCTGTGGTTCATTGGATGAGATGCTTACATCGACCTTGGGGAAGATGGTTTGCACTCAACTAATGAGATAAGTGTATTATATAATGTATAAAATTGTATGTACATACTTAACCTTTCTTAACCTAACCTTTTTTTTTTACTTTTTCAATTATGATCTCTGCATAAATGATCTCATTGAGGGTTGTAATTGGACGATTAGGTAGCGGTAGCATCTTATATCGTCTGTGGTTCATTAGATGAGATGCTTACATCGACCTTGGAGAAGATGGTTAGCACTCATCTAACGTATAAAGTGTGTTTTATATATTGTATATATTTTTATTCTATGTTCATTTAACATTAATGTTATATCAGCATTATTTTCATTGTACACTGTATACATGTATCTCCTTTTCATAAAGGGCAATAAAGATATACATACATACACATTAGGGCAAGCTTTGAAATACAAATCTTATGAGCATTATTTCAAAATACTAGGTCAACCTCTGAAATACAAATTTTTTGAACATCCTTTCTATCAAAATACTAGGTCAAGCTCTGAAATACAAATCTTTTGAACATTCTTTCGAAATACTAGGTGTTATAATTATAACATACTCCAGAGTCTGGATGTTTAGGGAACTAGAGGTAAGACGGACACATTTTCATATAGCTCATTCCAAACGTATGAGTTCAGTTTTAGGATGTTATATTACATTATACACATCTGTTTATTCATTTGTATAGCTTGCTAAATCTACACTGCTGACATCTATTTATGAATTGTTTCTACCAAAGACTGTGTATGGAATTCCACATTCATTTTGCAAATCAAAGCAGTTTTGATGAAATGCAATCCAGATTTTTGTTACGTAAATGTGTATTCTACGTTTCTGAACCAATATACTTGTCACATTCAAAAGATTCTACAGAACCTTGTCTATGATGAAACTCACAGATGTAAGAGGTGGTCGAAAACGCCGTCCGGCATCTTTTGATTTTTGGAAATAGATTTGTTGTCAATCGCCTTCTTTCTTGAAAGTCGAGAGATTTGCTACAGATTGTTTGACTATAATGAATATATTTTTCCATGAAATATTGCAACTTCTCTGGTTGCATTCTCAAAATTCATTTCGTTCGTTGCATACCTTCACTACCTGCCGTCCGGCATCTTTTAATTTTTGGAAATAGAGTTGTTGTCAATCGCCACCTTTCTTGAAAGTCGAGAGATTTGCTACAGATTGTTTGATAATGAATATATTTTTCCATGAAATATTGCAACGTGGTCATATGCATATCTTTAGGCGATTACTTCTCTGGTTGCATTCTCAAAATTCATTTCGTTCGTTGCATACCTCCACTTTCTCTCTGACGATGTTAAAATAGTTCTAAAATTCCCGGGGCACGATCTGAGAAAGCTTCTGAAATTAGTTCGATCTGTAATACTTAATTAACAACGCCAAAACTGTGATACAACATAAATCATAACGTTTACCAGCTGCGTTTACAAATGATCTTACTATCAAGATTGGTAATCAATGTAGTATTTGGTAAAATCTTCGAGTAACAACAAATTCTAAAATGTCAAGATCGATAATCACTGGGTTCAAGATTACTACACGTTTTCAGGATGGCGGTGTCAACATTTTCTTAAAACGCTTCAAATAATATTATGTTAATTTCTGGCGAATTAACCAATATCATAAATTGTTATCTAACAACAAGATAAAGAAATATCATGGGCTATGAAATATGTAAGAAATTCAATTTCATCGATTAAAACATCACATCGACATGTGACATCCGTTACTCAGAGAGACGTCGAAAATTACGAATATGGGGGTGATGTCACTTCAAAACGAACTGCATATCAACGGTGTTAATAAACAATTAATAATCGGAAGTCCTTGCAAAATCCTAAGTATTCATTTATTTTTAACTGTTTGTTACGAATTATTTAATATTTTTCTTACGAATGAATTCTTACTTATGACGTGCACGGACCTGGGGACAATTCGAGAAATACGGGCTGATGTCAGCTTTGAGCGTTAAGCTCTGCCTTATTTAAAAAGCTAACTATGTGTTTTATATATCATTTTGAAGTATTTTTTATTCGCATTTCAGTGATATTATTTTTCCGTCAAAATTTTGATGGGATCAAACATATTCTTAAAGTTAAATATATCCCGACATCGTCAAATACGCTGTAAGACGTAACACTTTACGCTTACAGGGCTCGTTGAAATTGGGATAACTTTTGAAATAATGATCAAAATTCCCCTAAAATTTCAAAATTTATTCAATGAAACATGTTCATTTATGACGTCACAATTGCTTAACGGCTACAGTTAAAATTATCTTACATGAACGCTTTTAAAATTTTCAAAATTGTGTAAGGTTTTGAAGGCGAATGGGACGAGCAATAAGTTTACCTTCATTTAACTTTCTAATTTAAGTCTGATTTGAAAGAAAAATTAACTGCACAATATTGTCATGACGAAATTTACAAAACAATAACCAGTTTGTTTATTTTGCAAATAATATTAAAACAAGAGCTGGTTTTCGAGACTTGAAAAAATGTGACGCATCGATTTTTTACCACAAATTCCATACATATCAATTTTTACCAACGCCCCAAGTGGCTTTCTTGACCGTTTTTCAAAATTCAAAAACATTTTAGAAATATTGTCGTCGAGATCTTGCTACCCTGTGAATTTTGTCATGATTAGATAAGGATAAAAGTATTTTATTTTTAGGTTGACTAAACTTGACAAACATGTGACGCTTGTCGTTTTTGACGTTGTAAGGCTGTTTGCGCCCTATGCTGCTCATTGTTTTGTCTTGGTTTTTGACGCCATAATGTTACGCTAATTGTCCCCAGTTTCGTGCGACGTGTAACTACATTAGAAATAAACATTTTATAAAATATAGTGAATAAAATCACTAGCAAGCGCGAAGAAATATATTTTCTTGAAGTAGGTCAAATTTTTAGAAGGGTAAATTTCGCGGGAATTTAAAGAACTGCATGAGGTACGCACAGGAGGCACGGATTGCACTGAACGAACGCTAGGAGACTGCTCTGGTTGGTCAAAATCGACAAACAAAATGGTGGCCTAAAAAATCGAAATACGCTTCGAATAATATTATGTTCATTTCTGGCGTGTTAAACACTATAATAGCTTTGTTATTTTACATCAAGATAAATGAAGATGTATGGAATATGCTAACATCGATTAAAACATCACAAAGATGTGTTATATTCGAAAATTAGCTGGTGTTTAAGACCAAACGCAGTTGTATGGACGACATTCGGCAGCATGGCATCAATGGCCTAACCTCGGTTGAAAGGAAAGGTGCTGTCCAATAAAAAACAGATCGATTTTCTTGCAACTAAAACAATTTTCGTGAGTCTAAGTATGGGAAACTGTAGTAATTTGTCTTTCATGATCTGATTGAGGCTCCTCTACCAACTGGACTTGTGATGGATCAATACCGACAAATGTAAGACAGGATTTTTTAAACTGCGTATTCTGAAGCGTAAAAACAATTCCATTAAGCAGACTGTAAGACAAAAGAATAGCTGTGGCTATTTTATGAGCCATGGGATACTGGTTGTTTGGATCTATCCAGTTTAGGGCCATCCTTGGGAGAATACATGCTACGTAGAGCAGGAATATCGATGCCATCACTTTGGCTAATTTAACATCCGCTTTCTTGACTGCCATCGTCGTTGTCTTCGTCCCATTGTTGTGTCCATTGATCTTCTTCTGTTGCAATTTAACAAAGATAAGAATACGTACATAACAATAAAGCATTACCAACAATGGTAACACGAATCCGATTACAGAGACACCTAAACTGAAGCTTGAGCTGTTCGGTGAATCGACGATCATGCTACATGCGTTCGTTTTTTCTACGTAACCATACTTTCCCCACAGGCCAGTGAAAGGCACCAAAAGAGCGATGAACACGAACGCCGTTGAAGAAACAACGAGTGCAATTGTGCCTTTCTTGCTGAATATGGTTTGATAAGCTGACTGATGGACAATCAAAACATACCGATTGATAGCCATGTAGCAAAGATTGAAGAGATTCAGAGCAATGAACAGAATGGCTAAGAAACCAAACACAGAACAGCTTTGGTAATCAAACGGCCATCCATGAAGGACTTCTGTAACTACCTGCTGAGCCGGTTTTACCACGGAGAACTGAATGACGTCAGTTGCACACATCATGAATATAAGCCAGTTTGGAACTGTATGCAGTTTCTTTGTCTTAGCAATGACAAGCATTATGAATCCATTTACTGCAATACCAAATACACATACTAGAGCGACCAACACTGCTGCAAATATACTGATATCTCTCGTATATGAAGGAAGGGGGACGAACCTCGACCTACTCTCATCGTAACCAGTTATGTTCATATCGGTGCTAAAATAAATCCCGGGTGGAAATGATTTCTCCGTGTGATAATCTGCGAAGGCGTGGACAAACCTCCCAGTACACTCACGTGTACGTTTCGGCAAATGGAGACACGGCGTTGGCAAAGTGAAGAACGATGTCGTCCAAAGTTAATACTTTCTAGGGAAAAAGTCCACGTATCTATGCCAATATACAAATATAAAAGTTATATCCACTCCTTCGATCTACCATGATTACGTAACAACGACAACGGTGTAGTGGAAATTGATGCTCTACTGCTTCAATTTAGTCCTGAATTATTTTTTACGACGATATAAAACTACAATGATACTTGTATACATGTGTGTAGGCCCTACGTATCCACGCGTATATAGAACCCACATTAAGTCCACAGGTATAAGACTTCAGGTAGACGTCTGCCATCAACCGACTATAGCAACTTAACGGTAGTTCTGAGTGTCCAAATATTAAATGTATTTTGTGGTGTATTTCAATACAACGCTCTCGTTGGCAGGTTCTATATTTGTTTTGACGAATGATTTCTTTCATTTCTAGGCTATACATCACCCGATCGAATGATTCTGCAATTAAAGTGAAAACACTTAATGAAATGAACTTTCATTGTCTCTTCTGAAACGAGAACCTATCGAATTGTTCTCTTGTTCTAAAAATAGTTATGAATAACAAAAGGTAAGCACGGTTCCATTAACTGATCTTAAGTCTGGTATAATCCGGTGATTGGGTAAACTTGCATCATCATTTTTTCTGCACGTGGATGGGGGTGCATATATTGTATATCGTATTAAAAGGGTAAAAATTTATTGTATATTGTATAATAGGGGGTGAAAATTATCGTACCTGGTAGAAGAGGTGTAAAAAATATGGTATACGGTATAAGAGAAAATATATAGTATATGGTATATCATGGCACCAGTAGGTTAAATATTATGACGTGTCGCAAAAAGCTCGCGCACGCATTGTTACACATTTTGTGGCGTAATCCAGAGGATCCTCGCTTTTAACATGATAGAATGTGACGTTTTTGAGAAAAATGTACACACATGAAAATCCTTTCGTCCTCCACATTTACCTCTATATCTCAAAACATTTTAGACGAATAACTCTGATATCATATATAATAGTTAATGGGCTAGGAGCATCATAAAACACGAATCAATTGAAATTTTAGGTGAAATAAATATACGTGTTGCCGTGCTTGAAAATAGGCGAATGGCGTAAATTAGCCCTATTTTAATGAATTTTGAAAACCTTTCGTCCTCCACTTTTCCACATACAACAGAAAACACATACTTTTGTGACCAAAATCAACTATTTATTAATAAACTAGAGTTTAGGAGCAAAATAATCATGTATGATTTATTAAGAATTGATCTCGTATTTTTTGTTTAATGTACACCTGAAAAGTTGAAGGTACCAAAAAATGAGCAAAAAAGGTCGCTGTCAACAGATTCTATTTTTCAGACTCTATGACGTCACAATATGGGACGCTTACTAAAATTCATCCTTTGAAATAAAACTTCCATCTACCTTTATCAAGACGAAAAATAAGTATAATAGTCATATATTGTTTCAGTTATGAGCGTTTAAAGACGAAAAATAATTCAAAATGTAACGTGTCAACATGGGATATTTGCCAGATGTTTTTGTAAAAAACTCATAATCTTATAATCCGGGGAATCAAAGTTACATTCACGCGATACCCTTAAAAAACAAATGCGCCACCTTTTTGCGACACGTCTATATGTTTAAAAAAAACTGTAGAAATTATACCCTAAAATTCCCCAGTGCTCTGACTATTACCGTTTTGGAAAAACATGGAAAAGAAGTCTGTCTAATTGGTTCCACATTCCAGGTCGATCAAAAAGTTTCATTCAAAGGGAGGTGTTAAATACAGTCTCGAATAAGAATACCAAATGTCATTGAATCTTCTCAAATTTGATGAAAAATATGGTCACTATCGCTACGCGTGTTTGGGGGTATGTGGGATAAATCATATTAAATATTTGAGTATAATGTATTCATACAGCATATGTATTAATACAAGCATCACTAGATATGCAAATATAGCAAAAGGTGTTTATTTAATTGGTCTTAATACTAATCAGAGAAAGGACCACGGAAGGTATCGCAACAGATTTCAAACTGGCATATGTTGGATTTCGGCTATTTATTTGGAATTTGAACAGGTGCATACGTTAGGCCAATGCATTAACTCCAGATCAAGCACGCATAGAGGAGATAAAATAATTTGGAGTGCAAACACCCTAAAACGTTTTTCTGTAACATTGTCCTGATTTTCAGCCCTTTCCTCACATGTTTTTTCAATGTTTGATGCATCAATATGTTGTTTTTTTTGTTTGTTTTTTTATTCATCAAATTTAAAATGTATACATATAAGTGAAAAATTATACAAGTCACTCCATTACCCATTCATTCACATTCTCCACTCATACCATCATACTGTTAAAATCCATTTTCATTTTTAAACAATAATCTAAATATGCCTTAAAGTTGTAATAATTTGGAGGCTCTTGTTGCATTTTCTTATTATATAAGTAGTACTTTCCTATAATATTTACCATATTTTCAAAATCACTCCATTTTGGGCTACCAAATAATACTGTAAGCAGAGAAAAAATTTCGAGATCTTTTAATGTATTATCTATTAATGATTTCCAAAACTGTTTCGTATAATCACAATTAAAGAAGATGTGGTCACAAGTTTATATGTTCACATGGCAAAACTCACACATTGGTGAAGGAGTTATTTTGTATTGAAAAAGTTCACTATTTGTATACAAAATATTGTTTAAGAGCTTATATTGAAATGCCTTATGTTTTGAATATGTCAGGGTTTTATAAAAGTGTTCATAGTAAAATGACCAATTTTCTTCTTTAATATGATATTTATCTGATAAAGTGTGTTTTGCTGTTGGATATTCTGCAATAGCTTCCAGCAATATTTTATAAAATTCTCTAGATGTACATTTTAAAAAGTTGACTTCTGTATCGCTTTTTATTACTGTTATATTATCTAGAGATACCTGGTCATTCATATTTCCATTCGGTACTCTTAACCAATCTGATGGTATTGCCTGAATGAGGCCAAACCATTTTAGCATATAATTGTGTGAAAGTCCAGTTTGCATTTTGACCTGATTCCATGATTTAACCATACCATTAAGCATAACATCTTTGATTCTTAGAAAACCTTTATCATAAAATTCCTTCCAAAATATTGATTTATTTCTGATGACAATGTTCTCATTATTCCAAATCATTTCATCCAATGCATTTTTCTTTGGTCTCCTTATAAGCGTATATGCCTTTAAAATATTATGATAAAATCTTGGGCTAATTGCATTTAGCTTATTTATGTCAAAATTGCAGTTTAGCAAAAGTAAAAGCCCGCCATATTTATGGAGATAATGATTTGGAATAATTGTCCATTGTGATTCCTTTTTAGTATCCTTTAAAAGCTTTTGGGCCCATCTTAATTGAGAGGTTTGAATTTTGGTTTTGAGGTCGCTCATATTGAGTCCTCCTTTTTTAATTGTTGAAATAAGAGCTTTTCTTTTAATCTTGTCATTTCCATTCCAAATAAATTTAAAAACAATTCCGTTTATTTCCTTTACATAACAATCATCTGTTTCAATAACTGAACTTATAAAGCTAATTTTTGACAGCCCAAAAGTTTTTACGATCTGTATTTTACTTAAAATTGTCAAATTTCTACTTTGCCATAGGCTCAATACCTGCTTAAGGTGATTAGTTGTCGACCTAAAATTTTTCTCTGCTTTGAGCTTTCTATCATAATTAAAATACACTCTAAGAATTTTAATTTCTTGAACTTGTTTCAAGTGTTCAATGTCCCAAATTTGATCTTTAAATCTTCCTATTGTAAAGAGCTCAGTTTTGTCTAAGTTTGTTTTAAGGCCACTACATTTTTCAAAGCTATCAAGTACTTTCATTGACTGCAGTATAGAGTTTTTATCCCGAACAAACAACGTCATATCATCTGCATATATGCTCAGTTTTATTTCTTTATTACCAATTTGAATTCCTTTTATTAATGCATCATCTCTTATATTTTGGGCTAGAAACTCTACTGCAATGATGAAGAGTACTGGTGATAATGGATCACCTTGTTTAATTCCCTTTTCTATTTTAAATTTTTCCCCGCAGAACCCCAAATTCATAACTTGGGCAGTTATATTACAAGACAATATTTTAACCCATGAAATAACATATTCTCCGAAATTTAGTTTTTCTAAAGCTTTTATTAAAACATCGTGGCTTAGAGAATCAAATGCCTTGAGAAAGTCAACAGCTACAAAAGCGCCCCCTATATTCTCATCTTCTGTATAAAACATCATGTCATCTATTAATCTTATAATTTCAGCCATTTTTCTTTCTTTTATGAATGCTGCTTGATCTGATTTAATTAATTTGCCTAATACAGATTTAATGCGCTTGCACATAACTTTGGAAATTATTTTTGCATCCACATTTATTAATGAAATCGGACGTTGGTTTTTTAAAAACATGACATCTCTTCCTTTTTTCGGAATGAGTTTCATAATGATTTCTCTCTGAGAAACTGACATTTCCTTTTTATTAAATGTGAAACCTATAGAATTCATAAAAGTTGTTTTTATTTTTTCCCAAAATGTAGAATAAAATTCAATAGTAAGACCATCACTTCCGGGGGACTTATTATTTTTAAAAGTTTGAAGAATTTTATAACATTCTTGCTCTGTGATTTGACATTCCATAGACAATTTTTCCTCCTCGGTTAGCTTAGGAATATTATTATTTTCTAAGAATACATCTGCATTTTTATTATATACATTTGCTTTTGATTTTGAATAAAGCTGTTTATAAAATTCTTTGATTTTATTTTGAATTATTTCAAAATCTTTAGATATTACTCCATTTGCATTTTTTAATTGTGTTATGTTACTTTTTGCAGCATTTTGTTTCTCTAGTTGAAGAAAATATTTTGAGCCTTTCTCCCCTTCAACAAAATCTTGAGATCTTGATCGAATTCTCTCACCTTGTGTTACATAGTCAAAATGAGTCTCAAGCTCTAATTGGCATTTGTAGTATGCATTTTTAATTTCTATGTCATTTGGATTTTTATCTAAATTGCTCTGTAGCGTATTAAGTTTGTTTTCTAGGTCACATTTGTTTTTCTTTCTAGCCTTTGCCCTCTTCTTTGAATAAGCAATGGTAAAGTGTCGTATTTTGTATTTAATAAAATCCCAGACAACTCTTTGATCTTCAATTTCTGTAACTTCATTTAACCATTTGGGAATATTTTGCCCAAGTTCATGTTTAAAATCAATGTCATTTGAAAGGCTATTATTATACCGCCAGTGGTTTGGGCCTGGTTTTGTATTTATATTATTAAAATAAATGACTATAGGAGAATGATCCGACTTAATACCTGTATCTATATCAATCTTCTCAACATTATGTTGGAGGTTATCTGAACACAGCCACAAATCTAACCTACTCATTATTGTAGGATTTTTCTGACGCCAAGTGTATCTTTTTCTGTTGGGGTTTCTAAGACGCCATAAATCAACCAAGTCTAAATTAAGCATGAATGTGTCAAAAAAATTGATAATCTGTTTATTAGCCTAACTTTATGATTTCCACCACTTCTATCAAGATCTGCACTGAATATGATATTGAAATCGCCGCCTATTATTAAATAGGTGTCATCGTTTGTGAAATCTTCTATCTTACGCGCGAATTCAGTCCAAAATGGAAGTTTTTCTTGTTCGATGGTTGGCCCATAAACATTTATTAAAATAAAGCGTTCATTTTGAATCTCAGTGTCTAAAATAAGAAACCGCCCGTTTTTATCAGAAATGTGTCGTTTGACCTTAATATCAAGAGAGTCTTTTATTAATATCATTACTCCTCTACTTTTAGAGGACCCATGTGAAAAATATATATCACCTTTCCAGTTATTATTATATGTATTTTCAATTTCGTGTGTACTGTGGGTTTCTTGTAAAAAGGTAATGTCTTTGTTTTTACTCTTTACCCAATTCATAACCGTATCCCGTTTATTTTGATTCACCAAGCCCCTAACATTAAAAGATAGCATTTTAAAATTCATCATCGATCTAGCGCCTGTTCATTTTGTGGTTTAAGCTATAAAAATATGTAGTATTAAATAATTTATATCCAATATATACTTTTAGGCATATGATTAGTTTACAACAGTATTGTATCATCCAAATAACATATTTGTACAACATTGCTAAATATTCATTCACTCCTATCAAATTCAGACAATCCATTCTCACATACACATTCATTGTATTCTTAACAATAGTCCTTCAATAAATAATTGATGAACTATTTTCCATTAAAGTCTCTGTGGGCTCCCTCCATCGAAAAATATTAGTCTTTCTTCAAGGTATTGGTATTCTGGATACATCTGTGCTCTTGTATGTTCTATTGTCCAAATGTAGTGTGTCTGCTATCATAAATGCTCGTTTTCCCTGATTCCGCGCTTCTTTCATATACGGGTAGAGTGCCTTTCTCCTCATGTTAATCTCTTTACAAAAGCTTTCATCCATTCTGTATGGGGAGTCTTTGCAGTTTCGTCGAGCGTCCCATACCAGCTTTTTATCTCTGAACCAATGGAATTTTGCTGTGATTGGTCTGCTTTTATTTGCTGATCTATCATTTTGGTTTCTTTTTCCCAGACGATGGACTCTTTCGAATTTTATATCTTTCGCATCTATTTTGAGTTGTTCATTAATCATCTTCCTCACTTTTAATTCACAATCTTCATCTTCTGATTCCTCTATATTGTAAAAGTGGATGCTGTCTCTCCTAGAGTATGTGTCTTGATCAAGAACTTTGTCCGATAAGGTATCGTATGCAATTTTCGCTCTTTTCAAATCCATTGTCATCTCTGTTATACGACTATTAAGCTCTGTGATCGTTTTCTTGTTCATCAATATGTTGCATTTTGAAACACAGTTGACCTCTTTAAACGAAAATATGATTTATTTGGGAAAACTAATGTGATCCATTGTTTTCAGCTTAATTTGGGGCACCCAAAATTGATATCTTTAAAACCCCTACATGAATCATATTTCCCTTTAAAGATATTAACCGTGTCTCAAAACGCAAATATTAAAAAACAGGTGTGGAAAGGGCTGGAAATCAGGACAAAATTACAAAAAACATGTTGATGGGGTATTTGCACCTTCTCTGTCTCAAAGTCCAATTTATTTTATCATCTCTATCACTGCTTGTCCTGGAGTTAATGCATTGGCCTAACAAATGCACGGTGTTCAAATCCTTAGAAATTAGCCAAAATCCAACATATGACTGTCTGAAATCTGTTGCGATACCATCCGTTGTCCTTTAAAAGAAAGTTACTTCTAGTTACATAGAGTAGTTTTCATTCTCATCAATACATCTTTGTCTTCAAATCATAAGTGAAACAAATGGTTTGACCTTTATGAAAATTGCTTAATGATGGCACACTTATTATTGAAAACAAAAAACTCGTATCCAGAGAGTCCATCCATTTTGTTACATTGACGTTCCGTCAAAGTAACTAGTCGTGGAACAGTTAGAGTTGAGAACATGCGCGGAGTCCTCCAGCCGTGTATTCAGCTCGGTTGCATTTGAAAGAAGAAAGAACATTACAAACATAACTCTAGTAATACGTGAGCAACCGTGTGCAACCACAACATGTCAAACAAGTCACGCCCAACTCTATATAAGGTTAAGCAGGCGTGGTTTATTTTGTTATCTTTAAACCAAACTTATTAGAATAAGTTGAAATTCATGACATCATCTGAAAGAAGTCAATACCTTCAGTGGATCTTTTCGGTTTGTTTAACATAAACTATTAGGGGAGTAGTCTTGCTCCAAGAATGTGTAGAAAAAAACCCAGTGATTACTGCTACTATTCATCATTTATCATTTTCTGAGGATAGTAGTGAAGGCCAAAACTATTTTTCTCAAAAGTTTAGTATTTTTATAAGCAACTGAGCGATATTTAATTACTGGCAAAAACATTTTAACTGGCATATTTTGACCCCTGTTAATGACAGGCATAATTCGGCCTATAAGCCGGAAGTATATTGTGTTTATTGTTTGTAATAAGAAGTGGTTTATAAACGTATCCATGGGCTTCAGTTTACTGTGACATCAATGACATCAATATATGGATTAGATATTGATTTCTTATAAAGGTGTGTGAGGACATTAATATATCAAATATATATCAATATCAAATATACCTCAATTCAAAAGCTAAGAAAAGTAAAGAAACACCTAAAAATCTTACTTAAAATAAATTAAAATGAATTTTATTATTATCCCATTAAAAGTGACTAGAAACGTTAAAAGTAATAAAGGTTTTGGCGCAAGCAAGGTTAATTGTTCTCTCACTATGACAACAATAACATAAATATATATAGGGTATAAAAATTGATTTAGGAAACGAAAGTGGGTAAGACATTGAACTTCGTTTGTATCACTCGATATCCAAAATCAGCATCGATACCATCGTTATAATGTTTTGTTGTCAATTGCATTCAGTTTGAACCCAAAGGGATAAAATGAGAGGACACGTAACGGCATTGTACATAATCTCTTTATCAGGATTTTTTACTGGATCTAAAACAATGGCTTCATTTTACGAAATGAGAGATATAAACGGACATGAATTATATGGGATTGCAATACACATATATCAGTCAGTGCCAACATTGGTGAAGTGTATTCTCCTTTGTCAAATGTCACGCCAATCATGTGAGCTTGTTGTCTTTGACAGCAGTTCGCAAATATGCAAGCTCCACCGGATGTGTGATATGATCGCCGAAAACGTTACGCATCCAAGCACAACAGTCGCAGCATCGGTCACTGGTAAATTTTGCATTTTCTTAATTACCATGTTTCGTATTATTGGTATTTTTATGATATGATAATGATAAAGGTAAAGTAATGTAGTACATTGGTCAAAGTGACACGAGGGATTGCATAATTTTGAAACGTTCTTGAATAATGAAAGAAAACATTTGCAAATGCTATTACAATACCATTGCTACATGCAAAAATACCTTTTATAAAGAAGAAAGGTGCATGGTCCTTTATCATTCAAAACATTTTCAAAATCTTACTAAACTCTTGGAGGCACATTGAGTAAATATTGTGAATAACTGGTGGAAATTTAAAAAAAAAATAGATGAAAATTTTAAAAAGTTAGCAAGCCCGACCCAAACTGGTCATGACTGACAGGTTTAAAATAAACATTGAAACACTGACAGAAAATTATGGAAGTGCCAATACCCGCCAAAATCATGATTTTTAGACAATTTTACGCCTCATATAGCAGTGAAATTAGGGATAGGATATAACCATTTTGCTCAATAAACACATTTACATATTACATCTGACATAAATTATAGTACGCATAAGCAAAGTATAGGATGTATAACATATTTATAGGTCGTTGGGAAAGATTAAGGGTTATATTTATCTTACAATTTCCAGTTTATTGTAATATGTGTTACCCCTACCCCTAATTTTGAACTGAGAAAAGACCTCTGAATCTTAAGGATACTACCTCAAATATCCCAAAATGGTTGTAATTAATCGGACTCTCATTATCATGATTAACTGACATTTTTCAATAAGTTTTATTGGATTAAAAACTTTTAAAAATGGCGTATTCCTCAAAACGTAACGAACAATTTAACTTCATGTATGTTATTGCCTTTACCCCGAGGGAAAATTTATTAGAATGTGTTTTTGAATTTTTTTTGATAAGACAGATTCAGATTCAGTTTATCTAGGCATTTATGCCTTAAATAACATTTGTCACATCATAAAACGTCAGTAAAAAATTGACTACTATACTCTAGTAATTCGAGCAATATAGACAGGTTCCAATTTCAGAATATCTCAAGGGAAAGGGTTTTTGAGGCATTTTTTAGAAAAAGCAACAGACCTATTTCTTCTGGATCAGTTTTTCATGCTGATAAAGATATTAAAAGATGACAGCTCAACGGGGTGGTCACGACACTGAATTTTAGCGTTTTTACCCCCCTAGGAAAATATTCTAGGGGGTACTATGAAACTAGTTCATAACTCAAAGGATATATTAACTATTGTTCTGAGTTCTACAGCATACATTGTTAGTACAGAGATGAATACTACCCTAAAGTTATAGGTTGATATCTTTGTTGATTCGGAAATATACAATTAATTAGAAAAAAATATTCAATTTTTGTCATTTTTTTCTTGCTTATTTTATATTTGTAGCTTCAAGCAAAATATGATAACTAAAACAGCTCAAAGTAGTATTCTAACAACATTCCCAAGCTATGTGTGATATTGTAATACATCTATTATAGTGATGAAGTACTATTTTGTAATTTTAATATGACTTTATAGTGCCCTACCCATGGTAAATAGAAGAAAGTTGGTTTGGTTTTCTTCTGGTTTTATAACATTTTATTGTCTTCTTAGTTGAAGATACAATCAATTCTGTCAGTTAACCATGAGAAGCTTTACAATGGTTAACTATTCCCATGAATAGAGGGTTGGGACCTCAAAAATACTGTTAAGTGGCATCCTTGGGCAACCCTCTTCAGAGCATTTTCCTTATACTCCGATAGAATCTGCAGGGGATACTATAAGAAACCTATATATCTAAGATACTAATGAAGATACTGAATTCAAATTTTCAGGATTTGGTCCTGGTATGATAGGTAATCTGTATGACAAAAATGACAAAAAGAAAAAACTCTGTTGCCATAGTAACAAGAATACGACACTATTTGTTTCCTAAGAAATGTGTTTTAAGAGGTTTTGTCATTCTCTTCATATTTTTAATTCTAAATATGTCTACAATGTGGGATGATTAAAATTATGGTAAAGTAATCTTTTCTATTGTTCTATTGTTCTCTAAAACAGAAGTTGCTAGGGCGACACATAGATCATAGAAAAAATCCTGAGATGATCGCTCTATTTGTCAGGAAATTAAAATGGAAACTGAAAATGAGTTTCTTCCTACTGAATAGCAATTTGGTAGACCATGGCTGACACGCACAAGAGAAAACGTCTATCAGTTCTATGTCATTTTGATGTTATTTTTATTTATTTATCGTGCTCTGGGACTTATAACACCTAATGCCGAATCTTTTCCAACTGCAAAGGAAGGCAAGATTTTAATAATGAACATTTATATATCTCAACAAATATGGCCTAAGATTTGGACAATGATGATGAAACTCTGAGGGAAAATTAGACGAAACATTAATGTGAGTGGTCCAAAAATAACACTTACATGTTTTGAAAAAGTTATGCTCTCGGGTGAATCAGTGCTCATTTAAGGATAGTCTGAATCAGGTGAATTTTTTAACCTAATTGTACCCCTCCCCCAAAACCCCCAAATTTTGACAATTGTCGAAAAGTGGCAAACAACAATTAAACAAACATCATTAAAGTTCAATATGGCTATTTCGCTTCTATGTCATAAAGATGTGGTACGATCTCAGGTCAATCAATAAATTTCAGAAGTGACACTCTATCTTATGAAGAAAATATTATCGTATTTGAAGACATGTCAAAAATTTGGTGGAGATAATTTTGTCACTCCTGATTTGACCTGGAAAGGTTCAGGTAAGTAATCACAAACAATTTCAGACAGCTATATCTTTGATTATGACTATTTTCTGACCATGAAGACAGGTATACAGGGATAATAAAGTCAATCGGACTCAGAGATATTTCACTAGCAATCAACCCATCAATATATTTTTTCAAAGTTGTTGACCTCATTTTCACCAAAAATGCCATCATTTTAACAATGTTAACAATTCAGTGTCTTTAAAGTCGCTGGAGCAATCCACTTTTCCTCTTAGGAAATAGAACATGTCTCAAAGCATATTCTAATTATGCATTCAACAATATAATTAAAGGTTGCATCTTTGGTAAAAATTAGGTCAAATTTTTTAGTAAAAAGTATGTTGATGGGGCCATTCCCTTTAATATCACTTAGGTCTGGTTTCAATCATTATATTTACTTTTCTTGAAGATAATGAATAGATCTAAAAGATATACCCATGTTCATGGTCAGAAAATATTCATAATTCAAGTTAGAATTGTCTGAAGTTGTTTGCGATAACCTACATGCTCCTTTATAACATTATTATGTAAATACAGTAGAACCTGTATAAGTGGAACACTCTCCGTCCTGCCACAAAGTGTTTCACTTAGAAGGTGTTCCACTAATGGAGGTTTTGGGTTCGCAGAGAACATACAAGATCAAATATAGGATTTATATGTATCATTGGAAATATGATTCTCCCTTCATTACAGGGCAGGTATATACCATTAATAATCCATTTATTTTACTCAAAAAGGTATCTGACATTCTTAATCCTCCTCATTCTGCCAAAAATGTTTTCTGACATTCTTAATCCTCCTAATTGTGCTAGGCTCGGGTACAAAGATTAGGCAATTAAGTTTTAAAGACTTGTTCCTACTGCTAATAATTCAATTGTTTTTAAATGACATTTTTAATCTTACTTATTAAGTTTGAAACAAACAGCAAGGGATATTAATTAGTGGTAGCATCACGTGTCCAGTTCTACAGGAGGTTAATCCAATTTTCTGAATGATAATCTTATGAAATCCTAATTTGCTGATTATCAAATTAATTATTGGTTGCATCACATGTTGACCTCTACAGGAGGTTAATCCATTAAAATCCATTAAAGTCCTAATTTGCCAATTATCACAGTATTACCTGTTTTCATACCCAGATATCATTGAAGGAGATTAATTCTGTTTACATATTATAGCAATATTGAAATCTATGGATATTGACTGTTCCACTTAGCAGGTTAATTTTTCAATATGGGGTGTTCACTGTTCATGTTTGGAGGTGTTTCACTTACAGAGGTTCAATTAACATTAAGTCAATGGGTTTTTAAAACGGGACTTTGAAAAGGCGTTCCACTTGGGAGGTGTTCCACTTACAGAGCTGTTCCACTTAGCAGGTTCTACTGTACATTACTTGTGCATGATGACCACCATAGTCTAGTTGCTCAAATGAGATCAATTGATGATTATAATGTTTAGACTTTATGTCAATGTCCAGACTGTATGCCAACCTCTCTAGTTTGTGATTACACTAGATTTCATTATGATACATGTACTAAATTGAAAACTTACATATAAAATATCTTAAGTCCTATATTCTAGTAATAAATGAATTAGAATGTCACCTAACATTTGATGATGGTATGAATTTATTGATTTGGTGTCTATCAATACATGTTTCTAACTTAATGCTGCAAAATGATAAAATTCACCACATCCACTTTCTTCAATTTTCCAGGGGTAGGGCACTATAAAGTCATATTAAAATTACAAAATAGTACTTCATAACTAAAATAGATGTATTACAATACCACACATAGCTTGGAAATGATTTTAGAATACTACTATGAGCTGTTAAAGCTGTCATATTGTGCTTGAAGCTACAAATATAAAATTGGCAAGACAAAAATTATGTATCTTTTTCCTGTTTTTTGTATTTTTCTGAGACCAATAAGGGTATCAACCTATAACTTTAGGATAGTATTCATATTTGTACTAGCAATGTATGGTGTACAACTCAGAACAATAGCTCATATATCCTTTGAGTTATGAACTAGTTTCATAGTACCCCCTAGAATATTTCCTAGGGGGGTAAAAATGCCAAAATTTAGTGTCGTGACCACCCCGTTGAGCTGTCATCTTTTAATATCTTTATCAGCATGAAAAACTGATCTAGTAAAAATAGGTCTGTTGCTTTTTCTAAAAAATGCCTCAAAAACTTGAATTATTTGAATTGGAACCTGTCTAATATGAAGGAAACCCTATTGCTTGATTGGAATTTAAATAGAGTTTCCTCAGGCATTTGCTTCTTTACTTCTTGGAACAGAATTCACATCAGTTTGTTACACACCTCTGTCCTGAGGATAATGGAGTTGGAATATGTTAACTGAAAATAAAGAACAATTGCGTGATTTTCAGGGTCGACAATATGCAAGAGTGGCACATACATCGGGTGTTTTGAAGACCAGCCGATAAGAGATCTCGCATCCGGTGGGATTGGCAATACTCCACAGTTGTGCATGGATTCCTGTTCTCAAGCTGGTAAATAGCAATCGATCTTATATAACATGTTTTTGATTTGCAAGAACAAATGGGTAAATAACTTGCCATGACATTGAAATTATTGACCATGTTCCTTACTTAGAAGCCTATCACAGCGGCTTGGAAATCAATTTGTATGACACCATTTTGAAAACTATAAATATAATATTTTTATAGAAGTATAGTTTAATTAGAACCAAAATGAATTAACTTTATTTATTTAGTCTCTTATAATATACTTCAATGAATATAACTTAGCCCTAAATTATTTGTTTTGCCTTATCATGGAATAAATATATTTTGTATAATTGAATAGTACATGTAAGTATCGTCCACTTTATAAAAGGAATGAACCATTTTGAGAATCTGAGATTTTTGATAGGCTCACCGCTTTAATATATTGAAGACTGGCACTGCCCTGGAATGTTGTTAATGATTAACTAGTGCCCAAAAAGAATTACCCCTCACCACACGAACTTTTCTCCTCTTTTCTCCTCTTGTAACAAATTTAATAGACGAGATGCGAGTAGAAATAATCTTGATTTACGTCATTAAATATTTCAAAATTCAGTTAAAGTGGTATTATATTTGAAATTTAAAAAGTGTTTATCAAATTTAAATATTTGATTTTCTTTGAAAATGTGACTTCTAGGTCGGGGAGATTCCTCATAAAATCACAAAAAGTGAAACATATTTTCTTGTATTGGACAGATAATATTTTATATTACTGGACAGATATCATTTTCTTTTACAGGACATATTTCAATTTGTATAACCATCAGATACTTAAGGGTAATATGAAAGCTGAACCACTTAAACTGATGAATATTCAAGTTTCAGGTAACTTTCTATATACACTGCCATGTTATCTACCCCGAATTAGCCACCTGGTGGTGAAAATGGTAACTACCTACTCGCATCTTTGTTATTCCTTCTGTGCCTACCCCTCTTATCTCGAGTTCATCTCAATAATAATCGTATTGTTTTTCAGGATATATGTACTCTGGAAACCAGTTTTCACATCAATGCATGTGTGGCAACGAGTATGGTAGATATGGACTACGACCAGATTCGGAGTGTAACATGGCATGCGCGGGGAACAATACACTAAAATGTGGCGCGGGTTGGCGGAACAGCATTTACAAAACATAAATGTGGGAACAACGCATCCTTGGTCCAAGGGTTTTTCACTTATTTCATGGCTGCTGCATAAAAGTTAAGACCGATCTTGAAGGATGGGGACAACGCACCGATAATGTTGTAGAGGAAGGTCTAAAACTTTTGTTGGTACCACACATTTTTCGTAGTCTTAACATTCGCAGGAATCACAACCCCTCAAACATCACTGAAAATCAATAAAAATGTGAACTCAACATTTGCGGTTCTTCAACCATTAAACAATCTTCCCGTCGAATTTTTTTTAGCCGCAGTCTGGAAAAACTAATGTTTTCTGACTTTGTTTGGATTTGAATCTTAACATTATGGCGTTAAAATTAGCATCCTGCCTCCCTTAGTTGCAAAGTTAAAGTGATCCAAAGAAACGTTGTAAGTTTCCAAAGATGAAAACATCTTCCAGTGAAATAGCAGCATACCCCTCTATGGTCTTAAAATGTTGATTAATCTTCATTAATAATGGACCAATTCTAGTAAAATATAACTCAAAACACTGAATATTATATTTCCTTTTGATTTTTGTAAGATATTCATATGAAGGGCTTCTCAGAGTTTGGATCACAGGGAGTAACTTTGCCCCCGTTTGTGTTGGTAAAATGCCCCTTAACTGTTGAAAGGTTAAAACTCCTTCAAAATGGTCAATGAAAATGTAAAATGTGTTTTCTGCTCAAATAGAGTCCCATTTGTCAATTGGTATGGTTTAAACTTATATCCAATGTGGTTCAACAATTTCCGTGAATCACATTGGTAAAGTTTTGCACAATATCTAATTGTAGGCACCGCGATAGCCGCGCCCTCTTTGTCTTTATCCTTTTCTCGCAAACGGCAGATAAGAGGGGCTCTGGCATACCAGAATGAATTTAAGGCATGTTTGTTTAAGTCTTGTAATTTCTTTAAAATTCAAGACTGAGAATAAATTATGGCAACAACAAAAATTTTAGACCGTTGTCTACAAGATGTGATAATATGAGCCAATCCATGCATGTATTAAGGAAAATATAGCCTGTTGCAGGGGTTCACTTTTTTGGACCACCCTGAATATCAATTTGAAGTGAGTAATGTTCACGGGTAATGTTTAATGTGAGTGTCAATTTATGTTTACACACTAAGCTTGAGGTATCACACTATTTACGACTACAATTTGTAGATGTAAAGGGAAACTGAATATAAAATGAGCGCAACTTATTTATTTTTGAATTAAAACTAGATCCTCTGGATCAGATATTATGCATGTGTCATTAATCAATATTTTTATTTATTGTGGATCGTCGTTGTACAAATATATTATACATTATCTATTTATTGTGACTTCTGTTTAATGTGAGCGTACAGTGTGCAGTGTAAGTTTACGGATGTATTATAGCACTCTATATCACCGGTGCTGCACCCGATTACGCTGTTACCGAAACGGATCCGGTGTCAACGTTTATATAGACCGTACTAAATATATGGTCCCTTAGACTGGAAAATATTGTCCGGGACTATATTATCTAGAATAACAAGGCCGATGGACTATATTTCCTTAGATATTTTAGTCCGTTAAGGATAAGTTGTCTCGGGGACAGAGGCAAGCAGAAAATATAGTCCGCTTGGACATGTACATCTAGAAAATTAAGAATAAGTTGTCTCAAGGACAGAATTCACTAGAAATTATAGTCTCCTACGTGCATTAATATTAAGAATAATCTCATGAAAACGAGGAAACGAATATGCCAATGCATTTTAGTTCCATTTTTGAAAGCCCGTGATTATGGTAAAGAAAAAAAACAGGATAGAGTGGGGTTCTAACCACTATACTAACGGTGATTGGATGAAAGCAGTGTTTTTTAATTAATTGATTAGATATCAAATAAGTATATATTACAGTACTACTATAGTACGACATCTATACATTTGAAAATAAAGATAACAGATAGGACAAAAATCTAGCCGGACAATCCATTTGTATCCCATGTATTTATATATGTTATATTGTTTACCAATACAGAAAAGATGGTCCGGTCAAGACCACAAACCCTAGGACACCAGGTCCGGATTTCTCGAGATGGCAATCATAAACCATTCCAATTTCTTCTGCACAAACATGTACTCGTGTAAGCATGTTTCTGGAAATCCAAGTGACTTCGCACAAAATAGTTCAGTCGATGGATGACATAATCGTCAACACTTTTGTTACGTAAACGGAACTTCAAAAACGGCTAAGATATGAACTTTTAACCCATTCCGTTGACATACTAATAGTGAAGTAATCTTATTATGAATTACTCCCCTAATGATATGACTTTTTATGCACAACTTTTTGAAATTTGATTATTTGTTCAAAACCAAATTAACTTTTATAGATTACATAATGTGAATGCCATCCTTTAGCTGATTACCGAACGCCGAAGGAAGTCGTTCGCCAAATTCCGTCCACAAAAAATGTTCTGGTGGTGACATGGTATAATAAGAGCGACAATGAACTCATTCATGCATGAAAGTGGTTCAGAATTTCAAAAGTTCAAAATAGTATATTAAATTTAAAATATAAAATGTAAGATATTATATTTAGGCGATTGTATATGGGACATCACTGATTGTCCGGGAGAGAAACCTAGTGCATACTGTATATCTCACCCTGTATACCTCTTAAAACATAATACCCTCTGTAAAGAAAAAAGGTGCATGGTCCTTTATCAGTCATAATATTCATATGGTCAAAATTTTGTATAATATTACTAAACTCTTGGGGACACATGGCGTAAATGTTATAAATAACTGGTGGAAATTAAAAAAAATTAGATGAAAAAGTTAGCAATGGTTAAATTCATTGTCTCACAAACTGACTAATGTGACTTTTTCCTTTAAGGCGGTCGAAATCGTTTTTGACTGCGTTGAATGTTGTTTTTGATGGTGCTAAAGTTGTTTTAGCCATCGTCCAGAATTATTTTGACGGCGTTACATATAAGAAGTTCGACGTTAGAGGTTATCTTTAACGGTGTCAAAACAACGATACTTAATGCATATTGTATTTATTTCTCCATATATGTAAGACTTAGCAATATTAGCCAAACACATGAACAATATTTTTTACATATGTCCCACTACTGTCATAGTTTTAGTCTGACTTACTCCGCCACTCGCAGAACTTTGCTCCATTGTGACTTGGTTTATTTTTATATGCAGCAATTTGAAGCACGCAAGTCGAATCTGTTGGTTTTGTGCAATGAACACTATGTTATTTAGTACACTATATGCTATCAAAGCTGTCCCTGCCAGTGTCTGGGCCATGGGCCAACGATTATGTTTGTCAATCCAACTGAGACTTAGACGAGGTAGAATACACACGATATACAGGCAGAATATGGACGCCATAACCTTAGCAAGTTTTACATCAGCGTTGTTCAGTTTTTGTTCACCTCTTGCTACTTTTGAGTTATGGCTCGATATCTTCTTCTTCTGTGCACGTACGAGAAGAAAAATCCTGATATAACAGTAAAGCATGATCACCAATGGAATGCCGAATCCCACTGCCATTGCATACATACTGAATAAGGATCTCGATGGCGTGTCGACCACAAGACCACATGAGTTTACCTCTGCAACGTACCCGTACTCGCCCCATACACCCATAAACGGCAGAAGTAGGTTGATCGTTAGGAATAAAATAAACGGAGTCACTACGAATAATGTTCCTATTTTGCTGAATATCTTCGGATAAATCGCAGTATGTGCAATCAACACATATCTGTTTATAGCCATGAAGCAAAGATTGGCAAGCATGAGCGAAAAAATAAATGAGTTAAAGAAGGCTATGACGCGACAACTCTGGAGACCAAAGTGCCAACCATGCATATATACCGCCATGCTCCCAATCGGCCGTATGAACACCAAACTGACGAAATCCGTGACCGACATTGAGAAAACTAGCCAATTTGGCGCAGTCTGCAGTTTCCTATTCTTTAGAATCACGACTATCATCAGTCCGTTCATCATCGCCCCTATCACGAAAAGCAGTGTCCATAGCACTGACGCCAAGATCGAGACATCTCTCGTATATGTAGGAATAGGAATCAAACTATCGTTATTCATTTTCCAGTTACAATCCTCTGTAGCGGTATTAAGAGCTTGTGTTTCCTATTATACTGGGTAGACTTGTTCTTAGCCGTTCTTAGTCTCGATTTAATTTTTCCATATTACGAAAGGGGTAAACAAGAAAGAGGTTTAGCAAGGTTAAGTAAAACATCCTTTATCGATAGGGTTTGTTAATGGAATTCGATTTGTTTTAGAAATAATTGGATTAATTGACTCAATTGATAATCAGAACTTTTTGTTTACTTCGCAAAATCAATCAAGCCATTATTAGACTCGTCATCGAATGGATTTTTTACAAATGTTGTACATTGATCCATTGATACTAAAACGATTGTATTCTCTGTCACGAATACAATGATGATATGGGCGAATGATATGTTTGAATATTTCTAGGCAACGCTGTGTTCTTTACGTTGTCATCCGGTAACAACCGACAAGCTGCATGCCCGTAGCCAGGATTTGCTAAGGGGGGGTTCAATTTTCCAAAATTTCCAGGGGGGTTCACATTTGACAATTTTGGCCCAAATTAGGCTAAAATCACTTGAGAAGTGCTCAAAATGGTCAAAAACTGCATGATTTTGAAAGAATTTTTGGCCAGGGGGGGGGGGGGGTTCGCCCGAACCCTGCGAACCCCCCCTGGCTACGGGCCTGAGCTGTTGGGCACATAACTTCACAACGCTGACAGCCCTGAATTACTTTGGACATCCTAAGTTCATTTGTAATTACATGAGGTATAGACGATTCCTGGGCTTAATTACCGGATGCAAACATGTTTTCGGCGATCGATTTATTCGTTTATAGGCAGGAGGTGCAAATAGTGCACACATGCACATGTTGCGTTTCATGATGACTTGCATATCCACTCCCCTCGAAAGGTTGGCTGTCGGAAGTTTCCATTTTGACCACTTTTAAAAGCTTGTTCATGTTTTAAAATATCAACTTTTGGACAAAATTATGATTCACACATACAGAATCTTTAGGATGTTCCTTGGACAAAGTAGAAAATGATGATCACTTGCTCCTATTTTGTTTTAGAAAAAAGCACACTAACATATAGTTTTCAAAGTTTAAATGCCCTTTGTTGCCCGTAAGAATCTCAGAGAACTGTGTTTGAGAAAAGGTAAAACACTATTTAAAAATGTTTATAACTCCAGGGAACATCCTAAATGTAGACTGTACTCGGACTTCCGGTTGGCATAATTATCGAGGGGTGTATTCTGATGGTGAAAACAATCATAGGCCGTTCTTTAGTCTAGCTACAAGCCCTTGTAGCCCTCCCCCTAGTGTGTCCCAAAACAGACATTTTGTCAGCTTGTTTATATAACAAAATCTTTGAATCTATGTAGATCATTAGATCAAATTTCAGCATTCCAGACCATTGCTATATAGCGATGGATTGGTAGCACGTGTGTTTGGTAGGGCCAGAATAATATTGATAAAATAGGGACAACTGGCAGAAAGTTACTTAAATTCTTGATTTATCAAATATTTTCATTTGATTTGAATAAACTCCATGTAACTACTGTATATGATCTTAACGTGCAAAATGTCACCACCTACCATTTGTTACAGACGCTGATCGTCGAATGCCGAGGCCGACCGCTAAACGCCAACACTGTCCACAAAAAAGCTGGAGACTAGAATAATATGTCACCACTTTATTATGGATTTTTTTCTGTATAAAAACTCGATGCACTCCACACATATAATAAGTCTAACAAAATGATGTGTTAGTCAAAAACAATGATGCAAAACATGCATCGTCATGAATCAAAAAATTGTATGCGAATCATAATTTTCACTAATCACTTCACTAATCGTGTTCTGTTCTCACACGCAGTACAATTTTCAAATAAACATGAAGTTTGCTGTATATTTGAGCTGCAGTTTTGTTTTCATCTCGCCATCTATAAATAAATGGAAAATCCAATCAGAATTGACGATATGTCTGATGCGTTTGATACTTTTATTTCATCTGATAATCTATAGATGTCACCTATAGTCAAAACTAATGGACAAAAACTTCCAACTGCACGAGAATTGTGTTCATTTTTTTGTTCCTGATGTAGAGATTTAACAAGTAAATATATACATTCACAGCATTGATGTTGTCCAAAATGGAAAGATATTCTGATGAATTCTGTTTTTTCCACGAAATGTGCTATTATTTATTTAATTACAGTGGTCAATGAATCATTGAAGTTATACATACATACGTTTTCATTGCAGTAGGGCATCCGTGTGTGTATAAGAGTGCTCATTAATGACATATGCGTGTCTCGCAGTGTTCATCTTCTAATACAGACTAAGTTTAATGATGGAATGAAAAATGATGGAATGAAAAGCATCAAGTAATAAATTGAAAATCAAAAAAATTTAATGTTCAATACTTGTAAATACCAAGGCTCATTTTCATTGAATTCATTTGTTTTCCTCTGTTCAGATTAGATTCGAGTATTTTCGGAGTTTCTGACAATGTTCGAAACTTGTAGGTTTACTTCCAGATGTGAGTAACCAGGGCAACCATTAAGATACATTTCACTTTCTTGGCGAGAAGATGGGTATAATATGCCCGCAACAGATTCCTTTAAACATCTTGAGATATGATAGGCCAGAAACTAGAGGGAGTACTGTGTTGTTGCACGGTGAAACAGTTATCTATTTCCCGTGTGTAAATAAACAAAGCATCGGACTGACTTTGAGGCGAAACCCGAACGCTTTACCATATGTTTTTCTTCGCAGTTTGTTTTAAGACCACGAGCCTCGCTGAAGGAGATTTGGAAGAGATGAAAGGGCTGAAATTTCTTTAAACCCCAGGAAAAACTATGATAACTCTAATTATTTTTTAGAGATGGCATGAGCCCGGTTTGATATTCACAATCACTTATTCTATTATTGATTAAATTTGTCGTGAATCTGTGATTAAAAGCAAAAAGATATCTACACAAATGCATAGTCATGAGCAATTTGAAAACTAAGACAGAAAATCATTCAAAAATCACGTTTCTTAACCATCGCATGTAAATGTTAAGCCGGGGTTTCTTTGATAACCAGAGTCGATAAATTCGTGTCTGATATTAAAGTGAAAGAGCGAATATCGAGAAATCCTACTAGTCTCTCCGGTTTATACACTTTCGGCAAATACGGCCATCGCAAGAAATTTTGCCAATGTTAAATACACTTTACACAATCTACCGATTAAGTTCTCAATTTTTCGACAAAAAGCACGATTTTGTATTTACCTGGCTGGGTTTAAAGAAGCCTTGGTTAAACATAGAACTAGGAGGCTGAAATAGGACGACGTTGTTTGCAAAGTTAATACAAGTAAATTGAGTTGAAACTACAACGTGTATTAGAGTTTTAATGAACGTTTCATTTCATAGTTTTTGGTTTTTCTCAGTGGTCGTAAATCAAATTCATGCCAGTCTTACATCGAGCTTCTGCAACCCCCCCCCCATTCTATCTCTAAAACTATGGCCAGACCTCGACGCAAGACTACCGAATTTGACATCGATGCACATATTTGCGAAGAATATATTATCTCATAGTCGCTTTATACCAGTTTGATTTTTAACGTCATGGCTTGAAAATCCAAACAGAGATTATCTTTATTAATTTATTTATTGTCATATTTGGTAACTACGTTTGGTTTGGACGTTTGGTTTAGCACGGTATTCAATCAATGGCATCTAAACACGAAGTCAACTTAAGAATTCAAATCTTTATAGTATAGCATTGAACCTTAACATCCTGGATGATGTTAGTTTATTCAAATTTTCCATATAAATCAGAATATCTCGAAACGTTAATGCATTATCTGTTGTCATTGATAGACTTGAGCTACACCCTTTTCTTAAATATGCATTTTAACCCTGGCACTCTCGTGTCAATAATTTTCAGTCTAGTCTCAACGAACTTTCTAGTATTCAGATCAAAACATGTGATTGATAGAAAGCAAGCGTTGCATTTGGAAAAACATAAACCTGATAGGTCGCGCGTTCTGATTTATGTACCCTTTACCCCATCGTATTTGCACCATATATCGGCGGAGACCTGAGATAAAATATAATGACTAGTTTATATCTGGTTTATTGATGGGGTAATATGGCGTCGTCATAGTAACACCGTCGATCTAAATAACTCTCTCTCAACCTCAGTTCACTACTGAGGTACTCCACTAGTTTATCAAGGGAATAAAACTTGCCCTCAAAATTTCATCTATCATTGACTTCAAACGAAGACCTTTCACCAATACTTAATGCAAAAATGGTAGCAATAACGAAGTAAAGTTAAGTACTACAACGTTTTCCGTTTCAGAATTTATGAGATTGCTATGGTAACTGACGTTTTTGATAGTGAGATGCAGAGTGAAATTAGTGTTAATTAGTAAGTAACATGCGTCTAGAAAGTTATATTAGAATGTATGTGGTCAATATCGTTATGTAGTTTACATGCACACTTGTATGTCTTTTCTTCATCGTAGGCTATTTCTTATCAGATATGCCTTGGAAGGTTGTAGAATTGTTTGACCGTTCCACGACCATTGGTAGCCAGCCCATTCTTGTTTATTATACCATTCATTGTTGTTCAGACCACGCATTGTTTATTAAACCATTCTTTGTTTATCAAACCATTCATTGTTTATCATACCATTCATTGTTTGTAAGACCACGCATTGTTGATCGCATCATTCATTGTTGCTTTATTGATGGGGGTTGATTTAATGGTGACTGGACCATCCATTAAATCGGACCATCCATTACTGATCGTACCATTCATTACTGATCGGACTATTCATTACTGATCTGACCATTCATTACTGATCGGGCCATTCAGTATTGGTATCAGACCTTCCATTGTAATGAGTACCATACCATTCATTATTCTTGGGAAGTATTCATTGATTGAACAAATCACTCGGCTATGATCCGACCATTGATATAAAGATCGAAATAAGTTTTACGTCAGCTGATACCATTTATAGTTTAGTTAATACACCGGGGATTATAAAGGAGACGGATAACGTACTCTCGCAACGCATAGATACGGTGGAATTTTGGACGATAAACTGTACTTTTTCGAGAGCTCCCTCCCTTAGATCTTTTGTATGAGGTCATTGGAGAAATAGTTCAATATGTGCGATCATTGATAAAGTCAATGGGACTATCTTGTTTGAACATTTATCAACTCCCTTTTCGAGCATCTGATTTTGAAGTACCCATTTCAAATCAGGCATCGATGAAATATCAACCAACTTGTCCGTTTATTTTACAATGTAAGTGGAAATAGGTTTTGATGATAAAATCGGAACGTTCATTCGAACACTTGAATTCCACATTGCTTTAACAATCGGTAAAATTCGAAAGTTTTCAAGTTTTCGAAAGTTTTCAGGTTTACAATATTTATATGTTTTATTCAATTTGCATTTTGTCTTTTGAGGTAGAATCGCCAACCTTCCTCTAAGAGTAGAGCAAACAAGGGGAGATCTTGACTTTCAAATGCTCTCAAACACCAAAGAATATAAACTAACGTACAGCAATAGACGAGAGAATGCACATTTTACCTAGGGTTAACTCTCACATTCAAAACCTGACGACTTTTCCTGAGTTCAATTGAACTCCTGTGCACCTACTTTAACTAAAGACATGTTTACAAACATAGCGGAATTTTAGATGAAAGCGTTCTTTATGTGTTCTGTGTAGTGATACCCACATCGTAAAATATATCACGTACTTGGATTGACATTATTTGGAGTGTGTATATAGACTTGATGGTTGCACGGGTATTAAAGCTATAAAATTATTTTTATTTCTTTAGTTTTTTATTCGCCGTGATCATTAATCTCTTTGTTTCCAAATAAAAAGGCAGGTCTCGAAAAACTCAAGTCATCGGGTTCGGCGTTTGAATTAACATTCTGCAGCCATTTTGTAACCGGTCCCTCTTTATCCAAACGCCTGGTGGATATTGGAGGCAATGGAGAACATCAATAGTCATTGTTTTAATTCCTAGTTCTTGTCGAAATATGTTGAGCCTGTTTTTATCTAATTTACATTAACTTACCAAGCCTAATATTTTAAATTCTTTCACAATATCAAACGATTTAATTCTTTATGAATTAAAACAGAACGCGCGTCAATTTTTCACAAATGCCAGTCGCTAATGTAAAGTGTCGTTATCCATCAACATGCCAAAATCTCTTTTTGCTAGTGTCACAAACTCGGAGATCCAACAAAGGGTTAACTTAGACGTCCCTCGGGGTAGCATGGTTCAGCTGGTATCTCTGTGTTTCACCCTCTCAGGCGGAAAAGGTTGTTACAAATATGAATAGCGGATAAATTGCTGAACAATAAACGGGTATAAACTTCAACTATATTGGGAATTATTTGAATAGAAAACGCCGCAATCCCACTCGAATGGAAATAGATACCAAAATATACAACACAATGGCGTGTTCGTATCATGACTCTGCATAGAGTTGTGGTGTTTGCTATGATATTATATACCTCAGCACCTTATGTGACCACAATCGAGTGATCGAATTTAACATGATCATTTAAAGACAAATATTTTCTTTCGACTTTGTCAAATATTATCGTGATAGAATTCAAAGTATCTTAACATCATTAGACGCCTGATATTAATTAGCTTATTGTCTTAATGAGAACTTAATGATCGGGGCATTTTTGTTGACGTTTTTTACATTTCATAAATGGACATCAGTAAGCTACATCAGTATATTGGCAATCAGGGGTCGACCATTATATTTAGATACCAGAAAATTTGCGCTAGGCAAAATAAAAAAAAACAAAATGCGCGATATACGAGGGTTGATCCAAAAGTTTGGACACCGTTTTATCTAAAAAAATATTTTTTGGTGGATTTTGTTCATACTTGGTCAGGAGCAACATCTATATGATAGCTTGGTATTGTATTAATATCATTTAAAAAATATAATGTTAACTATGTCATTTGGTTACCATAGTAACAGGACAATGAGGTGTCCCCTGATTATGATCTAGATGGTACACCCCTGCTGATAACGACACGCCCGCATATGCGTCTGGAGCTCGTGAGATAACCGCTCTAGCCGACTACCTCTGGGACGCTAATGACTCCAAAGATGACAGATGAATATTGCAATATGAACACTTTACATTGACTGACCATATTAAACGCTATCTATCATTTTGATTGCCTTTGTCATGATTTGATAGCTTCGTGTGAACTGGTTTATATGAATAACTAGTGTTGGTTGATATATCCTTGAACTGAATGAAAAATATATCTAGTTTCTTCCATTTTGATTATATTGTTTCAGTTCACGTTATCAGGGAAAATAATATTTAGATATAAAAAAAGATGCGGTACTTAAATCTGGGAACCAACAAGTGGGCCCAAATTTTGACATTTTGAGGCCCATTTTCTTCAAAATCTGGCCTGAAATTAGAAGATAAGGCCTTAAAAATGGGCGTCACCCATGCACCCAATCATTCCCATTCTGATTTATCAGAGCCCCTCTTTAACTAATGCTTGAGAGAGAGATTCCAAATGGATAGTGAAGGCTGCGGATCCCACGATGCATGATAACAGAACAGAACATATTTTATCACTGACCGCATTTCCTTTACGGACCATATCTTATTGAAATTGCTATGCAGGCCCGTAGCCAGGGGGGGGGGGGGGTCGCAGGGTTCGGGCAACCCCCCCCCCCCTGACCAAAAATTCTTTCACAACCTTGCAGTTTTTCACCAATTTGAGCACTTCTCAAGTGATTTTAACCATATTTGGGCCAAATGTGTCAAATGTGAACCCCCCTGGAAATTTTTGAAAACTGAACCCCCCTTGGCAAATCCTGGCTACGGGCCTGCACGATGCATGATAACAGAACAGAACATATTTTATCACTGACCGCATTCCCTTTACGGGCGATATCCGATCTCGATCCATCAATGGACCGACCCATTCTGATACTCATCACATCTTTCTGTCTCCAACCTTACGGTGTACTAGGACTAAATACTAGTGTGAAGCTAGCTAATAGAAGGCCATTCTCATATCCTCATATCATGGAGCCGACCCATCAATGTGTTTGCGTATGGCCGAAGGAATTCTGATTTAGCAATATGACAGTGTACAGAACATCACATACAAACAGTAGTTATTTACAAGTCAAGATGCCATTTGAACGTCTTTTAAAATGAGTCATTACGACAATCACTTTACTGATCAAATGAGTCTTGCGGAACGATTTTCAGATATTCGGGCACTTCAGTTCTTCATTTGAATTTTACAACACCATGACTCACGATGATGGAAGAAACACGTAACAAGAAAGTCTTGCATCACGCCCCTGTAAACCTCCGTCCTCTCATAAACATACCTCACAAAGTTGACAAAGGGAGCCAAAGGTCTTGACTCGAGGCTAACTTACCGAAAGAATTTGAATTTAAAAATCTATGGAATTTTGAATGGGAGTGGAGGAGAACTAGTGCCATATCTAATTACTGTACTTTGCAGAGAAAATTAGTAGACGAGAAGCAAGACTTGCATTTCGTATACAATGCACTATCGGTCTATCCCGCCTACTTCGGGTTATCTTAATTAACACTGGGTATCAGTGGCTGATGAGTGTAGAAAATTAAAGTATCAATCTCTGGTTCAGTCTGGCTGATCAATCCAATACTGTAACAGACTTGGTCCCTTACAGAACGTTTAGGCCCGCAGCGCAGAAGGGTGGACTGATGCAAGGGTGAACGTAATCCAGATGTGCTGGGTATCTAGAGGCCGTTTATGTACTCACTTTTTGTACCTAACTGTCTTCAATCCTTTCTTTGAAATTCCGCCCCGGTGGCATCTTAATTCACAAGGTTTCAGTTGCTCAACTTCAACTCACAGCAAGTTACTAACTTGTGTTATAAACAATTTTGAATTCGAAGTTTGCCCGATGCTGGGAGAGAATTGTCAATGTTGAGTTATGTCCGACGCGATTAACGAATAAGGGAAAATAGTGCATTATAGCCATCTCTTTGACCGATTGGGTTGTACTTTAGATATGATAGAGGCTCGACATAGTAGATTTGCAAAAGGAAATGTAGCCCCTTCTCTCTTCTTTTTTACTCAGGCTATGTAAGAGGGATGGAGACGGGGATGGAGGGGAGTGGGTATAGTTTGATGCAAAAAGTATCATACCAGCATTACGTGCCTCAATCATTTTTTATACTTGTTGGTTAATTTGATCCATCTCCCTGTTCTCTTGTAAAGAAACGAAAACATGATTCAAAGATTAGAGTTAACGTTCACAGTGTATATGAGATTCATAGGAATTGGACTTTTCATGATGAAACTCACGCTGGAAGAAGGCGAGTATGTGATATACCCGCGAGGTAGTATTTCACGTTGCCCTCAGAAGCTGTATTGGATTAACCCGCAGACGTTGTGCCCTGTTAGTGATACGTTAGATACATCAGCATCCGCACTCATCATTCATCACTATTTCTCCATCAGTATCACTTAACATGTATACATCATTTACATGGTAACCTCATCAATGTAGGAGTTGAAAGGAGAAATGGGGATCGGTACAGTGTATGTGTACATGTGGGGGTCTGAAATATTGTAAAGCTCGTGTAATTGGGGGAAGGGGGGGGGGGGGAGATCGTATATTCTAGGGGAACTTTCACGTTTGTAAATAGGAATAAAGATTCTACATTTTTCATTACACTTAATAGAATTGGATTACTGTTTAGAATGAGTAATATATCCCCTCCCCACTTAAAGAGCACTATGTATACATTTCTCCAATAATGGAAAATAAAGATGTCAAGTGATGCTGTCTCGGCAAGAATTTCTTAAAAAGGAATGATCACCCATATTGATATTTATATTAAAGAGTGTTAAGAATAACCAATTACAAATATTGAATTTCTAAATATAGGAATCCTTCAGAGAGAGAGAGAGTACCTCATCAGGTTTTTGAAAGGTGCATAAATTCTTTGTATAAAGGGTTAACGCTTCTTATGATGTGGTATGTCTTCCTACAAGTACCACTTATCAACAGA
Organism: Owenia fusiformis; assembly: GCA_903813345.2. Lineage (NCBI taxonomy): Eukaryota > Metazoa > Annelida > Polychaeta > Sabellida > Oweniidae > Owenia > Owenia fusiformis. The sequence goes on along the minus strand of CAIIXF020000011.1, from coordinate 16,517,157 downwards.
TTTTTGGGTAATGGCAAACTAACCTACTAAGCTTAACTCATTCATAATCATGTAATTGTATTTATGAAGTAGATGTGTACACAAAATACAAAACAAAAACATAATATTTTTTGAAATACCAATCATATTTTTAATATACAAAGATAAAGTTCAATAATTTACATATACAAATAAACAAGTTCAATATATTCCATCAATGGCAAGTGATGTATTTTGGTAAGCCTAAGGCCAAGAATTATAATTTCTGTTTCTTGTCAAATGTTCATAAAGATAATGATTGCATAATTTAGACCTATATATGCTACTTTGGGCACCTAGAGGCAAAGGTCCTATGATCATATGTCCTGGTTGATTTTGGCCTACGGTTAAATGAATAATACATACAACATTTAAAAGACACTTTAACAAACTGACATATGCCTTTCATGTTAGTTCAAATCATAAAAAGACAATTTGGCAAATTGTTGAGTAGTCTATATATAAATAGTTAAAGTAGGATTTCTTTGTGGACTATTCAACATGGCCATATTTCTAATAAAATAGTAAAAAACAACTTTTTTAAATACCGCTTAGAGTTCAACCATTTACTGTATAAATCATTGTAATGTTATGGTGTAATGTGATATTCTAGGTGTGATTGCTTTAACATTATAGGTGATTGTTCTTATCATTCTATGTGATTGTTCTTAATCCCTGCAATGTGACTTAAAGTATGAATGACACCCAGACCAACCCTGATGAGACACATAAGTATGTTGCAAGCACTGGGACAAACCAGCTGAGTATAAATCAGGCCTAGGTATCTAGTGTACCCCTGAGTATGTGTTAAGAAAAGTGGATATCACCCCCTTGAAATTTTTGAATGTACTCATGGCCAGGACAAAATTTGAGATGATTTTGCTATTGGAAATTTTACAAGAAAAATGACCTGAACTCTAAGCATTATTTAATTCTGAACACAAATAGATACAAATCTGTTTCCATGGCAACTGCAGAAAATATTAATGTTTCCATATTAACAGAATCTTTTCAGATCATACTCTAGAACCAGCCATTTTTATGCCGCGATTGTCACCTTTTAATCGCACAACAGTATTTTGAGTACCACTAGGACCAGCTGGTTGATAAGCTGGTACATTAGATTTTCTCCTGCGGAATCTGCTGGTACAAAAGTTCTTCCATGATTGAACAGTTTTTGCGGACCATATCCACATCCCCGATGTAATTCCAACAACAAGTGACATAAATATTTTCAACATATATACCTCGACTGTAGGTATTGATTGTTCTAAGTCACAATCTAGCATTGTTCGTCTGGGCTGGGGACCATAGTCAAAGTTTTGTTTAAGCTTACATGGTTTTAACTTCGCCATCATGTTCCATTGTTTCATGTTAAGTTGTTCATAGAATAGACAGCCTATTACACATGTTGCAGGAACCGTATATAATACTGAGAATATGCCAATTTTGGCCATAAGTTTCTCAAGTTTTCTTAGATCAGTATTTCCATCTTGTACTGAATGTTTGATATTGCTGCGGATGCGAAATAACGCTACAAATCCTGCGAGGATAAAAAAAGTTCCAATGATGAGATAGAAGAAAAGGGGGGCAAGCACAAACGATATTAATGCTACACGATCTTGATTGCCAACATAACATAATCCAGTTAGCTCGTCTCCATCGACGCGTCGCATAATCAATATCACCATTGTCTTTATAGCGGGGATGGCCCATGCAGCCATGTGGAAATAACTGCTTAATGCCTCAATAGATTCTTGAGCCCATTTTCTCCCCGCAGAGAGAAACCATGTTAGTGTTAGGACGACCCACCAGAGGGAGCTGGCCATCCCAAAATAATATTGAATGAGGAAAATGATGATGCACCAAGTGTTCTCCAGTCCTTCTTGGATAAGGAACAGAGAGTTATCCCTAGCTTTGTCACAGCTAATCGTGCTAGCACCAGTGATAAATCGGATCATATACGACAATGAATAAATGAAGTAGCACATACTGAGGAAGATGATTGGTCGTTCAGGGTAACGGAATCGGGTGGTATCAATTAAAAATGTCACCACAGTTATCGAAGTTGATAAGCAACACAGTGCTGACCACACAATCATCCATATTTCCGCAAAGCGTTTATCATGTTTACGGAAGTATACATCCACGTTGCATCTTGGGACACATGTGTCATTTTTACTTGCAACTTCCACTGCGATAAATCTGTGAGGGCAAATAACCTGAGGGTCCTCCTTGCCATCTTTCGTTTTGGGAGTTGTTGATGCAGAAGTTGCGCCACTTCCACGTCCTTTTAAAGCTTCCATAAGAGTCCACCAATCAGAGTTGGCGGGATCGATGCCAGCAGGTGGCAGCGCAACTGGTTCATCCTCGTCCGTGTTTAAATCGGGCGCCTGCATACACAGTTCTTTATTGTCATTTTTCTCTGGTAAGCGATTACAATCCAACATACTAGGCCAGCGGAAATTAAAGCGTAAAAGTACAGGTTCACATTTTTCCTTCACTTCCAAACACATTGATCTACAAGCGGGTATAATTAATATCTCATCGACCTGTGTGGTACACATAGGGGCATAAAGCGAACATAGGAAAAACTTCAAATGTCTACTGCAGGCAAACTGGACAAGTGGACTGAATTCTGCAACTTGTATTGCAGCATCCTTTTGATTTGTGTGTCCAATAAGATTTGGCATACTTGTCATGTTATATTTGATATCAGCATCCATACACATTGGAATTGTGATCCTCTCACATTTTCCCTTATTTCTGTCAGTTAATCCATTTGCAATAATCCCAGGGATAAAAATCCCCAAAAGCAAACCGATCGTCCTCATCTTACTAAAGGTACTAAAGGTACACAGTATAATACACTTTTATCCGCAAATACCTAAAGAAAACTTCTGTTCAAAACTGTTTGCACTTCCACTCTACTCAACATGAAACTTTTATCTGAAGTAAATGGAAGCCGCTTTACTTCAATAACATTACGCCGTATCACTCCGCTAATCGCGTAAACCAGTAATTGGATTTCTATAAACTTCAAAGTAATCCAATGAAACTTAAGCAAACATTGATTTTGACTTCTATACCTATAATCTTAGTAGATTATAAGTTATTATATGGAAATAAAAATAAAAGACCGAGGATTACTTTTTTGCTGGTCACTTCGCTGATACAGAGGCCTTTTATATGTACTGTATAGATGAACGTTTGAACTACCCGAAAGTCATCAATACCTGTCATTCATGCTATGTGCTCTGTAATACAAGCGCATTGCCGTTTCAATAAAACTCCGCCCCTTTCATAGTAATGCTGTACTTTCCATCCCAACTGAAATTTGTATAAAAAGAATCAGATATCGGATATTTATAATGTAAAAATGGAACATCTACGAACCCGTCCACAATAAGGACCTACATGTATAAAGTCTCTTTAAGTTAATCACAAGTAAATGGATTATATTGGGGATTATGCCATATGGCTCCGTCTAATTAGAAAATTGGGGCAACTATTTATGCTATCTATAATTTGCGCGGGTGTTTGTCTGGTCGTGAAAAGTCATTAAAATTGCACCAGCATTCGGTCGCGTCTTTATACCACTCATCAATCATCTAAATGACAATATTGCCCATTTTATTGTCCATTTTGTAGATTCAAATAAAAAATCGTAGATTGGTCAAACATTTTATCTCCCAGTGAAATTCATTTGACAAAGCGTGTTTTCAGGATTTCATCCTCAAGGTTTTCTTCATTCTGAAAAAGATCCCAAATTCTAGTTAACCAATCTAATTTTAATTATGAACAGACATTCATACACCTCTCATATTTTTCATTTAGATCTAATAAAGACTTAAATTATATAATTCGGAATGACGTAAACTTACTAATAATGAAGCATAGCCAACTACTGAGTCTGGGAATAAAGTGTTAAAATGAAGTTATTTTATGATAACCTAAATCATTCGTAACGTAAATCATTCGTCCATCTTGTCGTCCTTATTCATGTGCAAGTATTTGCAAAAGTAATTAATAATTCTCTTCGGAGATATATATAAAAACAGCTACAAGACACCTTTAAACAGTTGATAACGTATCGCCGGGTCTTAGAACTCAAAAGTCATCTACAGTCCTGTTAATGAAGATTTAATTATTTAAAAGGTAAAACGTAAACACGTGCGGTATTTATGGAAACGTAATCATATTCATAACCGTTAGTCTAGGTGCTAAAATGTCATTCGGACAAAATTACAAACAACATGACCAATTAAATTACCAAAGACTATTTACCATCTCATATGAGATACTAAAATTGCAATATGTCCAGACAATGGGATCAGTGGTCTTATCAAATGGCGACGAAGTTACTTCAGAATGAACTAGACTACAAGCTAGATTCTCCCAAATAATAAATGGGAATATCCGCATTTTGCATTTATAGAAAAATCAAAAAAATCATTATTTCAGAAATGCATGTGAAAGAAATGATAAAAGCACAAAACAATAATTTGCAAATGTTGCTCCCTAATCTGATTATGTGTGAATCAAATATTTGACAATTAGTTATGGTATGAGGTTCCATATCCATCCGCCAAAAGGTATGACCCCTATATAGTCCATTTAAAAACTCGTGGTATTGTTCTAAATAACGCCATAGTTGGCTTCTAGGGTACCTAATATGCCACTATTTGGTATCAAAATAAAGAGGAGGAGTTCAACTTTCATTTGAATTACGAAAATAGCGATGTAGGTCAAAAATAGTTCCGACGTGAGCATGCTTACTACGCGTTTGCCCATCATATCAGAATTGAGGAAGTGGTAGCAAACGCGAGTCACAATAAATGGACGCTGATATCTCAAAAAGTAACCTGACTCCCTATATTTTGATGTAGATCAATCGAACCCCTATATGAACAGGTACATTTTGATATATAACACTATGGGGGGTAAGCGTTTTATAGTTGGTCACGAACGCCATATGTGCAAAGTATTGTTATGAATTTTCGAATTTGGTGTTGGATTACGGTACTCATACCTTAATATGAGGCCTAAAATTGTCTGCTAGTTGGCCAGAGACCAATATTCTAGCAGAATTTGAGAACAGAATCGATTTTTTCGTTCTGCGTAGGGCAAACAATGATTTGAAATCACTTTCAACCATTCTGTGAGTATAAGAATGGTCATAAGAGGCCCGTGGAGGGTCTTGAATGAAAGAAAGCCCTCTGAAATTCCGTCAAAATTGCAGGTTATTTCTTCATTTTTTGCTAAAATTACATGATTTTCAGGGCCCATATCTCAGTGAAATTGCTACAATGTAGCGACTTTTCATTTTTACAGGCTAGATACACGTGTCAGGTCGACAGAAACAGTAAGCATGTGTGATTTTTAAATTGCTACATTGTAGCAATATTTATTTCAAAATACAGGTGTGAGGGAAACTGCAATTTAGTTAGATTTGGGCGAAAATGGCCAAATTTCAGTCAAAATCCTCGGGACACAGGGCCTTTGTCTTAGATTTAGTCAATGATGCAACTCTTAGTAGAAGGTGTGCCATATAGGGAATGAAAGCTGTTTGTCAGACGTATCATTTTCTTCAATAAACTCAGAGATAGTCAGGTTAGATTTGTGACGTCACAGTGGCAAAGTTAGACTAGCATATTTAGACGTATTTGGGGTAGGGCAAATTAACCCTTTCTAGCCTAAATGGATAAATTTTTCACATATTCAGCCATTTCCGACGTTTTTATGCATTTTTGAACTAGAAATTATATTTTCTGCCAAAAAAAGTTGCAGAGACAAAAATCAGTGTGATGTCATAACACATTAAGGTATGAGGTTCCATATCCATCCGCCAAAAGGTATGACCCCTATATAGTCCATTTAAAAACTCGTGGTATTGTTCTAAATAACGCCATAGTTGGCTTCTAGGGTACCTAATATGCCACTATTTGGTATCAAAATAAAGAGGAGGAGTTCAACTTTCATTTGAATTACGAAAATAGCGATGTAGGTCAAAAATAGTTCCGACGTGAGCATGCTTACTACGCGTTTGCCCATCATATCAGAATTGAGGAAGTGGTAGCAAACGCGAGTCACAATAAATGGACGCTGATATCTCAAAAAGTAACCTGACTCCCTATATTTTGATGTAGATCAATCGAACCCCTATATGAACAGGTACATTTTGATATATAACACTATGGGGGGTAAGCGTTTTATAGTTGGTCACGAACGCCATATGTGCAAAGTATTGTTATGAATTTTCGAATTTGGTGTTGGATTACGGTACTCATACCTTATATTCGGCCTCCGTACTTCATTTGCCGAACTGTGAAAATTGATTGATTTCTATTGGTCTAAAGTTACATGACGTCATTTCCTTCTGTTGACCTGCATTGGGATCGATAGATTCATGTGTACCTGAATTTACCTGGATTTTACGTTGTTTTTAGACAAATATGGACATTTAAAGTACATTTTAAAAGCAAAAGTATTGCAGACTAACGTTTGTTTCAACGATCGCACAAAGGATATAGCTAGTATTTACAATTTTAAAGCATAGTCTAAAATTTTAAAATTGTTGTCGCAGAGAAAATTCAAAAAAATGGTGGCAGGTGTGCAAAAAGAACAACAAAGTGAATTTGAAAATTAGTTCAACTGCAATTTCGAAGATTTAGTAACTGGTAAGCATATTTTAATCTTAATAACTTTTCAGCTCACCATAGACACAATGCTGGTTGTTATGGTATTTAGATAATGTCATGGTACAGAACTCTAGTTCCACTCAGGGTAAAAAAGATGGTAAAAAAGATTTGATTTGGATGTTTGTTTCATGATTGCAAGCAAAACATTTTCTCATGATGTAGAATATTTATTGAAATTGGATGTTTTGACGATTGTTTAACACCTAGATTATATATTCACAATTTTAATATGTAAAGTGGGGGACAAAAATAAATCTCAACCCTCAAAAGTTGTCACAATGAGCTAAATTCTAAGTTTCATGTCTCAAACTCTCCCAAGTGGTAGAAAAATAATTCCCATCCACTTTAAGTAGCACAATAAATGAATCCAAAGCCTCATACCTGCAAATGATGGATAAATCCCTACCAAATCGGACTAATGTTTTCATGAATCGCCATGTATTTCAAAAGGGCGGAATGGCATTTTGAAAGCTGACACGTGTCATGTTGCATTCTGGGAGCCAACCCACATTGCGGCGTAATCTGGCTCCAAAATCACCTCAACATTTGAAGAGTCGGCATTAACATGTGAATTCCACATCAAATTTTTAAGTTCTTATTTGTCATTATGGACACAAATTCCACTATATCTGGACTTACTATGACGGAGAAAATAGAGCACTGAATACACTGAGGTAAGAATTTATTACATATGTGACAACATGTAATTTCCATAGGTTTTGTAATTCTTTATGCCCCCCACTGTAGGACCAAAAACTGTAAATCCAAGAACGAAAGTAGTAGTACCTTGGGTGGATAAATGGTATATCTTCAAGTTTGAATATTGTAAAGGTATCGTATATGTATTTAGCATATGATACTCCTAGTTTTACTTCCTTTTAAAACCAATGATTTCATATTATAACAAACCCAGTCGACATGATATCTGCAGTATAACATGTGTTATTATATCCTTTTTCAATTTGTAGTTATATACATGGTATTTATTATCAGGTAAAGGCTTATACTGTATATATTTCATGCTGCGATATTGTTTAACCTTTAACCATAACACCATGGTTAAAAATCAGTTTAACATGGCCCTTTGCCACATTCAAACTTTCCGCCAAAATGAAAATTTCACCTGCATCCTCAGGAATCTATATTCTAAATATAAACAAATTTGAATTGGTATTTAGTCAGTTAAGAAAGAGCCAACAGTCATGGATGTTATACAAGCACTTGGTAAGTTCTCTAAGAGATGAAAACAAGCACTTAAACATGTTGCGCTAATGAGTTACTAATTACTATACTTTGTCAACTAGAGCTTTTGTATCAACTTAACATTTTCATCAGTTTTCAGTTTTGAGCACTTGAACGTTATATAAATATTTAACAAGGAAATGTCTAGTTAAATGCATTGTTTCAACTAACGGCTGCATATTACATCAACCTTTATATTAGAAATATTGATTAACATACAGTTGCATATGAACTCCGCTAGGTATTTTTACTATGGATTATAATGTCTGACGAAGTGGTCCAGAATATTACAATCTGTACCATAGGCCTACTTCACTCGCACTTGTGTAAAGTATACAGTGACAGTTTAAAAATAAAAACCAGCTACTTACCAACATTATGGCAATGATTGTTGACAGTGTTGACTTGGCACATAAGGTTTATTAGCCAACTCAGTTAATAAAATGCTTAATGTTTGAATAAGAACTTAAGTATTATAAAAAGTCTTAACTATTTCATTAAATCATTTCTTTGTAATATTGAAAGAAGGTGTGAAAGACATGGTCTAATATTACATAGCTGTTAATAGTTTTCATGCACAGAGATAAGATTTACCAGGAACCTTATAAATGGATCAAACATGTAAATGATACAATATCATTAAATAAATAGAAGTAATCTTTAATCATAAAATTTGGAAATGAGCAATTGAGTCTCATATGTTGGATTCTCATAACACTGTGCCTGGTAAGTAAAATGTTTTCATAAAATTAAATGTCAGCCTTACAATAGCCTCACTACATGAAAACACTGGTAATGAAATAATATTGAATATGAGAAAGTTGTTTTTGGCTTTGACTCAAAAAGTTACGTTGATAACTATGTTGTCCAATGAAGGTTATATTTTGAAAAAACATTTAAGACTAATTAGTTGAGAATTGGAAAGAATATAATCAACAAAACTGATAAAGGTACTACATTTTGAATGCATTATCAGAACATATATAAGTACATGTTTATAGTATATGTTTCACATTGTAAGGTCCAAAAAAGTGACATGCCAGTTGTCACTGTTTTTGCCTTATCTCCAACATACATTTCATATTTATTTGATTCAACATAATTACATTTGAGTAATTAGTATGCGTCTATGCTCAGAGGGAACCATCTGATGATTGTCTGTTGGGTACAGGTTAGATCCCTAATTAACTTAATTACTCTGCTAAAAGAGACATCATTATTAGTGTCAGAACATACTTGTTTTTATGAAATGGCATACACTGTCGGTCAAATGTATTGAATTTTGGGCATTTCACTGAAATCTATAAATTGCATACTATACAATATTCCACATTTGATGGTGTATGTATATAATTATTATTAATTTTGGAGGTCAAAATATGAATAGGGGTATTTACATTTCTTTTAAAATTTACAATTTAGCTACAACTAAATTATCGAAACTTTAGGGAATTTTGAAATGAAATTATTCTGGAGATGTAGATGTCTTAAATGGTTATTTCTTGAATAATACTTAAAATGGCCCGATATTTTAATTTGAAATTTGAAAGAAATGTGTTCCCTAATTTAAAACTTTGAAATATCCTCTCAATTTATTATTTAGATTGAGATTTAGATAGCCACCTTTTTCCTGATGTCGCCCTCTATTTGATTATATTTTTATAGCACACTTGGGTGTTATATTATGATCAGTTTGCTTGGCGGATGGGTGGTCGGTTGATCGGTCAAGTGGGCGTCTCGATAAATCTTGTTGAATTTACATGGTGCACTTTGATATGAGATGGTATACATTTATCATCTTCAGATATTGATAGCCCTCATGTTGCAGATGGTACATTGGAGACAGTGCTGCTGAGCACTGGTGAATCTGGTGATTTCTCCAATCACAAGTCTTCAGTATTTTGATGTCATACTGTGCTCTCTCATCTACTTGACTGAGTATATTTCAGAGTCAAGTTGTGAAATATGAAATCAAAATCAGAAGCATGACATATCTTGGTTGGTTGGCTAAGGTGAGGTTATATGATGCCATGCTATAGTTCATTGTCTCCCTAGCATCTACATTTAATGTCCATTCATTCCCTTATCATTTATATTTATATTACCCCACACATCTCTTTACCTAAGAATGGCCTCTCCCCCACTCCCAAGTTTTTGTCTAGACTATCACACCTTATAGAGGATTAGCATACAATAGTAAATTCATATTTATTGTGGGAAAATGATTATCCAATAAATCTCATTGCCAAATGGCCCTCTATAAACCCTATAAACATGCCACCAATACTTTCATTCTGAATATAGAATTGAATTGACATTAATAAGATAACTAGATATTTGTAACACAGCAAATATAATTGCACAAAAACATAGTTAATACACATCAGTTACTTATGGAACCTCGGGTGTCTTGTTAACAGCCACATCTTGTTGTAAATATGCAACCAACATTCAAAAAAGCTTAAGATATTTTGACAAAAAACAGCATGGTGCAATTGAGTTGAACGATGCCCTCCAAGGAAGTTACATGTTGATACCCCATCTTATTGGTCACTGACTAAGATACTTAACGACTTATCCACTTAAAATTTAGTGAATATATCATCCCCTAAAATTGATCACAAAAATAAATCATTCGTTTGCTAAGTACTAGATCAAGAAATACGTAGAAAACACACAAGGAATGTGCACAAGAACTGGGATTTATAAACAATATACAGAATTTTAATGTAATACTGTTTGAACGCAAGTAATAATGTTGACTATTACGATTACTGCAAATGAGGCTGTGTTTGAACCAGTGAATATTGTACAGCAGTTTGAGGAACAGAACAGAGCAGTTTGGAGGAATGATGATGTGGCAAGTGAAATTGCATCAAATACATCAACTCCTGTAGAGGATTTTGAAAGGTGCTATATTATGAAGAATGACATGCAACAAGTGGAAAGTTGTGAACAAATAGAAGATACAGAAATGTTCAATGTGAAGGAGGTTACTGATTCAAATACAAATGTTAAAAAGGATGAGAATGATGAACTAACATCCACCATGGAAGCAAATGGATTCACAAGTAGTACAATGCTGGTATTAGATACAAGAGATCATGAAGGATCTGAGATGGATCCTGACAGCATTTCTGTGGATATTGAAAATGGTGATGAGTATGAAAGACCCATAAAAGCAATGGCTCCCAAAAAAGATTTGAAACAAATGTCAGATTCTGATGATGATTCAGTGTTAGAGTCATTGATGAAGAATAGCCTAAACCTTGAAGCACCAATGTTACCAAACATGGTGAGTAAGCCTAAAACAGGAGGATATCATATCCAACGCATGATTCTAGCTGAAACAACCGATAGTGAGGTAGATCCAGTTGTACCACCAAGAACGTATAGAAAAACAAAAATGTACCATCTCATGTCTAAAAGGAGATTTCCAAATGACGTTCGAGCTGTGCAGCAGTCAAATCAGAGAGGTTATCATATACAAAATGTACCAAATAAGGACTTACCACAATCAGATGCTAATGCTGCATTTATTACCAACCAAAATAGAAGCTTCAAACCTGTACAGGCTATTCATGATGATAAAATGCCAACAGTAGCTAATCCAAAATCATTCAAGCAATTATATGACTCGGTCGCTCAGTACCGAGGTGCCCCATCAGAAGTGAAAGAAGTGGTACCAGAGGAAATATATGATGAACCTGTTTTTGCAAAGAGAAACATGAAGCCCATGTATGACTCGGATAGTTCATGGGCTGACAATCATGATATACCACCTCCTTTACCCCCAAGAAGGAGAAACCTACCTAAAATAATGTCCCACTCGACTAAAGCTGATTTGCATACACAGATATACAGCGAGTCAGACACAGATTCATCATTTAGTTTACCTTACTCCAGATATCCTAATCTACATGACAAGCAATATAATCCCATTAAATGTTTGAATAGTCAAAATGGTATCTCAACTGAGTTCCATAATAATGCATACAAATCACTATTATCTCCAACGGTTAGTGAGACAACCCAATCAGACACAATGAATCTATTTGAAAAGAATATGCTCAAAAAAGCACAGGCAATGGATTATTTTGATGGACCACCAGCCTGTGAAATGGGTGTGACATCTATACCTACTATGAGAAAGCTTGCACCCGATTATGAAATTGGTGCAGAAAAACCATGGGAACAACATTTTATCCAATTGGATAATAGGATGAATGATGTTATATTGAAAGCTGATGATCGGTATTTTGGTTCATCTAAGTCACTTGTAGGTATGTGATAGGTTCTATGTTACATTTTCCCTTTTTAAAGTCTACTTCATTTAATGCTCTCAGTCAGCTTTCACTTGATTACCACATCTTATAATTGATATCTAGAAATAATTAAGGATATTGCATGTTATTATTCATATAAGTCAGTCACAGTTATGTGAATCTTGAGTTGAGTTATAAGCAAGGATGGGTATATGCAGACTTGATAAAGGAGTTGCTATATAGCTGAAGAAAGCTTAAATACATAGATGTCGGCTCTTGTTTTTTTATTATTTTGGTTGGGTCAGACTGCCATAGACTTCAATGGTAAAAAAACTTGCAATATAGTCACTTGATTTCATGATTTATGAAAAAGTGTTCAATCTGTCTAAAACTTGAATGGCATACTATGGGATGATCCTATGAATGTAAATACATGTATTTGGATTAATCATAAAAATTTGGGAATTTTAACATCACAACAATGGAGATTTGGCCCACATCTTTGCAGAGTTGTTGAAGTCATGGTAGATGATTACATAACATATGGTAGTCATTTTTAGAAAAATTTTCATTGGAAACTCCTCTATTGCAAAAACGTCAAACTAAAGTACAAGGTAGAAGTGTCAATACATATCGGATCAAAAACCATACCTGTGTAGCATATGTTATAAAGTTTGCACAAATAGTTATTTGATCTTATATCTGATTTCTTGTTCCGTCTTGAACTGCTATGCACTGATAAGGAACTCCTTTCAAACTTGTTTTGAAGTCAATATTACTTTCATTTGACTGATTGTTGACGATAAGGAGAAATGTTTTTGATAATTTTAAGGCTTACAAAAGCTATTTACAGAAGGTATTCAATGAGAAAGTTTTGCAAACAAATTCAAGATTAGATAAATGTTTGAGAAGTCATCAGTGAGTCAGCGGTAAACATGTTGTTCTGTTTAAGTATTTTGTCAGTACATGTAGAGTGAAAACGTTTTTTGGATTCATTGATAGCGCAGCATGTATTTTCCTCTCCTTTCTGTGTAGAATTTATCATATATGGTTTTCCAAAGCCTTTACATTTTATCAATCATATTCATCATGTGGTCCATACAATATACTTTAGTCAACACAACATGGCAACACACTAAAGCACATTGCAACACAATATTGCAGAGTACTGGAACACAACACTGCACTGACAGTTTCAACATACCGTATTCTCTGTAATTAGCGCCCAGGGCATTTAGAAAATTGAAAATACATTATTTAGACCATTCTAATAAGCGCCCATGTATGAAAGAAATCAGAAATCCCGAGGAATTTCATGTATGGCAATTTTTCTTGACAAGAATGCATTTTCTTCAACATATTTTTATAATAATATGACAAGTGCTGTTATTGGAGAGAATACGGTAAAGATCGCTTAGACAATATTGACAGTGGTTGAAGACCCGTCTATGTCTAATTTATTTCCGGCACGCCCACTTTGTCATTATCGCCGATTACCTTCAATATTTCCACTAGAGACTGCTGGATATCGATCTAAAGTTATACATTATTTCTAATTTGATGAGAGATCATCATTATTCGTGCAAAAGTCGTGTAAAAGTCGAGAAACATTAAAAAGAAACCAGAAAGTTCACGACCTTGACATGCGCAGAACATCTGCGCAGTAGCTTTTGAAATTTCTGAATGCCGATAAAGAACAATTCCTTCATTCATTATGGACTATTTGGAGACAATATTAGCATGGTATGGTGTGGGAAGCACCCATCGATAGATATGTATCGAGAGGATGCATAGAATTACAAAACGCGTCGTGTTTACAGGTTATAATGAAAACACGCGCTACGCGCTAACGCGCTAGCGCACTAACGCACTGTTCAGAATGATCGTTCCCACAGGCCCAGGAACATGTATAAAAATCGAGTGAGTGAAGAGATTAGGTGGCGCATCAGAAAGCAGAAGTATGAAGAAGCCCAATGTTTGATCGTTAACTGTGCAAAGATAATCGATTGTCAGTGTGTTTTATCTGATTTAAAAGGAAGATAAATAGAAAGTAGCACCTTACAAGATGAATGGTCGCAGATATGCGAATACGCTCCCTAATTGCATTATTTGGGTCCATCCATCGGCGAGAAAAATCCCGTTTCGAAATCTGAGCCGGGGGCCCGACTACTTGACTAATGACTTAATAATATAATGTTTATTTGTCGCATGTTACCTCTTAATATCAAGTCATGGATGTTTTATATATCTTTACTCTTTGTATTTGAAGTTATAGGCTTATCTCTCAGACTTACCAAACGGTGGGATAATTTGCAGGCGTCGCATTTATATTTTTCCATTTTTCTTTTCGTGCCCGGTTACACCTCTTTCGCTTTCATGGGGGGGGGGGGGTGTATAGGGTTATCGTATAAGAGGAGGGTGAAAATCTATTGTATGACTGCATAAGAGGGGGTAACATTTATCGTATATGGCATCGTATAAGTTAAATAAACATATGTTTTAAAAGAATTAAAGAAGCCTATTATGAAATTTAAACTCGCAGTTTGAACGAATACTGCAGATCCAGCTTATCCCCATAAATTTGGGATTTCAATACACAAGTAGTTGTGGGGACTTGCCCGTAGCCAGCTTTTACCAGGAGGGGGAGCCTTTTTTCCAGGGGAAGCTTTTTCACAATTTTGGCTAATAATCATACAAAAAATTCTCAGAATGGTGAAAAACTGCATGATTTTGAAAGAATCTCTGGCTAGAGGGGGAGCTCCGCTCCCCCAGCTCCCCCTCTGGCTACGGGCCTGGTTGTGGGGGGTGATTTGAAAAATCAGTCCCACATTTATGGGGGTAATCCAGATCTCTATATAGTAGTCTCTATATGCCATATGCCAGGACAGTAACCAGGATTTCCCAGGGGTGGGGGGGTCACTTTTTCAAAAATTCCAAAGTCACCCTCCGAACCCCCCTGGCTTCAGGCCTGTGTACTGCCTATTTGCCGTATGATTATACATTTGGTACTACGTGGATTCTTGCATTATGTTATTTCCTTCTGAATATTATCCAAACTTTTTTCAACGGTAATTTCAAAATTATCGTACAGATATATTATTTACCCGAGCTTTTTGTAAAATATAGTACTATAGGGAGATGTGAAAAATATTGCACACACTGTATGTTAAATACATGTAAAAGGGGTGAAAAATGCTGTAAATGGTATAAGACTGAGGGGCTGGTGAAAAATAGTGAATATGGATTTCCAAGACCCCTATAAACCCCCCTTTCATGTTTGCTTTCGTTTTTCTCAATTTGATTTTAGATTTAAAAAGTTTTGAATTACGTCAGTCCCAGTGAATTGTATTACCTATTTTACCAGGAATATTGTTGAAAACAGGATTGTATTTCATTTGGAATTAAAGTTTTAAATAAGAGACGATTTAAAAAGTAATGTAAACCTGACCAGCGTGTTTTATCATTGTCCAGTAATTGGCCGTAAATATTTATTAATTCTAAGTTACTCATGTTCTTTCAGGTCAAATACAGAGAAAAGTACATGTTCATTTAGTTTTGGAATTATTTCCTAAATTAAAGTTGAATTCTGTTTTTTAACGGTGTGAAGAACATCTTAATTGGTCTTATATTTTTAGAGAAATCGTAACTTGAAAAGTGTAATTTTCGAGAGGCTTTGTTTATTTCCTGCGGCCGCAAAGTTCACATCAAAGTCTGATTGACAGGTTAGCGGTGATTTATACAGTCTTAGAAGTGTCAATGTTTTGACAAGTTCCCAGGGAGTCATAACCCTAATTATACATGTCCCTGGGCCAAGGGTATAGACCAATCATAAACATGCGCTTAAAACATGCGCACACATCGTGGGGGAAGGATCATTTTCTACTAGCGCATTGGCGCGTGGCGCGTTAGCGCGTAGCGCGTGTTTTCATTATAACCGTGTTTACAGCAGTTTTAGGGTAAGTACTCTATTATCGCCCGCTCCTGGATTTTGAGAAATATTTTTTTCCTGATATATTCTTCAATTCTTGTTGATTCCTCGATGTTTCTTGAACTTTGTGAAGCGGGGTGCGCGCTTATTAGAGAGTGGGCGGTAATTACAGAGAATACGGTAGTTAAAATTAATTGTTGCATGTACATATACTTGAAATTCTAGATGTTACTTTCTCACTTCATGCTTTTGGCAAAATTGGTCCACTTTGGTGACCTTAAAACAATTAGCATAACATTTATCAATAAACTTCTAAAATGTGTTTTGTTAAGGGAGATCCGATGGGCCTTAAGTCATATCAAAGTCACTTTTTCTTGTGTCTTTGCCAATAGATACATGTAGGTTTCAAGCAGCACTTTTCAAAATGCAACCTTTGTGGTTCTACATCTATCTGTTATAAGTTCTGCTGGTGATTCTATTTTGTATTCAGTTGAGCAATGGGAGGAGATACGTGTGTTAGGTCATGTGGTTCTAAACTATGTATGTCTAGCTTCTATAGCTCCATTTCTTAAATACATCTGGAAATACCTTTTATATGATGTAGACAGGTAAAAGACAATCACAAACAACTTTCTCCAGGTGCATGGTTTGACTCTGTTGTCTAAGTGTTTTCTGATCAAATGATACCAACTGTGTATTTGGAGATTGTGCTGCAACTTTTTCTCATCATCAATGCTATTGATACCCACTGATGTGATACAGGGATGTTCATATCCCTTTACCTTTAGACTCCCATTTATTCCATACAATTTTTATATTATTACCTGCTAAACAATGAGAGATGACAGGTTGATAAATGCGATACTTTCAGTAATGTTGTATTTAATATTGTTTTCAGTCATTAAAGTCTCTTATATGGAATGATAATGATAGTGAGTCATTTTCTTCAAGATAAGAATTTTCTTTGTTGTATATGTGAGTCCACATCTAACTTCTATAAAGATATGGTCAGAGAAGTCTTTATTTTCCTATACGAGGGTTGTCCCATAAGTCTTGAAATTTTTATTCTAATTCAAAAAGATTTTGATGAATTTGGCTGAAAATTGGTATATATCAAGATCAATCAATTATCTTCAACATGTGATAGTTTCATAACAAAATTATGAACTTGAGTAACTATTATGGTTGCTATGGTAACCGGGGGAGTCAGGGGGTGGGGCAGTAATGAAATATAGTAAAAATGTAAAATGGAGCCGTGGGAGTATTAAGGATTTTGAAGGATGGTATGTATCTTAAATTGTGAATCACCTGTCAAGATTGACAAAAACACTGTATTCTTGGTAAAATCTTATGAAATACCTCTGTGATGTCATAATAAACTAGCACAATTGCTCAATTTTGGTACAGAGCCACAGCATTTTGAAAATCAAAATGGCAGGGATTTTGTCACTAGATGTTAAATCTTTGCGTGCAGTTGTGCAATACCACGCCTCCTTTAGGCATACACCTACACAAACAAGAACAGCCATGGAAAAAGTATATAGACAGTAAACTCCAAGTGCACCTACAATATGGAGGTGATAGAAGAAGTTAAAAACTGGAGATACCAGCCTGGAAGATGCTCCTAGAAGTGGAAGGCCAAAATCCAGTGACAATCTCATATCACATATTGCAGAGAGTAGGCCTATAAGGGCTGAAATGAGAACTACTCAGTGTAGGAAGATCGCTTAGACTTTGATATTAGTAAGAGTACTGCTCACAGAGTGATGAAGAAAGATCTTTGGATGTCAAAGGTAGCCCCTAGATTCATTCCACATATTCTGACAGAGGAGCAGAAAAGGCAACGTGTTGAGCTGAGCCAGGGGTTCCCAAATCCTTAATTTTTACGTCATATTTGTATTTTTATCCTGTTTTCTGCCCCGGGTACCCCCAACATTCCATTTTTAATCATCTGTAACATTACCAAATGATCTTATTATGCTATGAAACTTACAGAGATAGTAAAAATATATCTACGTTAGAAAATGTGAAATTTTTATCATTGTATCTCAAATATTCTATGAATAAGAATAAAAATTTCAAGACTTATGGGACAACCCTCGTATGTCAGTCTATTGTTTTATCTCAAATACAAGCCATTCAATCAATCAAATACGAAGGCCGGCTACTAAGATTAGTTTTTATATTGCATCTAATATGTGTTTAATATGACCGCTTTCTGATAAAATATGAGAAAACTGGCACAATCAGCTGGTTAAATTATAATACAGGTGATGTCTGATGATTTATTGCAAAGAGCAATTAACAATAAAACTTAAAGTTTTTACCAGTTTTAACTATTTGTAAATGTCACATGATGGTTTTCAAACAGAGGTTTATGAGAGGATGTTTAAAACACTTAACACGGGTTTTGTTTTAGTATTTTTGGTGCAGTCATTTCATAGGGTCTAGTATGATGGCATGAGTGGGTGATAAGCGAAAGGTTGAGATATGAACTATTATGACCTCCCGTCACATTTTATTGAAATTACTTGATAAGGAGCTTTAACCAATGATGAAGTACACCTAATGGAATACCTTTGTTTCGGACATATATTTAGGCCTAAAATGGATAATTATTAAGGATATATCCCAACAGGCCAGATACACACCAAGGATTATAACAAGATGGTGTCAATGAAGCCTTTAAAGATCCATATCGAAGGGGAACCAGAGTCTGATGGTATGGAATTCACAATTATTAAATTTATACTTAACGCTTTTTTTGGACTTTGTACATGTGAGAAGAGATTTTGATATAGTGGTTTATATACAGGTACACTTCCATACTGGCTTTGATCACTTGTTGAAGGTCAGAGATGAAATCATTGTTGTGAAGGCTGTCAAACTTCTTCTTGTTTCATTTTGCCTTTGGTTTGTAGGAGAATATGTTCCATACTTTCATTCTTCATTATCATTTCATTATCTTAACAGATCATGCTAACGAACATGAATACTGAGTCAAAAAACAATGTCATTGAGTTTTACCATATACCTGCTGATTTTCAGGCATACATGTGATGTAATGTAATTCTCTTTGACATTTAATACATCTCCCGGGGTCTGTAGCCAGCTTTTGCCAAGGGGTTTCACTTCAGAATTGCTCAGAACGGTGCAAACTGCATGATTTTGAAAGAGATTTTGGCCAAGGGTGCCCACCAAACCCCCTGGGCTAAGGGCCTGAGCTCAAGAGTCAACTTTATGAGAATGAAACTTCGCCTAACTCATTCTATTCCTTCTGAGGATCACCCAATGTAGATATATTTTTAGTAAATGTTTAATGTCAAACATCTTGGCAATTTTCCCTTGAGTTAATCTGCTATGAGTACCGACTTCCTCAAGATATTCATCAATGGTCTTTTTTAGAATAATGGATAATGATTCAATAGTTAGCCCAAGAAACATTTTTAAGATCACCACTAGGGCATCTATATATGATAAGATAGAAGATGCATGAGTGACATGATCAAATGTTTCAGAATTATAATGTGTGCACTTTGCGAGTATTACTAATGTGTATTACATCCTGTAGAGACTTCCTTATAATTATACTTATAGTATTTTGGTTTTTATTCTACCATTGACAAGTATGTTTTGTGGTTAGTATTACATTTTTTAAATACTGGGTACTGTACTTTGTATGTCAGCTTATCATTAGAGGAGTTGAATATCAAATAGAAACCTTTGACATTTTTGAGAAATGTATATTACAATGTTCCCATGTTTAGTTTTCATATAATAATATTATTGTTACCCCTTCTACGAAGTTTAGAATATATTTATACATTCAGTACATATATGCTGTCTGATAATTTATAAACTCCCATTGAATTAAATAAACAAGCTTAAATGTACAACTTATAAAGAAGTCTGGTATAATGGAGAGTTGTGCTAAGATCCTATAACTGAGGCTATTGACAAGTCAGTAATCGTATTGCACATCCTTTATCCTATCATTTTCTTTTGTGGAACGGTGTAAAATCTCCTCCTTAATCTTTAGACCTTCGATGGTGTTAATATTATAGAGTTAACTGAAATGTGTTTTTCCCTTTTTGAGGTGTAATCGTTAGACCTTCGATGATGTTAAGAGTTAACTGAAATGTATGTGTTATTTAAGGTATCTCAGGTAATGGTACATAGGATGTCACCTTTTAGCTACCCTGCGCGCAGTGTCTAGTTGTAAACTAAGATGCAGCTCTCTTTTAAGAAGCAAAATCGAACTTATTCAAAGGGTACCATTCATGGTTTTTTATTTATTAAGTAATTTAGAGGTCATTTATAAGAGGTGCTGAGTGTTTTTATATGTGTATGGCTCATCTAAAGATTTGAATGAAAAAATGGGTCTATTCTATAGTTCAGGTATTATATTTATGTTCAGATTGTATGAATACAGTGGGGCTAACTTGACACCTTCGATACCTTTGAATGATTTGTTGTTGGGAACAAAAAAACAAAATCTGAACAGTGCCATTTTAATAGATCTATTGAAAGACTTGACTTTTGTGTTTCCTGTATATATATTGAGACAAGTGCAACAAGGACAATGGAAACATTATAATCATGTACATTAACCTCTCGACTTCCCAGAGGGACAAGATTTCTTGTCACCTAAAAAATAATGTTGAAACCCAGGGCGACAAGGTTGTCTGTGAGAAATTTTTCAATAAAATTGCTCTATTTTGAACCAATTTCATCCAATTTGCACAAAAACATTTTGAAATACATGTACACGTATGTAGAAATGATCTCTGCCGACTAATTTCACTAAATTTAAGCATCACTTGTTCTAGGTGTATGTAATAAAATGTCAGAAGTTGGCAAAAATTAGTTGGCAAATTCTAGAGCTAGAGAATTTAGAGCCAGGGATTCAAGAGTTTAAACAGCATAATTGATATATCTTCCTCTGTTGTATTTCCAGACTCGATGGACCATCACACAATAGCATCGAGTACCCAGACCCCCATGAACTATGGGCCAGTGACCCTGGATGATAAGCTGAGATTGGCAGCTAGCAAAGGCCAGGATGTAACTGTTAAGGAACTTATTGCATCTGGTGCAACCTTCCAACCAGATAGGGTAAGTCAGACTTATGATTTATGTAATGGTTATGACAATACACTGTATATGTTGTTAGAAGTCCCTTCTGGCAGTTTCAATTGAATAACTTCCATAAATCAAAGCATATCCCCTTTACACTGTAAAACCCATACAGATGTTCCTAATGTTGCAAAGATGCTAGTAATGAAAACCTTTTCAGAAGTATATTTTGTTGATAGTTGACCTGTCGTCTGACATTATGTTTACTAAAAACATGTTATGAATAACTTAAAAATAGTTAACTTATTTATTCTGGCCATCAATTGAACATTGAAAATCGTAGCTATGTGGTTGTATTTCCTTATTTTCAAATGTTGTCGAACATTAATATTCAACCGCTAAAGCAGGATTACTGTGGCTTTGTAAAATTGGCTCAGCTATTTGGGTAACAGTAGATTTTATATGTGCCATATAGCGTGAAGTATGGCTTCGTTTTGTGCTCTCAATAAGAACATAATAAAATATGCATAATTTGTTCAATGTTAGTATTTTCATTTCTTAAAACATCCAGAAAGCCAGTTGAAATAATCACAATAATCGATGAACTAGTTTGGTAACGGTATTTTCAGGTGTGTTTTTGCATTTTTTTGCGTTTTTGTGGAGTAGTATGGACTTGATAGATTCAGCTCTTAAGGATGTTCCCTGGTCAGATAGGAAAATATTCAATAGTATTTAACTTTTTCTCAAAAATGGTTTTCTGGGATTCTCACGGGCAACAAAGAATATTAAAACTTTAAAAACCATATGTTAGTGTGCTTTTTTCTGAGCAAGAGGCCTCTAAAGTGTCAATATTTGACAAAAGTGGGCGTGGCACTTTCTCATTGAAACCCATGTTAAAAATCAGGTTTTCACCACAAAACACACTTTTGAATATTTAACTTTTTCTTAAACTCACAGAAACACTTAGTTATGCTATGTACTTCACATTTTGAAAAGAAAAATTAGGGGTTGGTGTTCATCGTTTTCAACTTCGTCCAGGGAACATCCTTAATAAATGTATAAATTTATAAAAACCTGAAACATCCATTCTGATACTCATAGCATCTTTCTGTTTCACCTGAAACATCATCTCAGGGCTGACAAGAAATGAGATGTCATGAACGGTTTATTATGATGTGACCCATCCAGTTTTTAAATATGGTCAAATTTTGTTGATGTTTATCATTTTGAAGTCAACTTGAACATATTAATCTGATAAATGTTATAGGATCAAACTGTGTTACGATTACGAAATTATTGCATTACTCCACCCTAATGTTCTTATCCCTTTAAGAGCATCAAATTGAGTTAAGTCTTAAACTATTTTCATTTTTACTAAGCTCAGTTGTTTTTCTCATTTCATAAAATTCAATTTCTTGAGGACAGAATTCAAAAGTTGTTATGAGTTGACTTTAGTAGTTTATTGGGATAAACTGAATGGAAAATCACATATTACTTTTGTGTACATTTATTAAGTATTTCCATTTGGTACGCTATGTAGTTTTTAATTCACGACATAAGAACCCTTCATGTGAGTGAAACTACCCGGAATAATATACAGACAATGAGAAAGTTCAACATTGTGGTCCATTTGGAATTATAAAAGACCGCTACCTAACAAATTCCAATTATGTTTTCACAGAAGTTTATGCTTCATTGAGATGTATGTTTTCTCTAGTGTTATAAGAAAAATTCTTGGCTAATCTCCTTTTTGAATTTTCTACATAGAACATACATTTATTGTTTATTCTCTTGGCAGTGAATAAATGACCTAGGTTGACACAAACCTTGTCTACTTATATCTACAGTTATGGGCTATAGAGAAACCATTTGAAGAATACAATTTTATATTTGTTCAGACTTTACAAGAAGTATTGATTTTGTATACTTTAGAAGGAATTTAGACTTATCTGAATTTGATCACTTTCGAACAAATAAATTGCGTTGATATAACACCATCTTGGAATTTCCATTTGGCACGCTTGGTGTTGTTACAATTGTTTAGATTTTGGACATTGTTCTCAACAACACCTTTGCAAGTATTGACCACTCGTGTCAGAAAATCAAGCTTGTTGTAAAGCAACAATTTCCAATTTCCTTTACTAAATCCGTATTCAATAAATAACATATCTTATTCCAGTGATCTCCAAAGCATTGATGCAAGACGTGCTGTACCCATTTGTGATTTTATAATATGCTCCTTGTCCTTGCACCCATCTATATACATCCACTTGAAAATTAGAAAAATCATGAAAAATAGGCATATTTTGACCAAGTTTGGTCTATATTGTGAAAATAAGAAATTTCCATCGACTTGAAGAAAACAATGTTATTGTGTCATCATGAGATAAAATGTGAAACCAGCTGACTATCAACTTCCTTTAAAAAAGATATTGCTTAAGTTACAAAACACAAAGATGTGATCAGCATCAGAATGGTACATTGTTGTTATTCTTCAAATACAGGTTCTTCTTTTGGCTCGTTTTTCACATCTTGATCTGTCAAGGTACTGTAGATTGGGTTAATTTGGCGCTACTTAATTTGGCGATTTTGTCATTTTTGGCATATTGGCGGCTATTTAATTTGGCGGATATATGAAAAAAATGTTAATGCAATGTTAAACTTACTTATGCGAATTACCATGTAAATGGGTATGTTTGGCTATGTTCATTTTTCTTTTTAGGACCACTGGCGATATTCACCACGTTTGTACATTTTTGTGAGATCATCCTTTACATTTTGTTCCTTGATCGATGCTGCTACTATACTGTGCTTTTCCGTTCTAGTTTTCCCTGAGTATTAATGATCATGAGTGACTGACCAGTTCAGAGCCAATTTATAAGAGACATTTTTCTTATGGAAAAACCTAAACCGAAAGTGACCTAAATACACTGGACGAAATACCCTAGATTATTCCCGGTGATTCATTCTAAATTTTGGCGAAGATTTATATTGGCGAATTTTTCAATTTCGCCAAATTCGCCAAATTAAAGCGGGCGCCATATTAACCCAATCTACAGTATAACATGACTGAAGGAATACATTTGTTTAAGCCTCAGTCACATTTGCTTTATGGCGGCCGCCGAGTGGCCGTAGCTTTGCAAAATCAGAATAGAAAATCTACATTTAACTGCTTATCCCTCCTATAATTGTATTTTATGCCGCATATTTCTCTCGAAGCTATGGGAAGCTATGGCCACTGTATGGTTGCAGTAGATCAAATGTGACTGAGGCATGAACTTTATGTGTTTTTCACTGACATTAAATTATTTCATTTGCTTTTTAGGAAGGAAGAACTGCCCTTCATTATGCTGCTCTCAATGGTTATGCAGATCTTGTACGCTTTCTCATTGCAGCTGGTGCGGATGTCGATGCACAAGATAATGTAAGTACACATAATCATTTTATTGTTATTGTTATATGCTAACGTTTTAAATTTTTTAACATGGAATTAAATGGAGGTTAGGAAAAGGTGTTCATGTTGAAAAATTTAGAAAAAGAGTGTTCACATTGAAAAAATGTTGAAAAGGGTGTTTATATTGAAAAATGTAGAAAAGAGTGTTCACATTGAAAAAATGTTGAAAAGGGTGTTCATATTGAAAAATGTTTCAACAGCACATGTGTAATGGATATAGATTTGACTCTATATAGGTGTTCAAATAATTTTGAACTCTGTTACATCATGGCATGAAACCTGAGTAGAAATCAATCACTGCTGCAGCTTAATACAAAGCCATCATATACTTCTAATCAATTAGAGCAACAATTAAGTCTGTTTCATTTAATAGGCTCTCTTTGTTACATTTATTTAATATGGGCGCCATTTGCTCAATGTCAGAGTTAATATTGTGCACAATACAGGAGTTAACAGTATTGTTGACCTATACAGAGGTAGACTGGAAAAGTTATCTACCTCTGCTCTAAACAAATATTGTTGCTTATTAGTATCCAGTAGGGCTCAAAAATATTATAAGCTGGGTTGAAAGTTGTTTGGAATAGAGTTTTGGGATGGATTTCTATTGAGACAATGTCTTGGAAATAAAGTTAGATTAGTAGTTAGGGTAACTGGTTGGTGTATTATATATATCTTTTATTGACTCTTTAGATGTCATATCATGACATATTAGTCACTAAGGTAGAGCAGTTCTTCCCATTGTCGAGTTGAAAAACTGGTATCTTTATCCTGGCTAAAACCATAGACAATTCTAGCCAGCGCCAGCCTTTTATCGAGTTAGCAGCACTCTAGTATTAAAAGTACAAACACAAAGTGTATATCGGTCTGGTTTGTTGTTACATACTCTCGCTCAATATCGTAATGGTTAATATTTTTATCATATGACTCAATGCTGTCCTATCAGGTTCCAAGGTATTTAAGTTGAGTATTGCGATAAATGATAAACTGCCTTTGTTTGAACTTAGGAATAACTCCCATGTCCATTGATCTGTAGTTCCAATTTAACAAATGAAAATTTTGTAATTTGTAAAATATGCGGAACATATATCTTGTATGCGCATATACATATATGAATGTAGATTATGGACAGGATGTTTCCATTTGGGTCTAATCTTGGGAATGGTAATATTCACATGGTATTATGGGCCCATCATACACTTTTCGCAAGGGGGGGGGGGGCGAAAGGTGCTGTTTCACAAATAAACCATGACATCTCAAATATTCTCAGTCCTGATTTTCAGAATGAATGAGTATCAGAATGGTTATCATATGGCATCAGAGATGTCAGGTCTATTAGGATTTATTGCTGAATCTTTTACATTGCACAAAAACAGATTATTTCCATGCATGGAAAGTTTGATCTCATTGTAAAGTTTATTGCACACCTAACGCATCTCCCAAAGCATCCGATGGGCCTGGTATTATTTTGATATTCCCATGGTGAATAACAAACTGGAGGTTTGCATGTTCTGAAACATATTGCCATCTTGCTTATGAATGATGTACAATGAACACGTGTTGGGACGTGTGCGCTTTCATGCATTTTGACGTATAATTATTGTTCCACTTTAGTTTCCATAGTAACTATTGTCATATTAGAAAAGCTGTTCCTCAGATTGGCCGCATGAATGATTTGAACAAGTTTCTTTGGAAAAAACCATGGCATTGAAAACACTCACAACATTTTTTTTATATTTCAAAGGTTATTGATTTCCTAAGTTATCCCTCAACATATAATTCAAGGTAAAAGTTTGGTTAACCAATTAAGAATTTGTTTTTGTTGATAAATCAATGCCGATGGACAAACAAAGCTAAATCTAATGAAATAATTTCCCTTTAGACCTAACTTCCACCATTCTATATATAATCATCCCAACTGACCACTAATACAATTACAATCCTGGTCTTAATTAATTTGATGAAGGATTGATTTACTTAATTAGTTCATAATTTGTTGCATGGCTTAATTCATGTTGTCAAGATCTCTGTTGATTACCATGCCAAGGCTTCCCATAACTTTATGCCTCCTTGTCTTGCTGTGCCTGATAAGATTGTTCTGATATCACTGACCTGTTTTCCCACCCCCTGGGATACCCATAGAGAGAGTCTTAGCATAACAATGGTTACACTATATATAATTTATGACATCTGCCTTCCTGTGGAGATGGTGTCAAGAATCATGATCATTGTTCACCTTATTCTTTCAAATTTATGCCACCTGGCCTGTTTATACAGAGACCCTGTGTGTACCATGGCATGGTTCACAATGGTAACATGCTTTCTATCATATCTTTCCCATAATAATCTGGCCAATCATCATGATATGATGCAGTGATCTTCCCAGCATTGAAGCAAGTGGGCACAGCACCCATCTGAGATTTTGAAAATAGGCTTGTACCCAGCCAAGATTTCATTTGCACCCACTAGAAAATGAGAAAAATCATCATGTAAAATTGGCATATTTTGACCAATCTTGGACTAATTTGTGAAAATGAGAATTTTGCACCTACTTGAGAAAAAATCCTGGGGAGAACACTGCGTGATGTGTGCAGTTGCACCATGCATTCTGATGCTTATCCCATATCTGTCATTTCAATGTTCTGTACTTATATCATCCTTGGTCCGACTTGATCCAAGAGTATTTCACTTCTTTCCATAAAGTTCAAGTATAAATGAAGTTCTTTTGAAGAAGAATGTACTCATATGTTGCCCATTGACTTACCTTTACTATATATCTTGGTTATATTGAATATGGGCTTAATCATTTTGTTTGGTTTATTAGATGTTTTAGAATGTTTTGTTCTTCAGTTGGTTGCACTTTCAAATAGTTTGGTTTTGCTTCCTTAAAAGAGAGCATCATCCACCTAATGTCCTTAAGGTATCACTTGGTGATTGTTAGATAAAAAACACAAGGTAAAACTAATTTTCAATTTTGTAATTGAATCTAGTTCGGTAGTATTGAGGAGGAGGGTCAATGATTTATTTAGTTTTAGTCATTGAAGTCATGAGAGAGTTTTGGTGTTTTATTGTTCATTGAGACTTTCTATTTTGTCCTTTGAGCTATCAGTGTACCCCAATCAGGGCCCCTAATTTAAGACTTATTTATTTTTAAGTTGTTTAGTATTTGGTTTAAATCTGATTGACCTGTGGTCTGCACACCATGCTGTGACTATAGACTAATTTGGTTTACCACATGAAGTCTGGAAAAAAGCAATCTCTTGGAAAAGTCACAATGTTCCTGGTTTAGATAACAATGTAACAAAGAAGTTGTGTTTGAGGTATAGATAACAGGAGAAAGCAAGAGGTAAACACAAGATGTTGGCAAGTTAGATGCCAGGAAATGAGTCTTGATTGATATACGGAGAGACGTGAAGTAGAAAAACCATGGCCAGAGTGAGAAGTTTAGTATAGGAAGCCTATAAGCCTATTTATGAACAATTATAATCCATTACATTCTGTCACTTCCAGTTTCATAATCCTAGATCATATTTCTATGTTCTCATTGAGGTTAGGATATAACTGTTATAAAATCCTTATTGGTGTTGTTCTCCACTTCATTTCAAGAGGTCTCGTTTTGTATGATTTGACTTGTAAGGAAACTTTTAACAATTGAATTGGAATTCAAAATAGAATCATTCTTTTGAAGTAGAGATCTTTCTTTTGTTGACTAATCTGAGCTGTTTTGCTCTGATTTTGTAAGGGTGTTTTATGGGGTATATTTAGAATGTGAAAGTTGAGTGTAATAATGTAAATTGCCCTTGTTCTACCCCTTTTCTCAAACCCAAATTGGTTCTCACCCATTTTCTTCCTCTAGTTAGAAATAGATGAGAGGGAGGCCAGTCCTGTTACCCGGATAGTGTTAGGAGGGGTGGGTCGGGATGGGGGGTTAACAGGGATACAATAACTTCGGGTGTTTTGTTGACTTCCTCCTCTTAAAGTATACCTGGATGTCTTAATCTTTCACCTTATCGTAATGTCTTGTTAGCTCGCAAAGTAAGACTTTTTACTTTATGTTTTTTATGTTAACAACCTCTGAATAGGAATGTGTTTTTACATTTTGAGAAAGTCATTAAAACTGTTGGAGCAAATCTACCCCACTCAAAGCATTTAGCAGTTTAATACAATGACGAGCTGAGATATAGTTTGTCACATTTTCACCATGTAGCCAAACTTAAATTTCAAATATAACAGCTTTCAAGAATGATCCTTCATTTCTCCTTTGCAAATCTTATATGGAAATTATTTGTATTATAGGAATATGGGGTCATATTAAAATTCATATTAAAAATTATTCTCATGTTCTTTGTTTACAATGTTTATTTCCCAAATAGGTCAGGAATTCATTCTTAAAAAGATGCAATCTGTTTGTATTAATGTAAAGGTTAACTATGTACATGAATGTGCAGTTTAGTTATGTACAAATATGCATGTCGATGTAATCATATGTAAATGTTATCTTACACAGTCGTTTGACTAAGTGGATGTTTTTTAGCTGGCAGGCTAAAACATGGCAGATGGTACAGATTGGCTGGATTTGAAATTCCTTTACAATTAGTCGTTGATGACCTTTTTAAGTTAATTCCAGTCGCAATTATCCTGGAATCTACACAGAATGCAATCAAAAGTATTACATGTATTTCAATCATAGAAACTTTTAAAACTTTAAAAAGGTGTGAATCTATTTTACTCTATCTTAGCAATATGAATTTTGTGACCTGGTGTAGATAAACACAAGAGTGCACGACTCTGTGACTTTTGCATGACATTTATTGATGTGTTCTATTATTGCTGTCAAACAAACAAAATATATTGTTGTTTATTTGTATTGCTGGCTATTTGAATTATAGTTTGAGCAACAGTTAGGCAGTTTATTTGCCTAACTGTGTCTGGCATTAATATGATGGCCCATGAGGTTCATTTAAATTTGGTAATACTACTGCAGAGACATCTCTTTATCAAAGGTTGCACTAAAATAAATATCTAAAACCAAGCACTCTGAATTACACTGTGGTCAACCTCTCTATCAAATAATTAATAATAATGAGTCAAATATTTTTATCAACTTTAAAAATTGTGAAAGCCAAGTAACTTCTATTCAGCTTTTTGAATTAAATCATGGTTCACATTTTGTTGTATTTTAACATGCAAACCTTGATTTATAAGATCACTACTTTTGGGATGGTTCCAATTTTTTGAAATATGTTATCTTCTTTTTTGTTGTTGATCTCTGTTTCAATAGAGGAGAGTTTGTTTATTACGGTAGCTAAGATATGGGTAATACTGGTTCTGCATATCCTAAGTTTTCTAGTGTATTTTATACTAGCATTAAAACTTTCACTTTGAATAGGATAGCAAACAGTATCAGGTATAGACCAGTATGATTCATCTTGACAGATTGATTCAAGTAATTTAATCAACCATATAGCTATTTTAATTGTATAGCAATTGACAAGCATATTCAATAGACCAGTATCATGGTGTCAGAAGTTTTATGTAAAATCAGTTGATATTGTGAACCCTTTGTAGTTTCTATAGAAATGTAAATTTTACTTTGATTCATAACAAAACTTGTATATCAGTATATGATGCTTTGACATTTGCCTGCCTATTATAGGCCATTTAGATTTGAAGCCATGGTCAAATTCATTATATGTTCAATATTGCCTGAGCTTTGTAGACATTTTGTTGTCTAAAATGGTCTAAATCTTTGTCAGAACTATGTTGGGGCTATCCATTTCAGCTTATCAATTTCAAGTGCAGATTGTTTGTGTTTAGCCGGAACTACTTTCTTTCACTCTCAGTAAAGTGATTCGCATAAAACCAGCCAGTTAAAACCAAAACTATTTCTTGAATTTTAATTCACATTTTGACATTGATAAATGACTTTAAAATAATCCCTGTGTTTGGGTAAATATATTCATAAATGCAAATTAATTCAATTTCCACAAGCCATTAATAAATCATTATAGGTCAAAAGTTTGTGGAAAAGATGCCAAACAGCCATGTGCAGAAAAGTAAAGTTGGAGAAATAGAAAGATATCCTAGCAGATATAGCCTAGGAGGGTACAGGCCAAGTAAAAGTCATGTTTTCTTGAAAAACATGTAAACTGACTCTAAAATAGCTTTGATCTAAGGGCCTTGATGTTGAGAGACACACACCCTATCTGCTTGAGTTGATCCTAGGGGAATATGTATTTTAAACAATTCAAGGACCCATAATTGCTAAGAAAATAGACACTTTAGGAATTTCAGTTTAATAGATATCATTACATAAAAGCTAAAGTGTTTTCTTCTCAATTGTCTTGGTGGTATCTTTTTATCAAAATTACCATTTTTCTATACTTCTATCTTGACAGTATTTCTTTGCCAACAAAATATGTGCTTGTGTGTCTTCATGATTTTTTTTCCTAAGGTTAGTGAGTGTATCGAAATGTTATGGATTTCATAGGATTTAAGATTAGTTGAAATTCTACACATGGGTATTGGATATAATAAACCAGTCATTTTCATGAAATATTCATATAAATCAGACTTCTATTTTCTCTACCCAGATCAGTTTTAAATGATAAACACAGGAGGTACATTCCCAGAAGTCTAAACGTTCACTTTGGTCAGTCGTTATTTCAAATCCCAGTATAAATCTGAATATGATCATAGCAAATCATGGGATTGATTAGCGAACTTGAAGGAAAATGTTATTTTAATGTTATATAGGATTTATAAAATGTCTGTTGGTTTGCTTGGTCTAGATTAAATGTTTAATCTATATGTTTATTTAGCAGTAATGTTATATAAAGTTGCATAAAGGAAATAAATGAATCAATATGCTGCAATTCAATTGTAGAATTCAGTGTAATGGCAAATAGTTTTCTCAGGTGTTTTCACAGTGCATGCAGATTTAACCTTTGATGTACTTAAATTTGGTCATTTATCCTATACCCTTTGCATTCGTTTGACTTCGCTTCTTAAAAGAGAGCTTTGTCTTCACTCTTTCAAACTAAAATAAACCTGTGAACTCACCGCGCCAATCAGTGTTCGTCGGCCAAATTTGACCGACGTTCTATATATGGTCATTTCTTCTGACGTCATCGTTGAGCCCGGAATTGACCAATGACATGCGCATATTTAATTAGAACGCATTTGACGTATGTTTCTTCAAGCTCGCTGATTGGTGGAAGAAAGGGCAGCGCGTAGGTCAAAAGTGATTTATTACCCAAACTGTCACCGGTACCCGTCGTGGGGCGGGGCTACTAAACTGTAATATGGTCTCTACTAGGCAGAGTGTAGTTTAACTAGACTCTGCACACAGGGTATTTATCCTAAGGCCAACATATCAAATCTACATACATGCATGTAGGTACACAATTTACTTTTGGCTCATGTCATGTAATCCCTAGATGTATATATGGTTAATGTTATATACCATCGGAAAGTCATTAGATGAATAACATCATTTTAACTTCAGAAAATATATTGTTAACAGAGTACATGTAAAATGGGAATCTCACCATGATCTTATTTTTACAATGGATAACCTCTAATATAGAAATTGTCATGATATATATTAATCATGAAAGTAAGGGAGATCTTAGGTGTTATGCCATTTCCAAAATTTGTTCTCAATGAAAATAATTAGAAATTCACATTTTAGATATAATGCATGTATAATAAATAAAGAAAGCCCTAAAAATCATACATAGAAGGCAGTGAAAAACAAAGATTATAAATGCGGAAAAACAACCAGAGGATTTTGCTTAAAAAAATGTTAAAATCAACCAACACTTTACATCACCTCAAACTCTTGAAGGGCATTGGAGACTAAGCTTAGAAAGATAATGGCAGGAAAAATGCTAATATGATTGCTGAATCTGTGTAGCAAATTGCAACAAGCCTTCATTCAATATATAGGTCCTAGAGTTTCCTATGTGAGGCATTCAGTGTTATTGAGCCTTTGGAATAATATAAGACATGACTCAATGCAGCAAAGTGTATAATTTTATCATAAATCATGAATTGTTTTATAGTGTTAATACGCACATGGGACAACTTCGAATGCTAGGCTAGTTTTTTATGTCTTTCATTTAGCAGTTTCACTAATAAATTGCTAAAAGAGTGATTTCTGATCCCAATATTATATCATCATCCGAACCTTGATTCTCAATTTTGATTGGATTAAATCAAGGTCATGTGATCATCCCACATCTGAACTTCTTGCTGTTTATTGCCTTACCTTCTGTTTGAAAAAAATGTTGCATTTTCAACGACATTGAAATCTGTTTCTGAAAAAATCTGTTAATTTAAAGTCTGATTTGCACAATTGCTTCTGTTGTTCTATAAAGGCAGCAAAAGCAAGACGTTTTATCGCTGAAACACTTGTGTGTCTACATTGTAAATGTCAAACGTGACCCCCTTCTCAATGAGGTCATATAAAGGAATGTCTCTGGGGTCTTTGATATGGAACAATCTGTCCTCACTTTTATCAAAAAACTTATTTTTAGGATTTTTCATTTTGTGTTCTTTCAGCTTGGGTGGAATAATTTATTTAAAAAAATTTCATTTTGGGTGTTTTTCTTGGGTAGATTAATTTGTTTTAAAATAATTTTGATTTTGTGTGTTTTCAGCTTGGATATACTTCGTTACATCGAGCAGCAGCCCAAGGTCACACTGAGGTCATCCAAGCTCTCTTAGATGAGGCATGTGCGCTAGATCGTCAGGACGAGGTGGTAAAGTGACATATTTTGGCCAGGCTTGGGGCTTTCCATGCACTCCTACCATGCTCTGTGAAGGGTTCCGATTAAGCGAAACTGAAAAATAGTTCAACAGCAATCAATTTCTTATTTGGGAAAAACTATCCCAATATATAATTTTCAAATTATTGTAAAAAGTCATTTTTGGATATATTTGTCTTTTAAAATCAGGACCCTTTTTGAGCTTGAGAATATAATGCTTTATTTAACATAGGGGTGGATGTTAAGTAGATTAGGTTTGACGATTACTTTTTTGAGTCTGTCAGTGAGAGTCAAAGAGTTTGCAATTAACACATCAAGCTCTTAACAAAGTGCTATATTTGGCTCAAGCGTGTCAGCGTAACTTTACCCTTGAGAACTTATCTAAAAAATAAATTCTGATGTATGAGACATCAAAAAAATGTTTAGATAATAGTGTATACCTTATTTCTGACAATTAAAGTTGAACTTGAAAGAGATAATGTTACTTAAACGCTATAAATTCAATCCCTTTCATCGATCTAGTTTCTCACTTTTATCGGCTGTTTAATACACACAAATGCTCGATGATAAAAAATACGCACTTCTCACAAAAGCTGTGTGTTAACCTGCCGTAAGTTTTCTTTGATGTTAGAAATTGCCATTTGGATTTGTTTGCATTCTTCAGATTAATTTCTGATCGATAATATGCAAATAATTTTATCTCTTTTCTTTCACGAAAATTAGTATCTCCATTTATGAGCCGATGCCCAACTGACATATAATACTGCCGTATTCTTTGATGTGTTTCAAATATATTTTATTGATTAATTTGTTTAATGGATAAAGTATTAAATTAAAGGATTCAGACTTTGGGTCAAAGTAACTCATAATATTCACGGATCATTCCGGAAATTACCATATCGTTTGCTTATGTAAATTTCCAATTTTATAAGCCTGAGATATTTATATTTATTCATAATAAATATTTGAAGTAGTTTTGCAATATGATTGTTGTATAATCATAAAATCACCAGCTTATAGTCAGAAAAACAGGAAAGATTGAGAATGATCGAAAAAGCATTTTAAAGTCAGTCACGAAAATTTTACACAGAAAAATAAATTCAAGAGATGTAGACATTTATTCCAAATAATCTGAAGTCGGGTAATAAACATAGAAACTGTTTCAATATCTGTTATGTCAATACTTGAAGTTCTGAAGTAGTTGTAGTGACTGTTGACCTAAGTCTAGTTTATCAGATTATGGTCACTACTAGTGTACAATCTGGCCCTGAGTCTCATATTTGATTTGTTAATCCCATATGTCTTTCTGAAATTTGAAAAGTTTCTGAAGTTTCATCATACAATGAAATAAAATGCAAGTAAAAACACCTGGAAAACAAAGAAAGCCAATATTTAATAAACAACCACATAATCTAAGTATCAACTCATATTTTCCTTTGATGTGTCAATAAGCATAGATGAAGTGCAATCGTTAAATATTTTCAAAATTCATCATTATTGACGAGGATGGGTTTTTAGAGCTGATTTTACCTAAAGTTATGGGTTGTTCTAATCTAAAGAGCCTACTTTTTGAGGTGATTTCTGTTTAAGTGTTTTCACTGAGATATGGCTGTACCTTTGAACAATTTGCCGCCCCAACTTCCTACTCCTTTTTAACGATCATTCTTACACCTAGCAACAAAGATATGAATAAAACCGATAATTTATTGAGTTTATTTCGCAAATGATTACAAGGCCTGTTTTCAAATTGTCAATATTTTGGAAAACAAGATAACTAGTTAACTACTGAAATATATTCAGTGATAATCATAGATATAATACCTGGCATTTTCACAAACCAACTTTTATCCTTGTGTTTGTTTAATAACATGTAAGTGTCAAACTGTTTCATTTTTACATGTTTTAGAGTGGTGTTTATATTTTTATAACAACTACTTGGCTTGTTAATACTAACTCTTGTCATTATAACCAGGCTGATGCTCTAATATCATTTTCATATTGAGAGAAACCTATTTTATTTCAAGAAACATTCAACATTTCTGACAAGACAAAACAATTTATATATGTATTATTAAATTCAAAATGAAGTAAAATTAAGACACTCTTTGTTTGATTCAAAACTAATGGGCTTATCTTTGACTTTAAGTTTCAAGAACACAGCAAGATGGCGCCACTGGATGGGGCTATTTTGAGTTTGGAATGAAATTCAAATTCTGATAACAGTTTTAGTCTATCTGTAGTTCTATTGTCTTTGGCCACTTGAATGAGAATTTATTGCTTTGTAATTGTAACATAATAGATTAGACAATTGAAATGATACAAACTAATACTATATTCCCTTGTTTTATATCATGCCAAGGTCGAAAGTTCATCGTTTGAATGATTATTGTCCCTCAACTCTCCTGGTTCTATCATTGTGCCAAGAATATTGTCAGGTTCAATGTTT
Organism: Owenia fusiformis; assembly: GCA_903813345.2. Taxonomy (NCBI): domain Eukaryota; kingdom Metazoa; phylum Annelida; class Polychaeta; order Sabellida; family Oweniidae; genus Owenia; species Owenia fusiformis. Next base: position 16,481,259 of record CAIIXF020000011.1, on the reverse strand, counting down.
GAAATAAAACAGTCAAAAATGCTGAATTTTAAATAGCTATTTAGCAATTGCCAGTTTGAATAAATCCCCTCCTTCCCCATCCCTTTGTTCCATTATTCACATATTTTATCCTGCTTTTGCTTATCCTGCTTTTTACTTCTGCTTAAACTATAATGCCAAACTTTTGTGAAAGTAATTCTCAATAATCAAAGTACTTATAGCTTTAACATTTTTGGTTTCAAGTTAATTTTCTCAATTTTGATTATTTGCTTGTTAGATTCTATAGAATGCAGTTCTGAGAATGTTGAATGTAAAGTGCATATTGATGACATTTCTAATTTATTTTTGCATCTCTATGACGATAAAATCCAATGTTTATATGTATTGTTTATCGTTCCAGCACGGCAACGCATCGCTTCACGAGGCAGCCTGGAACGGCTATAGTCGCAGTTTGGAGGCCATGGTTAAAGCGGGCGCTAATGTTAATGTTACCAACAAAGTACGTAATGCTAGGCTAAACAAGTACATGAACAATATCACCAAACTACTTCTGTGTTAATAAGTGCTTTTCTAAAAGGCCATATGTAATTGCCGAACGTTGAAATCATTACACAAAAGAAGCAATCAATATTTGGCTTATTGGGTTGCAATTGTTTTAAATCACCCGGGTAATTTACAATTGAGGAACATTTTCATGCGGGTGTTAGAAGAAAAGTGCTTCACATGAACAAGGGACTGATCCCCCTAGCACGAAAGAAAGTGGACAGTCTGCACCCTGTTGTGATTTTAATAAAATGATTGCACCCCCTAAGAATCTCATTGCACCCACTCGCAATGAGAAAAATCGTGAAAATAGGCATATTTTGACCGAATTTGGTCTAAATTGTCAAAAAACAAATTTTGCACCCACATGAGAAAAATCCTGGGGAGAACACAGGGACAATGTCAAATATGAATATGCTCTTCTTCCACAGAACTAAGAATCTTTAGGGGAGTGGGGCATAAAAACGCTCAATGAGAGATTATATGAATTCAGTGTTAGGGGTGCTATAAACCTTTGTGAAATTAGTTTTGTGAGATAGACCTCTAATATTTCGAACACTACCCTGATGCTTTGAAAACAAAGGAAATAAACAAGAAACAAGGGGATTAATATAGAATAATAGACCAACCACTCCACAATTTAGAACTGTGATATTAAAAACTGATTAGGATCACATAACAACCACAAAATGTCCTAAATCGAAAAAATTGATAATTAGATTATCATTAACCATTTAAACTATATTGATTTTATTAATTACAGTAGATTAAAATCGAATCAATTTTAGTTAGATATGTAAGTACATGTACCTTTAAAACCAGTAATGGCAGCTGGACACAAAAAATGCAATACATGAACTAATTACCTAATCAATTAAAATGATTAGTTTATTTCATGCGGGTTTACAAGGGACAGATTCCTATTTTGGCGTTTTCATACAGATTGCATGATTTAATAATGATAATGAGTTTGACTGAATATAGCCTCGCTGAAAGTAATTGTGAGATATTGAATGATAAGGAAATTTAAATATCATTGATAAAAACATTTTCAACTGGTTTTTGACATTTACTTGTATCTTTTGGAAAAACTCCTTTAAAGGACACTGTTCAATTTAATGTATGTTTACATGTGTTTCATGAACTTGTATCTTTATCAAAACCATTTTTCTTCAGGCTGGGTTCACAGCACTTCACCTTTCTGGTCAGAATGGCCACAACCAGAGTGCCAGGGTTCTGCTCTACGGAGGGTGCAATAGTGATGCCAAAAATAATGTAAGTACAGACGGCACTTCTTTGTTGTCGGCCATAGTGTGACGGTCTCAAATGTAGACTCATTGGCAATTTGTGATTTAAAACTGATCATTTTTAAAGAATTTGGTCCCAATATTTTTATTAGGCTAATGTCTTATGGGCAAAGAACATCTGTTCAAGAAGGTATTTCCAATATGGCCACTCATTTCAAAATGGCCACCATATTTAGTACATAATGGTCATTCTTCTTAAAGCAAATCCCTTAAACATAATAAACATCCCTTTTTGTCCTAAAGGAGAAACTGTTCACCTTGAAATTCCTCTCCAAGGTTTGCCTTAATCATCCATGTTTTCAACATTTTATTTTGCACAACACTATTTGCCATTGTCAGTTGTTAGTTCAAACAGTTGTGGAGCATTATGGGTAAATGAGGTTTAGTATCATTTGGCAATAATTATAGTTAATTTTTTCAATTATAGAATAATGATTGGGCCCTGTTATTTTCTATAATTATTTTTTATCAAATTTTCATACAAGTAATATTAGAGCCAAAATAAGTTTTATGCTAATTGGTTAACAATAAATGTTTTAATGTATTTCTACGTTCATCACCAAATTGTTACGACAGTCTTTACCAGCCTTGAATATTGGCCAGGTTTCTCTTTTTGGAGATTGTGATTTGGGTTTCATGGTAAGAGGCAGCCCAGGTCAAACAAACAAATATACAAACAAACAATCAGATCTTCATCTTCAATTCCCATCATTTTTTTGTACAAATTGTCTGATGTATAATGATTGATTAGCACTGGTATTTGTTCCTTAAGTTCAATATAAAATGGTTATGCAATATGGCTAGTGGCAGTTGACTCTAGTACATGTATTTAATGACTCCATTATCCCATATTGCCATATATGTGGTATACCATTAATTAGACTGGTATGCCAATCAGCTTTTTTTGTAACTGATAAAATTAACAACTTGTACCAGACCTTCTTCCAAATATATCTCAATTTCATCCAGACCACATTTATAAATTAGATTTTGCAATGTTGATATAAACAACAACTAACATTTGGTAAAGTTGTATGTGGGAATATGTAGTTCTTCTAAAAAACAAAGAGCCAACTCTCAATCATTTAAAATTCTATGTATTCATGACGTTTTTGAGTATCAAACATATTCCTCTTTTCCTTGGTCAGTCCATGATTTGCCATACTCTTAATAATTTTTGCAGTGGCCATGTTTTTGGAGATTAAAACATGTTCAGATAGATTTGATTAAAGGTTTTCAACATATGGAATAGCTTGTAAAGGGGTATACCTCTAATGTGCCTCTATTTTTATACAAACAAAATCTAAAGACTAAAACATTTTCAGAACAGAACCAACCAGTGAGGTCACATATATTCCATGCTATATCTTTTTAAAATTTGAATAAACTATCTAATTTTCTTACATTTCTATGTAATTTAGAGTCTGTGCTTTACGTGGGTATATATAATTCCTTGCTAATTCCACTCTTTTCCTCTCTGTTTGATGGTTAGAAATATGAACAATTTGAATTTTTCCTGAGGGTTGGTGCACTGTATGAAGTTAGCTTCAGTTTCAGATCTAATCAAGCTCTATTACAAGACCATATAACATACTGGGCAGATGGGGTATCAAGTCAAAACATAAACCCAAGATAAATATCATAGCAGTGATGGTTTAAAACCCAAAATACGGCATTTGAGAAATAGATAATCAATGAAAACAACCGACTGGTTTGGAGTTAATACTCCAATTGTATAGAAATGTGTTATTTCTTTCATGTTTGCAGTGAAAGTGCGTGAAATAAACATGAATGAAAGAAAAATGTATGGCGTTTAAAATGGCAAGGGATCCTCCTTACAAAACCTGATCAATCTTATACAAAAGATCTATTTCTTGTCTTTTTCTTCTTGCATTCTTAGAAGAATAGCATGTCTTTTTGATATCAATGGTAAACATTTAGACACTAATAGTCTTTACTTCCTGTTAACGATGCTAGATATCAAGTAGGTTTTCATGTTACACAATCATATTAGAAGTCTCAGAGTAAATTGTTGCATTAGAATAAAAAAACAACAGCACAGATCTTTTTCATTATGTAAGCCAGTATTCAATTAAGATTTGACATATCAAATTATGAAAATGCAAAAATTATTAAATTTAAGATTATGGAAATAATGCAATAAAAAGCGATATTGTTTAATCGGATTTTCAACAAAATTAAGTTCCGGTGTGGAATAAAATTATCCGTATTGAATAACTCTTTATTAATTTGATCTGAGACTTATTACTTTCTGAATTCTGTTTTTGTTTCTTACTTATCAAATGGTTTTGGTATGATTTACCATCATGGGGATATCACTTGAAATCACACACGGGATCCTAAAATATTTAGGCGCCTATGAACTTCTTGCAAAAACATCGAAACCAATATAACTGAGTTTGGAAAAGAGAAATCTTCGCGTCTCTCTTTCTTTAACAGTTTTGGTGTATTTGGTACTTCCAAAAACCAAAAGCTTATGAAAGCTAGATTTATCTATCTACTTATATGTGGATGTGGTAGTGGATGTTATGAAAGAAAACTTCATTATTTCAATGCAAAAGTCTTGTACCATAGATATCCTAACATTAATAGGGAGGATACTTTTGAGAGATTAAAATTCATGGTGGCCATGTTTTGAAATAAGAAATAGAATTTAAAAGAGAGGAATTAGCAAGGAAAAATGTAAACCAGCATGTAGACAACACTCTAAATTATATTGAAATGCTGCAAAATCAGAGACTTCAAAATTTACAGAGAATGTCTAGAATACAAATATGTGTGATGAGGTAGAATATTTAGGCGCAGGCTCTCTCTCAGGACAAGATAACCCAACAAGTTCATGAGGCAATGAAGATCAGAAAATGGGTGTTCATGTCATGTTCAGATATTTGTTAATGTTACGAGCTGCAGGCATAAAATCTTGTGATTTTTGAGGCAGATGTATTTATAGCTTGTGCAAAGTGGAAAATTATGTCAGAGAAAGGTTTTTTTATTGCAGCTATCGCTTTTATCTCCCCCCTATGACAGTGTTATCTTTCCTTGTCTTCAGTTGCTGATAACTGGCTAATGAACTAGAACTAAAGTCTCTTTCCCACTTTGGGGTTTCCTCAATACCACTCTTAGCAAAATAGTTCACATCATTATTGCTTGGTTAAGTTCAAATCATGGATGATATTCTTAGTGAAACACAATGATAAGGGCTTGAAATGGTCCTGCCTATTATCTTTTCAGTACATTAGGTATTATGTAATATTAAGTGCAGCTAAAATGGCAGTTACTGGTTTTAGGCATTTTTTGGTTGACATTTCTTCACTGCTGTGGGCTGTTGTTGATACTGAAACACAAAGCAGATGCTGTTACAATCATCAGCAGACGGATTTTACAGATTTATTACCCATAATGCATTGTTTGAGTTGAGCAGTATATCATGGGCTATAAACGCTGTCAAACATGACAGACTGTGGATAACTGATGGGGCTGTGGGATGATGCTGATACTGTAAAGTTCTTGTATTAGGATATCATCAAGTTATAGTGACCTTTGTAGAATAATTCATATGACATTTTACCTATTATTTTCCACTGTATTAGTTGTGAATGTGACGTACAAAGGGCAACATAAGAGAACTAAACAAATATGATCTTATGGATATGTACATATTTTTCATACCCATAATTTTTACGAATACACTTTTGTACTGTCTTATGGCACTTCCTTTCATTGTCATTAACATGTACTTATCAATTTATTTTCGATATGCAATAATAATGCAACCAACTTATCAGTCACTGAAAAGGTCATTTTTGACTCAAAGCTAAACATGTCGCATGATTCCGATGACAATTATTTTTATCAATTTAAGTGGGAATATCAATCTTTTTGATTGACATAATAGTGATGCTTATATGATTAATAAGACATTGTTATCCTGCATTGTCATATGAAGGTTATCAATGTAGATTGAATGCATTAGCTGTGACAGTTAGTCCACATTTTTCTGTCATTTCATCCAATATTGGGATTAGAAACTATAATTCAGGTTATCATTCATTGTAATTATGCTCAGGATTTAATCCGGGATTAAGACAATTGATCTGTATCAGTATGGTCATAGGTTGATTATGGATTTAGTTTTCATTGATATTGAAATGTTATGTCATTCTTATAACAATGAGTCATCATTTCGTTCCTGTCAAGTTTGACGATGGGTTGCTCTATGAGACCTCCTCTATTTGAGTAGTTCTTCAGAGATAGCTGTTCCTTTGTAAATTTGGCTTCGGGAGACTTCCTCTGGTAGATTGTGAAGCTGTTTACCAATCGTCAGCCATATATCTACTAAGATATATAGTGCTGGGATATCATTTTTATCCAAACAAAGGTGAATATCAGTAATCATAGCAAAATAGTAATGAGAGGGAATTCTTGTTTGATATGGTTTATGGGGATTTACTGTATTTCTAGTGAAAAACTGCCAATTTGAACTGGGGGGGGGGGGGGAGGGGCAGGGACTTTGAGAGGCCAGATAAGATAACATTCCCTGAGGCACATTAGCCCTATATTGCTACCTCCCAGTGTTGATGTAGACTAGCTATGAAAATATTCAAAGGTTCAACATGTAAAAATGTAACTGATATCCTAACATGGTAGCTTTTTATTTCAGTATGCAACATTGTGTACTTATTATATACCAATGATCAGACTGAAAAAATCAAAGTAGTACAGCAAGCGGAATATAGCCTTTGTCCCATCCCTTTCAGGGGTGGATCTGGAACCTAACAAGGGAGGGGGCAAATTTAAAGTCTGAAAAAAATCTTCAAAAAGAAATTGAAAACTTAAGGCCCAATTTCTTGAAAGTTAGGCCTAAATTTAATTTGAAAGGACCAGTAATGCCAAGAAAGGCCTACTAATTTTTGTTATGTTAGAACCACTATAAATCATAATACTCTTAGATAATGTACTGAAAACATGGAATTATAAAATATTCTTAATTTAAAGATAATTATTGCTCAGAGTAGATATAAGTAATCATCCCCTTCTCTCCTCTCATATTTACATTAATTGTTCTTTGGAAAGTATGGTGGGGTGTAAAATCCTCCCAGAATTCCAACATCAGAACATGTAAAATCCAGACTTTTTATGACTGAGAGAAATATCAAATACACAAGGGGCAACATTAGCAAATTCAACAATAATGTCAAGTCCATAAATCAATTCATGGAAACAAAGATCTACTTTATTCTCCCATGAGATAGGCTTGTTTGTATATGATATAAACATCAATAGAAGACCCCCTAATGTATCCCAAGAGGGGAAAGTATGGTTTGAATAAACCTTCATGCTGCTAGCACAGTATCAATTCTGCCTCCTGATTTACCATCTGATTTACCTATGACTTCCTTTCATAGGAATTCCCTCTTCCTAAATCTGAAATTGCATTATAAGTGTGGCAAATATAACATTTCTGTTTTATAATCATTGGCAATTTTTTCATGGAGGACGCCTTGGTTTTTCTGAAGATGATAAACGAGGCCAAAAAATTGAGTTGTCTGAAGTCAGTAACTCAAGAAATGTAGAATCCACATTACTCTTTGCATTAAACTCACTTTTAAAACAAAGACTCAGTTCAAAAGTTTCTAAAAGTTGACAAATATAGAATTCTTAAAGAAGTTGGTGCCAGTAGCAAACCAAAAGCTTAGATGATTCAATTAACAAACTTGAGCAACTTTAATCTAGTCAAAATATTTGGAAATCCCACTGGCAAGTAAAAAACATAAAGGTGCAGGAATGGCTATATCGTCGTATAGCGATATATATCGTCTCTCAGAAGATAAATTCGTGGAACTATCTCTTCCCATCCTCAAATCGAAATATATCCGATATATATCTCTGGGGTAGGATATATATCGAATATATCGTGTATATCGTCATCCATAAATATAAGAACTTTTTAACAAACCTCTGTATTGAAGATATATATCTGATATATATCTTGAAGACAGGATATATATCGATTATAGCGTATATATCGTGTGTGTATCGCTCTATATCTAGGAAAGAGGATATATATCGTGTATATCGTTATCATGTGTATATCGCTCTATATCTTGGGAAGAGGATATATATCGAATATATCGTGTATATCGTCATTCATAAATATAAGAACTTTTTAACAAACCTCTGTATTGAAGATATATATCCGATATATATCTTGAAGACAGGATATATATAGATTTTAGCGTATATATCGCGTGTGTATCGCTCTATATCTAGGAAAGAGGATATATATCGAATATATCGTGTATATCGTGCTTGATAAATATGGTATTCGATATATATCCTGTCTTCAAGATATATATCGGATATATATTCCCAGTTTACAATTTTGTTAAATCAGTTCTTATATTTTTCAAACATGATATACATGATATATTCGATATATATCCTCTTTCCAAGATATAGAGCGATATACACACCATATTTACGATATATTCGATATATATCCTCTTTTCAAGATATTCAGGATTAGAGGGATGATATCAGGGATGATATTGATACCGGGTATATTACAATTTTTACATGTTTTCCAAAAAATCATTTTCAAAATTTTTCAGTTTTTCACAAATTTTCATATTTTCAAAATTTTCATTTTTTCCAAATTTTTCATTTTTTCCAAAAAATCGTGTATATCTTCGTTATGTATCTTGATATCAAGACAAATATCAAGTTGGTATCTTTTTTCACAAATTAGATTTATTTCCAAAAATGAGTTTGTAAATGAAACCCCCTCATTGAACTACATATTAAAGGCTCTTTTTGTTTGAATTTTATTTAACATAACCTGTGAGGAAAATGTGTATTGATGGAAATGTAACTTGACTTCATTTCCAATGCCCCCAAGGTTTCCCAATTTTTTCCTCAATCACAATAGGTCGAAAATTGGTGATAAACTTTATGAATTTGTGAAAATCGTCATTCCTATGTAAACCAATGGAAAATGGTGGGTTCGGGGCAAATCTGATTTCAGGGTACCTAACCAGTAAAAGACTCACCTAAAATATTTTTATAATTATAGAAAATTGAATTGTCTACTTTTTGTACTCTAAGTGTTCAGTTTACTTTATGAATACTTAAGTAACAGAAAAATAATTTTGACTTTGAAGACCTATAACTTTTTAAAACTGAGGAAACATATCAAATTTTTATTAAACAAAGTAAGCAAATACAATTTTGGCCACCTAACTTGCATTTTTTGCAACATCTCAGATGGATAGATATTCTGTCATATTACTTGCGGCAAACTTACTATTTCCCATTGGTTTACATGGGATTGTCGATTTTCCAAAATTCATCAGATTTATCATCAATTTTCAACCTATTGCAATTGAGGAAGAATTGGGAACATTTGGAGGCATTGGAAATTAATTAAATTACATTCCCATCAATATTATAAGTATTTTCCTCGCAGGTAATGGAAAAAGAAATTCAAACATAAAGAGGCTTTAACACGTAGTTCAATGATAAATTCGTGGAACTATCTCTTCCCATCCTCAAATCGAAATATATCCGATATATATCTCTGGGGTAGGATATATATCGAATATATCGTGTATATCGTCATCCATAAATATAAGAACTTTTTAACAAACCTCTGTATTGAAGATATATATCTGATATATATCTTGAAGACAGGATATATATCGATTATAGCGTATATATCGTGTGTGTATCGCTCTATATCTAGGAAAGAGGATATATATCGTGTATATCGTTATCATGTGTATATCGCTCTATATCTTGGGAAGAGGATATATATCGAATATATCGTGTATATCGTCATTCATAAATATAAGAACTTTTTAACAAACCTCTGTATTGAAGATATATATCCGATATATATCTTGAAGACAGGATATATATAGATTTTAGCGTATATATCGCGTGTGTATCGCTCTTTATCCCATACTTGGACGTGTTACAGGTACATAAAGCCGGTTTGTAAAAACTTATATTTTCATCAGCGGGCAGATATAGCTTTACGTCCCGCTCCGAGCGGGCAATTATAGTATATCTGCCCGCTACGTCATAATCGCCGCTCGCATATTTGTTCATAATTTGTAACGTTCGCGTAATGACTGTAAACGACAATGGAGAAAACACAGACAATCGGGATCTGTTTGATGGTTTAAAAAAGAAAAGGAGCATCCACTTAATCAATCAGAAATTTGAGAAAATAAATGTGGGAATATTTGAGAGAACAGGAAAATCCGCCCACGGCCAAGAAAACAAAACTGGACATGAATATTCTAGAATATTTCCACGATTGAACAATGTTAACCAGATGACCAAGATTGGTATGGGATAAACATATTATCCTATAGTCGGTTCAGGATATTGGGATAATCCCTTGGCCAATATAATATATTTTCCCTCGGGACCTGCGGCCCTCGGGCAAATATATTATATTGGCCTCGGGATAATCCCAATATCCTGAACCTCATATAAGATAATCTCTATATATCTAGGAAAGAGGATATATATCGAATATATCGTGTATATCGTGCTTGATAAATATGGTATTCGATATATATCCTGTCTTCAAGATATATATCGGATATATATTCCCAGTTTACAATTTTGTTAAATCAGTTCTTATATTTTTCAAACATGATATACATGATATATTCGATATATATCCTCTTTCCAAGATATAGAGCGATATACACACCATATTTACGATATATTCGATATATATCCTCTTTTCAAGATATTCAGGATTAGAGGGATGATATCAGGGATGATATTGATACCGGGTATATTACAATTTTTACATGTTTTCCAAAAAAATCATTTTCAAAATTTTTCAGTTTTTCACAAATTTTCATATTTTCAAAATTTTCATTTTTTCCAAATTTTTCATTTTTTCCAAAAAATCGTGTATATCTTCGTTATGTATCTTGATATCAAGACAAATATCAAGTTGGTATCTTTTTTCACAAATTAGATTTATTTCCAAAAATGAGTTTGTAAATGAAACCCCCTCATTGAACTACATATTAAAGGCTCTTTTTGTTTGAATTTTATTTAACATAACCTGTGAGGAAAATGTGTATTGATGGAAATGTAACTTGACTTCATTTCCAATGCCCCCAAGGTTTCCCAATTTTTTCCTCAATCACAATAGGTCGAAAATTGGTGATAAACTTTATGAATTTGTGAAAATCGTCATTCCTATGTAAACCAATGGAAAATGGTGGGTTCGGGGCAAATCTGATTTCAGGGTACCTAACCAGTAAAAGACTCACCTAAAATATTTTTATAATTATAGAAAATTGAATTGTCTACTTTTTGTACTCTAAGTGTTCAGTTTACTTTATGAATACTTAAGTAACAGAAAAATAATTTTGACTTTGAAGACCTATAACTTTTTAAAACTGAGGAAACATATCAAATTTTTATTAAACAAAGTAAGCAAATACAATTTTGGCCACCTAACTTGCATTTTTTGCAACATCTCAGATGGATAGATATTCTGTCATATGACTTGCGGCAAACTTACTATTTCCCATTGGTTTACATGGGATTGTCGATTTTCCAAAATTCATCAGATTTATCATCAATTTTCAACCTATTGCAATTGAGGAAGAATTGGGAACATTTGGAGGCATTGGAAATTAATTAAATTACATTCCCATCAATATTATAAGTATTTTCCTCGCAGGTAATGGAAAAAGAAATTCAAACATAAAGAGGCTTTAACACGTAGTTCAATGAGGGAACTAAGATTGCCAAACTTACGGAGGGGAGTGTATGTAACGTAAATATTTCTAAGATTCAATCCTTTTTCTCTCATTCAACAGAAGATTTTGGGTAGATGTTGCTCTTGACCATGGTATAAGGTCGTTATTCACCTGTCGGGATGATATGGGTAATATCCCTCGGATGATATCGATATTTCCCTCGGTCACTATAGCGTATGTATCGTTAGTATATCGCTCTATAGGATATATATCGAATATATCGTATACCACCCGCTATGGCTCAGAGGCAGAGTCAAGGTTACCAATATCGCTTGGCCCCGGGTTCGATTCCCGGTTCAGACAAGTATGTTTGTGCGTTATGTAATTCTGGGTGTTTGACTGAGTGGTTCATGACTCGTATAAAAGGCTGTGGTGTGTACCTGTATGTCTGTGTACCTGTGCACATAAAAGAACACAGGGCTCCTCCAAGGAGGGGTTTCTGGCTCTGTCTTCGAGTGTAAAATACGTAAAATACGGAATATACCAATGAGGTATTGCTCGCCAAATATGGCGGTAACCAAGATATAATAATAAAAAAATCATGTGTATATCGGTCAATATCTTGAAAAGAGGATATGTATCGAATATATCGTGTATATCATTAGTTTATCGCTCTATATCTTGAAAAGAAGATATATATCGAATATAGCGTATATATCGTGTATATCGTCGTGTATAATTTTAAGAACTGATTCAACAAACCCTGTATTGGGGATATATATCCGATATATATCTTGAAGACAGGATATATATCAAATATAGCGTATATATCTTGTGTATATCGCTCTTTATCTTGAAAAGAGGATATATATCGAATATATCGTGTCGTGTATATCGTCGTGTATAATTTTAAGAACTGATTCAACAAACCCTGTATTTGGGATATATATCCGATATATATCTTGAAGACAGGATATATATCAAATATAGCGTATATATCTTGTGTATATCGCTCTATATCTTGAAAAAGAGGATATATATCGAATATAACGTGTATATCGTGTATATCGTCATGAATAATTTTAAGAACTGATTCAACAAACCCTGTATTGGGGATATATATCCGATATATATCTTGAAGACAGAATATATATCAAATATAGCGTATATATCTTGTGTATATCGCTCTTTATCTTGAAAAGAGGATATATCGAATATATCGTGTATATCGTGTATATCGTCGTGTATAATTTTAAGAACTGATTCAACAAACCCTGTATTGGGGATATATATCCGATATATATCTTGAAGACAGGATATATATCAAATATAGCGTATATATCTTGTGTATATCGCTCTTTATCTTGAAAAGAGGATATATATCGAATATATCGTGTATATCGTCGTGTATAATTTTAAGAACTGATTCAACAAACCCTGTATTGGGGATATATATCCGATATATATCTTGAAGACAGGATATATATCAAATATAGCGTATATATCTTGTGTATATCGTTCTATATCTTGAAAAGAGGATATATATCGAATATATCGTGTATATCGTGTATATCGTCATGGACAATTGTAAGAACCGACTTTACAATCTCTGTATTGGGGATATATATCCGATATATATCTTAAACACAGGATATATATATCGAATATAGCGTATATATCTTGTGTATATCGTTCTATATCTTTGAAAATAGGATATATATCGAATATATCGTGTATATCGTGTATATCGTCATGAATAACTTTAAGAACTGATTCAACAAACCCTATATTGGGGATATATCCGATATATATCTTGAAGACAGGATATATATCAAATATAGCGTATATATCTTGTGTATATCGCTCTTTATCTTAAAAAGAGGATATATATCGAATATATCGTGTATATCGTGTATATCGTCGTGTATAATTTTAAGAACTGATTCAACAAACCCTGTATTGGGGATATATATCCGATATATATCTTGAAGACATGATATATATCGAATATAGCGTATATATCATGTGTATATTGCTCTATATCTTGGCAAGAGGATACATATCGAATATAGCGTGTATATCGTCATGGGTAAATGCTAGGGACATGATAAAATCTGGAGAAGTATATCTGGCCAGATTTTATATAGCCTTATATATCGACGATATATATCGAATATATCACATGTAAGTCAATGAGAGGCAGTATAGCGATATATCGCTATACAACGATATAGCCATTCCTGCACCATTCTCGTAAAAAAGCAGTCAGTAGATACCTCAGAACATTTTTGGAAACTCTAAGACCTTGTAAACCTCCAGATCTAGAGGTTTGTAGACCCTTTGTAGTTTGTATAATGTGTCTTCTTTGATAGTTAAAAACAATGAAGAGCATCTCCAGGTTATTGTACCTTATTGTTAATGGTAATAGAAAAAATGAATAGAATTTACAGAAACGATGACGTGAACATGCAGTGATCCTTATATACTCCCGATTGTGGTGATTCTCAATTTTTTGGAAAGTTTACGTTTAAAAAAATATAATGATGGGTAATACCCGAAATACAAAATAGAAAAGGCTAAAATAAGCATATCTAGGGATGTGTTTATAAGGCAGCACTGCATGAAGGGGTTCTTTGAAATAATACACCATCTAAGTCAGAAGCAGTTTGCTGAAAGATTTGAATTGACTGAATTAATGATCCTCATCCCCCTCTAAGGTTAAACAACATTTCCACACCATTAAAGACTGTTTTAATGAAATCTCAAGAGTAGGGAATAATTCCAGGAATAAACATTAAAGTAAATTCTACCCCTTGGTGGAGTGTACAAGATTGGATTGCTTTAAGACATTTAGGATCATAAATGATTTATTTTTTATCTCTTTATCTTTTGTATATGCTTGTTGAAGAGTTCCATCATCCACTTATCCCAAGACCTACCACACTAGTGGATGATCTCCATTGCCCCCCCCCTATCCCTGATCATGTTGCTAGGGAAATCCCAATAGTCAAGTTGCTAAGGAGACCAACTTGGGTATGTATCTTTGAAATACATAGATTGATGAGAAATGAGTAGATCACCTAAGAATTTGATGATTAACTGAACATGCTTGCTACAAATATCAGGCATTGCAGGGAGTGGTGCAATATAAGGTCAAAGGTCAATATCCAGCATCATGAGTAGGGTATGCTGGTCATTCAGATGGGTGATACTGTTGGTTCCTGTTAGGTTTAGCCTAAAGAGGTCACATGATGGAGTAGGGGTACTTGGGAGTAAACCTTCTGTGTACCCAGATGTCTTGGACAAAACCACAAGTCTTACCTGAAAAAGTGATTTAAGCCCAGGACAAATAGTCAACAGGGCTCCAAATGATTGATCAAACAATGTCACATGGTTATATACAGGATATCTGGGAATGCACATCCTGTGCTGTAAGATGTTTGGACCTGGTCCATGGTTTCTTTGATGTATTGGTACATCATTCAACACCTGTATTCTGCTAGTAATTACATATGAGGTCATCTTTCACATGATGGAGGCAAAGAAAAGATAACTCTACCAAAAATCTTTCAACCATGATTATTTGGTTAGTCAATATCTAAATACAGGATTTCTTTCCTCCTGTTAAAATCCTATGAAGTTTTTGTTAGTCAAGTCAATTTGTTAAATAACTTTATCTTGATCTCTGTTTTTTGTTTGGAGAGAGTCTCTTGGGATTCTATTGATGGACCTTTGATCTCATGATCTCAGTTTTGTTTTGCTGTCTGTCTTAAACATTGGGTTCCTATCCTGATTGATGTATATGTACTCACTGACCACTCTCAGCCTGAATATCAATACAGGGTGAGCAGAACTAATTGAACTCTAGGGTATGTAGTTGAAATCTACAGGGTGGTCAAGGCAGTTATTGCAATACAGATTGTCCCTTGGTTTTAGCATCTTGGCTTTCAAAAGTGTGTTTTGATTCAATGAATGTCATACTGGATTGCAAGTATTAGTGTGTTTGAGTCAAATTGGTGTTCATTTTTGTGAAATAATGGCTCTGTTATGTTATCTATAGGCATAATCAGAATTCAATCCCGATCTCAAAGAATGAAGGCTCAAAATTTAAACTTCTATGCTAGTGTTCAAAATATGGAATATGGAGATTTCGTTTTCAAAAATGTGACTTATAAGTTTAAAACTATGGCAACAGACTGCTTCCATTTGAGTTGATTCTTGTTCAACATGAAAAGAAAACACTGCAAACCTGCAATCAAGGTGTTTGAATAATTATAAATGCTACTGATGCAAAACACATCTCCCCAGACATCCATTACTCAAATAGCTAGGAAAACACATCAAGATATCACTTCATTAGCTGTGGCACGGTGACCTTCGTTATCATGTAACAGCCACATTTCTGCAAATAAAAACATGAAAATGATATTTTTGCATCTGTTATTCTTCCTGCGTGGAGTGTTGACTGATGGAAGAAAAATGCCAGACTAACATTGTTTCTTTTGAAGAATTTTCTGTTTTATGTAACAATATTGTTGTATTTAAGGACTATTTGAAGTTACGTGACAAAGGCAGACAGATTCAGGGGGGGGGGCATTTGTACTGAAAGGAGCGTTTCAGTATATTTTTTTACTGAAAAAATGTACTTATTTATTAAGTACATATTTCAGTACTGTATAGTTGGCATTAGGCCTAATTATGTTTTTATGATATGCTACATTTTGAACATAGGCCCAGACAGCAAAGACTGATCCCTATCTTGAGTAAGTGAGAAATGAACTCATATCCAACTTGTTTTTCCAGTTGGACTCCCTCTCAATGTTAAGTGCTATAATGATTTGGACTCTGTTACTGAGATTTTTTATAACAGTCCAGGTGCAAGGGATACTTCTTTGCTTTTTCAAATTAGATTGTTCAAATTAGATTGCTCATTCTGCGCAAATGTGATTTTTTCATTTTTAGAACCAAAACTATGAAATTATATCTCTATTTAGTTCAAAATGCTTGTTTTTTATATGCATTATCTAGCGGAAAAAGATAATTCAGCAAGATCACATTAGAAAGGCACAATGGCTTTATCTCATTCAGCATTAATCTAATCTAATCACTCCATCTCTAGAGTTCTAGAATTAGCAAGAGAGAGTGATGTTTTCTAGTCAGGTTTACATTTGTATGTAGGAAGTGGGTATCTCTCCTCTGCCCTGGCAGACAGTAATATATGGCCCCCATCCATCATGGCCCTGACATACACTCATTTCTAACAGCTACCAACACAGGAAACCATTACCCACAATCCTTTCTTGTACCACATAGAATAAACTAGCCATTCAGAGGTTAGCAACAATTGGAGGATTTCTGGTTTAAGGGTCTGGTTAATCACGAAATTTGAGATCAAAATTAAGACCACATTGCCAAATATTTTAGGCTATCTATCTATTTTGACATTATCATACAAGTGAATTTAGAAATAATGATAGATGTGTTTTTAGTGTTTCTTGTATTGTTCTGATTACAGAGATTACTTGCTGCAGGCTGATTGTTGGTGGGAGTTATTCAAACATGTGGCTAGGCCTGCTTTCATGTGGTATATAACCTCTGTTTTGAGGCATTTGATTTGCATATAAGTCCCTCTATGTGTTCCACTAATGAATGATTAAAGTTGGGTGACCACAGTACCACAAACTGGTTTAGTTCTTTAGGTTAAATACGGACACGTGCATGGGGGAACTTATATTATTTTTGCACTTTTGTCTCTGGTCTCCTTCAAGGAGTTCAGTCATCTCCCAAAGGAGAGGAGGGAGCTGAATACAGCGATCTCCCTAAAATTCATTTGAACCTATGATTTACAAAAAAACATTTAAAAAAGTCTTGATATCCTGTATACCAGTTTTAGTCATTGATAGCTGGCAATTTCTGAAAAAGTAAAACAGGCAAAACCTTATGAACCAGTACAACTCAGATACAGAGATGAAATCATACATTTCTGGCTATTTCACATGAATAAACATCGAGGGTACTTTTGTACATGAAACAGTTGTAACATAAATTGTATTGTAATGTAGACCTCATGACATATGAATGATTTCATAACCACAAATGTCATACCACATGTTACATAAATCAGTTTAGACTTTGATTGATGTAATACAGTATTCCTAGTCATGCGTATATATCTTTATTCATTTAATTAATCCATTACAATTCAAGGCTACATTGTTACATCGACAGTGTGTGATAGACACGGAATAGGGAATGAATTTATTGACTGACAGCAATTCATCGATGTGTCAATCTAAAATAATTCATAGTTGAAATGAAGAAGTTTAGTGTATGTGTTTGATGGGAATATTCAGGTTCGTGTTTCATTTTATAAAAGAAACCCCCTCCAGACTAATTGTTTATAAAGCACAATTTTCCAGACCAGATTTTTTACTTAAATCCTAAAGAAATGAAGTAAAATGTTTGTCCATGATGGTTTTTGGAATGACCAGAAAGGGATTTCTTAACATATGTTCAACTTTTAAAGAAATAACTATTTTTCAAAAAGAATTATTTGGTAGTTATCGCAACTATCTCTCCTCCTCGTTTAAATTACAGCCTCTACTATTTCATGAAGATCTCGAACAAGAGAGACACCGAAAAATGAGAGCGAGCCTCCCTTGATTATCGAATAAAATATTAAAAATGAAAAACAGGAACATGAAATTGTATGATAGAACTTCAAAATGATCTTACGAGACAGAGTCAGGCTAACCAACCATTCATTCATTACATAAAATAGAAAAAATGTAATTTGCATACAGTTGCGAAAAATACATTTCAAAGTCAGACATATTCATTAAATCACAAATTGTTATTAATTTTCAACAGCCTACGGTTAATAAGTGACATTTCCAGAGGACAATGTTTATATCTTACTCAATAATATGTCACTTTGTCCAAGTCTTTCCATTCCAATTTCTTTTAGATATTCACAATTAAAAAGTAAAATTTCCATACAGTTCTTGAAACGTATTTTGTAAAGAAATTGTGAAGTTATTTGTCGTGGCATATTTTTGGCTCTTCATCATAATTTGATGTTGTATCTAGGAGGACAGTTTCTCTCTTAAGTATTCCTCTCCCCTCAGGGATGTTTGTGTCACAATTTAGGAGGCCATACACTAATGATATATATCTAGAGTTGTCAAATTGTAATTTATGAATGAAATTTGCTTTGTGATTTTATCTTAAATTCAGATTGTAATTGTATGACCATACTATCTATAATTCTAAGTATCATTGTATATTTGTTATTGTTAGTCTCTCATCAAAGATTATTGTATAATGACAATTTTGTATTGTATATTTTTGGTCCTTCAGTATTGTTTTGCTGTATTGCAAGTTGTATTTTACATGTTGTATATTTTTGAATGTGTTATTGTATATTGCTGTTGTATATTTTTGAATGTGTTATAATTGTATATTGCTGTTGTATATTTGCAGTATGGGGACACAGCCCTTCACACGGCAGCTAGGTACGGTCATGCAGGTGTGACTAGGATCCTCATCAGTGCCAGGTGTAATATCAACGCACAGAACAAGGTATGTTATTGTTAACACACCTGAAAGCAGTCCATGGCCCTTTGTCACTCTTTAACACGCAAAAATGAATAGGGTAAAATGAATTATCCTCCCCTTGTAATCATTCTTACTGATATATAGTTCAGAGACTTATGCAAAGAAACAGATATATCTGAGGTAGAAAGCACTTGAAGATCAAATGCTTGTCATATGATAAATTAGTTATGTGATGCTCAGTTTTGGATATGGGGTATATCCTGAGGGAAATATAGATATCTTACCAAGGGAAAGGGTAATACACTGATGCTGAAATGACTGACCATAAGCAAAAAACAAGGGAGCGGGTTTAACATTTTTTTTATTTTTTATTTTTTTACAAAATAATATTCAGTACAGTGAAACTTCTAGCTGGAATCATACGTAGAGCCACTCTATTGTTATCATACTCTGAGGTTTGTTGGATCATCTACCAGTTCAGTTTCAATATTTTCATCATTAACATTTAGTGCAGTATGTTCTTTGTATAGTTTGAATTCATTTGAATATGCAGTATGTTACCATGTTTCATTTTGATATTGACACATTAATGTCAGATCTGAATAACAAATGAGATCAAAAGTAAATATCATAAATATCACATTTCTAATGCATATCATGAATATTTCTGGTAACAGATCACAGATTGGATTATTTTTTAATTTTAGTGTGTCAATGTGGAGGGTACCCTTTGAAGAGTTTGAATCCATCTACACTCTTTTAAATTAGGAATCAAATCTAATCTCCATGTATAGTTTTTATCCAATCAGGATACAGTAAAATCTGTACAAGTAGAACACATTTGGTACCTCCAACAAAACGTGTTCCACTTACAGAGGTTCATTTTCAATAAGTCAATATGCTGTAGCAGGACTTTGAAAAGTGTTCCATTTATAGGTTTTCCACTTACAGACATGCTCCACTTTGCAGGTTTTACTGTACTGTGTTTCAACCTTTTGGCAATAAATATTCATTCCATATTTGAAGCTTCATATGAGATTGTTGAGATCTCATAAATTCATAATTGTAAAAATCTTATGTAATGGTGTAGCTAGTCAATCAGATTCAGAGTACTTTCAACACAACCCATATAAGGCCATGATTATTTCATTTGAGCTCATTGGGATTTCATCAGCATGACAAGTCTATCTCTGTTTTATTAAGAGGCTAGTATGGCTAACTGATGCAGAACCAGGGTACCTTGGCAAGGCATCATGACATAGAGTCTGCAATGATTTAAAGGTTCAACCTTTCAAGGGAAACATTGCTGCATTTAATTAAAAAAGATACTTTGGATATTTCAAAGAAATGGCTGTCAGCATTGTCAGATAATTAAAGAAGTAAATGTGATCTCTGGCATGTAACAATACAATCCTTCAAGATGAGAATAATCAGATTTAATGTTGCCATGACAACTAGAAATTTACTTCCACTGTTGCTATAACAACTGAAGGGATTTGCAAGAGAAAGATGTAAAATGAGCAGGAGGTATATGGACTCATGATAGGAACATCAATTTTCTTGAATCAATAGTTTCTTCAGACACCTAATTCTTAGTTGCTACTACAATATACTGTAAGTGTCAACTTAACAGCCTCAGGCTTGTTTATTTCACTTATGTTAACCCAAAAAAATTTTTAATTTGTAAATACTACCTAATTGAGAGTACTACATCATCTTGGATCTTGAGATATTGGAAGATGAATCCTTTTTAACGATGTATGGTTTATAGATCGATTAAGATCATTCAAAGAATTTTTTGGGGATGAGTGATTTTTCATCAAACTGTGAAGTACAGTATCACAGTGCAGTGTGTTTTTAGCATTCTATATCCTCTTTTACGTGGGATTGATATCATTCCAATTTAACCCTATAGCCAGTTTCTCCATTCTAAATTCACCCGATTTACCCTATTTACATCATTTTGCTTTAGATCACACAACAAATGCCAAATTTTTATTAAGTTCATTTGTGGTACTAGTATTCTACAATTTTATTCTTTTCGTATTGTGAAATTACCTCCCCTTTCTCTTTATGTTATTATGGAATAATAGCAAATGTTGATACTTTCCTAGTAGGCCTGTTCCTGATGCCTGCAGCTGGAAGATCAAGAAATGAAAGGATTATATCATCTTGATAGATCTTTGGGAAATCAATGATAGCTTTTTGAAAGGGATTATATGTACTTATGGCAAATCTCTCCCTAGTTTAATCGTTATATTTTGAGTAATTGGAAAAACTTGCATCTGTACAGTAAATGTTTTGAATGAGATGTATTTTGCAGGACTACATGTATGCTTTCAACAAATGTATTAATGTTAAGATGAACATGGTCTTGAATGATTAAAAGGACTCGTTCTGGAGCTCATGAAATAACTCCAGTGTAATTAAAAGCCAGATCAGAATCCATTATAATATCAAGTGGAAATTAAAAACAAACATGTTTTGATGTTCTGTAAGATTCTTGTACATTTTAGAAATATTTTTTGAGAAATTCTAGTGATACCCCTGTAATGACATTTCGTCATACTTGTATGAATCCTTTAATAAGAATCGTAACTGATACACTGAAGTTATGCATAATTCTGACAGAGAGATAAAATCCTGGAATTCCCCCTTGATTAAGATTATGAAATTACAGTTATTCCCTGAAGGGCATTGGAAGTGTGAAGAGACCAACATGACAATTAAAGTTGTAATTGTTACTGCATTAGTCACTTACTCATTGCTTCAACCACTAATCCTTTACTTATAAATGTCCCCTGTAATTATTTCTAGACCTGTCTCTTACCCTGAGATATTTGGAAAGTGCACTGACTATTAGGCTCTGACATGGTCTGATTACTTTATTTCTATATTTTGGCATTCACCCTATCAATATCACCACAAATCTGTGAAAGTGGAACAACTTTGGTACCTCTAAAAGTGTTTCACTTGGGAGTTTCATTGGGAGGTTCATTTAACATAAACTCAGTTTGTCTTGGGACTCTGAAAAGTGTTCTACTAACAGAGGTGTTCTACTTCTAGAGGTATTCCACATTACAGGTTTCACTGTATCTTTAATTAATTAAAATGAATAAAGTCTTAGGTCACTCATGACATGCTCTGATTGGCCTGGCCATGGCTAGTAAAGAGTTATTCATTCAGCAATGTAGAGTATGAAATGATTGTGATCACTCTTCAAAGTGAAGTTGTCTCATATTAACATGACATTGTTCTTCTATAGTGCTATAGGTATCAAGAATTTCTGAGACATCATGATGTCACCATCGTTACATTTTTGTGATTGAAACTAGGTGGTGATATTTTGTCATGTTAGTGCCATTTTATCTACAAATGTACCTTCTTTAATTTAAAACTTGAGAACTGGATTAAGAAGACAATTGCCATCAATAAAAACACAGTGTTTTAATAAACTATTGATTAGGTGTCCCCCGATTCAACAGAGGGTGAAATTAAACCTGACTTATCTTCTCAGTTCTTCCTTGTTTAAACTTAAAACAATTTCCAGTGAGTCATTGCGGAGATATGAACTCGTAAAATACGGATTATCTATCAATAATTGAACATAAGAGAAAATTACAAAGTCTAGATCTGTAGCAAATTGTCTTGCTAGATTGCTGAACAATTGAGCAGAACATGAAACACTGAATACACACTTCTTGTGAGACAAGATTGGAACTTTTTCTCTTTGACAATAGTGAGTGGCTTATTGGCAGAATATTCTGAATAATGTTGCTTGTTTGACCTTGATTAGTATACCTAGTATTTTAACATGATATTATACCCTGGGGAATATGATTGATAATGAAAAAAATTCTTGCCCAAGAAAATCATATTCAATATAAATTTCATGAAAATATAAACATGCATTTTATTATTTTTTCAAATTGATGGTATAAAACGCATATCCAATACCTTCCATTTTTTCGAGGTCTCCTCTGCCGAAGGCAGCGCAAAGTAGGAGCGTAGCGACTACTTTGCGGGAGACCTCAAACCATTGATCACGTTTGCTCCTGTAATTATTCACTTCTTCACCTCTTTAAAATGTGATTTCAATCAGTTGATCAAATTTTCGAACTTTGACCTCAAATTCAAATATTAATATTTATTAGAAAAAATACTGACTCATTATTATATTTTTAAAAGTCTTTCAAATAAAGTGAAATGAAGCCAAAATCAGCTAAAATTATGCAATGTCGTAAAATGGCGTGACTGGAATATGATGCAATCACCTGTGACGTCAGACACGTATTGCCGCATCAACAACTAAACAAACAATTAAATAGACTTCACTGATTGGTTTAAAGATTCTTCGCATCATTTGTGACGTCATAAACATGTTACCCAACCAACAACTAAACAAATAACAAATTGGCATATAGGTTCGTTCAGTGCAACGCTCTTGAATCAGTTATAAACAGGATAATCAACAGATAAGAGGGTCAGGCATTTTTTTGACTTGGAGACCTCGACTGGAGGAGTTTGCTGCATTTTCTTGTTTATGCCATGTCTAAGAACAAAATGCATTATGATCTTAGGCATATGGAAATATCTTACAAGCTTTAAGTCAGAAAAGACAATTCAGTTATGGACAATTTAACAAACATATTCTCTATATCAACTAGCCATTCTATAAAAGAAAGAAATCCCCCAAATGCTTGCAGTCCAAGGCAAAATATCTTAATTCCCCACTAACATATTGGTATTGCTTTTTGTGCCGAGAATATCAAGAAACCTCCAGACAATATTTTATTTTACGACCCAATCGATGGATGAATTTCAAATTACTCAAGGTATTTTTCATATTTCCTTTGCTTGTTAAGAAGCCTGTCTTATGGGTTTGTTATTACTTATAAATATGCATTTGCTTTCCCCAGGGAATGCCTAATGGTTTGAGCAGATATATTGCAGGATTATGAGACACATTATCATGAAGTTATTGGCATAGGGAACAAAGGAATTAGCCTTGTATGGAGGAGTATAGTAGAGTATCACTTTGAAACATGATTCCAAAGACATTCTTAAGGAATGTTTGTCTGTCTATGAACTGAAGCCAGGTTACCATTTCATTGCTAGAGAGATGATGGTCTACCCTGTGATTCAAAAGGCTTGTTTTAACTACTACTTTCTGAATAGGACAAACACAGTCTAATGCACATTCTGAGATCTTTATTCACAAGGTTCCAGTTGCTCCAACTTGAGCTTGTTATAATCACCTTGAAAGTCAAAGATGTATTCTCAAGAAATGTTTCAATATGAGATGAGCCATCCTTGCTGCAAGGGTATTTTACAAGTTTGAAGAAGGATGAGTTGAGCCCTCTATTTATTCCATCAGTCATTTAGCAAATTAGGCTTGAATTTCTGTGGCAATGCATTAGACTGGGGTCCGTGATACTGAAATTATGAATTATGATTAAGGAAGTAAATGATCAGTTATGATACCAAAAATAAGTTACATCTTAGACAACAATTCAAAATTGGCAATTATGTTCCATTTTGTTTTGGGTAACAGCAAGGTGGAAAAGAAATCAGATTCTATTTCAGATGGAAATAATTCAACTTCAGTCCTATTTTTACTAGCATTATATTGTTCTGTAGATTAGCTCAGCTTTGAGTACCTAGAAATACCATATTCCTTTGATGTCATGACAAGCATGAGCTGAACAAATAATATTACACTCCAACATTTCAGTAAACACATAAAACACAATCAAGATAAAGGGAATGCTGTAGTACTTGGATAATGGGTGATATAAATTAATTAAAGGGTGCTGTAGGTATGGGTTATAATTAGGACTTCATTGGGATGTTAAAGGGAAATGTAATGATACACTTAAGGCATGGGACTGTCATGATATAGCATTAGTCATAATTCATTAATTGCTGCTTAGCAATGTTAAGTCTTAATTTGACATATTAATAACAACTTCAGAAAAATATTGATGGGTAAAATCATTGAGTTCAACATAAAATGTGCTTTATTGGTTTACATCCAGAAAAAAGAATTAGACAAAAAATGTCAATATACATTGATCACACAAAAGATAATTTATAAATATGTCTGAAATATCTGTACTAAGTAAAATATTATTTTCCAATTCTTCCCCAATGAACACACTTCATACAAATGCGCCACCTCTTTGCTGCAAACTATAAAATAAAGAGCAGACTGTAGCACCTAATCCAAAATCTAGATACAAGATCTCACTTTCTAAGTTCTGAACTTAATATAGATCTTAGAAGTATCAACAATGTGGATATTGATTTTTATCGAAATCACTCTCATTTTTCTAGCAATTTGCTTAACGAAGTAAACAATCAGTTGATTTAGATTGACAACTATACAATGATCCTACAGAAAACCAATTCACCAGAATTACTCAAAAGTGAACTTATAACTGAACAAAGCATAATGTGATTTGTCCTTATAGGACATAACATGTACAGTAAAACCTGTCTAATCCGAACGCCATTGGGACCGGCTTAAAGCAATCAGATTAGGAGGTGTTCAGAGTGTGACGTTTTGCATTCGCGAGATTCTGGATTCTGAAGAAATGTGAACACATTCTGGGTACATATTTATAGTTCATTCGACTACATAGCTTTATGGCATTTCAAAAATTTGAAAATTAGATGCAAATGAATCTAGTCATGCTGGTAAGCCCTATTATAAGCAAGACCATTCAAGTTTTTTTTTCCCAAAGTTTTGATATCATAACAACATTTGAGCAATTTTGTATGAAACATGTGAAATTTTATGAAAAATGTTCAGATTAGACAGGTTAATTTTTCAAATATGACTGTTCAATGTTCAAATTGAGAGGTGTTCACATTTCAAGTTATTTTTAACATGGGAGTCAATGGGAGGAAAAAATGGGACCGAAAAAAAGTGTTCAGATTGGGAGGTGTTCCGATTAGCCAGGTGTTCAGATATACAGGTTCTACTGTATTGCTTTTTTGATTTCCAGATTATAAATGTGAGAATTTTCAGATTCTCTCATTCAATCAGGTCAGAAAACGCAAACTGAGGTTCATCAAAGACCAAATGGGGGTTTATTTGTTGTGGTGCCTATGCATAACATTTAACAGTACTTATGTTAAAAGGTGCAAAATATAGTGATAACAGTGAAATTGCAAGGAATAAAGTAAAAGATCTTGAAGTCGGCTCTCCCAGCTGTATAGAAATGCCAGAAAACTTCACAATTGATGCCTTATATAGAGAGAAATGTACCGAATTGGTATAAAAATCCTGATAATTGAATCCAAGTTATGTTGCTCTTATGTATGCACAGAAGTAGTGATCCGAGTTCACCTATTAATTAGATACAGTAATTATTCAAGTAAATCAAAAATATTGTTGATGTCAATGTCACCTCTGATGTTCTCCAGAGTGTCTCGTATGAATTGTTGCCAGAATATTTTTTATTTTTGCTTTTTTGTTTGCTGGTATTGTATTGTATATCTCTATTGGCCATATTTAAATGCAGATACAAATTATTGTTTTTCAAAATAAGCTAGAAGTGTACAATTTACAATTAATGTATACATAAGCACATGTCATTGATATAGATTAGCAAATGAGCCCAATTCTCTATTTGCTTGTTATTTTTCTTTGTTAGTAAGTTGGTTGGATTTTTCTCTCTTGTTTGATGCTTTCTTGATTGTTTGTTTGTGTGTTTGTTTGTTTTATTCCCAATAACATCTACTGCTGAATCATTCTCTCAGGAGGCAATTTGATTAGGATTACTTCAACAGTAGAAATGGAGTTCAGAGGGTTAATCTTGGCAAAGTCTGATTTAATTTAGCTTTGTATCACTATTAACTTAGGGAGGTCCTATGAGAATATTCACAATTACAACATCTTGGTTTGAAATTCTAAGTTTCTCTACTACTCACAGTTTCAGTAAAGATTCACTCACTCAGTAAAGATTCACTCATTTATGCTTATTTGTACTATAGGAATATCCGAACACCTCTCTTATATGAACATCTCTCTCTGTGAACACTTTTTTATTGGGCACAATTGTGTTATCTTCCATTGATTCACATATGAAGAAAACTTGAAATGTGAACACCTGCTAATCTGAACACTTTTGGCCAGTCCAAGTAGTGTTCGTATAAGACAGATTTTACTGTATTTCTATTACTGTCACTTCTTATTTTACCCACCAATTTCAAAATTTCTCAAGTAAATCGTAACTGCTTTGTATTATTAATATAAATGGATCAAAGTTGTTGGAGACTGGAAGTTTATTTCTGGGCCCAGCTGCTATAAATTAGATTAGTGCAGAAATATTGAAAAGTAATTAAACTACAAACATCCTTGTGTCAGTGAGTATCATTTAATGTTCCTGGTATTTTGTTGTCATCATCAATCATCAGAAGAGTCATTCAGAATTAGCTTAATCATGTGTCATAGACATTATAGAATACACAGATTATGGATATTTAGATAGTGCCCCTGGTTACAATTTTAATTGTAAAATTTTGAATATGTATGTTTGGTTTCAAGTACTGACAAATGTGGGTTTAGGAGAGGACCAAGGGAGCTGTTTTTTTTAAAAATATTATTAATATTATTTTATTGGGAGATATTAGTGGGGACAATATGCAAATCAACTATAAAACAAATTCCAAATATAGACAACTTTGAAAACTGACATTAGCTTGTACATAATTTGAAGAACAAAGCTATAAATGAATTTTTGGGAAAGTTGGTATTTTACATGTCTTTAGTGAAAATCACCCTAAGCCCATGTAACATACACCAAGGGGGAAAAATCTCACTTACCCATGCGGGTCCCACAAAGTCACATGGGACTTTATAGACTTTGTTAAGTCTATAGAGGTCCCACCATGCCCCATTGGCCCAAGGGAAAGATCAATACCCGGTGATTTCAGCGGGAAGTGGCGTTTCGTTCATTGGATGAGCTGCGCGCGCACGCATAAATGTGATTATCCAATATAATTAGGGGAGGGCTATTTGAAGTAGTTTTTGGTCTCAGGCGCGACCCAGGGCTGTTGTCTTAAGGACATTTCGTTGAAAATGAGCCATTCGGCTGATAATTGGTAAGAGTTTGCGATCTTATAATGTATAACTGTTACTCAGACACATATTTTGACACGATTCTGTTGGAAATAAGCTTTGAACCGAGAGATATTCACGATTGATATGCACATTTTTGATTGTGCCATTGCTTTTCTATTGCACAACCCATGTATTGATAGAAGAAACATTAATAATACAGATTGGTTTACCTTCAATACATGGCAGACACTACATATCGGTCTATTAATACCAGTTTGTGCCTTAAATAGTTTTATATTTCCATCCACGGCCTGGAGCCTGGGTGTGTTTGTCTCTTATGTGTATGCTTGTGCATGGACTTCTAATCACTAGCAGAATTTAACATGATGCAAACTCGACATTATAACTCATGCTGTAACATTTTGACTTCGCTGGAAAACAATAGGAATTATTTTTCTTGCCAATCAATCATGAATCACAATCAAAATTTCAGAATGATCAATCAGGCAATGAAGTTATAACATTATATGATATTCAGCAAGAAGTCCGGTAGAAATACAGAATATTTAAACATCAAAGCTGAAAGTTAAAAGCTAATCTGTCAATTTTCTGTCTGCAAAAGAGCGTCCCAAGAGCGTTTACATTTGACACAATAACAGACTGAGGCCTTGAAATCTAGGATTCCCCAGGAAAATATGACGTCATACTAATTAGCATAAGGATTTCCCTATTGGGGTGGGTCGAGCCTTGTTCGAAAACACAATCCATAAATACATGCTAATTTCTAAGGAGATAGGAAGTGTATAACGTGTTTATCGATTTTGTTTAAAGATTTAATCAATTATCAAATTGTTTAAGTGGATAAAGTGGTCACACTTGCTTCAATTCATAGCGAAATCGACGGATAGAAACTGACCGAATTCCCGATATCCTACCCCGTATTACTGTAGGCTATAAGCACAGTGACCTACAGAGGGCGCTATCACAAACAAGTACTGGACGAACCGATAAATTCCCGGGTATTGTAACGCCCTTGATTGGCCTTTATTGACCGACATTCAGTAGTAAAACAAATATGGAAACAGATTTTAGATTTGTTTCCTACTTAACTTCAAGGGACAACCCATTTATATGGGAATAGAATGTAATATCATTTGAACAAGTTCAAGATCTCCAGCATGCATTTTTCCAATTTAATATGTCAAAATAATTTTGTATTAATTAGCTTTTACTGTTCTTGTCATGGATCCTTACTCCTTTGAGGAGCCTGTGTGAAATATGTCATGTTAGTCATCATGTTTCTTGTCATGATATTAGGGGACTAAAGAAAAAATAAATAGGCATATGAATTGAATGTCTCAGCTAGCAATCATAATTGTTAAGATATACTTTAAATTATCCATATCCATTTCTAGAAAGACAAGGCTTGACTAGGAAATATTTTATGTTTAGGTATTAAAATTGATTAGAATATTTGCAAAAAAGATTTCATTGATATGGAACTAATCGGTTTATGCAAATAGCTAACTCATTACTGAATGAATACAGTCTGTCCAGTTTTCTCCCGATTCTTTAGAGGAAATGGTAACGCTTGAGTGACTATAGAAATCAATTGTCCTTATTATGGATAAATAATTGTGATGTCACAATGTAACCTTGCTTTTTGTGTGATTACCCTGCAGTTTTATCAACTTACTTTTATGGAATGACGGTCACTGGATAGAAATATGTACAGTATATTGTTTGGGTAATAAAAACAAGCCAATTGCCCAACAAAATTTTTACGCACTAATAGCAATTTTTAATCAGCCATTGTAATTTTATTTGGAGATTGAGAGGCTGGTATACATGTTGTATAAAACTGTTTACTATGTGAAAAATACAAAGCTATTTTTATGGATTGATATTTGATCCTGTTGAATATTGTAACTTGAACCAGAACAAACAACATTGTGAATGGATACACACCTTTGAATAATCATTTGAATAGTTTTCTCTAATCCATTGTGACAAGGATTTTTATTAATTACTTTTTCATTTTTGATAGCCATACATTGATTATAGGAAACATGTTCTCTTATTATTGATTCAGTCGTTTATGCAAAGTTCATCTCATGATTTGAAATACAAAAAATTCTAACTTTTTGATTTAAAGGTGGCAGCACCTCATAGAGTCATTTTCCATTTACTTCCATGGGTTATGTTTTTTGCATGATATTAATCATTAGTATTTTTGCTTTCTTTTTCAGAATGATGATACTGCCCTACACATAGCAGCTGCTCTAAAACGCAAGAAAATAGCCAAGATTCTTTGCGAGGCTAAAATCAACTTGAATCTTCGTAATAAGGTACCCAAATCTTCACCCATTGCTAACAAACTTTATGTATGCATCATGATAGTATAACCAACATGTCTGTCGGTAAAGCTAGTTATAAGTTGAACATTTTTGTAAGTAAAACACTTTTGGATATAAATCAAACACTTCCAGCAAGCTCTTCCTCTTGAATCTTCTGCTGATAGTGAAAAAACCCATTAATTCCAAGTCCCTGAATGATAACATCAGCTGTAATAATATTTTTTAATTGATTAATAATTATTTAACTGATGTATTATTGCAGCAAAATGAAACATCCTCAGATGTGGCTCGTAGAAAGGATTACCCAGAAATCCTCCTGATAATCACGACACCCTTCAAGAAATTACGAGGAAGAGATAAAAGAGATGGCGGTAAGAAGTCGCGTCATAAATTGAGGTACCCAAGTGATACTGATGGGTCCAGAGGAGGCGGAGTTTCACAAACTGAAGATGAGGCTGAAGCTGTCAAATCTGACAGTTCTGATGGAAGAAAACCAACTTTTTGTTTCGGTAAATCTAAGAAGAAGAAAAAGAAGTCTTCAAAACAGGTTAGTAAAGTTAACCAATGGCAAAATGAAACATTTTGGGTGCAAGATGGAGGTCGAGTCATGAAACCATATTGTTTCGGTAGCATGCTAAATATTTTTTTTTGAATGATGCAAATGAGTAATTACAGAACTTAAAAAAATTGTTATATTATACACTCATTGGTTAATAAATTGTTTAAGTCATTAATATTTGTCCACATTTTCTCTAACCATCTTGGATAATCAAGGTATGACGTTTTCATACTGACTGAAAATCGAACTAGTGAGGAAGTATCTTTTTTAACATCATTACTAGTATTTGAGCTATTATGTTCACCACCACAAGTGATCCCATTGGTATAGTCTCTGACTCTTTTGTGGAAGGCAGTAGGCATTTGGTGTCAAATGGTAGGTGGTGACATTTTGCATGTTAATACCTTGTTTTTACCTGTTTTCAACACATTGGAGGGCACCCTGATATGTTGACTAACCGTATCTCCTTTATTTCAGTCCAAATCATCAAAGAAACCTCTACCCGTAAAGCAGAGATCACCCTCCCCCTCACCCCCCAAGCGAGTGCACCAGGGGGTGGGTGGATCACAACTACCCCCCAGGTCAATCCTGAAGGGCACAAACACACAAAACCCAGCCAACCAGTTTGGCTTCTTCAATAAATATGTGCCACGTGCTGGAAGTACATACTATAAAGATTTGGCTGGCAATGTTAAACAGGTATATAATATTTTGTTTTACATTTAGAATAAAGATAAAGGAGAGGTTTTGCACAACAGGTTTTAGCTACATTGGAACCGCAAGTGCACCTCCTTTTAAATGAACTACTATGCATAAATCTGGTGAATGCGTTACAGATTTTAGATACACGGTACGTTGTGCTAAAAACATTGTGTGGAACCTCTCTATTATGTTGATAATAGGACACTAAGTGCAGCAACAGACAAAAACTGAAGAATCAGATAAACTGTATAATATGCAGTTTGCAGTTTAGATATTACCCTTCACCCATTGGGATATTGGATGTTTAGATCAGTTTTGAACATTGCTTTGTTAAAATCATTAAGAGTAGATTTTTATATAGTCAGTTGTTAGTCATTTGTACAGATATCCAAATCTACATCAGCATGTTTTCTATCTTATTTATCTAGTATTGTGATATGGTGTCTTGTATTTTCAGGGTCCCATGGGATTTGCACCTATATGTAACTGTGGTCCAGTCCTTAAGAAACTAGACCAGAAGATTGAATCTGGTAAGCACAATATGTACGACCACGTTGACGCTATGCATCAGACACTTGATACCCGAATTGACCAATTAGAGCGCAGAACAGCTCAACAGGTGTACGCCATAGATAAACTCACTAAAGAGCGTGTAGAGAATACATCGAGTGAATGTATGCGTCATATTGACACACAAGTGAAGCAAACAAAACGAGATACTCACCGCATGATCGAACAACAAGCCAATCATATCAGCTCAGATTTGAAATCGTGGGCAGAGCAGCGATTTAACCGCACAGACAATAATGGTCACAATCACACGTGTGACTTTTACGATCCAACTAATGTCCCACATAGTGAAACATTCCATGATGGCTTCGCTGGAGTAGATGCTAATGACGATGTTCCAATGCCAGGAAAACTAGTGAGGTCAAGGTCAGATGAAAGCCTTTCCGCTAGCGGATCAAAATATAAGTATAAGCTACACAAGAAATGGGCGCGTGATGATGCACCATTAGGTGCAATAGCTAGACAATTTAAAGAGATGAGAATTCAACAACAACAACAAAATAACAACAACATTCATCCTCATCAACCTTTGTTACATAATGGACATCACCAAGGTTACGGGGGTTCAGGCTTCAATGTAAACAACCTATACCGCAATAACTCCACCCCTAACCAGTTTGCTCCGCCCATGAAAGCCAATGCCCCTCCCCCACAGAACAATCAATACAACAAGCAATACAGGACACAAGATGTCCATATAAATAGACAAGAAAACCAATTTAATAGTAATCAAAATAACCAGATTAGAAACTATGAAAATCAGATGCGATCAAATGATCATATGGGTACATACAGGAGTAACTCACTAGGCAGAGACAGACAATACTCACAACAACAACAAGCTCAGCCAATCCAACAGGACTCAAGAATCCCTAGAACACCAACAAAGCAAACAATTCCAGCAATGCAATTGGATAACCGAAATGCAGGTACCAGTATGCCCTCCCCTCATAATAAGCCCTCTTCATACAGGCAGACACGTCCAAACACATATCATGATAATCGAACGGAGAGGGAGCAGCTTCGAGTGCATGATCAACCCACTCAGCGTGGTCAGGGGGTGCCTCAAAGGCAACCAGTCACCAATCAGATGGGGTTTGAATTGGAGCATGATTTACCATTTGACACAGACCATCTCCCTCCCAGGGCTGTTGACTACCACAGCCAGTTTGACTTGGATAAACGAAACAGAGAGCTTGCTGAGCCAACCATCCATGAAACCTACGCTCAGAGCTTGAGTAAATCAACACCAAACTTGGACTTATCTCTGAACTCTCCAGTAAAGGAGGTAGGACCCATTGTGCCTTATAGTCCTAATGTACAGGTCATTCGCAGACCCAGCTATAACACCCCCAATAACCTCTCCCCAAATGATTCTCTCTCTCCCACTACTCTCCAACACATTAGGAACTTTAACAGTACAAGCCGATCCAAAACCGACACAGGGAGCAATCCAGATTCTGGATACAGCAGCAAGAAATATGGCGCCCAAGGTTTGTTCCGCGCATCACCAGCACGTGGTTGTGACATCAGCAGTAGCGAGGCCCATAATACAACAAACAGCTCCATCTATACGACTCCTAGTATGTCCAGCTCCCAAAGTTCACCAATTACCATCTCCAACACTTCGGGGGAGACAAACGATTCAGCGTACCAAGGTCAACAGGACAACCGTAAATATTTCAACAGTCTTGTCTCGAATGAGATGGGAAAATGGTATGAAAGACGTCAGCGTAGATCTGACCAATTACAGCAGGCTATCACTCCTGATACGAGTCATGTAATTTTACGAGAGGATAGAGTATCACACGCAACTGATGTGTAGTTACATTGTGTAACTGATGTGTAGTTACATTGTGTAACTGATGTGTAGTTACATTGTGTAACTGATGTGTAGTTGACTTACTGTACTTCTTCTTATTTTGGTGGATTTTCTGTTTTGAACATTTGGCGGCTACTTAATTTGGGGACTTGCAATATTATAATGGTACTAAAATTACCGGGTAATTTTGCAGCAACTTAATTTGGCAAACTTAAACAATTTTGGCCGCCAAATTAAAAAGGCTGCCAAATTCAGTAGAAGTACAAAAAATGATGTTACAGATCTATCGCAGTTACTTGATGTTTTAGTTGATATTACTGTAAAACAATATTCAATCAAATGTTTCACTTCCATATAACTTTAAATGTTGTATTGAATCAGATGATATTTTTATCTCTAACTATTTTGGATATTTACTGTTCTAATGTAACATATCAATTTTACATGTTTCATATCGATAGCATTGTCTATTTTGACCAATGGCTGAAATCTGTTTCAAATATACAATGTCATGATGACTATGTATTTTAGTGTATTTTATAATGACAGTTTTCAACTTTTATGCAACTTGAATGACTTGAATACATGTTTTCATATGAACACATTTACACAAAATAATTTTATATGCAATTTTACAAATGTTTGCTTTTATGGACGACATAAGGACAAAATGTATATACAATCATATTAGAAATTAAAATCTTCCATTTGAAGTTTGTTGACTACATTTGTATTAAAATCTTGTGAGATGTAAAAACGATTAATTAAATAATCCCACAAAGAGCAGGAAACAAAAACGAATATACAAAAATGACATGTGCAGTGTCCAAATTTTGACGGCTGTGTTTGTTCGGCAGTTTGCTTGAAAAACAACATCTTTCACAAATGAAATCATCATTCAGCTCCCGCCTCTTATCATATTAACTCTGTTTCAAAATTGTTGACAATTAGACACTATTCACCTTCAACAATATTCTCATAACACCAGTGTAAAATGGTAGAAGGTCCTATCAAATTATGGTCCTACTCTCCATTGATTTATATGGTGACCTAAATACAACTCTTTCCCTCATTATCTTATACACAATCAGGGCCAGTAAGGACCGTTAAGAAAGGGGACCATAATCCCTGGCGGATCATCATTTCTTTCACACCAGCCTACAAAATCAAGAAAATTTTATTCATTCTTTGAGATATGGAAATGTGGTTGAGTTAAGTATTTAGAGGTTGATATATTTTGATCAGTTGCTGGTACAAGTTTTAGTGTTATACATATTGAAATATATACAAAGTTAGCATATTATTATATGTCATATTGACAGCTTGTATTTTATATATGTTCAAATAATATGCACATCTATGTAATATACACTTGTCATTTCCTTATATGTACATTTGTCACCGAGTTATTCATGTGTCACATTGGTAACAATTTTACAGTTTTAGACACTTGTCATTTCCTTATATGTACATTTGTCACCGAGTTATTCATGTGTCACATTGGTACCAATTTTATACACTTGTCATTTCCTTATATGTACATTTGTCACCGAGTTATTCATGTGTCACATTGGTAACAATTTTATTCACTTGTCATTTCCTTATATGTACATTTGTCACCAAGTTATTCATGTGTCACATTGGTAACAATTTAGTACCACTAGTAGTAGATATTGTGAATATTTAATTTATTGTAACATTGTGTTAATATATTGTATATAAAAAATGAAGTAGTTAAGAAGTTAACAAAAGCAATACATATCAATACAGACAGAACATCTTATTATTCATGTACAGTGTATGTACATATCAGAACATATCAGAAATATGTACCTTACCTTATAAAGCGAATTTATTAGGTCATTTTGAACAGGGCATGAATAGAAAAGTATTTCCCAAGTTATAAGTAGTCCATGTGGTTTCTGCACATTGTGCAATTTGCAAATGTGGGCAACTTTATCATTTCATTTCCATGTCACCATTTTGTGACCAATGTTTCGAGTTCAGCAAGAGGGGGAGAAACCCCAGGGTTCAAAGATGACATACGCTTATAATGTAAATCTGTATTGAGATGACATCGTCGCTGATTGGTTTAGCGAATCGAACGTTGATTGGTTTAAAACTAGGTCAATTTGAAAACTTTGAAAACCAAGATGGGGGGTAAGTACTTCCGGGAAAGGAGGTGCGCGAAGGAGGAAATCGTATGTCATCAATTGAATCATGGGGTTTTCCCTCCTCTTGAGTTCAGCATCAGTATTCAGAAACTGTAACAAAATGTGACACTTTTGTAACCATTTGCAATAGCTCACAAGGTGGTTACATTCTGTCATGTTCATAAATACCTTGTTTTGTAAAGCTTTGACTTGCATTACTGAAGTGAGAGAGGTTAGTGTGCGGTCAAAGTTTTTCTTTAAATAACTGGACTCATAAAAAACGACTCACATGTATATTGATTGCAATGGCAATAATTGCATTTGTTGCCATATAATTATGTCACCACCAGAAGTGTGGACTTATTTTTTGTTATAATCTCCTAACTTTTTGTGGATAGTGTTCGGCAGTTGATGTTCAGGGTTCGGCATCTGTAACAAATCGTACAACTTCCAGTTACTAGTGGTGACATTTTGTCATGTTGATGCCTCCTTATAATTATGTTGGTAAATAGTACATGTATGTTCACTGGTTGCCATGATGAATGTAAGGTTGCCATAGTAACTCGTTTTAATTTGCCATATGTCATAATATGTCACATTGGTTACCATTGTCACATTGGTTACCATTGTCACATTGGTTACCATTGTAAGTAATGATCTGTTTGACAACTATAGCATCCATTGTCCTGGCAACTGTTGAAATTGTTGTTATGACAACTACAGGGTACACAAACCTGATATTATCCAAGAAGAATCATTCCAATTCATCCAATGCTAATAAATTGTAAAACACTCTTGGTTGGTGTTCACTACAGAGAGGATAATTTATACAGAAGCCAGTAGAGTAAATGCAGAGAAAGGTTCCAAGGGTGTCCACTAGACACAGGTGTTCCTAAGAGAGAGGTGTTCACTAAGACAAGTTTTACTGTATGTTCTTTTAGAATCTGCTTCATATAATTATAAGTGGAATTTGTGTCATTCCATTCAAAGTTAAGATAAGGTGATATGAAAATGATTGAATCATTCCAATATAAGCAGTCCAGTGAACAATGACGATAAGACAGTGAATGGGGAGGGGGGAGGCCCTCCAAATTGAGACACTTGGCTATGTACTAAATGTCAAATATGCTTAATTAATATTTGTTTATGCAAGAAAAGCAACTAATTCATAACAGCTGTAAAACCAGCTGATCTTTCATGAATACTCGAGCATTGATATTTTTATATTCAACTCTCTGTTTTCAAGTTCTTAATTATTTTGTATTTCACGGAATATTTTGTAAATATCCACTTTAGTCTGTGGAGCAATATTAGAAATTAGGGTGGAATATTTTTCTATAATAAAACTAGAATTTCATAATAAATAAATTTATTTGATAGTTGTGTTTATATTTTGAAGTGTGAGTAATGTATGTTATACTTATATATTGTCATTGAATCGAATGCATCATGGCGGACATAAACAGACAATTATAGACCAGTGATCTCCCCAGCATTAAAGCAAGTGGGCGCAGTACCCACCTGATATTTTGAAAATATGCTTGCTCCCACCTGGAAATCCATTTGCACCCACTTGAAAATGAGAAAAAATAATGAAAAATGGTCATATTTTAACCAATTATGAAAATGAGAATTTTGCACCCATTTTAGAAAAAATCCTGTGGAGGTCACTGTAGATGTATGATTGTATGTCACCTACTGTTACCGTTGACTGATCTATATTTTACCCTTTTATGTGACACAACTTAAAGCTTATAACATTGTTTAAAATGTACTTGTTCAAAGTTGGACATCTCATTTGACTATTCAAGACGAGAGCTAGCAACGGACCTTGTAGAATAGTGACTTTGACAACATGCTGGTGGAGAGAGTAACAAATTTTGTGAACAATCTTCACAAATTGTTCAAGCGGTCCCCTTGCAATCCAAGTTTCATTTTCTTTAATTTGATTGTTTCCTGGTTATAAATGTATCTTGATATTTTATGTTCGAGATTATCCTATTTCTTGCAACTTAGTTTTCAAGGACAACTTGGCTACATGATTCATCCTTCTTCAAAGGACTTCATTTATGCTTGTAAAATGCCATTGCAGCAAGGATGCCATGATTCAGAAAATTATTTCTCCGGTGTACTCTATAAACTATTTTTAATAAAATAGATGTCACTTCATATATATCTAATGTTTCGGCTAAAATTGAATATGCTTTGGACACTTTCAGGGGCGTAGCCAGCTTTCAGTCAGGGGAGGGGGTGCGAATGGACAAATTTTCAGTTGTCTGAGGGTGCGATCGTGTCATAAGCAAGTCAAACGGTTTTAACGATTTGTTTTGAATTTTACACAAATTAATGCAACTTCCCTCAAAATTGAGCAAGAATCTTCAAATGAAAAGCATTTTAAAGCTCTTCTTATATCTCATGGGTTTATTTTCACTGGTTATGGAGGGGGGATGCCTATACGCCTATGACTTTAGTTCTTCGGCTACCAGGATACAACGGCTGCAACTCCCCAAAATCGAGAAATATCGGTATATTTTACAGGCCGAGGGGAACAATTGAATTGGACACGCAAAAAACATACCGAAAAGTGGAGTGGTTCCACGGCGTCCATGCGTCGAGCCATTCTGTGGCACACTAGTGTGAGACACTATCTCCATTTAAGAGGGGTAAGGTTACCATGCATTTTCACTGAAACGATCGGTTATATACCGTAGTAATACAAAATCAGTGCCACGGAATGGTCATAAATGAGGGGTGTATATATTGGCCCTCCCTCTGATTAACTGCCAATGTTTCAGTGCTGTGCCTGGATGAACCGAGTTGAAGTTTCCGGTAGATCAGACTGTTCTCGACATTATAAAACATATTAATCTTGCTGTTGACGGATTAAGATATGGTCATTAGGTCTTTGTAAAACAATTAATTTTTGTGATAAAAAAGATTTGTGATCAATAATTCACACCGCGTCGTTTACTATTCAACTCTTCATTCTCTGTCTATTCCCTTATCTTATATAATAGTAAATTGAGCTGTAGCTAGTTGACTAGTAATAGACTCTTTACCACTAATGTATTTTCAAATTATAAGCGTTTTTTCAATAGACATGCTTTAATTTAACCCAACTGTACCTTGTAAGGGAGGCGTTCGATATCAACGGGGATCAAAAACTCAGAATTTCAGAGAATCAGGAAATTGCATACTTTCAAAAAGTACTTTAAAAATACTGGATATTCTTAATAAAAAGGACAATAATTACATTTTGTTAGTCCAGAGTATTCGGAATTTCGTATTTTAAAACGCTTCAAATGCTTCAAATCTCAATTTCAAGTTTTCTTGGGTGGAGAACCCCCCTAAAAGCTCGTTTGCTACGCTCACTCGTGGCGTACACTGACAAAATACCAAGGTCACGCCACTGTTTAATTTAACCCAACTGTACCTTAGAAGGGAGGCGTCAGATATCAAAGGTAGATCAAAAATACTCAGAATTGCAGGGAATCAGGAAATATGCTGTGAGGTTATGCATTATCAGCAAGGTTCAACAGTCATCTCAAAAATCGAAAAACCATTACAGAATATATTATTGCATCTCGAATGTATCACTATTACAGTAATGGACGTGAAATACAGGAGCAATTACCACAATATTGGATTGGCTGGGGCTCAATTTTATTATAATCATCAATTATATTTACTTAGCTCTTCGGACAAGATCAAATTTGAACAAGGCATTAACATGACAAAATGTCACAACATAGTTGCTCACAATATTATGAGTTCAGTCTTCCGAGAACTTGTAGATCATTTTGCAAAAAATGGTCAATTTGAAGCAAGTTGAAAAAATACCTTTTTGACCCTGAGAAGGTCATTGAAGGTGAAATCTCAACATCTAAAGTCAGATTGGAACTTCTGAGAACTTAGATGATTTTGAGAAAAATTGGTCAATTTGAAGCCAATTGAAAAAATATATTTTTGACCTTGAGAAGGTCATTGAAGGTCAAATCTTTTTCGACCTTGAGAATGTCATCGAAGGTCGACTTTGAAACAATTGGTCAATTTGAAGCAAGTTGAAAAAATACCTTCTTTGACCTTGAGAAGGTCAATGAAGGTTAAATCCCAAATCTAAAGTCAGATTGGAACTTCTGATAACTTGGAGATGATTTTGAAAAAAAGTTGAAAAAATAGTTGTGAAGGTCAAATCTTAAATATAAAATCAGATTTGAACTTCTGAAAGCTTGTAGATGATAAAAACTGTGTAAACAGTATTCGCTCAGTTATTTTGTTACAGACGCCAAGCACAAACCGCCGATCGCCAACCGCCGATCGCCGCCACAAAACAAACTTTTTGATGGTCACATAATAAATGCTGTACGAATGTTTTGTTGACAGGTGGAAATACTTGCACATTTCTAATAATATATCACGAATCATTGTAAAGTACTCGGGTTTATAGGGCATAACACACTTTAGAATAGTACGCCACATCTGATCCACTGGGGATCGTCTTTAAAATGCCTATTACTCATGTACCTGCGTTTCACTCGAAGAATCAATACTTGATGGAACTGACATTATGTAACATATATTACCTACTTGCAAGTTAAAAGCCTCAAAAGAACATCTATTCTTGAAATATCTATTTGGTATTCCATTTCGTACCACTCAAGGGGTTCGTTAAGTGACTGAAGCCGCTCGAACTAAACATTTAAATTGAATCACTGATGACTTGGGTGTTAAATGTCACACAGTTTTGCAGCTACATTTTAAGCCTATGAATTTCTTATCCAAGATATCTCATAAAGCAGGAAACCCATTGAGTAAAACAATACCTTGAAGGAATAACAAATATATAAGGCATGTCCCGGCAATATTGATTTCATAAACTAATGTACCTATTAATCCATTAATGACATAAAACGAAATTACATTAGGGGAAAGAGAGAATGTTTGATACTTACTCACAGAAGCATAAGGTTCAAATATTTCCCTTGAAACGCATATTATGAAGCAAAATGCATAATATCCGCAAGATATAGCGAAACGCGTATTCACTGGTCCACCACAGGATGATAGTAACTGGAGTTAGTTTTATCCAAGATGGGAGACAAATTGATGATGACACTAACACTTAGTGATGTGATGAATGGCAAAATTATTGAAATCGTGGCTCACTATATCTCAGCAGCAATTTCAGTATTAAATAGTCAGTGAAACATTCTAAAATCCTTTGGGAACCTTATGGGCGGGATAGGGAGCAAGCATACATACAGACTGAACATACTACATGGTTTTTGTATTGTGTAAATTCCCGTGTTATATTTTTAATATTTACTATGCCGCTAATGTTATTAAGTTAACAAAGGCATACGTTTGTAATTATAATTATCAATATCAAGGAATTATAAATAAATTGAAATTGAAAAAAACACACTAACATGTCACTAAATTTACTATATACGTCACTCAATGGAAACAAAATGCAATTGCATTATACCCATGTTGAAAGTATTGAGTTAGTTTCATCACCACCAAAAATGTAATTTGAGTTAGGTTCATCCTTTAGAAGTGAAGCCGTCATCTTTCTATTTCTCCGATTTCGTAGATGTTTAATCTAACACTTCTTTGTAACGAATCAAAATTTCATTTGTTTGCATGACGAAATATTTGGAGTCCTTTTACTTGGTTTAGCAAGGTTTATACATATATATAGCGAACGAATGTCCACCATCTTGGGTGATACTAACTACAGTTACTACGTCAAAGGTGTTAGTCTCCTACACTCCCCTCCATGAGTTTGGCAACCTTTTTTTCCCCATTGAACTACGTGTTAAAGCCTCTGTACCTTTGACTTTTTATTTACTTAACCTGCGATGAAAATACTTCTACTATTGATGGAAACGTAATTTGACTTTAATTCCAATACCTCCAAATTTTCTCAATTTTTTCCTCAATTACAATAGGTCGAAAATTGATGATAAATTTGATGAATTTTTGAAAATCGATATCCAATGTTAACCAATGGGAAATTGTAGGTTTGCCGCAAGTCATATGAAAGAATATCCATCCATCCGAGTCCTTGCAAAAATACGAGTTAGGCAGGCAATTGAATTTGCTAACTTTATTTAACAAAAAATTGATATGTTTATTCAGGTTCAACAAAGTTATAAGGCTTTAAAGTCAATTTTTTTTTCAAAAAACCTCTCCCATTGAAATACAATGTAACACAGGAGGCGAAAAATTCTTTTCAAAAATGACTTTGAAGCACTGTAACTTTAATATTCATCAAATAAACTAAACACTTAGTGTTCATAAAAGTTAGACAATTCAATTTTCTATATAAAAATATTTTTTGCTGAATCTTTTACTGAAAAGACATCCTGATTTCTGATTTGCCCCGAACCCTCCATTTCCCATAGGATTATATGGGAATGACGATTTTCAAAAATTCATCAAATTTATCATCAATTTTCGACCTATTGTAATTGAGGAAAAAAATTGAGAAAATTTGGAGGTATTGGAAATAAAGTCAAGTTGCGTTTCCATCAATATTATAAGTTATTTCATCGCCGGTTAAGTAAATAAAAATTCAAACGTAAAGAGGCTTTAACACGTAGTTCAATGGGGAAAAAAGGTTGCCAAACTTATGGAGGGGAGTGTACCTTTTGTTCAATACACGAGCACTGTCATTACTAAAAACCTGGATCCGGTTATGCTATTCTGAAACAAACATTTTCAATGTGGAAGTAAACGTTAAATCAACACTGTCTTCCTGAGTAAATATTAATTATTTTCAACGATATCTCCATTCACGAGTACAATTACATTTTTTATTAATTTAAGTTATAAACATCGGTATAACGCCATTCGAAAGATGATGTTCAATAGAAGAATACTTGAATGGATTTGTAAGGCGCAGAATAT
Source organism: Owenia fusiformis (assembly GCA_903813345.2). Lineage (NCBI taxonomy): Eukaryota > Metazoa > Annelida > Polychaeta > Sabellida > Oweniidae > Owenia > Owenia fusiformis. The sequence goes on along the minus strand of CAIIXF020000011.1, from coordinate 16,437,967 downwards.
ATTGCTAAGACCTGTCTCATAAACTTGTTCCACTACCTATTATCAATTCTATACAAACAGAATTAGACAGGCATACCTATAATCCCTCGTAATAATGAGATGACATTTCCATACGCTGAATGTACGTATGTCTCTTATCCGGGACATTCGGGTTCAACTCGACCAGGGCAACTCATCAATTTAAACGTGCAGGTTCCACTTCCGAAATCTTTTGTGACCAGCTTCTCATCTAACAAGAAAAAAATCACATTTTGCCTGAGAATATTTTTTCTTTTGTATATTCGTTCTGAAGCTTAATTAATTGATTTTTCCATCTAATCCCCGAAGACCCGTAATTCTACTAGCATGTTAACAGGTGTATCTTGTTACGCGGTAAACACGATACAAAAATATGGCATATTCCGCAACGAAGATGGCATATTCACTTGCGGTGTATGACAGATTCACCTGCGGTATATGGCATACACACTAACCAATGAGAACGTGATACGGAAGTACGCAATTGTCAATTGCATAGATTGAACGAACAAGTAAAACGTTATAAATTATTATAATGATTACTGAATCAACAGTACTGTCTATCGAATATACTAACTTAGCAGAAGTTTCGGTCACCAATCTCGCGTAATAAACATATTCCATCAATACAGGATTCATATATTAGTACTCGGCGCACTAACTATATTGGTAATCCAGCGTAGTTTTACATTTAGAGTCGATTCTCGCAACCAATCAAATCAAGGCTTTCTGTATCACGTTTTCACCTGCGGTATATGTCATATTCACCTGCGGTATATGGCATATTCCGCAAGTGAGTATGACATATTCCGCAGGTGAGTATCGGGTATTCACTGAAATCAATGTATCGCATATTCACTGCGGAATATCGCATATTCACCTGCAGAATATGCTATATACCGCAGGTGAGTATGGCATATTCACCCGTATCACAAATACCGCGCAACCATGAATGTATGCCATATACCGCGTAACATATCTTACCTTGTATTCGCGAATGCAACTAACGCCTATCGGCTACCGAATTAACCTACTATTTTATGACCAAATCATTAAGATATGAATGGAATAGTGACGGGTACTATTCATATTTAAATGAGTCGGCCATAAAATAGTAAGTTAATCCGGTAGACGACAGCCGAAAGTTGCACAAGTCTGTCGGCTACCGAATTAACCTACTATCACGAACAGGATAAAAAATCAACCTTTCGATAGATGATTTAAGAGCCTCGTTTAAGAACTTGTCTTTGAGACTTTTACTGTCTCATATTCATAATTGATTGCGTACATTTATCAATATTTCTTAAAAGGGCCAGGCTTTCAACAAATCCAAACCTTTGGGAATACTAGTACCCTAATTTATAACTTACTGCAGCTTATCAGCTAAAACATAAATAAGTGATGATATTTTTATTATCACACAGCTTGCTGGTTTTATTTATTCATGATCCTATTCAATATAAAAAAAATATTCATTGCTTTTGAATACAATGTAATTTTAGCATGTCTAAGGGAAGTGAGTTTTAACAAACAAGAGGCCTGGCCTTAACAAAAACCCAGACATGTCAGATACCAGTAGGTATGCATGCAGTTACAAGTTTCAAAACAATAAGAGATCATCTTGTTCTATTGCAATTGTTCCTTGCCATGATATCATGAATGTAACATGCGAAGGCTCAATATTAGAGCATAGTATAGAAACAAATTGATTTCAAGATAAATTTTGCTTACCCAAACCTCTGGCGATATTAAAGTCCTTCGCGTGGGTAATCTTGAACTATGGCTCTTGAATCACAGAGAATGGTGTTCTGATGCTACATGTTTGTGGAAATTTGAACACCTCGTTCACAGAATGAACTGATGACCTTTCACTGGCGGATCCAGAAGCTAGCAAGAGGGGGGGGGGCACGTTTTAAGTCTGGAAAACGTTTCTGGGCCCCTAAAACCAAATTTTGAAAATTTAAGGATCCTGTTTTTAAATTTGGTCTGAAAAGTTATACCCAAAAAGGCCCATTTTTAGGCCCTACAAAACTTTTTGACCCAAAATGTTTTTCTGGGCCCACCCAAGGCCCCATGCCCCCCCCCCCCCTTTGGATCCCCCAGTGCCTGTTATTTTTACAATCATTTTCTCTATAATATGGCAAGAACATTGGCTGAATTGATGGTACCAATCCATTTATTCAAGTTCGTGATCAAGCATCAGAACGCCATTCTCTATGATTCAAGAGCCACATAGTCCATGATCAAGAGTACAGGAATCGTTTGATTTTTATAAATGAGATAGAAGTGTCTGGTGACTAATTGAAGCGAACGAACGCAACCGATACTCTCATAAAAACCCAATTAGACCGGAAATCATAGCTTTGTGGTATAGTTTTGTGTATTAATGATTGAAATAAGTGTTAGATATGAAATTACCATGTTTGATACAGGCCCGTAGCCAGGATTTGCCAAGGGGGGGGGGGGGGGGGGGGTCAATTTTCAAAAATTTCCAGGGGGTTCACATTTGACAATTTTGGCCCAAATTAGGCTAAAATCACTTGAGAAGTACTCAAAATGTTCAAAAACTGCATGATTTTGAAAGAATTTTTGGCCAGGGGGGGGGGTTCGCCCGAACCCTGCGAACCCCCCTGGCTATGAGCCTGTTGATATCTGTACAGCATAGATTGTCGTACTTTGGTCGCCAGAATCTGTGCTCTTGTCACTGATTTGACAAATGTATCTAACCGGGGTATCTAATAATAAGACTAGACCCAAGAACAACGCAACTTTTTATGTAACCACAGCACGAACCATAGATACGGCCACAGAGACTTCCGCTCAACTTATTACGCAACAGCCACTATGTCTGTGTCTGGATAACAGGATGGTCTATCTTCCGACTTTCGAAAGATGAATTGTTTTCTTCATTTAAAGGGGGTGTATAGAGATATTGTATATCGTATAAGAGGCTGAAAATGTATTGTATATTGTATAAGAGGGGGCAAAATTTATCGTATATGGTATAAGAGGTGTAAAAAATATGGTATATGGTATAATAGAAAATATATGGTATATGGTATCTAGAATTAAAAAAGGCTAATTATGAAGAAAGTGCACCCTAAAGTCCTTCTCAAACTAAGAGTTTTGTGCCCTTTTCATTCAAATTTTCACAGGAGGTGTTAAATATAGTCTACAGAAGGGTTCGAGCCAAAGTCAACAACAGCTTATCTGATTGGTCTTCTGAAAATTATGGAAATCTTAATAATGGATCAAATAACAATAATAATAACAATGATCACAATATAAATAACTATAAAATCAATGCAGGTGTACCTCAAGGATCAGTCCTCGGGCCCCTCCTATTTCTTATTTACATTAATGACTTACCAGATGATCTCCTATCCAAAACATTTATTTTTGCTGATGATACATCTATTTATAGTGTACATGACAGTTTTGATCAGATTTTAAACATTCACCAACCACTTCAAAGAGATCTTGACATTTTGGCAAATTGGGCCATGACTTGGAAGATGACTTTTAAGGCACAAAAAAGTGCTGACTTAACCTTTGTATCAGGAAATAGAAGACTATTACAAGAGCCAGTCCCTTTAAAACTAGGAGGAGATGTGATTCCTAGTTGCACCAAACACAAACACCTGGGCTTAGTACTTGATCAAAATCTAAACTTTAATTCACATGTTGACCAACTCATAGAGAGAGTAATCTCTCTCATGAGACCATTGAAAAAGTTAACTAAAATGCTTAACAGTAAATACCTAGAGAATATATATAATTCATTTATACTACCACATTTCGACTACTGTGATACAATATATGATAAGGCATCAACTTCAAAACTATTAACATTGGATAGACTTCATTATCAAGCAGCTTGCCATGTGTCAGGAGCAATACACGGTTCAAACACATCGAAAGTTTTATCATTACTCAACTGGAAAACGTTAGCTTCCAGGAGAGAAGAACATCTTAAAATTTTTGCTTTCAAGGCTAGATACCATTGTTTCCCTCCTTTCATTTGTGATTTAGTTAGTTCATACGAGAATATTCCAAATCGGCCCCTAAGACAACCAAGGCATTATAGAATACCCTTTCCAGTAATTCAGTAATTCGTCCAAAAAGTCAACCATTATCAGGGCTATGACCCTGTGGGATGACATACCATATGAGGACAGGAAAGGCCAACCAATATCTAGATTTAAAAGGTTAGTAAGAGGAAATATGAGCCCTGACTCCAGAGTATCCACTACTAAAATGAATATGACAATGCCAAGGAAAATTGAAATTCTGTTCAATAGATTTAGAGCTGGACTGATTCTAAAAGCACATTTATATTCCCATAACTTTGTGACAGTAAATGACCCTTTCTGCGTATGTGGTGACATACAACGAACAACGCATCACTTTTTATTAAACTGCCCTCTGCTGCAACAAGAAAGATGCTCTCTCCTAGCAGGACTAAAAACCTTAGGATTTTTCAATCGTTTCCAAAATTTAAATTCTCATGAAAAAATTCAATTTTTATTATTTGGAGACAGAAATCTCACTGTAACTGATAATGAACAAATTATTCATATACAGGGTGGGCCAAAAAATTTTGCAACTTTTTTAAAAGGCTAGAAAAGTATCAAAACATAAGGGTATTGCCATAAAAAATTGTTTACAGAAACTTAAAGATAGGCATATTTTACCAGTCAAATGCTAAAGCTAAAACTGGTTTCAAATTTTTTTGTTAGATCTTTGAATATCAATGGTCAATTGTTCATGTGTCTGAGATTTACCGTTTTTCCTAGAAAATGTTTCATTTATGTGATCAACAATAACACATTCATCATGTTCACTAAATCTGTTACAATCTTGGATAACTGTTCAACCAATGTCTAGTACAGTTTATATCAGTATCTAGTCACTATGATATTATGTATCTATTGATTATTTATTAAACAAATTTTATGTATCCACCTTTCACCTTCTCTGCAGCGCGCAAGGAGACATGGGCGGAACTGGTCAATGGCGCGATCCAGCGATTCTTGTGGTAGTTCTCTCCACTTTTCCTGCAGAACTTCTTTTAGTTTAACAATAGTTTGTGGGGGATTACCATTAACTGCAATAAGCTGCTCCAGGTGCCCCAATGGTGGTCACAGGAGTTGGCATCTGGGGTATTTGGCAGCCATTCATCAGGACTAATGAATCAAGGCTTATTCTCCTCCAGATATTCCAAAGTGACTTTTGCCCGATGGCTGGGAACGATAGGGAAGGTGAAAGGGGGATGCATAGAACATTTGTTTAATAGATAATTAATAAATACAATATAACATAATACAATAGTGACTAGATACTGATATAAACTAGACATTGAGGTAGACATTGCTTAAACAGTTATCCAAGATTTAGTGAATGTTATGAATGTGTTATTGTTGATCACATAAAATCATAAAAAGTCACATTTTCTAGGAAAAATGGTAAATCTCGGACACATGAACAATTGACCATTGATATTCAAAGATCTGACAAAAAAATTTGAAGCCAGTATTAGCTTTAGCATTTGACTGGTTAAATATGCCTATCCTTAAGTTTTTGTAAATAATTTTTTATGGCAATACCCTTATGTTTTGATACTTTTCTAGCCTTTTAAAAAAGTTGCAAAATTTTTTGGCCCACCCTGTAGTTAGCCATTACATCTGCCAGGCTCTTGATATTTTAGATTAACCCCCCCCCCCGAAAGCCTCTAACATTCCCTGCCATTAATATTATGTACCTTATCTATTGTATTTTCATTGTTTCCATCTTTATATGTTTTGTATATTGCCGACAATGTTGAAAAACGTAGGCAATAATATTGTAATTACTATGACGTGTCGCAAAAAGCTCGCGCACGCATTGTTACACATTTTGTGGCGTAATCCAGAGGATCCTCGCTTTTAACATGATAGAATGTGACGTTTTTGAGAAAAATGAACACTTATGGAAATCCTTTCGTCCTCCACATTTGCCTCTATATCTCAAAATATTTAAGGCGAATAAATCTGATATTGTATATGTATTAACAATGGGTTAGGAGCATCATAAAACACGAATCAATTGATATTTTAGGTGAAATAAATATACGTGTTGCTGTGCTTGAAAATAGGCGAATGGCGTAAATTAGCCCTATTTTAATGAATTTTGAAAACCTTTCGTCCTCCACTTTTCCACATACAACAGAAAACACATACTTTTGTGAACAAAATGAACTATTTATTAATAAACTAGAGTTTAGGAGCAAAATAATCATGTATGATTTATTAAAAATTGATCTCGTATCTTTTGTTTTATGTACACCTGAAAAGTTGAAGGTACCAAAAAATGAGCAAAAAAGGTCGCTGTCAACAGATTCTATTTTTCAGACTCTATGACGTCACAATATGGGACGCTTACTAAAATTCATCCTTTGAAATAAAACTTCCATCTACCTTTATCAAGACGAAAAATAAGTATAATAGTCATATATTGTTTGAGTTATGAGCGTTTAAAGACGAAAAATAATTCAAAATGTAACGTGTCAACACGGGATATTTGCCAGATGTTTTGGTAAAAAACTCTTTTTTAAAAACGAACGCGCAAAAAATGTGAACGGAGTGTAGTTGATCTAAAATCTTCATCGAAACAGCTTTAAAATGATATATAACTTTAATTAGAATATTATCTTATAATCCGGGGAATCAAAGTTACATTCACGCGATACCCTTAAAAAACAAATGCGCCATCTTTTTGCGACACGTCTATAAGTACGCTATTGGTGCACACTCCCGTTTCACGGGAAACAATGAAATATGACGTTATGAAAAATATTCTCGCAATTTGACGAACATTCGACGACGTCATTATTCCTTCGAAATTCACTGAAGCATGAACATAAAATTATGAAAATGACACATTACATTTTTATTATTTATTATTTGGAAAATTACCTAGTACATTCTATCTATTAAGAAATGAATCGATGGAAAGGTATTTCAAAACAAACCAAGCAACTTCAATCAAAACATCGATTTAAAATAGAATAAACATGGAAACCAAGACAAATATTCTGAACTATAAAATTGAAAACTTTGGACTAATCTTCCATTTTTGATGAATTTATATGCAAATCCTACAAGATATAATCATTAATAATATCAATAGATAATCATTACATCAAAATGACATGTGCATCTTTATTTCAAATGAGAATTCATCATGATTGAAAGGTATGATTTGTAGAGAATTTGTTCTGTTAACTTTTGATGCGGGACTCATCAATCGCGCGCTTTTTACGTTTTCTCGCGTATTATAACCTATAGCGCGGAAATGTCTCTATTCTTTAAGACTCAAAGAATACGGTATATGTTCAAGAAGAAATATGGTTTACCCTATCATTTGGTACCACTGTAATGTATGGATCATGCGCAGGCAAATAAAAAAGCTATCAAATTATTTCAATAAAATCTGTCCTCGCTAATTCCGATGAAAGGGGACACAAAGTTCCCATTTTGTGTGTAAAATGACGTCAAAACGGTCTATGTACATTTAGTTCAGACTCTGGTATCATTCATTTTAAAAGGTGAAAAACTAAAATAGAGTCTCTAATTTTTTAATACATTATAATCACCTGATGCGCAGCTGAGAAAAATATGTTTTAGGACTCAAAATATTAAAATACTCACACTCGCATTGATTGAAAATGCCCAATTGATTTAAACGGGGAAATCCATCGTGGCTGATACGTTTACATCTGAATCACTGATAAGTATAGTTTCAGTATGTTCGTGAGACTTTTCCGGATCTAACAATATAACAACTGTATGACAAACTGCTATATAACTCACAAAATCTACATTTAAGTACCATACGCAGGCTGAATAAGTCAGAGTTGAACACGAGTCACTCACAATTACGATTGCGACATTAGCTATTGTGACGTCATACGCTGTTCGCTATTTGTAAATATTTATGCATAGAATTGATGATCCATGAAATAGGGTATTATCCTGAAAATATCATAAATATTGATGGAACAGTTAAAAAGATATATACTTTTACATACTACATGGCCATTTCGTTTCGTTCCTCGTTGAAACGTTGAACACGCCTTTTAGGGCGTTTTTGTTCAATTTAGAGCTATTTCGAAGGGCTGTGAATTGAATAACAATAGAGGATATTTCATAAAATTCAGTTCGAATAATTGCCTTATATAATAGCAAGAAGGATATATAAAAATTATTATAAATTATGTCGAAATACATGTTAAACGAAGACCGAGATCTTTATAGACGTCTTAATTATATTGGCGATTTCAAATGTGTACCAATAGCGTACTTAGTATAAATGTATTTTATGTTATATTTGGAATAAATGAGAAATGAAAAAAAAAAATATATATAGTCTCAAATAAGAATCACGCCGAATGATCAGAAGAAATGAACGGAGGGGGGTAGATCTAGCTGGTTTTTGGTAGAAAATGTAATTCAACAAATCTTGAAGATTTATTTTTTCAAGAGAAAGTTTACAATTGAATGGCTAAATGAATAGACGCAGTGGACGGGGGAATATGTTAGGTCTTCTAGGATTTTTTGAACTGTGGAGTTCTAAAATAAAAGATATATTAAAAAAGTGCAGCGTCAACAACGTGCAAATGCCAATTTTTTGCTATAAATCAACCAACAGGGGTCTACACGACCTGTAATAAATACTTGTAAGTGAAGTAATTATCACAAAACTATTGTCATCATTGGTTTTGTAAAATACGTTACCATACGTTATATAAAAAGTAATCGAACGTTATTAAAATTGAACAGAGGGGGGAGTAATGTGTCTATAAGACATATGAAAACTTCCATTAACTCCATATGTCCCCATTTTTCACTTTTCAGAGTTGTAACATCAAGTTACTGAGTAAGTGAGTTCATTTTTCAAGTATGAATTTGTGGAAATTTCTTCCACCTTAAAGACATATTACTCCACCCCCCCCCTCCGTTCACTCCCCCCTCCGTTCAAATATTCGATTATTTTTTATCTATCATATGGAAAATTATTTTAAAAAACCGGCAAAGAATTTTGTGATGAAAACGTTGCTTATATATTTATTACAGGTCGTACAGACCATTGTTGCTTGATTTATAGCAAAAACATTGGCATTTGCACGTTGGCGACGTTGACTCATCTTAACTTTGATGAAAAATATGGTCACTATGGCTACTCGTGTTTCGGGGTATGTGGGATAAATCATTAAAATATTTGAGTATAAAGTGTTCATACAGTGCATGTTTTAATACAAGCATCACAATGCTAATATAGCATAATCAATAATATAGCAAAAGGTTTTTATTTGGTCTTCAAACTGTCATATGTTGGATTTCGGCTATTTATTGGGGATTTGAACAGGTGCATATGTTAGGCCAATGCATTACCTCCAGATCAAGCACTCATCGAGGTAATAAAATAATTTGGACTTTGAGACAGGGAAGGTTTTTCTGAAATGTTGTCCTGATTTTTAGCCCTTTCCACATATGTTTTTTCAATGTTTGATGCACCAATATGTTGCACTTTGAGACACAGTTTTGAGACACAGTTAACCTCTAAAATATGATTTATTTGGGATAAAGTGGAAAACAGTACATGTATTTCCCATGTAATTTTCCCATAGGGAAAACTCATGTGATCCATTGTTTTTCAGCTAAATTTTGGTCATTCAAAATTGATATCTTTAAAGCCCCTGCATGAATCGTATTTTCATTTAAAACGCAACAGAGTGATCGATGCAACAAACATTTAAAAACAGGTGTGGAAAGGGCTGGAAATCAGGACAACATTACAGAAAAAACATGTTGATGGGGTACAAATTTGCACCTTCCCTGACTTAAAGTCCAAATTATTTTATAATCTCTATGATTGCTTGTCCTGGAGTTAATACATTGGCCTAACATATGCACCTGTTCAAATCCTCAGAAAATAGCCAAAATCCAATATATGACTGAAATCTGTTGCGATACCGTCTGTGGTCCTTTAAAAGAAAGTTATTTCTAGTTGCATAGAGTAGTTTTCATTCTCATCAATACATCTTTGCCTTGAAATAATTCGTGAAACATGTGTTTTGAACTTTATGGAAATTTGCTTTATTTTGACACACCTTTGTTTAACTTATACTGTCTTTAAGGCTGCCTTATCTGAAACCCCGAAGTGTCTCTTGTTTCAAATGTTTAAACAATCAAGTCTCGTCTTGCCTTTATTTCAAACTCTAATTTCCAGACTCGAGTCCAATCAAAAATGAATTATCTACATGGAAGTTTGTGAAGTCCTTTATTTCTGAAACTGTTTTCAATACTTAATATAACTGCTTTACAAAATTATTGTGCATTGTGAATCTTCATTACCTATCTGATACATATTTTCCTCAGCAAACTTTATTTTCATAGAACACATGATGAATCTTTTATTCCACATTCTCAATTTTGCATCAATTATGTTTCAAGGATTTCTTTCCTGGCTCACTATGAAGGATTCCATTGACATTAAAATATGTCATGGGAAAGTAGGTCATAAGAAAGAGGAACACTGAGTTCCAACCATTCCAATGATGCAGGTTTTGTGCTAATTTTGAATATTTTATGGTACTTTTACAGGTAATGGGCTAATGGTTTTAGCAAATTGCAGAAATGTTAAAGTTAGTTTTTTGGTCAAAGTAGGTTGTGCAATCACTAAAGATAAGTCATGAATCTTATATCATAAATGTGTTTTAAACCAACTTGTTTACCTGAAAATAAAATGTGGTCACAGCTTTTCTGATGCGGATGTGCCCGAATGGTGTCTTATTCATAATGTAATAAATGAAATCATTGTGGTATGTATGTGGAGTCTATTTGCCTTATAATAATACATTTACTTTTAAAAATTAGTACATGTATTCTCTCCTAATATTATTTCCTTATAAATATCCAAACTTTAATCAAAAGCAGTTTCAAAATTATCGTATATTGTATTTCACCTAAAATATCGTATATGGTATAAGAGCTGTGAAAAATATTGTATATGGTATAAAAGGGGTGAAAAATATTGTATATGGTATAAGATAGCTGAAAAATATTGTATATGCGTTTCCAAGACCCTCTGTACACCCCCCCCCCCTTTAAACTCAATTCTCGAACGATTCTCTCCATCATAGGATGCATGCAGTTAGCGCATGGTTTTTCGATTCCAAAAATGTATTAAGTTTTTAACAAGCATCATCACGAAGCGCCATGGCAGTTTGAATTCCTCACCTTTGTAATACAGATTTTTAATGCGGTGTCTGTGTAACAAAAGTGAGGAACAAAAATTGTGAATTCATCGCTTTGTGATATGCTATTGCTAGATGAACACTAATAACAGCTATAGGGATTATGCGCTAACGCATGCGATTATGGAGAAAATCTGTCAACTAGTATTCGAGTTATCTTCCGGACAGACGGACGGTCGGACATGCTTTTGGATTTTTGGAAAGTGATTGGAGTTAGTGCTAACTCTTTGTGTGACATTTGATACAACCAGTGCGTGTGTGAATGAAAATGGGCGGACGGACGGACAGACGGAGGGCTTCACTATATCCCTACCGGATTTCGTTCGTTGGGATATTAACAGCTATATATAATGGGGATTATGCGTTAACACATGCGATTATGGAGAAAATTGTCCAAGAAATGGGTATAAATTAGGAGAATACAAAATAGCTTTCGAAATTCTGCTGTCGGAAGGCAGGTCATCTTGTTGCACAGAAACAATGGCTTTGTAATACGCTAAGCCACGGTGATAACGAAATAGCGTTGTTTAAATCATGTTTCTTTTGATAAAGACATTATTTACGTATCCTATTCGTGTCGAGATAATGTGTAAATGGAGTTGTTAAGCATAATACGCTATTACGAGGTTGTCCCAGAAGTAATGCATTATATGCTCTTACACGTACTTTCTTTAACATTTTTCAATTCAGCTAAAATGTTGCGTATATTGCAATTGATGTAATATCTGTTATATCCTGAAGTTTCAGCATAATGCTAAATCTTAAAATTGTTGTTATAGCAAATTACTGTACTGGGGTAGGGATGGGCGGGTCAAGTACCAATTACCAAGTACAATTATGAGGTGGCACAAGAGATTTAAAAATGACGTCTGGTCCCTGGATGACCCCCTAAACCTTGTTTGTCGCACAAGGATTTCAGAGGAGAGTACCAGGACTGTCTGGGGAGATCAAAAATGCATCAAAATTGCTTTACTTGCAAAGGTCAATATTTTGAGTAAATGTGAAATGGGACACTGTGCAATATACATCAATCTTGGATGTGCTAATAGTAATTTAGTAACCTGAAATATATTTTGAGCATACTGATTAAGGTGAACAAAACGGTATTTGCTGATTAATTATTTCATATTTTCTTGTGATGACAAAAAACTGCCCCACTTGCCCAAAATCACCAACTTGATTTTATTATAACATCAACACAGTATTATCAAAATTGTTATTGTTATGTAATGATTCAGATTGATATCTCGGAAAACCACAAAACCAGTGATTACAGCATTGATTTCATTCAATGCACCATAAAGCCATGTGTCTCCTCTTTACAATGATATATCATTCATTGATATATGGTCATGGTTGTGTGAGTAATCATTCCATTTGCAAAGTGGGCCAAAATTAGCTTGGGACCAAGTTATAAACATCGCAAAAGTCAGTGTACGGAGCCCAATGCAATATTGGAAGAAAACATAGAACCAATGCTGGCTGCATCCTTTTAATTCAATGCACCAAAACACCAAATTACTCCTCTTCGCAATGGAATATCATTCATTCACAGGGAGTCAACTCTGGCCGAATAATCATTAATTTTGCAAAGTGTGGCAAAATTCAGCTCGGGCCAAAGTTTTAAACATTGCAAAAGTCAGTACAAGTGGCATCTTTCTATTGGAAGAAGGTGTGACAGGTGTGGCATAGACAGTAAAGTGTTCATACTCATGATCATACTCTTGCAAGAATACATTGTATACCCCTCCAACTTGCCACCACTTCCTTGAACACAAAGATGCGTTCATCTGTCCACGTCATGCATGGTTCAGCCCCGAGTCATCTGTGGGTTAAAGTAGAGAAAAGCAGCCCATGGGCCATTCTTTCTCGAGGTTTTGCAATATCTGGTGGAGGAATTGTGAGCACAGATGCTCCTGAGATAGCTCCAAAAGAAAAACGTTTCTTATCGGAAAATGTGATATATTTTCAAAGTTGGAAAGATGCTGGATTGAATACAGTGGCTCATGCAAAATAATGCAGGGTTACAGCTAGAGTATAACGTGATACAAAATGCCATACAGAGAATAAGTAAATATAAATAGAAATACCAGGAAAATTTTGAAATTTAACAATTGTATCATCAACAAGTCAAAGGCCAGAGATTTTCAAGCCTCTATAATAAAAATGAGATAATATGTCCAAATGTAATGCTAAAATGGAATAACAAGTATGAAAACCTACAATGGAAAAATATATGGGGACACAAAGGCAGAATAAAAGAAACAAAAATCAAAACATTACAATATAAAATAATTCATCAGTTACCCTACGAATATTCAATTAGAAAAATGAAAACTAAGTACCACCGGGAAATGTAAATATTGTGTAGAAGAGGATGATACTTATGAACATTTTTTTTTATTAAGTGTCACCAAAAAGGTATTTGGGATGAGGTACAAAAAAGTGTTAAAAAGAAAATATGAAAATATTACTTTCACTGATGTAGATGTACTTTTATTTTATAAGGAACAAAAAAATCTGTACAAGATTATGTTAATCAAGTCATACTTATCGCAAAACACTGCATAAGCAAGTTTAAATATGGAGAACATCCAAATATAGCATTTCTATTTCAAGACGAACTAGAAATGAGAAAAGTCTTGTGAATTTTTGTTTGTATTTTGTTGTTTTTTCTTCTAATACTCTTATAACTCTGTATTGTATTGTAAAATGTTGAAAAGGAAATAAATAAAAAAGCTCCAAAAGAAAAAGTCACAACAATTCAAGTCAGGGGAACTTCAATTGTCACTTAGCCCTTGCACTGATTTTTTCTAAAACTTGGTCCAGAGCCGATTTTGACCCACTGTACAAATGGAAGGATTTCTCACCCAACCATTACCACATGTGAATGAATGACAGATCATTGCAAAGAGGAGAGACGTGGCTTTATGGTACATTGAATGAAATTGATGTAGTCATCACTAGTTTTGTGATTTAACGAGATAACTACTTGTTGCGTTTTTTTGATACGCCCTGTACTACAGTAACACAGTTACAGTGGTTTTCGTTCATATATATGGAGGCCTCAAGCCACCCACTCACATATTAACGAAAACCCTCCGACGTCAACTTGTGAGTACTGACGACTAAATGAATAAATTCGTTGCCATTAGTATGTGTAAATATACGGTGTACATCGTTTGGGTGTTCGTATGAGGAAGTATCCTTTCGGAAAGCTTCAGGCGGCTTCAGAAGTATGCCCAGGGATACGCTTCGGTTCGCACGTCACGTTTACGTTCCCAAATTGCCAAAATCTAAAAACAAAATGGGGGCCTTAACATTTTCGAAATATGCTTAGAATAATATCACGTTCATTTCTGGCGTGTTAAGCAATATCAAAGTTTCTTATTTCACATCAAGATAAAAGATAGGTGTACGAAATATGCCTACAACAATTCAACCATCACATCGATGTGTAGTATTTGAAACTAGCCGGTGAAAATTTGAACAAACGAAGGTGGTAATCAAGAGACGTAATTATGTCTTTGTAGCTTCAGAGGGGGAGAAACACCAGGGTTCAAAGATGACATACGCTTGTATAATGTAAAGCTGTATTGATGACATCGTCGCTGATTGGTCAAAAGTCGACAAACAAATGACGTCATCAATGGCGGTTTCAACATTTTCGAAATACGCTTCGAATATTATTATGTTCATTTCTGGCGTGTTAATCAATAGCATAGCTTCTCATTTCACATCAAGATAAAGAAAGGTGTACGGATGCCTATATCAATTAAAACATCCCATCGAAGTGTAGTATTTGATAACTAGCCGATGAAAATTCGAACGACCGAAGGTGGTAAGCAAGAGACGTAATTATGTCTGTCATCTTTAAACTCTGGGGCTTTCCCTCCTCTTGTGTAGCCTGTTTTCGCATTGTATATCCATGTATGTAAATGCTGTCTGCTTACGTCATTGTTTTAGTGGCTATAACCTAGTGTGTCTATTTTTGTTAAACCCGTTCTATGCTCTGGCTCTTAGGATCAACACATAAGAGGCAGAGCATAGTTTTCAAAACACTACAGTGTATATACAGGGTGTTCCAAAAGTAACAGGACTGGTGCTCGCATTTTGTTAAATATGCACCAATCGTCTTCAAAATTTTACATAATGTACTTTCATGTATCGTTACTAAAACTCTAAAGTTACGACAAAAAATATGTAACTCGGGTAGAGTAATGGTTGCTATGGTAACATGACATCACAATACCCGGGGCAACATTCCACGCAGAAAGTTACATTAAGACAGAAAGAGACATTAAGCATTTTGAACATCCCATATCAAAGTTAAAATGCAACAACTGGTTGGAATGACATTTGTTTTACATCATTTGATATTCCTATGTATCTTATGTACTTTGAAAAATAGGCTCCTCTTTGGGCATTACAAGAGTAGCACTCTGTATCCATGACTCAAACACATGAGTGAACCCATATGAGGACATGTCACGCACGGTCGATTGAACATCTTGAAGAAGGTCATTCTCATCTTTAAATATCTTACAGCACTGATTAGCATTCCATTCTGCGTGAAAGTAAAGATTGGATGTTGCATGATCAGAAGTAGCGGTATGGTACATGGTTTTAGAACTCAAGACCTAGCTCCTCTATAGCTGCATGGTCTTTAATGGTGACCCGCGGGCAGGTGCGTTATCAAGGTGGATGACTGGCTTCAAATTGGGTCTTTTCAAAAACTCAACCATGAATTGTTCAGACTGTAATTCATAGTGATATTCCAGGAAATTGAATAAATATTATTATAATGAAAATATACTTGAATCTGAGTTTTATAGCAACACCTTTACAACAAAGCAACTAATAAAATAAACAAGAAATGTTGTATTATAATAGGTGAATTAGATACTTTCTTCAGTAATACAAAAATGTTAGATATCACATTTTCAGAAAAAAAGTTGCCCCGGGTATTGTGATGACATGTTACTATAGTAACCCCAACTCTACCCGCATTTCATCATTTTTTCTGAAACTATACAATTTTAGTTGCAATACTTCAAAGTACAATTTGTAAAAATTTGAAGACACTTGGTGCAAAATTGACAAAATGCCAGCACCAGTCCTGTTACTTTTGGAACACCCTGTATATGTCATTAAATAAATTCCATAATAGACTACTTGTTCTGTTGAATCAGGGATGTAACAATTCATTAAAACATGAACAGTACTTTGAATACATTATTTATGATTACTACTACTACTACACCAAGTCAAGTAAAAATGTTTAAAAACTCCCCCAGTGTACTGAGTTGGTAATGCGTGGTGTATGTACCTTACCTTATCTTACTATATACAATTATTGACCTCTCCAGAGGTTTACTGTCAAAATTATATCCCGAGACTGTAAACCGAGACCGTAGGTCGAGGACTGTAAACCGAGACCGTAGGTCGAGGTTTACAGTCGAGGGATATAATTTTGACAGTAAACCGAATGGAGAGGTCTATAATTGTTTTGTTAGTCCGAAGAATATCTTAGATTTTTCTGACCCTTGAAGTTGACTTGAAGTTGGATCCAGACCCTCGAGACGTTCATGTTGTATTTCAGTATATCGGCAGTAAGTTCACTCAATGGAGTCAAATTACTCTCCTGGGCGAAGTCCACTAAAAGCTTTGTACAAAGTTTTAGATTTTTCTTCGTATTTTGACTGTCTTTACTCTCTAAGAGACTAATAATATCCTCATCTTCAACATTTTTGAAACGGCTAGTGCTAGCGGCGGCCATTTTATCGTCTGATAATGACGTCATTTTAGTGGAATGCTGGGAATATTATTCACCGGCAATGCATTGCGCGGTGTACAGTTAAAATTATTCACCGCTCGTTGACCAATCAAAATCGAGTATTTCAACTGAGGTACTAACAATATATATTACTTACATGTATAATTAAGACTGATTTTTTATAATGACTATATAGATTTATTACTTACATGTATAAGAATAAGACTGATTTTTCTTAGGACTATATACCCGGGCCTCAGCTGGAGGCCCTTCTGGGATACACAATATATTAATGATTACTACTACAACACACATTTGGTTACAGTCTGTTATCTCTTAAGCTCTGAAGCTTTCCCTCCTCTTGAATTTGTTAAATCTATTCTCGCCTGTCATCATTTTGACACTGAACAAAAAGAAAATTGTCGGGATGCGTTGGGTATCGCTAGATATTCAACGACTGTCTTATCTGATTAGCACCATCCCTTTGAAAACCGCTAGCTAGATAGTGATATAATACATTTAATTAGCAATTCCTACCTTCTTCCTGACGGATGGATTTAGACACGTCAACTAATTGGTTCAATTGTGCTCAAAGAAATGAACAATTCGTGTCAACTGTTACTCCATTTAATCATTAGATACTTAATTAACCCAATTTTTTAATAATATATTGTCTATGAGGTTATTCACAGGTACCCTTTTTCTGCAAAGGCTAGCCTGTCCATTTTGCTACTACGCAAGTATCAGCTGTTGTATTAGTAATCTAATATCGAAAATAACTCATCTTGAACTAATGATATCAAAAACTTCATTTATTGTATCATTCATCCCCATTTAGTGTGTAATAAAGTAACACAATACGAATCCATTAAGAATGGAGAATTAAAGAACAAAATCATTTGAATTTTATGGAAATGAATGACAAGAGAGACAATAAGTATGATACGTTAGCGCCGTTTACTCCTAGCGTTATTGGACTAAACAGACAACTAAACAGAAGTGAAGGTTATCCGCAAATGATATACCCATTGCATGGAGTATACTGTATCGGCAGCTTTTTGGTAAATCGAAACAAATGAGCTAGAAAGATAATTTGTGGAGTTTTCTTGGCGTTTGTTTTAAAAAAAAAATAGCATGCTTCCCCACGCCGGACAAATCTTAAGATCGCACTCCGTGACGTGGAATACATTCCTTGTTTAAAGTAATCGGGGTATTCTACGTATATAATCAGGATGCCTGTGTTGTTATGCGGTAAACACGATACAAAAACATGTCATATTCCGCAACGAATATGGCATATTCACTTGCGGTATATGGCATACACACTAACCAATGAGAACGTGATGCGGAAGTACGCAATTGTCAATTGCATCGATTGAACGAACAAGCAAAACGTTATAGATTATTATAATGATTATTGAATCAACAGTACTGTGTATCGAATATATTAACTTAGCAGAAGTATCAGTCACCAATCTCGCGTAATAAACTTACTCAATCAATCCAGGATTCATATATTAGTACTCGACGCACTACTATACAACTATATTGGTAATCCAGCGTATAGTTTTACATTTAGAGTCGATTCTTGCAACCAATCAAACCAACGCCTTCTGTATCACGTTTTCACCTGCGGATATGTCATATTCACCTGCGGTATATGGCATATTCCGCAAGTGAGTATGACATATTCCGCAGGTGAGTATCGGGTATTCACTGAAATCATCGCATATTCGCAGTATCGCATATTCACTGCGGAATATCGCATACTCACTTGCGGAATATGCCATATACCGCAGGTGAGTATGGCATATTCACCTGTATCACAAATACCGCGCAACCATGAATGTATGCCATATACCGCGTAACCGTATATATAAGTATTGGATACTAAAAACCTCGACCTGCGATCCGCAACTTCGACCCTGTATTGACTTTCTATATTGCCGTCCGCAATTTAAACATTCCTTCAAGATGTATTGATGAAATTTTGAGTATTTTATCTTTGCAATCGTATTGATTATCTTATGTAACATTGAGTAACTTGTAATGCGATACTCTGTTTTTACCATTATCACGCCCGGTGATCGTACAAAATGGATGGAGCCTGATATATTTTGCCATGCACTGCGCCCATTCATTTAGCAATTCAGTTGTAAATTTTCTCTTGAAAAAATAAATCTTCCAAATTTTTTGAGTTTTCTTGAGTTTTCTCCCCTCCATCCATTTTGTACGATCACCGGGCGTGATTATATGCCTATTTTGGAAAATATCTTGAACTATGGACGGATTTGATAAATTTTTGCCAATTCTTGACGAGTCACGTGGAGTAATAGCTTTAGAGAAATCCGTC
Source organism: Owenia fusiformis (assembly GCA_903813345.2). Classification (NCBI taxonomy): domain Eukaryota; kingdom Metazoa; phylum Annelida; class Polychaeta; order Sabellida; family Oweniidae; genus Owenia; species Owenia fusiformis. The sequence continues at coordinate 16,418,524 of CAIIXF020000011.1, read as the reverse complement.
AAATCGGGATAAATTACAAGATGGAATTAATGAATTTCGAAGTTGATTCAAGTACAAAGCTTTTTTCTTAAGTTGGTAGATAGTATATAATTGATGTGTATGAAAACTATCCAGAAATGCATAACTCATCTGTAACAGCATGTCAAAACGGAAAGCAATAATGCTGATAAACTGATGCATTATTATATATCCCACAGTTTTATGCTTTGATCAATCAACCGAAACAGAGCAGTTAAAACATATTCCATCATACTTGCGAAAATTATAGGGTTGCTTTTTGTGATACTTGAATAAATATAAAAATTAAAGTAACGAATGGTTTACTGATTCTACCCCTTTTGCAGGTCTCAAAATGAAGACACCGAAAATGTCTCTCCATATTTTGGTTCCGTTTAACAAATTCAGGTAATTTTTTAAATTGAAACCGTTGAAATGAAGTCAACTTGCCCCATTCAGTCTTACCTTCCATCGCCTTTTTATTTTTTTCCTCGCCCAAAGCCATCATGTATTTTTTGCTTTTTATATTTTATTACTTTTTTATCGGTAATTTGCATTGAGCATAAAGAATACAGCAGCTGAGCTAGCTTTATAATGATGGTAACTATAGTTTTAGCATTATTGGCTATGTTATACAATAGCACCATGCATTTGTGAAGGATTTCAGACATTTACACATCGCTCAAAGAAGATGGCACTGCACTTTAAAACACTCAGGTTTTCAGCACTATTCAATTTTTGTCATCATTTAGTATTACACCCCCAATACGGTACCGTACGGTACCGTGCATTAAGAGTATGGTACCGTACGGTACCATAGGAGTACGGTACCGTTGGAGATTGGCTGTGTAGGGAAGTTTGTTTTGTTTTATTATATCAATGTATATGATATTTATAGGATGTTCTTATTATCCTACACGTACTAGTAGTGCACATACAAAATACATGATATCATTGAAAATTAAATTTAATGTCAAATAGTTCAATTTGGCGGGAAATTAACAAGCGTAATATACCATCACGATATCCTCCGCATATTGGATTTCCTCCGGTTATTCATTTTGCCAATAATAATATCAATTTTATTTTTTAATGTTATTATACATTTAGTACACCAAGTGAAGGATAATATAGTATACTAAATGTATTATTATTTCCGATTAAAGAATGTCTCCGCTTTCGAGCGCAATAAACGACATAAATCGTAACTAAGATATGCAAGTTCGTTCCGAGTTTCAAAACATCCAAAACAATAGTATACCACAAGGCTAGTTCCTATTGATTTAACGACTTCTGACAAAAACAAGAAGCGATTGGCCTGTTAATGTCCAACGATATTGTCTTTTGATACACTCTAAAGTATTGACATAAATTGCCCAGACCTGTTGACGCATGCAGGCCAAATTGGTTATTGGCATACTGGGAAATAAGTTAAAATACATCCTAACAAGGCTAAAAGGCCAACACAAAATTCTTTATCATCTAAATGTTATTTCTAATGACTTGAGACGTTTGTCAAAGGACGAGTGTCTAGATAATTTAATTAAGGGGAGATGGGTCGCTAATTGCTTATTGCCTTATGACCCAACAAAGATGTGCATTTTCTTGAAAAAATTCCGTATTTGGTAACAACGTCCATCTAAAGAGTGCAATCACCAAGAAATTTGAAATCGTTCTGGTTAGCAGTAAAGAATCGAACGAACTGCTACGCATATGTAGTAGAGTTGGATGTTTTAAACTGGTATTTTGTCAAGTATTTCCATCAACTACTATAAGACTCTAGTAAATGGATATATTTGCATCACCTCTTTGCAATGAACCGTACATATCGTGACGAGCCGATGGTCAGGAGCTAAATATCATTCAAAATGGAAAAAAATCAATAGGAAATCTGATCGGAAACACTTTCTGCTCCAAAATGTACCATTTGCATTCGTTAAAACTTCTTTTTCGTCTTCACTCGGTAATAATAATAACAGTAACTAGACTCTGCATAGTACATGTAGATGTGTATCTCACAATGCATGCAAGAGCCCTACCAGCCTGCATATGCGAATCATTTTGCGTCAGAAGATTTAGAATGACATCCGGGGCTTTGTTTGGTCTTCATTAATGGTGTATTTTTATTTGGCTAATTCAAATCGGATGCGGTAAAAAAACGAACGCCAATTTGCGAACGTTCCGGGTATTACGTTCGCCCTTGATATGTAACCGTAGAACTTATTTATCATATGAAGCATTAGCAAACCGATGTGTAGTTATCAACTGTATTAGCGTATTATTACACCATAATTATTCTGAGCTTTTAACTTCACATAATAAACATCTATTTTGCAAACTTCTGAACCACAGGGTGATCAATCTTTTTTCTAACTATTAAAATAAGAATTATAGATGCATTATCATGTTTCATTACACCATGTTATGATTGTATTTTTAACTATATATCTTCTACCCGATCCATACAATGAACAAGTTCAATTAATAGTACAATAACGTCATTTCGAAGGGCAATATAGTGAAATATTGGACCGAGGGCCAAAGGCAGAGGGCCGAAGGCCCAAGGTCCAATATTTCACTATATTGCCCGCAGGAATGACGTTATTAGTATTATTACCACCGTAAATGAGCAAGAATGAAATAGCAAGAAAATCTTAAGCACTGAACGATATCTAACTTCCCGGGGAAAATTACCGGTCATTAACTGCATTATTGACCGGCATTATGGACCACCATTATGACGTCACATATTGCTCAGGTCGATATAGTAAAATGAATGCCTTCTAAACTAGCACTAAAACCCCTAGAACTGGCCCGGCAAGGTGGTAATAATATACCGTATATTGTTTATGAATATTTGTCATGTTAACAGACAACTCAAGGTAAACTACTGATAGAATCTCTCACAGCGAGTGAAATGTAAGCACTTTTATGCTACAAAACAACTAGATAGACTAATTCGCAAATGTCTTGTTCGATATGTTATTTTCCGAACTTGTCTTTAAGTGGTTGTCCTTAGATTCAACTTTGAACAACAAGATTGATTGAGAATAATCGATGTTGAGGACATACACATGAATATCATAAACATTGATATTGTGACAAAATCGGAAATAAATGAAAGTACTAGTGTCCAAGACCCGAAAATCTTTCAAAATTAAAAAGGAGACTTTTTAATCGAGAGAGAATTGATAGTTGGTGAAATTCCAATGGGATCAAAAAAGTCATATCAAAAAGTGTAGAAACTTCCGAAGAGAATGGCGGTGGTGAAAATTAAGAACAATATATGACCTTCCTACTGGACTATTACACATTTGCTAGTGGTGAAAATATAAAATGACACAGAATATACTAAATAAGGCCAAACTTTGTTTTTGCACTATTCGAACAACTAAATGATATCTAATGAATTATATCATAATAAAAATAAAAATAGACCACTGCTTACACCCTCAATAACTTCCATGAATTCGAATATCGCAAAAACAAATCAACAATTGTCATATCTTTGTTTCTTAGGGTAAAGTATGTAGCTACTTATAAGGAGAGTATCCGCGAATTCATTAATTTGATTTTTTTGTTAAGTGTCTTGTTCCTAAAAGGACCCATTCTGTTTATCTCTAATGTTGGTAACTTAGTAAAACTCCAAGGGATTTAGCCAAATCTGTATAGAAATAGATCAAGGACTGTTATATTAAAGTTTACAAACACTGAGAACAGTGGCATTGCAACAGGAAATGACACCTTGAGCTTTTAGATTTTTTGGTTAAAGTATTTGGGACTCATCATCCATCGTGGTAATCTTTCATGATTAAGATCTCGGCTTAATCCTCCTTGTTCAGGCGAAATTTATTTGACCACCATTTGATTATTGGCCGAGTTCATGAAAATTAAAGTTGCATGCCATGAAATATTTGGTCTTGCGTCTAGACTTTGTCAGTTGTGGTTGGAAATTGATATTAGACGTTTCGGCTAAGAACAAGGTCTTCAGAGGCAGACTAATGGGACAGCCAAAATTACTGTTTTTGATTTTTCTACAAAACGGGTCAATTTTCTCAAATATAATATTGATTGAGAAAATGTATTGCTTTCAATTTTGGTATGTGTGTCTTATTCATCCCACATCATTTGATATTAGACGTTTCGGCTACGAAGGTCTTCAGAGGCAGACTAATGGAACAGCCAAAATTACTGTTTTTATGTCCCCACCACATAGTGTGGGGCCATATTGTCGGCCTAGGCGCGTCCGTCTGTCCGTCTGTCTGTCTGTCCGTCTGTCTGTCTGTCCGTCTGTCCGTACGTCCGGCAGTTTTCTCAAAAACCGCTACAGATATCACCTTCAAATTTTCAGGGATAACTTATGAGTGCATACAGATGTGGATGAAAAAAAATTAACTCGATACCTACTTCCTGTCGGCCATTTTGAAGTCAAATGCTAAAATCCTTGTCTGCAAACTTTAAGAAAAACGGCTTCACAGTTGCTTTTAAAACTTTAACATCTTGTTCAGCTCACTTCATTCTAGATCTGATTAGGTTTTGGACCTGTTAGCTCAATCATGTCAGCCATTTTGAATGTTTTAAGAAAAGTTAGCGCACGATAATACTTTGTATCATATTAAATGGTGTTTTCAGTTTTCATACTTTAACTATTTAGTAGCTTTATAAATGATTTCAGGTGTACTTTGTTGTAAAAGCCTATGTTATTGTTAACAGTAGTTATATGTGATAATTTTGTAAGAAGAAATCAGCAAAAACTAATAATCACTTTTTTATTGTCGGCCATTTTGGATTTTTCCGTACTAAAATCTTGTCTGTAAAGTCTTGTCTACGCGTTTTCAGGTGAACCGTTTGGTAGATCAATTTCAAATTTTCAGGGATGATTCTTAGTATGTAAATCTAGATCTGATTAGTTTTTGGGCATTCTGGGTAAATGTCAAGGCAGCCATTTTGGATTTTCCGTCCTGAAATCTTGTCTGTAAAGTCTTGTCTACGCATTTCCAGGTGAACCGTTTGGTAGATCAATTTCAAATTTTCAGGGATGATTTTTAGTATGAAAATCTAGATCTGATTAGTTTTTTGGCATTCTGGATAAATGTCAAGGCAGCCATTTTGGATTTTCCGTCTTAAAATCTTGCCCGTAAAGTCTTGTCTACACGTTTTTAGGTGAACTGTTTGGTAGATCAATTTCAAATTTTCAGGTATGATTCTTAATATGAAAATCTAGATCTGATTAGTTTTTGGGCATTCTGGCAGCCATTTTGGATTTTGTGTCCTAAAATCTTGTTTGCAAAGTCTTGTCTACACATTTCCAGGTGAACCGTTTGGTAGATCAATTTCATATTTTCAGGGATGATTCTTAGTATGAAAATCTGGAACAGATTAGTTTTTTGGCATTCTGGATAAATGTCAAGGCAGCCATTTTGGATTTTCTGTCCTCAAATATTGTCTGTAAAGTCTTGTTTACAGGTTTTCTGGTTAACTGTGTGACGGATCAATTTCAAAATTTCAGGGGTGGTTCTTAGTATGAAAATCTAGAACTGACTAATTTTTTGGCATTCTTGGTAAATTTTAAGGTGGCCATTTTGGATTTTCCGTCCTCAAATTGTGTCGGTAAAGTCTTGTCTACTCATTTTTAGGATAACCATTTGACGGGATCACCCATAGGTGGGGACATTTTGTACACATTTGTGTTCTTGTTGATATTTCCACTCATATTTAATATTGATTGAGAAAATGTATTGCTTTCAATTTTGGTATGTGTGTCTTATTCATCCCACATCATTTGATATTAGACGTTTCGGCTACAAAGGTCTTCAGAGGCAGACTAATGGAACAGCCAAAATTACTGTTTTTGATATTTCCACAAAGCTGGTCAATTTTCTCAAATTTAATATTGATTGAGAAAATGTATTGCTTTCAATTTTGGTATGTGTGTCTTATTCATCCCACATCATTTGATATTAGACGTTTCGGCTAAAAAGATCTTCAGAGGCAGACTAATGGAACAGCCAAAATTACTGTTTTTGATATTTCCACAAAGCTGGTCAATTTTCTCATATTTAATATTGATTGAGAAAATGTATTGCTTTCAATTTTGGTATGTGTGTCTTATTCATCCCACATCATTTGATATTAGACGTTTCGGCTAAGAAGGTCTTCAGAGGCAGACTAATGGAACAGCCAAACTTACTGTTTTTGATATTTCCACAAAGCTGGTCAATTTTCCCATATTTAATATTGATTGAGAAAATGTATTGCTTTCAATTTTGGTATGTGTGTCTTATTCATCCCACATCATTTGATATTAGACGTTTCGGCTACGAAGGTCTTCAGAGGCAGACTAATGGAACAGCCAAAATTACTGTTTTTATGTCCCCACCACATAGTGTGGGGCCATATTGTCGGCCTAGGCGCGTCCGTCTGTCCGTTTGTCTGTCTGTCCGTCTGTCTGTCTGTCCGTCTGTCCGTACGTCCGGCAGTTTTCTCAAAAACCGCTACAGATATCACCTTCAAATTTTCAGGGATAACTTATGAGTGCATACAGATGTGGATGAAAAAAAATTAACTCGATACCTACTTCCTGTCGGCCATTTTGAAGTCAAATGCTAAAATCCTTGTCTGCAAACTTTAAGAAAAACGGCTTCACAGTTGCTTTTAAAACCTTTAACATCTTGTTCAGCTCACTTCATTCTAGATCTGATAGGTTTTGGACCTGTTAGCTCAATCATGTCAGCCATTTTGAATGTTTTAAGAAAAGTTAGCGCACGATAATACTTTGTATCATATTAAATGGTGTTTTCAGTTTTCATACTTTAACTATTTAGTAGCTTTATAAATGATTTCAGGTGTACTTTGTTGTAAAAGCCTATGTTATTGTTAACAGTAGTTATATGTGATAATTTTGTAAGAAGAAATCAGCAAAAACTAATAACCACTTTTTTATTGTCGGCCATTTTGGATTTTTCCGTCCTAAAATCTTGTCTGTAAAGTCTTGTCTACGCGTTTTCAGGTGAACCGTTTGGTAGATCAATTTCAAATTTTCAGGGATGATTCTTAGTATGTAAATCTAGATCTGATTAGTTTTTGGGCATTCTGGGTAAATGTCAAGGCAGCCATTTTGGATTTTCCGTCCTAAAATCTTGTCTGTAAAGTCTTGTCTACGCATTTCCAGGTGAACCGTTTGGTAGATCAATTTCAAATTTTCAGGGATGATTTTTAGTATGAAAATCTAGATCTGATTAGTTTTTTGGCATTCTGGATAAATGTCAAGGCAGCCATTTTGGATTTTCCGTCTTAAAATCTTGCCCGTAAAGTCTTGTCTACGCGTTTTTAGGTGAACTGTTTGGTAGATCAATTTCAAATTTTCAGGTATGATTCTTAATATGAAAATCTAGATCTGATTAGTTTTTGGGCATTCTGGGTAAATGTCAAGGCAGCCATTTTGGATTTTGTGTCCTAAAATCTTGTTTGCAAAGTCTTGTCTACACATTTCCAGGTGAACCGTTTGGTAGATCAATTTCATATTTTCAGGGATGATTCTTAGTATGAAAATCTGGAACAGATTAGTTTTTTGGCATTCTGGATAAATGTCAAGGCAGCCATTTTGGATTTTCTGTCCTCAAATATTGTCTGTAAAGTCTTGTTTACAGGTTTTCTGGTTAACTGTGTGACGGATCAATTTCAAAATTTCAGGGGTGGTTCTTAGTATGAAAATCTAGAACTGACTAATTTTTTGGCATTCTTGGTAAATTTTAAGGTGGCCATTTTGGATTTTCCGTCCTCAAATTGTGTCGGTAAAGTCTTGTCTACTCATTTTTAGGATAACCATTTGACGGGATCACCCATAGGTGGGGACATTTTGTACACATTTGTGTTCTTGTTGATATTTCCACTCATATTTAATATTGATTGAGAAAATGTATTGCTTTCAATTTTGGTATGTGTGTCTTATTCATCCCACATCATTTGATATTAGACGTTTCGGCTACAAAGGTCTTCAGAGGCAGACTAATGGAACAGCCAAAATTACTGTTTTTGATATTTCCACAAAGCTGGTCAATTTTCTCAAATTTAATATTGATTGAGAAAATGTATTGCTTTCAATTTTGGTATGTGTGTCTTATTCATCCCACATCATTTGATATTAGACGTTTCGGCTAAGAAGATCTTCAGAGGCAGACTAATGGAACAGCCAAAATTACTGTTTTTGATATTTCCACAAAGCTGGTCAATTTTCTCATATTTAATATTGATTGAGAAAATGTATTGCTTTCAATTTTGGTATGTGTGTCTTATTCATCCCACATCATTTGATATTAGACGTTTCGGCTAAGAAGGTCTTCAGAGGCAGACTAATGGAACAGCCAAACTTACTGTTTTTGATATTTCCACAAAGCTGGTCAATTTTCTCATATTTAATATTGATTGAGAAAATGTATTGCTTTCAATTTTGGTATGTGTGTCTTATTCATCCCACATCATTTGATATTAGACGTTTCGGCTAAGAAGGTCTTCAGAGGCAGACTAATGGAACAGCCAAAATTACTGTGTTTGATATTTCCACAAAGCTGATCAATTTTCTCAAATTTAATATTGATTGAGAAAATGTATTGCTTTCAATTTTGGTATGTGTGTCTTATTCATTCTACATCATTTGATATTAGACGTTTCGGCTACGAAGGTCTTCAGAGGCAGACTAATGGAACAGCCAAAATTACTGTTTTTGATATTTCCACAAAGCTGGTCAATTTTCTCAAATTTAATATTGATTGAGAAAATGTATTGCTTTCAATTTTGGTATGTGTGTCTTATTCATCCCACATCATTTGAGTACTAGTATCTACAACTATTTTTGATGTTATGAGTATTAGCTATCAATGTTTTCAATTTTTCTTCAACATGTATTGTAATGACTTCAGTATGAATGAAATGTCCCTTGGTGATCTGGTCCTGGATTGTGATATTGGTTCTCGATTGGAGGGGGAAGGGGATGTAAGACATTGTTTCTTTTCACGTTAGATCATGGTTTTCCCGGGATGGTTTTACACTTACATTTACACTTACAGTTTGCCTTTCTTGTTTGGTTTCCTTGACATTTGCACTTATATATTTCAATGTTTTTAGGTTCATATTCTGCAGTTAGATTTTATCTTTATCATTTTGTTGGATGGTGATGGGAAATTTAAAAACAGTGATATCATTTTTCAAATGTAAAAGTCTTCAAGCTCTTAGCCAATCAAAATCAAGTATTAAGCAATGCTGTTAATTAAACTTACTAATCCTGACTTTCTGAACCATGTTGAAATGTAGATGTCACCATGGGATTTCAACAGCCCTTGATCTAACCTGATATTTTAATAGGAGTTGCTAGCAAGTTTAAAACCAGCCTTCAAGTGTACATCTCACCCCTCTTTCCAATTCATCGTCGGAATTAATTTTGAATTAAAATGAAAACAATAAAATGAAAAAAAGGCTATAGATTCTGCATGAGACAGATGACACTCAATTTTCTTTGGTGGGATACCATAAAGTACAGCTCAGAAATCTGCTTATCTTAGTCATATCAGCGATCAGATGGTCAATATGAGTAGATATCTTACATTGACATCCATGAAAGAATAGTATTACGCTTTAAATAGCTTTGGGATTTCTATGAGGAATAGGGATTTAATTAAACTGCGAGCACGTGTACTCTTCATACTACTTTTATTATGCAATATAACACGGTAACAAGAAAAAATATAAGTATTCTTGCAAGGCAACTTATTTAATCTGAGCATTAATATACAAATAAGGTATTGTTCATTCTATTGACGCACTCAAAGAACATTAAGATAAATTGATCATACAAATCATAATTAATAAATTGAACATCAGTATTATTTCTCAATTAAAACTTGTTCATCCCTATTCAAGAACGACGTTGATGTTTTTACATGAATACATTTGCTATTTCATCAAATCATTTCATCCAATGCAGAAGTAAGAACAGTCTGGACGTTTGTGTCTCGTATCTTAATGTTTACAATTACACGGTTTACGTTTTATTATGTTCTTCAATCAATAATAATTACAATAGAGGGCCATTAGGCAAATACTAACTGTTATTTAAAACCCTCTGAGAATGTATTGATGCATGCCAAGTATATGTTTTATGTCAGCTATGAACCCTCTATTTCAACAATGTAACCATAATTCTCTGCACAAGATGAATCGTTTTTCAAAGGACTTTGAGTTATAGTTATCACTAAGCATTTTTCATTTATCTAGTAAATACCTTTCCCAAAGGGTTTCAATTGTGATTGATCGGGTGTTACTGTAGACGAACAAATCGAATAGCGATGATTGAGATCAATGGAAACTGTAAACCTGAAAACAACATATTTGTTAAATACACTTAACGACTTCAGATACTACATGGCCAATTTACCCCTAAATATGACGTCCGTTGAGTGTGACTATGTATGGAAATTAGAAATCAATTTTACATTTTTCAGTTTCAGCATAACTGGAACTGACAGATTCTTTCGATCTGGTTTAAATTTGAAAATAAATCTAATCAGAATAACTTGCAAAGGAAAGGTCTTACACCATAAACATGGTTCCCTGCAACATTTTCATCTTCCAGATATCAACCAGAAAGCATACCTGGTACGGTGCTTATTGAGACAACTAACCCCCCTATCACACCAAACTAGTTCTTACTCGTTCTTGCTAGTCCTACGAAAACGTCGTAAAATGGGCTCAATCTGGCTGTGGTCGGGAAATATGTCTAAAATAATTAGCTACTTCGTTCATAAACAGTCTTCAATACGTCCATTTCATTCGCAGCTCGTTCAGGTCGCACCACGTCGGTGTAACGTCGTATAACGGATCCCTTAGTCTAGAAGGTCATCATGACCTGATTACAGAACGGTATGGTCGCCATCGAATTTTGAATCGATTCAAAATTGTAAATCACATTCCCCGTCCGGGAAAGTCCATGAAGTTCGTAAACAGACCGTAGAACGTTGTAGCTACGTTCATTCAGTTCGCACACAGTTTAAAACCTATTCGGCAACGTTTTGAAGAACGCAGTGACAACTGGTTCTGGTGTGATAGCTATTTTTGTTAATTCGTTCATAAGCAGTTTTTAATACGTTCATCTCGTCTTTATTCCGTCTGCAGTACGTTGGTATCAAAATTAGATCGGGTTAAATTGTGCGTTCGTCTACACAACGTATCCAAGCAGTTCAATTACGTCCTTAATCAGTTTAATGACTGTGCGAGAACTACACGGACGTTCTTATAATTAGAACTGTATGAGAACCTGTGAACCTTTATAAACGGGAAGGACGTTATTCGGTCGAGTTGGGTCTGTCTAAAAACAGAATGAACGAGCTACAAACGGACTAGATTGGGGTACTCACGGCTGCAATTTACGCCTGACTACACAACGTCGTAATACGTCCCTAGTAGGATTGAAGTACGACACTTCCGTTCGTAGTGTGTCCCCAGTGCGATATACGAATCGTATATTATGTGGTAGCTTCTACTAGATGCATCTAAATGTACTGGCAATGTATCCCGAAATAGATGATTTATGAACAATTCGATGCACTATGACTTCTCCATCTGGTTTTGATATAGGATCTCGATGATAACAACTGAAATGTAATGAGTGATGAATTTTGCTGTTTCAGAGATAGTTCAGTACTAAAGCAATATACTGATTTTACTCTTATTTTGAAATAGAAATGGTGGAGACCGAAGCAATATGTGACAGGGGCAAAAGCATTCTAAAGGGGTTTCAAATATATAACACAAGTTTGTAATGCTGAATATGAACTCATTTATATTCTCTTGTAAAATACTGAAACACGTTCCATTTTGCCCCAGTCTCCCCTACCAGGCTTTACTTCTCAGTTTAACGTATGTACAGGGTGTCCCAAAAGTATGGGACTCCCCCTAAATAGACATATGCCAATGTCTCCATAGTATGTGTTATGTATCATTTTAAAGCTCATCCACATTTGCATTGATTTGCTAAGTATCTTAATTCAACTCATAAATGGAAAAAAAGTTACAGAGATTTCAAAACTTAGTGTTTGGCCAAAACTAAAGTTCAATGCAGTATCTCTGACCCGAGTATGACCGAAAATATGGGTGCTATTATCAAAGATAGGATGGATAGTGAGTTGGATGTGCGCAAATACTCCCAAGGAATCTCTTCTAAACTATCTTAAAAAGGTTTTATGAGAATTACATAATGCTACACCCCTATTCCAAGCAGCCTTCATACGGTAAGATGGCATAACTAAATCGAGTAAAATGGTTTAAGTACAATTTTAAGTTCGAATCAATTTGTATTCGATGTCCCTCATTTTGCCAAGTTTTAACCTTACTGCATTTAATGTACCATAAAGCCATGTCTCTCCTCTTTGAAATGATATGTCATTCATTCACATGTGGTAATGGTTGGGTGAGAAATCCTTCCATTTGCACAGTGGGTCAAAATCGGCTCTGCGCCAAGTTTTATATATTGAAAAAATCAGTGCAAGGGCTAAGTGCCAATGGAAGTTCCCCTGATTTGAATTGTTGTGACTTTTTCTTTTGGAGCTATCTCAGGAGCATCTGTGCTCACAATTCCTCCACCAGATATTGCAAAACCTCGAGAAAGATTTGCCCATGGGCTGCTTTTCTATGCTTTAACCCACACATGATTCAGGGCTTAATCATGCATGATGTGGACAGATGAGCGCATCTTTATGTGCAAGGAAGTGGTGGCAATTTGGAGGGGTATAGGATGTATTCTTGGAAGAGTATGAGTATGAACACTTTACTGTCTATGCCATACCTGTCACACCTTCTTCCAATAGCCCCTATGCCCCTTGTACTGACTTTTGCAATGTTTTAAACTTGGTTCCGAGCTGAATTTTGCCCCACTTTGCAAAATTAATGATTATTCGGCCAGAGATGACCCCCTGTGAATGAATGATATTCCATTTCAAAGAGGAGTAATTTGGCTTTTTGGTACATTTAATAAAAAGATGCAGTCAGCATTGATTTTATGTTTTCGTCCAATATTGCATCGGCTCCGTACACTGACTTTTGCAATGTTTATAACTTGGCGCAAAGCTAATTTTGGCCCACTTTGCAAATGGAATGATTACTCACACAACCATGACCAAATATCAATGAATGATATATCATTGTAAAGAGGAGACACATGGCTTTATGATGCATTGGATGAAATCAATGCTGTTATCACTGGTTTTGTGCTTTTCCAAGATAACAATCTGTTGCGTTTTTTTTGATACGCACTGTAGTGGCTCGATTTTCATGAAATAAAGCATCTTGGAAAGAAAATTGAATATGCTAAGTGTTTATTTATCAGACAGAGCAGTTATCATCACTTTGCGATTTCTACAGTAAAAAACAAGGTTACCATCAATATTTTACGAATTTCATTCTTTTTGGCATAAGTTTACCCTGTGTGCAGAATCTAGTTAAACTACAAAGATAACGCTTTCTTTTAAGAAGCGAAGTCAAACGAATGCACAGCGTAAATCAAGATCCAACTATCATAACTTTGCTCCCCGCTACCCCAAATGACCTTGGTTTTTGGCCAAAATGTGTCACTGTTTATCTCTGGTTCAAGCTAAGAAAATAGAGAGGCACAACAAGAACCTGAAGAAAAGTACTGATGAAAAAATCAAGAGGGTCAATCTGACCTACCCTTCAGACATGGCCTAGAGTTAAGCCATTCTTGATGCCATTGTAATCCCGTATCGGGCTTAGTATAATTTTACCACAAAATGTTTGAAGTACAATATTGATTGAGATCGCTGTTTTTCGTATCGAAAAATGATGTTGATCGATCAGCTCTCGAATTCAATGTGATGATGTTAGATCAGATTTTGTAAATATTTTATCTTGTATACTACTCTACATGTTTTCCATATTTTCCAATGTGTTGTCGCACTCCATAGTAATTTAGAATCTCTGGTTTCCAAATCCCAAGTGACTTTTACACGATGTCAATCGTTCATATTTGACAAGCAATATAGGTTACGCTTATAACCACAAACGAGAATACAGGAATCCATCACACTGCAGCTCACTAAAATTCTCATCCGTGCCAGTCAAAGCACATTGGAAGCATGTAGAATTTATAAAAACACAAGAAAACATGCAAACTACACAGTGGCGGGTCTATGGGGCCCTCCCCTCTTTACTGGGCCCAGAAATTATTTTTAGTTTTTTTGCCCCAACATTTTGTATGACCTCAAAAATGGGCATTTTTGGGCATAATTAGGCCTTTTTAGGTCTTTTTGGCCAGGTTATCAAAAATGGACTTTAATTTTCAAAATTTTGGCCCAATTTTCGGTTTTAAGGGCCCAATTTTTTTTCCAGACTCAAAAGGCCCCCTTGTTAATTGCTAAATCCGCCATGCTACGCAACGGCTAGCGTGAAATTCTCTTGAAATCTCGTAGATAAATGTAATGTTGGATAAAATACTGCCAATTAGATTACATTCTAATTCAGAAACCACATATTTCTTTAAAAAATTGGCAAGGCACCGGCCTCATGTACCTAGCTACCCCTGTCTTACCTAAGTATCATTTCAATTCTTCTTGATTAAACTGAGTCAAAGGTGAAAATAAGAAAGGAAATATTTGAATACCAGACAAGACTTTGTATTCAATTGCAGGTGAAATTTTTTACATGACATTCATATGGGTGACATTAATTGGCCATTTTGGATCTCCGTAATTTCCGGTTTTGGATAAGATCACTATAATCAGATAAAGTGATGTTGTCTGTTTTGAATTGTCTGTTCAAATCAGTGTTACTATCTGTTTAGTAATTAACATCTTTCACGAGGTAATTTTGGTAAATCTTTTCATAAATAGTATGCACAGAACTAACATGACGAGATCTGTACAGTGTCTGTATTGCATCGTGTCGACGAAACTGCATTTTTATTGTCCATACGTCGATTAACTTTAGAATACTGCGTCTCAGGAGTACTTAAGTCCAAAGTGGTACCTGGCAGTCGTCCGAAACATCCCTTCAAAAGCCTCGCGTATCCCTTCTTTATCTCCCCTGTTCTCCATCCATATATGATTGGGTTTGTAATAAAGTTGACATAGGGGATATAACATATAAACGTATTGTGAAGTTTTTGCAGAGTTGCGCTCCAGTAGTCGTAGCGTATTAACTTCACTGTTATGTATGGTACGGCGGTTAGGATGAGCGTTGTCATGAGTATGACGCTCGTGGCGAACGCCTTGTGGTTCTCTTTGAGCTGGGTACACGATCTCCCCGTTTGTGACAAGCGCAAAAGACCGTACGACACTTTAATGTAAAGGAATATAACAATTACGTAGATTGTTCCGAGCAGACATGGCCAGACTTGGTCCCATAAAATGTTCATGTCTTGACCATGGAGAAAGGCGGCGACTCCCGGGAGGCTTATGATGAGAGATGCCAACCACGCCAAGGCGATGTAACCTCGCATATGCCACTTCTTGGACACATTAGCGTATAGTGTCGGTTGAGAAATGGCGATATATCGCAGAACTGCGAGGATAAGTAACAGAGAAGCGCTTGTACAGTAGAACGTGGCAAACAAGATGACGCTGACCGCGTGACAATGAGCAGAGAATGTTAAATGATGCAGCGTGTACCAGGTAGCACCTCCAATCATCAGCCGAGGAAAGATTTCTAAAGATGTCGACAAAGCACATAACATATCAGCTATTGAAAGGTTAATAAACAACACATAAATAGCACTGTAATTTGTCACTACCCGATTTATCACGATTATGCTGACGATGTTGATAAGAATTGCACAAACGCACAATAAACCAGCAATAATTCCAAAAGTCACGGCCGATGAAAAGTCCTCGACAGCAAGAGCGTTCGGTGTGAAATTGTAATAATCAATAGAAAAATTAAAGTCCAGCTCGAAGTAATCCATGAAGTTAAAATTGTTGGTCTCATTGCTTTCATATTTTGGATCCATTTTACTCCTTATTTCAGTTACAAGTTACAACTCTCCCTTAGTTTGGTTAATGGTGAATACGAGTATGTTTATTTCGTGTTATAATAATTTCGATTCTTTCATCAAACTATCTAACTCATCGGTAGTATTGTCAAATGTCGTATTCCATAAGAAACGTTCAAGAGTACTATCAGAGGTGACGAGAACAAGTCTTGTTGAAACGCTTGCATTAAGGCTAATGTCGGATTTTAATCTCCGATTGGAATAGTATATGCTGCATATACAGGGTGGCAAAAATACGTCCACATTTCGATATAACATACTAGATATGCAATGTAATTCAAATTACAAAGAAAATTTCGCAAGATAGGCAGGAATTGATTTTACAAATTTTCCTGAAAATGGGAAAGAACGTGTTTTTCAATGTCCTTTAAGACTCAGATTAATACTTTACCATTCTTATTGAAAATTATCGCTTCGTCGCTTTCTAATAGAGCCTTTTTCCCATTTCAGGAACAATTATAAAATCGATTCCTGCATATCCTACAAAAATCCAATTGAAATCCATGCATTTTCAATAAAGTGATATCGGAATAAAAAAAGTGGACGTGTTTGACCCACCCTGTATAAAAACAGATAGATCGTCAATAGATATCAGCATCACAATGTTCCAATCGACGCCTAATATCAAAGGTTCATCCTTCCAATGACCCGCAGGATTGGCTTTAAATCCAAGCGTGTGAAGAAACTAATTGTGCGATGCATTCCATGGATCTTTCTGAGCCAATGATCCGGTTCTGTGTGAATGGTTTGTATTTATATCAGTGAATAATCAAACCGTGTGTCCGTAATTGGCTGTGTATAATTAACGCTACTTGTGTAGAAATCCAACCCTTCGATTTATAATTCCAACAATCCCATCGTTCTCTTATAGCAGCTTAGCAACTGTTGAAATGACTAGCTCTTACTACGCTCTCATTATTATGTCATTACAAAGGCAATAACATATTGTTCTTGTCTATTTATCAGACTACAGCACTTCTAGAACAATGAAGCCAGACCATTTCACTGCATGAAATATGGGATTCCAACTCTTGACACGTCTAGAAACTGGTCTTTACACGCCGGGTTTCTAGACGTGCCAATTATTTACACCTCTTGACACGCGATGAATTCAACTCTTTACACCTCTTTGCACTTCTTGGCACACGCAGTGCAAAGACGTGTAAAGACCATGTCAAAAAGTCTTTGCACGCCCTGTGACAATTAATGGAATCTCTTGACACGCTCTTGGCACACTGAACAACATAATTATGTGTAAACAACTAACCTAATTACCAATAGCAATACATACAGTATTTTAAACGATTGCAAGTTTTTTCTCTGATACTTTTAATTGATATATTTTTTAATCATTCTTTCGCAGACTGTTTGGAACAAGTACATGTAGCAAATATTAAACAGACTATTTTGTATGTACGCTGACACATTGACTTATTTAAACATTTTGGCAATTTCATGCCGCCTTTTGAAAATATAAATCAGTTACAGGCAATGCTAATCGACGCATTGATCCTAAGTGAAGGAAATACATATCATGATAAGAAAAAGAAAGGCGTTTCAAGGATAAAACGTGCAATAAACTTTGAAAACACTGATACATCAGGCCTATTTATATATTTATTTTGTATTAGCTTAATATAAAGATAACCTTACTTTTCGATGAGTATTTGGATTTCGGAGTAATTTGTTTCAAGTTAAGTCAATACAAATTATCGCCGACTTAACTTGTGACCATACATATGATAAATGAGGGGCATTTTAATACACAATGACAATTGGGCAAAACAAGCATATTCAATCGAATGTACCATTCTCTCTGCTGTTCTTTCCCAGCCTATACATAAACAGACAGGTACAAGTTCCCATAGTTTTCGCAACATCTAATTCTATGATCAATTGCTAGACACAGCAAATATACTAATTAATTGTCTGATTGTGATTCGGGAACGTAGGGTTTTTACATAAACATGATACTTGGCTGTACATAGCCTGAGAACACCGGATTGACCCCCTCCCCAATCGACGCCTAGGCGCTGCTTATGTTTTAATAAGAAACATTCCCTTGTAAAGAATTATCGGGATATGAATTGATACAAGGTCAAGTATTCTGCCCCTTTTGTGTGATAAAAATATGTATTTAATTGGTGCTTTAACTTTTTGAACAAAGAAATGAAATAATCGCACTGAATGTCTCAACATAAATCAGTGATGTTTAATTAATAAATGGCACTATTATGTCAGTCTACGCACTTCATGGACATGGACGGGGGGGGGGGGGGGGGTGAGTTACCCATTCTAAAATGGTTAAATTTTGTATTAAAGAGTAATCAATAGGTCGTGAACTCCGATTGATAACCAACTGTAGCATACTACTTAATTTGTTTGACTATTGATATTAAAAAGGAGTGAATTTATGATATTCATAGAGGTACATTGTATTGGTATTAATATAATAATGATATTGATGACCATAAACCACTTTGTTTCGCAAGTAGCTTTAGGATCGCGGTTTTATCTTCACATGTTGCCCTTTGTGCAATTCGAAAATGAAATATTTTAATCTATAATTTATATATCATTTGCAAAATAAATGTAATTAAGAGACATGGGGGAGGGGGGGGGGTTAACGGCCAGAATTTGGAATGAATTTGGGAATTTCAAGGATTGATTCACTTAATGTTGTTCACTGGAGTCGATACACACACCTGCATAACAATCGGAGACAAAACTGACTTAATCTGATATGATAACAAAAGATTAATAATTTAGTCTATGTTTTTGTTTTTATAATTGCGGAAGTGTACCAAAACCACCTTGATTACAGAAGATATCGTCTAGGCTTTAGATTTAATGAATAGATTTTTTGCCCTAGTTTCATTTAATAAAACAGGCTATTTGCGTATTTAATTAATATTTGTGACAAAATATTTCAGTTAGACTCAAAATCAAAACGAATTTCTCCATTATATCCCCCCTTGCAACTGTCCCGAGTCTGCATCTGTTTTTCATTCTTCCGATCCACCTTTGGGATAGAGAGAATAGATGTAGATTTGTAATTTGGGGGGGGGTGGCATTAAATGTGTTCTCATACAAACTAAAATAAACCCCAAAAAGCCATATCAAATGTCCAAACACAAGACCAATGCCATGTCAAACGTCCAAATATAGAACCAATGCCATACCCCCGGGTACCAAATATCCAGAATATAAGACCAAGGCCATTCGAAATATCGAATGCCCCGAGAAGAAGGCAGATCTTTGAGTAATTTGATCATGAACAACCTCAAATGAAGGATATGTGTAACAACTAGACCAATGCCCCGGGACCAATGCCGTACCACAATTGAGGGGTAACATATTTTCCACACCGATTCTTATACCAGAAAATGGAAAAATCTGTCTTAAAATGTGGGTCCATTGGCTTGACATACCAAATGTAAAAAAGGTACCCCACCTGAGCCGAGTGTGAACCCCCGGGGTGAATGGTGAACACACGGGGCAAGGAATTCTTCGATTTTGATTCAAGTAATTTTTTTTATAAAATTCATACTCATGTTAATAGCGGACGCCTTGGCCAAATAATCTTTCAAATCATGCACTTTCCAAGTGATTTTGTAACAAAATTGTGATAATATATGAACCCCTTGGAATTATTCAAAGAAGGACCCCCGCCAGCCCATCCCCCATTCTTACCTATGCTAAACACTAAGATAAACATATTGACTTGATTGTAAACTTCCATAGAAATATCCTGTAGATGAAGAAACAAATGGCCTTTCATAAAGTGAGCCAGTCTGTCTGATTGTTTAATATGTTGGTCAAAATATTTTTGCTCATATAACATCAAAATAGTACATTTTAGATGTAAATGAATGATGCCAATGGATTCTTACGGATTATGTTGTTCCTGGGAAATGAAAATGTGATTTATTTTTCCTGGCTGTTCTAGGAAAACATTTTTGAAAAATCTCTATGCAGGCATTGAAATGCATCATAAGAAATCATGGCCTTCTATAAGACCGATTAGCTTCTCTCCCGGGGCTTCTCTCTAGTTGAAAGATGTGATGTGTATCAAAAATTTAAAAACGAGGTTGGCCGCGCGGGCGCCGTATGGTTGACACACGGGCAATGCAAGAATGTGAAGTGTAACTGTGTCCCCGGGTAATGCCGAACGATTGGTGTTGGTCGTAGATATAGTATACCATTCGAGTAGCAAATATGTCTGAGGCATAAACGGTACAAAGGGGTCTAGGGTGACACATTACAGTAACATACATGAGGGGCAACATTTTAGATATAGTATTGTTTGAAATCCTGGGAAAATGCACTCCCCCAATTTTGCAAATCTGGTCTTTGTCTCCATCATTTTTGCAACCCTACATTCAGTTTCTTTTTAAACCAAATCAAGAAATATCCGTCCACATATCAGATATTAAACCAATAGTTGTTCATTATAAGAACAACTATATATTATATTTATAGATCATAAGCTATTTTTAATTTCAGCTATAAAATTAGCCCTCTCTCCCCTCCTCTATCTCTAGATACGAGTTTCTAGACCGGTGTGAAAGAAATTATGGTCCCCCAGGGATTATGGTCCCCCTTCTTAACGACCCTTACTGGCCCTGATTGTGTATAAGACAATAAGGGAAATAGGTCACCATATAAATCAATGGAGAGTACGACCATAATTTGATAGGACCTCCTACCCTTTTACACCGGCTAAGCACGTCTAAAAATTACTAGAAATTCCACAATTTATGCAGTGATATGGATTTCATGTTTCTATTGAATCCCTTATTCTGAAGTCTAGCTAAATAATCGAGTTTGATTTTAAACGTTTTCGGGGATCCGGGCAGAACTCAGGATATAGTACTTGAGTAAATTTGCATTCAAAATGTTTGCAAATTCAAAATTGCAAATATCATGGAAGTTGATTGCAATTATGTTCGATTGATTGTCAAAGAGTACTCTCCATCTGAGATTCAGATGTAGATCGAAATCAAATTGTTTTCAAAGGTATTTATAGATGGTTTACATGAGGGGTTCTGTCCATGTGGGTGGTGTATTCCTTTCATAACAAAGAGCTGTTTTGCTTCCGGGGTCCTAAATTATTCAATTTTAATTAGTAACTAATAATATTAAACAGATCAAAAAGACTCGGGGCACTGCCGTCGCCCCATCATGATTATTACTGGTGACAATAAGCGACACATGTTTCAGCATCATGATAGTAAACCATGACATCTCAAATCTTCTCAGCCCTTGATTTTTGAGATCTTTCATCCCAGCTCATATTTCATCTTATTGGGGTCATAAAACGTGTGTAACTGTGCCTGTTGCATCCTCGCTGCAAGGGTATTTTACAAGTATAAATGAAGTCCTTTGAAGAAGGATGTACCTGTTGTTAAATACATGTACAATGCCTTACTACATGTATGTATGTAA
The DNA here is from genome assembly GCA_903813345.2 of Owenia fusiformis. Lineage (NCBI taxonomy): Eukaryota > Metazoa > Annelida > Polychaeta > Sabellida > Oweniidae > Owenia > Owenia fusiformis. The sequence continues at coordinate 16,397,028 of CAIIXF020000011.1, read as the reverse complement.
TGTATTGACATTAAGGTAGATGATTACATGATAACAATCACACTTATTGACATTCATAACTCTTCCCATCTGATATGCTCAGATCACAGAATATGCCTCATTATATCAGAGCATGTTTCAGGTGAAACAGAAAGATCAGAATGACGTTTCAGACCCGTAGCCAGGATTTGCCAAGGGGTGGATTACTTTTTTAAGAAATTCCAGGGGGAGTTCACCTTTGGCAATGTTAGTTCAAAAATGGGCAAAATAATTTAAAAGGTGCTCAGTATGGGGTAAAAATGCAATTTTGGTCACGGAGGTTGGGGGGTCGCTGGAACCAATCTATCCCCCTGTATTCGGGCCTGCATGTGCTATCTACATATTTGCCAATATGATTGACAGAGTTCAAAGTGGACTTTGTTAATTATTTAAACTGTTTTAAAAGAGGAATATGCGTCCAAGTTAAAATCACTCGAAATCAGGGTAGATAAACCTAAGAAAAACACATTTCGTGTTTTCATTTGATCTATATCATGATCCTGTAAAAATGTCAGATTTAGCAAAATAGATAGGCGATCTCCATCTGCACACGTCTACTCATTTCGACTAAGCTATTGCCTATACTTACATGTACACGCACACACATACTTTTAAATTGATTTTATTTTGATAATTATTTAAAAAACACAAATTATTATTAACACGAAATTAAAATGATTGTTATATTCCAATCCTAGTAAAGTATAATTAAGCGCGACTATAGGGCATAACAACATGTGGCCGGTCTAATTATACTGTTTGTTTTGATAAGGCTGTGCAAAGAGATATCAAAACTCTTGACACGCTCTTTACACGCGAGGTCTTTGCACCTCTTGACACGTCTTGGAATCTCTAGATACGCGGAGTTCCTAGACTATCTTTGCACGTCTAGAAATTGCTTAGAATTTCACATTTGACGCAGTGTTTAATCTCAGATATATATTCATATCCTGGTCTCAAATCCTAACAAAAGGCTTGATGCTTTTTCGAGCTTGACAATATCGTTTCAGCAATTCGTTTTAAAATTTAAGATGACTCCGTATGATGATAAAATAAAAAAGCGTCCTCATCATTCCATGTAACACAACTCATTCCACACGTGCATGTGGCTAACATCTTTAATGTACAGTACAAAGTGCAGTACTAAAAGTGCATTGCACTTGCACCTTAATCGTGAGAACAGTGCTAGTCATTAGTCCTATTTACACTGCACGCGACATTCCAAGACGTCTTGGCTAAAAAATTATGTTGAGTTTACACCACCATTTTCAAGACGTCTTACGAAATATGATTAAGTTTACTCCTGTTTTTGTAAAACGTCTTAGAGATATGCAGGTATACATGTAGAATGAAAAAAAGCAGTTCAGTACTGGTTGAGGGACGGTTCAGTCACAAAAATGTGTCCTAAAGACAGCATTTTTAAAAGCATGAAAGAGAGCAGGACGATTTTATGCATAAATTAGATATTAGCATGATATGCAGGTATACATTTAGACTGCAAAAAGCAGGTCAGTACTGGTAGAAGGACGGTTCCGTCAATATAGCTATTCCTTTCCCGCTTCTATACTTTGTGCTAAAGAATGCATCGGTTTCACAAAAATATGTCTAAAGAGAGCATTCTTAAAACAATGAAAGAGAATGGGAAGATTTTGTGCATATTTTGTGTATATTAGGATTATCATAGATCGCCAGGCAAATTAGTTCTCGCTATTTTTGGGATGATATTGGGAACAAGCAATAAGACAAAAGAAAGGACCATGCGATACGTGTAATCAGAAGTTTCAAATGTTTCGTTCAGCGCAACGTAAAAAAACAGGCTAGGAGCTCTTAGCTAAAACCGATGGATTTACACTCGCTTGTTTTAACGTTAAGACGTCTTGGCTATGACTAGGGTCCTAAAACGTTTTAGCTAAGCTCTCTTAGCCGAGAGCTCTTGAGAAAATCTGGATTTACATTACATTTGTAAAACATTTTAACGCTAAAACGTTTCACCCAAGACGTCTTAGGGCTCTAGTGTAAATCAAACGATTATATATAAAGTGCGTAAAAATGAGAATTCTACTCCATTTGTACCTTTCATCTTAATATATATATATATATATATACTAAAAATGTTTCACCCAATAGATTTTTCCTCATCATTAATGCACTTTGTTCAAAGATAAAGGACATGTCACAGTGTAATTATGAATGAAAGCAATGAGGATTGGCTCCTAGGCATGCAACTCGATATTTCCCGACAATTGAAATGGCAGAATGTCATTATTTTCTGACATTTAAACAGACTATAAATTCATTATCAGCAGTCCATGGTTCGAACCAATATCTCGATCACTTCTTGCGTGTTTTGGAATTTTTTGTTTGGGAATAAGACCAAAAGTCACGATTCAATTTCTGATGTGAACGAAAATGGCGGCTGTTTGTATTCGAATTTTGTAATCACGACATCTCCATATATGGCAGAATATCGAGATGGAAGGCTAGGATCCAACCCTCTTTGGTATGAATTACACGTTACTTCCATGCGAATATTAAACCATCATTCGGAAATACCTATAACCTTGAATAGATACTCAGATGACATTTGATCAGGCATTAAGGAACTAATGCTTTCTTATTACATTCCAAAATATGTAATTCCAGGAAAGACTCGTGCAATCTTACGAATGTAATTGTTCAATAACTAGTACGATGATTTCGACATTCTATTAAGATATAGATACGAGTTAAAAAGATTCTGATTTTTTCGATTTTGTGATCGCAATCTAAATTTTATGAATTGGAATTCATCCTTTAAGTTATTAAAACCGGGAAAATTAATAACCCATGATATAATCTGATCAAATCGTATGGAATTAAAGTGTAGATGGCACTTGGGCTAATATTCGTCTTTCCATTTTTAAGTTCACTAATCCGTTTCAAATGTCAAAAATACTATTCCTTATTTTTATTATTAGTTTATACCTTCATATCCTAGGTGTCTTTGGTAAAAAAGGAGTCCATCCATCTGTCACCCCCGGATCTGTCTATCCAATGATATGCCAGAACCAAATCGATAATATGTTATCCTATTTTCTGACGTCTGACTTCGATCGGAGGGTTCGAATAAATGGGCTGATCTGAATTCATCATCCATCAATAAACAGCAAACTTCTCAAGGTTGAATCAAGGTTGATGGCAAATCGGGGTTAATTTAATCTTGACATCAAGCTTGATCCAACATAAAAAATCTCAATCCTGAATCAACTTTTAAAATCAAGTTTGATTTAACATTGGTATCCTTTACACTGAACAAAGCTTAGATAAACCCTGAATTGAATCAGCTAGCATTGATTCAATCCTGAATCAAACTTGATTAAACACCGAATCAACCCAAGGGCAATTATGGCTAATTCAATGCTCGGGAAAAGCAATGTTGAATCAGTGCTGATTTTCCGTTGAAGGTGTGATCATAAGAACCTCGATCCAGGCCCAGGGGACAACATCCGTTTTATAACTTACCATTCTCCAATTTCTCCGCCTGGTAAACAGAAATTAGTATAAATCACGTGTATTAGCTCGAGAGATTCAAGACCTTGAAATATTTAAAGACGACGCAAAGTTCATAGACCTATTATTTGAAGTTAGTATAGCATGACTTACGTTTATTAGGTACACGTTGTCGCAATGCTGCCACACCTCGAATAAATAAGGAACTATTCATACTGAATTTCATTCATAGATATGCGTTATGTAGGATTTGCCAACGGTGTAACTGATATGCTTTTGATATTACAAGGCGGTTGTCAAACCATTTTGGATCAATGCATTGTACACGTCACTAAAAATCTAATTCTCCCAACTAGAAAGGGGCCTGGGAATTCTGTTGCCCGAATAAAAACAAACAAATTAGCAATTTGTCAAGTTTGACAGTTCACGGGTAAGATCCAAAGCCCCGCTACGATTTAAAGGTCGCGAGCAAGTTCCCGCTGAACTCGCAGGGAATAAAATGAATAGATGGGGTATCTTTAGTTTACTTGAATTGTAGGATTTACAAAGAGTTTCTTTTAATTTTCCTCAACGATTACATGGTAGTGAGACTAAAAAGCAACTGCTAGAAAAGAGTTTCACCAGCGGTCGTTCTGTGGCTCTTTATTTGACAATTGAAGAGAAGAGTGTAATCTTGAATCTTTGTCGATACATTTCTACGTTATAGGTGAGGAACGACGTTGTCCTGTGGTTACAATAATGTAGGGAAATGAAATATAAATGTACTGAGTTTCACTTCCTAAAGCTTTATAGAACATTTTATATTTCAATTTTATCATATTCCTCGAGGCCCAGTTTCTAACAGGAGCAATGAAGCAAAGATCCTGCTGAAAACATGAGGAGGTCCCGCTTAAAAACAGGAGCAAGTGTCTCTCAAAAATGGAGTGAATCCTGATTTAACCCTGGAAATCTCCTACTTTCGCACCCAGCTTGATCGACTATTGTGCCCAGTTTCAGGAATACATTATTTGTTGAAACAATTCTCAAAAACAGCAAATACAACTGTAGTAAATATAGACAGAACATACATTGTCATGGAAAAACTGCAGTATGATATTCCATGCCATTTTCCAGAATCAGAGAGGTCATCTAAGAAATGTGATGAGTATCAGATCGGATAAAATGTTAAAATGATGAAAAAATAAATGTTTTGTTGATTTTACGCATCAAATCCAATCAATCCAACTGTATTAGCGGAATTCCATCATATATGAGTAAAAGTCGATATTCAGTAAGATTCGTGGCGTAAGCTTGCATGTAGGACAGTCAAAACGATTGTCAGAAAAATATTCATGATCATAATAGTATTTTTGTCTCAATCTCCTGCTGCCAGCTTACATACTCACTCACTCACTCACTCACTCACTCACTCACCCACCCACTATTTTACTCACGCACCCATTCACTTTTTACCTTCATTCCTTGCTTACTTACTTCTATGCTTACTTCTATATTTCCTCACTTCCTTCCTACTTCCTTTATTCGTTCATGCCAAACTTCTTTCGCCCCTCCCTTTCTCCCTCCCTCCCCACTTCCTTTATTCGTTCATGCCAAACTTCTTTCGCCCCTCCCTTTCTCCCTCCCTCCCTACTTTCTTCTTTCTTAACTTCTTCCCTTCCTTTTTACCTTCTTTCCTTACTTACTTACTTACTACCTTACTTCCTCTCGTTCTTCAATACTTCCTTCTTTCCTACTTACATCCTTACTCTTTCCCTCCTCTCCCTCTTCCTTTGTTTTTACAAGTCTTCCTTCCTTGCACCGATTCTTCCCTACCTCTCCCTTCCTTCATTCTTGCTTTCTACTATTACTTCCTTTATCACTTCTTCGATTACTTCCTCTATTCCTTCCTTATTTGCTTGCTTGCTAAATTACTTCCTTGCTCGTTCACTTAACTTCCCTTGTCTGCTTGCTTTCTTGATTACTTACTAACTCTCATCTGGCAAGTGGAAATACATTTTTAGAGGAAAACCTGCAAACGAACAAGGACAGAACAGACGGATGGACGGAAGGGCAGCCGAAAGACAATGAATGAACGAACGGACGGATGCACAAACGAACGAATGAACGTTCCCATGCACGAACGATCGGACGAACGCTTGGACCGACTGCCAGATGAACGCGCGCAAAACAGTCGGACAAAAGCAAGCACGAACGGATGGTCGGACGAACAAACTCATGCACGCACGAACGAACGGGCGGTTGGACGAATGTACGATCGAATGAATGGATGGTCGGACGAACGCATGCAGGAACGAACGGATGGTCAGACGAAGGCCTGAAGTTGCAGAAGAACTAGTTGCGATGTTGCCCTAGAATGATATGCTTTGTGATTGGCACGTTCGTGAACGTTCATGTAAAGAAACTCAATATTTCCATGGAATAATAATGAGACTTCCCCTGAGGTCGAAGCGGGACCTCATGTTTTCAGCGGAGCATCCTAATTTCAGCGGCAACACTGGAACACCTCCAATGATGTATTTCGACCCCCATGGAAGTACAGTAATTGTACAGTAGCTTATCAATAGGCTATATTGATCCAATATTATGTAAATCGTATTTATTGCCTTTATTTTAACGATAAAAGTAATATATGATCAGTAAATTATGCAAACTTGTATGTTGACGCCCTTTTCTTCCATGCTAGTGAGAAAGTATCATTTTTCATGTATACATTTCAAATATATCTGTTTTCAAAGTATTGCTAGAGTATCAGAGAATTGTGATAAGTATTTTCATCCTTTTGGTCCATTTTCCAAAGTGATACAAATAAACAGGACTACGCTCGCGATTTCAGCGGGAACTTGCTCGCGACTTTTATCATTGCGGGGCTTACGATGATACCCGTGCAGTTCATTCAATACAATTCGTTTTATCACTTTGCAGGGATTCGACATTGTTTTTAACGTACCATAGATTTCAAGAGTGAAATGCCGAGATTAGATTAGCGTTGACTATTCTACATTCATTCCGTTGGAACAAAGTTTAAAACCAGTTCGTTTTAAGAAACGTATGCAGCGGCAACTAGTTTAGTGTGATAGTCATATTTTTGACGAAGATCAGAAAAATTTGAGTACGTTCTACGTTTTAGAGGACCTTCACGTTTGAGTCCGTTCATGAACTTTGATCAATCCCTTCTTTTTAGCACGGGGAATGGCCCACTATATTGGAGTAGATTTCGTAAATTTTAGACAAATTGGTTTATCTCCGTTTTGGCTAATCAGTCAGGTTCAGTAAGTAAGTCGAAAGCCAAATATGATGGTCACAAATTGATATTTAGGTCACACGCTGATGCATACATCATATGTGTACATTAACTGTCGAATACATGCCAACTTACTTTTATATTAATATCTACAGTGTATTCAAATCATAAATGCTCGAAACGCTAAACCGCTTGTGAGTCTAATGTTTCATTTTAATTTATAATTATGGTATCGGATTTGAGTATGATTTTAGATGAGGCTCAATTAAAACAATGAAAATGCATGAAACTTCTTGTGAAAATTCGAACGATTTTTCAGGGAATGCCAATTCTTAGTGTAACCATAGTGTTCCCCGGGAATGGAGATTTCGCCCTGTGCAATCAAAATAATAGCGGATGGTTTAAATTTTTGTTCTAAATTTAAAAACACATCACAGTTTAAAACCAGTTTTGAAGAACGCAGTGGCAACTTGTTTGGTGTGATAGCTATATTCGTTCATTAATACGTTCTTAATCAGTTTAAACCCGTTCGCGATTAGTTCTACCTCGTTCTCATGCAATACATCCTCAGACAGTTCAACTCGTTGTAAAAACGTCCCTAGCAAGATTGAAGTACGACGGTTCCGTTCGTAGTACGTCCAGCTCGTCGTTAGTACGCTGTCACTCGTTCTAATTGTAGAACGTGACGACCACGAGAACATTTTGATAATTTTCCAAATTCTAGAGGTCCTACCCTACGTCTTTTTTCACCCCGAACTCAAACATTTCGAATACTTATTTTGCGAACCCTTCGTTGAGAATGGCTTCCAGATGTACCAGCATACTAGCTGTAATTAGTGCAATCTACACTATGCATGCAACTCACGTTTACCCCCCTATCACACCAAACTAGTTCTTACCCGTTCTTGCCAGTCATACGAAAACGTCGTAAAACGGGCTAAATCTGGCTGTGGTTGGGAAATATGTCTAAAATAATTAGCTACTTCGTTCTTAAACAGTCTTCAATACGTCCACCTCGTTTTCAGTTCGTTCAGGTCGTACCACGTCGGTGTGCAACGTCGTAGAACGCGTCCCTTAGTCAAGAAGGTCAACATGACCTGATTACAGAACGGTATGGTCGCCATCGAATTTTGAATTGATTCCATTCTAAAATCACCTTCCCGTCTGAGAACGTTCATGAAGTTCGTAAATAGACCTTAGAAAGTTGAAGCTACGTTCATTCTGTTCGCACTCAGTTTAAAACCAGTTTTGAAGAACGCAGTGGCAACTTGTTTGTTGTGATAGCTATATTTTTGCCAACTCGTTCATAAGCAGTGAAATACGTTCTTAATCAGTTTAAACCCGTTTGCAATTAGTTCTACCTCGTTCTCAATACGTCCTCAGACAGTTCAACTCGTTGTTAAAACGTCCCTTGTAGGATTGAAGTACGACGGTTCCGTTCGCAGTACGTCCAGCTCGTCGTTAGTACGTTGTCACTTGTTCTAATTTTAGAACGTATCGATCACGAGAACATTTTGAGCATGTTCTTAGTTCTAGAGGACCTACCCGTTCGAGTACGTTCGATGAAGTTTGTAAATAGACCCCAAACGGTTCTAAGCACGTCCAGTCCGTTCTTACACAGTTGAAGCCCGTTTTCGAGAACGTAGTGAAAACTAGTTTGGTGTGATAGTAGGGTTAGTGCAATATTTATTGTATTATTTGACCATATATAGTATTCATGAACTCTACTGATAGATGGCAGGCTGATTTGATCATTCAGGTGTAAGTTGATCTCATTGACCTTATTAAATTATGTGAATGCTGATCTAAGCTGCTCATTTGGGGTAGCATTGGTGGCATTCGGAAATAATTGTGTGTACGAGGATTGTCCGAGAAGTAATGTACTATATGCTCTAACTTTCTATAATATTCTTCAACTTAGCTGAAATCTTGTGTTATCTGTCAAATCCCGAGGTTTCAGCATCATACGTTAATGTTAAGTATTAGAATGGTTGCTATAGCAGCACGGGGGTAGGGCTGGGCGGGGCAGGTACCAATTTTTCTAATCACGAAGAGCTCCAAAGTGTTATTCTATTTATATTTCTTTCTTTTAAATGATCAAAATATTTGGGAAATTTTGAAATTTACTCAGCATGATGTTTACCAAGCACAAATTATGACATTTAGTATTGTGATTGCATAATACCACAGTTTAATAGTCACAAATTCAAATTCAGTCACAGTCAAGAAGTTGCAAATATGGCTGCAATTCTAAAACTTGATAAGAAGGCTGTGCGTTCGGTGGCCCAAGTTCATAGTTCACTTGGACTCACAGCCGCACAAACTTATGCTACCATGAAAAAGGTATGTAAGGAGTATAGAGCATATAGAACTACAATTATGAAGTGGCAGAAGAGATCTAAAAATGATGACTGGACTCCAGATCACAACCCCAAACCCGGGAGGCCAAACACCTCACTTTGCCACGGTGGAAGAAATTTCTAAGAGCGTAGCAGAACTGGGTGAGAAGGCATCAAAAGTACATCACATGCAAAGGCCTATATTTTGACGCAATGTGAAATGGGACACTTTACAATATACATCCATTAAATCTAGAATTGCTCTTAGTAATTTAGTATCTTAAGATATAATTTTAGAATACTTCTTATAGCTAAAAAATGGTATTTGTTGATTAATTATTTCATATTTTCATTTTTTATTTCTTTTGACGTGACAAAGAACCTGCCCCACCCTACCCAAGCTCATCAACTTGATTTTATTATAGTATCAACATAGTATTATCAATTTTTATTTTTTATATATTTGCTAAAACACTTTTAGAACAGTGGCAGTAGTGCAGCATTTTTACAGTTACATCTATGTAGTAGAACATACATATTAAAAATATACATGCATATTAAAAAGTGATTACATGTCATACAATCTTACTTTAATGGCAGTATATAATTTGACTAAAAATCGCTTTGACCAAGCATCAAATTTTCTGGCTAGGTCGTGACTCCAAATATATCTGTTACATGAACCCAGTACCCATTTAGTTTTTCCCTGCAGTGACAATTGCAGTAAATATGAGAACATTTCACTACAAGCATTTATAAAGTCAAGTATGAGTTCATGTTTAATAAAGTGGTCGGCTGGACATTCAAACAGTCTTCTATGTTCAATTGTATCGCAGTAGTTGAAATCACATAAAGTACATATATCTTTGCATTGGCCTTTGTCTACTTAAATCAACATTAGTGCTACAGCCACTACGAGCCTTACATTTAATCTTCTGACCATAAAGTCAGAGGTGGAGCACAAGTAATCCTCCCTGACAAGTATCAATTGCAACGACACTTTGTGAAATCATCAAAATATCTCTAAGGAATATTCACTGAAAATTTCATGGAAAAATATCGAATATTAATAAAATTGGAGCATATAGTGCATTACTTCTGGGACAACCCTCGTAGTGTCTCATAAGTCGACACCGGCTGGTTATCTTATAAAATTTTGTTTTAATATGTGTTTTATATTGTATATATTTGTACGATCAGTGACACTTAAATAAACTATTTTAAAACTAAAAAAACTAAAAATATAATACGTTAAAATGTGTATTATCGTCTTAATAACCACCTCACAAATTATTTTGGAAATCAAAGATGTACGATATTTGAGATTTTTATTTTTCAATGTTGACTTAGTTAATGAACCTGACTGTATAATAATGTAATTCGTAGGGATCAAAACAGATTACTTTTTGGCATCAATTGAACGTTTTAAAGTTCTATACAATAGATAAGAGATAAGTACTAACTAACTTTGTGATGAAATTTCGCATCCCCGTTGACCCCCCCCCTGGATCCTCCACTGGCCTATTGGTGCATGGTTGTGATAATATTCGTTGATGTATTTGGATGTACGGGAGTGACACTATTTATGTGATAGCTCTGGGAGGTGACAAGACGTCCTAGCATCTGAGTTGAATATTGCAACCATAAAAAAACATAATGGAACTTGTGGGAACCATTAGGCAATAGATAACTAGTCGAATAATTGCTCCGATGACAATTTCCTATCTGTGCGGCAGACGAAGCCTTTGAAAGTTATATCATTTTAACCTATGTCAAACTTTGAATAATTACTGTAATTGGTACTTATATTATTGAATGCATTTCATCTTTCGAATTAATCATTTTTATGTTTCGTTATAGTTGCCATTTGAGATATTTGAATTTATTGCGGAAAATTGGCTTTAAAAGGGCTATATGTTACGCCTGACCTTGTTCTTGCCTGCTCATTGTCCATGAAGCCCGATGTGAACAATAAAAAATAGACTAGTATACCAAGCGACATTTCTATAAACTGAAGTCATTATGATAAATGTTTAAGAAGAAATTAGAAATTGATAGCCAATAATCATAACATCAAGAATAGATGTAGATACAAGTACTCATACAAGATCGAACATTCGGTCTAAATGATGTGGAATAGACAAAATCCAGTAAAGGACCATTACACGGGGGTAAAGCAGACCCGATGATGCGATGAGCTTGCTCAGCGGTATCATGACTGTGTAACGGGTCTTAATGTATAAGTGTGCTCGGCGGTAGGTTCAAACAACGCGGATCCTCAAAGCATGTGCTCATGGTATATTCGTGTTTTAACACCCGTGCATTAGCAAAGTCATCGCCATATATGCAACACAATAATTCAAAAACCTATGAAAGATGCAAGCAATATGATTAAATGTCAATAACACCATCACATCGAGGTGTAGCTATGGCTTATCCCCTCTTCTCATTGAAAGGTGATGTAACTTTCACATACAGCTCTGACGCATTCAAAAAGGAGAAGACCTGCAAAGTCCAATCTCGTCCCACCTCTTTCCATCGCGATCGCTAGAAATAGAAAGTCATGATTCCTCAAGGTGACCTCTTCCCGACTAGTCTGAGGAGGTATTATCTCCGGGACTCAGGAAGTTAGCTTTAAATCCAAGTAACAGTTGCTTTAATCCATGTAACAGTTGCTTTTGAAAGATACTAATGCTTGTTAATGTGTCGTGAAAATAGGAAGCTTAACGAAGGTCGTATATCTCATATTTACGTAATATACTAGGTGCTGGGATTTTAATAATCTGTTCATGCCAATTAATTTACGTACGATCCGGACATTGTAAATTAAGGGTTCTTATAGTCCTAATGTTCCCATTATAGGCTTTCTATATGATCATTTTAACGCTTCTTGGGTGTGAGGTCCATTGAAAAAGTCGCAACTCCAGCTAACAAAAGTGTTTTGATATAAATCAAGGGGTGGCGGTGCTGAGAACTGGACGAAAGATGTTTTTAATTTTCTAATTATGATAGTTAAAGTGCTATTGAATAGATCTTAGAAAAATAAAAACCAACCAACAGGTCACCAACATGCATGATTTGCTAAGGTCCATAGAAATTACTCAGGAAACAAAGTCAATTCTATAGTGACGTATTTAGGCTTGGAGAAATAATGGCCTTGGCCATACGGCACTTGGCCATTATTTCACCCAATGGCCAGTACTCATAGTTTATACATTACAGAAACCAACATAATATTGGTAGGGTAAAGTATATGTATTCCGTTGGTGGATACAGTAACGTTGAAGTCATCTGTTTTTTATGATGTGAATTATTTATTGTAAGGTGGATAATGAATGTAATGTTACAATTATGATGTTTTATTGTCGTCCATAGATTGTACTTTTGTACCTGGAAAATAAATACCACATTCGTACCCCCCTTCAATTTTCTTTCAGACAAAAACTCAATCTTGACATGTTTGATGATTCCCTAACCTTACATTAAATTGCAGTAAAGAAATGAATCAACTTCCGAGCTATTCTGTTTTGGGGTCACTCTGTACACAATGTGAGCAACGAGTTCTGTGCGCTTAAAGAAGTAAATGATTTTCGTCATGCTTAAAACCAGAAAACAGTATTTTCGGTTAGCTTAAAGACGAACAATGTCGTATCCAGTGTGATACATTAAATATTTGTTTATTAAGTTCAAAGGGGATTTCTCACAGCAAGTATCCTCTCATGGATTCTTTAGATGTCCTCCCATAAATCATTTGGATGCCTCGTATCTATTGATTGGACCGGTCGAATTAAGGCGACGGTCTTATCTTCGTTGTTTCATTTACGAGAGTAAAGTAATTGTCCAACACCACCAACTCAACTAATGCAGAATTGCAGATGTTTTTGTATCGTCCAAGGCCTAAGTTGGTGTCTCAAATGGGTCACGTACGCCAACAGCAATCCGAAAAAAATCTTAATTAATTTCTTGATTACTAGTACTAGTATATTAGAATTCAGCGACAATAATAGCCTCTAGATCATTGATGGCACTTATTGTTGACTACTGTACTTATTTCTCGCGCGTATCCCCTACAGCCGAGGCATTAAATGTGACTGCGTCTTGTCTGGTCAATAGGTTGCATTATTATATACCCAATATGTAACACTAATCCTGATTATTACCACCTTGCCGGGCCAGAGAGAGAGATGATGTCTTATTATCAATAATTGTAGAATAACGAAGTCAATTTTGTTAGGGAAGGAGGGTGTAAATGGTGGTTTCGTTTGCGAAGAGTGTTAATTTTTTTTATACAAGTGGAACATGATTTTAAAGTTTCGTTTGATGGTCAAACAATAACGTGCTCCGACTATTCTTGCGACTGTTGATGATACAAATAAAATTCATATTCCATCCATCCCATTACAGCATATAAGTACTCCAAAATATGGAAAAATAGTTATCATCCTTATGCCTTGGTCACAATTGCTCCGATTTTCACGACGGCGCCCGGCTGATTGAGTATTGTGTTCAGAAATGTATTCAATTTTGAACAAAATACTCAATCGGCCGGGCGCCGGCCGATGAATCGCAGCAAAGGTGACCCAGGCATTAGGAGGCCTAACCCCCCTATCACACCAAACTAGTTCTTCCCCGTTCTTGCCAGTCCTACGAAAACGTCGTAAAACGGGCTCAATCAAGCTGTGGTCGGGAAATATGCCTAAAATAATTAGCTACTTCGTTCATAAACAGTCTTCAATACGTCCATCTCATTCGCAGTTCGTTCAGGTCGCGCCACGTCGGTGTGCAACGTCGTATAACGCATTCCTTAGTCAAGAAGGTCATCATGACCTGACTACAGAACGGTATGGTCGCCATCGAATTTTGAATCGATTCAAAATTCTAAATCACATTCCCCGTCCGGGAAAGTCCATGACAATTTACTGCATATTGTTTTTGATTTTGTGTCCTGCCAACGAATGACAATATAATACTACTGAAGCACCGGAATCCTTTAAAAGATGAAATGCATAATGCATTTACGAAATACAACATGTATTTACTAAGATAATATCGGATCGGGTGTCGGCACTCTATAATGGACCACGAACTCCTTATTGGAGATTCAAGCGTCATACCATGGACTAAGGGGAGGGAAAGCCCGGAGCTTTAAAGATAGACACGAGTACGTCTCATGCTACCGCCTTCGTTTGTTCGAAATTTCGCTGGCGAGTTTCCAAATACTACACTTCGATGTGATTTTAATTGATGTACGTTCTGTATAAAAAGTATTTTCCAATTGAGTATTGGGTATGTCATCTTTGAATTCTAGGATTATTCCTCCTCTGCCATGAACTGTATAGTCTTCTACAAGAGGAGGGAAAGCCCCAGAGTTTAAAGATGACAGACATAATTACCTCTCTTGCTTACCACCTTCGTTCGTTCGAATTTTCATCGGCTAGTTATCAAATACTACACTTCGATGGGATGTTTTAATTGATAAAGGCATATTCCGTACACCTTTCTTTATCTTGATGTGAAATGAGAAGCTATGATATTGGTTTAAGCGCCAGAAATGAACATAATATTATTCGAAGCGTATTTCGAAAATTTTGAAACCGCCATTGATGACGTCATTTGTTTGTCGACTTTTGACCAATCAGCGACGATGTCATCTCAATACAGGTTTACATTATAAGCGTATGTCATCTTTGAACCCTAGTGTTTCTCCCCCTCTGGTCTTCTACTGAAGAGTTACATTAACTGGCAGGATTATGCAATACATATTATTCAATGTGATATCCTTCCCATAAATAGTTACAAAAAATGGTTTGAAGTCATCGTTTCCATTCCTCAAGGCTAATAAGTAGATTCATTTTCTACATTTGCAATTTATAATGTTTTTATCTCAGTTCCCATATGCCAACTTGTCAAGAAACAGCTTGTTTTTATTTTCATGAATTGCTTTAATTTGAATGTATAACTATTTAGTTTAATGTAACATTTACTTCGTGCAAATGTGTTCCAATATTGCATGAAGTGCATTTTGACGATCCAGAAATCTAAATGTTGAAATAATTGAAAGCTGAAAGACCAACAGCTTTTTAAAGATCGATGTGGCAAAAATATAGCTGAATATTTAACACGGGATATTTGCAATATTCATTTAACATTTTCAGAATAGATGTCCCGAAAGTATGGGACCTCCAGGCAGAGATACCAATGTCTCCATAGTATGTGTGATATATCATTTTCAAGCATTGATTTGTCAAGCATGGTTCAACTCAAAAATGATAGAAAATTCCAGGCATTTCAAAATTTAGTGTCACAAAATTTAGCTAAAAGTAAAGTTCAGTTTTACGACAAATTAATAGTCACCGTGTCTCCATTTACCATGTTAACAGCAGCAATTATTTTCAGATATGACCTTAAACGCGCCTTAAATAGAGGATGGCATTTTGTAATACCAATAAGGCATCTCATCTTTGACGATCGCACCCATGTTTTTGGTCACACTCAGCTTAGGGCTGTTTCCAGGTTACTGAAATGAACTTCAATTTTGGCGAAACATTGTTTTGAAATGCCTGTTACTTTTTTCCCATTTTGGAGTTGAACCATGATACTTGAAAAGTCAATGTAACTTTAGAAAATCTTCAAAATGATATATGACACGTACTATGAGGACATTGGTATATTTCTGTCTAGGAGGGGGTCCCAGTACCTTTCGGGACACCCTGTATGAACATCGACAGAGGAAAACTGGTCTGATCACCGTCCTTTTGATAAGACATAAGTCATGGCTCATTTGAAAGGTCTCTGAAGATAAGCATCGTCGCTTTCCACTGGGTCTAAAGACCATGTGGCATAAAAGGTCAATTTGTTTGTCCCATTCATATGTGGCGGTTCATGGCCCGGTGTTTAGTCCACGGACCCAATCAGAACGCTCTGCTTCGTCACGTGACAAAATATTGAAAATGTCTGAATAAATATCGCATCGTTGATTGGCCGATTGGTATTGTGGCGTCTCACAAAATTCTGCGGCAACTGCCAAGAGGAGCAACATTGAGAGTATACTCAGCTGGTATGGGGATTATTTACACAGTGGTCGGTTAAATCGGGCAGATTTATCAAGGTGAGGTAGGAACAATCGAAACCTTGTGAATCAAGATGGAATATAAGCAAAAAATCAAAATATCGAAAAAATGTTGATAATACCCTTTTCCTGTTCCCTGGCTTATATTAACAATATTTACAAAGTTTGCTATAGCTAGAGGTCTTTTGAACACACTGTTCCACAACTTGTTTCTTTGACGGAACGTCAATTTAACAAAATGGATGAACTTCCTGGTTACGAATTTTTCTTTTTCGAACAATTGCAAGGCAGGTGGGCAAACGCGACAAAATATTTTTGTCTCCCATTATGAAATTGTAGGCACCGAATCTTTAAAAAAATTGAGCCGAATTTCTGAAACACAGGTCCAAATCAGAAAATATCCAGTTAAACTAAACTTTTTTGAGGTCCATGGCCTCAGGTTCTCCAGTGAAATTCGATATGTATTACCTTTTTAATTTGTTGCCTTACATGAGTGGCTTCTTGGTTGAATACTATTGAGTGGTAAATGTCCCGATTTACTCTAAAAGTCAGGCTAGATCAATGTTCGTGCTGGTTAAATCTCAACTGTACAGGGTGTCCCAGAAGTCGTCCCAAGACAAACATGAAATTACTCTTATTAATATCTGAAAGTGTATAAGGTAAATTGATTTAGTTTTTGAAAAATGTTTGTCTCAGTACCATCATCTATTTTCCATGTTTGGAATTGCATTTAGCTCTGCTCAGTCATCCTGAATGGGTTTTGTGTCATATTTAGAACAATTAGGCCCTGTTCATTGTGTTGTCATTCTACCGAGTCTAAGTGGCCTTTCTCTAGTGGTCACGATTTTATGGCCATTTTACAAAACCTGCCATAAAATATGGGCGTCATGTCTGGAGGCCAACTTGAACGTATTGGGCGTAATTGTTCACAACATGAGCAGAAACATCTTGTGTTATGGTTCTCATTTTCCTTCTTATCTCTCGTTTCAATGTTCCAAGGGTTGTTAGTGTATGAAATAGGCCCAAAAATAAAAATCTGGTGGGATTTATGTCCAGTCAGTGAGGCACATTTCGGCATTTTGAGCATGTTTTGTAAATGGCCATAAAATACTATTAGGGATAGACCAATGACACTGAGTTATTATCATACATCTGTTTGGGTTACCTTTTTTGGCACACCCTGTAGTTGTATAACAGTTGTGTTCTGAATGGACTTTCCCCCGATCGAAATCAAACCTCAACCTAAATAGATTGAGAAAACAAGATAACATTGGATCGATATTGTTCGAGCATGTAATCAGATTGACAGATGGATTGGCTCCTTTTTTCGAAAAAGACAAAAGCTGATTTCGTGAACCCGATTTGGTATAAACTAATAAGGAAAATTGTGTGTGGTATTTGAATCGGATCAGCCTAGGTGTCATGGACATTCTACTCTTAAATTCATTTGATGAAGATCAGGTTGTAAATGGTTCATTTATTTTCCGGTTCTTAAAGTGTGCGCCTGACCCGGCTACGTATAGCACAGAGTTTATACTGGCGGATTAGACTAGTTCATTTTTTATATGTGTGTGAAAGCTTTCTCTTATTTGCGTTTTTTCGTTTAGTACGGTTTTGTTATAATTGCCGAGGTCATATAACCGGGATAAAACAATGATTATCGTTGACTGCCCACACACAAAACATACGTTGAGTGAACAGTGTTATTACAAACAACAGGCTTTAGAATACAAAGCGTAGTGTGATAATAAGCTGTACACTACCACTGCTGCATGTACATATTACTAATTTACTAGGGCTCCCAAAGAGTGGATAGGGAGGTTGTGTTTGTCACTTTTAAATTTTACATTTCAAAATTGTCATTTTACATGTCATAATTTGTTGGTTTCATTCGTTTAGCCAATCAAAACATTGTAAAACAATAAATTGTCTGTTACGTACAATCAATTTTGTTCAGTTTTGATTAGTTGTCAGAATAAAGTTACGTTCATCTGAATCCATGTATCAAAACAAAAATCCTATTTTCACTTCAAAATACTTCAGTGAGATGAAGGCTCGGAATTGTCACATGCAATAACTTATTGCCGTATTCGTTATTTTATCTTCTCGATAGTAGCATTTAGTCGCATATTTGATGCCAGGTCACCTTGTCGCGTACCTCTTGGGGAACCCCACATTTATGTGTGTACTCATGGAAGTAAATTCCCCGGTGTAGCCGAGAGCCACAAACTTTTCAACAGGTTCGAAATGACCAATTTCTCTCATATATACTCTAAATATTTTATTATTTAGCACCTACAAAGTATTGCTAATAACCATATGTAATTTCAATAAGGAAACTTATCTGGCTACTTATGAATTCAATATCAACACTAGCTCAGCTAGCTGTTCTCTCAACACGTCCTGGCTTACCTTGTGGTGACAAACCCTGGATTTTCGCTATTTATAGTTTATCAACACCTGGACGCATGCGCATTTTATACTTTATCGGGCACTTTAATCTAAAGGCCCACTCACCCATATGAACGAATCCATAAAACACAGCCTTGCGTATTACATTCATGTCAATTCTGGCTATTTAGAAAGTCAGTTTACATGCGAACCGAATCGCATCTTTGCGCATGCTTTCGAAGCTATCCCAAGCTTTCCGAAGGGACGAACGAACATTGATATTTGCATCAAACATTGTCCTTATTTGTAGCTATAGCTACTACCATTATGGAAAAATATTTTTCAGAAAAACACTGAAATGTCATATTTTGGAAAGTAATAGGAAAAACACTAATTAATATATCGCTGGTGTTGTGTCGTCCTTTTTATCCCATACTTGGACGTACGCGTATTACAGGTACATAAAGCCGGTTTGTAAAAACTTATATTTTCATCAGCGGGCAGATATAGGTTGAAGACCACAGTAGAGTTTCCCATAGGTGGCCATTATAACATTTTACCCTGTATCTTATTAACGATTAGTATCCAAGCCTAGTGCTGCTGCAACATACCACAGTGGGAGAGACTCGCCTAGACTGCTATAACAATCTTACCATGGGTTGTCCACCGAATTTTTGAGATAAATAAACTTGAAGACACTAACCCTAACACTATTCTGGTAAAATCATCAAGGTCAAAATCACTCCGCCGCCAGCTTAAAATGAGATTTCCCACTGAACTTTGGCATGTTTTCAGATAAATCAGGACCTACCTTATAAATATTTAGTCCCAATTCACTTCCCAAACGCCAAATGGCGCTCCAATGGGGTAGGAAAGGAGAAAAATGACTTTTTATACAGAAAACCAAATCACTAACGGTAACCGCTAGTGTCCTTACTCAGGACTTTATCCATACTGTTAGCTTTACGTACATCTGCCCGCTACGTCATAATCGCCGCTCGCATATTTGTTCATAATTTGTAACGTTCGCGTAATGGCTGTAAACGACAATGGAGAAAACACAGACAATCGGGATCTGTTTGATGGTTTAAAAAAGGGAAGGAGCATCCACTTAATCAATCAAAAAATTCGAGAAAATAAATGTGGGAATATTTGAGAGAACAGGAAAATCCGCCCACGGCCAAGAAAACAAAACTGGACATGAATGTCCACGATTGAAGAATGTGAACAAGATTGCTATGAGATAAACATATTATCCTATAGTCGGTTCAGGATATTAGGATTATCCCTTGGCAAATATAATAATATATTTGCCAAAGGGCCGCAGGGATAATCCCAATATCCTGAACCGCATATAGGATAATCTCTATATATATCTCAGGGCTGGGGAGGGGTATTTCCAAATGATGGCAATTTAATGCATATAGTAATCATGGAAATCACATGTAATTCTAAGTCAGATTCCTACATTCCTGATTAAAATATGTCCTTCATCTTTCAATTTCGCACAGAGTGTGTTAATTATGACAGGAAGCCTATCATAAATAGGGGGAAACATGAGAAATAATATGGCCTACAGTGGTACAGAGAGGCGTCGATCTTCACGTGTTAAGTATCACACACTTAAGTTTTAATTGTATACGAATAGTATTGTGTTATGCAAATTGAAAGATGTTAGCCATGTGTGGAATGATTTACGTTACACAAAAATAATATAATACTCCAATGAAGAAGCCATTTTAATTTGCTATCATACCGAATTCCCTTAGACGGGGATCGCCATCTTTCCCTCAGAGACCCGGAAGATTCTAAGTTTAAATACAAACACTTTGTAAGGATCCAAGACCAGCGGATTTGAATTCTCTCTCCTGGATATTTCTGTTCTGGCTTCAATGTTCTAGAAGCGCTGTAGTCTGATAAATACATCCTTCATTCAAAGGACTTCACTTATTACTTATTTATGGAAAGAAGTGAAATACGCTTGGACCAAAGATGGATACTAGTAAAAGGACACGGACAGTATGTTGCCTCTGTAATGACATAATAACGAGAGCGTAGGAAGAGCTACAGTAGTCATTTCAATAGGTGATATAGGTGCTATGAGAACGATGAAATTGGAATTATATATTGAAGGGTTGGATTTTTACACAAGTATTGTAATTATACACACAGATTACAGACACATATTTCAAATATTCACTGACTGGATTGTAAATATAAACCATCCACAGACCCAAATCATTAGTTAAGCTAGATCAACGCGGTGCACCGGGCAGTCGGTCCGTTCACACGCTTGGATTTAGAGCCAATCTTGAGTCATTGAAAAGATGAACTTGTAACAATTACGTTGATTGAAACATTTTAATGCTATTTATAGGTCTATTGAAGGTTTATCTATTTTGATGTATGCAGGATATAGTATTCCAAACGGAGATTAATTGCGACATTAGTTTAATGAAAGCCGTTCAACGAAGCTTGTTCTCGTCAACTGTGATTGATTTGTTCGTTCTGATTGTACTTTCAAAAGTGTCTCCTCTGGAATTGGGATAACTATGATGGACATTCGACAATACTATCGATGAGTAAGACTAGACACGATATATAGGAAATATATTCTCAATAAACCAAACAACGGGACTTCTGTTGTGACTTAAGTAAAATGGATTTTAAAAATGAGGATAATGGGACCACCGATTTTAATTTCACGGATTACTTCAAGCTGAACTTTAATTTTTCTATCGATTATTACAATTTCACACCGAACGCTCTTGCTGTCGAGGAATTTTCATCGGCCGTGACTTTTGGAATTATTGCTGGTTTATTGTGCGTTTGTGCAATTTTTATTAATATTTTAAGCATAATCGTGATAAATCGGGTAGTGACAAATTACAGTGCTATCTATGTATTATTTATAAATCTTTCAATAGCTGATATGTTATGTGCTTTGTCGACATCTTTAGAAATCTTTCCCCGGCTGATGATTGGAGGTGCTACCTGGTACACATTACATCATTTAACATTCTCTGCTCATTGTCACGCGGTCAGCGTCATCTTGTTTGCCACGTTCTACTGCACAAGCGCTTCTCTGTTACTTATCCTCGCAGTTCTGCGATATATCGCCATTTCTCAACCGACACTATACGCTAATGTATCCAAGAAGTGGCATATGTACGGTTGCATCGCCTTGGCATGGTTGGCATCTCTCATCATAAGCCTCCCGGGAGTCGCCGCCTTTCTCCATGGTCAAGACGTGAACATATCGTGGGACCAAGTTTGGCCATGTCTGCTCGGAATAATCTACTTTATTGTCATTTTCCTGTATATTAAAGTGTCTATTAGTCTTTTGCGTTTGTCACAAATGGGAAGATCTACCCAGCTCAAAGAGAATCACAAGGCGTTCGCCACGAGCGTCATACTTATGACAACGCTCATCCTAACCGCCGTACCTTACATAACAGTTAAGTTAATACGCTACAACTACTGGAGCGCAACTCTGCAAAAACTTCACAATACGTTTATATGTTATATCCCCTATGTCAACTTTATAACAAACCCAATCATATATGGATGGAGAACAGGGGAGATAAAGAAGGGATACGCGAGGCTTTTGAAGGGATGTTTCGGACGACTGCCAGGTACCACTTTGGACTTAAGTACTCCCGAGACGCAGTATTCCAAAGTTAATCGTCGTCTGGACAATCAAAATGCAGCTCCACTCATACGATGCAATACAGACACAGTGCAGGTACCATCATATTAACTCATCATGAAAAAACATGACACGTCATTTCTTCTCAGTATTACAAAGGAAATATGCGATGAGTATCAGGATGATGTGTACTCTGTGCAAAGCAGGGCCGTGGAGGGTTCGTGCGAACCCATCCTAAATTTTGCTTCAAAAAATTCGAATCCGCCTATTCCGGCAATTATGCGAACTCCTCAATATTTGACTTAATTTTTGTAGTATTTCAGTACAAAATTATTGTTTTTAAATACCTAAGATATCTAAGGTATTTGCAAAGATGGAAATATGTGCGATGTCTAACTTTATCTTGGGTAAAAAACGATCAATTTTCAGATGGGCGATAATAGCTTTGCACTTGGCATTTTAGGCCTGAAATACTGATCTAATACCATCAATTAGACACGTCGCAAAAAGGTGGCGCACTTGTGATTTTAGGGTATCGCATGAATGTAACTTTAATTCTTTGGAATATAACGTAATATTCTAATTAAAGTTATTTATTCCATAATACTACTGTTTTCCCAGGGAAATATGAAGGAATAAAAATCGTATTGAATCGTATTACATGAAAAAATCGTATTGTCCCCGGGAAAAAATCGTATTGGAGCGTATTACATGGAAAAATCGTATTGTCCCCGGGACAAAAATCGTATTGGAACGTATTAACCTATTTTTGGTTTTCCCGGTTATTTTTAACCTTGACTAATTGATAAAAGCATTCAAATGTAACATTTTAAGGAGGAATGTATTATGGAATAAATAGGTTATTTCTGGTCGGGATTGAATATGGGTTTTATTCCTCGGAAAATATGATATTGACCTTGGGAAATATGATATTGACACTCGGTCGCTGCGCTCCCTCGGTCAATATCATATTACCCTTCGGTCATATTCAATCCCTCCCAGTAAATAACCTATATATATCATTTTAAATCTTCCCATATTGTGACGTCATATTTTTGAAAAATAGAATCTGCCGACAGCGACCCTTTTCGCTCATTTTTTGTTACCTTAAACTTTTCAGGTGTACATTTAACAAAAAATACGAGACCAATTTTTGATAATCATACACGATTATTTTGCTCATAAGGGTCAATTTACGATAATTGATATTTCAAAAAATACAAAATTTGAAAATTAAAATATTCATATGACGATATTTTTTCTGGGATTGTAGAGGAAACACATTATATTTTATAAATTCGTAAGCGGCACCAATGGAACTATATTGGCATTTCGTTACCTGATCAATTGTCAAAGGAATAAAAAATTAACATATTTTCGTTAATCGTTCTATAAGTCTGGTTTAATTTCAAATAAGATATTATTTAACACGGTTGTGTGTGCCAAACAAACAATAGACATGTTTCCTTGGATATTAGTATCGAATTGTGAAAATAAAAATGTAAATAGAGTCAACGTTATCGTTTGAAATTATTAGCCGCAAATTATTTTGAACGACCCCTATGTCAAAAGCGATAACATGGGCAAGACGGCTTACGGACAACTCATCCCCTAGACAACTCATCCCTGGACAACTCATCCCCTAGACAACTCATCCCATGGACATCTCATCCCCTGGACAACTCATCCCCTGGACATCTCATCCCCTAGACAACTCATCCTTTATCACAAATTGTAAAGTTTTTTTTGGAAAATAAATATTTATTAAATATATTTTGAATCATTCTAAATATTATTTTTCACTTTATTGACACAATAAAATGGTCAAACAGTCAAACAGTGCCATTAAAACGTTCATCTCTTGTCCTTATATTACATGACTTAATATTTCATGACAAAAAAATAAAGTTTTCTCTCTGCATAATTTTGAAACATGAACTTCAGAAACTTTATCTGTGACTGCTATGAAAAAATAATCTTAATTAAAGAATTTTTGAACTTTGAACAACGAACATATAATGACATCAAAGGAGCTTATGACATCAAAAAAGCTTCTTCAATCAATGTTAACATAATATTGAAATTGTATATTAAAAGTAAAATTAAAGGTAAATATTTACAAAACAAATTACATATTATTGGTTGACTATCTCCTTGACAATACCATATAGTACCATGGTATATCATAGTTTTTTAAACAACTTTCCAGATTTCCCTTTAAGAAAGTCTTTGTTCACTTGTACTCAGAAGACAACAGAATCGTCGCTAATATACCTTACTATTGTTATGTAAATGGAAAGAGTTAGAAGTGCAGATCATTTTTGAGGTTATGTTTACGGAACAAAAGTGAGGTATTAAATCAAGGATCAAAAGTGAGGTATCAAATCGAGGATCGTGTTATCTTCTGAACTATTTGTTCGCACACATGTACATTTTCTTAGACAAATGATACTCTGCCTACAACTGGAGGAATAAGGAAAAAACAAAAATCATACTTTTGAGGCATTTTGTTACCTAAACGGTCTGTTTACAACATTATCGAGTGGAGTACCAGTGCTCATGTACTATATGATTTTGAAACTTAAAACAGAACATGATAACCAAGACATTTAAAAATCATTTGAATAATATATGAATTATCAATATTACATTAAATTACTCAAACATGCCAAAGGATGAGTCGTCCAGGGGATGAGTTGTCCAGGGGATGAGTTGTCTAGGGGATGAGTTGTCCAGGGGATGAGTTGTCTAGGGGATGAGTTGTCCAGGGATGAGTTGTCTAGGGGATGAGTTGTCCGGTTATAGGCAAGACATACGTTCATACAATTTTACATGTACAGTTCTTCTCCGATGCCCTCACTATATTATAAAGTTTGTGGCTTCATTTAATATGGTCTTTCCAGAAAAGGGTGTCAAATAATCATGAATTCTCCAATACATCTGTTTTGGAGGAAACATTTCTATTAGACTCCATTAATCATCCCAAGAGTACCCCTTTTACTATGACATGGCCTACTTTATAACATCATACATTATAAATAATGTTGAAAAGCAAAATATTTATTAATTTTCACTCTTTTGTATACAAAAGGGTATTTTAATGTAATATATTCCTTTCGGCTTTTTTTTAATTATGTGTGTTAAGTCTTTCAATTAGTTTAGTTTTGAAAGTGAATGAACCGGGTCCTATTATCACAGGGTGTGTACCAAATTAGGCGTGACAGGTGAACGCGCGCACTGTAGGTACAGCACGAGGGTGATGACATTTGAGCACTGATGTTTTCATCTTTTCAGAAAGATCTAATCTAGTTTCTAGATATTTTTATATGTAAATGTCTGTAACAACATCCGAGACAGTGAACATGACAGTGAATTTTTTAGTTCAAACTTCACAAACTATCAATGTAGTATATGGTATAATGCTCGTTACGGTAAGGTACAAAACATAGGTTCGCGTTTCGATTTTACATGCAAGCTTAAACCCCCTAATATTACTTATCCTCCTACGGAAGAAATGTAAAAGAGAAGGATTGATAAGGAGAGCTTTTAAGAAGTTTCTAGCTTTTTTATTCTGTAAGTGATCATCATGGAATTTAGACACATTTTTTAGAATGAGGTGGATTTTGACATCCCAAAATATTGTATTTGTATTATCAAAACGTTCGTTTCTACAACGTTTTTTGTGAAGCAATGAAATCCTATTTTCTATTTTTAACCGTTACCTTTTGCTTGATAAAATAAAAACCTAGTACTTGTACGAGCAAGTGTCTAAGCTAGATGATGAAGTAAAGTATATTTTAAGATTTTTTAGAATTGGTTCCACTATTCTGGTTATTCTCGTTAGTAGGAGAAATATGTTACTGAGCAAACCTAGAATCTAACCAATTTAGTGAAGAAGGGCTTTTTAAACAGGAGACTAAATTTGGTTTTCGTAGCTTTTGATTACGTCTAACCTTAAAGAGCTTTTCGAAATGACCATCATGATTTTAAGTTACTGGGGTTATTTCTTTTTCTAAATAACACGCACGCACATTTTTGTCTGAAGTCGTTCTTTATATTACTCAGGCCCTTAGCCAGGATGTGTGGGTGTGGGGGAATTGGGGGGGTCGTACGTGCGATCTTGAACGACATCCTTTCTATTTGACCTTCAGGATTTGACCTTCGGTGACTTTTTCTAGGTCAAATAAGGTCAAAAAGATATTTTTTTCAACTTGCTTCAAATTGACCATTTTTTCAAATCATCTACAGGTTATCAGAAGTTCAAATCTGACTTTAGATTAGAGATTCGACCTTCATTGACGTTCTCAAGGTCAAAAAGGGTCAAAGGTACTTTTCAAATTGCTTCAAATTGACCAATTCTTTTTTCAAAATCATCTAGAAGTTCTCAAAAGTTCAAACTTGACTATAGATTTGACCTTCAATGATATTCTCAAGGTCAAAAACAATATTTGACCTTCTCAAGGTCAAGAAGGTATTTTACCAACTTGCTTCAAATTGACCAATTCAGTGTTTTAGAATCATCTACAAGCTCTCAGAAGTTCAAAGGCCAAACATTCATCATAGGGAACGACAAACGGCATTCAAAATATAATATCATGAAAAAACACGCAGCGTGGGCAATGAGGGAATGAGAAACGTCATTCAAAGTGGTATGGTTATGTGCCGGTCATGGAAATCAAAAGAAAGCTATAGCATTTTGAATAGAACTGTAAAGGTTACATACATCGCTATTCCCACAAAGATATAACATGAACATGAATATGTGAAAGTGAGAGTGAAATATATTGTTTTGGTTTGGCAATGACTCATTCTTTGCTGTAATTTTAATATAAACATAAAAATACGAATACAACTAACTTTTGATTGTACGTTTATATTTCACATATTTTTAAAGTCATTTTGACAATTCAAATAATTCCAAAATTACATAATTTTGATCTAAAGCCTTTTATTAAGTACTTTCATTACTCAAAATAATAATCTAAAAATATTTTTCCCAAAGATGATATTTTAATGTTTGGAGGATACAAAATATTGGACAGCCTAATAAAGACAACTCCAATTCACGACAGAAATACCTACACTCAATCATATATCTCCATTGTCTGCAATCGAAGATATGTTATCAAAATGTACCTTCTGGCATAAGTTTCACCAAAATAATACATCAATAGTGTATATTAATATGGCCGATGTGTTGGAGGATACAAATATTTGACAAATTGTATACATATAGTAAAACATACTTAATTATGTGACTAAGACATATCAAACGTCCCGCTTTCAAGAGCTGGTAGCACATACATTTTATTAGCATGCTCAAAAATATCAACGCGATCGATACAATTAAGATTAAGAAATTCGTGTTTATATTTGCCGAAAAAATAAAATATTTCTTAATTGCCCAAAAATCCATCATTAAAGTGATATTTTTTAAAAAGATAAGCAATATTCCAAACAGGTACCTTGTGGTAATGATTGCTTTAAGTCTGGTCAACAAAAAATAACACATTGCATGTCCTAGCCTGCCTTGTATTAAAATACAGTTAAAGGACGAATTTACGCCATTCACCTGTTTTCAAACACAGCAACATACATATTTATTTCACCTAAAATATCAATTGATTCGTGTTTTATGATGCTCCGAACCAACAGTTAATATAGTTAATATACGCACATACGATATCAGAGTTATTTGTCATAAATATCTTGAGATATAGAGGCAAATATGGAGGGCGAAAGGATTTCCATATGTGTACATTTTTTCTCAAAAATGTCACATTATGTCGTGTTAAAAAGCGAAAATGTGTAACAATAAGTGTACAAAATTTTTGCGACGTGTCAAAGGAATTCAATTGTACAAATTAAGCATACTAAACGAAATAGACACTGTCTGATTGGGATATAACGTCAAAACGATCCCTAATTTATAATATAAATCAGCGATAATATTTAAGATTGCCTAGTTCAGTGATGTAATGCACGTAATGCACCAACAGAAGCCAACGTTCTGAACGCTAGGTAGCTCATGTTAAAAACGTTCTTACTTTTTAATGATATAATTAGATCAAACAGCAAGTATAAAGATCATTCACAATATAAATACATAGTATTTACTGAAAAAACTAGCGGAAGCTTACATGAGTGAATTGAATATGAAGAACAATGTTTCAATCATAGGACACAAAATGACAATCAAATCATACAATTTGGAAGCAACAAGGAAGCAAACATGTAAACTTCAGGATGCAAACATATTCTTATGGTCAGGAGTCACTTTCAAAACTACTTTGTCTCATTCACGGTGACCAAGTGTTAACAGTGAAGATTGTCCCGGACGTGTTTTTTCAAACGATTTAGACGTGTTTTTGGAAAACTTGAGAGGTAGGTTGATAAATTTCGTTATGAAATTGCTGTCACTTGACTTTATGTAAATGTAAGTAATTTATATTGCTTGCCATACTATATATCCTAACTTCAGGTATCTGAAAACGCGTTATTTATACGAATCTTATTCTATAGCTGAATCGGAAACTGAGCGATTCTGGCAGTGTTACACATATTTCTGCCTGAAAATCACTAGCCTGCCTTGTATTAAATGAATACATCGATTCATAAGGAACGTACTCACAATATGTGCGAAAACAAAATAAAAAATTAAAAGAGCTTAAATAAGTAGCAATTGGCCGAGTAGTAAATATTATTCCTTCCACGTTGTTGAATAGATATTCTGTTTAAACTTAATTAAATAACACTAAATGCAAATTTAGCACATATTTCTGGCATTTTTGGTTTTGAATTACGAGTAGGCTTACTATGAAGTATGATCATGGAATGTTCGCCAAAGTAGATACGTGGGTATGAAGAAAAACATCTTAGGTAGAAGTCATATAGAATATTCTTACCCTTTTGCTCCATTCTAACGAATGTCGTACTCCATGTTCTTTCATAACACGTCTAAATCGTCTGAAAAAGAATCGTCATCAAAGAATTCTGAAAATTTTACACATCGTCAATTTAATGGTCATCTTTTGAATGCTAACTATATAATATGAAAAAATATATATAGATTTTTGTCTTTATTACTTTAGAAAACACACCAGACACTTCTTTTGTTCTTGGTATCATATGTCGGAATGAAATGAAACATCTATCCAAACTTCATTGGAACAAAATGACATAAGCTCAACGTGTTTAGGTCTTTCAGTATTGTAATTGTACAAAGGAAAGAAAGTTTAGTTGATTTAAAAAAGTATCTTGTTAATGAAGTAAATTAGGTTTATCTTAATTTTTATCTATTTTGGTTTTTTTGTTTTAACTTTTTGAATACTTTTTTGTTAAATAAACTAAATTTTTTGTACAAATATAATATTGAGAGCTCTAAGTAAATGCTATATATTATGCTATTTTGTTCAAACAAGACTCGGAAATATATTTCATTTCATTCTCTAGAATTGGTAGAAATGTTAACAAGAACAGTTATGTAAAATATATAAAACTAATTTTCGTCATATCAGTAAATGTGTTGTCAATCAGTCAACATTTC
The DNA here is from genome assembly GCA_903813345.2 of Owenia fusiformis. Taxonomy (NCBI): domain Eukaryota; kingdom Metazoa; phylum Annelida; class Polychaeta; order Sabellida; family Oweniidae; genus Owenia; species Owenia fusiformis. The sequence goes on along the minus strand of CAIIXF020000011.1, from coordinate 16,367,286 downwards.
ATAAAGAACCGTGTTCTTTTACAGTTTTCAATAACTGGTTTAAGAGAAAACATTGTTGAAGTTCCAACATATTGATACCAATCCTTTGGCAAGATTTAAGCAAAGGAGTGATATCGATATGGATAACTTTTTGAACACACGCTTCTCTTAAACCAGTCATAAAAAATCTAAAAAATTAACACATTGTCAATTTAATGGTCATCTTTTGAATGGTAACAATATAATTTGAAAAATATATAAATTATATAATATACTTCCATCTATATTATTTTAGAAAACACATCAAACACTTGTTTTGTTCTTGGTATCATGTTTCCAGAGTGAAATGAAAACATCGATCCGAACCTCATTGGAACAAAACGACATAAACACAACATGTTAAGGTCTCTCAATATTGTGATTGTACAAAGGAAATTTTGGTTGATTTTAGAAAAGTATCCTGTAAATGAAATAAAAGGTTTATCTTGATTTTTATCTATACTCCCAAAAAGAAGTTAAGGACCAGTCTTTTTCCTCATAGGTTTACATGCATGTTAATCCCGATGTCTGTTTGAACTCTTATTTTTAAAGCCTGGAATGAATGAAAACCTAATAATGTAAATGGATATGTGCCTTGACTCTATTCTCTATATTTCAGAAAATGTTCAATTCAATATCTCCGTTACAATATGTCAAAAATTGGTGTCAAATTTGAGGAAATTAAAAAAATGGCATAACCCATGTAATCCAATGGGAAATGGTTGGGTTGCCAAATGTCATATGAGAAAATATCCACCAATTCAATTGCTCTCAAAAATGGAATGTAAACCCAGCAAACAGTGACGTCCATGTAACGTCACTCATATGTGGTATATAAGTTCACTGGAGACGTTGTATATTTCCGTTATATAAACGTCAAAGCAACGTAAAATTGTGACATTCAACAAAACGTCGGTGGATGGTTAAAAAATGACGTTGTAGTAATGTGTTAGTAAAGTTCGAAATTTGTGCTGGTGTGAAAAACGTAACAATGACGTTGAATTTTTACCAGTTTGGTTCATTTGCTACGTAATATAAACGGTAAAATTTGACGTTGTCGTAACGTGTTTTAAATGTGAAAGATATTTGTAAGTGTAGAAAACGTTACAAAGACGTTGTGTTCTCACCAAATTTGGTACATTTGCTACGTAATGTAAACGGTAAAATTTGACGTTGTCGTAACGTGTTTTAAACGTGAAAGATATTTGTAAGTGTAGACAACGTTACAAAGACGTTGCACTTCTCACCAAATTGTTTCATTTGCTACGTAATATAAACGGTAAAATTTGACGTTGTCGTAACGTGTTTTAAATGTGAAAGATATTTGTAAGTGTAGAAAACGTTACAAAGACGTTGTGTTCTCACCAAATTTGGTACATTTGCTACGTAATGTAAACGGTAAAATTTGACGTTGTCGTAACGTGTTTTAAACGTGAAAGATATTTGTAAGTGTAGAAAACGTTACAAAGACGTTGCACTTCTCACCAAATTGTTTCATTTGCTACGTAATATAAACGGTAAAATTTAACGTTGTCGTAACGTTTTTTAAATGTGTAAAATATTTGTAAGTGCAGGAAACATATCAAAGACGTTGCAGTTCTCACCAAATTGTTTCATTTGCTACGTAATATAAACGGTAAAATTTGACGTTGTCGTAACGTGTTTTAAATGTGAAAGATATTTGTAAGTGTAGAAAACGTTACAAAGACGTTGTGTTCTCACCAAATTTGGTACATTTGCTACGTAATGTAAACGGTAAAATTTGACGTTGTCGTAACGTGTTTTAAACGTGAAAGATATTTGTAAGTGTAGAAAACGTTACAAAGACGTTGCACTTCTCACCAAATTGTTTCATTTGCTACGTAATATAAACGGTAAAATTTAACGTTGTCGTAACGTTTTTTAAATGTGTAAAATATTTGTAAGTGCAGGAAACATATCAAAGACGTTGCAGTTCTCACCAAATTGTTTCATTTGCTACGTAATATAAACGGTAAAATTTGACGTTGTCGTAACGTGTTTTAAATGTGAAAGATATTTGTAAGTGTAGAAAACGTTACAAAGACGTTGCAGTTCTCACCAAATTGTTTCATTTGCTACGTAATATAAACGGTAAAATTTGACGTTGTCGTAACGTGTTTTAAATGTGAAAGATATTTGTAAGTGTAGAAAACGTTACAAAGACGTTGTGTTCTCACCAAATTTGGTACATTTGCTACGTAATGTAAACGGTAAAATTTGACGTTGTCGTAACGTGTTTTAAATGTGAAAGATATTTGTAAGTGTAGAAAACGTTACAAAGACGTTGCACTTCTCACCAAATTGTTTCATTTGCTACGTAATATAAACGGTAAAATTTGATGTCGTCGTAACGTGTTCTAAATGTGAAAGATATTTGTAAGTGTAAAAAACGTTACAAAGACGTTGCGTTCTCACCAAATTTGGTACATTTGCTACGTAATGTAAACGGTAAAAATTGACGTTGTCGTAACGTACGTGTTTTAAATGTGAAAGATATTTGTAAGTGTAGAAAACGTTACAAAGACGTTGCAGTTCTCACCAAATTGTTACATTTGCTACGTAATATAAACAGTAAAATTTGACGTTGTCGTAACGTGTTTTAAATGTGAAAGATAATTGTAAGTCTAGGAAACGTTACAAAGTCCTTGTTTTCCCACCAAATTGGTTCATTTGCCACGTAGTGAAAATGGCTAATTGTAACGTTGTCAAAACATGGTTTGAATGTGAAAAATATTTGTAATTGTAAAACACGTTACAAAGACGTCATTTTCTGACCAAAATGGTTCATTTTCAACGTAGTGCAAACGGTTAATTTCAACGTTGTCGAAACGTGTTTTCAATTGAAATGTGAAAAAATATTTGTAAGTGCAGGAAACGTTACAAAAAGACGCTATGTCCTCACGAAATTGGTTTATTTGCAACGTTGTCGAAACAGTTAATTTTGACGTTGACGAAACGGGGTTTAAACGTGAAAAATACATATACATGTATGTGAAAAAGAACGTGACAAAGACGTTGTGGTCTCAACAAATTCGTTTAATTTGTGACGTGAAGTAAATGTTAAATATATAACGAATATACATGTATGCCTCGAGTTGTGGTAACTTTAAATACTGATCGGTGGAGGCACAGGCATATGTTGGCTCACACAGATGAACTTAACGTGGTAATTGAGAGTGAGAGTGGAAATATGATGTAAAGAAAACGTTTCTCCGACGTTGTAATTTTGCCATGGGTTATTGCTGACAAAAGTCTGACGTTCTGTCCCGGGGGGTTCATTCCAATATACCTCTTAATACCTATGTGCCGCGCCAAAGACCCCCTTTTTGAGCATTTTTTCCATGTCAATTTCCTCTCAAAATTGGAAGTTTCCATGTATTATTCCTCTCAGAGTTATAAAATTCCATATTTTCTTCCTCTGAACTTCATAGATGTCCATGTCGACTTCCTCTGGAGCTTGCCGGTGTAAAAGAAATTATGGTCCCCTGGGGATTATGGTCCCCTTTCTTAAAGGCCCTTACTGGCCCTGATTGTGGATACGATAATAAGGGAGAGTTGTATTTAGGTCACCATATAAATCAATGGAAAGTAGGACCATAATTTGATAGGACCTCCTACCCTTTTACACCGGGACTAAAGTTTGCGAATTATCGGTAAATTGACTAAAACTCCACTCTTCCGGCGATTTGTCAGACCTCGGGACAAAAATTTTAGTCCCTTTCAACAAGGGCGAGCGTTACAAACGGAAAGTACATCGTTCGCAAATTTGATGTATTTCTCGTTCGGCTTTTTATCGTATTCTGTTCTATCAACCAATAGAAATAGAGAAATTCCCGCGTCGAAATCAACATGGAGGACAGTTCCAAGTTCAAGAATATTGCTGCTTAAAAGCAACTTGGGAGCCGTACTGCCAGCTTTCGAAGGTAAGAATGATGCATTCATGTTACACAATCACCAAAGGTTAAAATGAAAGCATTCCATGGCCGGTACTTGCAGCGAGAACACAAATAATCTCATGTGAAAGTTGGGATCGTTTCAATTTTCATAATTTTTGAATGAACACAAACGGTTCTGGTTAAAAGTGCAGATCTTAACTGTTTTTTAACTTTTGAATATTCTGATATTTGAATCGATGTTATTGATTTTCAATTTCATCACGATTTTCAATCATAATTCCTGGTTCATAATTTTCGTTAGGTCAATTACAAGGGGTCCAGGGGTCAATTAACCATCAGCGACTTTCAAGTCAGATCTGGCGCAGAGGTGTTGATTGGATGGTGAAGTGTTTATGGCAAATGGTTTATGCAGTTATCTTAAGGTCAGGGTGAATGATGGGAAATTTTCTGCATTCCTCAATTGAGTCACATGTTATTTTTCAAACAAGAATCACTCCTTCCCCACATTGTCTATATCTTCCAGTTTTGCACAAAGAGTGCACTTATGTGCCTAGAAAAGACTTGTGAGAAGAATGTTTTGATAAAGTGTATAGAAAACAAGAAAATTCAGTGAAAAAAATCAGAAAAATTTCAGAAATTTTTTTCACTGAATTTTCTCATTTTTTATACATTTTACAAAACAAACCTTCTCACAAGGCTTTTCTAGGCACATAAGTGCACTCTTTGTGCAAACTTGGAAGATGTAGACAATGTGGGGAAGGAGTTATTCTTGTTTGAAAAATAACATGTGACTCAATTGAGGAATGCAGAAAATTTCCCATCATGCACCCTGTCCTTAATCTTGATGGTGATCTCTGTTAGATCTACCTCTTTCAAAGAATAGACATTGCCCGGGGAGTCAGTGATTGCCATCTTTAGCCTGATAGATAATCATGATGGCAGAAATACAGAAATACACAAACATGTATCAGTTTCATATGCTTTAGAAAATGTACATGTTTGCGAACAAATAGTTCAGAAGACAACAGAATCGTCGATTTAATTCCTCACTTAAGTTACACAAACGGTTCTGGTTAAAAGTGCAGATCTTAACTGTTTTTCGAAAATCGTTTATGTAACTTAAGTGAGGAATTAAATCGACGATTCTATTGTCTTCTGAACTATTTTTCGCAAACATGTTCATTTTCTAAAACATATGATGCTGATACATGTTTGTGAGAAAAAATGTTGTGGGGATTCTGCCTACAATGCGTGAAATAAGGAAAAAAGAAAAATCGTACCTTCGACGTTCCGACATTTTGTTACCAAAATGAACCGTTTCGGTAACCAGTGTAATCGAGAGAATCACCAGTGAATAGATAGCATACTATATTTAGGGATTTCTTTAATTTTTTTGAAAATAACATGGCAGAGAAGCATTGAAATATGAGGTCACAGATATGATAGCTAAACTACAAAACAAACTAAAATAAACAAAAGTAAGAACATGTATAAATGTTTCTATTTTTACATGTTCTTTTTCAATGTGGTCCTTTAATTGCTTATTTTTTAGATTCAGAGAAGTTCCAAACATTCAAAATTTTACTGTAATCTCATCTACTCTACGACCCCCACTTAAATTTGTAAAAAACATAAGTGGGGGTAACCAAACTCGTCTGGCCCTGTTATCCACTCCCTGATTCTGAAATGTCGTAGACCAACAACGTCAGGCGTAGATAACTGGGCCATACAGGTTTTTGTTAAAGTGGGGGTAGAATGCGATAAATCGCATGATGTATGGTCTCTCTAAAATTCTCTTATTTTTAACATGGGAAATCGTCACTTCAGCAAATTCACATGTCATTTATTTATGTTCCAAAATTCACCCTATGCAGACAGAGCCTGTGGGAAATATTGGGTGCGGAGCAAATGAGCGGAGGGTGCGGAGCTAACGGTCATTTTTGAATTTAAATTTGGGATATTTCTGAAACTAAGCAGTTTTGGGACTTCAAATATACCAAGATATGTGTATTTGACACCAAATATCAATACAATTGTGAAAATAGTAGCGCAATTCATTCTGTAGCGACGCAGTGTGCCTTAAACCTTTCCCAGACCTATATATTTTGAAATTATCCTTTTAATACTGAGTCCCCAGCATTCATAAAAAATGGTGTTCAAGGTACACTATCTATACAAATTATTTTTGCATCTTGGAAGCCAGGCAGTATCTGTGTGCTTTTATAAAAATTTGGAAATGTTTTTCAGATATGAGCCCCCTCTAAATATTGGGTGCGGAGGAGCTCCATAAACGTACCTACCTTCCTCTGTCTGCATAGGGTGAAATTTATTTAGGCTAGTATTAATATGTATATAACATATGCCTGGCAAAATTTTGTGAATTTAATTTAAAATCAAACATTATCCATTATGATTTAGGTTCGCCTTTGACAGTTATTGATGTGGAAATGTGTCTGTTATTAAGCATACACCCTTTACCAATTTACGGAGACTGAAAGGTCAACCTGAAACTTCAACCTTCCTTGAAACTATGATTATCAGGCCCGTAGCCAGGGGGGGGGGTTCGCAGGGTTCGGGCGAACCCCCCCCCCCTGGCCAAAAATTCTTTCAAAATCATGCAGTTTTCACCATTTTGAGCAATTCTCAAGTCATTTTGTCCATATTTGGGCCAAAATTGTCAAATGTGAACCCCCCTGGAAATTTTTGAAAAATGAACCCCCCTTGGCAAATCCTGGCTACGGGCCTGATTATTGATATTTATATTTTTTAATCGAAATGGTGTTTGTTATAAGCACACGCCTTTTAACAATTGATAGAGACTGAAAAGTGTATTTCATCTTCAGCAAATCTGAAATTAAGCTTTGTTTTTATTGATCGAATTCAATGAAAGTTAATTTCTTTTAAGTTAAGTTAACTTTTATCAGCCTTTAAAAAAACTACTATTGTCATCTGTTTTTCCATCTTAGTGTACAATAGTTCTCTACTCTGTTTTCAGAAGTAGGAGATGAACCAGATTTTTGTAGCTTTCATCCATGATAACCCTGAGACCTTGTTGGTTGTGTTTAGATGATGGTGTTTCATACTAATCAGGTATATTATTTCATCGTTTGATTTAATTAACTTGCATCATTTGTGGCTCTTTGCTTCAGAAAGTATTCATTTGTATTTAATGCAGTTATTATTTAACTTTCACAGTTTCACAGCAAATGAGATACTGTAAATTGCTTTAATTTGGTGCTATTTAATTTGGCGCCCTGTGCAAATTTTAAAAGTATGACTGCTATATAATTAAGTTCTTTTAAAAGGTTTGAACTTAATCCTGATTGACACAATGTTAAAACATCTCAGTAGATTTACTCATCATATTCACAATTTAATGGTCTTATCTTAATCAATACAATTTGAAATAAAAGTATAAAATAAAGTAACAGTCTTTTAAACTACTACTATTGTCCTCTATTTTCCCATCTACCTATTCTGTTTTCAGGATTGTTGTAGCCTTCACCCATGATAACCCTGAGATGATTTTGGCTGTGTTGAGATGAGTGGTGTTATGCTAATCAGGTAGGCCTATATTATTTCTAGAGGTGTCACACTGACCCGAAGTTGACCTGCCATATTTTATCTCAGAAAGTTAAGAGTCATTCTCAGGTATCTACTTTCCTACCGTTCCAACATTTCAAATTATTATCCAATAGAATATTTTAATAAATAGGTCTCTAGTTAAATCATTGGATGAAGATTATGAGAGTCAACGAAGGAATGTTTTGGCTATATGATTCTACTGTAGAAATACAAAAGGATAGTACAAAAAGCTACTAGGGATCTATAAACAGATGAGCATAGGGATTGTTTTACCCCAGAGTAGTCCCAAAAAGTCTCCTGAGACAAAGATCAGATCTGGTGGAAGAAAGATTACACCCTCAGGTGCATTTTCAGATAACCAACTAATAAAATGTTTATACTACACGTCTCTAAAATATTTCAGACAAACTAGCAGTACAAGCAGAATGGAACATTTGACGGTTTGGAAGTTAGGCAGTCTAGAGTCCTCTGAGCTTGGGGAGTTGCGAGGAAAGTGACTTCGGTAAGTCCAGGTTAATCTATTATTCATTATAGAAGTATTTTATATATATTAAGTTTACAGCAGAATCAAATCTAGCAAGATCCTTGTCATTCTATTCTAAAAATATAAAGTGCAGACTTTACTTCAGGAATACTAGAGTATTTTACCAAAGAATTTTACAATTATGTATTTTATTTTATATATATGGCTTCTATATTTATATTTGGAAGAATTTAAAAATTTTCCCGATTTTCGCACTTTTAATCCTCAATAACTTACTGATTTACAACACATTGTAGACCTTTGAGACATATTGTATCTGAGATTGTAAAGAATAGATCGCTAGCTCAATTTTGGTTGAAAATGACACTGCAAAATATACAGAGTGGGTATGGGTATACAGGTTACATTTCATACTTTTCAATAGATTGATTTTTTCCAGGAAAATGTCCAAAAACAAGCAGAAATGGCAATGTGTTAAACATGCAACCAGGGAAACAACGACTGAGCTGTACAAGTCATTTGAAAAAACATTTGGAAAGTGATGAGGACCAATGAGAGCTCATGCTTTCAAGGAAAAATGAACACTTAGCATAAACAATATCTGTTCCGAGAAGCAAGCCAGTTTGAATTAAATTTTTATCTCTATGACGGGACAGTACTTTTAAGATTGCATAGATATAATGGCTTCATATCTGAAACATGCAATTTTTCTAGGTTTATTCCCAACTTAAAATGGTCATTATTGCTTTTTGAAAATCAATACCATGTTAACTAATAGAGCATTTGTTCAAGCTCAAATTAGAATATTTATTCATTCCCGTTCAGAAAAATAACAATATAACCCCTAAACAGTTAGGCTATATATAATTACATTCATAGTAAAGGGGGTGAATAGATCTGCCGAGATCTGGGCACAATCTCGGAAATGAAATATCGAAATATCATCAAAGGTTAATCCCATACTTAGTAGTGTTATAGGTAAATAACATGCGGGAATATAATTGATATCTGAGTTGAGCGGGAGATATATAAGGGTTATGTACTGGGAGGTTTTGGATACAGGTTTTATCCCAAGGGAAATATGTGTATATCCCAAGGGACCGCAGGGACCAAGGGATATACACATATTTCCCGAGGGATAAACCCTGTATCCAAAACCGACCGTACATAACAGATGTATTTCATACCTACTGATGTTCTTGGTACGTCATATACCTTATAAAGTTCCAAAATTCAAAAATATACTTAAGATACACATTTTCTTGGTGTTTTAAAGTGGTTTTTAAGTTTCTGAGATTATCAAACTCATATAGCCTAACTCATATTTTGAAAAATAAAATTAGAAAAAAAATTTGAAAAAAATGTGAAAATCTTTTTTTTAAAAATGTGAAAAAAAATTTGGGGAAAAATGGGAAATTTCAATGCATATTTAATTCTCATAATCTACTAAGTATAGGATAAATCAGTTATTAAATGCTCGATTTTTGATACAGAGTATATCCCTCAGTAAATACAATATAGTCACGATTTATTAGTTAAAATATGCCTAATTCAATTTTAAGACAAGCCAGAACGGCAAATCTCCCCTGCCCCTTAACCGTTTAGGGGTTAATAAAATACTTAATAAAACTTATTAACGATAGGATAGATTTTTGATAGATGACATACGAGACTGTAATTATATTTAAGTTCAATTCTGTGTGTCAATATTCTCTATTTGGATGCTCAAAAAAGTTCTTGTGTATTAACTCATTGATTATTGGAAAAACAATATACATTTGTTAATAAGTCAAAGCATAAGTTAGTTGTGTTTTACCTTCACATGTGAAAATGTTAGGCTTAGTGTGTTATATATAATTTTACTGAACATCGGTGTCTACATCTTCCTGTACAGGAACTTTAAATTATGTTCATGTAATGATTCATTTAACTGGACGTTAGTCATTACTATCACTATATCTTGTTGATGGCATAATTAAGGTTACTAGAACATTCCTTGCATGTGTTGTCCTATCTTGATGTAACCAGAAGTTATGAATTTGCCATGTATGTGACAAGCACGTTACAGTCTCTTTATTTTGGCAAAGTCGTTGTTAAGGTTGGTACTACATTCCTGGCTCGTGATATCTAAGTCGAACGTAACTTGTATACTCATTTATGCGTGTCCACACTTTCCTTTGCCTACAACGTTCTATAGTTAATGTTACCAGAACTTTAACTTGGCCACGTATATGTGACGTTGCATTAGCACGTTACAGTCTGTTATTTTATTTTTGCAGTCATTGTTAAGGTTGCTACTACATTCATAGCACATGATATTTAAGTAAAATGTAACGTTGTATAAACATCTGTGCGAGTCCAGACCTTCCTGTGCCTACATCGGTCCAAGACAAACGTTACCAGAACTTTAAACTGGCCAGGTATATGTTACGTTGCATAAGCACATTACAGTTTCACTATTTTTGCGAGGTCATTGTTAAGGTTGGTTCTACATTCCTGGCACGTAATATTTAAGTCAAATGTAACGTTCTTTAAACATCTGTGCGAGTCCACACCTTCCTGTACCTACAACGTTCCATAATTAACGTACCAGAACTTAAAACTGGCCACGTATATGTGACGTTGCATAAGCACATTACAGTCTCGTTATTTTTGCGAAGTTATCGTTTAGGTTGGTTCTACGTTCCTGGCACGTGATATTTAAGTCAAATGTAACGTTCTTTGAACATCTGTGCGAGTCCACAACTTCCTGTACCTACAACGTTCCATAATTAACGTATCAGAAATTTAGATTGGCCACGTATTTATGACGTAATGTAAGTACGTTACATTTTCGTTATTTTGGCGAAGTCATCGTTTAGGTTGGTTCCACGTTCCTGGCACGTGATATTTAAGTCAAATGTAACGTTCTTTAAACATCTGTGCGAGTCCACACCTTCCTGTACCTACAACGTTCCATATCAACGTTACCAGAAATTTAGATTGGCCACGTATATATGACGTAATGTAAGTACGTTACAGTTTCGTTATTTTGGCGACGTAATTGTTAAGGTCGCTACTACGTTCCTGACACGTGATATTTAAGTCAAATGTAACGTTCTTTAAACATCTGTGCGAGTCCACACCTTCCTGTACCTACAACGTTCCATATCAACGTTACCAGAAATTTAGATTGGCCACGTATATATGACGTAATGTAAGTACGTTACAGTTTCGTTATTTTGGCAACGTTATTGTTAAGGTCGCTACTACGTTCCTGACACGTGATATTTAAGTCAAATGTAACGTTCTTTAAACATCTGTGCGAGTCCACACCTTCCTGTACCTACAACGTTCCATATCAACGTTACCAGAAATTTAGATTGGCCACGTATATATGACGTAATGTAAGTACGTTACAGTTTCGTTATTTTGGCGACGTAATTGTTAAGGTCGCTACTACGTTCCTGACACGTGATATTTAAGTCAAATGTAACGTTCTTTAAACATCTGTGCGAGTCCACACCTTCCTGTACCTACAACGTTCCATATCAACGTTACCAGAAATTTAGATTGGCCACGTATATATGACGTAATGTAAGTACGTTACATTTTCGTTATTTTGGTGACGTAATTGTTAAGGTCGCTACTACGTTCCTGACACGTGATATTTAAGTCAAATGTAACGTTCTTGAAACATCTATGCGAGTCCACACCTTCCTGTACCTACAACGTTCCATATCAACGTTACCAGAAATTTAGATTGGCCACGTATATATGACGTAATGTAAGTACGTTACAGTTTCGTTATTTTGGCGACGTAATTGTTAAGGTCGCTACTACGTTCCTGACACGTGATATTTAAGTCAAATGTAACGTTCTTTAAACATCTGTGCGAGTCCACACCTTCCTGTACCTACAACGTTCCATATCAACGTTACCAGAAATTTAGATTGGCCACGTATATATGACGTAATGTAAGTACGTTACAGTTTCGTTATTTTGGCGACGTAATTGTTAAGGTCGCTACTACGTTCCTGACACGTGATATTTAAGTCAAATGTAACGTTCTTTAAACATCTGTGCGAGTCCACACCTTCCTGTACCTACAACGTTCCATATCAACGTTACCAGAAATTTAGATTGGCCACGTATATATGACGTAATGTAAGTACGTTACAGTTTCGTTATTTTGGCAACGTTATTGTTAAGGTCGCTACTACGTTCCTGACACGTGATATTTAAGTCAAATGTAACGTTCTTTAAACATCTGTGCGAGTCCACACCTTCCTGTACCTACAACGTTCCATATCAACGTTACCAGAAATTTAGATTGGCCACGTATATATGACGTAATGTAAGTACGTTACAGTTTCGTTATTTTGGCGACGTAATTGTTAAGGTCGCTACTACGTTCCTGACACGTGATATTTAAGTCAAATGTAACGTTCTTTAAACATCTGTGCGAGTCCACACCTTCCTGTACCTACAACGTTCCATATCAACGTTACCAGAAATTTAGATTGGCCACGTATATATGACGTAATGTAAGTACGTTACATTTTCGTTATTTTGGTGACGTAATTGTTAAGGTCGCTACTACGTTCCTGACACGTGATATTTAAGTCAAATGTAACGTTCTTGAAACATCTATGCGAGTCCACACCTTCCTGTACCTACAACGTTCCATATCAACGTTACCAGAAATTTAGATTGGCCACGTATATATGACGTAATGTAAGTACGTTACAGTTTCGTTATTTTGGCGACGTAATTGTTAAGGTCGCTACTACGTTCCTGACACGTGATATTTAAGTCAAATGTAACGTTCTTTAAACATCTGTGCGAGTCCACACCTTCCTGTACCTACAACGTTCCATATCAACGTTACCAGAAATTTAGATTGGCCACGTATATATGACGTAATGTAAGTACGTTACGTTTTCGTTATTTTGGTGACGTAATTGTTAAGGTCGCTACTACGTTCCTGACACGTGATATTTAAGTCAAATGTAACGTTCTTTAAACATCTGTGCGAGTCCACACCTTCCTGTACCTACAACGTTCCATATCAACGTTACCAGAAATTTAGATTGGCCACGTATTTATGACGTAATGTAAGTACGTTACATTTTCGTTATTTTGGTGACGTAATTGTTAAGGTCGCTACTACGTTCCTGACACGTGATATTTAAGTCAAATGTAACGTTCTTTAAACATCTATGCGAGTCCACACCTTCCTGTACCTACAACGTTCCATATCAACGTTACCAGAAATTTAGATTGGCCACGTATATATGACGTAATGTAAGTACGTTACAGTTTCGTTATTTTGGCAACGTTATTGTTAAGGTCGCTACTACGTTCCTGACACGTGATATTTAAGTCAAATGTAACGTTCTTTAAACATCTGTGCGAGTCCACACCTTCCTGTACCTACAACGTTCCATATCAACGTTACCAGAAATTTAGATTGGCCACGTATATATGACGTAATGTAAGTACGTTACAGTTTCGTTATTTTGGCGACGTAATTGTTAAGGTCGCTACTACGTTCCTGACACGTGATATTTAAGTCAAATGTAACGTTCTTTAAACATCTGTGCGAGTCCACACCTTCCTGTACCTACAACGTTCCATATTTAACGTTGCTACAACTTGAGACATATATTCTGACGACGTTATCACAACGTAAAATTGTTAGCTGGGAATAGACAATTGAATTTTCTAACTTGTCTATAACAAAAATTGATTTGTTTCTCCGGGTTTTACAAAATTATGAGTCTCAAAAGTCAAAATCATTTCTCATAAAACCTCTCATTGAAATAACACATGGGGTCAAAATGAGTTGTCAAAAATACGTTGATGCTCTATATCGGAAATTCTCACAAAGTAAGCTTAACAAAAAGCATGCACAAAGTAAAACAATTCAATTGTCTACTCAGAAATTATTTTTGATAAATGTTTTACCGAATACATATCCAAAAATCTGATTTGCCCCTAACCCACCATTCCCCATTTGTTTAACATGGGATCTGCCATTATTGTTAAATTTCATGAAATCATAAATTTTGACATCAAATTTTGACCTATTGTAATGGAGATATAACATTGAATTTTGCAGACTTAATAGAGAATGGAATCAAGATACAGATTTATTTACTTTATCGGGTTTTCTTTTGTCCCACGCTTAGAAAATAGTCGTTCAAACAAATATGGGGGTTAACATGTAAACCTATGAGGAAAACCACTGGTCCTTAACTTTTTTTGAGGAGTATATTTTGGGGGATTTTGTTTTAATTTTTTGAATACTTTTTTAAATCAACCAAAAATTCCTTTGTATATGCTGTTTTGTTCCTACAAGGTTTGGAAAGAAATTTTATTTCATTGTCAAAAATTGGTAGAAAGGAGCGAAAACAATTGCACTAAAAAAACAAAAAAAATGTTAATAAAAACAGTTATATTAAATATTTTGAAATAATTTTCGCATTAAATTGCTGTCAATCAGTCAACATTACATAAAATGAAGATTGGTTTAAGAAAAAAAATTGTTGAATTCAGTTCTCCATATCGATATCACTCCTTTGGCGTAGGTTATGCAAATTTTGATATTTTTCCCTAATTCACCGTTAGGTGACTCCACGGGCTTTCAATTCTAGTTGAAAGTCCATGGTGGCTCCAAAAAAATTGCCCAACATATTCGAACCCTCTCCTGTCAAATCCTGGCTATGCCACTGCAAAGTACGATTTAAAAACATGAACTCGTGAATGATAATACATCCTAACTGTGATTTACTCTGTAATTGAACAGACAAGTCAGTCAGTGACACGGTATATAGGGATCTTATCTAATACCGGAAAATTATTGTCTTCAGAAATTGGCAATCAATGTCATCTAGATGAATGTAATGCACAAAACTTCACCAATAATTGAATACAATTTCTTGTCTGGCAGTCGTATCGTTTCTTCTTAGTTTTTACTGTAGAGCTCAGTTTACCTGACAATTAAATGATAAGGCGTAAGGCAGGCCTCTCGTTAATTTTTTACAGGAACTTAGAAATGGGTGGATTCATATGTTTTCATATGTAGGCTCTGGCGGATCCATAGGGAGGGGAGACACCCCCAAAAGTTTTGTAGGGCCTCAAAAATGGGCCTTTTTGGACATACCTTGGCCTTTTTGGCCAAATTATCAAAACAATGAAAATTTGGACCGAATTCTTGGTTTTAGGAGCCCAACATTTTGGCCTGACTTCAAATACGCCCTCCCCCCTGTACACGTGTGGATCCGCCAAATGTAAGCAGATCTACACGACATTTACGGCGCAAGCGTGTGTATCGTATGCAAACGGATGTTTAAAAACGGATATCATCTGCTCGTTTAATAGTTCCGTTAGCCATAAAGAACATTTGAATATTACTTTCTAATCGGAGATATCCACTCCTCCGGCAATATGGTGTGCAATTAAAACGATTTCAATAATCTGCAATGTGTAAGACATCCACTGGACTGCTTTGGCCTCTCAAGGTAAAACAATGAAGGGATCGTACCGTCTTAATTATTGGACTGGAAACAGAAAAATCATACCTCCGAGGCTGTGCCATTTTGTTACCGACAGGCATCCTTTTTGTTACCAGTTTGAAGAGTTCCACCATAGTGTAAATATACACATGTATTCTGGCTAATTATTCCATTTTGAGGGGAATAATAATGCTTATTTTTCGAAGTATATGTGCCGCTTTCAAAGTAGTGCTTCAAAATGAAAATATAGAAAGGAGAATATAAACTTAATGTCTGAACATCTATCGAAAGTTATAATGAAATGGCAGTCAGAATCACCGAATAGCTACCATTATGACATAGAACAATTTTTAGTCGTTTTAACTGGAAAGCGAGTAATATTCTCCCACAAAATACGATTTAATAAGATAAAACTGTCAGCCTCTGAAATGTTAAATCAAATCATTGTTTGGCCTTGCAACATTTCAAAAATCTGATGTCACATTTCAAGGGTATGATTGAATTCGTTTTTGGGAAACAAAGTAATACATCTAGCGGATTGTTGATGTTGTTACGCGGTAAACACGATACAAAAATATGTCATATTCCGCAACGAATATGGCATATTCACTTGCGGTGTATGACAGATTCACCTGTGGTATATGGCATACATACTAACCAATGAGAACGCGATACGTAAGTACGCAATTGTCAATTACATCGATTGAACGAACAAGTGAAACGTTATAAATTATTATAATGATTACTGAATCAACAGTACTGTGTATCGAATATATTAACTAAGCAGAAGTATCAGTCACCAATCTCGCGTAATAAACTTTCTCAATCAAACCAGGATTCATATATTAGTACTCGACGCACTGACTATATTGGTAATCCAGCGTAGTTTTACACCTAGAGCCGATTTTCGCAACCAATCAAATCAAGGCTTTCTGTATCACGTTTTCACCTGCGGTATATGGCATATTCACCTGCGGTATATGGCATATTCCGCAAGTGAGTATGACATATTCTGCAGGTGAGTATCGGGTATTCACTGAAATCAATGTATCGCATATTCACTGCGGAATATCGCATACTCACCTGCGGAATATGCCATATACCGCAGGTGAGTATGGCATATTCAACCGTATCACGAATACCGCGCAACCATGAATGTATGCCATATACCGCGTAACAGATGTCATGTATTAATATGGCATATTTGAATAAAGAATCGTTTGAAAACAATTCTGAAATTAAAATAAAGTGTTGTGTGTTGGGGTCTCCTGTCGAGAGTTGTTTTAACAAGATAGCATCAATAGTGAAGGTATTCTACGTAGTAAGTATTCTTTAAAGCCATTTCATTACTTTAATCATTAGCCCCGTGCACACAGATTTCTAATAAAAGGGGAATGGGATGTGAAAACTTAAAGTGCAATACAATAAAACATGGTGTAATTGCCGCTTCAATCACAACCTCTATAATTATACACCTATTATACGTTCGTTATACTTCCTAAGAACCTATTAGAGCTCCTCTTGTACAATTGTATTTTATGTCATCGGCATTCAAATGCGTTGTTTTTCTCTGCCTTCAATAAACACGGTGCCCAAGTGTTAACAGCGGAGATTGCTCCGGACGTGTTATTTTACACGATTTGGACCTTTTAAGAAAACTTGAGATGTAGGTTGATAAATTTGGTTATGGAATAGCTGTCACTTGACTTTATGTAAATGTATGTAATTTATATTGCGTAATGCTTACCATAATACAAATCCTAACTTCAGGTGCCCGCAAACGCGTTATTTGCACGAATCCTATGCTATAGTGTTGTTATATCGGTGTCTTTATCATTACTTTGTAAATATGTTAATATGATTTTAATAGATAAAAAAATAATAAAAAAGTGAGCGATTCTGTCAGTGTAACACATATTTTTGGCTGAATATGATTAGCCTGGCTTGTATTCAATGGATACATCAATTGATAAGGAAAGAACTAGACGAAACTGTTTGGACGTGTTAAAAATATCCTTAATCCATCGTTAACTCCACTCTCTACATTTACGGTTATTTATTGCAATTTCAAGATAAAGATAGTTAAAATATAAACACGATCTTTAGAGGAGTGAATATTATTCCACGTTGTAGAATGTATTGTTTGTTATGAAATTGCTGTCACTTGACTTAATGTAAATCTATGTAATTTATATTGCTTACCATACTACAAATCCTAACTTCAGGTACCTGCAAACGCGTTATTTGCAGGAATCGTTAATTAAATAACACTTAATGCAGATTTAGTACATATTTCTTGCGTTTTTGTATACAATTGCGATTACTATGAAGTATAATGGAATGATCCCCACGATAGATCCGTTGATATGATGAAGAACATCTTAGGTAGAAGTCAAGTTAGTTTGTAAAATATTCTTACCTTTTTGCTCCATTCTAACGGATATCGTATTCCATATTCTTACAAAACAAGTCCAAATCGTGTGAAAAACACGTCCGGAACAATCTCCACTATTAAGACTTGATCATCGTGATAAAGGAACCAGAAGAGTTAAGAGAAACACGTCCGGAACAATCTCCACTATTAAGACTTGATCATCGTGATAAAGGAACCAGAAGAGTTAAGAGAAACACGTCCGGAACAATCTCCACTATTAAGACTTGATCATCGTGATAAAGAAACCAGAAGAGTTAAGAGAAACACGTCCGGAACAATCTCCACTATTAAGACTTGATCATCGTGATAAAGGAACCAAAAGAGTTAAGAGAAACACGTCCGGAACAATCTCCACTATTAAGACTTGATCATCGTGATAAAGAAACCAGAAGAGTTAAGAGAAACACGTCCGGAACAATCTCCACTATTAAGACTTGATCATCGTGATAAAGGAACCAAAAGAGTTAAGAGAAACACGTCCGGAACAATCTCCACTATTAAGACTTGATCATCGTGATAAAGGAACCAATAGAGTTAAGAGAAACACGTCCGGAACAATCTCCACTATTAAGACTTGATCATCGTGATAAAGGAACCAGAAGAGTTAAGAGAAACACGTCCGGAACAATCTCCACTATTAAGACTTGATCATCGTGGTAAAGGAACCAGAAGAGTTAAGAGAAACACGTCCGGAACAATCTCCACTATTAAGACTTGATCATCGTGATAAAGAAACCAGAAGAGTTAAGAGAAACACGTCCGGAACAATCTCCACTATTAAGACTTGATCATCGTGATGAAGGAACCAGAAGAGTTAAGAGAAACACGTCCGGAACAATCTCCACTATTAAGACTTGATCATCGTGATAAAGAAACCAGAAGAGTTAAGAGAAACACGTCCGGAACAATCTCCACTATTAAGACTTGATCATCGTGATAAAGGAACCAGAAGAGTTAAGAAAAACACGTCCGGAACAATCTCCACAATTAAGACTTGATCATCGTGATAAAGGAACCAGAAGAGTTAAGAGAAACACGTCCGGAACAATCTCCACTATTAAGACTTGATCATCGTGATAAAGGAACCAGAAGAGTTTAGAGAAACACGTCCGGAACAATCTCCACTATTAAGACTTGATCATCGTGATAAAGGAACCAGAAGAGTTAAGAGAAACACGTCCGGAACAATCTCCACTATTAAGACTTGATCATCGTGATAAAGGAACCAGAAGAGTTAAGAGAAACACGTCCGGAACAATCTCCACTATTAAGACTTGATCATCGTGATAAAGAAACCGCAGAAGAGTTAAGAGAAACACGTCCGAAACAATCTCCACTATTAAGACTTGATCATCGTGATAAAGGAACCAGAAGAGTTAAGAGAAACACGTCCGGAACAATCTCCACTATTAAGACTTGATCATCGTGATAAAGGAACCAGAAGAGTTAAGAGAAACAAGTCCGGAACAATCTCCACTATTAAGACTTGATCATCGTGATAAAGGAACCAGAAGAGTTAAGAGAAGCACCTCCGGAACAATCTCCACTATTAAGACTTGATCATCGTGATAAAGGAACCAAAAGAGTTAAGAGAAACACGTCCGGAACAATCTCCACTATTAAGACTTGATCATCGTGATAAAGGAACCAGAAGAGTTAAGAGAAACACCTCCGGAACAATCTCCACTATTAAGACTTGATCATCGTGATAAAGGAACCAAAAGAGTTAAGAGAAACACGTCCGGAACAATCTCCACTATTAAGACTTGATCATCGTGATAAAGGAACCAGAAGAGTTAAGAGAAGCACCTCCGGAACAATCTCCACTATTAAGACTTGATCATCGTGATAAACGAACCAAAAGAGTTAAGAGAAACACGTCCGGAACAATCTCCACTATTAAGACTTGATCATCGTGATAAAGGAACCAGAAGAGTTAAGAGAAACACGTCCGGAACAATCTCCACTATTAAGACTTGATCATCGTGATAAAGGAACCAGAAGAGTTAAGAGAAACACGTCCGGAACAATCTCCACTATTAAGACTTGATCATCGTGATAAAGGAACCAGAACAGTTAAGAGAAACACGTCCGGAACAATCTCCACTATTAAGACTTGATCATCGTGATAAAGGAACCAGAAGAGTTAAGAGAAACACGTCCGGAACAATCTCCACTATTAAGACTTGATCATCGTGATAAAGGAACCAGAAGAGTTAAGAGAAACACGTCCGGAACAATCTCCACTATTAAGACTTGATCATCGTGATAAAGGAACCAGAAGAGTTAAGAGAAACACGTCCGGAACAATCTCCACTATTAAGACTTGATCATCGTGATAAAGGAACCAGAAGAGTTAAGTGAAACACGTCCGGAACAATCTCCACTATTAAGACTTGATCATCGTGATAAAGGAACCAGAAGAGTTAAGAGAAACACGTCCGGAACAATCTCCACTATTAAGACTTGATCATCGTGATAAAGGAACCAGAAGAGTTAAGAGAAACACGTCCGGAACAATCTCCACAATTAAGACTTGATCATCGTGATAAAGGAACCAGAAGAGTTAAGAGAAACACGTCCGGAACAATCTCCACTATTAAGACTTGATCATCGTGATAAAGAAACCGCAGAAGAGTTAAGAGAAACACGTCCGAAACAATCTCCATTATTAAGACTTGATCATCGTGATAAAGGAACCAGAAGAGTTAAGAGAAACACGTCCGGAACAATCTCCACTATTAAGACTTGATCATCGTGATAAAGGAACCAGAAGAGTTAAGAGAAACACCTCCGGAACAATCTCCACTATTAAGACTTGATCATCGTGATAAAGGAACCAAAAGAGTTAAGAGAAACACGTCCGGAACAATCTCCACTATTAAGACTTGATCATCGTGATAAAGGAACCAGAAGAGTTAAGAGAAGCACCTCCGGAACAATCTCCACTATTAAGACTTGATCATCGTGATAAACGAAGCAAAAGAGTTAAGAGAAACACGTCCGGAACAATCTCCACTATTAAGACTTGATCATCGTGATAAAGGAACCAGAAGAGTTAAGAGAAACACGTCCGGAACAATCTCCACTATTAAGACTTGATCATCGTGATAAAGGAACCAGAAGAGTTAAGAGAAACACGTCCGGAACAATCTCCACTATTAAGACTTGATCATCGTGATAAAGGAACCAGAAGAGTTAAGAGAAACACGTCCGGAACAATCTCCACTATTAAGACTTGATCATCGTGATAAAGGAACCAGAAGAGTTAAGAAAAACACGTCCGGAACAATCTCCACTATTAAGACTTGATCATCGTGATAAAGGAACCAGAAGAGTTAAGAGAAACACGTCCGGAACAATCTCCACTATTAAGACTTGATCATCGTGATAAAGGAACCAGAAGAGTTAAGAGAAACACGTCCGGAACAATTTCCACTATTAAGACTTGATCATCGTGATAAAGCAACCAAAAGAGTTAAGAGAAACACGTCCGGAACAATCTCCACTATTAAGACTTGATCATCGTGATAAAGGAACCAGAAGAGTTAAGAGAAACACGTCCGGAACAATCTCCACTATTAAGACTTGATCATCGTGATAAAGGAACCAGAAGAGTTAAGAGAAACAAGTCCGGAACAATCTCCACTATTAAGACTTGATCATCGTGATAAAGGAACCAGAAGAGTTAAGAGAAGCACCTCCGGAACAATCTCCACTATCAAGACTTGATCATCGTGATAAAGGAACCAAAAGAGTTAAGAGAAACACGTCCGGAACAATCTCCACTATTAAGACTTGATCATCGTGATAAAGGAACCAGAAGAGTTAAGAGAAACACCTCCGGAACAATCTCCACTATTAAGACTTGATCATCGTGATAAAGGAACCAAAAGAGTTAAGAGAAACACGTCCGGAACAATCTCCACTATTAAGACTTGATCATTGTGATAAAGGAACCAGAAGAGTTAAGAGAAACACGTCCGGAACAATCTCCACTATTAAGACTTGATCATCGTGATAAAGGAACCAGAAGAGTTAAGAGAAACACGTCCGGAACAATCTCCACTATTAAGACTTGATCATCGTGATAAAGGAACCAGAAGAGTTAAGAGAAACACGTCCGGAACAATCTCCACTATTAAGACTTGATCATCGTGATAAAGGAACCAGAAGAGTTAAGAGAAACACGTCCGGAACAATCTCCACTATTAAGACTTGATCATCGTGATAAAGGAACCAGAAGAGTTAAGAGAAACACGTCCGGAACAATCTCCACTATTAAGACTTGATCATCGTGATAAAGGAACCAGAAGAGTTAAGAGAAACACGTCCGGAACAATCTCCACTATTAAGACTTGATCATCGTGATAAAGGAACCAGAAGAGTTAAGAGAAACACGTCCGGAACAATCTCCACTATTAAGACTTGATCATCGTGATAAAGGAACCAGAAGAGTTAAGAGAAACACGTCCGGAACAATCTCCACTATTGAGACTTGATCATCGTGATAAAGGAACCAGAAGAGTTAAGAGAAACACGTCCGGAACAATCTCCACTATTAAGACTTGATCATCGTGATAAAGGAACCAGAAGAGTTAAGAGAAACACGTCCGGAACAATCTCCACTATTAAGACTTGATCATCGTGATAAAGGAACCAGAAGAGTTAAGAGCAACACGTCCGGAACAATCTCCACTATTAAGACTTGATAATCGTGATAAAGGAACCAGAAGAGTTAAGAAAAACACGTCCGGAACAATCTCCACTATTAAGACTTGATCATCGTGATAAAGGAACCAGAAGAGTTAAGAGAAACACGTCCGGAACAATCTCCACTATTAAGACTTGATCATCGTGATAAAGGAACCAGAAGAGTTAAGAGGGATTTAAGCCCTGGGACTCAGAGTTTCGTGGACTGATTATCATTCCTCTAAGGTGTTCTTTCAAACGTTGCATGAAAATCGCAGAATCGAGAATTAAGTTAAGGAAACAACGCCCGAGTGGAATGAATCAGCCACAATGTAGGTCTTGGGTTTAAATTATTTTCACACATTGCAACATATATTCTTCGAAATCACCTAAAAAATACGTAATCACAAAAATAACATATGTTCAATGAAACTTTTTGCAAGGGTCAAGTGAGCAAAACATCAGTTTCAATCTGTAGGGTCAAGTTGTCGCCTTTCTTAAAGCAGAAATAATGTCAGGTCTTCTAATCATCTTAATATGTAGTTACAATACTACTTAATAAAATCCAACAAGATAAAAAAAACTTGTTATTTGTTAGTTTTGGTGTAATATTGAAAATAAAAATCATAAATTGACCCAGTGACACAGTTGTCTGTTAGACGGGGATCACCATCTTTCCTCCAGAGACAGGCAACTCCTTCAAAAATACAAGTGCAGAGTTGTTATTTGTTCCTAATACGTTAGATCTAACCATGATGATTTTGAGCGGTAGTTCTGCACTGATGCCGGGGTACTGGACCCCACAGAAAAGGAAACTCAAAGAGGATATCACATCATACATATTTTCACACAATAAGCCCACGAAAACAGGCAATCTGGTCGCAAAAAATGACGCCATTCACTGCGGAATATGACATACTCACCTGCGGAATATGCCATATACCGCAGGTGAGTATGGCATATTCACTCGTATCACAAATATGAATATGACATATACTGCAGGTGAAAACGTGATACTGAAAGTTTTGATTTGAATGGATGCGAGGATCTACTCTAAATGTAAAACTAGGCTGGATTACGAATAATGTTAGTGCGTAGAGTACTTATATATGAATCCTGGATTGATTGAGTAAGTTTATTACGTGAGATTGGTGAGTGATACCTCGGCATAAGTTGATATATTCGATACACTGTACTGCTGATTCAGTAATCACTATAATAATTTATAAACTTTTATTCGTTCGTCCAATCGATGCAATTTACAATTGCGTACTTCAGCATCACGTTCTCATTGGTTAGTGTGTATGACATATACCGCAGGTGAATCTGTCATACACCGCAAGTGAATATCCCATATTCGTTGCGGAATATGGCATATATTTGTATTTTGTTTACCGCGTAACAACCACCAACCAAAAGCATGTGTAAATCAATCGCGAATTAGTGAAATTAAAATCTAGGGAAGAGGAGAACGAAAATTATATCCCAAATTTTGATAATGTTTTCATCATAATTCTCCGAAAACAATTTGCACATATATTCAAAAACATGCAAACAAATTTCAAAGGTATTTCCCAAGTACTTTTTGTAAAAAAACGTTTTTCTTCCAAATTCGTGAAGAGAAGGCAATTCGCGAATACCTGTATCTCAGCCTTAAAAAATCATGAGATAGTCAACAGTGGCTTGATTTCCATGAAATAAATCATATTGTAATTTCAATATGCTAAATGTTTAGCTATCAAACCGAGCAATAATGATCACTTTCCATTTATCTACAGTATAAAAAATAAGTAATTAGAGGTTATGTCACTATCGTGGCATATATGCCCGAGGTCTCAGTGATATATGGCCCGACCTTGGGAGGGACATTGATCTCTGAGAACCGAGGGCATATGTGCCACGATAGTGACATAAACGATTTATAACATACCTATGATGATGTAGACTGGTCAGAGAGTACCGTTTTTCTTATAGAATTGACAAACAAATGGTTTGAAAATGATTGAAATGAGTTTATAAAAATTGCTCGCGCAGTTTTATCTTCGATTGATTGGTTATGACGTCAGCGCCTTGACCAATCAGAAAGTTAGCGGGCGCGGGCTTTTCAAAACTTATATTGGCCCGCTGTCTTGTGTACACTTTGCACTATACATCATCATAGGTATGTTATAACTATCAATATTTAATGAAATTCATTTTTATTGACATCAACTTCCGACTATCATAACTCTTCCCCTTTACTTTCATTCACTTTGATTTTTACGCCAAAAGTGTCATCCATCTTTGGCCAAGGGTAATAAATAACATAGACACGAAAAAACTTGCATTAAGCACAATAAAAAAAGTAGAAAAATTCAAAAACCTGCAATAAACTAAAAATGTTTGTTTTTAGAGAATAAAATTCTGAAGTAAGACCATTTTTGTAAAGGTTGCTCAATGGATCAGACTGAGCCTTTAATTTAATGCTGGGAACCAAATTATGGTGTATGATGATTTGTCAATTCCAAACCAGATCTAAAGGCTTCGAATCCAGATTTAAAGTTGTTCAGCAAATAGAGGGTGATTTATCGTCTCTTGAACATTTTCTAGATTTAAGGAAAATCATTTTCTTTTTCTTGCATCAAGTTGTTCAAAATGCGAGCTTAAAATAAGGTTGGTCTTTTTTCCATCTCTGTCAGAACATGTTGATAAACAAGGAATATTATTTAGGGCCTGTTCTATGGGTTTTAGTACTAAGTGAGAAGGCATTTAAATTGCTATATTGACGTGAGCAATATTGTGTCGGGCGTTAATGACTTTAGTCGGGCAATAATGACATTATCCGCCCGGCTATGTTTCCCGGGAAAAGTGATATCGTTCAGTGCGTAAGATTTTCTATTTCAAATTTTCTATTTCAGCCCTGAGCATTAACGGTGGTAATAATAGTAATTATTGCGGGCAAAAAAGTGAAATATTGAAGGTCCAATATTTCACTATTGCCCTTTGAAATGACGTTATTAAACGATCAAATGTTATCATATGATATGTCAAAGTCAAGACAGATTCAATGTAGGGCATAGTTACACGATTCAAACAATGGTGATGATGATTCGTGAGATTTGGTATGGAATGAGTGAGATTTATTCGATTAAACTATTGATGTTTGAGACTTACAAGTCTTGACAGCTAAATATAAGGTTCTCTTGTAAGATACTTCCCATCTTAATCAATCAAGGTATTTCTGACATTTTATCGATTGTTCAATGTGCAAATAGTGTTTTTTAAGAAAATTCATCTTCTGTCTAGACATGGTCTATGTTTCTTTGTCATCTCTGAAGATCATGCAGATCAACAAGTGGTTTCTAGACTTATCTTCGAAGTATCATAAATGATATTCCAAAGTCGAGGCAGAATCAATATAATACATAGTCCTAGACTCCTAGTGACCTTTTTGTCCAGTGCACTTCTGATAAGGTACAAAAATACATATTTGAATAGTTATAGAAATTATTATATTTTACATTTTATGTTAGATAAAGTGTGACTTTTGAAATAACGCATATCAACATTTCTCAAACACAGTTATGAGGGGGAGGGGGGTCACAGATCAACTGTGCAAATACAGTTTATAATATAATCCAACATTGAATTTTTGAGATGCTCCCTTATACAATACTCCATGGATATGATTTAATGCAATATTGCGTGGATTTGCATAGCATAAGTTCCAGTTATCATGACCATAAGTTTAGAGTTCAAAAATTAATCAATTCTCACACAGATGGAGCGTCATATTTAGAAGCTTAACTGGCCCCATAAGTGACTGCATGATAAATGAGGTCGTTAAGTGTATCAAACAGTAGTTAGAAAAATGAAAAATATTCTGAGGGATGAATGTAGCACCTGAGTCCCTTAAAAACAATTTGATATTGCGCAGTACTGTAGTATTTAATCCGAGTGGTTAATTTGCCGAATGGTCAAATTTTATCATTTTCCTAATTTAAATTTTCCTAAGTAACAAGAAACTTCCCATTGGATAACAATTTATGAAGATAGGATTTCCGACATTTAATTTTCTGAACTTGGTTAAAATTAGGCAATAGGCAAATGAAATGATTAGGCAAAATTACCACTAGTATTTTAGACAATGGAGGTTTCGCACAACGGGTTAATACGTAATGAATAACCCAGAGATCCATAGCTGATTTCAGAGGGCTTTAACAACTCGTATCTATGATCAATGAATGACACTCCTTTTTTACATTGATTGAAGAACATTCAGATAAAATACGTAAAGCGCGGACTTCGAGACACAAATCTCTGAACTGTAATTATCCCAACGAACAAAGTTCGGTAGGGATATAGTGAAGCCCTCCGTCCGTCCGTCTGTCCGTCCGTCCGTCCGTCCGTCAGTCCGTCAATCAGTCAGTCAGTCCGTCCGTCTGTCCGGAAGATAACTCAAATATTAGTTGACGGATTTTCTTCATATTTGGTGGAAAGATGTATATTGATGAATAGTTTTTTTCAAGATGGCTGCCGCTTTAAAAATGACGGGACTTTTTCGCAAAAATCATAAATTTTTCATTCTAAACCAAAGTAATCAATATTATTGTTGGAAATGTTGGTAGTATATTCGCAACATCTATCTATTTCACATATATTCCGTGTTTTTCACCCTGACCCCCAGGGGCCGTGTATGGGGGGGGTCAGGAAAACAGAAATTGTCGCTAATTTTTAGATCTTTCTGAAGTATAGCTTTATTATACTCAAATGAAAGGCAATTAAGAGTAGATTGCAGATATTGTATCTTTTTTTCTGATTCGAGCCTTGTAAAATTCAAAATGGTCGTCTAATGTTCGATTTCGCAATAATTTTTCGATCCCTTCAAAGTATGGCTATATTATACTCAAATTGAAGGAATTTTGGAGTAGATCACAATTATGGTATTATTTTTCAGATTTGTACGTCAGATATTTCAAAATGGCTGCTTTGCAGGAATTCACAATTCTAAAATTTAAATTTTTCAATTTTAACCAAAGTAATGAGTATAATTGATTGGAATTCGGTAATTGATATTTTGTTCGTTGCGATTTGCTACTCCGCGGAGTTGCCGTTATCTAGTTATTTATGCATTGGATGGAATGATTTATTTGATGAAATCACACATGTATGTTTGTAAAAGACATCAACTTTACACTTAAATTGCGATTAAGTTTTGTTTAAGACACCGTTAAGAGAGCCAATACTGACGTTCAATAGTATAGTTTCTAAATAGCTAAATAAAGCTGAATAAAGCTGACATAATAGATGTCACCGTTGTTCATCTTGGGCCAACCTTCCTTTGAGTTCTATGCTAAAAGCTTGCAATAGTCACTTAATTTCATGATTTATCAAATTTAAAGAGTGCTAGTTAAATCTGTCTGAAACTTGAATGGCATACTATTAAATGATCCTGTCAATGAACATATTGTGATTAAACATGAAAATGTTGGTTGTCATACGATTAAACCATGATTTTAAAGAATTTTAAAAAGAAAGAAAAGTAAGTCATTAGAGGTAAAATGTGCAAATCTCTTAAAATCTCATGAAAAAACGAGAATTAGCGAGATTTCAAAATTATTTAGAAACTCCTCTATTTATTTATGATGTTTTACAGAAATTAGAAATGGATTGGCATATTTACCCAGCTCTGAAAATGCCGCTAGCTCAAGATGTCCAAACGTTTAAATTTACCATCCACCATATATTAACGAGAAAGCGACGATCTGATTGCACTCTGTATCTTGGAATAATTAAATTTGGTTAAGTATTCCCAGTCTGCATTAACCAGTCATCTGGGTCCGTTATGTCTTTGTATTTTATTGTCAGTCGCTAATACTCGTTTTTCATTAACATGGCATTTTCTTGGATAAAGAGTACAACATATGACAGGTCACGTTGTATCTCCCTTATAAGTTATAACTGCACATTTTCAGTATAGGGAATTTTATCTTTGTGCAACAAATGCTGTCCCCTCTAGCTAAAGAGGCCCTGTAGAATATTTATTAGTAAAGCTAGGATGTTGAAAATTTCCTCAATATACTTCATCCAAGTATATACTGTGGCGTAACAACTTTAAAAACTATGATTATATAAGATTGCGTGATTTTATTCTCAAGAGAGCACGTCCTTATGGCTTCTAGGGTTAAATGAATTGATCATTTGAATTGTGTGATGTCATAGAGGATTTCTCCATGTCTACAGAGAGATGTTATGATTATGTTAATGTTATGATAACTTCATGATCATCCCTCGTATTTCCATCTATTTTTCTTAAGCATGAATATAATCATTTAAGTCAAATCTCAGGACAATCATTAAAGAAAAGTTCGGAAATAACATATTATTGAACATGAAACGTGGCAATTACTCAATTTAATTGCCATGTAGCATTGACTTGAAATGGTTGTATTTGAATCGCTGTAAGGAATTCTGTAAGTCGTTTACCTTGTAAACATGACTATCTATTGTACATCCATTGTTGGGAGACAATTATGTGTTTCGCAATAATTTTCTAAAAACACGATAATATATACCTTGTGTAATGGCTCTCATTTTCCTTTTTAATCTCTTGTTTCAACTTTGATGGTTCTTGGATTGTCAGTGTACACATGACCTTTTAAATACCCCCAAGTATAAAATTATTGGGGTACATATTGGGTTATTTTGGTGTGCTTTGGCGTTTGTTTTGCAAAATGGTCATAAAAACACGACCATTTGGAATAAACCGATCAAACTTACAAGAATAAAATAACACTGGGCAAGGTTTAATTGTATATAGAGATTATCCTTTATGAGGTTCCCTTGGCCAATATCTACCCTCGGGACCTACGGTCCTCGGGCAGATATATTATATTAGCCTCGGGATAATCCCAATATCCTGAACCGACTATAGGATGATCTGTTCATCCCATACCAATCTTGGTCATTTGGTTCACATTGTTCAATTGGCCACAGTCTTTGAAACGTTGCAACCAACCGTGGAATTATTTCAATCCTGTTCGAATCTTTGATTATTAACAGGGCATACTGCTCCTTGGCCTTCTTTGAAGCATCAAACAGATCGCGATTGTCTCCATTGTCGTTTACAGTATGCGAACATTACAAAAAATGAACCAATATGGGAACGGCGATTATGACGTAGATGGCAGATATACTATATCTGCCCGCTCGGAGCGGGACGTAAAGCTACACGTATATCTGTCCGCTGATGAAAATATAAGTTTTTACAAACCGGCTTTATGTACCTGAAACACGTCCAAGTATGGGATAAATAAGGGTTATGTACTGGGAGGTTTTGGATATGGGGTTTATCCAGAGGGAGATATGCATATCTACCTGAGGGACCGTAGGGACCGAAGGTAGATGTGCATATCTGACGAGGGATGAACCCAATATCCAAACCGACCGTACATAACTGCTTTATCCTATACCAAGTAAGGTTTTCTAATTTTCTTTCATTTTTTCAATTTTTTCAATTTTCTTTTACATTTTTCTAATTTCTTTTCAATTTTTTCAAATTTTTTTCAATTTTTTATTTTTTTCAATTTTTTTTACATTTTTTCTTTTTTTCAATTTTTTTTCAATTTTTTTCGAAGCGGGAAGATATGCCCTGGAGCGGGAGATATGGCGGGAGATATGGAGGTTCAGGATATGGAAACCTCAAAATCAGGATACGGGATATATCTTACCAACTTATCTCCCTAAAACTCTACTTGGCATAGGATAAGACAGGTTAATATCCAGGCGCTCAGTAGGTGCTAAATGATACATCAAGCGCCCAGTAGAAACTTTGATACATGTACATCAATAGATATGGCAGGTTAACCCTAATGTCTGCAACCTTTGTTATAACGCTAAGTTACAAGAGGGGTCAACCCCCCCCCCTCCTCTGCGATTTTCTATATACTTGTCTGATTTCAATATTGTTGGTATTGTTGTAAACCTTATTCAATAACCTCTACAGAATATTTTTAATTAGGTCAACAAGGATCAAATCTAGGTCAACATGACCTCAGGGGTGTCAATTTTTGACATTTTGTGATAAATTGTCGTTTTTCTTTCACAATTATTTTTAGTGCCAAAAAATGCATCTATTTCATATATCTTTCAAATAAAACTATGGTGAAAGTTTTTCTGGAACTAATGTATACCCTTTCAAAGATAGCAGGTATCGCAAAATATCATTGAAATCAATGTAACGTGATATTGAATAGTCAGCAATTTCAAGTTTAACTTGTTTTTGTCTTTATAATTCATATTACAAGATCGGATGTGCAACAAATGCCAATTAGTGATTTAGTATTCAGATGTATGAATGTATGTATTGGTATTGTTCCAATATAATTTCGGATTGACCCCCCCCCTTGCAGATATTAGGTGCTTTGATAAAGCATGGCCATAGGAAAACCGGTCATATCACAAAAATTTAAATTATTCTACAGAGTCAAAAGTGTGCCCAAGATTAAGAGGGAAATGTACTAAATTCAAATCCGACATTTTGGTCTATATATGCAAGGAAAAATTGTTAAAACATAAGTCATGGCTCATTTGAAAGGTCGCTTTGCGCTTTTTAAGATAAACAAAAAATAAGAATATTAATAGATAATATCATATGACAGATTAAAGCTTGCTAATCAGAAAAATATCAAAGGGCTCAGAAGCTATAGGTGCTTTGATGTGGGAAAACAATGGTAATCATAAGTGATAATACATCTATAATTCTTAACAATTAAACAGTTTTCACAAGAAATAACATCTTTTATCCTATTCTATTCTATGTAATTTGTACCATAAATTATGGATCACCCTGTCGTTCAGTAGTTTTCACAATAACAATAACAATAAATGATGATAACTAGAAGTTAAAAGCTCGGAATAATTATGGTGTAATAATACACCAATGCAGTTGATAATTGCATATTGGTTTGTAAAATAATCCATATGATAAATAAGTAAATCCACAGTCACGTGACATATATCGTCATTGGCATACTTTCATTAAAATGTCACTCAAATGGATTCGCATGCAAAGTAATAGAGCTATTGACAGGGACTATATCTGAACTGATCACGGTGTCAGAAACGGTCAAGAACCTTGGGAAGGACGGAATAGTGTTGCTTATCTTTAAAAATTAAACTATTTCAATTTCCTGTTAGATTTCTGATTGAATTTCTGCCATAATAAATGGAATAAGCTATTCACTACCATATTATTAGGTTATATTATTGTCAATGTCTTACCAAGCACTGAACGTATTGCTCGGGGATAGCCTACCTGAAAATCGAAAAAATTCAATTTCCGATCAGATTTCCTATCGAATTCGCCCCATTATCAATGAAATAGGCTTCTCGCCATCGTATTGTCACGATATTATATACCGTTCATTTCCGAAATGTGATACAGATATATCAATTGACTAGAGTAGTCGATAGAAACAGTTGACAAAATATCAGCTGCAGACATCGAACTCTGCATATCTATCCGCAACAGTTCGTTCGATTTGTTATGCCTTGGTCACATAGGCTCCGATTTTCACTGCGGCGCCCGGCCGATGAGTATTTTGTTCAAAATCGGCCGGCGAGCCCGGGCATCGTACGGGCGCCGGGCGATGATCGCCACTCATCGGCCGATTTTTAGACATCGTACGGGCGCCGGCAGAGTTTTATCGCGGAGATAAAAGTTGCCGATGTCTTGGCGATTTTTTCTCAACCAAACTCATCGGTACCTACCCGGCCGTGTCCCGCCCGATCATCGTACGATTATCTTACGGCGCCCGGTGGCATCGCACGGTCATCTTTGGATTTTGCGTGCTGATTTGTTGGATAAATCTTAATAATGATTACTTATAAAGTGATATAAAGGTTTTAAAAATAATGAGGTAAGGAATTATAATTACTACACACTGTCAGAGATTTTTATAAAACATAAATGGAACGATTAAGCTTACTGTATATACATGTAAAACAATGGCACACATTTG
Source organism: Owenia fusiformis (assembly GCA_903813345.2). Taxonomy (NCBI): domain Eukaryota; kingdom Metazoa; phylum Annelida; class Polychaeta; order Sabellida; family Oweniidae; genus Owenia; species Owenia fusiformis. The sequence goes on along the minus strand of CAIIXF020000011.1, from coordinate 16,334,656 downwards.
AATGGCTGGGTGGGTGGGTTGATCTAGTCGTTCTTATATTGACATTAATCGTGTATGTCTGTCATACACATTGAATAGAGTGTTACATTTTTATGCGTATATTCACTCATGCATTTAAAAACCTTCGGAATGTTTTTGTGAGTACAGTAATTTCAAGGGTCACAATTTTACTACGATTAATTACGTCTCAATTACAACGTAATATGCCAAAGGCTAAGGATAGAGGGGATAAGGCCAATGGGCCATATATGAGGAAGGCCTTGGGAAGACAGGTGGAAAAAGAAAATAACAATGCTACTGAGCTGGTGGATGATGAAGATTTAGATGTGTCTATAGGGAAGCGGGTACTCCACTTGAAACAGAAGAAATATGCCAATTTCTTCGAAGCCATATCTTTATGACCAAACTAATTCTCTTTACAAGAACAGACGAAAGAAAGATGGAGAAATAGGGAATTTTGCTAATAGCATCGGATGGACAGGTAGACATAGTATTGTTTTATATGAAAGATCTAAAAATGAATTAAGATCAGGGTGCACTTTGATGAAAAGACCACGTCCAGTATGGCAAGTGATTTTAGACGGTCATATCTTTCACCATGAGTACCTTCTGGGCACAAATAGAGTGTTTTTATTAAAACAATATGTTTTCTTTCAATTGAAGTACCCATGATGATAAAAATATCAATCAAACAATTCGAAAAATAATGAATAGGGACCCCATGTCAACATTTTTTCTAAATATTGAACCTATTTACTCAAAAGAGCATCTTCTTTTTCTGATTTTTATTGCATGAAAACATTATTATCCTGGAAGTCCTGTTTATCAAAGTATTTCGTTTTCAAATGTTGCATTCACGCCATGTGGAACAGTCACACTGGGTCATTCAGGGATTAAGTATAAATCTAGAGGCCTGTAAATCGACCGATGTCCTGGCGGGTCCCGTACGGCCATCGGCCGATAGCCTTGCGATACCCGTGCGATGTCTTTCAGATTCAATTGATTGCGGGCGCCGTACGATGCCTGTACTAATGTGACCATACTCACGATTAGATCAAGACATCGGTGAAAAGTCACCGGCGCCCGGTCGATTTATAAATCGGCAGATGACTACTCATCGGCCGGCGCCCGGCGGCTATGTGACCCAGGCATTACAAGAGAGGTTATGTTTGTACAGGGTGGTCCAAAAAACGCCACTTTTTTTCAAAGTGCTATAACTTTTTTAATTTCTGATACAAAATCATAATTTGCATACCTAATGAAACTTGAGGTTGTTATCTAGCCATAGATCATGAATTATACACTTTTACATGAATAAAATATGTCACCAGCGTCACACTTAAACATGTGGTGTGCCATGAGAAATAAGCATAATTTACAAAATATTCCTGAAGTGATTCGACCTGATGATCGCCAAGCCTATAGCCCTGACGCAAACTCCAGTGAGTATAGGGTATGGGAAGGTCTCCAGGAGATTGTATGAAGGCACCTAATCTAGAAAATTGCTTAACTAAAGTTGGCAATTAAGACAGGTTGAAAAAACTTAGCTAACCTTTCATTGATACTGCTATATCAGCAAGGCGACTAAAACTAAAATATATCATCAAATAGAATGGGGGACCAATTGAACTCCTCTTTTAGATCAAATATAATCAAAGTTGAAGGACTTTTTACATTATATTATTACTAAAAACCCTGGCACTATATAACTGCAAAATTTGGGGTATGTAGGTTGGAAAATAAAAAAGTTGTAGCGTCTTGAAAAAAAGTGGCGTTTTTTTTGGCCCACCCTGTACAATGTAAACGTGAACGGGAAGATTTAAGCGAAAGCGTGAATTCAACATAGGAATTAGCTGTATACCTTTGTATGCGCTTCAATACTGTACCTGTTCAGCGTCAGTGTTGCGTGTCTAGAACGGGAAATTTGAAATTTCACATTGGTGTCAACGGGAATCATTATACTCATATCTATTGAATACTATGCTCCTGGTAATTTTGCTTTCAATGCATCCTAGAGTCCTTTCTGATTTTATCACGATATCGGGGATATAGTCAGTACATGTCCTTGAAATACGATTTGGTAAATAAAAAATACCCTGGCCTCAAAAACGAGTAATTCACTCTTGGATTGAGCCGCTTATTGCATGATTTAAGGCTGTTTTTATAAGTTTTGCAAAGGGTGAACCAATGCAGGAAATGAATCAATCAGATCGTTTGTAAAAGCATGTTAATTATATAACTAAACTATTACAGTAATGCATTGTGGTTGAAATGATTCGGAACCAAGGATGAGAATAGATGGTACAGGGGAACATCTCGATTTCACTGAAATGCAGCGACACGAATGTTAATAGAAGTTACTCTATGAAAACTACAGTGTGTCTCAAAAAATGTTACAGTTACAAAAAGTTCAATATCTTTCATAATATTGACTTTTCCCCCAAAATATACTTTGGAATCAAAACCTTTTGGCGGATGGATACGGAACCTCATACCTTGATCCCAGGGATTATCGATCTTGACATTTTACAATTTGTTGCTCCGCGGAGATTCTTACCTGAACACACATCAAATACAACGTAGATTACCAATTTCGACGGTCAAATCATTTGTAAGCATTATAATTTATGTTATATTAAAATTTCGACGTTGTCTGATAAAGTATTACAGATTGTACTAATTTCTGAAGCTTTCTCAGATCGTGCCCCGGGAATTTTAGAACAATTTTAACAACGTCAGAGAGGTAGTGAAGGTACGCAACGAACGAAATGAATTTTGAGAATGCGAAACCATGCCAAATCCAATGGTGTGATAGTAAGTTTAAGTGTATGTACAGTGGCCATTTGAGCTATGTATGTAAAGCTTGGGGTAAGTACTTTCTAAATGTACCATTCTTAGAAAAGAATCGCAAGAATATAGTCCTGTAAACTGGAACTACTTTATTTGTTTATTTTCATCGGTGAAGATTGGGACACTGCATGAAAATCTATGTGGTGCAACTTGTCACGTAGTATACATGCATCCATTTACATGCCACAAACAAAGTAGCAGTTCGAAACGGCACGTTCAACTTTGAAATAAAAATGCTATTCTAACTGCGTGCGTAGTGGGTGCACTGATGAAATGGCTTAGCTACGCCTCTGCCATGCTCCATCGAGTCCCAAAGAAATGATGTAATTAACATGTAGTTTAGAAGGTTTTATCGCTGCCATTTTGATCCCAAAACACCTGACACTGACGTCGTGTGATCAAAAGACCCACGATGCCCCATGGAAAGAATAACCATGTTCCTTCTCGATGGGGCTTCGTGGAACTTTGTCCCATATTGCGCCATCGAATCCATCGAGTCCTGTGACGTTGGGCCTCATAGGACTCGATGAGGCATAGACGAGGCAGCGACCGACGGAAGCCCACTGGGTTCATGGGGCAAAATCCCATGATGTCTCACAAGGTCCCACGGAATGTTAAGTCTATAGAAGTTCCACAGTTTCACATTTGTATGATCAGCTTTACCAAGCTACAATCGTAAGCTATAACTTATGAGACTGAGACTTGGTATTCATGGACAAGACAATTATTAAGGTAAATCTTAAAACACAAGTCGATCGGTATTAAGAATCGACCATGGTAAATATAATGATGGAAACTATGAAACTACGTTTGTCATAGTCAAAGACTCGACGGAGCCTAGTGAAAGACGACTGGACTTAAATTATTGATCCTTTTTGAACAGATGTGCAGGGTAATTTCGAATCTGCTGCTGTGAAAATGTGCGTGATCTCACAACTGGCGACCAAAAACGTTGCTAAAACGAGGGACTCTGTACAATAAAACAATGACGTACCGACAGAAAGGTATTTTTGTTTTGCTGTCAATAATGGAACAAGTTTGAAGAAAAATGGTGCAGTGTGAGACTCATAATCCTTGTTTTTCAAACACCCAGTAGATTTAAAATTCAAATTAACGATTTTGCGGGGCGAAATGGTGTTGATACACCCCGATAAGATGGACCAGTGTGATTATTAGTTATTGAATGATTTGAAGTGTAATACAGCTATATATATTGTGTTTGACAATATCGAGATATAATGCATATATAAAAATGATCTGTTTGCGGATACGGATAGACGCAATATAAAAGGTTCTGTCCCATTTTGAAGCTTAAATATATCCCCTCTTAAAAACCTTTTTGAGAAAATTGCAGAAAATGGCCGCGACAATAAAGGAAAGCAAGTAACTGTTCATATTGAGTGAAAACAAAACTGCTGATATAAAAGACTCCTCAAACCCCCGCTAATTGCATGGTATAAAACAATCCCACTCTAACTAATTGTAAAATATCATATCCAACTCTTACTAATTGCATAGCACTATCCCAGAAAATCTGGCTTCCCTGATAGAATCTGTGTTGGATCATGTAGCATATTCGATATATAAGCGATACAATGATACTATACAAATATTGAGTGATGTTGAGTGCAATACCTGTATATATTTCTGAGGGTGTATTCCACGTAGCCCGAAGGGCAAGTGGAATACATCCCCCGGAAATATATACAGGTATTGCACGAAAACAGAATACCTATATTTATTTTTCTAAAAATACACCTTTCATATCGATGACTTACACATGAATGGAATACCTTGTGATATTTTTAGTCATATGGTACATGACTGATCAATAACATGCTGATTATCAGTACAGAGAAATAATAATATTATTTATTATGTCACCACCGAAAAGTGTTGGCATATTGTGGTGGCGGAGGTTGGTGGTTGGCGATCGGCGGGTGGCGGTTGGTGGTTGGCGATCGTCGGTTGGCGTCTGTAACAAAAACTTCCAATTATTTAACAAATGATGTTTAGAATGACTTTTTCAAAATTTTCTTCAAGTTCATATTTAAGATTTGACCTTCAATGAATTTTTCAAGGTCAAAAAGGTTAACAAAAGTCAAAAAGGTCTTCTTTCGACTTCAAATTGACCAATATTTTTTTTTCAAAATCATCTTTCAAGTTATTATAAGTTCAAATCTGATTTGAGATTTGAGATTTGACCTTCAAAACCTTTTCAAGGTCAAAAGGTATTTTTTCAACTTGCTTCAAATTGACAATTTTTTTTCAGAATCATCTACAAGTTCTCAAAAGTTCAACTCTGACTATAGATTCAATCTTCAATGACATTCTCAAGGTCAAAAACAATATTTGACCTTCAATGGCCTTCTCGAGGTCAAAAAGGTATTTTTTCAACTTGCTTCAAATTGACCATTTTTCTTCTCAGGAATTCAAATCTAATTTAAAATTGAAATAATGATATTGTGAGCAACTTGGTGGTTGTTACGCGGTAAACACGATACAAAAATATGTCATATTCCGCAACGAATATGGCATATTCACTTGCGGTGTATGACAGATTCACCTGCGGTATATGGCATACACACTAACCAATGAGAACGTGATACGGAAGTACGCAATTGTCAATTGCATCGATTGAACGAACAAGTAAAACTTAATAAAATATTATAATGATTACTGAATCAACAGTACTGTGTATCGAATATATTAACTTAGCAGAAGTATCAGTCACCAATCTCACGTAATAAACTTACTCAATCAATCCAGGATTCATATATTAGTAATCGACGCACTAACTATATTGGTAATCCAGCGTAGTTTTACATTTAGAGTCGATTCTCGCAACCAATCAAATCAAGCCTTTCTGTATCACGTTTTCACCTGCGGTATATGTCATATTCACCTGCGGTATATGGCATATTCCGCAAGTGAGTATGACATATTCCGCAGGTGAGTATCGGGTATTCACTGAAATCAATGTATCTCATATTCACTGCGAAATATCGCATACTCACCTGCGGAATATGCAATATACCGCAGGTGAGTATGGCATATTCACCCGTATCACAAATACCGCGCAACCATGAATGTATGCCATATACCGCGTAACAGTGGTGACATTTTGTCACGTTAATGCCTTGTAATAGAGGTCAAGCCACTAGTTGTGCGTGACCGTGTAATATTTTGGAGGTTAAGAAAGATACAAGTTTAAACAATCCAAAATAGCTGTCTTAACATTTGCCCAGAATGCCGAAAAACTAATCAGTTCTAAACCTTTATAGGTAGAAACATCCCTGAGAAATTCAAATGAATCCCTCAAATGGTTGGCTGGAAACCTGTAGACAAGCCTTCACAGACAAGATTTCAGGACGGAAAATCCAAAATGGCCGCCTTGACAATTACCCAGAATGCCGAAAAACTAATCAGTTCTTAACTTTCATAGGTAGAACCATCCCTGAGAATTTCAAATAAATCACTCAAACGGTTTAGCTGGAAACCTGTAGACAAGCCTTGTCAGACAAGATTTTAGGACTGAAAATCCAAAATGGCCGCCTTGACATCTACCAAGAATTCCGAAAAACTAATCAGTTCTAAACTTTCATAGGTGGAAACATCCCTGAGAAATTCAAATGAATCCCTCAAATAGTTTGGCTGGAAACCTGTAGACAAGCCTTGACAGACAAAATTTTAGGACGGAAAATCCAAAATGGCCGCCTTAACAATTACCCAGAATGCCGAAAAACTAATCAGTTCTAAACTTTCATAGGTAGAACCATCCCTGAGAATTTCAAATAAATCACTCAAACGGTTTGGCTGGAAACCTGTAGACAAGCCTTGTCAGACAAGATTTTAGGACGGAAAATCCAAAATAGGTAGAAACTGTTACGCGGTATATGGCATACATTCATGGTTGCACGGTATTTGTGATACGGGTGAATATGCCATACTCACCTGCGGTATATTGCATATTCCGCAGGTGAATATGCGATATTCCGCAGGGAATATGCGATACATTGATTTCAGTGAATACCCGATACTCACCTGCGGAATATGTCATACTCACTTGTGGAATATGCCATATACCGCAGGTGAATATGCCATATACCGCAGGTGAAAACGTGATACAGAAAGCCTCAATTTGATTGGTTGCGAGAATCGACTCTAAATGTAAAACTACGCTGAATTACCAATGATAGTTAGTGCGTCGAGTACTAATATATGAATCCTGTATTGATTGAGTAAGTTTATTACGCGAGATTGGAGACTGAAACTTCTGCTAAGTTAATATATTCGATAGACAGTACTGTTAATTCAGTAATCATTATAATAATTTATAACGTTTTACTTGTTCGTTCAATCTATGCAATTGTCAATTGCGCACTTCCGTATCACGTTCTCATTGGTTAGTGTGTATGCCATATACCGCAGGTGAATATGCCATATTCGTTGCGGAATATGCCATATTTTTGTCAGTAGGACGGCACATTGAAAAAACCCATTGTTGTTTACCAAACTTTATATCAAAGTGGTGTAGAGATATATGACGTCATCGCACTACTTGTTTCTGGTCCGTTGGCTACCATCTTTATGAGGTCCATTGAAATGGTAAACATTTAAACATTTAAAAATGAAAGTGACGGATAGAATTCTACTGATCTCTTCTTTCGAACTATCTCATTTTAATGTTAGAAAAATGCACATGAATGGGAGTAAAATGCAATCAAACACGTGAGACTTTCACTCATTTTGTACCCTATATTCGTGCGAAATTAACATTGATTAAACATCGTTTTTTTAATGTCTGAATCGCTTAAAAGTTAGAGTAAATACGATATTTTATAAGTACCAAATATCAATCAGTTCCGATAAAATGCCTTCATTTGTTACATTTTCTGCGAAAACGGTTGGGCATAATTTCGGTAGAAATGTGTATTTTACGACGTTATATGCATGGTTGAATCCAAAAAGTAGCGTCATTCAGAAAATTATCATGTGTGCGTAAAAGCATGTGGATATTTCATTTTGAGTAACTGAATTATCAAATTGACATATATATTGTCTTTGGAACACCGTGCACCTTTACACAAAATTATTTTCATAATGATGGCTCGTTTTGTTCCATGATAAAATGCAATTTTAGACCTTCAGCTGACTCATATCAAAAATTATTTAGCAATGAGTTCAGGCTCAATGATTTTTAAGATAGATGAAATGAACAAAAAAGGGAAAGGGTTATGTGTGCGGTAAAGCATGTGGATATTAAACTTTCAATAAATGAATTACAACTTTGATGTTTATATGATCTGAAGAACATCACCTTTACACATAATTATTTTTATAATAATTGCTCGATTTCTTTCATGATAAACTGCAATTTTAGACCCGACATGTATTAAAGAAGTATCGGACAATGTATTAAGGCTCACTGATTTTTAGGATGAATAAAATGAGCAAAGGAGAAAAGGTCACGTGTGCGTAAAAGCGTGTCAGTATTTGGATTTGAAGAAATGAATTAAAGTTTTGACATTAATATTATTTGTGAAGCATCACCTTAACATAGAATTATTTTTATAATTTTTGCTTGGTTCCTTCCATGAGAAAATGCAATTATAGACCTGGCACGCGTATCAAAGAAGTATCTGGCAATTGCGTCCAGTCTCTTTGGTTTTCAAGGTAAATGAAATAAGCAAAACTGGAAAAGGTCATGTGTGCGTAAATGTGTGTCATTATTTAATTTTGAAGAAATTAATTAATTTTTTGACATTAATATTATTTGTGAAGCATCACCTCTACGCAGAATTATTTTTATAATTTTTGCTTGGTTCCTTCCATGAGAAAATGCAATTATAGACCTGGTACACGTATCAAGGTTGTATATAGCAATTAAGTTCGGTCTCCTTGGTTTTCAAGGTAAATGAAATGAGCAAAACTGGAAAAGGTCATGTGTGCTTAAAAGCGTGTGAGTATTTAATTTTTGATAACTTTTTGACATTTTTTACATTTATTATATCTATGGGGAATCATCTTTACACAGAATTATTTTTTGATTCAAATTTAGTCCCTTCTATTAGAAAGGCATGGCTAAGATTGGTTCATATGTATAACTGTAATGAGATTTTTATGTTTGAATCGCACAAAAAGAGATAATGTCACATGTGCGTGAATGCATGTCAATATCTTATTTTAAAAACTGAATTATGATTTTGACAATTTCATAAGCTTTATTTATTTTCTTAACATGAGAACTTTAAACACGTTCTAAATAAGAAAGGCCAATGTGAGTTGAATTGAAATTAAAAAAATATCAATTATCTGCGCATTTTCGTTATATTACGTCATACGGGATTTCGTGCTTTAAGTGGGCTGAAGGTGAAGAATGGCACGTGTACGAAAACGTTTGTTACCAATTCATCTTTCAAAACACAATTTTATTTTTTACATATCTATGATCTATGATATATAACCTATGTAAAGAATTATTTTCAAATTAATTGCTTCAATAAGCAATTCTGAGGTATATTTGAACTTTAATTCCATAGCAGATGTAATTCGGACAAAGGTTTTAAAATTCAAGAAGAGATTAAATCAATCAAAATAAATCTTATGATTCAACCGAGTCGACAATACTTGGTTCAGTTCTTTCATTTTCAATCATACCATGGTCATAGATTAACATAAGTGACCGTTCGAAAACATACCATTTTTGTAGAAAATGAAAGAAAATCGCGTTATGCATCGAGTAATTGCCAAGTTTACGTCTTAAGTTTGATGTGGTAAACAGCATTCTTCACTAAGTCACACATATAAGTTAAGGGAAGCAAAAGATCATTTTAAAAATGAAACATATCAATAGATATGTTTAACATTGAAATATTTTTAGAAAGTAAGCTTATACTAGTTATGACGTGCATGGACCTGGGGACAATTCGGGAAATACGGGGTAATCTAAGCTTTAAGCGTTAATATCTGCCTTATTTAAAAAGCTAACTATGTGCATTATATATCATTTTGAAGTATTTTTTTATTCGCATTTCACTGAAATTATTTTTCCATGGAAAGTGTGATAGAATCTACCATATTTTTGAAGTTTAATGTACTCCGACATCGTCAAATACGCTGTAAGGCGTAACATTTCAAGCTTACACGGTTCGTTGAAATCGGGATAACTTTTGAAATACTGATCAGAATTTTACTAAAATTTCACATTTTATTCATTGAAACATGTGCTTTCATGACGTCACAATTGCCTAGCGGCTACAGTTCAAATCGTCTTATATGAACGCTTTTAAGATTTTCAAAATTGTGTAAGGTTTTGAAGGCGAAGGAGACAAGCAATAAGTTTACCTTTATTTAACCTTCTAATTTAGGTCTGATTTCAAAAAAAATTTAACTGCACAATATTGTCATGGCGAAATTTACAAAACAATAACCAATTTCTTTATTTTTCAAATAATAAGAGAATAAGAGTTGCTTTTAGAGACTTGAAAAAATGTAACGCATCGATTTTTTACCACAAATTCCATACATATCAATTTTTACTAACGCCCCGAGTGGACTTCCTGACCGTTTTTCAAAAATCAAAAACATTTTAGAAATATTGTCCTCGAGATCTTGTTGCTCTGTTAATTTTACCAGGATTGAATAAGAATAAAGCATCTTATTTTTAGGTTGACTAAACTTGACAAAATGTAACGTTTGTCGTTTTTGACGTTATAATGCTGATTGCGCCCTATACTGCCCATTGTATTGTTTTGGTATTTTGACGCCATAATGTTACTCTAATTGTCCCCAGTTTCGTGCGATGTGTAAGTAGATTTGCAAGAACTAGCTGTTTTGAATTCATCAACTTTTCCCCACAGGATCATTTCGTAGTACAAATGCAGGTCATTCAAAGGAAATGTAGGTTACAACATCCCCGTCTATGAATATTGATCTTTTTCAGACAGCAAAGGTAAGTTTAAAACAGAAATCCAAATTACATATTAAACTTAGAATTGTGATCTACGATCTTATGGGTATATGTCACAAATTTGATTAGATACATTCGCTCAGCACGCCGTTAAACATATAATTAACTTTACAAGCGTAACTATAGGTAACTTCGATTTTAGCATGTTCAAGTTCAAGTTCTGTAGTCTCGAGAGTCAAATGATTATCATATTATGATTATCTGTTTATTTGGCCTGCTTTTAGAATTGGGAAAACAAAGGCAAGGTTTATGTTTTATGAACATTCTGATTTGATAGCAAACTTTATTTTTGAGTGTATTAAATCAAATAAAGCTTATTATATTGCGTCGGGACCTGTACGTTCGCCCAATTAAAGGCAAATGTGCCGTCAATTAAAGAAACATGCACAGTGGTATACCGTTTTTGGAAAACATAACACTGATAATAGAAATTCATCAATTGTTATGAAATTTGCACCATCATTAAAAGGAATCTCGAATTTCATGATGACAAAATATCGGATAAATATGACAAGAAATAAAAATTTGTTACATTTTTTCACAAAAATTTGTAAAATAAAATTAAACTAAAAAAATAATATTTTCACGACAAAAAATAAATAGTTCAACTGTTTTGATTCTACATGACGTTTTCAAAGAGTAGAGAACTAGATTCAAAGCACCGTTCCTGCAAGTTTCAAATGAAAATATTAAAAACTGCGCGAGTAAGAGGACCGCAACTTTTTATGTCTACACTGACAAAAACTTGAAATTCCCGTTGTAAAGATATAGTCCCACGCGGAAGTGCACGTCATAAAGCTGATGGGTTAAGGCAATGTGCCGTCCAACTGTGTATCGTGTTTACCACGTAACAGAAACAACCCTGAGAATTTCAAATGAATCCCTCAAACGGTTTGGCTGGTAACCTGTAGACAAGATTACTCGGGACGCCCGCCCGGTAAACTGATTACAATATAGCACCTTAGGGTGCGATAAAAAAGCTTGTACAAGAATTATGGTCTTCTGTGGATAAGTTCTCCCATTTGTACTATTTACTTGGCCAATTGAGTATAAAAATATACGTGAAAATTGTAATTAGGTCCCTGGAAAAGTGAATTGAGCGAGACAGTAATCCCGGGGATCGAAATATTACACGCTCACGTACAGATTCTTTTAAAAATAGGGGATAATAAATTTACACGTTCGCATGCAAGTTTCAAAATTAAACGTATAGCTTAACCTCCCCATTATTAAAGCATTAATTAAAGTATCGAGTTGTAGACTTGTGTTGAAATATGTTTACAATTAAAAAACTGCGGTTGTCTTAGCAACTCTTAGTACACGGGGGATAAGCAAAACGAGGGCGAAGCCACGGACTGCGACTCGCGTAACTTTACACCGCAGCCCAGCGCCAAAATGGAGGGACATCCGGCAGTGCCTTCTGCTTCTTCCGACAAAATAGAGAAATCCAGGTATTTTAAATGCTATCGTAGTGTCTAATCGGTGACCAAAATATTACTCTGTATCTACTGTTGGTCTGTAGATAAGAAAATAAGCAGTTGCCCAGATCGAAGCTAAAACAGTAGCAAAGTTCTGATTTTACCTGTAAAATATGTGCATATTATTTAATTTACTATACATTTGAAAGGAGTTTTAACACGTTTCTGATATCTAAAGGTTAGTTGAGGCTCCGAGTATAATTCGATGAGTTACAATGCGTTGTAACCTCGTTTTGAATTACGCGAGTCGCAGTCCGTGGCTTCGCCCTCGTTTTGCTTATCCCCCGTGTAGTATAACCTGAACAATTATTTATTACCAGGTAATTGTTCAGACTCAATAGTATTGAGTCAATACTATTGCACCTTGTTCATAATATATATAATGCTCATCGTAGCAGTATTTCAGAGAATATTACATTGCATTAAACACACACTATTACACTTAAACAGAGACAAGTCGCATTTGAATGTCTTAATCTGTAGATCTTTAGAGTTAAATATTTATCTAGAGGTAAGATGTAAACATTTCAAGCCAAAACGGTAAGTTCAATAAAGAGAATTGAACTTGAAACCTTTGGAATGAGCTAATCTGATGAGATTGAGTCTAATGGATTAATTCACCTAGATTTGCTCATATATTTCCTAATCAAATTGATTGACACAATGTTATTACTTCCGCAATGATCTCACGAACGATATCATCAGTATGGTTTATTGGAATGCTGAAATTGTACACGTAATTTCATTGATCGATCGCGAATCGAAGCAATCAGATACATTTAGTTTCAATCAAGGAGGATTGGTTCCCAGGATCGAAATTCGCTATTTTCCAACAATGAAAACGTTGAAATGTCGTTATTTTCTGAAATTATAACCGACGATAAATTCAGAATAAACAGTTCAAATTATTCGAACCAATATCTCGATCATTTCTTGTAAGTTTTGGACCAAAATTCACGATTCAAATATGTTGATGTAAAAAAATGGTGGCTGTTTGATTCATAATTTTGTATCACGACATGCCCATATATGGGACAGAATATAGATGTTGCACTCTGGGAGCCAATCCTCGGTTTCAATATTGTATTCTCCTAATCACCGAGACGCACCTCGTTTATCAATTTATTGTAAATGAATCCTTGACACAGATGAAAGCATTCACAGGCTTGGAAAGAAAATCATTATTTAACAATAACTGTTAATCCCAGCAGATCCTACACAGATCGCTGAAGTTCAATGACGAATATATGTCGATGCAACAAGTCTGTCGATATTTAAGTTTCACACTGTATATGTCATCACCAAAAGTGGACTTTTTTCGTCATCGACTAATTGTTCCGGCACACAATACAATTTTTACCGAATGGCAATTACTTAATGTGTAGTAATTGCCCATTTTGCAAGTTTATAAGCCTTTTCTGCATTCTTTATTAACACTGTTATGGTAATTGTCACTTTTAGGGTGATGATCGACAGGTTGTAAAACAATCTATTTGCACTAAAGTAAATGCTATAGATATCTCCTCCTAACCTCCCTATCACACCAAACTAGTTCTTACCCGTTCTTGCCAGTCCTACTAAAACGTCGTAAAACGGGCTCAATCTGGCTGTGGTCGGGAAATATGTTTAACATAATTAGCTACTTCGTTCATAAACAGTCTTCAATACGTCCATCTCATTCACAGTTCGTTCAGGTCGCACCAGGTCGGTGTGCAACGTCGTAGAACGCGTCCCTTAGTCTAGAAGGTCATCATGACCTGATTACAGAACGGTATGGTCGCCATCGAATTTTGAATCGATTCAAAATTCTAAAATCACCTTCCCGTCTGAGAACGTTCATGAAGTTCGTAAATAGACCTTAGAAAGTTGCAACTACGTTCATTCCGTTCGCACACAGTTTAAAACCAGTTTTGAAGAACGCAGTGGCAACTTGTTTGGAGTGATAGCTATATTTTTGCTAACTCGTTCAAAAGCAGTCTTAAATACGTTCTTAATCAGTTTAAACCCGTTTTCAATTAGTTCTACCTCGTTCTCAATACGTCCTCAGGCAGTTCAACTCGTTGTAAAACGTCCCTAGTAGGATTGAAGTACGACGGTTCCGTTCGTAGTACGTCCAGCTCGTCGTTAGTACGTTGTCACTCGTTCTTATTGTAGAACGTATCGACCACGAGAACATTTTGAGCATGTTCTAAGTTCTAGAGGACCTACCCGTTCGAGTACGTTCGATGAAGTTTGTAAATAGACCCCAAACGGTCCGTCCAGTCCGTTCGTACACAGTTGAAGCCCGTTTTCGAGAACGTAGTGAAAACTAGTTTGGTGTGATAGTAGGGTCACCGTACTATCACACCAAACTAGTTCTCACTACGATCTCGAAAACAGGCTTAAACTGTGCATGAACGGATTTGACGTACTAAGAACCCACTAAGAACCGTTTGGGATCTGTTTACAAACTTCATGAAACTACTAGAACGAGTAGGTCTTCCAGCACTTAGAGCATGCTCAAAATTTTCTGGTGATCGTCAAAACGTTGCCGAATCGGTTTTAAACTGTGTGCGAACTGAATGAACGTAGCTACAACGTTCTACGGTCTGTTTACGAACTTCATGGACTTTCCCGGACGGGGTATGTGATTTAGAATTTTGAATCGATTCAAAATTCGATGGCAACCATACCGTTCTGTAATCAGGTCATGATGACCTTCTAGACTAAGGGACGGTTTATACTACGTTGCACAACGACGTGGTGCGACCTGAACGAACTGCGAATGAGATGGACGTATTGAAGACTGTTTATGAACGAAGTAGTTAATTATTTTAGACATATATCCCGACCGCAGCCAGATTGAGCCCGTTTTACGACATTTTCGTAGGACTGGCAAGAACGGGTAAGAACTAGTTTGGTGTGATAGGGGGGTAAGTGACCTCCCCATGCAGACAGATCGCTTAAAATCACATTCGTAGGCCTTACTATTGTACATGTTTTTCTGTTTCGGAAAATTATACGTGATGTATTTTCTTAGTTTTTCAAAGAAATCTACAAATATTTCATTGCAGTTTTATTTTTACATCGTAATTTCAATCACCGGCATCACTATTGAATGAAACGAGATACCTTTTTTTATTTATTTCATCCACCATATTTGATGTGTTTAAATAAAAATTTTACATTATTTGCTTATAATTATAACATATACTAGTAACTGTCTCATGTCATTCGTTTCCATAAATGATTTTCTTCTTTAATTCTCCATTCTTATCGACTTTGTATTGTGTTACTTTATTACATATTTTATGGACATGATGCACAAGAATGAAATCTTAAATATCATAATTTCTGGATGAGTTGTTAGAGATCATTAGATTTCAAATAAAACAGCTGATACTCGTGTAGTGGCAAAGTGACCTTGATACGCCTCTGTTATGGACTCAATAAAGTGTTGACTTCAAGAATCTAAGATAGCAATCTTAACAAAAAAATCAATTTTACAATTGACCGCAATTCTAAATTTACCATGGCGAAAGAATGCTCGAAAGATTATAAACACTGCGTATGCGTTGATAATCTATAAGGATAAATTACAAATGACTGTTAACGTAACATTGGGCAATACTTTGCAGATGCTGAGAGATTTCCCAGCTGCACTTATAAATCCCTTATGATTATAACGTATAACGTGTGGGTACTATGCCATCACATGTTGCGCAGCTCTATCCATTTAATTACGAATCCCTCAACATTGTTTGTGTAATGGATAAACAATGAGTCTTGGGGATTAATAAATAATAGCCAGTACAGGGGGCGAAGTGCGGTTTAATTCAAATGAATGAATACTTATTTCGTTTAGACATAGTTATTGGTAGAGAATCGGTGTGATATTAAGCATGGAGTCATGTTACTTTCTAATCCATCTTATGGCTATTATGAACAAGAAAGAATGATTCGTTATTCGACTACACACATAAATATGAGGCTCCCAAGGGAGAATGGTGACCTGACCTAAAAAATGCGACTATGAGATAATATATCTGTCCGAGGGCCCGAAGGGACCAATGGAAGATATATTGCATATCGCAAGGGATATTCCCTGTGTAAAAACCGACCGTGCATTATGTATTCCGTACATGTCGAGGTTTGAAATAATAAGAATGTATCCCATATCCTGTTAACTTCCAACATATACTGTCCCATTATTTCAACATTGTTAATTTTTTATAACTCAATTTTTGCAGGTTTTGAGGTAAGTATACCATCTTTCTCAATGTTCATGAAGAATTCATTTCAATGGATCTAATCTCCTTTTGGATATATCCAGTGCCACAGTGCAAAATGAGGAAACAATTAGGCCCACCTTGTCACATCCGTTTGGGTAGGCTGCAGACCCAATAAGATTATATTACATAATTTTGATCATGTGACTAATAGTTATAACGTAATGTTGAAATAATGGGACAATCACTTAAAAGGTACTTTGCAGGTAATTAAAGAAAGGAGATCATTAGTAATGACACTATACATGTAGTACAAACAAAAGAAAGCAGATTTGACATTATGTGTAACAAAAATAAAAGTTCATTCATTGAACTTTATCAATTGCCGACTTCACCATTTCCAGTCAAATGGAACATGGGTCATATTTTGTAATTAGATGGGCAAAACAATAGTACACAGGGTGTTAAAAAAACGCAACCCAAAGAAATCGCTATATCTTGGAAAATACTAATCCAATTATCCAATTATTGGACACTTGCTCAAAAGACACTGTTGTACTAGCAAAATACGAAAAACGCAAACGGAAAATCACAATATCGTGAAAAATTAATACTAATTCAATTATGTTCATATTTTCAGGAAAGAAAGAAGAGTCTTACATGTGTAGCTCCTGTTGTCAGTAAGTTGTAAAACATGATGCCTTGGACACCTGCTCAAATGACAGTTATACTACGAAAATATGAAAACGCAGTCAGAGGTGACTGCCACAGCAATAAAACCAAATAACTTTCTAACCATAGTGTTTTGGCACTTCAAATTTGGCACAAATTATTTTCAATCAATGTTTGATAAAGTGGAGTTTCATCAAAATCACTCCAGGGACTTTACAGTCATGGTCAAAATGCCTTCTTAAGTCTCCCTGAACCAGGGCGTTTGACTGCGATTTGAAAGCATTTCGACCATGACTGTAAAGTCCCTGAAGTGATTTTGATTTCACTCTACAGATTTACCATACAGTGAATGAAGATGATCTGTGCCAAATTTGAAGAGCCAAAACACTATGGTTAGGAAGCTATTTAGTTTTTTTGTGGTTGCAGTCACCCCTGACTGCGTTTTTCGTATTTTCCTAGTACAACTGTCTTTTGAGCAGGTGTCCAAGGCATCATGTTTTACAACTAACCATTTACAGGAGGAGCTATACATACATAGGCTCTTCTTTATTTCCTGAAAATTTGAACATAACTGAACCAGTATTTTTCAAGATATAGCGATTTCTTTGGGTTGCGTGAATAAAAATTCAGTTTTCGGGATTATTTTGATATTTCAAAAACAGGAAACCATAAATAAGATGTGTTTTATTTGTTCATCAGTGATTTTTGCTCTACAAGGCCAACATATACACATGATTACCCATACGAAAACAAGCATTTAAAAATTACTACTCAACACTTATGAAGTCCCAAATCTTCAACTTCTGATTTCTCAATACCAGCTTAATGCAATTGTGGCAATAGTGGAAATAATGGGACGATAAAACTGTTAACAGTAACACTTCCTTCGTCTGCCATCTTTGTTTTTTGTTTAGTTCAGTATGAAATAATATAGAATGGTGGGAATTCCCGGTTTGGGATGGCCATCGTACGTCCCGGGAACGGCTTGAGCGGGGTACATGATTTATTATATCCCGAATCCTCGTTGGAGCGGGACATATGAAATATATTCAACTGGATATAGAATATATTCCCGGTTAATATGTCCCTGAAATCTCATCAGGTATGAAATACAGCTTGTTATATCATGAGTACCGTGTTTTGTATCCGAACTCTTGTTTTTTGTAATTACATTGTACACGAGCACACATAGCATAATGCTGTATCAAAAACAATAACTATTATAATTGGGGCATAGTGCCCTATTAAATCATGGTCTTCGAAAAAAATATTTACACTATACTTGCAAATGTATTTTTGTTGTACCGTATGTCAAATGTGTTTATTAAAATTATCCAGCAACGCTGCATTTTCTGTTTACCAATTATTCTGCTATTTGTGCAGCCATCGATAAATATCAAGAAAAACAATCAAGATGACATTGATTTACTCAATTCCCTGCTAATATTACCACGGCACCGTACTGAACCAAACAACGCTGAAATTGATGAGCTTCTGCACCCATTTAAAAAACTAACTCTTAAATCCGCTTGTGAAAAATCCGTGCATCACCAAATGTTAGACACTTTAAAAGAAGCAACAATTGACATATTTATTGTTAATTTCTTTGAGTTGCACAATTGAACCAATTAGTTGATTCTAAATGCTAAATTTAAACCACTTTTTTTTTTTTTTTTTTTAGTTTAGTTTATTTCAAACAAATAAAAGGCCTCAGGCCCATAGTTTTACAAATATAACAATACATGTTTACATCAATTACATCACATTACTGTATGCAAGTTCACTTTCAATTTCCATTCACTGGGTCTTGGGCTTACATCAGTATAGGATTAAATGGTTAAACAATAAATCTTACAATATTATGGCTAGGATTCTAGTAGTCTAGTCATTTCACAGCTCTCAACTTTTATCGTCCTATTTGTCATCTATATTGCCTGGTCGTAGATTCTGACCGAAGGGAATACCTAGCAACGATACAATCATACAAGTATTTTATTTTGTATGCGCCTTATTATAGTCATTTTAATCCAATTGTGGTATTATTAAAATAAACCACAGAGGGATTTCCATTTGAAATCACAATTTCTTGGCTATTGACAGATTAATCTATTACTGTATCTCGCAATAATTTATTTATGTGTAGAACGTTTTATTTGCAGCAATATAATAGAATTTCTACCGGTCACCTTAACATTTCAAGCTTGATTTACGAGGTTTTTTCTTCGTGTGCAGAAAAATGGATATTTTGTACTTTCAGCTGTAAATAAAGTGCATGAGACCTAAAAAGCGCTGAATACATCCACTCGCCTGTTTGATTCGAAGGAGGAGAGATTGAAGATGAAGTGAAGTTGAACAGGAGTTTATTAAACAATGTGCTTTCTCCCGTGTAGAGTGCCTTTGATCAAATCATAGATTGACTTGTTTATTAAACCGAATGTCTGCAACCTTTTTTCGCAAGGGGATGGGCTTAGCTCCCAGGGTTCCAACTCGATATTCTGCAAAATATATAGATGTCGTTATAACAAATTCGAATTCAAACAGCATCCATTTTGTTCCCTTCAGAATTTGAATCGAGAGTTTTGGTCTTATTTTCAAACAAAAAATTCAAAAACACACAAGACGCGATCGAGATATTAGTTCGGATATTTTCGACTGTCGATCATGAATTTATAGTCAATTATAATATCAGAAAATAACGACCTTCTCACATTTTCATTGTTGGAAAATATCGAATGGCGTCCCTGGGAGCCAATCCTCCTTGACACATTTCGGTACAACTGATGACCTCGCATCGCATTAAATGTGATTAATTAGTCCAACATTAATGAAATCCAACAGCTAGTGAATGGATCTTGTAGTTGCCTATTTCGTCAACTCAGTCGAATCCCAAGCCGCAAGAAAAGTTAACTTATTTTGTAAATTGATAGCAGGCTTTACTTCAAGCTACGGCATATCTTGAGGCGGTGCACTAGTGTTGTTAATAATCTTGTTTTACCCACATACTAAAATTGGTCAAATCAACAAAAACAGATCGAATTCCTTGTGTGTATTTATCGGTTTAACTTGGTTTGCTAAGTATACAAGAATAGAGAACCCCAATGTCCCTCCTCCACTGTTGGACAATACCAACCCCTTATAAGACGCGTGTTTATGTTTTAAATATACAAGAATAAAGAGACACAACGTCTCTTTTCCACTGTTGGACAATACCAACCCCTTATAAGACGCGTGTTTATGTTTGAAATATACAAGAATAAAAAGCCCCAGCGTCTCACTTCCACTGCTGGACAATACCAACCCCGTATAAGAAGCGTGTTTATGTTTTGAAATATACAAGAATAAAAAGCCCCGGCGTCTCTCTTCCGCTGCTGGACAATACCAACCCCGTATAAGACGCGTGTTTATGTTTGAAATATACAAGAATAAAGAGCCCCAACGTCTCTTTACCACTGTTGGACAATACCAACCCCTTATAAGACGCGTGTTTATGTTTTGAAATATATATTAAAGAGCCCCAGTGTCTCTCTTCCGCTGGACAATACCAATCCCTTATAAGACGCGTGTTTATGTTTATGATAAATAAAATCATCATATTTGTCATAAAATTTTGACTTCAATGTTATTGAGTAAAAATTTTCCAAAATGTAAATAAAGATTTGCCTATGGCTTATTTGGCATAATGATGCATAACAATATTTTTTAACAATAAACTTACTGCTAGATATGTTTTCGACGACGAACTGAAAAACAAGGTATCCATTGTGGGGACATCAGGTCAACAACCTCAATTGTTTTTCTGAACAACATTATAGTATTGATCGAAATTGATTCAGGAAACAGCCTTGTGGTCATCTTTGTTATTGTTTTGGTGTGTTTTGATGATTGGACATAAGAGAACTGTAATCAAAATGTCAACCATGCTGAGAAAGTAAGACAAATACGAGGGGAAAATCGAATAAAATGTATAATTTGGTCAGGAGGATTAGCAACGAGTCCTAAAAACAATAAAAACGAGTTTTAAAAAAATTGTGAACGAAGCCAGTCAACTGATGATTTA
Organism: Owenia fusiformis; assembly: GCA_903813345.2. Lineage (NCBI taxonomy): Eukaryota > Metazoa > Annelida > Polychaeta > Sabellida > Oweniidae > Owenia > Owenia fusiformis. The sequence goes on along the minus strand of CAIIXF020000011.1, from coordinate 16,313,419 downwards.
ACATCTGACAAATTGCTTTAGTTTTGATACATGGTTTAATTTATCAAATTCATATGTAGCAACATATTTTAAATATAAGGAAATATTATAAATAGTGGACAAACATGAAATTTACTTCTTAGATTCACTCACCCCAATTTTTACTAGCGGAAACTTTCTCCATTTTGAATAGTTTTTCATTTTTTAGACTAAATTTCAAAATACTTTTGATGCTTTTCAGTGCCAGCACTATATGTATTTTTTATTATTAAAACAAAGTGATGAATATGCTCTGTCTTGTAACTAAATAATATTTTAAAATAAACTAAAAGATGAAAACTGATTTCTTGAATTTCTGCCCTTCCAACCTTTAAAGCAGATATGAAATGGTATTTTTAACCTACAGGAATCAATATAATTTTTTGATAAATGTATTTGGACATGTTTTCTCATCAGTAGTGCGAAAACTATTTCACTCTAACGATCGTTATAGCTGCTTAATAAGCAATATTCGAATTGGTTGTGACGTTATTGGCCCCCACGTGATCTCTCACTGGTCCCCACGTGGCCCATAACGTCATAATGCCTAAATGTTTTGTTTTGATTTACACTACAATCCTATGGTTGCCGTGACGTTGTGATTACTAAGGAACCAACAAACCAAAGCTATATTTTGTATATGACGTTACTTATCACGTGGGGGCCAATTTGATTGATCAGTTAGTTTTGTTTCGTTATTTATGACCGTTAGCAGTTATCTAACATTTATTTTATAATGGCTATCGCAAGAACTCTACGTTGGGCTTACAATGGAGAAAACCGCATTTTTGTAGCTGCAAGTTGAGAAAAGCTATTTCAGTTGTCCTTTAAGGTGGCCTTACTTTTGTTGATAACGTCCGATGATGCATCATGTGTGCTTAAAGAAAGAAAATATTAAAGAAATGTATTTTTAACTTGCTTTCAATTTCACCATTTTTAGGTTATATGCACTTGGATTTGACCTTCAAAGTTTCAGACTACAAATCAAATATACATTCATCAACGGTTCTACGCATATTAGAATTAATCATATATAACAATTTACACCAATTTTGAGATATTGAAGATCAAAAATGACTTCAACTTGCTAAAAATTGATCGAATCTTAGACATTATCTACACGTTGTCAGGAGTTGCAATATGACCTTAGATTTGACCTTTGACTGACCTTCACATTATCAAACGCACCTACGGGGGCCTCCTTAAGATTGCATGTAATATTTATGTGAGTCATTAATCGACTTAGGCAATATGAATGTGTTTGTTCTTGTATCCGCAATGAATTAAAGTGCGGAAGGATGGTGTAACTGTATTATCTCGAACGTGGCATCGACAGCTGCTAGCGACTTTATATTAGATTGAAGGGACACGTACACTCCCTCCATAAGTTTGGCAACCTTTGCTCTCCCATTGAACTACGTGTTAAAGTATCTTTACCTTTGAATTTTATTTACTTAACCGATGAAAATACAATATACTATTTATGGAAATGTAACTTGACTTTATTTCGTGTTATAACGCATCCACGTTCGTAGCATACGTCGACGCAAAACGTTGTTTTGATTCCATCAATAGGGAATGTATGTATTATAAACTTGCTATGACGGGTGTCAAGGGTCGCATTTTACGTGCCATTAAGTCCCTTTACGTCGGAGTTCAATACTCGGTACGCATTAATGGAACGCTTACATCTTGGTTTGACGTAAACTCTGGATTAAAACAGGGCTGTAGGCTGAGTCCGACCCTATTCGCAGTGTATGCAAACGACTTGGCCGAGGAAATTTCCGCACTGCACTGCGGCGTATACAAGTAGGAGATACACACATTGGAATTTTAATGTACGCGGACGATGTGGTACTTATAGCACCCACGGAAAACAACCTCCAGCGTATGTTAGACACCCTGGATAAGTGGTGTTGTAAATGGCGCATTACAATCAATGAGCTTAAGACTAAGATAATACACCACCGCCCTACCACCATCCGTCAATCTAATTTCAACTTTAGCTGTGGCCACCTTAACCTAGAGTACGCGACGCAATATAAATATCTGGGATTGACGCTCAATGAACACATGGACATGACGAAATCTGCAACAATCCTTGCAAAGTCAGGATCAAGGGCCTTGGGAGCAATAATGGCAAAATCACGAGCCAACGGTGGTTTAAGCTATGAGGTTTACACCCATTTATTTGACTGTCTAGTTGCACCAGTGTTACATTATAGTGCCGGCGTATGGGGAACAAACAAAACAGTAGGCGCAGCCGCAACTATTGTACAGAACAAAGCCCGGCGTTTCTACTTAGGTGTCGGCCAACACGCGTCAAACATAGCTACACAAGGAGATATGTGTTGGGTCTCAGTTGACACTAAGCAAGTGGAAGCAACGAGATTGTGGTGTCGGCTCAAAAACATGTCAGAACACAGAATAACAAAGAAAATTCACCTTTGGTCTCTGACGCAGCATAACTCGTGGGAATATAAAATGCAGCGTTTGTTACGAGATAACAACAAACCAAATCTTATCACTGATGGTGAAATCTCCGGTGTAAGATCTATACTACAATCACTTAAAGACCATCGTATTGAGGTCGAAGCCGACGAATGGCATGCCGCACTTTGGAACGACCGTCATAATCCTGAAAACGGTAATAAACACAGGACTTACCGATTACATAAAACACAAATGGTAACGGCGGAGGAATATGTTAGAATTCCTATGCATAAACATGAACGGAGCAATCTAGCCAAGTTAAGAACAGGCACTCTTCCCATTAACGTTGAACTCGGACGGTATAGCGGTATCCCCCTTAATGAGCGACTGTGTACTTGTTGTAATAGAAATGCTGTCGAAGACGAGATGCACTTCCTGTGACTTTTATACTGATTTAAGAACAACACTCTTTGAAAAAGCAAAACAGACTGTACACGATGTCGATTCACTACCAACACTTGTTAAATATTGTGTAATACTAACTACCACTTCTTTACAACGATTACTTGCTAAAACCATTGGACACATGATAAGGAAAAGAAGAGAATTATTTTAGTAATTACAAGTTTTAAGTCTCTCATAAGCCGATGCCGGCTGCGCTGCTGTTTTAATTATTTATTGATTTTATATGATTGTAAAAATTTCAGCGTGAGACTCTAATAAATATATAACTAACTAACTAACTCTAATACCTCCAAATTATCTCAATTTTTTCCTCGATTACAATAGGTCGAAAATTGATGAATTTGATGAATTTTTGAAAATTGACATTCCCATGTTAACCAATTGGAAATGGTAGGTTTACCGTAAGTCATATGACCGAAAATCCATCCATCTGAGTCCTTGCAAAAACACAAGTTGGGTAGGCAACTGAATTTGCTAACTTTATTTAACAAAAAATGTTTACGTTTCTTCAGGTTCAACAAAGTTACAGGACTTTAAAGTCAAAATTGTTTTTCAAAAACCTCTCCCAATGAAATAACGTAGGAGGCGAAAAATGATTTTCAAAAATGACTTTGAAGCTCTGTAATGTTAGTACTCATCAAGTAAACTTAAACACATAGTGTACAAAAAGTTAGACAATTCAACTTTTTATATAAAAATATTTTTGCTGAATCTTTAACTAAATGGATATCCTGAATTGGGAATGACCTATTGTAATTGAGGAAAAAATTGAGCAAATCTGGAGGTATTGGAAATAAGTTACAGAAACGATATTTCGAAAAACAGTTAAGATCTGTACTTTTAACCCATACCGTTTCTGTAACTTAAGTGAGGAATTAAATTGACGATTATGTTGTCTTCTGAGCTATTTTTCGCAAACATGTACCTTTTCTAAAACATATGATACTGATACACGTTTGTGTGAAAAAATGTCGTGGGGATTCTGCCTACAACGCATGAAATAAGGAAAAAAAGAAAAATCGTACCGTCGACGTTCCGACATTTTGTTACCAGCGTAATCGAGCGGATCACCAGCGAAGGTAAAGAGGCTTTAACACGAACTTCAATGGGGAGCAAAGGTTGCCAAACTTATGGAGGGGAGTGTATGTCTAGATTTAATAAATCCCCTCAATCCTTAGGTATTGATAGTAGTAATTTTCGGCGCAGAATAGATTCAAACCTGTAGCGCTTGCAGATCGACAGTTCTAAAGACGCCTGAGAAGTAATAGCAGTTCGATAACTGAGAGGAAATTAGTTGAATGGATTTGTTGATGTATATTATTACGTCTACGTTTGTAGATGCAGATAATTTAATTACTCTGTGTTTAAGAAATTACGGAATTGAACACTAGCACTACAAATGTTACATAACAATGGTTGATTAAATCACAGCTGGTTGATTTTTTGAACGTTTACTCTCTGGATAACAATAAACGATGGAGTTTCAAAATAAAAGCAACGAGAACATGGATATTAACATTTTGGATTACTTCAACCTAAAGTTTAATTTTACCAGCTTCAACCATAATTTTACACCGAACGCTCTTGCGGTCGAGGAATTTTCATCGGCCATGACTTTTGGAATTATTGCCGGTTTATTGTGCGTTTGTGCAATTTTTATTAACATCGTCAGCATAATCGTGATAAACAGGGTGACAAGTTACAATGCTGTTTATGTGTTATTTATTAACCTTTCAATAGCTGATATGTTATGTGCTTTGTCGACATCTTTAGAAATCTTTCCTCGGCTGATGATTGGAGGTGCAACCTGGTACACGCTGCATCATTTAACATTCTCTGCTCATTGTCACGCGGTCAGCGTCATCTTGTTTGCCACGTTCTACTGTACAAGCGCTTCGCTGTTACTTATCCTCGCAGTTCTGCGATATATCGCTATTTCTCAACCGACACTATACGCTAATGTGTCCAAGAAGTGGCATATGCGAGGTTACATCGCCTTGGCATGGTTGGTATCTTTCCTCATAAGCCTCCCGGGAGTCGCCGCCTTTCTCCATGGTCAAGACGTGAACATTTTATGGGACCAAGTCTGGCCATGTCTCCTCGGAACAATCTACGTAATTGTTATATTGTTGTATATTAAAGTGTCGATTAGTCTTTTGCGATTATCGAATGGGAGAAGATCATGCACCAACGTCAAGGAAAACCACAAGGCGTTCGCCACGAGCGTCATACTCATGACGATGCTCATCCTTACCGCCGTACCATACATAACAGTGAAGTTAATACGCTACGATTACTGGAGTGCATCTTTACAAAAGCTTTACAATAATCTGATATGTTATATCCCCTATGTGAACTTTATAACAAACCCGATCATATATGGACGGAGAACAGGAGAAATAAAGAAGGGATACGCGAGGCTTCTGAAGGGATGTTTCGGACGACTACCAGGTACCACTTTGGACTTTAACAGGAATAGTGATCACGACACTTTGTACTCTAAGGTTAATCGTCGTGTGGATGATAAACGGGACAATCAAGTTGCAATTCCACTGGCGACTTGTAATACAAACACGGACGCGATACATATATCTTCAGGTTAAAGGCAAAATCAGTTTTATAGGGAGTGGCGAAATGGCAAGCAACACGTAGAATATAATTGGCCTAAAAATCTATTCCTTATTATGATCTCAAACACAATACTTGTATACTTGTATACCATAATCATAGAAAAATAATACATCACTGTGGAACTCTTAGTTTTCAAAATATACCTTATAAGGACAGATATGAGCCAAAAACATTCAAAAATAGAAACAATTTTAGTTAGTCGCTGGATCTCATTCTTTTTAACTATGTGTATATAAATAAAAAATGATTAATCAAGAACCTCATGATAAAGCTTGATGGATGTTTTACATTAACACCCCAGTCACATTTCCTACGGCGACCTTGCGGTCCATCATTTCTGCGGCCAGTAGCTTTTCTACGCTCGCCGTGGAATTTCTGCGCTCTCATACTTTTGCAGTCACATTTACCACGGCAGCCGCACGGTGAATTTTAAATTTCTGTTGATAAATAATACTTTTTTTCATTTTATTTACATCAGGGCAATTTATAAATGTTATTCATAGTGCTAGGATGTAATATCAAATGAAAAGTGATCGTGAAACATTGACAAATAATGATTCAATCTTGTTGAGCCAGTTGATTTCTACGGGGACCTCAGAAATGAACAAATATTATAACTCCGAGTTATAATTTCTACGGCGACCCTGCGGCCTGTAAAAAACTGGATACGCCGTACGGAGGCCGCAAGGCGAGCGTAGTTTTCCTGCGCTCGCCGCAGAAATACACTGATTTAATTGATCTGCGGTCGACGCACGCACGCACGTACGACAAATGTGACTGGGGTGTTATTCATAGCATACGGCGCCGTATGTCATGGCTTAGACACCGTATGCTATGGTTAAGTGAAACTTTGTCAAAAATATCATATTTTATCACTGATTACAATTACAGTATTATATTAGTGGAAACGTAACTTGACTTTGTTTCCAATATTTCCCAATTATTTTCCTCAATTACAATAGGTGGAAATTTTTTTAATAAATCTTTATTAGAGAGAGAGAGAGAGAGAAAGGAAAGATTTTTGTCACTTATAAATGGTGATATTAACGAACGCAAAAGTCTGTTACAGATATTCGATAGTGTCTCATGTTGTTCCATTTTGTTGTTTTTCTTCGCTATGTATTTTCCTTCTTCTTTTTGACTCTGGAGGTATTTTTTAAAAGGACCTAGTTATGGTCTATTGTCTCCTAATTTTCTTAAGTATATGAATTTTTTTATATGAATCAGTAGCTTATTTTGTTGTCTTTTTTCTCTACTGTATCCGAAAATAATGTCTTTATTTTCTGGTATATTTTCACCAGCTTCGTCATAGCACATTCTCAAGAAGTCCTTTGTGGCTGTACATTCTAGGATTTAGGAATCCATGTTCGATGCTATCTATATGGTTCTCATTGAAAATTGTACACATTGGCGTGTTTTTCCCTATATATTCATTTTGTTTAGCATTTTATTGAAGTAAATTGTTCTGTGTAATAATCTGAACTGGAAGTATCTAAGTTTCGCATTTTCTGTTATCATTTTATAAGTGGTGTATATTTCAGCCCATTCTTTATAGTTATCCTCATTTAAATTTTAGCTCCCTAAGCCACCTGTCTTGTGCTTTTATTGGTTGTATTTTTTTCTGTCTTTTAACCCTAGAAGCCCTTTAAGGTAAAAATAGTCACACGAACACCTAAGGGGGGGGGGGTCAAAAGGGCACCCCCTTGTAAAATTTTTATTAGTAGAGCTAGGATGTTCAAACTTTTTCCACATATACTTCATTCAATTATCTACAACTTGGTATAAAAGTTTTAACAACTACGATGATGTGAAATTGCGTAATTTTATTCTTAAGACAACACGTATGGTAGAATTAGTGCTAGCTTTTTTCTGATTTTGTCTATTGGAGCTGATGATTACATCATAATAAATAAATAACAAATTAGTAAAGCTAGGATGTTCAAACTTTTACCAAAATATACTTCATTCAATTATCTACAACTTGGTGTAATAACTTTAACAACTTTGATGATGGAAGATTGTGTAATCTCATTCGAAAGATAACATGTATGGTAGAAATAGTGCTAGCTTTTTCCGATTTTGTCTATTGCAGCTGATGATTACATCATAATTAATCAGTAACCCTATGGACAATTCTGCTGATTTTTTCAGAAAACATGTCTTATATCTGTAGCTTCAGCTACTGAAAATTTGAAGACCCTACCAGATGCCAATAAAAAGTTATGGGGAATAAACTTAACAGGGGGGGGTCATTTTGACCCCCCCCCCTTAGGGCTTCTAGGGTTAAACATCCTATAAGTGCTTTTATTTGAGATGTTTGGCAATTGATTTTCTGAGTGGTTTCCAGTTTGTACGAGTTTCTCCCCCTTCCACCATTTTTTGTCTCCATGATAATGGTATACATAGTACAATTTTGTTATAGTCTAAGAATGTTTGGTGAGCTACATTATATTTGATTTCCAGTTCTTGGAATCTTAATAATTTGTTCTCTTTATATAACTGATGTATATGCCTTATTCCCTTAGATTCCCATTCATTGTTGTTAATAGTTTCTTTTCTGTTACGAATGCAGATGTTATTCCATATAATTTGTTGTTTTATTTCTTCCTTCGTGACAATTTCATTTGCTACTTTGTAGTGTAGCTCACACCATATTTTTAGTATTTCATAGATGCTTGTAATGTTTACCTTGTCTTCTAATGTTTTTGGGTCCATATAGCATTACAATTCCATTTTTCCTTATTATCATAGTTTTAGCTTTATTTTCCATAAAGTTTTCCATTTACCTTGGTCATCTGTATTGAAATATTTTCTTAACCATTTAACCTTTGCATTTTTGGCAAAGGCTTTTAGGTTAACCATTTCTAGTCCTCCTTTGATCAGTTCTAACTGTACTTTTTTTGAAATTTTATCTCTTTTGCCATTCCGAAGAAAGTTGCATAGTTTTGTTTTAACATATGCATCAGATGGAAGGGATACTGCTAGCAGATAGGTCAAAAATTTATGATTTTGATGAATTTTTGAAAATCGTCATTCCTATGTAAACCAATGGGAAATGGTGGGTTCGGTACAAATCAGAAATCATGATATCTATTCAGTAAAATATTCAGCTAAAAATATTTCTATTTAGAAAATTGAATTGTCTAACTATTTTGTACACAAGGTGTTTAGTTTACTTGATGAATACTAAGTTACAGAGCTTCAAAGTCATTTTTGAAAATCATTTTTCGCCTCCTTTGTTATTTCAATGGGATAGGATTTTTGAAAAACAATTTTGACTTTAAAGAACTTTGTTGAACCTGAAGAAACGTGTCATTTTTTTGTTAAGTAAAGTTGGCAAATTCAATTGCCTACCTAATTCGTATTTTTGTAATGACTCGGATGGATTGATATTCTGTAATATGACTTGCGGCAAACCTACCATTTCCCATTGGTTAAGTAAATAAAAATTCCAAGGTAAAGAGGCTTTTACACGTGACGTTCAATGTGAGAGCTTAGCCAAACTTATGGAGGAGAGTGTATTAATCAAAAACAGGAGAAAGTACATAAAAGAAATATAAATTGTGTACACTACGATTAAGAACTGTTTTTTGTACACACTAATCAGCCATTTCCACACATTCATGATAAAGAAATACAATGAAGTTGTGCGAATTTCATAAACAAGGCAATAAAAGAGCTAGAGATTGCCACTAACTGTTTTCATTCTACATCTAGGATAATATGTTCCTTAAAATCCTAAGTACCCATTAGTAAACGTTTCCCTTTTGTGTCATTAGACCTACTGCACCATCCATTTGATTTAAGTATGTGTACTGTAGGTCTGCGATGTCACGTACCTCAGGCACGTGGACTAGGTGAATATGTATGTACATGGCTAGAAAAAAGTCATTTGTTGTAATTTTATAAAATAATCATGAATTCCATTAGGATTGTCTATGTATATGCAATGTGTCTCTAATGTTGCAAAAATAAATATAAAAAGTGACTGGTCACTATTCTAAGATAATTTGGTCGAATTTCAAAGATTCGTTTTACTATTACAAAATGATAATGAAATCAATAACTATTTTACTGAAATAGATCATAGTTTAGCAAACCAAAATCCCAGCATATTCATTTTAAAAACTAACTGACAATTTTCAACATAGTATATATCTGAAAAAGTGACACAAGAAGAAGGACATCTACCTCAAAGATTCGTCAGTAGGTTATGATCACATAAAACCAATGAAAGTAAAAAATACCAGTGACCTCCTTTGTTTGAATTCGCCAAAACGTAAAAATAGAAAAGTTGTCACAACTTTATAAATCTTCGATTTTATTGGAACCGATTCCACCTGTCGCATCCGGGTATTTTAGTTGAACACGAACTGAGCAAGTCAGTGCCTTTCGTAATAACCCTATTCACCAGTTAAAGACATTCAATCAAAGGCCACGTGTTACCACGGAAATTGTCATTCATTGGCTATCCCAGGGGATGATGATCGGTGAGAGTCATTTCTAAAGTAATACTCTTATATGTAAAGATTACACATTTTTGAAATTCAGGGGAGCAAGGGTTAATTGATTAACTGAATGCTATTTCATTTGGTTTATCACTATGTTTATTGAAAAAGTGTTCTCTATAACATAACAGACCAGGTACAGTTGAACATTTGATTTCTTAAACTATTCCACCATTGAATGAGTACATATGGTGTAATTAGTTCAGTTTTAGTGCCCTGCATGTGACAGACAATCGTCTTTTATGCCACACTTGTTTTGGATAGCTTGCCAAGTGTCAACTCTTCATTAGTGAGGGAATTCTCATTCTATTTACGGTTGCTGGATATACGCTCGTATTTGCTTGTGACTGACTGGCTTTCCAGTAACAGGATGTTACAATTAATTATTACAATTAACTATTATAAGTTTCAATCATACTTAAAGGGTGGTTTTACATGTTAAACTGTTGAAATAAAACATCTACTTAACTCAAATGCTCGTGTTTTGTTTATTAGCTTTTATTCCTGGTAATAAAAGACATTAAGGTAATGTATTAATCATCTGTTCACTGAAAAGGTGACGTAGCCTTGCAATAATTGCTGTTTCAAGAAAAACACGAGTTGAGACTTACGTGAATTTGATTCAGACATTCATAAACAAGGTACTTGGCTTGAATAGAATATCAAAACAAATTACAATAGTCACAAATGATGCAACCTATGATGAATATAAATGAAGAACATATAGATACGAAGGAAATGTTTTGTACGCAGAATCCTGTTTGGTATATTGCTTTCCAAAAATACTCATTAGTCCTGGATAAAGTGAAATGGAATTAAATATACAGAAGCACCAAGTGGTTAATATAACTTTGATATCTTTATTAATCTATATTCAAACCGACGACATCGATAATGATTGATGAGAATCATTTATAAAGTAATCTAACTGTTTATGCCAAGTAGAGTTAAGGGAGATGTGTTATATCTCGTATCCTGATTTTGAGGTTTCCACATCCAAAACCTCCATATATCCCGCTCCAGGTCAAAGCTTCCCGCTTTAAAAAATTGAAAGAATCATTGAAAGAAATGTTGATGAAAAATGTTGAAAAAGATTAGAAAAAACTTTTTAAAAAGTGATACTGGGTATAGGATAAAGCAGTTATGTACGGTCAGTTTGGATATGGCGTTTATCCCTCGTGTCGTAGAAGTAGAAAATAAAACGAAAAGCCGCTAATAAAAAAAATCATTTTGAGGTTTGCGTTTACATTAGGTCTAAAGTGCTGAGCTTAAAGCACTTTTGTTCATAGAACGTAAACGGGAACGTAAAGGTTAACATTTGCGGTTCACGTCATAAAAATCGTCTTGCTTAACCTCTCTATTGGTAAATAAATTATCCGTCCAGTTCTGTACATATTTGTTTACATTTTCTAGATTGTGATAACCTACATCTTTGTATTTCTTCTATTAAGTGTGTCATGGTCTCAGTGAATGACTATAAATGTCATAAAGATAGTTTTTCATGCTGATTGCATCGAATCCCGTCTGTAATATATCTCTTCGGTTTATTGCACGTCGCTTTTTGTTATTGATTGATTTATGCATAATATGAGTGTGTTTGTTATATTGATTCCGCAATGAAATTATTGGAGAAGAACGGTGTAAGAATATAGGCCTATCAGCATGATCGTGTTTAGAGCTGTTGGTTTCATAGATGTAATTAAAGGGACGAGTGTATCTAAATTTAATAAATAGAGGGTATCCTATGATTTTTGAGGGATGCCATTTTTATCCGTGAGTGGATATCGCCCATCGCCCAGCGAATGAGTGGTTAACAGCGATATCCAAAAGTGGATAAAAATGATAGCCCGAGAAAATCATAGGATGTCATATTTATCCTATGGTCGCTTTTTGTATGGACTTAAAATAATTTGATTTGTTGTTTTTTAATTTTTTCTAATTTTTTCATTTTATTTTCTGTGAACTTATTTTACTAAATGATTGCATGGACATTTTTAACTCACTGAGCAAATAAAAATTTAACTCAATTTTACTGAGCAAATTATCGTGGAACTATATTGTTACAGATCAAACAGACAAGTGATTATTTGGCACCAAATTCAAAACTAATGAAAAAATCGTATCCGACGGATACTTTTTTTAAGACGCCATATGAATCGGATACGATTTTAGTGGCGCATACAAAAATTATCTTGTGTCGTTATCCCCATATAATATAATTATTTAGTATCCATCGGATAAATCGCTTTAAGTCATCGATAGTATGTGATTATAGGCGCAGAATGAATAAGATTCATACCTGTTGTACACGGTGTGTAAGATACGTGTGGGTGAAACAGCATTGTTTTGATTACTCAGACAGTTCGCTGATTAAGTTAATTGGATTTTCAGGAATTCATGACCATGATCATAAATTCAGGCGAATGAATTTTTCATATCCGTGTTTGTAGATGCTGCAGGAGATTTACACAGTGTTGTTGAAAGAACAGGATTATAAATGAACGCTACAATTGAGAGCGTCTAGCTTTAACTATAGGCTGATTAAGCTTGTATTTGCGATTGGAACTTTCGACTCTTGACTTGCGGTGTAACCTATTATTTCATGACCAACTCGAATAGAATAGTGGCAGGTACTATCCATATTTAAAAGAGTTGTCCATAAAAAGAAGGGTAATCCGGTAGCCGTCAGCCATAGCTGTTTGAATTTTGAACGTTTACTCTCTGGATAATAAATCTAAGTCATGGGGTACCAAAATAATTAAAAGTCACGACAACATTGAAACTAATGTAATGGATTGCTTCGACCCAGAGTTCAATTTTACCAGCTTCAACCATAATTTGACACCAAACGCTCTTGCGTCGAGGATTTTTCATCGGCAGTGACTTTTGGAGTTATTGCCGGTTTATTGTGCGGTTGTGTATTTTTTATTCACATTGTCAGCATAATCGTGATAAATCGGGTAGTGAGAAATTACAGTGCTATCTATGTGTTATTTATCAACCTTTCAATAGCTCATATTACTTGGGTGCATCAAAACGTTTTGCAATTTTGACACTATCTCAAGTTCTACAATATACATTTAGCTTTGCTTTGAAATTTGGCACAATTATAGATCATATATCTATACATAATGTGACACGATTTGGCTGTTCATCTGTGATTGGTTAAAAAGATATGGTTGCTATCTGGTAATGGGACCCGATGCTACTCGGTTCCACCTAGAATATGTTAATTTTAAATTCTATTATATTCTGTTATTATTATGATTCAGTCACCAAAATGACAGGTTTGTGTGTCTTTTCATTCCCCTTTTTCTATTTCTTATTGTTCTGATGACATCACACAAGACTTATGACATATGGATTTACATTGCGATGTAGATTGTGGTATGAGTACCGTAATCCAACACCAAATTCGAAAATTCATAACATTACTTTGCACATATGGCGTTCGTGACCAACTATAAAACGCTTACCCCCCATAGTGCTATATATCAAAATGTACCTGTTCATATAGGGGTTCGATTGATCTACATCAAATTATAGGGAGTCAGGTTACTTTTTGAGATATCAGCGTCCATTTATTGTGACTCGCGTTTGCTACCACTTCCTCAATTCTGATATGATGGGCAAACGCGTAGTAAACATGCTCACGTCGGAACTATTTTTGACCTACATCGCTATTTTCGTAATTCAAATGAAAGTTGAACTCCTCCTCTTTATTTTTATACCAAATAGTGGCATACTAGGTACCCTAGAAGCCAACTATGGCGTTATTTAGAACAATACCACGAGTTTTTAAATGGACTATATAGGGGTCATACCTTTTGGCGGATGGATATGGAACCTCATACCTTAATGTGTTATGACATCACACTGATTTTTGTCTCTGCAACTTTTTTTGGCAGAAAATATCATTTCTAGTTCAAAAATGCATAAAAACGTCGGAACTGGCTGAATATGTGAAAAAGTTATCCATTTAGGCTAGAAAGGGTTAATTTGCCCTACCCCAAATACGTCTAAATATGCTAGTCTAACTTTGCCACTGTGACGTCACAAATCTAACCTGACTATCTCTGAGTTTATTGAAGAAAATGATACGTCTGACAAACAGCTTTCATTCCCTATATGGCACACCTTCTACTAAGAGTTGCATCATTGACTAAATCTAAGACAAAGGCCCCGTGTCCCGAGGATTTTGACTGAAATTTGGCCATTTTCGTCCAAATCTAACTAAATTGCAGTTTCCCTCACACCTGTATTTTGAAATAAATATTGCTACAATGTAGCAATTTAAAAATCACACATGCTTACTGTTTCTGTCGACCTGACACGTGTATCTAGCCTGTAAAAATGAAAAATCGCTACATTGTAGCAATTTCACTGAGATATGGGCCCTGAAAATCATGTAATTTTAGAAAAAAATGAAGAAATAACCTGCAATTTTGATGGAATTTCAGAGGGCTTTCTTTCATTCATGACCCTCTACGGGCCTCTTATGACCATTCTTATACTCACAGAATGGTTGAAAGTGATTTCAAATCATTGTTTGCCCTACGCAGAACGAAAAAATCGATTCTGTTCTCAAATTCTGCTAGAATATTGGTCTCTGGCCAACTAGCAGACAATTTTAGGCCTCATATTAAGGTATGAGTACCGTAATCCAACACCAAATTCGAAAATTCATAACATTACTTTGCACATATGGCGTTCGTGACCAACTATAAAACGCTTACCCCCCATAGTGCTATATATCAAAATGTACCTGTTCATATAGGGGTTCGATTGATCTACATCAAATTATAGGGAGTCAGGTTACTTTTTGAGATATCAGCGTCCATTTATTGTGACTCGCGTTTGCTACCACTTCCTCAATTCTGATATGATGGGCAAACGCGTAGTAAACATGCTCACGTCGGAACTATTTTTGACCTACATCGCTATTTTCGTAATTCAAATGAAAGTTGAACTCCTCCTCTTTATTTTTATACCAAATAGTGGCATACTAGGTACCCTAGAAGCCAACTATGGCGTTATTTAGAACAATACCACGAGTTTTTAAATGGACTATATAGGGGTCATACCTTTTGGCGGATGGATATGGAACCTCATACCTTGTGGGGAGAACCTGTGAATTCTGGCAGCCATTTTGTTTCAAGTAAATTTTCTCT
Source organism: Owenia fusiformis (assembly GCA_903813345.2). Taxonomy (NCBI): domain Eukaryota; kingdom Metazoa; phylum Annelida; class Polychaeta; order Sabellida; family Oweniidae; genus Owenia; species Owenia fusiformis. Next base: position 16,298,193 of record CAIIXF020000011.1, on the reverse strand, counting down.
TTCTGCTAATGGACAATGACTGATACGTCTACACCAAGTAAACTTCAAAAATGGAAACACAGAAACCTAATTGAATGCATGGTGAACAATGGAAAAACTCTTAAAGAGACGTATGACATTGTCAAAGGTGCATTTGGTGATGAGGCTAGGCCAAGGACTATACTACAGCGTGGAGGTGGTATAATGGCTTCAAAAGTGGAAAGCGTAAAACTCTCTCAGATAAGTCACGGAAAGATAGACCTAAGACATCTTTAACTGGAGAGAACTCTAGAAGAATCAATGAACTTATTGAACAGGATAGACATATTAGTATTGACGAAATCAGTAAAATACTGGATATCTAATTTGGTTCTTGTCAAACCCACAAATGTTGGCCAGATCGTTTTGTAGTAGGATCTCATAGGCTCAAAGAATAATTCACAAGATCTTGAGGAATATTTATTGAGCTACTGATCCTACTACAAAAGAATCTGGCCGGGATCTATGGTCAAACCATAATCACCAGTGCTGAAGAAACTGTGTGGCCTCCAAATGGATACCACGATACCTAAAGAGGGAACAAAAGGAAGCTCGAGTTGAGGGCTCTACCCAGTTCCTGGACAGATATCGCAGACACGGAGATGAATGGCTCTTCAACATCCTTACAGAGGATCGGGTCTGGGTGTATAACTATGAGCCAGAGTAAGAAAGAATCAATGGGCTGGTTTGCTATGGACTCTCCCGTGTGGAGTAAGCCCAATTTTCAAAGAACATCCACAAAGAAGACCATGTTCCTGATTTTCTTTGATGCAGAAAATGTTCTTGAATAGCGATGCATGTAACCTTTACATTTCTATTCAACATGCTATGCTTTCTTTTTATTTCCATGCCCGACACATAACCATACACATTTGAATGATGTTTCTCATTCCATCATTGCCCACGCTGCGTATTTTTCATGATATTATAACAGGATCTTAAGAGGTTCTGGACAAATCATTTGATTCTGGACTTGACATATTTTTTTTCCAACGAAATCACATCCAAGGGTTGAATTTTTATTGGATATTTAGAGAGCGAGTCCTGTATTGATTTCAATAAAAAGGTTAAAATAGAACGCTATTTGAGAGTTAATCTTATACTTTCATTACATTGATAAATTAAGGCAAATTCTGAAAAATTTTAAAGTGCATTTTTTATGAAATATTATCCAAGTATTTAGATGAAACGGTCTTATTTAAATACAAATCATAACATGATGATATTTTTTCATAAAATATTTCTTCAAGAAATTCAATTGAAGGCTCAAGATAAAACGAGCTAATTTAGGTGAAAACCCTTACATGATGATGTGTTTTCATGACTTCTTTCATAAAATTCCATCAAGGGGTGAAAATAAAATGATCGAATTTAAGTGATTTAAGGATCACGAGGATAGGTTTTCTTGGATATTTTCTATGAAATCCCATCCAGTGGTCAAGGTAAAATTTTTATTTGGTATATTTGGTCACGTGTTCGAACCCATAGAACCATATAGGAACGTCATTTTGAATGTTACGTGATAAATCCATATAAGGCTTTTAGAACAATGTGGGGAAAGATGAGGGGAAACCCCTGACACCTGTTCACGATTTTATCCGAACGTTCATCGGATCATTTCGGTTTTTATGCACTTCATTATTTTACCGAAGTTTGCCGATTCGATTCGTCGTATTTCGGAATATTGGGGACAATTTTATACTCCATTGGGAGTATTTTTAATCTACTTCTTATTACGAAGATTCCCGAACCTTGTTCGGATTAATCCGGATTTTCTGACCTACTTCATCTACCGAGATTTAACGAGTTTACATTCGGCTCATTTCGGAATCCTGGTGACAATTTTATACTCCATTGGAGTATTTTTGATCTACTTCTTATGACGAAGATTTCCGAACCTTGTTCGGATTAATCCGGATTTTCTGACCTACTTCATCTACCGAGATTTAACGAGTTTACATTCGTCTCATTTCGGAATCCTGGTGACAATTTTATACTCCATTGGAGTATTTTTGATCTACTTTTTCTGGATTTTGCCCTACTTATTATATCTTTACAACAAGCAAATCAAAAAATTCGCCATGAACGGGTCTCGATCGACTAACCTAGAGCATGGAAGCTAGGCACGTTAGCCATGAGGCTAACGTGCAACCGATACGAAAGGATAAAAGTATTATATATTTATACCGAGCGTCAATTCAAAATGATCTTCACTTTTGACTGCACGTAAATACAACTCGTCAGTTGTATCCAGAATAGATGAACGCCTATGGTACTAGTGAATAACCAAGTCCCAGGCGAGTGGTTCGCACCCCACCGTGATATGTTATTTTGCTTTTTTAATACGACAGAAAGGAGCAAGGTCACTGGCATGTAGCGGTCCTGATATCGATACATTCTACACGCAATAAAACCAGATACCTGCGTGTGATTAAAACTACATGTTAGAGCGTCGATATCCTACAAATCCTATTTTTTCATAAAAATATTTTTTCATGAAATCCAATCGAAGGGTGAAGATAAAACGATCTTTTAGGTAAAACAGCTTTACATGATCTGGTGATGTGTTTTCATAACTTTTTTCATAAAAGACCATTCTCGGTTTGGAGAACAAAGTTCGTCACTCTAATTGAGCGTTATCCCTGCTTCGGACAAATTTGATTTTTTTACATAATATAGATTTGAATGTCTTCTTTTGAATAGTCATAGTTTAATTTGGGTAATATTTCTAGATTTTTCATATAAAAATTACTAGTGAAACACCCAACGTCGCTTTTATGATTCGTACCACTTTTTTAACTTGGTGTATTGCATATTTCCGTGGGTTGATTTGAAAAAAAGACAAACAACGTATACATGAATATGTCATAAGCATATAGTGAGATAATTGTTAGATTAGGTTTGCTATAAGTGACTTTAAAACAAAAAAATAGTTGTGCATTAACGTTTGATACTGTTGTGCGGATAAAAATAATGAATATATGTAGCACTAAACAGATACTTTTAAAGTTAAAAGAATATAGTTACATTTAAAGAATGGGCCCAACGAATATATATTGAATATAGGACTCGTTTGATGAAACGTTCGTTCTTTTAATTCTAATAAACCTAGAAATCAATCAACGATTAAGTAAATTGACAAGACTTCATGTTCAAGTTGGCTGAATTTCGTGTAACTTAACTCTGTTATGTTTCTAGATTTTACATATGGAGAACAGAATTCGAAATCATAATCACAATCGTATTTTAAGGCAAATAGGCCATGAATATGCTTTTAGTTACACGGTGGATGATCAAATTAACACATTTTGGATGTTGAATTTCATTTCAAGTTCATTCGAATTTACGCATTATCGTGGGAAAGCCCATGGCATTATCCAATAAAATTGATATATATACTGTCTAGGCTGAGACTAACATATATAATGTTATTTAATGTATTTAATATACAGGATATATCTGAGAAAGTTATGCAATATATCTACACGAGAAATAGTAGGGACCGAGGGTTGATATATTACCTTTACCTGTCGAAAATCGAGTATAAACTATGAGGATTAGATACGCATTGAATGTAATGGAACCGTCATGTAATAATTAGAAATGATAATCACAATCAAATCATGAATATTTTATCTAGATTTAAAGTGCTTAAGATTTATTTTTAAAATTCAACCGAACTATTAACATTTAAAAGCACCGAACGAATTTTCTGGGGATTGCTGATGAGCGGGTGGGATGGGATGGGAGGGATAAAATGAAATACTAGATAAAATATTGATACCTTTACGCATGTCAATCTCAAATTAGAATGCATATATCATTATTTTATTCTCTCTTTTATTCTTCTGTATTGTAATACGATAGTCTGATTATTGTCAATATCCTATACATGAAATAATGTACAACGTGTATTCTACATTGAATAACAAACGAAATAAAACTCATCTTTGTACGAATTTATTTTTCATATGACACAAAGTAACATAACATTGTTATATGTTGCATTTACGACTACTACAGCAAATCAGAAAATTCGTACAATATCAAACGTAAGAGTTGTTCACAAATACATTGGTATTTTGATATGAGTATCATGTAGTATTAAAATATTAAAATCATAATATGATCAGCAAGTTTATAAGCTTAATATTGTATTGTTTTTTATTTAAGTGTCGCATGCTTAATTTCATACATATACATCTGTACAATCATCCAAAAAGCCTCGAGCCACCAATGGCTTATGAGACACTGCTAATCAAAATAAATCATATAATATTATATAATAAGATGCATAATATGAGTCAGTTGCAGAAATAGGATTATGAATAAAGCAAAGTTCATGACCTCTATTACGAACATTGTTTGATGAACTCGATCACTCAGTCAGTTGTTGAACATATGCAAATGTGGTCAGGTTATAAATATAAGTACAATTTAAGTCCATGATATTTTCACATATTGAACATAACACTCAGTTCACAAAGAGATGTATACAAATCTAATCCACAAGTAGAAATGATTGTTTCATGCTGTTTATGCATTGTGTATAAACTGTAATCCAAAACATGAATAAAGTGGGCAAGAGGTGGTTGTATGATGGCCCATAAAATCACATTATGTAACACCGGCACCCTGGTTCAATATAGTGCAGTGGCCCATGTTTGATATACGTACATCAAAACTCATGTTTTTTCAAGGAAAGAAGCTAGATTAGTGATATATTGAAAAATCAAACTACTATACCCCAATACTGTAGCCCGTATTTCTTTAAAAGGAATACAGGCTACAGTGAAGTTGCAAATGGAGGACCTTTGTTTATTTCCATAGTTCTGGAGGAATACTAGATTTTACATTGTATAGATTCATCGAGCAGTTTGCAACGCACTATCACCAGAAAAGTCCTATGGAAAAGGACAAAGAATACCCGCTCTATTTGCAACTTAACTGTACCCTGTATTCTTTTTAAATGTGTTCACGTGGTAGGGTAGTGTGATACTCCCTCTGCCTATGCCTACATCGTTTAATCTTTTTTTCATAGTATAACGCCTTATTAATACAACAGTTATTGAGCTGTTAAGAAAACATACTAACAAACAAACCACCGAGTTTAGAGTAAGACATATACATGTATTGTTCTATTATCAAATCATATATTGTGTCCCAATTCTAAAACGTTAACAGTTTATGGTGTACAATAAAACTATTACTATTAACCACTTTAATATATTTAGACATAAAATATCAAGTTACTCATCAGCCAACAAATCTCAAAATATCGAAAAATGAAAAATACGAGGTACTTGTTCACTCAAATCTAGGTCAATTAGGTCAATTGGTAATGTGTACCTATAGATAGTTCTCAAAGTAAATGAGCAAAAGCGTAACATTTGTATGTAGCATGCTTCATAAAACACTAAACTTAGCCCAAAAAGTAAGCGTGCATTTTGTTCCTGGCACTGATTGGTTAATAAGTGAATACAATTCGTTGAATGCACGATGCACTCAAAAGATTAGCAGCTGGGAAAGGCTATTGAACAAAAAGTACGCTTTCGTACTCAAAAAAGGATTACCCTTTTACAACTTTGACAACTTTGAAGCATGAACTTCGGAAGATCTAACGAAATGTACTTACTGTTACCCTGTGGATCCCAGGGTTTTGATATGTTCTACAAAGTCATGCAAAGAAAGACCATATATGCACTAAAAATATCTGTGACACTTGTATGATATGTATTCCACTTTGAACCACCATCTATTTCAATATTGTGAAAATATATATTTCCCAAATTATGAAATAAAGGAGCTTGTATTCGCGAATGCCGCTAACGCCTGTCGGCTACCGGATAAACCTACTTTACTATTTTATGGGCAATTCATTAAAATATTAATGGAATATTGTCAGGTTCTTTTCATATTTAAATGAGTCGCCCATAGAATGGTAGGTTAATCCGGAAGCTGAAATCTTCCATTCCCAAATCATAGTCTTAGCTTGTATTCGCAAATGCAACTAACGCCTGTCGGCTACCGGATTAACCTATTATTTTACTGGAAACTCATGTCAATACGAATAGTACCTGCCACTATTCCATTCATATTTAAATGACTTGGTCATATTATACTGCGTTAATCAGGTAGCCGGAAGGCGTTAGTTGCATTCGCGAATATAAGGTTAGCTTGTATTCAATAATGCAAGAAACGCCTGTCGGCTACCGGATTAAACTACCTCTGGAGGCATCGGGATTTTAAAGCGGCGTGCAAAGCGTAATCGGGTACACCCCAGTTCTCCGAAACCCAGTTGTCCGAAACCCATTACTCCGAAAAATAAAGTCATAATTTACCAGAGAAAGCGGGGGGCGTAGCTTACTTAAACTTACGTCAGTTTCATGCCATGTATTTGGCCAAATTAATGGCATGGACGCATTCTGTTATTCATAGATCTCTCTCTCACTTTGAATTGCATCCATTGCATGGCGTTACCAGAATGGCAGGAACGGGAGATTTATTTTACATTGTGATTCTAAAAAAAAGGTTATTAAAACACAATATATATTACGGAACAGTTTATCTTATCTTCTTCAATCTCTTTTATATAGGCAAAATAAAATGAAACATTTTGAAACAGATAAAATAATTTATCGCATAGAACTTTAAGAATAAAACAGTATACAAATTACGTTGTCAAAATATTTCGTCGCATTTAATTTCTTAGTCTCGGTCTCTTATCAAATCGTAAAAGAATAAAACATTCTATACTTAATCACTTGGGATTTATGTTTCGGCATTCGTTTCAGGCATTTGTTTTTTATGTTCTTCTCCTGAAATGTATTTGTTTGACAATAATCAGAGAAAGTGCGTATACGTATAAATATGCCACGCAAACAAACGAGTGTGACTTCAATTTCTTGTCTGTCTGAGGACGTATTGGGAACGAGGTAGAATTAAAGAATTCTTATGAACGAGTCATGCAAGATACTAGAACTAGTAAAGTAATGTAAATGGATAAGTTAATTTCTGATGGATCTGGATATAATATATTTCAAAACTTTGTAAACACTAGATAACTTCATTTAGGCAGATATAGTATCTTGATATATTTGGCTATCATGCGTTTAAAATACGTTCCTAAAACTATGAAGACGTTAGGTGAGAAATATTGACGTGTCGCAAAATGCTCGCGCACGCATTGTTACACATTTTGTGGCGTAATCCAGAGGATCCTCGCTTTTAACATGATAGAATGTGACGTTTTTGAGAAAAATGTACACACATGAAAATCCTTTCGTCCTCCACATTTACCTCTATATCTCAAAACATTTTAGACGAATAACTCTGATATCATATATATATATTGTTAATGGGCTAGGAGCATCATAAAACACGAATCAATTGATATTTTAGGTGAAATAAATATACGTGTTGCTGTGCTTGAAAATAGGCGAATGGCGTAAATTAGCCATATTTTAATGAATTTTGAAAACCTTTCGTCCTCCACTTTTCCACATACAACAGAAAACACATACTTTTGTGAACATAATCAACTATTTATTAATAAACTAGAGTTTAGGAGCAAAATAATCATGTATGATTTATTAAAAATTGATCTCGTATTTTTTGTTTAATGTACACCTGAAAAGTTGAAGGTAGCAAAAAATGAGCAAAAAAGGTCGCTGTCAACAGATTCTATTTTTCAGACTCTATGACGTCACAATATGGGACGCTTACTAAAATTCATCCTTTGAAATAAAACTTCTATCTACCTTTATCAAGACGAAAAATAAGTATAATAGTCATATATTGTTTGAGTTATGAGCGTTTAAAGACGAAAAATAATTCAAAATGTAACGTGTCAACATGGGATATTTGCCAGATGTTTTGGTAAAAAACTCTTTTTTAAAAACGAACGCGCAAGAATCGTGAACGGAGTGTAGTTGATCTAAAATCTTCATCGAAACAGCTTTAAAATGATATATAACTTTAATTAGAATATTATCTTATAATTCGGGGAATCAAAGTTACATTCACGCGATACCCTTAAAAACAAATGCGCCACCTTTTTGCGACACGTCATTGCTATTGTACGTTCGAAAAGTATTTGGTTGTATTTTGTAGTTCTCAAGTTACCCATGAACTTTCGTGGGCTAATTAACGTCTTGACTTAGCATATTTAGCCTAATTTTGCAATGATGTCAACGTGATTCAAATGTTATGCTGTCGTGATTCGCAGAGGTTGCGACAAGATTCGTTTTACAACAGATGTAACTATGAGAACATGAAAGCTCATAATCCTGATTATGCAACCTTATACAATCGTTATCTTTGGGACAAGAGCCCAAAAACAAGGTACTCGTGAACGAGAGTTGAATTTGCTCCGTGGACGATAGGATACGCTGTTCCCCACCAACAAAATACAGACATATGCTTCAGTGTCCTCAACGCAGATTGTAGAGAACAAGAGAAAAAATGAAATATACTTTGCCATAACAGAATACTGTTAAAGTATTGTTTATTAAGTTTATTAAGTTTCACAAATAACTTTTAAATGCCTTCTTTACCGTCAACGGACACTCAAATAAATACACAATACAATGCAATGCAATGTAATACAACGCATTACAATACAAACTAAATTAGAGTATTTGTGCATAGCATTTTCCCCTTTTGTTTGAAGGATATTTTAAGAATAATTCCAGCGTTCGTTAGCCTTGCCCAAGTCGGTATTTTTTTACTTATCTGATCTTGAATTATTACCGCCTTGTACAATCCAATACACCTACGCTGATATTATGCAGAGTTATTCAACGGTTTCGAGATTTCCATAATACCTACGCTATCAGGGGTATCGCGAAACCTTATTGATTAACAATAATACGCGTGGACAGTCTGGACACGACGTGTGACTTCAGGCTGATTGACCAATCAAAAACGTTATCAGGTTGACCTGCATAAGCAAAGCAATCTTCCCGATTTGAAATTCAATGCCGATGATCTGATGGATTGTTTCTTTAGAGTTACAATATATTATGTAATTAAATGTACATAGGGAATGTAAGAGTCATTAATATAAATTAAATCATGCAATAGATTTAAAACTGATTTCGCGATATAAATGCAAGACCGAGTCCAATGTAGCTGGTCATGTAGTCAGTGATTGAATCTCAGCCGGGGTCTCAGCCTACATGTTCATTTGAATTCAGCGATCGTTTCAACGTTTATTGTTGAAATCTTTTCACCTCCGGTTACCGATCGATGCTCCGGCATCCACTAAACTCTGATTGATATTTATCTGATAAAATATTTGTATTTTCATGATGAATTCATGCAAGTTTGTTCGTGAAAAGTCCCGGCGAAAAGTAAAAAGTGTACTTGTTTTTGACCGTGCATAATAATGAGCTAACGCTGTAGGGCCGTCGTTGATTGGTCAAATTTTACCGACATAAACATTGAGTCGGTAAAGCACGTGGCTTTCTCTTTGGTACAAGGCGGTCATAATAGAAATCAAGATAGTAAAAGAGACCGACTTGGGCAAGGCTAAGCGTTCGTACACACCTGGAAATGTCAGGGTTTTGATTTAATTTTCCAAGTGCCTGAAATGTCAGAGAATTTTAAAATAAGGTCAAAAAGGGCCAAAGAGTCCGGGAATTTTGAAACTGTAGACATGTCATGGAAATGTCAGGGAAATTTGTATCAGTGTTGAAAAAATGATGTTCCAGAAAAATAAATTTTAGGACTATGACAGGATCTCAATGAAATCCAAAATGTAACATTTAGTTGATTCCACACGGGGCGTGTACATTGTGTCTAACATATATCTAAAAGGTTTACACTGTCTTGATTAATGAACTTCTTAGATCTAGTCGCGCTTCAGAAGTGGAAATCCTTCAATTATCAGAGGTTAATGTTTCTAAAACTGTATTGAAATAAACGTACGTCTTGTTTTCAAACCTACACCTTGCTCCTTTCTGTCGTATTAATTTATGCAAAAATAACATATCACGGTGGGATACGAACCACTCGCCTGGGATTTGGTTATTCACTAACACCATAGGCGTTCACCTATTCTGGATACAACTGACGAGTTGTATCTAAGTGGAGTCAAAAGCGAAGATCATTCTAAATTGACGCTCGGTATAAATATATGATACTTTTATCATCTCACACAGGTAAACGTTAGCCTCATGGCTAGCGTGTTTAGCTTCCACTCTCTAGGTTAGTCGATCGAAACCCGTTCATGGCGAACTTTTTGATTTGCTTGCTGTCAACTTATAATAAGTAGGGCAAAATCCAGAAAAAGTAGATCAAAAATACTCCAATGGAGTATAAAATTGTCACCAGGATTCCGAAATGAGACGAATGTTAACTCGTTAAATCTCGGTAGATAAAGTAGGTCAGAAAATCCGGATTAATCCGAACTGATTCGGGAATCTTCGTCATAAGAAGTAGATCAAAAATACTCCAATGGAGTATAAAATTGTCACCAGGATTCCGAAATGAGCCGAATGTAAACTCGTTAAATCTCGGTAGATGAAGTAGGTCAGAAAATCCGGATTAATCCGAACAAGGTTCGGGAATCTTCGTAATAAGAAGTAGATTAAAAATACTCCCAATGGAGTATAAAATTGTCCCCAATATTCCGAAATACGACGAATCGAATCGGCAAACTTCGGTAAAATAATGAAGTGCATAAAAACCGAAATGATCCGATGAACGTTCGGATAAAATCGTGAACAGGTGTCAGGGGTTTCCCCTCATCTTTCCCCACATTGTTCTAAAAGCCTTATATGGATTTATCACGTAACATTCAAAATGACGTTCCTATATGGTTCTATGGGTTCGAACACGTGACCAAATATACCAAATAAAAATTTTACCTTGACCACTGGATGGGATTTCATAGAAAATATCCAAATAAACCTATCCTCGTGATCCTTAAATCACTTAAATTCGATCATTTTATTTTCACCCCTTGATGGAATTTTATGAAAGAAGTCATGAAAACACATCATCATGTAAGGGTTTTCACCTAAATTAACTCGTTTTATCTTGAGCCTTCAATTGAATTTCTTGAAGAAATATTTTATGAAAAAATATCATCATGTTATGATCATTTAAATAAGACCGTTTCATCTAAATACTTGGATAATATTTCATAAAAAATGCACTTTAAAATTTTTCAGAATTTGCCTTAATTTATCAATGTAATGAAAGTATAAGATTAACTCTCAAATAGCGTTCTATTTTAACCTTTTTATTGAAATCAATACAGGACTCGCTCTCTAAATATCCAATAAAAATTCAACCCTTGGATGTGATTTCGTTGGAAAAAAAATATGTCAAGTCCAGAATCAAATGATTTGTCCAGAACCTCTTAAGATCCTGTTTTATATTTTGAATGCCGTTTGACGTTCCCTATAATGAATGTTTGGCCTTCACCAGAAATGATAAATGTTGCTTGCACATCTTAGTCATTGTAAGTGCCAGAATACTTTTATATCGATTCCAATGAAAATGATTGCATCCATTGCAATCTTTAATACTTCACATGCAATATGAGCTACCTGTACATGCCCGTAGCCAGCTTTTAGTAAAGGGGGAGGGCTCGAACCCACCCCCCTGCCCACATATGGAAAATTAAACTAAACCAACACCTTGTGCGACCCTGAAAATTCAGAGGGTGGGAGGCGAAAACAAGGCATTAACATGACAAAATGTCACCGTCTGGTAGCTCACAGTGTTATTAGTTCACTCTTAAATCAGATTTGAATTTCTGAGAACTTGTAGATGATTTTAAAAATAACAAATTGGTAAATTTGAAGCACATTGAAAAAAGACCTTTTTGCCCTGACAAGGTCATTGAAGGTAAAATCTCAAATCTAAAGTCAGATTTGAACTTCTGAGATTTTCTAAATGATTTTGAAAAAATGAATTGGTCAATTTGAAGCAAGTTGTAAAAGACCTTTTTGACCTTGAGAAGGTCAAATATTTTTCTGACCTTGAGCATGTCATTGAAGGTCAAATCTATAGTCAGATTTGAACTTTTGAGAACTTCAAGATGATTTTGAAAGAAGAACTGGTCAATTTGAAGCAAGTTGAAAAAATACCTTTTTGACCCATTTGACCATTTGAGAAGGTGAATGAAGGTCGAATCTCAAATCTTAAGTGAGATTTGAATTTCTGATAACGTGGAGATGATTTGAAAAAATGATCAATTTGAAACAAGTTGAAAAAAGATCTTTTTGACCTTGAAAAGTCACCGAAGGTCAAATCTTGAAGGTCAAGTAGAAAGAATGTCGCACAAGATCGCTCGAGCGAAAGTTCTTTTAGATCAGACTCAAGCAGAAGCTACGAAAACCAAATTTAGTCTCCTGTTTCAAAAGCCCTATTCATCAAATTGGGGTCATAAAAGATGTGTACCTGTGTCTGTTCTAATATCTGCTGTTAAATACAATGTCTATTATGTGATGTATTGACATTAAGGTAGATGGTTACATGATAACTATCACACTTCTTGACAGTTATAACTCTTCCCATCTGATGTGCTCAGATCACAGAATATGCCTCATAATGTCAGAGCATGTTTCAGGTGAAACAGAAAGATGCTATGAGTATTAGAATGTATTCATGTATATTGAAGTGCCAATTAGTCTTTTGCGGTTATCGAATCGGAGAAGATGCACCCACCTCAAGGAAAATCACAAGGCGTTCTGAAGGGATGTTTTGGAAGACTGTCAGGTACCACTTTGGACTTAAACAGGAATAGTGATATGAGACTGTGAACTCCAAGGTTAATCGTCGTATGGATGATAAACAGGACAATCAAGTTGCAATTCTACTGACGCCTTGCAATAAACACATGGACACAAAAAGTATATTTCCAGATAAACTCTGTGAGGGTTACAAAACATGATTAATCGAAAACCCCATGATAAGGCTTAATGGGTGTTTTAAGTGCTAAATTAAAGCAAACAGAGGGGATATCATTCTGAAACCCATCACATCTTCCTATTTTTGACAAGAAAGGAATGTTAAATAGAAGGCCATGATAATGATTTCCCATGTCGAGGGGTTATGGTATTACGGTAATATTTCGTGTGTCTAAATAGGTCTATATCTTATCATGTGGGCAAAAGGCGTTGATGATCATCCTGACCTGACGACTTTTCCCTTAGCCAAGTAACAATTAAAAGAAATGTCTTCGCGTATTTATATCATTTTCTGTAAAAGTGCCTCGTTAATTATGTCCGCCACGTGCACATTGAGGTGGGATCTTGTTATCATTTTGTCCCTCCTTTATAAGCATTGCATGAGACATTTGTATAGCAAAATAAGCTGTTTTATAATTGCCCCCCCCCCATCTACAGTCAAACCTGTTAGATCACACGACCCCATAATATATATATCATAACAAAGTTTATTCAATTCTGGTCCTTCGTATCGAAAATTTTAAATTGGTATAACTGGTTCCTGATCTCTTTGAACTTAAGTTTGGGAGTCACAATATTTGCCTGATTTTTGATGATTTGGTATTGGATTTTAAGAGGACCAGATCGCACAACAAGCAAAAACATTGTAAAATCACGACGATGATTACAGTGTAGTGATTATTATTTAAAATTAACAACACTATAATTATATTACATTATTACAATGTATGAAATATTCAAAATAACTACCAAGAGCGCTGTGGCTCACTCGAGCTATAGAAATATGTAGCAAGTAATAAAATTGCTGAGGAATAATCAAAGTTAATAAGTTGTTTCAATAAGTTCAGAATTGAATAAGCTTTCATATAAAACTATAGTATAAACCATGAGGTATGCTTTTTTAGGATTGGTATATGATTGAGGATGCTCATTATGAAACACCATATAGATACGTAATATGTGATAGATTGTACAACGTGTAAATGTCGTCACCTTAGTCTGTTAGTTCAGAGCATGATTAGAAGTCCATGTTCAGAGCATACATACGTGAATTTATAACCAGAAAAATAGCCTCTTTGTTCAAATGAACACTTTTATAAAGTGCAATTATTGCACTGCTGCAGGTCGTCTCATCGTGTTTTGAATTTGTATTATCTTTATTACTATATCTAGTACTTAGAACCCTTAACTACACGTATTTCTAGTTAAAGACTATGGCTGCGTTTCTAAACTTCCCGCGGGAGAGTACATTGCATAATATATAATATTGCATTCCATGAAAGAGAACAATGAGTCCATGCGTTGCAAATCATATGCTCACATGTTTTCAACAAAAGCAGCTCATCCAAGCGCACTTAAACCGCTAATTACGCTGTGGCAACCTTGTCGGCTGCTCGCTTGTGTCAACTGCGCCAGCTTGTTGCTAGTGCACCACATGAATTGTGTGAGTGTTCGTGCGCTTGTTCTTTTTACTGATACCTGAGGAAAACCTCATTTAAACATTATGCAATGCACTAGTAACGCGGGCATACAAAAATACAGTATAAACAATCAATTAAAAACACGAGAAAATAAGTTAAAAAGGAAAATGAATAGTAGATTCGATTAAGGACCCGGGATTTGAGGTCCCTTTTTTGTAAACGCTCATTGGCCATTTCCACACGTTCGTGATAATAAACAGTTGTGGGAACTTCATAAACATGATAATAATATATTGCCACAATGTGTACCCATTCTATATCTAGGGTAACACGTTCCCTAAACGCCTTAAGTACCCATTAGTACAAGTTTCCTTTTCCCGTCATTATAATTCCTTTGATATATTGTATTGTAAGTCAACAATGTCATCCGCCCCAGGCACTTGCAACTTACAGACTTACAAAATATTTACAAAACTTACAGTGTTTGGCAGCACAGGTCCATTTCTATTTTTTTGTTCTAATATGACTTTTTTTAAATCATCATGAATTCCTTAAGGACCGTCCCTATAGATGCAGCTAAACATTTGTCTCTGACATTACAAAGTAAATATTTTGGCATATTTCGAGAACGATTCAAATACACTATAGATGTGAATACGGTGGTATGATAACTGATGAAACATTTTTACAAAAATTTTACATCTTATAAAATCTGTTCAAGAGATGCATAGGATACGACGTTGACAAGCTGACATTATTCTAAAACAATTTCCGGAAGAAAAGTGGTCGATTAGTAGTATCGCAAGAAGAAATGATTCAATAGAGTGATTCAAGAAAGTGATTCAGCCCTCAAAAAGGTGGCAAAGAGAAATTTGTTCATGCAAAAAAGGCGTCTATCCATTTCATTTGTCGCAATGCGCTAGATTTAGCCAACAACATCCATTTAATCTCTTTCGTGAACACAACTCGTATGTGAAAATCTTTGGAATAAATCTAGTACTTGGCTAATTGATTTGTTCCGTTTTCCCTGATGTTTAATCAGTTTTTTTTCAATCACATTTTCACATTTCCTGGGTTTCATATATAGAGTATAATACTAAAAAGTTACACCAATATTGCCTCAACCTTTCCCATCGAAATTACGCAAAAACATCAAAATTAAATTTGGGGTAGACGGAGGTCAATAGAGGAGTTTCCATATAGCTTTGAAATCTCGCTTATTCTCGTTTGTCATGAGAATTTCAAGAGATTTGCACTTTTAACATCTATTGTTTCAGTTTTATTCAGCTAATTTGTAGTATATAGAATCTATACTTTTATTTGTGCAGCATCACCATTTGGTTATTAACATGTATAAAAAGTGTGGGCGTTTTGGCCTACCTTGTATCAGACATACTAGTAATTTGTTCATATAGGAGTGGTCGCATACTTGATCCAGAACAAAACGAGGCGTAATGACAAGTTTTATGGGGAAATATTACGATTATCACAAATGATGTCACAGATGATGAACATAAATGAAAAAAATGTAGAACCAAAACAAAATAATGTTTGGGTTCGGTTTGCTTGTAACCCTGTTTGACATCTTGATTTCGCATACTATTCTACAGTAGATGATATTACACAATTCTCAATAGACCTGGGCAACTTTCAAAGTTGGAGATATCGATAATGATCGATGGCGGTAATTTCTAAAGGTTATCTTATTATTCGAGTAATTGATGGCGATTAAATGAGTTTGCCATTCTTTCGATCGTTTAATCTATGCCAATGTACAAGGCCCCAATTGGACATTTGTTCATTTCAATTAAAATGGCAGCGATTAAAATTTTGGAATTGACAGAGAAGACTTTCGTCAAAGTTTTAATAGTGATTACTACAAAGACGCAAATTCCTGCAATTCTTTTAGACTTATTAAATGGCCAAAAATGTAATATTGATCATTTGGACTGCAACATTGGAGGTTATTTTAAGATTTGCCTCAAAATATAACTTTAAAATTGCAAGCTAATCAAGAAATTGCTTATGACTATGACAGAATTGTGCTGTTCCGACAATAAAGGCGGTGGCCATTTTGATATGTGATATTTTAAAATAAAAATTATAATATAATATAGTTGACCATACAAATACTAGCAATTTTGATAATTTTGTGAGATATTTTGTTATCGGGACCCTATATTTCAAATAAACAATATATTGCTAAAACCATATCAAAGTGTGCAAATTGAAGGAAAATGTTTGAATCTTATGACTACTCGTCCAAAATTTGGTTTTTCAACGATACGATGTTTGACATGTAGTCAACTTGTCTAGATGTTGGCTTATTCGTTGGATTTACACTAGCGCCCTGAGGCGTCTTGGCCAAAACGTTTTAGCGTTAAAACGTTTTACAAATGTAATGTAAATCCAGATTTTCTCAAGAGCTCTCGGCTAAGAGCGCTTAGCTAAGACATTTTAGGACCCTAGACATAACCAAGACGTCTTAGAGTTAAAATGTTTTACAAGCGATTGTAAATCCATCGGGTTTAGCTAAGAGCTCTTAGCCCGGTTTTATGTGTTGCGCTGAATGAAAAGTTTGAAACTTCCTGATTACATGTGTAGCATGGTCCTTTCTCTTATCTCATCCCTTTGTTACCAATATGATCCAAAAAATATCGAGAAGAACTAATTCGCCTAGCGTTCTATCATAATCCTAATATATGAACAAAATCTTCCTGCCCTCTTTCATGCTTTTAATAATGCTCTTTTTAGGACATATTTTTTTTAAACCGATGCATTCTTTAGCAGAAAGTATAGTTAGCGGGAGAGGAATAGCTATGTTGACAGAACCATCCTTCAACCAGTTTGAACTGCTTTTTTACATGTATGCCTACATATCTCTAAGACATTTTAGAAAAACAGGTGTAAACTCATGATCGATCAATCATATTTCGTAAGACGTCTTGAAAATGGTGTAAACTCAACATCATTTTACTAAAACGTTTCAGCTAAGACGTCTTGAAATGTCGCGTGTAGTGTAAATAGGGCTATTGTCAGGTTACTGACTGGATACATCTATCATTCTATTATCCCCCTGGTACCACAGCATGCACTTAGCTGATCAAGAATATCTCAAATCTACTTGACAGTACGTCAATTTGTAGAAAGGGGGGTCATATTGACAGAATTGAAGTCCAAGTTTTATCTCGCTTAAGTTATTGTTATATTTTACGGTAGTTCACTCTATTCACGTCAGACGAAAGGAAAGACAGAATGCTGGAGAGCATAGTGGTACGGTGATTATAGCTCGCTGTGTGAGCTTAAACTTTACATAGACTAACCATTAATAGTAGAAAAGCCACATATGATTCTCACACAAACATTTCTTAGCTTTGAGAAAGAATCCATTGAAGTTTTGGAGTGTGTTGTTTAGTAGGTTATATTAGCTAATTGCATAACCTGGAGAAAGAAATTTGTTTTACTGCTTTCTATTCCTGCTTTTACAAATAAATAAATAAAGCTAGAAAGCGGCAATTACACGAGTAGCAGCAATTTTCAGAGGCACGAATCAGAAAAACAATACCATACTTGTGATCTACTCTAAAATGCCTTCAATTTGAGTATAATATAGCCATTCTTTGAAGAGATCAAAACATATTGCAAAATTCAACATTAGGCGCTGAGGCGGCCATTTTGAATTTTACGAGGTCCGAATCAAAAAAATAATACAATACTTGCAATCTACTCTAAATTGACTTTCATTTGAGTAGGCTATGATAAAGCTATACTTCTTAAAACGTTTTTTTGTAGAAAACTACTGTATTTAAGAATATACATCTTTGCACCGAATATGAAGAAAATCCGTCCACTAGTATTCGAGTTATCTTACGGACGGACGGACAGACGGACGGACGGACGGACGGACGGACGGGGGCTTCACTATATCCCTACAGAACTTCGCTCGATGGGCTAATTAAGCCAGCGCTTTTTGGTCATAATGTTCTTGCGAGGCTGTGATTTCCTCTAGTATAGAGAAATCATTAGAAATACTTTACTGCACATTTCCACGAAGCTTTAATGCCAGTTGCATACTAATTTTGGATATAATAATAAAGAAACCATAAAGACTAATTAACAAGAGCATTCCAACACAGTTGTCATGTCAACAAATTCGTGACTATGACTTTACCTTTACACCTAAATCGTAAATTGTTTTCACATATTGGGATATTAACAGAAACTAAGAGCGCCACAGCTTGATTGCTGGCAGTAATATATTTAAAGGTCCCAATGTAAACTTTGAAATGATGCTTTATACAATTTGTTACAGCCACATTATTTCAACAAAAAATGGCATTTTGTGTGTTGTTAAAATGTTATGAGATAAATAATTTGTGATGTCACGGGGTTACATTACCCCTCCCCCCCCCCCCCCATCACACCAAACTAGTTCTTACCCGTTCTTGCCAGTCCTACGAAAACGTCTTAAAACGGGCTCAATCTGACTGTGGTCGGGAAATATGTCTAAAATAATTAGCTACTTCGTTCATAAACAGTCTTCAATACGTCCATCTCATTCGCAGTTCGTTCAGGTCGCACCACGTCGGTGTGCAACGTCGTACAACGCGTCCCTTAGTCTAGAAGGTCATCATGACCTGATTACAGAACGGTATGGTTGCCATCGAATTTTG
Source organism: Owenia fusiformis (assembly GCA_903813345.2). Taxonomy (NCBI): domain Eukaryota; kingdom Metazoa; phylum Annelida; class Polychaeta; order Sabellida; family Oweniidae; genus Owenia; species Owenia fusiformis. The sequence continues at coordinate 16,279,158 of CAIIXF020000011.1, read as the reverse complement.
AATCAATTCAAAATTCTAAATCACATTCCCCGTCCGGGAAAGTCCGTAAAGTTCGTAAACATACCGTAAAAGGTTGTAGCTACGTTCATTCCGTTCGCACACAGTTTAAAACCAGTTTTGAAGAACGCAGTTGCAACTTGCTTGGTGTGATAGCTATATTTTTGCTAACTCGTTGATAAAAACGTTCTTAATCAGTTTTAACCCGTTTGCAATTAGTTCTACCTCGTTCTCAATACGTCCTCGGACAGTTCAACTCGTTGTAAAAACGTCCCTAGTAGGATTGAAGTACGACGGTTTTGTTCGTAGTCCGTCCAGCTCGTCATTAGAAGGTTGTCACTCGTTCTAATTGAAGAACGTGAGGACCAAGAGAACATTTTGAGCATGTTCTAAGTTCTAGAGGACCTACCCGTTCGAGTACGTTCGATGACGTTTGTAAATAGACCCCAAATGGTTCTAAGTACGTCCAGTCTGTTCGTACACAATTAAAGCCCGTTTTCGAGAACGTAGTGAGAACTAGTTTGGTGTGATAGTAGGGTTAGAAACGACTGCAATATTTGCTAAAGTAATTAAAATTTGATATTGGGCCTTTAAACTTTTGAAATTGCTCGGGAAAGTAAACGCCATCCAGATCTTGTAATTGAAATTATTTGCCCTATACACGAAAATAAAGAAATGATGAATTGTTTAACAATAACAAACAAGGCACAGACGTGAACAATATCGTGCCTAAAACACAGCAGTGTGACAGTGAAGAATTTAGGACGGAAAATCCAAAATGGCCACCTTAAAATTTACCCAGAATGCCCAAAAACTAATCAGTTCTTAACTTTGATACGTAGAAACATCCCTGAAAATTTCAGATGAATCCATCAAATGGTTTGGCTGGAAACCTGTAGAAAAGTCTTAAAAGTGAAGATTTTAGGACGGAAAATCCAAAATGGCCACCTTAAAATCAACCCAGAATGCCCAAAAACTAATCAGTTGTTAACTTTGATATGTAGAAACATCCCTGTAAATTTCAAATGAATCCGTCAAATGGTTTGGCTGAAAACCTGTAGACAAGTCTTGAAAGTGAAGATTTTAGGACGGAAAATCCAAAATGGTCACCTTAAAATTTACCCAGAATGCCCAAAAACTAATCAGTTCTTAACTTTGATACGTAGAAACATTCCTGAAAATTTCAGATGAATCTGTCAAATGGTTTGGCTGGAAACCTGTAGACAAGCTGAAAAGTGACACGCCGCCCGCCCGCCGCCCGCCCGTCAAGCTGACGACAATATCGTACATGTACCTTTATTAGGTACGATAAAAGTTTGCAAATGTCAGTCTTAAGTTATGAAGTTTATTCACAATATAATGAACGTAAATATAAACAACAAGAGAAGAAATCAAATTGTCCAAATATGTCGCAAATGCCGTGGTCACATATGCTACCATTTTCAGCACCGGCGCCCGGTCGAGAAGTATTTTGTTCAAAATTGAATACAATTTTGAACAAAATACTCAATCGGCCGGGACCCGTAGTGACCATGTGACCACAGCATAACCTACAATCAGAAGGACCAATGATCCACAAGATCCTGTCTCACTTCAAAATAATATCAAATGCATGTAAAACGAGACACTGTCATGACATATGCCACCACCGGCAGCAGTTATGAAAACTTAACATTTGTTTCAGAGGCCAAATGGCGACCATCAACCATGCGTCAGTCCCAGAACACGGTGGTTGTTTACTGGCTGTGACATAATAACTAAAGGGTATAAACAGTGATGGTTATCCCAGATCCGCTGAACAAATCAGTCAGTATTTTTGAAACTTTATCCCATGACAGTCCATCCAATCCACAGCCAATTCTAGGCATCGAGATGTGTTTTACATTGTTCTGTTGGCAATGTGTCTTCATGGCATGTAAGCTCTTGGTAAGTGAATCATATGTTGGTTTGTTGAAGTAGCGTACTTTGGTGATGAGATAGTAAATAAAACGATCTTTACGTTTCAGAACTGCAACCCCGCCGGTCTTTACACCTGCAATTATTAGAAGTAAGAGATGCGTGGAATACAGGGATATGTTAGAATATGATAAACGGGAGAAAGAACAATACTGTTTACATATTGTTGTGCCTGACATTTTTTTTTTTTTTGACATAACATTAAAATTGTACTTCGTTAAACATGCAAAAGGCGGAGATTAACGACCGTAGTCTCATATCTTTCGATTTTTGCCATGGTCCAACCCAAAATTAAACAATTGGTAATTCTTTATGCATACTTTAAGTTAGGTCCACATGCTAAACTACCATGTTTGGTCCCTGTTGGACACAAATCTGATATTTTTCTAAAAAATCGCACCCCCTCAATCCAATATTGTACGAATATTGAATATTGATCTAGAATATCATTTCTTCGATTTAATTTTAAATAAAAACGTTACAAGACTTATATCACAATAATTTTTGGTGAGATCACGTGTAATTAAATACAATTATTACGAATACGACAAATCAGTCTATACTTTTTATTTCGAAATCACCCAAGACCCTACATCAGATTTTTAACTTTTACCGTGCTCAAAATACGCAATTTCTGTAACTGTATTTTTATTTTTTTAAAATAAATACTTAACATTGTCCTGGCAGAGTAAACAGAATTATTAATGTTTTTGGATAACTTTTTAATTGATTGGAATGGGATAGCTGTCATTTTGATTTACCTTTCCCATTAGGGTCATAATTGCCTATTATCATGTTTATATAATAGCATGTTGACCTTGCATGAACTGTTGCAGCGAAACCAAATAAATTCAGACCCGTCCGAAGGGGGGGGGGGGGCTTTTTAATTTTAATTTACCCGAAACAATTTTTTAGAGATTTGAATTTAATGATACAAATGTGGCTCAAATATGCTCACAATGTACAGGATATGGTTTAAATTTTTCTCGAGACCCCCTATCTATCCGATGCACTGTCGACGCTTTGTGTGAGCGTGTCGGCGGCATAACCAATCATCTGTACGCAAAAATCACCCCCACCTCCTGGGAAAGCCGTCGCACGGGCCTGTAAATTCCAAGTAATTGATTACCTTTGGACAGAAGTGGTGATTATTGATTACACCTGATCTCTGACCGTAGCAAGCCTGTATTACCAGTTTAATGGGGATTTGGTTATTATGATGGTTCAACTTATTACTATGTTTTATGGCATTAGCTCATTAATCAGTACAGGGTTTCATTGGCTCGATCTCTGGTATGTAAATAACATTACGTATAGCACATCAAATACTGAAAGTTAACATTTGCATTCATTCGACTTCACTTCTTAAAAGAGAGCTTCGTCTTCAGGTAGTTTATAACTAGACTATGCACGGCGCGGGGTGTTCAAAAGTATGCGAGTTGAGCAAATTCCGAAGTATAAATCCAATATACTATTCCTGGATACTCCTTTGTCCTCAAATGTTAACAACAGTAGACAACTGAATTAAATTTTAACTGCCCCATTAAATCAAAATATCTAAATGGGCCTCTGAATCAAGGTATAAGTGCCCCACTGAACCAATATATATAGCTGGGTCACTGAATTAAGGTAGAAGTCCCCAATGAATCAAAAGATATAAGTGGGCCACTAAATTAAGGTATAGTGACCATTGAATCAAAAGATATAGGCCTAAGTGGCCCATTGAATCAAAAGATTTAGTAAACCCATTGACTTTTAGACCACTGAATTAAGGTATAAGTGGCAAATTTATCTAAAGGTACAAAGAGCCATTATATTGAAATATATCAGAAGACCGCTGAAAAAGTATAACTGAGCCGCTGAATAAGGAATAAGGAGCCGCTGAACTATAAAAAACTATATTGGGCCCCATGCTAATTCATCAATCTTCCAAAGACCCCCTGCAGAACAGTTCAAAAGTGATAAAGCCCATATTCCTAGGATGTTACAATCGCATGATCATCTTGAAAATAAGAAGGGTTAATTTTTTTCTTTTACCTAGTCCAAAAGATACAGGCGTTTGCATTTCGGAAAATGCCCATTGGCTGACATTATAAACAGCTATCAATAATGGCTTTACTAAAGCATTCTTTTCTCAAAACGTTCACTATGGAATTTTCTAATGATGTAGATTTTTATAGTTGATACAAAAAACCAAACGGACACATTTCTGAAAATTTCTTATTTTTGATACTAGCCGTTAAAAACTATTAAAAAACTATATTGGGCCCCATGCTAATTCATCAATCTTCCAAAGACCCCCTGCAGAACAGTACTAGTTCAAAAGTGATGAAGCCCATATTCCTAGGATGTTACAATCGCATGATCATCTTCAAAACCAGAAGGGTTAATTTTTTTCTTTTACCTAGTTCAAAAGATACTGGCATTTGAATTTTGGAAAATCCCCATTGGCTGACAATATAAACAGCTATCAATAATGGCTTTACTAAAGTGTATTTTTTCTCAAAAAAGTCAACTATGGAATTTTTTCTAATATTGTAGATATCTAAAGTTAATCATACTGACCTTAAAAATCAAACAGACACATTTCTGAAACTTTTTACTGTAAAATATTTAGCCTTTAAAAGTATAATATTGAATACCCGATATTGAGTCCCTTGTTAATTTATCAATCTTCAAAAGACCCCCTGCAGACAGTTCAAAAATGATAAAGCACATATTCCTAGAATGTTACAAGAACATGGTTATCTTCAAAATGAGAGGGGTTAGATTTTTCATTTTTCCTTGTTCCAAAGATATTGGCATTTGGATTTTGGAAAATCCCCATTGGCTGCCATTATAAACCGCTACCAACTAAAGTTTCCTTTTCTCAAAAAGTCAACTATGGAATTTTCTAATATTGTAGATTTCTATAGTTTATATTTTGATTTTTAAAAAATCAAACAGACACATTTCTGAAAATTTCTTAGTTTTAATATATTTAGCCGTTAAAAACTATAAAAAAATATTGAGCGCCGTTTTAATTTATCAATCTTCAAAAGACCCCCTGCAGAACAGTTCTAGAGTAACAAAGCCCATATTCATTAGCATCAAAATAAGAAATAAAGAAGTGTTACATTTTTTCTTTTACCGAGTTACGAAGATATTTACGTTTGAATTTTGGAATTTGGCTTCCATTATAAGTCGCTGTCACTATAGCTTTATTAAAGTATCATTTTCTTAAAAAGTCCACAATGGAATTTTCTAATATTATAGAAAAAATCAAACAGACACATTTCTGAAAATCTCTTTTTTAACATACCAAGCTGCTAAAAACTATAAAAAGGTATATTGAGCCCCATGTTAATTTATCAATCTTCAACTTGGATCAATATATTAGAAATGAGAAACTTTCACAAATGTAACTGTTTGATTTTTTTAATTAAAAAGAGTGTAAATCAATATGTTAACTATAGAAATCTACAATATTACAAAATTTTATTGTGCACTTTTTCAGAGAAGAACACTTAAATTAAGCCATATAGATAGCGGTTTATAATGGCAGCCAATGGGTATTTTCCCAAATTCAAACACCAATATCTTTGAAACTAGGCGAAAGAAAAAATTGAACCCTTCTTATTTGTAAGATAATCATGTTATTGTAACATATTAGGAATATGGGCTTTATCACTTTTGAACTGTTCTACAAGGGGTCTTCTGAAGATTGATAAATTAACACGGGGCTCAATATAGTTTTTTATAGTTTTTAACGGCGAGATATATCAAAAATAAGAAATTTTCAGAAATGTGTCTGTTTGATTTTCTGTTAACTAATATATTAACTATTCAACACCACTTCGTTAGATATCAAAAATATATGTATTAAATAAACTTATGTCAAAATGGTGCCATATATATAGCAAGTGCAATTTAAGGGTTTAAATTTCATAACTTACTCCACTATAGTGTACGGAAAGCGAAAGGGGATATACCGCAGAATTTAAAATTCAATGGAGTTTTAACATGGGAGTGATATCACACACCGCGGCCCAGTCAGATATATTTCTGCGCACTTTATTTATTTAATTCACTTTGCACAACGCGCCCCCTGTAATTCATTCAGTGCGCAATTAAAAACTGTTTACGAGTGATATCGCACACCGCGGCCCAGTAAGATCGATTTCTGCGCACTTTATTTATTAACACACTCAAAATATCGCGCTGAAGCTTGTATATGCTGGCGCGATGTAAATATAGTTAATATTAATGCCCAACAAGAAAGGGTAGCACAACGAATTCAACTTTTTTCGAAAGACTGCAGACTTGACCTGCGAAATTGTAATTTTGGATCACAGTGATGCCTCTAGAGAGGATATCTATGAGAATTACAGATTATAGTGCGCAGAATTATAAAAGTCAAACTGACCTCAAAATGGTAGTAGGCCTACACACACAGTGTACACTGCCATCTTTCAATAAAGTGTGTACTACAGACCTTCATATACAAAATACCAGAATGATTGATGTAATACCTGTATACCATTTCTTCTGGGAGAAGGAAAGTTCCTATATGTATTCCATGGCCGTAGCCAGGGGGCCTCACCCCCCTCCCCCTTGCCAAATATTCGTTCAAAATCATGCAGTTTTTCACCATTCTTAGCACTTTTCGCATGATTTTTTTGCCATAACTGTCAAAAAGCTCCCCCTCTTGGCAAAATCTCCCCCTTGGTAAAACCACTCCCCCAGGTTAATCCAGGACACGGGTCTGTATTCTTAGACGAGATTGTTCAAGAACATAAGGTAGACATAAGTGCCATCTGTTAAAAGCTAGGAGATCTTTTCTAAGTTATTAAGTCATCAATCAGCAGACTGGTAATTGTATCCCCCACCCACTTCAAACTCCATACACTAACATACTATTACAATTTTATCTGTGTTTATTTGACTGTAGAAGGTGTACATTCATAGCATTGAATTGCATTTCATTGCATTTCATTGCATTTCATTGCATTGTATTGTATTGTATAGCACATCATTGTATTGTATTGTACTGCATTTTATTGTATTGCACTGCATTGTATTGTATTGAACTGCATTGTATTCTATTGCATTGTATTGTACTGCATTGCACTGTATTATATTATATTGCACTGCATTGTACTGCAGTGTACTACATTGTATTGCGCTGCATTGTATTGTATTGCACTGCATTATAATGTATTGCACTGTACCACATTGTGTTGCACTGCATTGTATTACACTGCATTGTTTTGAATTGCACTGCAATATATTGCACTGCACCATATTGTATTGCATTGCATTGCAGTGCACTGCATTGTATTATATTGGACTGTATTGTATTGCACAGTATTGTATTGCATTGTCTTGAATTACACTGCATTTTATTACACTGCATTGTATTTCATTGCACTGCATTGTATTGTACTGCAGTGTACTGTATTCTTTTGCACAGCATTGTTTTGTATTGCACTGTATTGTATTGCATTGTATTGAATTGCACTGTATTGTATTTTATTGCACTGCATTGCACTACATTGCATTGCACTGTATTGAACTGCAATGTATTGTATTGCACTGTATTGTATTGCACTGCACTGAACTGCGATGTATTGTATTGCACTGTATTGTATTGCACTGCACTGTATTGAACTGCGATGTATTGTATTGCACTGCATTGTATTGCACTGTACCACATTATATTGCACTGCATTGTATTGAAATGAACTACATTGTAACTGTATTGCATTTTATTGCACTGCATTGCACTACATTGTATTGCACTGTATTGAACTGCGATGTATTGTATTGCACTGAATTGTATTGCACTGTACCACATTGTATTGCACTGCATTGTATTGAAATGAACTACACTGTAACTGTATTGCATTTTATTGCACTGCATTGCACTACATTGTATTGCACTGTATTGAACTGCGATGTATTGTATTGCACTGCATTGTATTGCACTGTACCACATTGTGTTGCACTGTATTGTATAACACTGCATTGTTTTGTATTGCACAGCAATATATTGCACTGCACCATATTGTATTGCACTGTATTGCAATGCACTGCATTGTATTATATTGCACTGTATTGTATTGCACTGCATTGTATTGCACTGTACCACATTGTATTGCACTGTATTGTATTGAAATGAACTACATTGTAACTGTATTGTATTTTATTGCACTGCATTGCAATACATTGTATTGCACTGTATTGAACTGCGATGTATTGTATTGCACTGCATTGTATTGCACTGTACCACATTGTGTTGCACTGTATTGTATTAAACTGCGTTGTTTTGTATTGCACAGCAATATATTGCACTGCACCATATTGTATTGCACTGTATTGTATTATATTGCACTGTATTGTATTGCACAGTATTGTATTGCATTGTCTTGGATTACACTGCATTGTATTTTATTGCAGTGTAATGTATTGTATTGCACTGTGTTGTATTGCATTGTATTGAATTGCACTGTATTGTATTTTATTGCACTGCATTGTATTGCACTGTACCACATTGTGTTGCACTGTATTGTATTACACTGCGTTTTTTGTATTGCACAGCAATATATTGCACTGCACCATATTGTATTGCACTACATTGCAATGCACTGCATTGTATTATATTGTACTGTATTGCATTGCACTGCATTGTATTGCACTGTACCACATTGTATTGCACTGTATTGTATTGAAATGAACTACATTGTAACTGTATTGTATTTTATTGCACTGCATTGCAATACATTGTATTGCACTGTATTGAACTGCGATGTATTGTATTGCACTATACCACATTGTGTTGCACTGTATTGTATTACACTGCGTTGTTTTGTATTGCACAGCAATATATTGCACTGCACCATATTGTATTGCACTGCATTGTATTATATTGCACTGTATTGTATTGCACAGTATTGTATTGCATTGTCTTGAATTACACTGCATTTTATTACACTGCATTGTATTTTATTGCAGTGTAATGTATTGTATTGCACAGCATTGTATTGTATTGCACTGTGTTGTATTGCACTGTATTGTATTTTATTGCACTGCATTGTATTGCACTGTATTGAACTGCGATGTATTGTATTGCACTGCATTGTATTGCACTGTACCAAATTGTATTGCACTGCATTGTATTGAAATGAACTACATTGTATTGCACTGCACGGCATTGTTTTGCATTGTATTGCATTGCACTGCATTGTATTGCATTATATTGCACTGTATTGTATTGCATCGTATTGCACTGCATTTTATTGTATTATATTGCACTACATTGTATTGTATCATATTGCACTGCATTATTTGCATCATATAAAACTGCTTTGTATTGCATCATATTACACTACATTGTATTGCATCATATTGCACTGCATTGTATTGCATCATATTGCTCTGCATTGTATTGCATCATATTGCACCGCATTGTATTACATCATATTGCACCACATTGTATTGCATCATATTGCACTGCATTGTATAACATCATATTGCAATGCATTGTATTGCATCATATTCCGTATTTACCATTTCGTTACAGTTTTATTACATAAAATGTTATTTATAAGATTATAATTTTCAAACATTGAAAATATTTTATACAATATCAATTAAAAGATATGAAATGGCCCAAAATAATATATTTTCAATGGAACCCTTTGCAAGGGTCACTTCAACATAACGCCACGTGTAATCTGTATGCATACGCCCTCTTTTTAAGAACATTATTTTTGAAACCATATTAGAATCGAATCTGATAAAAGTGCGCATGTCCTGGATGTGCTGCGCGCTAGAATCGGGAAATCTCAAAGTTCTCCTCGTTAAAGCCATCAATATTATCCAAAATTGTCATTTCGCTTGTTCACTCCGCAGTCTTTCGAAAAAAATCAAATTCGTGGTGCCACGAATTTTTATTCGTTATTTATTCAGAGATAATCATTTTTTCATCGCGCACTGAATGCCGGAATTTCTGCGCACTTTATTTTAATTAACTTCGCACAACGCGGCCCCTGTAATTCATTCAGTGCGCGATGAAATCTATCTGACTGGGCCGCGGTGTGTGATATCACTCCCATGTTAAAACTCCATTCGATTTTGAATTATGCGCATGTCCCCTATCGCTTTCCGTAATAGTGAATCAGTTTTTACACATGCCATCTATATTTACATTTTTACACTTCAGAATGAGATTACAATGTCTGACTATTGCAAAGAATGATCGATCATTCTGGTTCACCACACCCCTCTTATCTGTCGTTTGCCAATTGATCTCATGACTTAGATGCAAATAAATGCCTTAATTCCGTCCTTTTTAATATTACAATATTCTTGATGGACGTGCAGGAATCTCATTTTCCTACAATGGGATTACACATTTCTGGAGAAGAAAGGTGAACAAACACAAGGAGTAGTCAAAACTAAAAATACGGTTGTTAGGAAAACAATTGAAGCAACGATTTTGCAGATCCTAGACCTAGTCATGCCTCAATTATTAATAATACCAGGCTGTCAGAGTGTGGCAGAGTGTTTAGCATATTCTGAAATTAGTTCCGGATAAAAATGGAATATTAAAAGTAAATCATAAGCGCGTCTTCGCTACTCCCTATGAAATGTTTAATGTGCCAAAAGTTAATCATTAATTAATACACACCTCATTGGGTTGTGATATAAACATAAACAACCTAATAAGTGTGTATCAATGATTTATTTTCCTGCTTTAAATGTCCTCTTGGATATTCATAATTTGATTTGGGTGTTGTTTCTATATTTTTCATGAAAAATTATTAACCCAGTAGAGTGTTCTCCAAACCGAGACTTGTATTTTGATGTTTTCTGCTTTGCTGCAACAAAAAAATTATAACAATGTGTCAATTTTTACGATGCAGATTATTACCTATCTTACCTTGACTTTTTAATTCTTGTATGCCTCCAAACTTTTTCTTGAATATAACTGCAATGCCTTTTCCCATCGCACAGTCTTCACTTATACAGTGTGCAAGCGATTCGTTTTCTGGACACGAAAAGAGATCCCCTTTCTTTTCAATTATGCCGGCCTGTTTGAAAATTGAATCATTACTTGCATATACTCTTAGATAGTTGTTTTTAGTCTATCCTACAGACCTTTAAATAATTTATAAGATTCTAACATATTTTGAAATATTGGATGATCATTCTTGCCAGTGGTCTGTTGGCTATGGAATATGTGGTTCATGGTTTATGGGCTGTCTAGGGTAGGGGCTAATTTTTTGAACGTCAATCAACTGAACGTGACTCTGCCAGTCTGTGATCTGTGGGGCATAAGCGCTAGGAGGGGAATTCAAAGAAAGGTCCATCTAACAGAGATATATAGATATTTACATAGAGCTATGAGCATATATGGATTATGGTGAATATCCACATCTTTAGGGCATTGCGATTGACATATTAGACTCCATACATTGTGGCCAGGTGGGAAAGACGGGTGCACACATTTGTTTGTTCAATTAACTACCAGCCTGCCATATTCCATTACCATCGGACTGATATTTACAATGTTGCAGCAATTTAAACAACATTTTCTAGTGGCCACTTTTGCACCGTCGGTAAACCTGCACACGTCTTACAAAAGGTCCGTACCTGACATCTCCCTTTGGGGATACTCCAAATATGTAGTGTACAAGAGTGATCTCAGGCCAAATCCAGACCTCAAATGGGAGATCATCTGTGTCATTCAGACCATACCTGCTGATGCAGTCGGGTCATTGACAACTTGTGCAGGTTTGCCTACAGGGTCTACAGCGCGACGATGGCCACACCAGCAGCTTGTTGTTTAAAGTGCTGTAACATTGTGACTATCAGTCTGATGGTTATGAAATACGGTAGGATGTTGGATATCGAATGACGTACAAATCTGTAAAACATTAGGGGGGGGGGTGTATAGAGATATTGTATATCGTATAAGAGGCTGAAAATTTATTGTATATTGTATAAGAGGGGGCAAAATTTATCGTATATGGTATAAGAGGTGTAAAAAATATGGTATATGGTATTATAGAAAATATGGTATATGGTATCTAGAATTAAAGAAGGCTAATTATGAAGAAATTGTACCCTAAAGTTCCCCCATTGTGCCAACTCTCTTACTGTAACCGTGTTGGAAAAACATGGAAAAGTAGTCTCTATAATTGTTTTCAAATTCCAGGTCAATCGATACTGTTAGTTTAGAGAAAATCCCTCTCAAACTAAGAGTTTTGTGCCCTTTTCATTCAAATTTTCACAGGAGGTGTTAAATACAGTCTCAAATAAGAATCACGCCCGGTGATCAGAAGAAATGAACGGAGGGGGAGTAGATCTAGCTGATTTTCGGTAGAAAATTCAACAAATCTTGACGATTTATTTTTTCAAGAGAAAGTTTACAATTGAATGGCTAAGTGAATAGACGCAGTGGACGGGGGAATATGTTAGGTCTTTTTGGATTTTTTTTAACTGTGGAGTTCTAAAATAAAAGATCTATTAAAAAAGTGCAGCGTCGCCAACATGCAAATGCCAATGTTTTTGCTATAAATCAACCAACAGGGGTCTCCACGACCTGTAATAAATACTTGTAAGTGAAGTAATTATCACAAAACTATTGGGTTTTGTAAAACATGTTTCCATACGTTATATAAAAAGTAATCGAAAATTATTAAAATTGAATGGAGGGGGGGAGTAATTTGTCTATAAGACATATGAAAACTTCCAATAAATCCATATGTCCCCGTTTTTCACTTTTCAGAGTTGTAACATCAAGTTACTGAGTAAGTGAGTTCATTTTTCAAGTACACGAATTTGTGGAAATTTCTTCCACCTTAAAGACATTTTACTCCCCCCCTCCGTTCACTCCCCCCCCTCCGTTCACTCCCCCCCCCCTCCGTTCAATTTTAATTATTTTCGATTATTTTTTATCTATCATTTGGAAAATTATTTTAAAAAACTGGCAATGAATTTTGTGATATAAAAATGTCGCTTATATATTTATTACATGTCGTGCAGACCATTGCAGACCATTAGCATTTGCACGTTGGCGACGCTGCGCCTTTTTTAATAGACCTTTTATCTTAGAACTCAATCAGTTCAAAAAAATCCAAGAAGACCTAACATATTTCCCTCTGCACTGCACCTATTCATGTAGCCATTCAATTGTAAACTTTTGCTTGAAAAAATAAATCTTCAACATTTGTTGAATTTACCGAAAATCAGCTACTCCCCCTCCGTTCATTTCATCAGATCACCGGGCGTGAGACTGCCAAATGTCATTGACCATCTTAACTTTGATGAAAAATATGGTCACTATGGCTACTCGTGTTTCGGGGTATGTGGGATAAATCATGAAAATATTTGAGTATAAAGTGTTCATACAGCGCATGTTTTAATACAAGCATCACAATGCTAATATAGCATAATATAGCAAAAGGTGTTTATTTGGTCTTCAAACCGTCATGTGTTGGATTTCGGCTATTTATTGGGGATTTGAACAGGTGCATATGTTAGGCCAATGCATTAACTCCAGATCAAGCACTCATAGAGGTAATAAAATAATTTGAACTTTGAGACAGGGAAGGTTTTTCTGAAATGTTGTCCTTATTTTCAGCCCTTTCCACATATGTTTTTTCAATGTTTGATGCACCAATATGTTGCACTTTGAGACACAGTTAACCTCTAAAATATGATTTATTTGGGATAAAGTGGAAAACAGTACATGTATTTCCCATGTTATTTTCCCATAGGGAAAACTCATGTGGTCCATTGTTTTCAGCTCAATTTTGGTCATCCAAAATTGATATCTTTAAAACCCCTGCATGAATCATATTTTCATTTAAAGATCTTAACCATGTCTCAAAACGCAACGAGTGATCGATGCAACAAACATTGAAAAACAGGTGTGGAAAGGGCTGGAAATCAGGACAACATTACAGAAAAACATGTTGATGGGGTGTTTGCACCTTCCCTGTCTTAAAGTCCAAATTATTTTATAATCTCTATGACTGCTTGTCCTGGAGTTAATGCATTGGCCTAACATATGCACCTGTTCAAATCCTCAGAAAATAGCCAAAATCCAATATATGACTGAAATCTGTTGCGATACCGTCCATGGTCCTTTAAAAGAAAGTTATTTCTAGTTACATAGAGTAGTTTTCATTCTCATCAATACATCTTTGCCTTGAAATCATCTGTGAAACATGTGGTTTGACCTTCATGGAAATTTGCTTAATTTTGACACACCTTTGTTTAACTTATACTGTCTTTGAGGCTGCCTTATCTGAAACCACGAAGTGTCTCATATTTCAAATGTTTAAACAATCAAGTCTCATCTTGCCTTTATTTCAAACTCTAGTTTCCAGACTCGAGTCCAATCAAAAATGAATTATCTACATGGAAGTTTGTGAAGTCCTTTATTTCTGAAACTGTTTTAAATACATAATATTTTCCAGGTAACTGCTTTACAAAATTATTGTGCATTGTGAATCTTCATTATCTATCTGATAAATATTTTCCTCAGCAAACTTTATTTTCATAGAACACATGATGAATCTTTTATTCAACATTCTCAATTTTGCATCAATTATGTTTCAAGATTTTTTTCCCCTGGCTCACTATGAAGGACATTTAAATAAGTCATGGGAAAGTAGGTCATAAGAAAGAGGAGCACTGGGTTCCACCCATTCCAATGATGCAGGTTTTGTGCTAATTTTGAATATCTTTATGGTACTTTTACAGGTAATGGGCTAATGGCTTTAGCAAATTGCAGCAATGTCATAGTTAGTTTTTTTGGTCAAAGTAGGTTGCTAAATCACTAAAGAGAAGTCATGAATCTTATATCATAAATGTGTTTTAAATCAACTTGTTTACCTGAAAATAAAATGTGGTCACAGCTTTTCTGATGCTGATGCACCCGAATGGTGTCTAATTCATAATGAAATAAATGAAATCATTGTGGTAAGTATGTGGAGTCTAGTTGCCTTATAATAATACATTTACTTTAGTACATGGATTCTCTCCTAATATAATATTATTTCCTTATAAATATCCAAACTTTAATCAAAAGCAGTTTCAAAATTATCGTATATTGTATTTCACCTAAAATATCGTATATGGTATAAGAGCTGTGAAAAATATTGTATATGGTGAAAAAATATTGTATATGGTATAAGAGAGCTGAAAAATATTGTATATGCATTTCCAAGACCCTCTATACACCCCCCCCCCCATTAGGGAGTTATTCTCTAAAATGACAAAGATACGAGGAAAATGCAGGGTTGTCGTTTTTTGACCACCCTACGTAGATTCCGCTGCCATGCCAGTGACGTTAGACCGTGTCTTTAGGAATGGATGATTTACATCCTGATTTGAATGTTTTCATCGTCATCAAAACATGATATTTCCCAAACTCACTGTTTTCCAAACTCACTGCACATGAGGGATACTACAAACTTTTTCCTATCAAACAACATTTTCCCGTTGATGGATTTTATGTTCAATAGAAATCAAAGCATGATGACTCTTGTCCAGGGGATGAGTTGTCCAGGGATGAGTCGTCTAGGGGATAAGTTGTCCGGTTACACTCTTAAATTACTTCCCTCAGTTTGTTTTGAAAGTTTTGTAACCATGCCATTCCCTATAATCATGTGCACTGGTAGATCCAAGGGGAGCTAATGGGGCTCGTCGCCCCCTCCCCCCCCCCCCCTCTTTTGTGGACCAAGAATAAAATTAGGGCCCTAAAAATTTTGTGGGGCCTCAAAAATAGGCCTTTTGGGCATAATTTGGCCTTTGAGGTCCTTTACAGAACATATTATCTACAAATGGGCCTTAAATTTTCAAAATCTGGGCCCACTTTGAGTTTTTAGGGGCCCAAAATACTTTTCCCGCGCAAGCTCCGAAAACATTTTTTCTGACTCGAAATTTGCCCCCAGTGATATGTGAGGCCAATACATAAATGTGAACTGCTACATCCGCCTTTCCCGCCTGGCCACAGTGTACGGATAATGGAAAAATTGAATGACAAGGAAAGTGTGGAAATCACAGATAAAAATTATACCTTTGCACTGGCCTCTAATGGGGAATCTTCATTGTTCACATCATCCTCATTTGTTGAAGATGTTTTCCTCCGTTTATTACCTTCCACTGTAACAAATCTGAGCAAAGACATTGACCTGCTTTCACCTATTAATCAGTATCACAGTTTCGTAAAATAAATATTTTCTACAGAAATACCCGGAAGTAAAGGGAATTATTGGTATCACGAAATAAACTTTCCATATTCACGAAATTCTTTATGAGTAAACGTCAACGACCTCTATTGTAGTAACAATGCATATGAATTTGTATAGCTTGAAAGGATATTGAATATGGAATAAATTCGTGGAAAATTTATCTTATATTATAAGAGGGACAAAATTATAAATATAAAGAGACTTTTGAATAAACTGTCTTTATGTCAAAATGAAGTGAAAGCCGGAATAAATGATGAAGTTTATATCACCTTGCTTATAACATGTATTCTGGAATCTGGATTTTAGATATAAACCTTTGACCTTGAAATGACCATCTTCCATAAACAATGCATTGACCTTGACCCCAGGTAACCTAATCTTTGGTCGCCAGGGGTCTTTGGCCAAGAAATTACCTTGACCTCATTAGGTCACCTAATCATGGGTCACCAAGGATCACAATAGCCCCCAAATGCATTAAGACTCCAAAAAGCATGATATTGACCTTGGAATTACCTTGACCCATAAAGTTGACCTTGATCTAAGGTCACCTAAAGGGTCTTAACACGCCAGGTACCTAGATATTGAACTTTAACACTGGCATGACCTTGACCTCTGACCTTTGTTAAATGCCCACCAACCCACTTGATATGTAGAGTGGAGCAATTTTTGGCAATTTTATGCGTGCCAACTAAGAAGCATTTTACATTTACTTATGACAATTTGACTATTTTGAAAAATGGTGGCCATTTTATGTTTGCTATTCGCTACCCGAGATGGCATATGCTGGTAGAAACTGCCCTTCGAAGGTTAGCAGGTGACTATTGTTATTTCACATGATTAGTAGAGAAACACATCGGTGTCATCAATTAATATATTTATGTCTCTTCCCCCATTGTTCACTACAAATCCGACCGCTGGTATTTGAGTTATTATAAAATACGTTTTTACGAATATGGGGGCTATTTTAGAATTCAGTGCCCATCTTAAATATCTCGTCTTGTGCATTTGGGATTTGTTTGTCCATATAGGCATCAGCATATAAATATTGAAGTAAAACCATCAACTAGCTATAGTGTTTGAGTTATCAGAGGCTAGG
This sequence comes from Owenia fusiformis, assembly GCA_903813345.2. Lineage (NCBI taxonomy): Eukaryota > Metazoa > Annelida > Polychaeta > Sabellida > Oweniidae > Owenia > Owenia fusiformis. Next base: position 16,261,860 of record CAIIXF020000011.1, on the reverse strand, counting down.
TTTCCTTCAAAAATTGGGGGCCATTTTAAAATTCAGTGGTCATCTTGAAAATCTATTCTTGAGCAACTTCTTTTTTTGTCCCTAGGCATCAACATAATAGATTTAGGGCAAATCCATCAACTAGTATTTGAGTTAGTAAAAATTTTCATATAAAAGATTTTTCATATAAAAAAATAGTGGCCATTTTAAATTGAGCTGCCATATTTAATATCCCTTCTCAAGCAGAGGTTCTGCACATACACACATACACATTTATCCCATACTTTGACATGATAAAGGTACATAAAACCGATTTGTTAAAACTTATTTGTATTTTCATCAGAGGGCAGATATCGCATTACGTCCCGCTCCGAGCGGGCAGATATTGTACATCATATATCATAATCGCCGCTCGCATATTTGTTCATAATTTGTAACGTTTGCGTAATGACTGTAAACGACAATTGGAGAAAACACGGACAAACGGGATCTGTTTGATGGTTTAAAAAGGGAATAGTCGTTTCAGGATATTGGGATTATCCCTTGGCCAATACAATATATATCCTCGGAACCTGCGGCCCTCGGGCAGATATATTATATTTGCCTCGGGATAATCCCAGGTGGTTAATTTTAAAAAAAAGATTTTGAATTTTTTTTCAATTACCCAAATGCGAGTAGGTAGTTACCAGTTTCACCACCAGGTGGCTGATTCGGGTCAATTAACATGGCAGGTATATGAGAAAGTTCCCTTAAACTTGAATATTATCAATTTAAGTGGCTCAATTTTCATATAACCCTTATGCGTCTGATACTTATACTAATGAAAATATGTCCAGTAAAGCAAAATATTATCTGTCCACTAAATGAAAAGATATTTCATTTTTTGTGATTTTATAGCATGGGGTCTATGGGGAATCTCCCCGAGCTAGAAGTCACATTTTCAAAGAAAATTAATTTTTAAAAGTTGAAAAACACTTTTTAAAACCACATTTCTAGATGTAATTTTACATGTAGATTTCAAATATGATATTAGTTTGACTGAATTTTGAGTTTCTAATGACGTAAATCAAGATTATTTCTACTCGCATCTCGGTTATTTTTTAAAAATGTTCTTTCAAATTTTTTTATTAAAAAAAATTTCAAAATCTTTTTTTTTTACTTTTTTCACATTTTTTCAATTCTTTTAAATTTCTTTTTTCACATTCTTTGAAAATCTCGCAAACTTTAAAACCAGGAAAACGCGTACCTTAAGTATGTTTTGGAATTTTGGATCTTTATAAGGTATGATGTACCTAGAACCTCAGTAGGTATGAAATACTTCTGTTATGCACGGTCGGTTTTGGATACATTTATCCTTTTGTTACATAGTTAAACAGCACTTTTGTATTTCAAAAAGTTATCAATGTATTTAAAATTTAAAAGTGGAAATGCAATAAAATGACTTTGCATATGAACGATTTGTTTATTTTTACACCTTGTACTATTGAAATGGCCATATGCCCCTGAAAACTCTACTTGGTATAGGATAAAGCAGTTATGTACGGTCGGTTTGGATATTGGGTTCATCCCTCATGAGATATGCACATCTACCTTCGGTCCCTACGGTTCTTCAGGTAGATATGCATATCTCCCTCTGGATAAACCCCATATCCAAAACCTCCCAGTACATAACCCTTATATATCTGACCATCAAAAATATACCGGCCAATATACTATGACAAGTACCCAGCGTGAATACAAAATCTATATTACTCCTGGTGCGACACATTGGAAATGTAAAAGTTACACATGGCATATTTTGATATTAAAATTGGGTAAACGACAATAATAGACGCCAAAAAAGCATTTTGACATCATAGGTCGGGAATTCAATTGTACATACATATTTGAAACATGACAAAAACCTATATTCAACCTAGATAGGCCAACTATATTGCTTTATTTTGGAAAAATTGATTTTTGAAAAAATATTTAGCTACCTGAGTGACATCACAGCGTGTCATCGTGTTCAAAAATATGCATAAAACGGTTGAAATGATACAACTTCTTTTTAATGGAGTGGAGAAAATAATGTGTTTTACAGTTTACGTTTGTATTTGATGATACTTATAAGATGAGAAACTTTTTCAAGACATTTTGTTTTAACGAATGTTTTAAATGGGGTATCAATTCATGAAAAGTAGTATTTGAATTGAAAGACTATATTTTTAAACTTTACACGGGGTCTTTAAGTTATTTACAAACAATTTAGTTAAGCTGTGGCGTAGTTGAGTATTAAAGTTTAAAAGGGTGGAACAAAAACTGAAAATGTTGTTCAAACAATTAAACAAATTGATGAAGCCAGTGTCTAAAGGAATTTCTCAGTCAACGTGGCAACTTACAAATATTGAGAATAGAAGAGCTGTTCCAGAAGTTATTAATGGCGTAAAATATAGAATGGCAACAATTCATGATTTCAAAGGTGTCATGGACATAAACAGAAATATCTACAATGGTTTGGATTATCTCCAATCAACTTACAAGGAATCATTTGGAAACTCGAAAAAGTATCTTGGAGTAGCGACTGTAGAAAACGATATAGTAAGTGGCATAAAACATAAAATCATTCTTAAATTAAACACACCAGTCCACATTTAACATAACGTGCTTTGTATATATTTATAGGATATCCTATGATTTTGAGGAATATAATTTTTATCTACGAGGTGATATTGATATCTACACGAGGGAGCAAAGCGAACGAGTGCATATATCAATATCACCGAGTAGATCAAAATGATATTCTAAAAAAAAATCATAGGATGTTCTTATTATCCTACACTTACAAGGAGTGTACTAAATGTATAATATCATTGCAAAATGAATTTCATGCCAAATAGAGTCTATTTGGCGGGAAGTCAACAAGCGGAGTATATCGTCACAATATCCTCCGCATATTGGGTTTGCCGGAGTATATCGTCACGATATCCTCCGCCCGGAGTATATCGTTACGATATCCTCCGGTTATTCATTTTGCCAATAATTATATCAAATATTTTTTAAAGTTATTATACATTTAGTACACCAAGTGTATACATTGCTGATATTATACATTTAGTACAATTTTTGTAAGTGTAGGATAATAAGAACATCCTATGATTTTTTTCAGAATATCATTTTAATCTACTCGGTGATATTGATAAATGCACTCGTTCGCTTCGCTCTCTCGTGCAGATATCAATATCACCTCGTAGATAAAAATGATATTCCTCAAAATCATAGGATATCCTATAAATATTGATGGAAACGTAATTTTACTTTATTTCCAATACCTCCAAATTTTCTCAATTTTTTCCTCAATTATGATAGGTCGAAAATTGATGATAAATTTTTGAAAATCGTCATTCCCAATAATGCAATGGGAAATCGGGGCAAATCAGAAATCAGGATATCTTTTCAGTAAAAGATTTTTTATATAGAAAATTGAATTGTCTAACTTTTTTGTACACTAAGTGTTAAGCTTATTTGATGAATACTAAAGTTACAGGTTATTTCAATGGGAGAGGTTTTTGAAAAACAATTTTGACTTTAAAGCCCTATAACTTTGTAAATCCTGAAGTAACATATCAATTTTTTGTTACATAAAATTATCGAATTCAATTGCCTGCCTGACTCGTATTTTTTGCAAGGACTCGGATGGATGGATATTCTGTCATATGACTTGCGGCAAACCTACCATTTCCCATTGGTTAACATGGGAATGTCGATTTTCAAAAATTCATCAAATTTATCATCAATTTTCGACTTATTGTAATTGAGGAAAAAATTGAGAAAATTTGGAGGTATTGGAAATAAAGTCAAATTACGTTTCCATCAATAGTATATGTATTTTCATCGCAGGTTAAGTAAATACAAATTCAAAGGTAAAGAGGCTTTAACACGTAGTTCAATGGGAGAGCTAAGGTTGCCAAACTTATGGAGGGGAGTGTATAATTAGAAAAATAATTCAATTTCCAACAAAATGATGTATAATTTATAAAATATAAAAGGCTATTGATGACTCCATGGGATTTTCCGTATTTCGAGGCTGGAACCGTCAAAAACAAGAGTTAGCTATATGTTTTGAGCTTATTACATAATATTACATTGCCAATTGCATCCCCAAATCTGCCATAGAGATTATATCTGTCTGGTCAGTTGTTAGCATTCTTTATTCAGCAATTGGTAAATCATGATTTTGACTCCTGTGGTAATCAAAATGATATTGAATGAATTATAAAACATTTTGTTGGAAGTTGAATTGTCTTTCCAATGATATATAGTTTATACATTTGTCTGTAATACAACAACCTTGTAGCAAAAACAAAAATGTGGACTTTTTGGCCCACCCTGTATTTGACAACACAAGCAATTTGCAACATGTGCCAAATAGCCCGGCGCTGTGAGTCCATGAGGTCAATCATTTTTATGAACAAATATTTAGCGTACCGCTGAGATTCTTAGTATTGACATGTTCAGATATTGTGATACCGACGTTTCAAAATTGAGTACATCATTATTACATTTTATATGTACGTTTTCGATACGAATCACTATACCATTGTCACGCTGCCCCGTTCTCTCATCTTGCGACGATCCAGTGCCCTTACCCAGATAAAAAGTTGCAAACACGGGAAAAATCCTCAAATTTTAACAACCCGGAAAAATTTACGAACAACTTGTCTTTTGCAGCCCGGAAAAAATAGGGTTACCAATACGTCCCGATAGCTCTATAGATAAAAGCCCACGTTTGGTGCACTCGAGGTGATCGGGAGTAGAGTGCCTGAGTTCAGGATGGTGGGAACTTGTTTTTTTATTTCAGAAATTGCCTAAAAATCACACCATCTCTATCTTTTCAGAGAATGAAAACATAAACTGGTTCTATTTACTTTCTTTCGAATATAGACCATATACAATAGTGAATACACTTTCAAAGAAGCCATATTACAAGCTTTTCTGCGCAATTACTGTCTGCGCCTCGCGTCTTCATCCAAATAATTTGAGTAAAATTATTTTAAAACTGTTGGTCATCTATTCAGTTCAGTTCAGTTCCAGTTCCTAAACATGTCTGGCTGACGAACAATATAACCATATCCTTATTAGTTTTGTAGAAATATTATTTCTTTCCCCTTATCCAGGATTTTTCCATCCCTCGGCTATTTTTAGCCATTTCCATGCATGTAATTTAAAAAATAGTGAATATATATACCAAAATATTACAAAATAATTTGATGTATGTTACAAACAAGCGTAAATTGCAATACAAATGCTGGTTTTTGAGAATTAAGACAAAATCTTCAGCCTTCTCGGTTGGCTTTATTTAAAATATTGAAATATTTTATATAAATCAGTAAAACAAAAAGTAAAACAAAAAATGCGATTCTATGTAATATATTTTGATTTGAACCTATAGAAACATATGGCATTTATAATAAGAAGCAAAACAAATCATGGAAATTGGCCAATGGTGCAACTCTGGCTAAAATTTATTCATATTCTTCTTTTCAACAAAGTGAGACAATCAACAATGGCTTATTTTGAAAGTTAAGCATATTTAGAAAAGATTGACATTGAATTTTTAAAAATAGTTCTCACAAAGTATTTGCAGGATCTTAAGTAATGTCATGATGATCTCACTTTCGATAATTTTTTTAAATATGCTAAAACTGTTACGCAGAATATGGCATATTCATGGTTGCGCGGTATTTGTGATACGGGTGAATATGCCATACTCACCTGCGGTATACGGCATATTCCACAGGTGAGTATGAGATATTCCGCAGTGAATATGTGATACATCGATTTCAGTGAATACCCGATACTTACCTGTGGAGTATGTCATACTCACTTTCGGAATATGTCATATTCCGCAGGTGAATATGACATATACCGCAGGTGAAAACGTGAAACAGAAAGCCTTGATTTGATTGGTTGCGAGAATCGACTCTTAATGTTAAACTACGCTGGATTACGAATATAGTTAGTGCGTGAGTATTAATATATGAATCTTGGATTGATTGAATAAGTTTATTACGTGAGATTGGTGAGTGATACTTCTGCATAAGTTGATATATTCGATACACTGTAAGCATTATAATATACTTTGTAAAGTTCTCCACCGAATAGTGCAATGCTATAATAACTATTGGATCACAAAACCGGTGTAAGTGGCTCAGATAATCGGAGTTGCTTCCATTTTGGTCTGTAACGCGTTGCAGCCTCGTTTTGAACAGCTACGCGTGGCTGCGCCGCCTCACATCAATTCACCTTGGTATTGTTGTAAGTCTGCAAAGGTATTTCGTCGTCTACAGGGTGTTCCAAAAGTAACAGGACGGGTGCTGGCATTTTGTTAAATATGAACCATTCGTTTTCAAAACTTTACATAACGTACTCTCATGTATCATGTTATTACGCGGTAAACACGATACAAAAATATGTCATATTCCGCAACGAATATGGCATATTCACTTGCGGTGTATGACAGATTCACCTGCGGTATATTGCATACACACTAGCCAATGAGAACGTGATACGGAAGTACGCAATTGTCAATTGCGTCGATTGAACGAACAAGTAAAACGTTATAAATCATTATAATGATTATTGAATTAACATTACTGTGTATCGAATATATTAACTTAGCAGAAGTATCAGTCACCAATCTCATGTAATAAACTTACTCAATCAATCCAGGATTCATATATTAGTACTCGACGCACTAACTATATTGATAATCGAGCGTAGTTTTACATTTAGAGTCGATTCTCGCAACCAATCAAATCAAGGCTTTCTGTATCACGTTTTCACCTGCGGTATATGTCATATTCACCTGCGGTATATGGCATATTCTGCAAGTGAGTATGACATATTCCGCAGGTGAGTATCGGGTATTCACTGAAATCAATGTATCGCATATTCACTGCGGAATATCGCATACTCACATGCGGAATATGCCATATACCGCAGGTGAGTATGGCATATTCACCCGTATCACAAATACCGCGCAACCATGAATGTATGCCATATACCGCGTAACACATGTATCGTTACTAAAACTGCAAAATTTTGACAAAAAAAATTGTACGTATTGTTGTCAGTCTGCAAAGGTATTTCGTCGTCTACGTATTATTAAAATTCCATACGTTAAACTAAATATATCAGTCCTCGAAGGCTTGATTTCAATCTGGAATAATTGAGATGGAAAAGTATAGTATAGGCTTTCTAATGGTATGCTGTATGTCTGCACTAACGTTGTCAGAGTGCGAAGAAATTACGGCGTGTGTTATTAAAGTTACGAGTGCGTTTTATTTGATTTGTCACTACTGAAAGTGTGATTCAACCCGGATAGCCCGGATTTTAAAAAAAATAAACCCGAAATTTTGAAATGTTTTAGTTGAAAATTAAGTGAATAGAATAAAGAGCTGCAGGTTGAGTTGAAACTATGGGTCTATGGGTCACATTTCAACATCTGCATTGGCATATAAACTAGACATAAATAATATGCTCAAAAAATGAAGTGTCATCCTGCACTCCGCCACAAAAAATGAACTTACCGTTTGAAAGTACTGCCATTCCTTACTAAGAAAACAAAGTATGTTTACCTCTAAAATGGGGTCACACAAGGTTGCCCTTTTAAAAACAACTTTTTATATTCATATTTTATTTTTTACCACATAACTGATTTCAATATGATATGAATTGATTTTAATAAAAGGGTACTTTTGATTAACAAGAGATTGAAAAATGTCAAAAAGATGGTTCCCACCGGATACATATTATGTTACATTAAAAAACTGCATTGCGCATTATTTTGATGTCACTACATTTTAAAATAATAAAAGACACCGTCTAATGCGTGAAAAGGTAATGTGACGTGTATAAAAGGTGCAGGGTGACAAAACATTTCCCCAAATAAATATCTACGAGCTTAGAAATATGATAATATCCCCATGTTAGGTCTTTAGAGCATATCCCCATGTTAAGTCAATGCATCCTTGCCCAAATCCCCATATTCTAAATAAAAGACCCTTTTACCGTTTTTCTTTTACCAGAAACCTGTATGTAGGAACACTATACATTAATTGGCATTTGTAGCGGACACCCGGATAACAAACTCCATATCTAGAGAGGAAATATTATTGATAGCGTAAACCAAATGAGATCTATAAACATAATGTCACACTTTGAATTTAATAAACATACTGTACGATTCATATGCTTATCAACTTCAAATCGATTCAAAGTGTGACCTTCTTCAGCGTGATCATTAATTAAGTTCTGTGAATTGTTCTATCATTTCATTTTTCAACCGATTCAGTTGAACTTTTTCTCAATATTTCAAATCTACTCTAAACTCTATTTCATTTTACTTCTCAGAAAGATCTCAAAATTGACGAAAATTGCTGCTATCCCTACCCCCACCCCCCCCCCCCCCCCCCCCCCGATACACGTTCCCTGTGAGTCAGACCGAAAGACATGTAATTTATGTAAAATAGATATATGCAAGGATTGTTCAAAAAGTTTTGCACAAATATATCTAATTATAAAAATAATGAACCAATCTTGTTCTTATTTGGTAAAAGTGTGCCCCCACCTTATTCCTTTACAGTGTCAAGTTTTCATGTATGTATGATCATTACTTGACCTTTCATGGTTGCTATGGTAACCAAGCTAATGGCGGCACGGTCCATATCATTTTTAAAGAGAAAACTGTAATGTTTTTAACCAGTTTATATCCCCAATATTCCACAGAATAAAGTTCAGTTTTTATTTTAGGTGTGGTTTCTTTATTTGCTCAATACTTGTATACTCTCTAACCAAAGCTTTTTCATGCATTCTGATTTTTGTTTGAGCTTACGCAATATCCTACTAGTGAAATCTATAAATCAATAAATGTTAATTTTAATGTTCATAACAAAAACAAGTAATATATAAAGCACAATATCACTAAACATGCCCAAATTTACTTACATAAACCATCAACTTAAATTTAAGCAATATCTAGTATTGCTCTCGTGGCAAATATGAATCTTATATCAATACTTCTCATTTTCTTTTCTTTGGTAATGCCAAAGAATGGACGTAAACAAACTCTTCAAAAATCTTGAACAAATCACCAGATTTTATGACGTTATCAAAGTTTTCATATAAATTTATGAAAATATGAGAATATTACTCAAAATAATAAAGCTGAGGCAAAACAAACATTGATAGAATTCATGTTAACAGAATTACACAAGTTAAAATCATCCATGATTGCATACGATGACTCCAACAGGCATTGGTAAGTTTTCCAAGATGGAATTAGACAAAGGGAAATGTATTGAAGGAAGTTGTAGTTATCAAAGGCCTGACATCCTACAGGTAGGAGGTTTCAGACATGGTTTCAAAGACTGCTGGACAGAATGCTACAAGTAATGCATTCCTGCTATGTAAGACTACACAAGAACTCTATATTTTGATTGATTATAAGGCAATTATAACATAACCTGACTAACTCTTCAAAGAACACAGACTGACCTAGCAATTTCAGCCTTTCAAGGCATTCACAAAATTAATTTAATTTAATGACGTCATATGAACCATGAGACCATTGGTTCACACTTTAAAGTCATTGTATCTCAAGAAGTGTATTGTGTATGGTCCTGAAATTTCAGATATGAATGTAAGATAGGTGATACTATATGCGTAAGAAATTTCAAAATAATAAAATCTCTTCTCTTGAGAAGGGTGCAAAACTTAGAGCACTTGCCAAGAAAGCGAGGGGTCGTGTGTTCGATCCCCACTGGGGTGGACTGACTTTTTCACATCAGCCCTTAGCACAGGATTTCATTCTCTGTTTTCATTAATTCATTTACTACTTCCCAAATTTCAAACAGAAATATATTTCACTTTGATCGATCTGAAATGAATAACATAGATTTTCGAGCTATTTGAGTAGCGTCATCACCAAATACACCGTTCAATCAAATATGAAGAAACTTCGTCTACCAGTATGCAAAATCGTATGAAATTAGGTGAATAGCAATTTTGAGTATATTGTCTTTGTAGGTGGCATTTACGATGCATTCTGTGGTTGATGATTGGAACTCTTTTATACGTCAAGCCAGCAGAGTAAAGATGGGCTTCCAGGGTCAAGGTTTAATTCCAAATCTAGGTAATTATGGGTTTGAAACAACATCGATGTAAATAATGAAATGGGAATAATACTTTTCATCGATCCAAATTTTCGCAAAAGTATACGTTATGTAGACAATTTAACTTTTTCCATTACTATGAAAAGTATACATAAAAAATTAAATGTTATACACTGTGACACCATGAGGCATATACTCATAAAAGTACGGGACCCCCCCCCCCCCCCCCCAGGTAGTCATATACCAATGTCTCCATAGTTTTTGCTTTGTATCAGTATATCATACTGCTTATCCGAAGTTACATTGATTTTAACAAATGGAAAAAAGTTACAGGCATTTTAAAACATTTTAAAGTGTTTGGCCAAATTAAAGTTCAATCTAGTACTCTGACCTGAATGTGATAGGATGGATGGTAAGTTGGAAAAAGGAAATACTCCAAGGAAACTATTCTTGTGGATTACAAAATACTACACCCGAATTCCAAGCGCGTTTAAGGTTTTTCCTGAACGAATTGTTGCTGTTAACATGGCCTATAGACAGGTTCCAATTTCAGAATATCTCAAGGGAAAGGGGTTTTGAGGCATTTTTTAGAAAAAGCAACAGACCTATTTTTTCTGGATCAGTTTTTCATGCTGATAAAGATATTAAAAGATGACAGCTCAACGGGGTGGTCACGACACTGAATTTTAGCATTTTTTACCCCCCTAGGAAATTATATTAGGGGGTACTATAATATTAGTTCATAACTCAAAGGATATATAAACTATTGTTCTGAGTTCTACAGCATACATTGTTAGTACAGAGATGAATACTACCCTAAAGTTATAGGTTGATATCTTTGTTGGTTTTGGAAAAATACAATTGATTAGAAAAAAATATACAATTTAACAATTTTAACAATGTTTAATGCATTACTATTTTTTATTTTAATGTATCAAATAGCTCTTGAAAAGAAAACTGAATTCCCCTAAGATTAGTGTTCCCCATGTTATTTCCCCTTTGAAAAGATTCATGCTATCCATTGGTTTCAGTTCATTTTGGTCATCCAAATTCAATGTCTTTAAAGTCCCTGGAGCAATCCACTTTTCCTCTTAAGAAATAGAACATGTCTCAAAGCATATTCTAATTATGCATTCAACAATATAATTAAAGGTTGCATCTTTGGTAAAAATTAGGTCAAAATTTTTAGTAAAAAGTATGTTGATTGGGCCATTCCCTTTAATATCACTAATAATCATTATATTTACTTTTCTTGAAGATGATGAATAGATATAAAAGATATACCCATGTTCATTGTCAGAAAATATTCATAATTCAAGTTAGAATTGTCTGAAGTTGTTTGCGATAACCTACATGCTCCTTTATAACATTATTATGTAAATACAGTAGAACCTTTGTAAGTGGAACACTCTCCATTCTGCCACAAAGCGTTGCACTTTGAAGGTGTTCCACTTACGGAGGTTTTGGGTTCGCAGGGAACATACAAGATCAAATATAGGATTTATATGTATCATTGGAAATATGATTCTCCCTTCATTACAGGGCAGGTATATACCATTAATAATCCATTTATTTTACTCAAAAAGGTATCTGACATTCTTAATCCTCCTCATTGTGCCAAAAATGTTTTCTGACATTCTTAATCCTCCTAATTGTGCCAGTCTCAGGTACAAAGATTAGGCAATTAAGTTTTAAAGACTTGTTCCTACTACTAATAATTCAATTGTTTTTAAATGACATTTTTAATCTTACTTATTAAGTTTGAAACAAACAGCAAGGGATATTAATTAGTTGTAGCATCACGTGTCCAGTTCTACAGGAGGTTAATCCAATTTTCTGAATGATAATCTTATGAAATCCTAATTTGCTGATTATCAAATTAATTATTGGTTGCATCACATGTTGACCTCTACAGGAGGTTAATCCATTAAAATCCTAATTTGCCAATTATCACAGTATTACCTGTTTTCATACCCAGATATCATTGAAGGAGATTGATTCTGTTTACATATATCAATATTGAAATCTATGGAAATTGACTGTTCCACTTAGCAGGTTAATTTTTCAATATGGGGTGTTCACTGTTCAAGTTTGGAGGTGTTCTACTTACAGAGGTTCAATCAACATTAAGTCAATGGGTTTTTAAAACGGGACTTTGAAAAGGCGTTCCACTTGGGAGGTGTTCCACTTACGGAGGAGGTGTTCCACTTAGCAGGTTCTACTGTAGATTACTTGTGCATGATGACCACCATAGTCTAGTTGCTCAAATGAGATCAATTGATGATTATAATGTTTAGACTTTATGTCAATGTCTAGACTGTATGCCAACCTCTCTAGTATGTGATTACACTAGATTTCATTATGATACATGTACTAAATTGAAAACTTACATATAAAATATCGTAAGTCCTATATTCTAGTAATAAATGAATTAGAATGTCACCTAACATTTGATGATGGTATGAATTTATTGATTTGGTGTCTTTGAATACATGTTTCTAACTTAATGCTGCAAAATGATAAAATTCACCACATCCACTTTCTTCAATTTTCCAGGGGTAGGGCACTATAAAGTCATATTAAAATTACAAAATAGTACTTCATAACTAAAATAGATGTATTACAATACCACACATAGCTTGGAAATGTTTTTAGAATACTACTATGAGCTGTTAAAGCTGTCATATTGTGCTTGAAGCTACAAATATAAAATTGGCAAGACAAAAATTACGTATCTTTTTCCTGTTTTTGTATTTTTCTGAGACCAATAAGGGTATCAACCTATAACTTTAGGATGGTATTCATATTTGTACTAGCAATGTATGGTGTACAACTCAGAACAATAGCTCATATTACCTTTGAGTTATGAACTAGTTTCATAGTACCCCCTAGAATATTTTCCTAGGGGGGTAAAAATACCAAAATTTAGAGTCGTGACCACCCCGTTGAGCTGTCATCTTTTAATATCTTTATCAGTATGAAAAACTGATCTAGTAAAAATAGGTCTGTTGCTTTTTCTAAAAAATGCCTCAAAAACTTGAATTATTTGAATTGGAACCTGTCTACTAGAGAGACACACCGACTATTAATTTGGTGAAAAACTTAACTTGAATTTTGACCAAACAGTACATTTTGAAATGTCTGATACATTTTCCCATTTATGAGTTGAACCATGATACTTAGCAAATCTATGTAACTGTGGTTAAGCTCTAAAATGATATATGACACATACATTGGATACATTGATATATGTCTGCCTAGGTGGATTCCATACTTTTGCTGTGTTGGAGTCAGGCATGGTCCCAGACACAATACGGGCTGCTTTAAAATGAAGTCTGTAAATTGCTATGGGTTTCACAGTTGAGGCCGTGTTGTATATCATGTCGCAATATCAAAAAGGGGAAGGATAAAAGAAATGTAAATTGTCTCTTATTATAAAGCTGTTTAACATTTTGGAGGACTTTTTAAGGGTCTAACAAGAAATTACTCTTTCAATGGGTTAATCAATATGGGAATTAACATTAATTAAGAGTTTGATCCAAAACATCGCACAAATGCCTATGTGTGTTACATCTTGGTATCACATCACCTCCTAGTTTTAGAGGCGCTGGGTGATGCCAACCTTCGTTTTCCCGAGAAAAATTACGCTTTTGTTCTTTAAATGTCATCTTCAATGTCTCAGCCCAACTTGCCAAAATATAATGATCCCTTTGCTTCTGCTAGCAGATTTCTGAATGAGAATGATAGATCTTTATCATAAAAATACATGTCGTAGATGTGTTTTTTTTATACATGAATTTATTCCTTTAGTAAACAATAAAAGACATGCAATTGATTGCCAAAGTTTTATAAAAAAAACATTAGCGGCAATTGTCGTAGATGTTAAATAATAAACTACAAATAGTAAAAAACGTTATTAAAGAATTAAAATATGCCTAATATAGGAGTCGAATTTCAAAAATGTTTTTGTCTTTTGCTAGGATACTACATTCAAAAGAATATAATGGAGAATCACCCAATGCTGAATCAATTCTACGACACTGTTGACAACTGGGATGAAGTCAAATCAAGGCTTTCGACGAAGAAACAAGAATATAAACCTAAAATGAAAAGGGTAATATTTTCAAACAAATTAGTAACTAAATAACAACAACGCTAAATACCAGCAAAGAGTTTATTAACATAATGTGAAGCAGAAGATAAAACTTTTTGGTGGTTGTGTGAATTGAAAATAGGTCAAAATAAATAATCAATGTGTGGAGAATCAAAACGATGGTCGTCGACTGCGACTCGCCTAACTTTTCAACGCAATCCCAATTGAAAAATAAAACTAATTACAAACTAATTTACAACTAATTATCAACAATTCTGCTGGCAATTGGAATTAGAGTTAAGCGTTAATTAAATCAATGATAATTATGGCCTAATTATCAGTAGCAAGTTCAACGTAAATTAACTTACAATAATGCTGATTTATGATTTTTAGTTAATAATTAAGATATGAAATATTTGAGGGTGATAGTAAGTGGTAAATTAAAACGTTTTTGTTCTGAAGTAGATTATTGGTTGATAGTTAACATATAGGATGATTATAATGTTAATTAGTCGTAAATTAGGCCCATGATTTAGAAATACAAACCCCCTAAATTTAATTTCAAGATGGTGGAAAAAGAAAACATGTGATAGATATTTCTCTCATAAAATTGAGAATTACAACGTGAATGGTGTGTATACTACCATGAAATTTGGTCAACGTTATTATAAGGGTATGTAGAACATGAATACAATGTATGTTAAATTTTATTCACACTTCTGTCTGAAATGTTTATGAATTTGAAAATCTTTTTGAATCAGATCATATAATATTAATCCTAGAATGCAATTTAGGTACTAACATGGGTTATGTTACCTATATTTCACAAGTAATTCAAATGTGCTCTTCTAAATAATGATTGTTAGATCAAAGACATTTCAAAACATATTTTTGATTATATATACATTTTAGATTTTCCATAGGCTTTTTTAAATTGGGATGATACTGTATATCTTCTGAACAGCTGGATAAAGCTGACATAATAGGTGTCAACCCTTGTCATTCTTAATACATTCATTATTGGGCTGTTTTGGTTTATATTGCAAAGGGGTTCCAAAATGAGTGGAATGCAACCTACTTGAACCAAGCATTTTTAACATTTTATTATTCAATGGTCATGCTCCTTACTAAACAAGCACTTTTTTTATCTCTGTCCATTTCAGTCTGTCGTTTCCTTTGATGCAAATCCGTTCGAATTCCACCAAAGTATCAGGAATATTATCAAAGCTGAGAAGCCTATTGGTTATGAATTAAACAAGATCCAAATGCCAGTTATGCCTGAGATTGCCTCCATGCTAGAGGAATGTGAGAAAGGAAGGCTCTTTCCAACTGGATTTATTTTGGCAAACTGGTCACCATATAGGATCCAATACACATCAAACTACAAGCTGATTCTGGAGGATACAAAGACAGTTTTTGTTACAACAGATGAAAAAGGAAGACTGTTGTCCATAAGCTTTGGCACACACATTGATACTCCATCTGCGATGAGATACACAACTGATTATTATGGCACGAGTGAACAAGACGCCATCTATCATATTATGAAACATGTAATTTTGATATCACAAATGGACCAAGAAAGAGATATCTCTTTCTCTGTGTTATTGCCAGAGACTCTTGATAAACTGACCATTAAAGATTTCGTGGTGACCAAGATGGGACTGACCAATCAAGGGACTGGTGAGAATTCAGTTCTGATTCTTAAATGGCCATTGCTCCAACCCAGGGAGGAGTGTTGGAAGCCAGAACTCCAACTCGATATTCTTTAATCTCCAAGTTATGCGATATTCCTGATCGTGCCCGGGGGGGGGGAGATTTCCCAAAGATGACCTTTCATATTGGCATATTGGAACTTCAATAGTATTACCGTAGGTTTGAAATGATGATATTGAACTGATGTTAACGCCATTTCCACGATTTCAAATTATAGGTTCGCATCCTGCAATTTGATTGGAGATGATGCGGGAGATGGCGTAATGGGGAATCCCCGAATACGATAGAATGTGAAAAAATTATGGAAGCTACAGTACTCCCTTCTTCTGGATCGTACCTGTACATTTATATGGCTATAGGGAGAATGAACGATATTTTCCAAAATAGCTACCCCCATGAATGTGCCTTTTCTTATTTTTGACATTTAGTGAGAACAAAACTCCCCCACAAATGTAAGCCATTCAAAACCTTGTAGTTGGACAAAATGGTGGACAGTTGCCGATATGAAGCACAGTGTACGGACAGTGTATCAGGGCAAATTTACGATAATTGATATTTTCAAATAAAGTCAAATTCTGTTAATCTAACAAAGCCTACGCCATATGTGTTAATATCAACGACATTTCTTGCGTGCTATTTTAATGTCAACACAACTGGTTTTCATGACCATGTGTTATACACTGAAATTATTGCTTATTAATTCTTAAGAACAGCTTTAATGATGATTTTAGAAAGAAAAAAATCAAAGTTTGCTAATACAAACTCAGACAACATAACAAATAATGTATCATTTAATGTGCTCCAATAATTAACTTGTTAATAAAATATGTTTGTAACCACAGCTCTCAAATGGGATTTACTTGATATTTCATACTCATAAAAAGTTTAGGTTTTATTATGGTCATGTGAGTTGTATCCTCCAACACATGCTCAACTCATTCAATTTTATTAAGTATTCGTCAGATTAATTTTTAAAACCTAAATCACACCCACATCATAGTTTTCGTATCATATTAGCTAGAATAGTGACACCGTACATCTAAAGTGTACGACGCTGTGTTTCTTCACTGTACGTTGTCGATGGTTAGGCGTGTGCATGAGAGAGTAACGTCTTCAGACATCCTTGATATAAACCTGAAGCCAGGAACATTCACATTATAGGTTCTGGGCCGATATAAAGATGGCAGCACTATCAGAATCCAATATTATCCACAGCCCCAGAAAGTCGATTTAACCTTTTTAATCAACGCTCGTCCATCTTATCCAATCGTGTCGCTTGGTAGTGTTAATGTGGTTAATTGCCATCTCCATTAGGCTTAAGAGTTAGGTTAGGCCTAGGCTTAGGGTGGGAGTAAATGCTATGCATGATTACAACATATATGACCTACTTAGGGAATATGACGCGACATAAAACATAAAACAAAGCGACACAATACATTTGCATTCTGACGGCTTATATATTGGTTACCCTGGCAATATAATTTTATGATCGGGAGTTCGTGTAGGGCTCATGTAGACAACATGACGGGTCTGACCTACTATAAGAGATGTATTACAAAAGAAGCTTCTGTTTCCATTCTACATGACGATCAATAATCGTATTATTTATTTAATTAGGATCACATGTATCTTTTTATCCCATACTTGGACGTGTTACGGGTACATAAAGCCGGTTTGTAAAATTTATATTTTCATCAGCGGGCAGATATAGAGGATATCCTATGATTTTTGAGGGACACCATTTTTATCCATGAGTGGATATCGTCCATCTCCACGAGTGAGCGCAGCGAATGAGTGGAGATGGGCGATATCCATGGGTCGTATACCAAAATTATCTTGTGTTGTTATTCCCATATATATTTAGTATCCATGGGATAAATAAGGGTTATGTACTGGGAGGTTTTGGATATGGGGTTTATCCAGAGGGAAATATGCATATCTACCTGAGGGACCGTAGGGACCGAAGGTAGATGTGCATATCTCACGAAGGATGAACCCAATATCCAAAGCGACCGTACATAACTGCTTTATCCTATACCAAGTAGTTTTCAGGGACATATGGCCATTTCAATAGTACAAGGTGTAAAAATAAAAAAATCATTCATATGCAAAGTCATTTTTTTGCATTACCGGAAGTGGGAAGATATGGACCGGAAGCGGGAAGATATGCACCGAAGCGGGAGATATGGCGGGAGATATGGAGGTTTTGGATATGGAAACCTCAAAATCAGGATACAGGATATATCTTACCAACTTATCTCCCTAAAACTCTACTTGGCATAGGATAAATAAATAAGGGTTATGTACTGGGAGGTTTTGGATACAGGGTTTATCCTAAGGGAAATATGTGTATCTCACGAGGGACCGTACATAACTGGTGTATCTCATACTTGAGTGGGTTTGGGGTAGATATAACCTTTACCATCTTTTTCAAATGACAAGATAGGCCTATACTATAAAAGCACAATTTATATTTAACATTTTCATAATATTCCTTCAGTTCAATACAATAGAATTGTAACATTTAAACTTTTTGAAAAATTTTGAACTTCTGAAATTTAAATTTTTAAAATTTTTAGACTTTTTTAAACTTTTGAAAAAATTCCCGGGAGCGGGATGGATATATTATATCTGACCGCATTTGGCCTAGAGCGGGACATATACAATATATCCTGCCCGCTCCTCAGATATGATATATATTCCCGGGTGATATCTACCCCAAACCCACTCAAGTATGAAATACATAGGGGTTATGCACTGGGAGGTTTTGAATATAGGGAATATCCTGAGGGATATATTGTATATCCCAAGGGATATTTCCTGTATCCAAACCGACCGTGCATAACTGTTGTATTCCATAACTGATGAGGTTTGAAATAATAAGCATGTATCCCATATGCTCTGGTGTGTTCACTTGCAAAATATGTTATCATTTTCAAACAAGAAAATGCAGCAAACTCCTTGAGTCGAGGTCTCCAAGTCAAAAAAATTCCTGACCCTATCATATATCTGTTGATTATCCGAGCGTGGCACTGAACGAACCTATATGCCTATTAGTTATTATTTGTTTAGTTGTTGGTTGGGTAACATGTTTATGACGTCACAAATGATGCGAAGAATCTTTAAACCAATCAGTGAAGTCTATATTAATTGTTTTAGTTGTTGATGTGGCGATACGTGTCTGTGACGTCACGGGTAATTGCATCATATTCTAGAAACGCCATTTTACGACATTGCATAATTTTAGCTGATTTTGGCTCCATTCAGGCTCCATTTCACTTTATTTGAAAGACTTTTAAAAATATAATAATGAGTCAGTATTTTTTCTTATAAATATCTATATTTGAAATTGAGGTCAAAGTCCGAAGATTTGATCAACTGATTGAAATCTCATTTTAAAGAGGTGAAGAAGTGAATAATTACAGGAGCAAACGTGATGGCAAAACTGCCCTAATCAAGGGAAAGATCAATACCCGGTGATTTCAGCGGGAAGTGGCGTTTCGTTCATTGGATGAGCTGCGCGCGCACGCATAAATGTGATTATCCAATATAATTAGGGGAGGGCTATTTGAAGTAGTTTTTGGTCTCAGGCGCGACCCAGGGCTGTTGTCTTAAGGACATTTCGTTGAAAATGAGCCATTCGGCTGATAATTGGTAAGAGTTTGCGATCTTATAATGTATAACTGTTACTCAGACACATATTTTGACACGATTCTGTTGGAAATAAGCTTTGAACCGAGAGATATTCACGATTGATATGCACATTTTTGATTGTGCCATTGCTTTTCCATTGCACAATCCATGTATTGATAGAAGAAACATTAATAATGCAGATTGGTTTACCTTCAATACATGGCAGACACTACATATCGGTCTATTAATACCAGTTTGTGCCTTAAATAGTTTTATATTTCCATCCACGGCCTGGAGCCTGGGTGTGTTTGTCTTAGTATGTGTATGCTTGTGCATGGACTTCTAATCACTAGCAGAATTTAACATGATGCAAACTCGACATTATAACTCATGCTGTAACATTTTGACTTCGCTGGAAAACAATAGGAATTATTTTTCTTGCCAATCAATCATGAATCACAATCAAAATTTCAGAATGATCAATCAGGCAATGGTCCAAATCAAGTTATAACATTATATGATATTCAGCAAGAAGTCCGGTAGAAATACAGAATATTTAAACATCAAAGCTGAAAGTTAAAAGCTAATCTGTCAATTTTCTGTCTGCAAAAGAGCGTCCCAAGAGCGTTTACATTTGACACAATAACAGACTGAGGCTTTGAAATCTAGGATTCCCCAGGAAAATATGACGTCATACTAATTAGCATAAGGATTTCCCTATTGGGGTGGGTCGAGCCTTGTTCGAAAACACAATCCATAAATACATGCTAATTTCTAAGGAGATAGGAAATGTATAACGTGTTTATCGATTTTGTTTAAAGATTTAATCAATTATCAAATTGTTTAAGTGGATAAAGTGGTCACACTTGCTTCAATTCATAGCGAAATCGACGGATAGAAACTGACCGAATTCCCGATATCCTACCCCGTATTACTGTAGGCTATAAGCACAGTGACCTACAGAGGGCGCTATCACAAACAAGTACTGGACGAACCGATAAATTCCCGGGTATTGTAACGCCCTTGCCCTAATACAGGAGTTTAGCCTAGCTAGGTAGTTGAAAATACTCTATAAACAGCCAATAGATGTCTAGCCCATTTTCAGGAAAAGAATCTTAGGCCTAAAGCAGTTTCCCATTGAACCAACATGTAAAACATCACATTTATACTATGATTTTAACATCATAATGCTACCATTTCTGTTTCCTCATTCATTCAGAAAATTAACAGATCTTTAGGTAAGATCTTATATATCATTGGTATAAAGTTTTTTTAGTCTTTTAAAACAACATAAATAATGGAAAATAAAGATGAATATTGGCTATTTTGTTTAAAATATTTGGCTTGATGTTGGTCAGCTTAAATCACCATAATGACCTGGGGTCAATAAGTTTATATAGCCACCAGTAAGATACTATCAGTTATCACACGTTTCAGCGTGTGATACGGGAAATCTTCCACGAAAGTAAAATTGTATCACCACGAAAGCGAAGCTTGAGTGGTGATACATTTTTACTTGAGTGGAAGATTTCCCGTATCACACAAGCTGAAACGTGTGATGACGATTTTATCACATACTCTGTGAAATTCCAGTAATTTGATTGGGCAATAGGTATGTGGCTACTTCTCATTACATGAAAAAGAAGATGAAACGTGTGATAACAATTTTATCACAGACATTGTACAATTCCAGTAATTTCATTAGGAGTACGTGGCTACTTATTACATAAAAACCAGCCAAAAACGTAACGTTTAAATTAAATATTTAATTTATTCCTTTTTATTCTTTTCTAATGTTAACAGCATAAAAGATCAAAATAAGGGTCTTCGATGTTATAATCAGTCCATTCCTAAGTAACAATTTATCTGAACATATCATCAGTCCTTTCCTATGTAATAATTTATCTGGACAGAGCAGTTAGATATCTGGGGCTGACATTGAACGGCGCGTTCGATCGGAATGTTAGTGTTTGTTACATTCTTCAGCACTATACCAAAGTCGCTTCTTTCTGCGTTGTTTAGCTTTAGTTTATCATTGTTCTTCATCAGTTTTTCATCGTTTCCTTCAGTAGTTACAGCACTGCAGATAGCTTTTCCCATTGTTATTTTCTCATTCATTGAGACACGCTGATAGGACAACAGGCTTTGCATACTCCTATGGCCTGAAAGCATACATGGGAAACAAATTAGAGTGACAATTTTCAGTTCTTGTTTCCTAGGTATTTTCATTCAACCTAAAAGCAAAGTGTACGTTGATTAAATAAATAAAAATAGCCTACATGTACCTGTAATTGACTGTATTTGAGCCAGAGAGAAATTCTGTCTATTTAGAATAGTAGGTGCTGTGACACGGATGCAGTGGTTTGTATATACCGTAGAGAGACCAGCCTTCTTACTAACAGTCTGCATAAACGTCTTCAATGCATTTACACCCACGGGTTTAGCCAGGTACCATGTCTCTTCGTCATCTAGGAAGGAACCCTTACTGTACTGCCACAATCGATCCAACTTTGGGCTCAATTTGGAGAGATATTTTTCGTACGATGCGACTGGACAAAGGGGATTTCCTGCAAAATACAATGGTCAATATAATTTAATAGAAGAGAAAAACGGTTAAGAAAAAAAATGTTTTAATTTCTTTTTTGGTAAATTACATATAATAACTATAAATTTACCTGGACACTCTGGCATAATGCCAGTAGTTATCTCTTCTTTCTCCCCTTGGTGATTTTTAGTCCTCTCGTCACTGCCTTTAATCACGTATCTTAGACCTGTTTTATTGTCATTCTTAATGACGAACGTTGTCTTGGTCATGCTTTCCATGTTTTCGGCTCCACGTCGTGCGTTGTACAATCTGATGTCAAATTGAACCTACAATTGAATAAGATTATGAAATGATGATAGAAATGATCATCATATGATGATTACAAATTCAACAATATAATGAATGATACGAATGATCCTACACAATGTAGGCCTATCATTAATGTAAATCCACTTATTTTTGACGATACACACAAAGAATGATAGTGACCTAACTTAGGGCCTATTTGACTTTACGTTTACTCACCTTGTTGAACAAACCCACGGGGGTATTGACATCCATGTACATGGAACTGTAGAGCTTGTCCAAGTCCTCTTTACCTATCTCAGGGTAATGTTCGACGAATCCTTGTCCGTTTTGTTTGAGCTCCTTTTTGGCAGTGATAAATGATTTATTCGACGATTTGAAGATTTCGTCTTTCATAATGTCAATAGGATGTCCATAGTTTTCCTGTAGATATCTATTCAAAGAATGACGGAAATTCTCAAGTGTTGCAATCCTGTACATTGAACCATCCTTTTTGCGCGCAGCTAGATAGAATCTTGCAAGAATCTTGTCTAATTCTTCCTTCGGAAAGTTCACAAAATGTTCACCACGCTCATACGCAGTTTCCTTCAAATACTCATTAAGAATTCTTGCAGCCTTCTCATTAGCTCTTTTCGTCCCTATTGGTGTCATCTTTTGTCTTTTTAATTCAACTTCATCATCAGATATTGTAGCAAATCGCTTGTTTGGGCTCAGCACGTCCACCGCCTCCATCGTTCAGCGTATGAATGATGTGACGTAATTTCTACCAAATATATTACACTATTACGTCATAACCCATTTATTCCTCGTGTACCCGTTCAATTCAGTAATGACGTCATCAACAATATCCCAGGGAAAAATATGAAACGTCATCACTGGTTGCCTCTAGTAACGTGTGAGACGGCCGTGTGAGACGGGAAAACTCACACGGTAATCAACCAATCAGATTACTGGAATTTAACAGAGCATGTGATAATATCAGTTATCACACGTTTCAGCGTGTGATACGGGAAATCTTCCACGAAAGTAAAATTGTATCACCACGAAAGCGAAGCTTGAAACGTGTGATAACAATTTTATCACAGACATTGTACAATTCCAGTAATTTCATTAGGAGTGTGATGACGATTTTATCACATACTCTGTGAAATTCCAGTAATTTGATTGGGCAATAGGTATGTGGCTACTTCTCATTACATGAAAAAGAAGATGAAACGTGTGATAACAATTTTATCACAGACATTGTACGAAAGGTAATACTGTATCATCCACGAAAGCGAAGCATTGTTACCCGAGTGGAATATTTCCTGTATCACATAAGCTGAAACGTGTGATGACGATTTTATCACATGTCTAGGAATTTTGAAGCATTTTGATTTGGTCAGTTCAGTTATGATTGTGTTCAGTACTTCTGGTAACTATTATAATTTTTGATTTCGCTTTGAAACAATATGACGTCATACCGTTGTATTCGTACTTGTTTGTGAAATAGTATGACGTCATATTGTTTTCCTTAGCTAGAAGTGATATAATCAGTGACGTCACATCGTTGCTATTGATCATCACTGGTTGCCTCTAGTAACGTGTGAGACGGCCGTGTGAGACGGGAAAACTCACACGGTAATCAACCAATCAGATTACTGGAATTTTACAGAGCATGTGATAATATCAGTTATCACACGTTTCAGCGTGTGATACGGGAAATCTTCCACGAAAGTAAAATTGTATCACCACGAAAGCGAAGAATTTTACAGAGCATGTGATAATGCTTGTTTTAAGTGCAGCTTGAATTACAATGTTACAGGATAAAAGGTTAAGTTAACTAGATAGTTAGAGATCATTCAGATATTTGATGCAGGATTTGAGAGTTTACATTCAGACATAGTTTTATAACTAATCCCAAATAATTTATTTGCAGACTCAGAAACTGATCCAATGTGCCAACTTAGACTTATATTTGATATCATTGAAAATGTTTCAAAAGTTTTTTCTCCACACATTTTTATTAACAAATACTACAAAATGTAATTAGGCCATAAGAAGTAGATTCTTTGTTTTGCGTCCCCTTGCTTGCATGATTTTGAGTAAATCAGAAAAAGCAAACACATCTAAATAGCAATCACAAAGTCTGGAAGTACCATCGCATTTCGTTCAATCAGAATCAGACAAAATGGAGGATAATTTGATGTGCATCAAAATGGACAGTGTTTTTGATTACTTTGGCATACATAATGTATTTTCTTATTTTTACCCTTGAAATAGCTATATGTTTAAATATACTGTATAGAATGTATTAGATACATAGAAATTGGTATGTCATGCCCTTTTATGCCCTTGAAATGTATACATTTCTCAGCAAACAAGTTTGTGTTTTTTCTTGAGTTTGTGTTTGTTTTCCTTGTATCCTTGCATGATTTGGATTTTGCGAGGACACAAAACAAAGAATCTACTTCTTATGGCCTTATAGATGTTAGATATCTTGTACTTTCAGAAGAAATACTAAGAAGAAAGTAGATTAACTAATTCACATGTAATGTATGGCCCTGTAGTGACCCTTGACCAATTAGTCATTTTCCAGTTGTATAACAGTTGGAAAAGATATATCTTTGATGTCTTTAAATAGATAAAAATTTCATCATGACCTATGGCCCAAAAAATTTTTAAAATAAAAATAATTTTTTCAAAGAATCAAAGAAAAGGGTGAAAAATCTAGAGAATCCCCATACCTTCTATGTTATCATTTCCTGAATTTTTATCATATGACTGCCATCTATAAATGGAATTAGCTAAGGCTAAAAGGGCTTATTCACGTCACCATACTAGTCAATGGGCAAAAGGGCAAACGCCTGACTTTTTATCTCGAGTTATGGATTTATGTGGCCTCACTGGCCTATCTGAGGTTCTAAAGCTATGTCTAAGCTACATCTTGACACTAAACTCAATAGGGGCCAATCATCTACTTTTCGAAATAATTGGTCAATTGTGACACTACCCCCTCTCTCTGCAGACACAAATTGAAATTCACAAAAATGAAGGCAAAATTAATACGCCACTTGACTCGAAATTTTCCTTCAGATAACCCAAATAAACGCATTTTCAGAAGAAATGGCATGTTGCCATTGCAAAAAGATTACAACTGTGCCTACATCCTAGCTTACTGACTCAAGGGCGTTACAATACCCGGGAATTTATCGGTTCGTCCAGTACTTGTTTGTGATAGCGCCCTCTGTAGGTCACTGTGCTTATAGCCTACAGTAATACGGGGTAGGATATCGGGAATTCGGTCAGTTTCTATCCGTCGATTTCGCTATGAATTGAAGCAAGTGTGACCACTTTATCCACTTAAACAATTTGATAATTGATTAAATCTTTAAACAAAATCGATAAACACGTTATACACTTCCTATCTCCTTAGAAATTAGCATGTATTTATGGATTGTGTTTTCGAACAAGGCTCGACCCACCCCAATAGGGAAATCCTTATGCTAATTAGTATGACGTCATATTTTCCTGGGGAATCCTAGATTTCAAAGCCTCAGTCTGTTATTGTGTCAAATGTAAACGCTCTTGGGACGCTCTTTTGCAGACAGAAAATTGACAGATTAGCTTTTAACTTTCAGCTTTGATGTTAAAATATTCTGTATTTCTACCGGACTTCTTGCTGAATATCATATAATGTTATAACTTGATTTGGACCATTGCCTGATTGATCATTCTGAAATTTTGATTGTGATTCATGATTGATTGGCAAGAAAAAAGAATTCCTATTGTTTTCCAGCGAAGTCAAAATGTTACAGCATGAGTTATAATGTCGAGTTTGCATCATGTTAAATTCTGCTAGTGATTAGAAGTCCATGCACAAGCATACACATAAGAGACAAACACACCCAGGCTCCAGGCCGTGGATGGAAATATAAAACTATTTAAGGCACAAACTGGTATTAATAGACCGATATGTAGTGTCTGCCATGTATTGAAGGTAAACCAATCTGTATTATTAATGTTTCTTCTATCAATACATGGATTGTGCAATAGAAAAGCAATGGCACAATCAAAAATGTGCATATCAATCGTGAATA
Source organism: Owenia fusiformis (assembly GCA_903813345.2). Classification (NCBI taxonomy): domain Eukaryota; kingdom Metazoa; phylum Annelida; class Polychaeta; order Sabellida; family Oweniidae; genus Owenia; species Owenia fusiformis. Next base: position 16,235,355 of record CAIIXF020000011.1, on the reverse strand, counting down.
TCTCTCGGTTCAAAGCTTATTTCCAACAGAATCGTGTCAAAATATGTGTCTGAGTAACAGTTATACATTATAAGATCGCAAACTCTTACCAATTATCAGCCGAATGGCTCATTTTCAACGAAATGTCCTTAAGACAACAGCCCTGGGTCGCGCCTGAGACCAAAAACTACTTCAAATAGCCCTCCCCTAATTATATTGGATAATCACATTTATGCGTGCGCGCGCAGCTCATCCAATGAACGAAACGCCACTTCCCGCTGAAATCACCGGGTATTGATCTTTCCCTTGACTGACTCGTCATGATCACAATTGTGTTGGGACTACATTTATTTTTGAATACTACTTTTTTCTATTCAGCGGAAGTGACGTATTAGGGCATTTTTGCCGATCAATGGTTCGAGGTCTCCCGCAAAGTAGTCGCTACGCTCCTACTTTGCGCTGCCTTCGGCAGAGGAGACCTCGAAAAAAATTCAAACTTTTTCCAAATTTGTTTTCAATTTTTTCCAAAAATATCAAAAAAAATTTCCAAATTTTTTTTTCAACGTTTTTTCACAATTTTTTTACATAATTTTTTTCCACAATTTTTTCAAATTTTTATTTTCAATTTTTTTTCCCGAATTTATTTTTAAACCTTTTTTGAGCGGGACATACGATTTATATGTCCCGGAACTCCGTTGGAGCGGGACATACGAAAAATATTTGCCCGGATATGGAATATATTCCCGGTTGATATGTCCCTGAAACCTCATCAGGTATGGAATACATAGAGATTATCCTATATGAGGTTCAGGATATTGGGATTATCCCGAGGCCAATATAATATATTTGCCCGAGGGCCGCAGGTCCCGAGGGAAAATATATTATATTGGCCAAGGGATAATCCCAATATCCCGAACCGACTATAGGATAATATGTTTATCCCATACCAATCTTGGTCATCTGGTTCACATTGTTCAATCGTGGAAATATTTTAGAATATTCATGTCCAGTTTTGTTTTTCCTGGCCGTCGGCGGATTTTCCTGTTCTCTCAAATATTCCCAGATTTATTTTCTCGAATTTTTGATTGATTAAGTGGATACTCCTTCCCTTTTTTTAAACCATCAAACAGATCCCGATTGTCTATGTTTTCTCCATTGTCTTTAAAAGTCATTACGCGAACGTTACAAATTATGAACAAATATGCGAGCGGCGATTATGACGTAGCGGGCAGATATACTATATCTGCCCGCTCTGAGCGGGACGTAAAGCTATATCTGCCCGCTGATGAAAATATAAGTTTTTACAAACCGGCTTTATGTACCTATAACACGTTCAAGTATGGGATAAATAGGGGTTATGCACTGGGAGGTTTTGGATACAAGGAATATCCCGAGGGATATACAACTTTTTTTATCCTAGGGCTTCTAGGGTTTCTAGTCTATAATACCTATCAAACTGACACACATAATATTCACCCTGTCACTCAGGTAAACATTTACGTCGCCAAAGTACTCTCCTCATTGAATGACTGCAATACTAAATGTTGAGCTAACTTCACTTATCATCTTTCAAGATCTTGTAGCTATGACAATACTACAATATCTCTACGAAAATAAAAACGATATAGGGTGAGTATAAACTTATAACGTGATTCAAACCTGGAGACAACAAAGTGTCCGGGCGAGGTTTGGAGAAAACTTGAACTTCTCAATGCCACGCCCCCTATCTTTAAAAATGGCGGCAGTTTTAAATCGAATGTTTCCTGTCTCTTCAAAAGACATGAAATCAGAGCAAGATATTCGTGACCAGCTTCCCGAAAGTAGTGCTATTGTTGTATTAGGTGACAGAGATTGGTAAGATGGCTCGTCAATTTGTGTTATTGTGCTAAACTCCAGCAAAAACCTTTAATCTTTTATATTTTTTCAATTTTGAATTTGAATTTCATTTTTAAGGTACAGCTGGAAAGTAACATTTTGGTAAAAAATTGCTATACCAGCACATGTTATTTTCTGGTACAAGATAAAGTATGAAGGCATGTGTCAATTGCATTGCTTTTTTCAGGAAAGTATCATTACATTGTCTTCTTTTAGAATATCTGGTAGGAGTTCAATGGGAACTCCAGGAAATTCTGATATTTCACATTTTCTATTTTTCTAAATTTTCTTTCAAAGTTTCCTGACAACACAGGAGCTACCACTGACCTGTTTCCAGGTTCACTAAAAGTAGACAGTGTAATGATACTTTCCTGAAAAAAGCAAGGAAATTGACTCATGCCTTCATACTTTATTTTGTACCAGAAAATAACATGTGCAGGTATAGCAATTTTTTACCAAAATGTTACTTTCCAGCTGTACCTTAACTTACTGTAGACTTGGGCAGTGCTCTAGGATGGATGGTGCTGACCTTGGCCTTGGGATGTATGAAAACAAGGTGTCGATTAGTTCAACAAGTTAAACCTAGTCTGGGCCTTATTTCTTATCTGACATATCTTGTCGCCTGCCCTAAGTTTGACGTCCGTGCCTATTCGGCCATTGATGCAAAAAATTAATGATGGCCTTTGGCCGCGCATGAAATTCTATGCGCGTTTAATTAATAACTGATCGTGAGAATTTGCAACGAATGAAAGCATAGCACGGAAGTTAACCAACCCAATCACGGCAACAATAACATTCAGATTATTAAATGAAAGCCGTGGTATTTGGTTTAACTTGTTGAACTAGGTGTCCACATGAGTTGAGTACAAGTGTAAAATTAGTGCAGAGAGGAAGAGAATGCAAATAACACAATGTTGAAATTTTTTAATTTTCTCGTAACAAATTTTGGTTGACAGTGTAAGTCATGAGTTGATAAAAATAATACCTGCTTGGGATTGGATGGAACAAAACAATGGTGATACTACAATCAACTCGATTCGGGACCTTGTAATTGAATGATCAAGACAAAAAATGTTCTATTTCTATTTTTGGCGTATCAACCTCTATCCTCGTATAGAGGTCCATGGTTGGCGAATGAACAGCCCTTAGTATTTGATGGGATATTGATAAATGAGTTGATGGGAATGAAAATCTTGAGTTGATGGGTAATAGAAAATGAAATGACGCTAGCGCTCAAACTGAAATGATAAATACCAAAAACTGTTTGGACAAATTCATGAACCTTTTTTGTATTTATTTTAGCTTCAAGACGTCCATTCTGTTCCAGTGTGGTTTAAGCTTTGCTGCTGATGGTAAACTGGTCACATATATCTGCCGACAGCCATTCGTCACAATGCCTATCAAAGTACACGGGCTGCCTGCTCCATCTCCACATACAATGAAAAATCTGAACTTTCAGTAAGTACTAGTCTAGCTACAAGCCCCTATATGTGTTGCAGGCCCGTAGTCAGGGGGGGGGGTTCGATGGGTTCCCCCCCTGGCCAAAAATTCTTTCAAAATCATGCAGTTTTTCACCATTCCGAGCACTTTTTAAGTGATTTTGGCCATTTTTGGACCAAAATTGTCAAAAGTGACCCCCCTGGAACTTTCCAAATAGTGAACCCCACTTGGCAAATCCTGGTTACGGGCCTGTGTTGTGTTGGTGAAGTAAATGAGAGGGAGGTCCAAAGTCTTAAAACAAGACTAAGTTACACCAGAAGTGGTGACAAATTGTTTTAGTCTCCGACTTTTTTGTGGATGGTGTTCAGCGATTGGTGGTTGATGTGACATCACAGTCAGATACACACCTCCCTAATGAAAGCCAGGACTCATATAGATGGCAGTTAACTACTAGGTTGTTCTTCACAACTGGCCCATTGGTGATTGGCTTGTGTGTAAATATTGCTGTTTTGAAACTTCAAATTCTCTACATATATCAAATAAATATCATATTTTCCTTCATTATTATTTTCAAACATGTTTTAAGATTCAAAAATAGAAGTTTTTAATATTTTCAATAAGATTTATCTTGGGAGATTTTTGGAGCAATTTTTACATGTTAAAATATGCTATTAAACCCACTGAATTTTTCGCCATCTATTGACAGTCCTGAAGGCCATTGATTTCTAACAGATTTCCCTGACACTGGAGCCAGTATTGAAAAATTTGAAAATCATGAAAAATTTAGATATTATGAGCAATTTGGGGGATTTTTAGACTCAAAAATATGTTTTTTGTTGATGGCAATTTCAGGTACGTCTATAGCACAGATGAACTAATCCGTTACCTTGGAAACATTCACCTTCAGGGGGAGCCACCAACTGTTATAATCATAGATGACTTCCAGCACTATGTTCAACAAATTCAGGTAACATTAACCTCATTGAGTATTACTTACCATACTTAAGTCTTTAGGCTAGTATGTATAGTATAGGCTTATAAACTTAAGGTAGATGTTCAATGCTGAAATGCATTAGAATCGGAGGACACCTACTTTTTCAGAGTTTTTGCAAAACAATATTAAATTGCATTTTAAATATAGTTCAAAAACATGAAAGAATACAGATGTAGATAATATATATTGTGACCATTTCTATGTTACCACCAAAAGTACATTGTTATAGTCTCTAACTTTTTTTGTGGAATGTGTTCCATGGTTGGTGTTCGGCATCTTACAAATTGCAGGTAGTGACATTTTGCATGTTAATGCCTTGTTAGAAAGTTACTCTCAACTCTTGCTGTCCATCTAGGTATGCTAGCAAGATTTCTTTGTATGATTTTTTTCAATATTTTTACAGGATGGTGGAAAGGAGCAAGCCATTGCAAAACTTTGTGCATTAGTCATCGATGCCTGTAGCTACATTCAAACAAAAAGGTAAGGTTATTTTAGTTTCAAGTTGGCCATCAAATGCTCCTTCCTTTACATTTACATAGGGCCTACATATATTCTGACATTGACTGAAAATATTTACATTTTAATTTTTTTGACTGATTAATTTGTGAAATGTTATGGAAACTGGAATCTATGGAAGTTATTACTGTTCCTGAGTTGCAGTTACTGAATTGCTGCAGTAGTTGTTAACTATATCTTAAGGGTCTTCTGTCATATGAACAAGTATATCAAGTAAAACCTGTCTAATCTTCATTGTACCCTGAAATAAGTCCAAAAATTCAATGAAATCATCAACCAGTTTATCACTGAATAAGCACAAGTAAAAGATGTGCCTTTATCTTCTCTACATACATTTTGGAATATTTGTTGAATAAGTGTAGTTTTGAAGCAATGATTTTCAAATTTTACAGAGATTCAATACAAGATATGCATAGTATAATTACAGTGGGGATGACAGTGAAACATTATATATCAGAACACCTCTCTAATCCAAACACCTCTTAATGTGAAAATTTTTTGTTGGTCCAAATTTTGTTATCTCCCATTTACTCCCATATTTAAGAAAATTTGAAATATGTACACCTGCTAATCTGAACACTTTTTGGTTGTCCCAGTAGCATTCATATTAGACAGGTAATACTGTACTTTATCACATGCTCTGTAAAATTCCAGTAATCTGATTGGTTGATTACCGTGTGAGTTTTCCCGTCTCACACGGCCGTCTCACACGTTACTAGAGGCAACCAGTGATGATCGATAGCAACGATGTGACGTCACTGATTATATCACTTCTAGCTAAGGAAAACAATATGACGTCATACTATTTCACAAACAAGTACGAATACAACGGTATGACGTCATATTGTTTCAAAGCGAAATCAAAAATTATAATAGTTACCAGAAGTCCACGGGGTTCTGAACACAATCACAACTGACCAAATCAAAATGCTTCAAAATTCCTAGACATGTGATAAAATCGTCATCACACGTTTCAGCTTATGTGATACAGGAAATATTCCACTCGGGTAACAATTTATCACATGCTCTGTAAAATTCCAGTAATCTGATTGGTTGATTACCGTGTGAGTTTTCCCGTCTCACACGGCCGTCTCACATGTTACTAGAGGCAACCAGTGATGATCAATAGCAACGATGTGACGTCACTGATTATATCACTTCTAGCTAAGCAAAACAATATGACGTCATACTATTTCACAAACAAGTACGAATACAATGGTATGATGTCATATTGTTTCAAAGCGAAATCAAAAATTATAATAGTTACCAGAAGTACACAGGGTACTGAACACAATCATAACTGACCAAATCAAAATGCTTCAGAATTCCTAGACATGTGATAAAATCGTCATCACACGTTTCAGCTTATGTGATACAGGAAATATGATTCCACTCGGGTAACAATGTATCACCACTCAAGCTTCGCTTTCGTGGATGATACAGTATTACCTTTCGTGGAATATTTCCTGTATCACATGCTGAAACGTGTGATAACTGATAGTATCACCACTCAAGCTTCGCTTTCGTGGATGATACAATATTACCTTTCGTGGAATATTTCCTGTATCACATGCTGAAACGTGTGATAACTGATAGTACTGGTATTGTACTGTACTTGTATTGTACTGTACTTATATTGTACTGTACTTGTACAATGTACATGTACGTCATGTACAGTGTATGTTATTAATTTAACTTCAGTGGGACATGTCACCTGGTGCTATCCTCTACTGACACCCAACCCTCTCATACGACAGTCTACCAGAGATTCAACAAATGTCTCTGTCATATAACAGGTAGGCCTAAATATTTTGTCAATTAGTTGAGAGGTATAAATTGTCTCCCTAGCATTAAAGCAGCTGAGTGCTTGGCATTGTGTACAAGGGCCGATCAAAAAGTTTCTTACTGTTGGCTCTAGATTTTATTATAAGAGGAGTTGGATGCTCAAACTTGTAGCATGTGAAAATTATCTTCAACTGTTTGAAAATCCATTTGAACCTTATAATTTGCAAATGAAGATGTTTTTGTCCAGCATGAAACATTTCTTAGTAAGATTAAATTTAGTGGAATGGAACCACTGCCTTTTTATCACAATCAGTGACATGTTGTTATAATCTCCGACTTTTTTGTGGACAGTGTTCAATGGTTGGCATTCGGCATCTGTAACAAATGGCAGGTGGTGACATTTTTCATGTTAATGCCTTTTTTTCATTGAGTGATAAGACAAATTGATGTTTACTTCCAGTGGAGGAATCTCATGGTGCTGAAAAAAGGTTGAATGTTCATCCGATACCTTCAAAGCTACATCTCAAACTTGTGGTAAAGGATGAAATCTTCCTGGACAAAATAATGAAAGAAACTGAAGTGACTTGACACGTGTGCTACAAACTGACTGAAATCTAGTCGAACATCAGTGGTGTGTAATTATCGGAATTTCGTTTGGATATTGAAATTAGCTGCACAGATGGTAGGCTTCAAAATGGATATTGGCAAATCTTGTATTTGGAGGTCATCATGATAAAATGTTGGAGAATGTAAGGGAGTCGCAGAATACATGCTAACATGTTTAGAAAAGCCTGAAAATAGGCTCAAATAATTGTTTTAGTTTCTCAATCAAGATAAACTGATGAATGTTATGTGCCTTTTGGGTGACAGTATGGGAGTACAGATCGTAAAATGGACAATGGTATCGACATCGTCATGTTGGATATGCTCCTAACTTTATAAAAAAGTTGTGAATTTAGTTTAAGAGAATATGGGACAGTATGTGTACAGTTAATCTGTATGAAGACATTACAAATGCCTCAGTCACATTTTATCTACGGCAACCGTAGCTTCCCAAATGGAGAGAAATATGCAGCATAAAATATAGGGATAAGCAGTACAATGTAGATTTTCTATATTAATTTTGTGAAGCATTCCAGCCGTACAGCGGCCAAAGAGCAAATGTAACTGAGGCATTGACGTGCGAGAATGTTGGGGTAGGTGAGGATGCACCTTAGTTGACATGATGCAACATTTCAGAAATTTGGCTAGATGCATTTAAGTAAGTCATGATTATGATCGATAGAATAATGATAGGCTAGTTGAAAAACTGATATGTTTCGTTATAAGGCAATGTATTTTTCAAAAATCGATTGAATAAAAAAAGTATGTGAAATTATTTTTGTGTTTAGATTTATTTAAAGAAAATGAGAATTAACAGACGATACATTGATGTATTTGCAATGATGACCAAAATGATACAGATAATATAGAAAAAAACTCAACAGTTATTTGGTGAAATTGCCATTTTTGTAGTAAGCAACAGGAAAATAAACAATTCTAGTTTTTTTCGTGATCCATGAAATGATGCATGAATAATATGAATGCATGTACAAAAAATCCCCGAAAATACATTCTATTAACTCACAGCCAAGAGTTGACATATGATGGCAAAACTCAAGATATATGTGCCAAAGATATGTGCCAGTTTAACTGGTTACAGTATAAAAAAAATTAGGCAATAAAAACACATGGTATTGTATAAAGGACCAGGTCCAAAAATGAAAAAAAAATCACAATATTTCGAGTAAAAATACATTTCATATATTTTTACATTACAAACTACATGAGAAAATTAGAAATACAATAAAACAACTTGTTTCACACATATTTTGCCACAAAAATTGCTCTTAATTGAAGTGCTCCATCTTTTTCTCCAATTGATGCTGTGGTGGCATTTGCTCCAATCGTCAATGCCTGGTTGGTGATCATTTTGTTCAAGACTGAATGCAATTTTGCAAAAATCGGCCAGGCACACATTATGAAAATCGGAGCAAATGTGACCACGGTATAACAAATCATACAAAGTTTACCTTGTTAAACAATCACAGTTCATGCATTCACATATATGTTATTTCTTCAATTTTGTAACATTTTTTTTTCAATTATTGGCACGGCCACTGATTATCAGGGCATGGCCTAAACTTTTATATTGAATACAGAGAATACATAAAAATGTATAAAGAAGTACAGAAAGTTTATAAGTTAATCAAAAGTTTATCAAATAAAATAAACCTTGAAATATTGCTTTAAGCTTTTTAGTTTGGCCTCTAAATTGCTGTATTGTTACTTCATACTTGATACGTTGTTGTTGTGTATACACATTCATATACATGTATCTGTGGGTGGATGCATTTAGTAAATTGCTTTAATAGAGCACTCTTAATATCCCAGATGCGAGTAGAAATAATCTTGATTTACGTCATTAAAAATTCACAATTCAGTCAAACTGGTGTCATATTTGGAATCTACATATAAAATTACATCTAAGAATGTGGTTTTGAAAAGAGTTTATCAACTTTGAAAATTTAATTTTCTTCGAAAATGTGACTTCTAGGTCGGGGAGATTCCCCATAGACCCCACGTTGTAAAACCACAAAAAGTGAAATATCTTTTCTTGTGTTGGGCAGATAATATTTTCTTTTACTGGACATATTTTAATATATATAACTATCAGATACATAAGGGTAATATGAAAAGTTAACCATTAAAACTGATGCATATTCAAGTTTAAGGGAATTTTGTAATACCCTGCCATGTTAATTCCCCCGAATCAGCCACCTGGTGCCGAAACTGGTAACTACCTACTCGCATCTGAGTAATTAGGATTATCACAATAAGGCTGATATACTGTATGAGGAAATCCCTTAAAGATTCTCATAGATATTATCAGTATTATTGCTAACTCGTCATTGATGAAGATTAAAATTGCTTATCTTCTACAGAATCGGTAAATCACAAAATTAAAACAGGCGCTAAATTAAAGCAATATAAAGTATTGTCTAAATTTCTAAGATTCTAGTCCTTCTTCTCCTCAATTGCTTTGTCCTCGTTGAACCACCAAGTGTATACGTTGATGCTGCTGGCCAGGGTGAGCCATACCAGGTATGGGACCATTAGATAGCTAGCTACCTTATTAATGGGATGGAACTTCACTACACATCCAGCCACTGCACCCCAGGTCATCAGAATCTCAATGGCTCCCTGGAAGAAACAAACAGATTGAATTGAATAAACAAACAGATTGAATTGAATAAACAAACAGATTGAATTGAATAAACAAACATATTGAATTGAACAAATAAACAGATTGAATTATGTACCAATAACATATATATTGACCTGCATTGGTCCTCATTCTCCACTTATTTCTTCCTCCCATCAGGTTCAAAGATTACAGTGGAGGGGGGCAAGGGCAATAAATGAATAACCCCAATATTAGTCCTATCCAAAATGATGTACATGTATGGTAAAGCCCTACTAATTTGCATATCTAATACTATAAGGTTTTCATGTTGAGATGAGTTAACATCTATCTTTTCTTGTTCTTTGGACATGTATGTTCCTCTAATTTGGTGCCAGTGCTTTAATTTGGTCCTTTGTCAAAGTCTACCCAAATTTTCAAATTTTTCTGAAATGTTCTTTCAATACAAAATCTTGCTTGGAAATTTTTCTCTCTCCAGTCAATAAATGTACATGAGACCAAATTGAATCTTGATCAATATTTCAAATATGAGGAAAAATAACATTAGTTAGACCTACCACTCCAATCCAATGCATTCCAAAGAAAATGGGTGTCCAGGCCCAGTTTAGGGCAAGCTGTGTCCCATAGAGTGCCAGGGCTGTGGAGGCCTCTCCTTCAAAGCCACCCCCATCTCTCCAAACCAAATAGGATGCATATCCCATACCTAGGAATAAAATAAATGTGTTACACCATACCTAGCCTAGGAGTAAAATGCAGTGTTCTCCCCAGGATTTTTTCTCAAGTGGGTGCAAAATTTTCATTTTCACAATTCATTCCAGATGGTCAAAATATGCCTATTTTTATGTATATTTCTCATTTTCAAGTACGTGGGTGAAAATATTTTCAGGTGGGTGCAAGTCTCTTTTGAAATCTCTAGTGGGTGCGGCGCCCACTTGCTTTAATGCTGAGGAAATCACTGGAATGTGTTGTTCACTTCTGGAATACTAGTATCCAGAATGAAATCCCTGAGAAACCAAAGCTAGAACGAAATTTTTATAAAATAACTGATCATTAAAATTGACAATTTCTATCCAAAATGGCAAATTATGTTTAACATGTTTAATGTTTTGTATTATGCACAACTAAAGAAATTGAAAAGTATTGAACTTTTATACATAAAGAATAGGAGATGTAAATATAATAGACTAATGTACCTGTATACAGAGTGGTCCATACTGGAGCAAACACCCAATTTGGAGGGGTCCATGGTGGCCTATTTAGGGTCTACAAATAAACAATAAAAAATGAATAATTTTGAATCACTGAGGCTTGTCTACAAACAAGCACAATAGACTGACTTCAAACCAAAATAGGCAAGGCATTTTATGAATCAGTGATTTTTAATCCAAGTGGATAAAAGTTACACATTTCAGATAAAATACAGTGAACAAATTACTTAATATAAAACAATTAATTTCCTTTATACATGTACTATAGACAGCTAGAAAAACAGCAACTCCACGGAGTAGCAAATCCCACCTAACAAAACATGTTTTGATAAATAGCGGCCAACCTGTATTTGAGTTATGCCTGGACACTGAACGGATGGCTTTTCATGTCATTACATGTATATATTGTGCTCAGATATTTAGAAAATTAGTCTTGCATCAAACTCAAGCCCCTAGTCTAAGCCCTCATTATACACACTTCTAGGTTGAGGATAGGATTTGATGAAGGACTAATAAAGGCTCAAGAACAGACTTAAGAAACAGGACACCAAAATTGTGCTAAATTGGCACTAAATAAAATGAAAAATTCTGGGTCATAAAACATGCTTGAAGATGTTAAATTGTTTCATAGTATGCTGGTTAAAATTATTCTATTTCGTGATACCAATTAACAACTAACATCAATAAACTGAGGGAAATATGATAAAGTTGGTTAGTATTTAATGAGAATTAGTATATACAGGGTGGGCCAAAAAATTTTGCAACCTTTTTAGAAGGCAAAAAAAGTATCATAACATTATGGTATTGACATGAAATTTTTTTTACAGAAACTTAAGGATAGGCATATTTTACCATTCAAATACTTAAGCTAATACTGACTTCAAATTTTTTTGTCAGATGTTTGAATATTAATGGTAAATTGTTCATGTGTCCGAGATTTACCGATTTTCCTAGAAAATGTGATTTTCTATCATTTTATGTGATCATCGATAGAACATTTATTATGTTCCCTAATCTGCTGTAATCTTTGTTAAGTGGCGGCTATTCATCAGGACTAATGAATCAAGGGGTATTTTGCTCCAGATATTCCATAGTGACTTTTGGCCTATGGTCAGGAGCGCTATACTGCTGGAATATGTAATCACTTGGGGCTGAAAGAGCCCCCATTCTTGAAAGATGTCCCTTTAGAAGAAGATTAATCCTGAGTGGAATGGCCACCCAATACACCAGATGCCAACCCCTGGGACTATCACACATGGGGGCACCTGGAGCAATGTATTGTAGTGTAGCGGGAGCACAATTTTTATATTTATTTATTTTCATTAATTAATTTCAGTTCTTATTTACTCATGTTCTTTCTCATTAAATATAGAGAAGAGTATTTGTCCATAAATTATAATAATTATTTCTTAAATTAAGGGTGAATTGAGCTTTTAAACGGTGTATTAAACTTTGAATTTGATCTCATACTTTAGGAGATATTGTAATTTAAAAAGAGTGATTTTCAGTCAAGTTTTATATTTCTGACGGCATTTTGCCGACACTTTTTCAAACTTTCCCACATAGTAATTTGATTGACAGGCTAGCGCTAGGTTTATTAGTCTTTGATGTGACAGATATTTTGACAATGTAGCGAGCAATTAAACCCGTTGTTATGGTAGCCTTTCCATATATGGAAAGTTATGTTCCGTTATTTTAATGTTCTCATAATCGTTCTCCGGGACGATCAGTCCTGAGTTTGTATCTGAGATAGGAGGTTCAATTTCTCCATTTTTATAAAGTCTCAAGTTGTATCTGAAAGTGATAATACGTATAAGAATATTTCGGCATCTGATCAAGTTTTACATAAGATTTGGGATTTTAAAGGCTTTGGATTATAATTACGATCATTTGTAACTGGATTTACTAGTATTGGATTTATAATTGGATTTATACTTCGATTACATTCACAGAAATCATCATGTCTTACCAGCCTACAAGGTAAATAAAGTTTATTGTTTATTGTTATAAAGTTTAGCTCATTTCTTTTGTTCAGTTATTTCAATCTCATCAATTAGTAAATTACTCCATCCATTTGAGCGATACAAAATCCTTTCATACACAAGACGAAGCCACAACATCATCTTTCCAGTGCCTTATTTTTAATTAACGGGGTTTCCGCTCGGCCCATTCTTTCCAGTATTTATTATTTTGACCATATTGATTTCATAATGGTGAAAAACATTTCATTTTAAATAACTCCCGCCACAGTAGTTAATGGTTATACCCCACAAATTATTGATCAACTATAAGAAGTTCTGCAGGATAAGTGGAGATGACTACCACAAGAACTGCTGGATCTTGTCATTGACCAGTTCAGTTCTCGTCTCCATGTGATTGTTAAGGTGAAAGGCGGATGCATAGAACATTTGTTTAATAAATAATTAATACAGTGTAACAATATTACCATAGTGACGAGATCCTGATATAAACCTGTACTAGACATTGGTTAAACAGTTATCAAAGATTGTAGCAGATTTAGTAAACATAATGAATGTGTTATTGTTGATGACATAAAATCATAGAAAGTCTGATTTTCTCGGAAAATGGTAAATCTCGGACAAATGAACAATTTACCATTAATATTCAAACATCTGACAAAAAAATTTGATGTCAGTATTAGCTTAAGTATTTAAATGGTAAAATATGCCTATCCTTAAGTTTCTGTAAAAAAAATTTCATGTCAATACCATAATGTTATAATACTTTTTTTGCCTTCTAAAAAGGTTGCAAAATGTTTTGGCCCACCCTGTAGTAATCCTAGAACCAAATGGTATGGCTGAAAACAAAGCTGAGCTTCAAGCATGTCAAGCACAATACATCAAGCAACTCAAGAAAAGCAGAATTCTTATGATGAAGATCGAGTTAGAAATTCATGCAGAATCTAAATGACAATATTCTTGTATTGCTGGTACATGTTTATATGAAAGGCCATCTGAAATGCTTTTCACAGTAACAGAATATCCTGTAACAGGTTAATTTATCCTTGGTCCAAGGGTATTTCACTTCTTTCCATACCCTTGGTGCAGCCTGAATTAAGCATAAATGAAATCCTTTGAAGAAGGATGGGTTAATTTTTCAGTTGGCACTTTATTTTGGTGAATTTACATTTTGTATGAAATTGATGCAAATTAGATTATGTCAGGGTCGAAGCCAGCTTTTGCAAAGAGGAGTTTGATTTTTTAAAATTCCAAGTGAGTTTGGATTTGACAATTTTGGCAGAAAATCACTTGACTCATATTTGTCCTCCAGATGATGTAACTGTAAACTAAGTTTAAAATCTGACCAATCAGGAGTGTGCTCTTGATGTAAATTGGATGTATAAGTGTAAACTAAGTGCAAACTTAGGTGTAAACTAGCTCATTTGCATGTGAAATTGGTCACCTATTTACTGGGTGTAAACTAAGTGTAAACTGAGGCTAAACTAAAGTGTAAACTGAGTGCTAACTGGATGCAAAGGAGATGTAAACTAAAATGTAAATTAGGTGTATACTAAGGTGTAAACTAGCTCATATGCATATGAAATTGGTCACCTATTTACTGGGTGTAAACAAAGTGTAAACTGAACTTGTAAATACTAAAATGTAAAGCCTTGTAAATTTTGATATGGGGAGGGTGAACTCTAAATCGTGCATAATTAAAACACCAAAGACCTGGGTTTGATGACATATACCTGATACCATGGCTTTATATTTTTATCAGCGGAAGGTGCGCTTTTCCTTAATGCATAAACACTTCTAAGACCGCCACCTATGGAAGGGATGGCAATCGCAAGTAGAGGCTTGCTCCAGGACATTGTGAATCAGACCTTTATTCAAGAAGAAACATGATAACTATATAAACCATGGACGTAGCCAGCTTTTAGTCAGGGGGATGTGATTGCTAAAAAAGGTCGGGGTGGGACGTGCGATCGTGGCATAATCCAAGTGGATAAAAAATATGCATATTGTATAAACTGCAATATATGAACTATTTAATATAAAAATATTTGTTGAAATAAGTTTTCTCAACTTGCAGCTACAAAAATGCAGTTTTCTTCATTGTAAGCCCAACTTAGAGTTCTTGCGATAGCCATTATAAAAAAGATGTTAGACAACTGTTAATGGTCATAAATAACGTAATAAGATTAACTGATCAATCAGATTGGCCCCCACGTGATTAATAACGTCATACATAATAACAGTTTCCATTTATTGGTTCCAAAGGATTGTTGTGTAAACAAATAACAAAACAACTTGGCATTATGACATCATGATTTAATGGACCAAAAAGGGCCATGTGGGGACCAGTGAGAGATCACATGGGGGCCAAAAACGTCACAACCAATTTGAATATTGCTTATTAGCAGCTGATAACGATCGTTAGAGTGAAATAGTTTTCACAATGCTGATGAGAAAACATGTCCAAATACATTTATCAGAAAAATTATATTGACTCCTTCAGGTTAAAAATGCCGTTTCATATCTGCTTTGAACTGATAATATTCAAGTTTAAGGGAACTTTCTTATATACCTGTCATGTTAATTGTACTGCATTGCACTAAACTGTTCTGTACTACATTGTACTTTACTACTACAGAGAACAGTGCCATTGTTGAAATACATGTTTATAAGTATTTTGAAACATATATAAATATTTCGTTATACTTGTGCTACTTCAACATGTTTAAGTGCTAAAAATTGGAACTAAATGATTTGCAAAATTCCAGATTATAAACATCCTGAAAGATGTTAGATTGATTCATATTCTGATTAAAATTCCTTTTTATGATACCAATTAACATCAATAGACTGAGGGAAAAATGATAAAGTTGGTTAGTATTTAATGAGAATTAGCATAATAATCCTATAACCAAATGGTATGGCTGAAAACAAAGCTGAGCTTCAAACATGCCAAGCACAATGCATCAAGCAACTTAAGAAAAGCAGAATTCTTATGAAGAGTTAAAGAAATTCATGCAGGGTCTAAATGACAATATTCTTGTATTGCTGGTACATGTTTATATGAAAGGCCATCTAAAATACTTTTCACAGTAACAGAATATCCTGTAACTTGAGTTAATTTAATTTTACAGTTGGCATTTTATTTTGGTGAATTTATATTTTGTATGAAATTGATGTGAATTCAAAGGGATTTGTTACACACGCAATGAGCTTCAGGCATGCCTTGAATGAAAGCCCATGCTTCAGGTGACAATTTTGGGAAATCAAGAACTCATTGGCCCTAAGGTTGGAGGCACAACAAAGGATTAAACCAGGGGATTAAACAGCTGATGAAGTGAATAGCATTGAAATTAATGACATTATAACTCATGGGCATGCCATAAAAAAGTGAAGAATTTTAACTAATAAAGGCCAAAATAAGGATCATCAAGTAAGGTGAACACGTAATAATTCTCTTAAAAAATCATGCCTTTACTTAAAACACCAAAGACCAGGGTTTGATGACATATACCTGATACCATGGCTGTATATTTTCATCAGTAGAACGTGTGCTTTTCCTTGTTATGTAACCACTCAGAACGCCACCTATGGTAGGGAAGGCTATCGCAAGAAGAGGCTTGCTCCAGGACATTGTGAATCAGAGCTCTATTTAAGAAGAAACGGGAAAACTATTAAGCACTAGCTAGCTAAATATAACAGTTATTCATCACAGAATGGGTTGCATAACTGCATAATATGTGCAAAAGATGGGTTAGTTTGGACATTGAAAGCCCATGGTTTGGACAAAAAATTGATGCCTATTTGTTGTGTTTAACAAATTGTGCATGTATGTCCGAGAAACTGATATGATTTAGAGTATAATAAGCATTAATTTTTATGAAATAATCCATATATTTTATTTGATGGTAATAAAATGCTGAAAATGTTAAGGGGATAATGGAGAGTGTGCCAGTTGATGACATATTGAAGAGGGTTGCATCATTGGTGAACATGGTAGTAGGTAGGATATAGAGATGATGTGCTTCGGTTGTGTCTCCTCTTTTGCATTATCTACAACAGATTATGGCTTGCCTCCAATCAGTACAATTGGGTCATTCCTAAATGATGAAGAAGTCAAATGGATCTTGTGATCTATCGGAAAAATCTGTCCAATGAAACACCTCTCTGTACAGTCACATTTGATCTACAGCAACAAAATCTGTCCAATGAAACACCTCTCTATACAGTCACATTTGATCTACAACAGTACGGATCGGCTGCAACTCCCAAAAATTGAGAGAAATATGCAGCATGATATAAGGGATAAGCAGTACAATATAGATTTTCTATGCTGATTTTGTAAAGCTAATGCCGCCATACATTTGCTGTTGGGCAATTTGACTGAGGTACAAGAAGGACCCCTCTACATATCATAGTTTTCAATAGAACCATGTCACATTTAACTAACATGTTAATGGACCCTCTCTGTAAGGATCACACCTACTTAAAAGATGCAATTTTGAACTGTTCAATATTTAGCAATTAACAGATTAAATTACTATATTAGGAAGAAATAGGATTGAGATGTGTCTATGGTTGTGTTCTCTCTTGTTTGCATGTTTAAATGCAAAGAATATATTCACAGAAGGGAGAGAATAGAAATATGCGGATTATCTCTGGTTCTGAGTACCACTGTGAAAGTGGGTCATAAAGTGACTCCCCCCCCCCCCTTGGCAAAAGCTTATAGCTATGAGCCCGGGTCGCAATGTAGTTCAAACAGTCTGAGATAAAGGATTTATTTGTCCCCAAACCTATTTGTAGTGATATAGTTGGAATGTACTCACAACTACAGCATACAAAATAGATAATCTTATCAGAAAATGTCAAATATAAAATTAATAGCTTGACATGGTGATGTATATTGAAAACAAGATCCTTGGATGTTTGTATTGCAATTATGAAAATCATGAAAACCAGCAAATAAAAGATTAAACATTTAGACCAAGTTGAACCTGTACATGCCCAGCATAAATTTTTCAAGTACATGTGATATTAAAAAATTGTTATTATGAAAATACTTATCTGATCTAATAGTGGAAGATGGAATATTCAAGTGAAACGTGATCTTTAAATAGTGAAAGGTCACACAAAATAAAAGTCAGTATAAAGTGACCTCAAAAGTCATGTAGACTTCATAGTGAAATCTGTTGTATTTTTAGATTAGTCTTAACTAAATGTGCATGTTTGATTCTTTCAGGCTAGTGTAATAAATTATATGTTTTGACTTTAATTTTAGAATTCTTTTCTTTGAAAACTCAAAATATGGCTTTTCTTTATTGTATAAGACACATATTTCTGTCAAGATAGAGGGAATATGACAAAATCGAAATTTCTCTAATAAAACTAGGACCTTATTTTTGGTAGTTTGAAATAATGATGGAGGATATTAAACAATTACTTAATTACCCTACCCTTGTAAGAATGTGCAGTTAAAAGGTTAATGGGCTTTATATCAAATGCAGTGAATAAATCATGAAAATCATTTATGTTTTCACTCAACACTCACATACTCGGATTATTTTTTGATTCATATGAAATGTGAATCTGTGATGTTTACAATTTTGTGCTACATGCAATGAGGCACATTCACTCATAAACAGAACCATTAGATACATTATATGATATACCATTATTTGCAATCCATTATTTATTCTTAAGAAGACTCAGTGCACAAATGAGCAAGGATAATATATAGCATTAGTAGTGATTACTGCAGATCTTAAAACATTAAAGGGGCTTGTGCTTTTTCTTATCCTAAAATACTCGAAAATTAAGCAAAACCAGTAACTTGCACCATCAATATTACAACTTTTAATTAGCACTTGAAGAAATTAAGAAATTATATGAGGTGCATGCACTTCTTTTAATTTGCACATATGGTAATTTCAGGAAAAGGCTTTGTATCAAACTTTCTCAATGGTACAAATTGGAGGCTGTCATGATTTTGGGGCATTTTAAAGAGACATAATAAGAATAAATCAATTCAACAGTGAAACCTGTAAAATGGAACACTTCTTAAAGTGGAATGCCTCTCTGTAAGTGGAACACTTTTCAGAGTCCAAAGTCCATTTGACTTAATGTTAAATGAACCTCTTCATGGAACACCTCACAATTAGAACACTTTTTAGGGATACCAAGGTGTTCCACTTGGACAGGTTTAACTGTATATAATAATAGTGTAGATAAGTTATTATGTTATGAAAGCAAAAAAATATGTGACCGACCACCACCCACCCTGCAAGATAATACTCTTTGACACTTGACAGTTAAATATACCTTATACCAGCCTGGTACTTGTTTTTGTGTTATTAGAGCACCAGCGAAGCCACCTAGATGTGGCAAAACTGTGGCAAAGGTTGGTTTCAACCACCAAGTCATATTTATGGCTTTTTCTAAAATAAAACAAAAATTAATAATAGAAATGGTGAAAACTAACTATAAGTGAAGAGAAAAATAAAGCAAAATTATAGCAATTGGGTAGGGTGTAAAATATTAGAAGCAATGTTTCAATAATCATGCTTATATTAGACTATTATCTCATAATATCTCCAATAACTACAACTACCAGTTTGATAACAGAGCTTGAAAATCCAAGATCTACATATAGGAAAATACACGGTACTCAAGTCTTAACAGTGGAGATTGTTCCGCATGTGTTTTTTCAAACGATTTAGACTTTAATATTTGTATGCATAAGAGAAAGCATGGATGGTATAAGTAAATAAACAGTGTGAGATCTTTGCATTCATTGCATACTTTGGAACATATAGAACATCTCTGAATGTTTTATAATATATAAACAGTAAAACTTGTCTAAAAATTTGGGTCCTATTAACAAAGGGAGTAAATTGCTCCCAAAGGGATGAGAAACTTGTACACATTCGAAGAGTAGCACCTGTACGTTGTGAGTAACACGACAACATGGGCTTTCAAGACGACAACAACAATACAATTTTAGCATCTTTATCTACATGAACATACAAATATACAGGCTTAAATTATATTTCATATCATGATGTGGACACACCATGTAATAATCAGCTTATGATTGTAGCCCAATGCAGGCCTGTCAACTTGGGAACACCTAACACGAAAAATTTCGAACGGAATGCGTGACATATACGTAATTTGCGTCAAAAGTCTGAACGAAATGCGTACGTTTTTTTCCGGCGTTCGTATTTTTGCTGGGTAGACGATCTTTTTTAGAAATTTTTCTACAGAAATATTTTTGCTTGACAACATGGGCTTTCAACTAGTTGAAAGCCCATGTTGACAATTACCAGGTAAAATGCGTATTTGCGTGACATTTTCTGTCACGCAAAAATAACTGGCGTGACTTCAAATTCTTCAGCAAATGCGTGACAAATACGCAAATTGCGGGACAGTTGACAGGCCTGCTAATGTGAAATATGATGACACTCAGACTGACAACTGAACTTGACTTGATTTTTTATTATTTTCATTCATTTGATTTTTAGCAAACTGGATACTCAACTCTTCAATTTTCAATTCTCTCTGTGAAGAATGATTTCAGACAAAAGTCCATGTCAAAGTTTCAAAATATGTTAAGTGAAGACAGTTGAATATTTACAAAATTATGATAAGAAAACTTACCTTCCAAACTTTTCTAAAAATTATGAAACCGTGACCTTTGACCTGCAGTGAATAATAATCGATTTTTAATATTTTCACACTCCATCAAAAATAAAAATAGTATCAATTTTACATCTATAAAAATATTTTTCAGTGTAGAACTAAATCACAATTTTGAAATTATTGTTGTAAATCATACTGATGTTGATATTGATATTCACTCCAAAATGGCGGCCAGTCCTCCGACTCCAACTTTGAAGAAAGATAAGAAGGATGAGTCTTTTCTCGATAAACTGGGTACCATTGCCCGCAGAAAGAAGGCGAAAGAAGGTAAGTGTTATGCTCCTCATGTTGAAAGGAGATCAAATCCGATATAAGCTGAAATCATTGTTTATATCGATCCAAAAGATGAGAATTTTTTATTTTTCTGACCACAAATTTATTTATTTGTGTTTTAGCACAAAACTTCACCACCAAGGAAGGTGAGCGCCATCTATCTCTTATAACTAACATATAAAGTAATGTGCGGCAACTCTAGGTAAAAATTCAAAGTTTTCGTTGACCACTGCAGACCCGAACCAGATCCAATCCTCGGTGTAGGTTCAATGAAATAATGAGAAGACCGAACAGAAAACCAAAAATAGTACATCCAAAAATGATCACCCAAAAATATTACCCTTGTTCTGAACTTTACAAGCATCAAATGATTAATTTGCCTTGTAATCTCTTCTTCATATTTCAGTTTGAATCATTTTGTCATATTTATAACTATCGACACTGTGAATAGAGTTTTCCCGTGACAATTGTTTCAAATTTTCAGTATTTAAAGATAATGTCTGAATTTGGTAGTTTCCGGCAATGTTTGATCCTGTTCATCTGTCAGTTTACGTCTTATTCCGACTAGGAACTCTGATTAGCTCGTTGAGTTCAGAGATTTATTGAAAACTGAAAGAGTAGAGACAAAGCTCTCTTTTGTGAATGTAAAATCGAACGAATGCAAACGGTAATACATCATGTATAATATGAGCCTGGCCATAGGAAAACCGGTCTTATCACAAAAATTAAAATTGCGCTACAGAGCCAAAAATGTGCCCAAGATTAAGAGAAAAATGTGCTAAATTAGAATCCGTTTTTTTGGTCTATATTCAGACCTGTCTATATTATCAAGGAAAAATTGTTAAGACATAAGCCATTGCTCATTTGAAAGGTCTATTTGTGCTTTTTAGATAAACAAAAAATCAATTTATTGAAAAATCTGTGATAAGACCCATTTTCCTGTGGCCTGACTCATATATCATGTATGGTTTAAGTGATTGAAGATAAAGCTGACAACAGTGCATATCATTTCAGGAATGACATGTTATATTTATTGATAAAGACTCCAGAATCAAGGCAATAAGAATTTTATGAAGATTTTATATGTGATCCCCTTGAGTAAATTTCTCAATCCAAAATTTTCAGTCCCATAACTCAACTTTATTATACTCATGTTTTGAGATTATTTTAGCCTCAAAAGTCTGCAGGATATCCAATCGTAATGAAAGGTTTAACCTTATACCCCAAGAGTCAGAAAATTGTTATAACCACTTGAAATTGTGCTCAAACTGTTTTTGTCAATTTTTTTGTTTTTTATTGCAATTTCTTTTTTGTTCCTTTCTACCAATTCTTGAGAATCAAATAAAATATCTTTCCAAACCTTGTTGGAACAAAAAAGCATAAGCAACATTTTCTTAGACCTTTCAATATTATAGTTATACAAAAGAAGAAAGTTTGGTTGATTTAACAAAAAGTATTCAAAAAATTAAAACAAAAACCCCCAAAATAGATAAAAATTAAGATAAACCTTTTATTTCATTAACAAGATACTTTTTTTTAATCAACCAAACTTTCCTTTGTACAATTACAATATTGTTTTCATTTGTCATATTTGTAAACAAGCTGGTGAAAATTCTGACAAAGGAAAGTATATACATTTAAGCAAAACAAAAATGCCTTTCTGTTGGTACATTATTCTGTCACACTGAGTCCCTCTTTTTAGCAGTGTTTGGTTCCCCAATTATAAGAGGTGCTTCTCAATAATATTCTGCTATAGTATTTTACCATATGTGTAATTACATAGTCTACACATTCTGAAAATTGAGAAGGATCACAAAATGAGAGCATTTGTATCACAATATATGGATGGCCCCTTCTATTTCTATTCTTAAGATGTAAGTTAACTTATCAATCATCGTAGTATCCTGTAGTTCTGCGTCGCTTCAGAAAATCCACAGAATTTGGGTATTCAAAATTTTTGCAGAATTTGATTTTTGGCACAGAATTTCGCGGAAAACATAATTTTTCCAGTTAATAGCCATCTCGTCTCATTTGACACTCACCTAGACACCTAAAGATGGTGCATGTTTATCATCAGAAACTGGTGTTGTTAGGTATCCTAGAGGAAATCTGAAATCTGTTCAGATTCTCAAACTACAAGCTTCCGCCTTTTTACTTAGAGATTGTATCTCAGTGATTTCCCCAGGATTTTTTCTCAGGTGGGTGCGAAATACTCATTTTCACAATTCAGACCATAATTGGTCAAAAAATGCCAATTTTTCATGATTTTTGTAAATGGATTTTCAGTTAGGTGCAAGCCGATTTCAGATATCTCAGGTGGGTGCTGCACCTACTTGCTTTAATGCTGGCGAGATCACTGCATCTTATATGTTACACAATTTTAACTTCAATTTCTTGATAATTCAGACATAAGCCCATATTCAGACACAAAGTTTCACTTTTCTCTATGCAGAATTTGGTGCAAAATTTGGGATTTCATGCAGAATTTTACTCTTTCATGCAGAATCTTTCATTTCTCTTGCAGAAAATTAGGATGTGCTTACAGACATTTAATAAGTCTACTTGGTAATAACCTGTACATGAATATCTAAGAAATACAGAGAAAACATTGCATTTGCATTTTGCATCGTAATTTTATTTCTTGGTGAGAAATATATTTATTGCTACATCGTGTATTATTTTGCAATAAATATTTTTGCAAAGTCTACAGATAGATTATATCTGATACGCTTTATTAGCCTTTGAAGATTTAGTTTATTCAATTATATACAATATAGACAATTGACCTATAAATATATATCATAATTATATGATATTAGGTACAGTATACTGTAAATTGGGTTATTTTGTTGCTATTTCTCATTTTAACAAAGATGTAAAATTGGCAAACTTTTCCAAATTGACATAAAGTAACCAAAATAAACTCCAACTAAATCCTGAGGTATAATAAAATCCTATAGATAAATACTGTAGTAAATTATGAAATAACGCCCACATCACACTACAAACGTATCGTATCATAAGATGATAATTTGTTACTTGGAAAATATTTTTGTTCAACTGTTCGCTTGAGTGTTTTTAAAGGACCTTTTCTCAAAAATCATGAATTTATCTAAAACTAAATTTTAGAGAAAAAATGAAATGAATGATAAAAACATATTTTCAAACTACACAATGGGTCTTTAAATAGATAGTAGATAATCCAAAAACTCCCAAAGAAAGTTAACGATAAACCAAAGAAATTATATACAGAGGCTTGAAGATTATGTTTCTTCATGATTCCTGAATTTCAATTGTCTTTTAATTATATTAAAAGGATTATGACATAGTTTTTATTTTTATTTCATTGTCAAAAATCAACCTATAGCATCTGCTACCAATCAACCGTAGGCATTCCCGGTAGGCAAAAATGCTTTAGTTTCACTGATCTGTATATACTGTATGATGCCTTAAAGACCAACGAAAAACTCAAATGTCTTTTGTAAAAAGTCAAGCTTCCCGAAGACCAAAGTAATGATAAAGGAAATCCTTGTGGCTGGTTAGTACAGAGTGAAATTTAATGTACCATTCAAAGGTTTGTGAGACCCCCAAACACGGGAAGGGAAGGTGGTCGCACACTGTAATTGAATGGTTCATTTCCATATTTAGGAGAATTTGAATGTAATCATGTAATATTATGATCTTCAGAAATTATTTAACTCTCCATCCAATTTAAACTTTCCAGCATTTTCCTTACACCTTCTTTATCCATGCTCGGACAGGTTCAAAGCCCACAAATGGGAAAATAGTCATATAAGGTGTAGTCTAGTTAAGTTTACATGTTTACTTTTCACATTTTTCAAAACGGTGTCAACTCTACAGTCCTTAAACACATGTATGTAGTTTGTCGTTATATTCATCCCCACATGTAAAAGGCCACCAGCCATATTCCATTATCATCCTGAAATAATCAAGGACATAAATAGTAAATATCAAGCTCTGCAGAACACATTCAAAGTACTGTATATATAATTGAAATAATAAGGCTGCAAATGCCCTTATAGAAGTGTATACAAATAACTTGAAATAAGAATAATTAATTCATGTTTTACCTAGCTGGGCTCCTTGAGTCCTTTCTCTAATAAGCTTTTCTTGCATTTTGCATGGAATCTTGTACATGGAAACTCATTTTGGCCTTTCTTTTCCCATTTAAATTTACGCATGAAACCTCTTGTGACACTCATTCCATCAGGACACCTTTTCTTTGTGAATTTACGTGTGGTACATTTGTAGTAGTAGCATTGATTGAGTTTTTCTGCCTCTTCTATTGCTTGTGGGTCACCATACATATATTTATTTTCTTCGCATATGTCTAAGGAATAAAAAATATGTAAAAGTAAAAAAATCAACTGTTTAAGGTTAACGGTATGATACAGTCCTGAGTATAGTAGAGGAGAGTACAATAAAGTATAATACAGATAACAGTATCATCCAGAATTCTAATATAGTGAGAGGGAAAATTAAATGATTTTGTTGTTGGATATGCAATTCACAATTTTTAAGCTATTTAGAAAAAGGTCTAATATAATGCCGGTATATCTTTTATTGAACCGTAATTTTGTCAGTCTCTCCAGTATGTTCTTCCTTCACATTTCAGCGATGACTCATATCCTTTTAGATTCTTTCCTTCTATTTTGAGGTGTTCACAAATTCATATTTTATAATCATCAAACTAATCAATATATTTTTTATGCTTAGATTGTTACATACCACTTTCGTTGGCTGAACCTCCCTGTGCTTTACGTCGTAGCTCTGTCAGTTTTTTGCCAAATCCTTGTCCAAATTTGTCTCCATGTACAGTTATCAGCAATATCAGAGCAAGCAGCAAAGTTATTGAATATAATGTTGAGATTGTCATCTTTCTGAAAAATTCAAACATAATAAATGTCAAACTCAAAATATAAAGAACAAAAAATTAGACTGACATTCATTTTTGATAAAATTTGAGAATTGAAATAATCAACATTTATATTAGGAAATAAATATCCCGAGAGATTTTAATGATCGACTTTACCTTCTTTTGTTTTGTTATCCCCTAGTACTGTACTAATTCTTGCTTTCTCCTTTCCTTTCTAGTTTGTTTAAAATTTGTTGTGATCTTTATGACTCTATTACAGGAGGTGGCCTACGTGTTGTTGTTTAATTTTTTATAAACATCTGTTTATACAAGGATACATCTCTCATATTTTAACTATGGCTCATATCATTTTAGATTTATTTCTTCCAGCTTAGGCCACGACAGACAAATAAAATGTTATATTCATATGTGAAAAGTAAGGTCTAAGAAGCATTTATGAAAAATAAACCATAGTTCTATCATCTTGTATACATTGACAGTACACAATTCATTATGCATAATCAAAATACATTTTGAGCTGAGGAAAATAAAAATTAAACTTGTGAAAATGTTTCAATTTAAGCAAGAGAATGACAGTTTTATAATATTGATATATTCTAGCCTATATCCTGGTCTTGAATTATTTGCCTGTGTTTAAAACCGCAAGCAATGATTTCATCTTTCTTATTTACATTAATAGGAAATCACAAATGATCATATGAACCATATTTGTAAACCTGAAAACTGTGTTAATCTTTTGAAGAGCAGATAATGAATATTACGTCCTTTATTTTTATGGTTAAATATTTTGATAATTAAAAAACATAACAATAAGTTTGAAGAATAAGTTTGAAAGACATTATTAGGCCAGCATTTTTAAATATTCACATCTTGTTTATTTTCATTTAATCCTTGACCTTGGTTCCCTGGTATTCTAAATTGCAAAATTAAACTTCATAAAGATTGCCCTCATTGGCCGGGAGCTATTTTACTATACTGAAGGTTTGAATCTCTCTATTTTTACCTTTAACGAGATAACCATGTGAAAACACTGGTTGCCTTGGATTCCATGTGCATGTAGTGTGGTGATATATGAATTTGTGTTAATGGCTATGTGTTATTTATGGGCAATAGAAAACATATTTTATTTTAAATACTGATCTATTTTAGTGCTTTAATTGGTATCCTTGTCTAGCAAAACAGTCTCCTCAGTTGTCAAAACAAATAAATAACAAAAAAATATTTATTGACGATGAAACAAAATAAATATGCACAAGTGTGAATATTATCTGAAATCATATAGTAAATGTTACATAATCAAGTAAATCAAGCATTCCCCATAGAAATGAGTTTTATTAAAAATGTTTAACTTCTAAAATATGCTAATTATTTATGAGTACATATCACAATTATTTAAGAAATATAGACCAAAAAGCAGGTGTGATATTGTCAAATACACCCCGCAGGACTGTACCCCGAACAACCGAAGGGAGTAAGAGTTTAGAAAGCTTTTGTGCCTAGTCCTAAGAGGTGTATTCGACAATATTACCCCTGCTCTGAGGTCTATATTACAATTTGAATGGGAAAACTCACCTAAATGTTTCGAATATTCATCATGGTCCGCCATTACTACGATCCACTATTATGACGACACACATTACACATGTTACCAGGGGTAATGATCTCGAATTCACCCCGGATGAAATGTTGACTTTGTTATGTCCCCACCACATAGTGTGGGGCCATATTGTCGGCCTAGGCGCGTCCGTCCGTACGTCCGTCCGTCTGTCCGTCCGTCTGTCCGTACGTCCGGGAGTTTTCTCCAAAACCGCTACAGATATCACCTTCAAATTTTCATGGATAACTTATGAGTGCATACAGATGTGGATGAAAAAATTTTAACTCGTTACCTACTTCCTGTCGGCCATTTTGAAGTCAAATGCTAAAATCCTTGTCTGCAAACTTTAAGAAAAATGGCTTCACAGTTGCTTTTAAAACTTTAACATCTTGTTCAGCTCACTTCATTCTAGATCTGATTAGGTTTTGGACCTGTTAGCTCAGTCATGTCAGCCATTTTGAATGTCTTAAGAAAAGTTAGCGCACGATAATACTTTGTATCATATTGAATGGTGTTTTTGAGTTTTCATACTTTAACTATTTAGTAGCTTTATAAATAATTTCAGATCTACTTTGTTGTAAAAGCCTATGTTATTGTTAACAGTAGTAATATGTGATAATTTTGTAAGAAGAAATCAGCAAAAACACATAATCACTTTTTTATTGTCGGCCATTTTGGATTTTTCCGTCCTAAAATCTTGTCTGTGAAGTCTTGTCTACGTGTTTTCAGGTGAACCGTTTGTTGGATCAATTTCAAATTTTCAGGGATGATTCTTAGTATAAAAATCTAGATCTGATTTGTTTTTTGGCATTCTGGGTAAATGTCAAGGCAGCCATTTTGGATTTTCCGTCCTAAAATCTTGTCTGTAAAGTCTTGTCTACGCGTTTTCAGGTGAACCGTTTGGTAGATCAATTTCAAATTTTCAGAGATGATTCTTAGTATGAAAATGTAGAACTGATTAGTTTTTTGGCATTCTGGGCAAATGTCAAGGCAGCCATTTTGGATTTTCTGTCCTAAAATCTTGTCTGTAAAGTCTTGTCTATGCATTTCCAGGTGAACCGTTCTGTAAATCAATTTCAAATTTTTAGGGATGATTCTTAGTATGAAAATCTAGATCTGATTGGTTTTTTGGCATTCTGGATAAATGTCAAGGCAGCCATTTTGGATTTTCCGTCTTAAAATCTTGCCTGTAAAGTCTTGTTTACGCGTTTTTAGGTGAACCGTTTGGTAGATCAATTTCAAATTTTTAGGGATGATTCTTAGTGTGAAAATCTACATCTGATTAGTTTTTTGACATTCTGTGTAAATGTCATGGCAGCCATTTTGGATTTTCTGTCCTAAAATCTTGTCTGTAAAGTCTTGTCTACGCGTTTTCAGGTGAACCATTTGGTAGATCAATGTCATATTTTCAGGGATGATTCTTAGTATGAAAATCTAGGAACAGATTAGTTTTTTGACATTCTGGGTAAATGTCAAGGCAGCCATTTTGGATTTTCCATCCTAAAATCTTGTCTTGTAAAGTCTTGTTTACATGTTTTCTAGTTAACTGTGTGACGGATCAATTAAAATTGTGTTGGTAAAGTCTTGTCTACTCATTTTCAGGATAACCATTTGATGGGATCACCCATTGGTGGGGACATTTTGTACACATTTGTGTTCTTGTTTACAGTTTATAGAAGGCGTGAATACAGCCATGTTCAAATTATTAATGTTCGAATTAATGAGTTCCTAAATATGGTCTGTTACTATAGTATTTTCTTGGTTAAAATAATATTATGTAAAATGAGAAAACATTGAATATCTGCATCTATTTATTCATTTTTTGGAGAAGATTTTTTTTTGAATTTCTTAAATAGTTTATTGCTATTTCATAATCATTTTACAATACAGTACATCATATTATTTTTACAATATACAATAGTGTTTTCTTTACAATTTTCTCATAGCTATTTCACTCTTGAGCAAACATATGATATTTGGATACTTTCTTTATTTATATTTACTTACACAAAGCTTAGCTAATGACAATTAACCTGTATTCTTTGAAGAAGATATGCTTTAAGGGATTATCACCCAGTTGACAACTCCCAATTGAAAAAATAACCTGAAGAGAGCACTGTTGATCCATTGTTTATATATAATGAAACCTGTATATCTGAACATCTAATCTGAATGTGTCTAAATATGAACATTTTTCTTGGTTTCTTTGTATATCTCCCATTTAATGTGAACACTTGCTAATCTGAACACAACCCCCCCCCCCCACCCCATTCCTGCATTGTATAATAGACAGAAAGGGGGGAAGACAGTTGCAATACTTACTAGGAAACACATTATAATCAATGTAATGTTTATTTTCAGCCACTGAGATCATGGAAGAAGGGAAGAATGCAATAGAGTCTCCTACCAGCCCTAACATACCGGATCTTGGTCCTGAGGGATACCTGCTAGGTATATATCAGTTCTATATATTTTTCCAAATTAACATCTGCATACCATTTCATGTTAGAACAAGATTTATGATTATATTATTGCCGTGAATTCTTTTCAAGCACGAATTGATACACTTGTAAAATGCAAAAATATTAAGCGGAAAGAAACAAACGTACACGTCCATGAAAATTGCTCACTCTATGCAGTGTTTTTTTTCAGTTAAAGCGTATTAGATGTTTGATCGTATACCAATGATTCAAACAACTTTATTTGATAACACGACATACTTTCAAAAGTATAAATAAGTTTACTTGTATACGTACACTCTTCCTACATGTATTTATTGTCTTGTATTTCTATTGTAGAGGAGAATGAAGAGAGATCTATGATTGAACCCTACTCTAGGGAGAATGGGAAAGTCCAAGAGTTGATAAAGGTGAGTTATGGGTAACGTTTTTTGGACCACAATCAAAGATGACCGAAGATATAACCCTCAAAAGAATTTAATTGGTTCCTTTAAGCATCCTCAACCTTCTTCATGATATTAACATCTTCAGTTTATCTTTGTTCTTCCTGTGAGTTATGAGTTGATGCAGAATTATCAATACTACTTTGGGGACAGGGTCACCCTAACATACATCAATATATCTCAATATATGTTTTTTACAAATGGAGCATGTAACCATCTTCCCCATGTAAATCCCAATAAATTCTGGATGTAACTAGTAAACATTACCCAGGAATGAAAATAAGTTGAATTCAAATATGTAGTGCTCAACTTGGCTGGGTTCAAGCCATTTCTCCATTAGTTTTCAATTATTTATTTCTATTGAAAATGTTTCAGGTATTATATAACATTTCCCTAGCAAAGTATATTGCTAATCACTTCATGCTAAATCCATTTGTCCGGAAAATTAACAAAAATACAATAAAAACAAATATGGCATGACATATTATTGGTTATGAATTATTGCACAACAAATAAAAGTTTAAATTATAAAAGGTGCATAAGATCAATGATTGATAAAATATTTACCCTGCGCTCAGAGTGTAGTCATAAACTACCCTCTGCCTAGTATAGACTATATTACAGTTAAGCAGCCCCGCCTTAAAGATTGGTGCCTGTGACAGCCCGGGTAA
This sequence comes from Owenia fusiformis, assembly GCA_903813345.2. Classification (NCBI taxonomy): domain Eukaryota; kingdom Metazoa; phylum Annelida; class Polychaeta; order Sabellida; family Oweniidae; genus Owenia; species Owenia fusiformis. The sequence goes on along the minus strand of CAIIXF020000011.1, from coordinate 16,204,297 downwards.
TAAATCATTCCAAATCTACCACACTGACCCTTACTCAACCAGTCAGCGAAGTGGAAGGAACACGTGCTAAATACGTATGCGGTGATGCCATAGGAAATGACTATATAGAAAGTCGTCTGTATTTCGACGACAAATTCTGATTTGCTCGGTGAGATCAGAGATTTATTGCAAACTGAAAGAGTGAAGACGAAGCTCTCTTTTAAGAAGTGAAGTCGAACGAATGCAAAGGGTATAAAATATTGCTTATATTTATAAACTTCTGTTTCAGATGTTGTTGGACTGGATAAATGATGAGGTAGCTGAGCATAGGATTATTGTGAAAAATATTGAAGAAGATCTCTTTGATGGCCAAGTCCTACAGAAACTTATAGGTAAATATCTGTGATATTTCACTGAGATATATCTTTTTCAGTAAAGCATGTCAAGTCTGAATGTCTTTCGGACCATTTAAAAGTGTTATGCGTTCAATTATAAATGTATTGTTTGGCATGCATTGTGAATCTATGCAGTTATTCCTCAGTCCATCTGTCGATCAATGATTAATGCTCATACTAATTTTAGGGCGTCCATACTGTTAATTTACAAATTTGGTCCCTGTTCCTACTTTGGCCACATTTTAGAGAAATAAGCTTTGTTGTCATCAAAATATCATAAAAATTAGTAGCAAAGAATCATCGAATGGTGCCATTTTCATGTGGACTCATATTTTTATAGTCTCCAACTTTTTTGTCTGTTTGGTGTTTGCCAGTCAGCGTCAGTAACAAATGGCAGATTTGACATTTTGCATGTATTGTTAATAACTTGTTTTAAGTAGGAAGAATAATTTTGAATTCCCCTTGTAGAGTTATGTCATCCCTATTTATCACTCTGACTGATTTCTCATTTCCTGCTCTCTATTTGTTACCTCATATAGTTGTCTTATTTATGGGCCAGACAATCTTTATGAGACTGCAATATAAATTTTACTCATCTTAGATCTATTTTGACAAATTGCTCGATATTAAAATCTCATCCTAGAGAGAGAGATTTCTCAAGGCCAACATAACAGTTATCATGTATAAATGTCATCTCATGCAAAAGCAAGTTAGCTTCGTTTTGAATTAGCCCCCCCCCCCAAAAAAAAGTTACTGGGGGTTTACCTTCTCTCCTGAAGTAAATTTTTTTTATTAAGTGAAACATCTGTTGATTGGTTGACTTGGTTGACTTGTTCAATGTATGATACCAAGAGCCTGTTTTTACTTCAGAAAAACTTGCCAAGATCAAAATTGAAGTCCCCGAAGTGTCACAGTCAGAGGTAGGGCAGAAACAGAAATTACGTATCATTCTCGATGTTGCCAACAGGATCCTCAATCTCCCACCATCTTGGAACCATCAAAAATGGAGTGTTGACAGTAAGTTTCTTGTTATTAAGTATAGTAAAACCTTTTTTTGATGAGAAAAATGTTCAGTGCTGATAGTTGTTCAATACAGAAAAGGCAATTCAGTGCGCGAAATAGACGTCCGACATCGGCCATTGGCCTGACAAAATTATAGATGGCTTGTTTTGATAAAAACACCCAGACATTTTGGCCTGCTAGACATTTGTGGCATTCGTTAGATTGCCCATGAATAGAACTTACATATCAGACCGGAAATCCTCCGAATTCCTTGCGTTTTCGGCTTATTTCATGACTTTTGTTGAAGATTGAAAAACATTTCAAAATATTTTTGTTTGGTACCGAAGCACAAGATATAACGTGACTTTCGATTGGCTGTTGTTGTTTGTTGAAATTACGGTGATTTTGATTGGCTATGAATGACTCATTTCTTAATTGTCGTTCGCAAATCGAGTGCATTATCAGTATGCCGGATGTAGGAAAGAAATTGAAAAATCGAGCCGGCATCTAAGTCGAAAAAGTCGGCAGTTTGGAAGTATTTTGGGACTTCGATATCACAAGGTAAACGAATTGGTGATAGTACACCATGCAGACTATGTGAAATGCCGATCACATTCGCGGCAGATGCTTTATATTTGATTTAATTGACGTATTTCTGAATGTGATTTTGAAAAGTGAAAGTGAAACTGTCACCATCAGACGATTGTATCATTTTTAGTGTTCTGTCTGTCCCGTCCCGTCCCGAAAGTACCGTATCCCGAGACCATTTGTACCGATCCAAACCGTACCGAATTTTTTTGACCGTGACACCAATAATATATACCTTGAATTTTAGTGGAGTCTGTGTACATAATATGTGTTTTTGAATACCTTGAAGCTTCTGATTTCTGAGCAATTCTAAACCGACCAAAATCAGTACAATTTAGTTTGATCAATATGTACATGTTCCTCATGTTTTTGCAAGGTGAATCTAGGGGGGGGATCAACACACTCAGGCTGTTGGTTAAGTCATCAAGTACAGTATAGTGAATGATACATGACATGCAATATGCAATTAGTTTTATCTTTGTTAATATTGTACTAAACTAAATCTCAATTTAGAGTGGTTGTGGAGAAATATGGTAAGTGAAATTTTTGGCCAGAGAAGGAAGAAACAGCCTGCCAAAAAATGGCCTGAGAAAAAATGATATGGCTTGTTAAAATCTGGCAGGCCTGCCAAAATGTCTAGGTTAAAAAAATCCTTATTTCATGCACTGCAATTTATACAGAAGTCGGTAGAGTATTTGCTGTAGAAGGGTGCTCACTAGAGAGTGGTGTTCACTAAGACAGGTTTTACTGTATATCTTTTAAATAGCACTTTTCTTAAATTTTCTCGGGATATGCAACTTCAAATTGTATGATGTATTATCCCACATTTTATGACAGTGTCAATATCACTTAGGCATCATAGACATATTTAAACTGGAAATGAATGTGTGATTTACAATTCACACATAGCTAGGCAAGGTGTGTCTGATTCCAGCCAATCCGAACACAGTATTTCACATGACAGCAGTGCATGAAATAATCGATAAGACACTCAAGGTCACTAGTTAAACAGTTGTCATGGTGATGAATGGACTTTTCACATTGGATTTTATGACTTGCCAACTTGACCCTTGCAAAAAGATTCATTGAAAATGTGTTATTTTAGTGATTTCATTTTGTAGAAAATATTTTGCAATGTGTGAAAAGAATTTAAGCCCAAGACTCGATGCATTGTAGCCGCTTCATTCCACTCAGGCATTGTTTCCTAAAGTTTGCATTCCTGCTGCACAGTCATGCAAAGATTTGGAAACAACACCTTCATGGTATGATTCAGCAAACAATGCAGTGAGTCCAGGCCTTAAGTCCTTAAATTACAGTCATTAAATTGAATTCAAGTGTTCATGTTTGCCACTTGTCATTGACATACAAACTCTGGCTGTAGTCCTGTTATGTTTGTATTTTCTTCAACCCCCATATAAGGTTTAAACACTCTGGCTTATTTTTTAGTCCTACCAAATGTTATCAAAATGCGATATGTGAACTTTTTCACAAAAATTGATCTAAAGGACTTTTTGTTCATGTTTGTGTTTTCCAAAGTTTTTCAAGTAGGCCTTGCATGATTGTAGTTAATTAAAAGATGTCACTCTGAACAATTTGTCTATTTCAGGCATTCACTCCAAGAATTTAGTGGCAATCCTCCACTTGTGTGTTGCATTGGCGAGACATTTCCGTGCACCAATCAGAATGCCAGAAAATGTGATGGTCCAAGTGGTTGTTGTTCAGGTAAAAATAGATTAAAATAGGATTGAAATTATAAGTTAATTCCTTATTGAAATTAAAAGTTAATTCCTTATTGAGTAACATTACAATGTATGAATAGTATCACTATAATAAAGTAACAAGATAGTGCTATCTAAGTCTATTCTGATATTTCTTTTATTTAAATTGCATTTCAGAAAAGAGATGGCCTATTGCAGACCAGGCGGGTAGCTGAAGAAATCACAACTACGAACGAGTAAGATTGACTTTAAAAAATAAAGTGAGATAGAGAAAACATTTTTGGCATCTAAAAATCGGAAAAGGCACAAAGTTTTTTCGATTGCCATAATATCTGTGATGTATGGCTGAGAATTCAAGCAAGTTCATGTTCTGATCAATGTGAATGGTGTGTATCCTAATGCTAAAGTGTTATGTAATTTTAAGCATAATTGTATCATTATATTTAATGAGTTGAAACCTTTTCTGACACGGAAGATTAAGAAAAGAAAATTTTGCTAAATATTGTTGTTTTTTTATTTCAGTGATATTGGTGCTCGATTTGGTGAGTTTATAAATTCATATTTTTTAAAATTTAAAAGTTGACTTTGTTTTAATTGTGGAAATTATTACTCTTTTTCTTTTTGTATATTGGCTCAAATGAGGAAATTGTGTGTCATTATAGATTCGACTAAATGTATTTTACACAAACTAATGTATTGTTCAATGTAAATTGGCAAGCCGAGTGACAGTTTAGGATTTGAAACATTTTGAATGTTCCCATTTACAAATGTTAAATGATCATTTTGTTTGCAATCTTCAATGAAACATGCATACTAAAACAGGTTTTACTGCAGTACGATGAATATTTTCTTGCCTGATTATTTTCAGTAAAAACCAGTGTTTAGTGAACACCCTTTTCACAGGGAACCACCAGAATGTGGTCACTTGATAGTGGTGTTCACTAAGATATGTTCTACTGTATCAGGAATATTTTGTTTTCAGAGAGAGATGCTTTCGACACACTCTTTGATCATGCTCCTGATAAGTTGAATCTTGTCAAAAAGGTGAGGAAGACATCAATCTTACTTGCATGGTGAATCACTTAAGGATTTCTGAGCATAATAGTAAAAATTGAATTTTAACCAGATGTATATTTTATTTTCCTATACATGCTGAAAAAATCCAGGTCCTGTTTTAACTTAACTGACTCTGGCTGGTGCTAATGTCACACCATGTGCACTTGAAATTTAATATATTTTACAAGAGAAAACAACATAAAGGGCAAATTATCCAAAACTTTGTCAGTTGTTTGTATGTTATTTCATTGATGTAAAAACGTATTCCTTAGTACCTACTTTAGAGGTGTTTGTCTCTTGTTATAATAAAATTAATTTGTTATATATTTCAGTCCCTGATCACATTTGTTAACAAACATCTAAACAAGATCAACCTAGAAGTTACAGATCTGGACAGTCAGGTGAGAGTATAACTTTATTATTTTATTGTTACATATCTTCCCTTTGCTCTATCATTATTATCTGGATATTCTGATGGCCATTCCCTTTCTTTCTGAATGAGAAATGAAAGTCAATGGTTTAGAACTTTTTAGATATTTTTTTAGATAATAATTGTTGATGTATCCTGATACTGCCCACTTTGTAACCATATCAAGCATTAATAACCTGTTGTTCTTCAAAAGTAATTATGCAAGTAATGCAAGTAACATTGATTTAGGAATATGAAACTTTAGTGTTAAATACAGTCTAAGAAGGAAGAGGGCTAAATTATTTTATTGTTGGCTTCGTCTCATTTCATATGAGTATTTACAATATCACAAGACTATAGAGAAAATATCCTACTTATTCTACATTTTATAGAATGTCATAAACATGAAAGTAAAAACCTACATGCATGTACAACTTCTCTTACAGTTTGCCGATGGTGTTTATTTGGTGCTATTGATGGGACTACTAGAGGGATATTTCACCCCACTCTACAGCTTTCATCTTACTCCTGAGACCTTTGACCACAAGGTGAGAATGAGAAAATTTAAGATTCAGATTGGGCACCATTTTTAGACAGTTAAAACTTTAATATACATGTAAACCTAGAGGATCACACAGTGAAATAAACCCCAAGTTCAAGCTGTTGTATATTCAACCATGATTATGATAGCTTGTCAGGCATTAAGTTCAGTAGGTAACATACTGAGATCACATGGAGGATTTTCATGCAGATACAAGATCATGCCTCTTTACATTTTATTTCCTAATTCTTTGAAATACCTCTATATTAATGTTTAATATATTATATAAATCCAATGTTGTTTCAATGAACATATAAAACTCAATTGTATAACAAACCAAATGCTTTTAGGAGTAAGTGACTTAAGTCTAACTTAATACTTTTATTTCTTAATGTCAGGTTCACAATGTTGTGTTTGCCTTTGAACTCATGCAAGATGCTGGACTGCCCAAGCCTAAAGCCAGACCTGAGGGTAAGTATAAGTAACTTTAAAAATACATGCACAGTAAAACCTGTAGTGGAACACCTCTGCTACCCATGTACTTTATTTAAAAGACCTCAATAAGTGGAATATCTTCCCAGTGAAATACCCAGGTTCCACTTACACAGGTTTTACTTCACTTAAAATGCCAAGCAATGATAAATTCATTACAATTTCAATTCAATTCAATTTATTCAATTCAAAATTCCATCATACAATATTTCATGTATAACATGAAATAGACACTCCAGTGGGTGTATATATAAGTCATAATTTTTAATAGTAATGGTTTAGTTTCATTCGGAAATAGTTGAATCTGCGTAATCATTTTCTAGAAAAAGACCCATGTATGCTTGACATCGTACACATTGATTGTTCACCTAATATATTTGTTTTGATTCCAGATGTGGTGAACCTTGACCTTAAATCTACTCTAAGAGTTCTCTATAACCTCTTTACCAAATACAAAGGTGTCAGCTAATCTATTCACATACAAATTATCAAAGTGGGTCAGGTTTACTGTGGTATGGCAGGAGAGATATTTTTCCCCACAAGATGGAACATAAAGGAGCATGCCATATTTATTGACCTGTTCTTGACTTAGTTAAGAAAAATCGGTCGGTCGACTTGAGGAGGATGTAACAACAGTTACCATAGTTACTTGTCACCTGACCCACTTCTAAAAATACCAAGGTGGCTGATTATATAAGTCGCATTCTCCAACTGCATTAATAATGTTATTCTCCAAAGCTGGAACAACTGGAAGATGTATTTTGGAGAATGACATGCAATTCAGCAGAAATGTGGCTGAATCTATTTTCTTTGATTCATATTAAGTTTTTTGCATTTTTGCAAACCCGTATTTTCATTGAATCATTATTCGACCACCGTGGTATTTTAATTGCGAGGAGATGAGTGCTATATCTTGATACATGAATAGTCTAAAGTAAACACTGTGGAGAAAACTATGCAATCTCATTATGAAATGTGAAATATATCAGGGAACACAAGATACAAGTGCAAAACGAACATTTTACCTGCCTGTCCTCGATGCTCTTCCCAGGATGTTTCTCTCAAAAATCAATCTGGTGCAATTTGAATTTGAAATTGTTGCGTGTCCACTTGCTTTAAAGCTGGGGAGTTCATTGCTCACTTTGTGCTAGGGTGCTTTTCATATGTACCCCAGAAATAGAAATTAAACTTCCCTGTCTACCCATCCTTTCATCATTCATTGTATATTTTCTTGATTATGTATCATCACAGGCTGGTATCGAAATATTTGTCCGCTGTGACGGAGCATGCTATTTTTCATAAAAACATTAAGAATACTTCACGATTTATTTTTTAACGCATATGTTTCGTTATACCATACAAAATTACTTACTCTATGCAATGGATATATCATTTGCGGGTAACTTTCACTTCTGTTTGAAGTCCAATTACGCTGGGAAGAAAAGCTATTGAAAATGGCACCGGAGTATCATACTTCAAAATGTACCATTTCTTGTTTAACTTTCTAATGGCAGATAAAGTGACACGATAATATTTACACATGGTTTCAGTATAACTATGAAGGTATAAATGAGATGTTGATGTATTTGGTCTTTTTAATTCTTTTATAAAAAATAATGTTTAATTTTTTTGTCCGCTGTGACGGAGCAGTTGCAAATATGAACTGTGAAAATGCTCCGCCACAGCGGACAAAAAATATTAATATTATTTTTTATAAAATAATTAAAAAGACCCAATGCATTAATATCTCATTAATACATTCAGAGTTATGCTGAAAACATATGTTAATATTATCGTGTCACTATATCATGCCATTAAAAAGTTAAAAAATAAATGGTACATTTTAGAGTTTGATACTCTGGCGCCGTTTTCAATAGATTTTACTCCTAGCGTTATTGGACTTCAAACAGAAGTGAAGGTTACACGCAAATGATATTTCCATTGCATGGAGTAAGTAATTATCTTTGATATAACGAAACATATGAGTTAAAAAATAAATCGTGAAGCATTCTTAGTGTTTTTATTAAAAATAGCATGCTCCGTCACAGCGGACAAATCTTTCGATACCAGCCTGTGATCATGTGAATTTAAAAATACATGTACTACGTATGGTACCTTTTTTAAATCGACATATGAATTGAATAGTGACATTTATTATCACATGTATATAGTTAATATATGCTGCTTTTGTAAAGTGAATATCACCCAAGCAAAAAAACAGTTCAATACCAAATACGGTGTCTTTTTCCAAGAAAGAAATATCAGTGTGTCATTTTCTACGAAACTAATTTCATTGGAAAAGGGTTCAAAAAGTTTGTAGAAAAACAACGAGAGGTTGGTAATGTTACTTCAAAGTTTGATAAAAAATATGGGGAGATACTCTTAGACACACTGAAATTAGTTTTCGTAAACATTGCTCCTACTAGGGTGTATATGGTGCCTTTCTTTAAATGTGTACACAATGTATATTATATTTATTTGTATTTAGCCATGTATTGTATTCAACTATAATACTATAGTGTGATATTTATGAATTGTATATCTCTTTGTATCTCTGTTTTTAGTAGAAGCATAAGACTGATAAAATCCCCTTACTAACTATGTACAAATGCGTCAGACTTATATTTTGCTTGAATTAAATAAAAACTTTTTACAAATTGATTATTAATATTAATTTAATATTTTAAATGGCGTAGATTATTATAAGATTCCATGTTGAAATGCTGATATCAAACTATTAAATAATTATTTGTTTCAAATTATCAAAATTAAATAATAAAACTGTCACAATACTTTAAGTAATTTGTAGTGTAGGCAATATTTAGTCGAGCATGTTACTTTTTCAAATTGTAATGTTATGTTTGAAGTTTTCCAAAATATGGTACAATTTTTTTGAATTAGAACTTGCTATAGCTTAGTCATATAAAACTGCTGAATGAACTCTTATATCTAGTGACAACACTTGCTAGGAGTTTATATACCTACAGAAATATAAGTGTTTATTAGTCTTATGCTAATAGTAACTAGGTCAGCCTGTAGGGCTGTAGAACTATATTTTATATACCTGTAGATCAATAATATATTGTGCAATAAATAAATAATATTATGAATATATATGCAAATGTGTGTTTATTTGGTTTAGTTTTAGTACTTCTGCTTTACAATTTGGTAAAAAGATGGCAGCCTTGTTCAGAAGGATAGCTAAAATAATAGTTGTTGTAAAGGTTTAAATTTCCGTCTGCATATTAAGAGAGGTTCCCTTGAATTTTTAATAGAGCCAATTCCTCTAAATCCACTTGCCTTTTCTGAATGTAGAAAACAGTGTCATTTTATCAGAGGCTTTCAATTGTTGAAAGCCCATGGTTCTATCAATATTTCATATTTTTGTCCAAGTAAGGTTTTTACATTTTGGTCTAAAAATTCACACAGGACAATGTATGTATCAAATTTTTTCACTTTTGAATAATAAAATTATTAATTGATATCAATTAGGCCTAAGTCATCATTATTAGTGTCTTAAGCCAAACGCTTCTTGCTCAGTGATCCAGGGTTCATAATATCCAGGCTAGGTCTAGTTGGTCGGGAGAACCGTTTGTTTATCATCTGTAAAGATATATTTAGAACCATGGAAGCTGTGCTGTAACACGTCTTTATCCATTTCAACACAGTAGGAGAACTTGCAGTTTTTGGCTGTTGGCCCTGGCATTATATTCATTTCAGTTCAGCATGAGTCATTTCCTTATCATTTCCTGTATTATCATAAAATATCCAATGATATCATGCTCCAAATCCAGAAAGTCATAACAAAAACAAAATGGATTGAAAGTTGCTGAATTTTCAATTCTTCAAAAAGTAAACAATGAAAGAAGAATTTATGAAATGTCAGTAATTTTATTGCAATGTCAAATATGCATTTTGAATTGTGACCAAAATGTTTGAAAATTGACATACAATGATATTCTTATCATTTAGGGAGATAGCATTGCTAAATATGATGCTTTTTATGATGCTTCATGTAATTTTGATGCATGATATGACTTCTGTTGCATCCTTGAACATTCAAGTTGCAGAGAGCATCTGCAAAAATCTGGGGTACCTGCATTCAAGGTATGGATGAATTTGTGCTTGTAAACTTTCCAGAAGTTTTTAGAAGTAAAATATCTAATTCATTTCAGTGTTAATGTTCAATATTGTAAATTGGGGATTCTAATGTTAATACATTCCATATAATGAACATAGAAAAGATGAAATAAGAAGCTCATTACAAGTAAAATCTGTATTAAACTAGAAGAAGTTAAACCATTTTCTCCCAACATTGAACTAGTTCCACCCCTGCGCAGTGCAGGTGCGCAGAAGCCCAAAACGATCCACTAAATTCTTTGTGTCATTCCGCGCATACCAAAGCACAAAACTTCAAGTCGGAAAGTCGTATTTAACTACTTCAAATCCATCCAAAAAGTGCATCAAGTTGTAGACAGGTAAGTTATCTTTACTCATACGAAATTTCAGGTCGATTAGTGTGTGATAAGGGGACAAAAAGAGTAACGGAATGATCGAAATGTCCAAAAGTTTTCGAATCCCAGGAATGCCTGACATACTTCAAGGCTTCACTTCCGGTTTACAAAAACATAAAATTCAACTTTTCAACTCGCTCTTGCTCTCTTTATCAAGCACTAGTCTTGTGTGATATACTAGGTTAATGTTAAAATATGTACAAATGAACATTTGATGCAGCAATGGATAGTTTTTACCATCTTCGTTTGGCACAGCGAGGGAATATTTCACAACAATTTTGGAAGTTTCAAAACAATTTCAAACTTCAAATCAAGTGATAGGCATATTTGGAAACTTCCATAGAATGACTATACTGGATTGTTTACATTGGCTTAGTGCTGATTTTGTCTTTGGAATAGAATCAAGTGACAGAAACAAGGAATGTCAACTCAGAATCTAGAACAGTTCGCCTTGAAATCACAACAATATTATGTTGGTTTTCGTGGTTCTAAATCTGCTGTTGAACTTATGCATATTCAAATGTATGACTCATCCCACCTAAAGTCAACAGTCTGACTTTTATGACTTAGCTCACCTTTTTAGACTGGGGGAATGAACACTTCTTTGATTCACCCACTCGTATCTTTAGTACCTCATAGACTGAAAAGAAGCGTGGAGATGATAGATACATGTAGTTCATTATTGGCATCTGCTTGTCAAATATAAGGTGTTTACTTGTAAATTGGCATGATCTACCTACGCTCTTGACCTATGTAACAGGAAAGGTTGGGCTTGTAGAAAGATACAAAATGGATCAAGGAGACATAAATGTAACGCCCAAATCAGTGCCTTTCTGACATCAAACAGTTTAAATACATTAAGATACCTAATAAATAAAGTATACAGGCACGAAGAACACATTTAAACTTAAACTTATTTAAACTTACAGAGAGAAATATGATGAACATTTTGAAATTTTATCATGGGGTATACTGCGTAACACAGTACCTAACATCTCATACACATAAGGTCTTTGACCTGATTGATCTAACGCTTTATATCACATAGACAGGTGTATAGTCTCAGGCTACCTTCTCTAGCTACTCTGAATTTCAATTAATTTCAGAACAGCTTCTCAATGGGTTTTTAGTATTCATTCTAATTCAGGCCTGGGATTTAATTAACTCATTGAAATATACTGAAGAATATGTCAGTGTTTAGGTACATCATAGAAAAGATACACAAAATGCTTGTAGCTTACTAGTGAATACACTCTGAAGTTGCCACATATCTGCTGATGATGATCCAATGTTATATTTCTTGAACTCTGTGTTTGTATATCAAATATCTGATTTTATTAGCACTTAAAGTTTTTACATTACGTTTCAATCATATGCTTATTTTTCCATTTTTGTTTCCTTTCATTTGATGTTGAATGTTACATTTGTTTTTTTCAATTAAATTAATATAACCTTTACATTTCTGTTTCTTTTATTGAGAGACTGGTATAATCATTTGAGTAAACCAACACAGATAAAGGATTGATTCATATTATTTGTTGATTATGAAATAAATAAGACATAAACTAAAACTAAGTTTTTGAAATAAGAATAAGATTTGTGTTTAAGACTGAGTTGGTATCATCATTTTCATAAAAAGTAGATCAGAGATGTAAACGCATTTTAATAAATAAGACTGTGGTGAGACAGTTTATTCAACAGAATAAATTTATGTTTTATGTCTGTCTATCATACAATAAAGAGTTGAAGGTGATTGTATGTGTGGTACCACACTGTGGTAAAAACATTACTATGTGGGGGAGAAACATGTTTAATGTCTAGGTCATATTCACTTGTTTATATTGTGTTTCCTATGTTTATACAATCAAACAAAAATTCAATGAATACAACCCACTATATTCCTGTTCAAAAAATAATTTGGTGATATAATATCAATGATAATGAACATTGTCTTGGCATTGAAGCAACAGAATTCAGTTGAGAATTGTTCTGAAGATAAAAAAATTAATTTTGTTAGTTTTTGCTTCAAGCCCTTGTTACTTCACTTCATTCCAAAGGACAAAGGAACAAAGGACAACATTGGAAAAATTGATAACATGGATCTCTCCAGGATTTTTTCTCAAGAATGTGAAACGTTCTCATTTATACAATATTGACCAGGATAGATCAAAATATGATTTTATTATTTGGTACAAAATACAAAAAAAACTTCGGAAGGCTGTCTATATTTAAAATCTTATGTGGGATCATGATGAGATCACCATGATGTCATTTTGAAGGTGTTGACTTAAGACCTCATCACCCCTAATGTATCATCCATCATCTATTAAAACAGTAATATTGTCTACCTCATTGTGTAATGGAGGGGGAGGGGTGTCACAGGGGCTTGTAGCTAAACTTTTATGTTTCCAGCATTGATGTCAAATAACTATACTGTCCTTCTACTTATTTTGGCGGAAGCTACCAAATTGTTAAAGTCCACCAAATTAAGCCACTAAATTCCCTGGTCATTTTAGTATTATGTAAATTAGTACCATAAGTAGTAAGTACATCATAATATTATAAGTTCTAGAAATCAAAAAGCTGCCAAATGTTCAAAACAGCAAATCCGCCAAAATAGGTAGTGCCAAATTAAGTAGAAGTACAGTACTTTTTTGAAATTACCTTGTACCAAATTTTCAAAATTTTTAGGAACATTTCATTGGCACAATAGGTAATATTTTACTGTGTAGTTCAGAAACATTTTTTGGGAGAACACTAGAACATTTTATTCATATCATTTTCTATTTTATGTCTTGATCACTATCTTGTAATCCTGTATAAGAACCACATCTAAAATAAGGAGATGTGTCAAAATTGTTTAAATGTGCATAAAAGTGAATTTTAACGAAGCATTGGGCTCCCTCTAACTTTCTCTTGGTTAAACTTTATATTTTAGTGACAATTGTTCTATCATCTCTCGACATGAAATTACTTTTCCTGAAAAATGAAATTTTGATACTGGACCCCTTCCCTTATGCAGGAGGGCTTCCATTTGATACCATGCCTCATGACCTCATGCCTGGAAGTGTGCCATAAACTGTAAATCACATCTTTCTTGGGGATCCTACAGGGAATTTGCAATAGGGTGAATCACTGAATCTTTGATAAAATCTTGAAATGAAATTAACTGATTTGAGGTACCCATCTTGTAGAGCCTCCCCTTGTCCAGTGTTTAGTTTCATTTATTCCAGTTTCTTCATTTTATCACTCATGAACCTTTATATATCAAATCAGTGTGTGATTTGTCCTACTTTATGAGCTATCAGACATAAATACGTTTACCTAAAAAGATCAGAGGTGAGTAATAAAGAAGTCAGAATTGCCACGTCATGATGTATATGTACATGTAAATGGGAGGGGGATGCTCTAGTTTTTCATAAGAGCTAGAAATTGTTGGAAATTTTGTCCCAAAAATCTGTTTTGACTCTAATGCAGCCCTTTATACGCCTTATCACCTGTCTCCTTCCATTTCAAGAAACTGTAAGCATTACTTCGTAAAGATATAAAATATGGAACAATTTTTGACATAGATAAATATCTACTTTGGCATCAAAATTGCTTCAGAATATAGGGCAGGAAGAGGGGAGTCAGATCTCACCCCTAGCTAGGCAGTAGGCAAGGTGCCCCAGGGTTCTTATCAATTTATATGTACAAGCCTTATGGCACGAAACATACATCTTGAGCAGTATTTTTGCATATACAAACACCTAAACTTACCAGGAAAATAATCATGGAGAAAGTTAGAACAGCTGTAGGAGCTATTTATCACTCTAATTTGGACACTTTGGCTTTAAGAGTCTAGAAACCCAGTACTGTGCCTCTTAAACCAGGGCTATAGATCTAAATTCAATTCTTGGAATATATCAGAATAATTCATAATGAGATTTGTAAATCATGATTGGGGATCTGTTTTTGTGATCTGTCTTTTAGGGATTTTGGAATAGTATTGTTATCATTTCTGCTTTTAAATATTGGTTTATTGTTCTATGGTTAATTGGTTTTCAATGTAATTTTATTCTTCAAGTGTTGGCCCTTTATATACTTTTGATTCAGCATTGGCCTACACGGCCCATATCCAGAGGCGGTCCAGAGGCCAAAAATTCTTTCAAAATCGTGCAGTTTCCACCATTCTGAGAACTTTTTAAGTGATTTTGGTTATATTTGGGGCAAAATTGTTGAAAGTGAACCCCCTGGAATTTTTTATAAAGTGAACCTGGCAAACCCTGGCGTTCTAGTCTAGTTGGACCTTTTTGCATGATATGATATGTCAGGGTGGTAGTTTTTATATGAATGGCACAAGTTGAGTAGGCTGATTGCTTTTTAAGTTATTATAGTGAACTACCTTAGATTATACATGAACAATGTTATAGATAACAATGACATCATTATTGTTGATTGTTAAATTGCATGACAATTTAAAGTATCAAATCAAGTCTTGATTTGCCTTCTTGCCTATAATTTTTCCCCAGCCATTTAAATCCCGTTTACACCCGGGCCCCTGGTATCTTTGCTACCCCTAAGCGAAGAGGGTAACATGAACAAAATCTTTAAGTGAAATCATACAATTGAAATGATACATCATGGCAGGCTTGGTTTTCTCTTTGTTCAGTAGCTTTATAATGTTTTGTTGATCTACTTCCCTTGTTGTTATTACATGAAGTTGCCTTCCTACTGTGTTTGATGATCTCTGCAAATCTCAAGTGCTTTCCAAGTTTACAAAATAAGCACAGACCAGCAGAAGATGATCTCTCATGTACATATTCCTTTGCTTGCTATGTATTGCAAATGCTAAGGAAAAAAGATTCAATCATATAACATTTATACTGTATAATCAAAATAAGCACAGACCAGCAGAAGATGATCTCTCATGTACATATTCCTTTGCTTGCTATGTATTGCAAATGCTAAGGAAAAAAGATTCAATCATATAACATTTATACTGTATAATCAAAATAAGCACAGACCAGCAGAAGATGATCTCTCATGTACATATTCCTTTGCTTGCTCTGTATTGCAAATGCTAAGGAAAAAAGATTCAATCATATAACATTTATACTGTATAATCAAAATAAGCACAGACCAGCAGAAGATGATCTCTCATGTACATATTCCTTTGCTTGCTATGTATTGCAAATGCTAAGGAAAAAAGTTTCAATCATAAAATAATCATGTATAGTGTATAATCAAATCTTTTGACTGATTACATGGATAAAAATCCCTGAATTTGTCTGTTTTTCTAAAATTAGAAACCAGCATATCTGGGACAAGTGAACCACGAAACAGGAACTGTTAGCTGTGGACAGACAACTTATACACTATGCCTTATTCTCTCCAGATTTTTCATCAAATCTGTGCAAAATTTTCATTTTCTTCAATTTCGACCAAAACTTGGTCAAAACATGCCTATTTTATGATTGGGTCAACTGGGTTTGGGAAAGCTCTAGCAAGAAATAAATAGCTATTTAGCTTATCATATTATAGAATCCTTTAAGTAAAAATATATGAATGAGGTTGTATTAACCACTTTTAGTCTATTCCGAAGTTCTAGAAATGAGGCCAACAGGTATAGAAACATTGAAGTCTTTTAGAAGAGACGTCCATGATGCAAACTTGTGAGATTCATATCTAACATGTTAAGATTTTTAATTGGTTAAAAAAGCACACACTGTGATTTTGGAATTCTGGGTGAACTCATGGTTTGAGTAGTGCTATTATGAATCGTGTAATTCTATTTGTAAGAATACAGGCTCCCTGTCTATAAACTTTTCACAATGTTCCCTATTTGTCTAACAATAGAAGAATAACAAGAAATTTTATGATCTGACATGAAATACATGAAATAATTCTCTAAAATGTAACATACTGGATATCCATTTTTAGTTTATTATGAACTATATAAAGAAATATTTTTTGTGAAAGTGAATTTTTTGTATAGGTAAGTTTGTTCCTTATCATAATCCCTGAGAGAGAAAGAGAGATTAATGGCAATTATAAACACAACATGCCTGTACTTCATAGTAACGCACACTTAAAACTGGGACAGTCGTGCCTCTATGATGTCATAGTGTTTACACTGTGTCTCAGCCCAGACCTGATGAAAAAAGCCCTGTATTTGAAGTGTCTGTGCACTATGTTGTTTTTTCATTTTTGACATCTGTTAAACTGCTGATTCCATGAGCCCAGGTTTTATGGTTGAGTAAAAGAAGAAAAAAAGTTGTCTGTCGCTTAATCAAAGGCAGATCTTGGAACTGATCATCTTTGTTTTGGGTCCAAAGAAAAGTCTTCATTATCAATCTTATCAGTCAAATAATAGGATGTACAAAACAGTTGAATGGACTTTAATAGTCATCAAACATGTATTGATATACCTGGTACAAAAATAGTTATTAAATTCTCAGCCATGATTCTGAAAAGTAAGCCTTATACAGGCTTCAATCTTCATCTCGGGCCTCAAATTAAAACATAAATGAGTATGCCATGTTTGTAACTGGATGATTCTTGTATCTAATGTAAAAATGATTCTCTGATTTTCTACCAGACATATAATGGTGTCAATCTACCTTTGTCTGACTTTATGCCTTGCAGCTGTTTCCACAGAGATCTCTTGTTTCTATGAGCTGTAACTTTATTGCTAAATCTTTACAAGGGGTTTTATAGATTCTTAGGGTACTGTATAGATCGGTATTGTGTAACACGACGGTAGAGACGCATCAAACCCAGGCAAAAATTATCACATCTATGCATTATTTTAATGCATTTTGAGACAGTTAACAGTTACATGTGACTGGAGAAATGAGCGCAGATATATTAATTATGTACTCTCATTGTTTCGTAAAATTTGGGACAAATCTGTAAAGTTGTTTTCACGTGCAATCTCACTTTCACTTCCATATACAAGAAACTTGTGATTGATGTTTTATATAATGTATACTGCGAAGCATACATACAGTTAACACTTCCGCTATATCGGTTAATAGGTGTTCACATAGTGTAGAAATAGGTGTTCACTTAATGTAGAAGGTAGTGTTATATTCATGTAAGTCATGAAAATTAATTGGCATAATACTTTGGTAACATCAGAATTAAGGATGCCTATTTGTATAATACATCCTGAGTAGAATACTTTGAATCAATGTACATATGTACAAAGAGGTGTTCACTTCGTAGATGTATTCACTGCATTTGGGTATTTGCTACAGGTGTATGTTAACTTCAGGTTTTCATGGCATTGATGTGTAATAGTACAGAGCTCTTCAGTTTTCAATTTTGCATCAATAAAATAAATGTACTTTTAAAACATATTCTATTGTGGGAGACTGGGTATACACTAAAGAATAGGTGTTCACTACAGACAGGTATTTGCTGCATGGAGGTGTTCTCTAGAGAGGTGTTCTTTCCAAGAGAGAGAGGTATTCTCCACAGAGTTGAGTAAAACCTGACTTAGTAAACACCTCTCTCAAGTGAACACCTGTCTCTAGTTAGATACCCTTCCTCCATACATATTCCACTGACTTCTGTATAAATTACCCACTCTGTAGTGAATACCTACCAACACTGAATATTCTTTAGGCAAAGAATGTTCAATACAATGTAAACTGCAGACAGGTTTTCTCTACAGTAGGTTGTACAGTACAGAAGGGTGTTTCTCTATAGAGAGATGTGTACAGCAGAAAGGTGTTCTCTAAAGGTGTTCAACTGTTCATTATTAGGTTAAGTGAACAGAGCTGTTAAATAGATTGTAACACTTGAAATATACAAGAGGCATGTACATCATTCTACACTGCAGTATACTAATCTTAAACAGCTTTTGTAGATTAAACAAATCAACAGGTCATCCTGACCAACATATGTAAAACATAAGGTCATTGTGACTTTTCAACTGAAACATTTATCAATATTTGACCTACTTCTTAAGATATCCCTTGAAAAGAAAGTTGATCTATTTTTGTGTTACTTGTCCTTAGTTAACACTTTTCATGAATCAGTTTTAAAAAAGAAACCATGTGACAATTTCCATTTATTAGAATAGCATATCTACAGAAAATCACAATTGAAATTTATAAATGAATATATTATGTAATGTTAGGAGAAAGAACTTGTTTCTGGTCAACTGGTAGTGGTGTATCAAGCCCCTGTGACCTGTGTTAAAGAGAGAAAGAGGGATTAGTATACAAGGGCTTGATGTAAGACTAGTCACCTGGCCCAAAAATTTCAAATCTTAGACTAATCTATGGCTCCAGGCCTCCTTTTTGAAAATGTTATTTAGGTCTCCTTTTTTGAAGTTTAATACATGTATTTTACAAAATAGAACCTTCTTTAAAAAATGAAAACACTTGGTTGTAAAAAAAGACTTTTGATGGTTTTTGTTGAACATCTCACGGAGATGGTAAGTGTTTATTATTTTGTCTCAGATCTGTATTACTGGATATACAATTGTCTAATGAATATTCATTTTCAATGAATATATGCAATAATCTATTATTTTAGCAAAGACCTAGCTGGGATTATCATTTATTTTTTCAGGAATTTTCATCTTCCCATACCAGAAACGACTTGCCTAACAAAAGACTGTTTTATTAATAGATAATCATTTCATCAATAAACCTGAGCAGAACTCAGTCTTATTCATTGATAATTTCACCCAGGTTATGATTATTGCCATGATGTTTAGAAAAGACCTACAATGTATTGGTTTTTGGTTATTTCTTTATATAGTTTAGAGTTAATCGAGTACATTGTACTGTTAAAGGGGTGGCTTCAAAAGTGATGTTCTACTGTTAAAGGGGTGGCTTCAAAAGTGATGTTCTACTGTTAAAGGGGTGGCATCAAAAGTGATGTTCTACTGTTAAAGGGGTGGCTTCAAAAGTGATGTTCTACTGTTAAAGGGGTGGCTTCAAAAGTGATGTTCTACTGTTAAAGGGGTGGCTTCAAAAGTGATGTTCTACTGTTAAAGGGGTGGCATCAAAAGTGATGTTCTACTGTTAAAGGGGTGGCTTCAAAAGTGATGTTCTACTGTTAAAGGGGTGGCTTCAAAAGTGATGTTCTACTGTTAAAGGGGTGGCTTCAAAAGTGATGTTCTACTGTTAAAGGGGTGGCTTCAAAAGTGATGTTCTAAATTCTTTAAGTATTTTGACTTACTCAGGGGTTTCATTAGCAGCAGGCAACAGGCGATTTTCACTGGTTGTTTTCACAAAATTGCCTGTTGTTTTCAGGGACTTTTCAACTTTTCCATGTTACGTTTATGATTTCTATTAATTTTGCCTGCTGGTTTTATTTATTCAGCCCATTGTGAGAAATTCTAACTGCTAACTGCTAGATGATCCAGCATCAAAACTGTAAAACCATTCGTTGTTTTCAGAGTGAGGTATAGCTAGCCAATTGGTATCCAGGGTAGATATTATAATTGATTAATAAATTAACTCAAAAAGCAAATCTTAGAATTGTATGATTACAATCATAATGATGTTTTACACGTACTAATAAAACCAAAAATGAACACACACATTGTGTGGTATATTGATGAATTGATGAATCTAATAAGAATGTAGGTAGAAATACATTAGAATAGATGAGTTAATATATGCATCTATTGTGCATTATTGATGTTGATTTTTTCTCGGAGATCGTATCAATAAGATGTTTTTTCTGGGACTTAATGAGGCACTTTACCTACTCATAGAGGATAAGGTCAAACGAGTCAATATTTGCAACTTGAATTCATCTCAACATCAGATTAGGAACTTAAATTAAAATATTTTCTGTATGAAAAAAATTATGTTGAAGAATTATCATTTAGATGGATGCTTTTCATATCATCCAGGTAAAGTAACCTAAATTCTCGTAAGTTGAACATTATTGCAAAACCTGTCTAATCAGAACACCTCTGGGACAGACCAAAAGTTTTATTAACATGTAAGTCAATGGGAGACTTAGAAAAAAAGTGTTCACATTAAAAGGTGTTGTGATTAGAGAGGTGTTCAGATATATACAGGTTTCACTGTCATATGATTGTTTGGATAAAAGTACATTATGCTATGATAACCAGATAACGTTCGCACTTATTTTCATTATTGTCATTTTGTCAACTATATCACATGACCAGTTAAACAGATCTGAATGGATGGACAGTAAAGAATTAGAAAAATTCTAGGAGATGTGGAAATAAACAATCACTAGTTAGTCAGAGGGATAAAGGCTACAAATAGCTCCTTCTTGCAATAAAAAGCACATTTCCAAACAGTTGTGTGTAGTGATTCTAGCGAACACATTTTTACACACTAACACCTTTATTTAGTGAACACATTTTCAAACAGTAGAACCTTCTTGTAGCGAGCATATTTTATGCAGTAGCCTCTTTATTTGGTGAACAGATTATACAGTAGCATCTGCCTGTAATGACCACATTTCCATTATGTGAAAACTTGTTCCTACTTTGAGGTGTTCACTGAAGAAAAAGTGTTCATTGAATATATGTTTGCTCTGAAGGCATCATTTTTCCTCAGTATACAGGTGTTCGTTCAGGTATATTTATCTCGCTTGTTTAATTTAACGATTATTTTTGTTAGCTTTGAATTTCTGGTTAAAGCGGTCTCAGTCTATCTTATCGTCTGCTTCTGCTGTATCTCGGGCAATGTCTGCACTTAACATTAACGTACCCCCAAATGAGAGTTAATGGTTCGGTTTTCACAATACTTTAGAAAAGATAATCAAAAAATAATTTAAGGAACGATCTAGTAAATTGGACTTGTCATATGTGTGGCAGAGTGACAGATTCAAGACACTTATTTATTCAGTACAGGTTAAAAAAATAATTGTTTCTTGGCACCAGTATGTTTTGATTGAGATCTTGAGATTTTGAGATTCATATGTTTTTTCCTGCACCTGTTTTACACAGTAAACTGTGAGATGTAATAGGTGTATGCTAGACCATTTAGAATATTACACTCCTTCTATGTCCGTTTCACCTGCTTTAGTGTAAAATCAGAACAGATTTTCTAGCAATTTTATATGTGTTTCATGCCTGTGTTTACTGAATATTCCATGTTGTTTATCTCTTTTTTGTTAATTCATATCCTTGCTGTTTATTTGGAGAACGAAAGTACGAAGGTTTGTTTTTTTTATTTCTGGGTAATGTGTTGTATTAGCTCACATGGCAGCACCTGCTTAAGTGATGTAACTGATGCATATATATACTAGAATATTGACGCATTTAAAAAGTCAGTGACATGAAGTATGACAAGTGTAATGCATAATCTGATAAAAAGTATTGATGGCATCAGGCTGATTGAATTTATTTTGAAAATGAAAGTAATATTAATACTTGTACACGTTACTATGTAACTGCCCTCTGACGATGATTGATGATTTTTTAGTGTTCAACCAATCAGAAAACACCATAAAGCCACCCTCAAATGTTTACAGCTATTTTTGATGGACAAAGGTTCCTTTTACCTGAATGAGTGAAGAAATGTGTGAAACAAAGGTTAGCAAATTAATTTAGAATCAATTCAGAGGAATTATATAACAAGATTTGTTTCATTTAATATACAAGACACATATTCTAAAGAATAAGATAGCTAATTGACAGTTACTTATATTAGTTATATTTTTGAGTAGATCTGACAAGTATTTTTTCTAACTCATAATCGAATATGAGGAAATAGCTTCATATCAAATAGCATATATTAACAAGTGTAAACATATGTTGAAATTCTCTTTTATAAACTCAATTGTACTTGCTGAATTTTAATCTGGCATAAAAGTGATTGCCCCCCTCCCCCCTTTACAAAGATGTATAATAGATAATGTTGTGAGATAGGAGGTGTGGGGAGACTTCACATATAACTTTTATCAATTTATAATTATATCATGATAATTAAAAACTTTCTATGATTCTTTACATTATATTCTCACCTTAATTCTGAATTATCCTATTAAAGGTCTTAATTTTCATTATGCAATTATTTCCTGATTTAGTCCCAATTTGTAGCGTTAGATCATTCATTGAATCATACGACAAATTATTAATGAAATGATGAGGAAATTAATGTACAATTATTGTTAACTGCCTTGTTTTATCTGGAGATGAATTAGTATTCGTCGTACTCTTTGACTGACAGTATGGAAAAATTGCTCAGTGCTGCAATTAATTTATTCTTCCTAAACCCCATTGGCTATTATCATTAAACAATACCTCATTTCCTGACGTTAACCATTCTATCAAGCAATTAATTCTACAAAATTGGATTCAATCTGTGCTATTAGAATGATGGGTTAAAGGGTTAATCATTGTTGATTGCTTATGGGTTTGTCATTTTTCACAATTTTCGGATTAATCACTTGACTCGTGGAATGATTTTCAGGAATGAACGATTTCCAAGAATTCACAGGTAAAAATTTGAAATATTTTTCTATAATGGGTATGCAATGCTATACATTTTATTTAAAAACCAAATAGTATATAAATGTTTATTGGTAATCTTTAATTTTATTTACTACATTTGATTGCATTTGGTAGTTGAAGTGTTAAGAAATAATGTTTACTTTTCAATTAAATGTTTACAATAGGCCGTAGCACTAAACTAGTAAAAATATTTAACAGTTCATTGTACTTTGTGCATGCTATTTCAGGTTAAATTGATTACAGAGTCTATGACTCAATATATAAATTTTATTTGAATAACTTTTATGAATCAAAATATTTATTGTGATATTTTGTATTAATTGGTACTAAAGGGTGTAATAAATATTTTTGTTATAGGCCTTAAGAAGTTTGAGATTATGAAAGTATGATAAATACTGTTGAAATATTAGGAATAATATTTTATGTAAATAAATGTATATAAAGATATTCATTTATTTTAATTTTCGGAAAATATACATATAATCATAACGTAATCTATGTAACTCATGGATCTCTTTGAGCACTTGATACAATAATGTACCACTTGATACAATAATATACCACTTGATACAATAATGTACCACTTGATAAAATAATGTACCACTTGATAAGACTAACTCTTACATTTTTTCTTGGAACCAAATATCAGCAAGACCCAGTTTTTATCATAACTGTTTTACCTTAAGCTAAAGATTCAGAGGACAATATTTGCTATTGTTAGTACCTCAGTTGAAATACTCGATTTTGATTGGTCAACGAGCGGTGAATAATTTTAACTGTACACCGCGCAATGCATTGCCGGTGAATAATATTCCCAGCATTCCACTAAAATGACGTCATTATCAGACGATAAAATGGCCGCCGCTAGCACTAGCCGTTTCAAAAATGTTGAAGATGAGGATATTATTAGTCTCTTAGAGAGTAAAGACAGTCAAAATACGAAGAAAAATCTAAAACTTTGTACAAAGCTTTTAGTGGACTTCGCCCAGGAGAGTAATTTGACTCCATTGAGTGAACTTACTGCCGTGGCAGATGTAGATAAGGTCTCGAGGGTCTGGATCCAACTTCAAGTCAACTTCAAGGGTCAGAAAAATCTAAGATATTCTTCGGACTAACAAAACAATTATAGACCTCTCCATTCGGTTTACTGTCAAAATTATATCCCTCGACTGTAAACATCGACCTACGGTCTCGGTTTACAGTCTCGGGATATAATTTTGACAGTAAACCTCTGGAGAGGTCAATAATTGTATAATATAAACCTTAAAACTGTACAATATTTAGCATGGATCGGTTTACTTCCCATGGATAGTTGGGAGTTTAAACTGGCAGTGTTTTTCAATCGAAAAAAATTAAGGGATGCATTTGTATGGGCTATTGGTCATACATATAGGTTGGTGTTTCGATTTTATATGCAAGCTTAAACTCCCTAATATTTAAATGAGTCTCAACTATTTTTTTTATTCATCACTTGAGTAGCCTATACTAAACGTAACCTTACCCTAAGAGTAAATATTGAAATTTCAGGATTTTATCTGTAGATTTTGATGATAAATGGGAAGATTTCATAAAATCTATAAATATTAGCATTTGATATGTCATTGGGACTATAGTTGCAATAAAGAATTTACAATCAACCTAAGTCTATGAAATTCAGCCAAGGAGTACACAATTGCACCTGTCTCTGTGCAGGATGAGATAGAAGAGTGACATCTGAAAGACATTCCTAGAGAACAGTTGACTGTAGACAGGTGGGTTCTACATGTTCAGATTTGGTAATCCTTTCCATAAATCTGATGCCTGGTGCTATCCCAGAAATCAACTTGATTGTTACATCTGTGTAAATGTACTGTAATTAGGTACTACAAATATGAGTGAGAGATAGATTAAAAGCTTGTTCTGTTGTTTGTTCTTTTTCTTCCATGATGGTAAAACTATCCAAGAAAGGTTTCCCAATTACAATACTTAGAAAGTATGATACTATCTATCAAGTCCTTGTTGAACCCCTCCCTAACATAGATAATGAATAAGGGGCAATGGCTGATACCTAGTCAATGAATTTGATTGCTTTTTCAAATATAAGTTGCAAATATACACTTTTACTGGACATAGTCTTTAAAGCTTTTGTATTAATAAAAATGAATTCTATGGATATCAGACAATGGCATATATCCTCTGCTCACCTCTGATATATGAATTGTAGTGATATAAAAAAAATCATCAATATCATTTTGTATCATCTAACCTTGTATGAGAAAAGGGATTGGACCTCAACTCTTTAATTAAAACAGATTTTTACATGAGGCTTAGGGAGAAACGAATGGATTTATAATATGGAAATAATCCTCCAAATATATTTTTATTCTTGTAATTACAGATTGTTCAAAATTATAGTTCAATCAGCTGATCACTTATCATGTTGCTCTCATGGTTTATGTCATTTGGTATGATCAACTATAAATATAGAATGGGAAAGTTATACAAATGAATAAACGCAAGGAGCACACGCGTCTCGAACTCGTAACCTCGTGGTTACGGCCCCAATCACCTGGCCTAAATGTGCTGGCGCTCAAGCCCTCTTGGCCAACTCGACAACCCCAAAAAAGGTTGTTTTGTTAGTCGATCTGACTAGAGGCTGCAGATGTTAACTCTCAATGCAGTTAATTGTAACAAATAATTGAAATATTTTAATATGATTCTCTTTTCCATCTTGGTATGGGTGCTTAGATGTCCTGGAAAAATCTGTTTTCAATATAATCTCTTGAGACACATTATATCATCAAAATATTTATTTCAAGATTCATTAAAACGTAACTCTTGAAAAATGCAGAGACTACTTTCATTTAAAAAGTCAAAATATTTGAGAAATGTCCTATATTCCACATGATATAGATCCATTTCTCTCATTCCTTATTTTGCTACTTTAATTTGCAGATTTTTTCAGTTATATTTACATTTTTTATTGTTTCTGGATCTCTGGTTTTTGTTTCGGAAATATTGGCAACCAAATTGTTGTTTATTTGTTATTTTAGAGATGTCAACATTTGTATTTGTTTATATTAAGGTCATGAATTGTTTGTGACCAATTATTTATGGTATTCCCTGAAAATGTTTAATTCATGGTTGGAATTTTACTATTTCTACAAATGTTAGATAAAATTTGAAGATTTTGTAATATTTTTAAATGCTTCATTGCAACAGCAATTTTTGGGGTTACTGAAATTCTTTGCACGTTTGTACTTTTTTGTCAAATTGAGGAGGCAAATGGTGTCCCTATTAGGATATCATATCCAAGGGTATTTTTGAGATATTCCAAGTATGAGAAAAAATTAATGTTATTTTCCCATGCATGAAGGTATTGACAAACTTTACTGTTCAGCACCCTTCAGTAGCTTTCGTAACTCCATTGGAATCCCATTGAAATATTCTAGCTGTCGAAATGTAGCTATGACGCTACTAAGATTCTGCCATGTGTTACATTGGTGACATATTGTGCTCCAAAGTGTCCTCAGTTTTAGTAACAAACATGGAGATTATTTACAATATGCAGGACTAGCTGGATTTCCCTATGAATGGATTCGACAATTTTGGTAATTTCAATTATTTTAGTTTTTTGTGATCGGTCGTCGTAAAATTTAGATGCTTAGAGTGATCTGGATTTTCATCAGCAATCATTGCAGTGCAGCTTTTTTTTGTTTATTTTTTATTTGTTGTTTATTTGAAGTCAAATTAAGGTATGTGAACATGGTCTGATACACCACTTTAATTTTCGAATTTAGTTTTCAAAAATGTTCAGTTTTATGATTTTTTAGTTATCTTTAATTGTCAGTAAGTAATAACAAGTAATATTATGAGATAAGTTGTGTTCGTTTTCAAGTTCTAAAAAGAAAGATATTGATGTTCATGAAAAGTAAGCCATATGATACATTATCTAATGTTAAAGAAAGAAGCAATTATAGGGGAATAAACACTATCAGTGTTATGGAATTAATAGGTTGAATTAATAAATTTATTGATAAAAAACGTGAAAAGTTAGAATTATATTTAGCGGGTACAAAATAAAAAAGGAATGAAGTAAAAATTTCATGGCACATCTTTGTGCATTTTCATTTTATTTTAGAACTTCATTGATTTTTTTCCTTGACGACATAATTTAAAATTTTGCATTCTGGCTATTTTCAGGTATTTCGGCATTTATGTCGACCCAATGGAACTCTGTGGAGACGGCGAGCAATGGAAGTGGTGGCGGTGGGAGTGCATCGGGGGAGAATAATAATGATGAACTGGGGAATGATGCAGAGGGTGTCTGGAGCCCAGATATAGAGCAGAGCTTCCAAGAGGCCCTTGCCATCTATCCCCCATGTGGCCGTCGTAAAATCATCCTCTCAGATGAAGGAAAAATGTATGGTAAGGAATAGAATTATTTCATATCTATACTGATGACTTTTTTTGTTTTTTAAGTTTAACTTAATGATTATAAAATTGAATGTATATGGTCAAAAATACAAGTATAATATATAAGATTAATATAAATCATTGATTTTTAATTGAGTCACCTTTAATTTGTTAATAGATTTGATTTGTAATTAGAATTAAATTATATATTGTACTGCAACAGTCTCCGTAATATTGTTTGCAGTGTTAGCTTGTTTTATCATGTAATTTTGTATTCTTAAATATAACATATTTTTTAATCCTGTAACATAAAAACTTTAATATCATACTATTAATGACAACCGACCAACCAACTAAGCTAATTTTTTCACCTGTGCCATCCATCATTCTAATTAATTACTTTTTCATCAAAAAAAATCATCATTAAAATTTGATTGACATTGCAGGCTTTTAGAACTTTTTTATGTTGATTATTTCCTCGTGGCATTATACGCAAATCTACCAAAGGAAATAATGCCTAGAAACCCTTGTCTCTATGTGAATTTGAAATTGAGTATCACCATGGCAACAACAGTCATCTATAGAATATATTGTATCCCATTGTTCAACGTTGATTGTATAATGTAATAATTAACAAATAACTGTATTAATTAGCGTGAAATTTCGGCATACCTCACATACCTCTCCATGGTAACTTAAATATTGACAGGCTCGCTGTACTATTGTTTTAGCACAATCGGCAGCTTAAATGATAGTCCCTTAATCACCTGCATCATTGTTTTCTATTTTGTGTAATTTCGTACCACTTGATTGCAATTTCATCTTGTTGGATAAATGAATAAAGCAACAGTCCTGAAAATGCAAAAGTCAATATTTTCTATTGAATGTAGCATTTAATGAAAGAGTTAAAGAGAATGAGTAATTATTCGCCCCCTTTGGAAAAATTATAGATGTTGATATAGATTTGCTTTTGTTTGGATTATACATAAAAAAACATATATTTTTAGAAATCAAGGGGACATTTCTGTCTCTTAGAAAATGCAGGAATTTCTGACTTTTTAAAAATAAGAACAAAAAATTTGACAACGAAATATATAATCTAATGCAGAATCGTTTTGAAAAGGCTTCTACAAATGTACTTTGCCTTTTTGCTGTTTCTTTACTTTTATATTGATTCTTCTGGTGTTTTTTGTTGTAAATAAAATGACTATTAAACGTGTTTGACTCTAGAATCAAATGAAAATAAAGTTGCAAAGAATAAAATTGATTTTTAATGTAGAATGTCATGAACTTTCATTCAAGATTTAGACTGGGAACTTTTTCAAAGTAACATTGAGTTGATTAAGGGAATAAAGATACGACCTAAAATTTTATTCTGTTCATTGTTAAAAGACCGAATTCGCGTATCAATTAAGGTTTTTTTAGCAATGGCCAGAATAAATTCTGAGGTCATATATTTGCCAATATTAAATCGTAGAATCAAGCTCTTTGTTTCGGTTCAAATATGATGAACAACCCAGAAAAACAACTTTGCATTTATGAAATTTAGTGGTCATCCATACTCGATTATAGACCAGTAAATCAATTGTTCTCATTATTGTGACATCATATATCATATTAGAATAACAAATATGAACTATTTTCATGTAGAAAAGTAAAATTACACCCTCATTATCCATTCTTGTGGTACATGTAATATGCTTTTAAAATCAGTCTAATGCACAGATATAGGAAAATTCTGAAATTGTCTTATTCTTTTGCTATAATTTCATGAAACTGCATTTAAAAAGAAAGCATTTAACAATCAATCTTTTAATTGAAAACTGGGCATTATGGTGCTTTTTTGTCTTGACTATATATTAACTGCTTCTATTGTGATGTGACATAGGGCGCAATGAGTTAATAGCTCGCTATATAGAAATGAGGACAGGGAAGAAGCGAACAAGAAAGCAAGTGTCCAGTCACATCCAAGTTCTGGCGCGAAGGAAAGGAAAAGAACTCCAAACAATATTGAAGGTAGAAGGCGAATTTGTGAGTTGTGTTTGCTTGGAAATCTAGGGTGATAACTTGATGGACATATCCTTTAGTTCCAAAAATGTGCCTATAAGAGGCCCTATTAGACTATTTCGGCTTCTAAAAACTGCCTGATTTTAAAAGAGGCATTTTGCCTTAAAAACACAAGTAAACTTATTGACTTGACAGAATTACAGATGCCTTCTCACCATTATACACTTTGGTATTTTGGATATTGATTTATTTAGATATATATTTCCAATAAGTTGCTCATCCTAGAATTCCTGCACCCTCTGACCGTGTGTATGATTATAATATGTGTTGTTACCCCAATATTTATGCATGTTTTGTCTCTATATAGGACGCAATGAGTTAATTGCACGCTATATTTACTTACGGACGGGAAAAACACGATCCCGTAAGCAAGTCTCCAGTCATATACAAGTTCTGGCAAAACGCAAGTCTAAGGAAATACAAGGGCACATTAAGGTAGCATTTGGTACATTGTTACCATGGTTACGGTGCAAAACTTGTTGGTGTCGGCCATTTTGAATAATCTGGAGCCCATTTCTTGAAAATATTGTTAATTATCACAATTTGAATAAACTCTATTGTACTTTAATGGACATATCATGAGTCAGTAGAATTTTATAATATATAAATGGTGAGAATTTCAAGAAATGGGCTCCTGGGGTCAATACATCTAACTATTAAAACCAGTGGAAAGGGAGTCTAAGTTGGTTCATGGAAGCTAAACTGACACATTATTTCAGCTTTTTAAAAAGTTTATCTAAAGTTTGCTCAATTGTCTTTATGTTTTGTTATTAATTTGGTTTAATAAGAAAAATGCCATTGTAAAGATCCTGGGTATATGTACATATTGATATTTTGTAAACTTATGCATAACAAAAACTGGTACAGACCTAATCAAGCTAATAAAAATGGGCATTTTCAATATGTTGCAAGTATAACGTTTATAATCTTGCGCAGCCAATATCTACTAATATTTTGATATTTTCCTATTCCAATGACACTTGCTAAGGCTTCTGTTGTCTCTTAATTTCTTCTAAATGATAACTTGGTTGGCTTACAGTCTGTTAAGCTGCTTCAAAGGCAAGCAGTTGAACCTGAAAAATAAGAAATCTAAAGACTATCGTGCAATAATGTATATAAAAATATATTTATATTGCACATGAATGACATTTGTGTATCTTGGATTGCTTGTGAATTGGCTCATAAAGTCTGTAACCTCTTATATTTTGATGCTTCTCTGCCATGCTAATTCTCATAGAAATAACATGGCGGACAGACCTCAAATTACAAGAGGGCACAGGCTTATGCATGAAACACTTCATAATCTGAAATATAAAAATGTCATTTGTGTGCATATTTTTATATATATTATTATATATATTATGGCACAATAGTCTATTAGTCTATTGATTTCTTATTTTTCAGGTTCAACTGCTTGCCTTTGAAGCTGAGCTTAACAATCTATACTCCATATTACTTGTACAGTATACTATATTTTGAAAAATTTCTGACTTTTAGTCAGTTTTTTGTTGACAATTTCCATTGAGTAGATATTATGAGAATTTTGCTGGCTCTACAATAATAAGGAAGAACACTTCAGTGTTGTCAAATATACTAAATATAAAGCTGACACTGCCACAGTGTTTGGCATTATGTTAATGGGAGTTTGGGTAATTGACCAATTAATATATTTTCTTGGAGCACCGATCGAGACTCTATAAATATTTGTCCATTTCATTGACAAAAAAGGTATGTTTGAATTTGTGGTTATCATTGAGAATTTATGAAGATAATGTCTCTTCTAGTAATAAAGTGATAATAATAGAGCCAAATACGTATATATAAAGTGATAATCAGTAAAAAATTGTTCAGTGATATGAAATAACATGTTAAATTGAAATTTGTCGTGATCATTTTTTTATCCAGGGGTATATCATATGATCATTCAGAACATTCATGAATGGGCCATTTAACGTTTCATTTAACCCCCTTTCATCCATTCATTTACAATTTTTACGGGGTATTGAGAAACATGAATTTGAAGTTGAATATGATGGTTTTTATTTTTATTATATATTTTCTTCAATATTTCAGCTTTTTCTGAAAAACTGTTACATCTGAAAGGTCACCATTTGGAGACATTTGATTATTGAGTACATATACAACTCTCAAAGACATTTTTACGATAAAAGAAGTTCAATGAATTTCATAACCGTAACACATGCACTTTCAACTCAATTCAATTGTGTATCAGTTTTAAATTGATTTGGCATTAAAGACTTGTTTACAGTTAAGAAATCTGTTTTTTATGGATACAGTAGAACCTGTATGTAGTGAACACCTATGGAGCAAAAAAGTGTTCACTGTAAGTAGGTGTTCTCTTCAGATAGGTGATCTTATACAGGTACTGGATAAGTGTATAATTTTGCCTAATCATTTAATTTGCCTATTGCCTAATTTTTGCCAGGTTCAGAAAATTAAATGTCAGAAATATTATCTTCATAATGTTATCCAATTGGAAGTTTCTTGTCATTAGGAAAATTAAAAATAGGAAAATGAAAAAATTTGACCATTCGGCAAAATAACCACTCAGATTAAATACCACTTGTACAGTTTCAGTGAGAAAGGGATTCCCTAGATACAGGTATTCCCCAGAGAGAGGTGTTCACTAAGACAGGTTTAACTGTATATACATTGACGCCAAAATGTTGTATAGAATTATTCTCTTCTTATTATCAAACATCAGAATGTTATTGTATGAAGATCATGAATCGCCCCCTTCTCCATAAACAGCCAGAGGTGCAATTTACAAATATTTATTTTAGGAATTTTTAAGTGCTTAATCCAATTGCTTCCTAATTATGATGTCATGATTTCCACGGTTACAATTTTGAACATATTCTTTGTGTTTTGCTTCCAGGACCAGGCTGCCAAAGACAAAGCCCTACAAAGCATGGCAGCCATGTCATCGGCTCAGATCGTATCAGCCAGTGCTATACATAACAAAGCTGTAGCTCAGGGTCTTGCTGGTATAGGGGGAGGATCTATAGGACCTACAGGGGTAAATATTTTCATATTATGTAAGATACATTTAAAACTTGCCAATTGACATTTCTCCCCTGGATTTTAAATGAATATCCCTTTCTCTCAAGGAACATTTTCTCACAAAACATCAATGTCATGAGTATGCATTATACACAATAGGACTATCTATATGTAACCATTAACTATTCATATCTGACCTCAAATCTCTCAAATATGATACCATACCCATAGGCGTAGCCAGGAGTGGCACCCCCCCCCCCCCCCCCATTACCAATAGAAATAGAACTATTAGATAGAAGAAGAAAATAGCTTTAGAATGCTTTTTATATGAACCTTCTACCTAAATTCTGAAGGAAGTTGCATCAATTTTTGTAAAATTCAACAAATCTTCAATTCTTGGGGTTTCTTATGCCATGATTGCATCTCCCTTACTGATGATCGGATTTTTTTGGTGATCGTACCCCCCCTCACTGAAAGCTGGCTATGCCGCTGCTACCCCTTCACTTTCTGACACAAGTTTCATTGTTATTTGCAAAGTACATAGTGTACATAGTAGACTACGTACAGCCTAATTCCTCTTCTCACTTTTTTATTAATTTCATTGCTCAATTACGAAATTTCATGCATTTGATGACAATGCAAAAAACTCTGCATTGGAATTGTACATCAAACATCACTATTAGGAATTCTTTGAATTTGTTTGCACATAGTGATACTGTTACTATGACATTAAAACAATTTATGTTTTTGTTGTTATAGCAGCAGTTCTGGCAGCCAGGATTAAGACCTCAAGAAGAGTAAGTTTCATTTTTACTCTCCTTATGAAGTAATATAAAAAGTTGAAATATTTAGTTGTACAGTGATTGTTCCAACAATAAAAGTGAATTACCATTCAGCACCAACTTGAGATTTTGAAGTTAAGGCCTGCACTCTACTGAAAACCCAATTGCACCCACTTAAAATGATAAAAACACAAAATATTGACATATTTTGACTAAAATAGAGAAAATGGAAATTTTGCAGGCTTGGGTAAAATATCATAGGAGAACTGAACAAAATATTGCAATAATTTTGATTCCATTCATTTATTTGTTAAAATTTGCATATGGTCAAATAAAACATTGTTTTTTCATATCTAGGAAAATAACCTGGCAACTGATTTGTTTTTCAGTAGTAATTGTTTAATAGGACTTGAGGTCCTATTTTAACTAACAAATCTTATCTTATTTCAGTGTAAAGCCATCATTTGGTAGTCCAGTTGGCTATGGATTAGAGAAACCACCAGGGGAGAGCCAAGGCCCACCATGGCAGGGCCGCTCCATTGCTGGACCTAAACTGAGGCTAGTTGAATTTGCTGCCTTTTTAGAGCAACAACAAGAGCCAGAATCTGTTAATGTAAGTGGACAAAATGTGATCATTCAAGTGTTCCTTTGCATACATGTTAAATAAATGAAGTAACACTAGTATTCAGTCCTGCATAGACACCAGAAAATACATTAGCATTTTCTTGACCTGTTAAGAGTCCCGTATTGTATGAGGCTTCTGGCCAGTGTGCAGAAGTATATAATTTAAAATAACTCTTGATCAGTCCGTACTATTACACGATCATGTATCAACCTCCGAAAATTGTCTCCAAGTCATCGACCATTCAAATGTGCCCAATGATATACTCTAGCACATTGAGAGGAATTCAACATTGATTGTATGGAATTATAAATCTCTTAGTATGAATCAAAGTTGTTGAAGAATCACAAAACTATGTAGATATATTCTGATCGATTTTTGTGTTCTTTCCAGCAGTACAACAAACACTTATTTGTACATATAGGGAATACTGCTAATTATGCCGACCCCCTCTTAGAGGTAAGTCAATTCAGTACATTAACTCACTCGCTACGAATGACGTGATATGACGTCATAAAGCACATACGTTGACTACGAAGGACGTGATATCACATCCAAGCACAAACCCAATGTATTTTTTTGGACTCTTGTAACCATGACACCCTATAAAATGGTACTTAAAAACCTATTGATTCTGAAAGAGTATATCATATGCTTTAAAATGATATATAACACTACATATGTATGCCCATGTATATAATTTATATATTATCTCAGAGGTACCATATATGGCAAATTTCCCAAATTCTTCGGTTTTTTACTGCTTTTTGCCCCAGTATTGAATGAGTTAAGCACCAAGAAGGTCAAATGTCAATGTGTTTTTTTAGAAATTAATTTGATCAAGGCTATGTTTATTGAAATTAATAGAAATTGTAGTTAGATTTTCACACATTAGAATTACATAAATGGTGTTGCATACAATAAAATTGATCCGTTTTGTTTTCAATACCTGGCTTTTTTGCCTCCATCATCTCCCAAAAGTAATGAGTTCCAGTACAAATATAATGCACAGTAAAACCTTATATTTAAACACCTATTTAAAGGTGCAACAATTTATGCAGAGGGGCCATTCAACGATCATTGACCAGTGTCAAAATATATTTAAGTTTGGAAACTTCATCAAAACTAACATATACAAGTATTTTTATTATCTACAAAGAAACCCCCTCGATGAACATTATTTCAGCTGATATTCCTCTTGAAAGATGGTGGATCTTAAAAATCTATAAGGGAGACTCCCTTTATAGAAGCTTTGAACTGAGTTTACACTCTTAAAAGTAAAAAAAAAATTGAATTTTCTCTACAGTCCTTGTTGCCCCTTTAAGCTATTCTCAACTCATCTCTTGCCTTTGATGCGCCAGTTATAGAGAATGTATCAAAACGAGTGACATTTTCAGCACCATAAGGATACGTTATTCAATCACGAGCAAATATTAAAATCTGAACTACATCATTCTATGCCACAGATCACAAAAGTTCACAATATGCTAGCTATGTACTCCATGAAGAATTCATCAATGAAAATGTTGAATTTTTAAATGAAGTGAAGTTTTCCATGAGCATTTACTGTGCATGTCACAGCTTGTGTGTATACATTGGGGAGTGCTCCATTCATTCCAAAATAACCGCAATAAAATTCCAAAACAGTCAGGTTTCAGAGTAAGAAATCGGAAAATTTGGTGAAGAATTCTAAGATAGATTTAAAGTGCACAATCATTATTGTGCAGCATGGACTGAATATTGAAAATTTCATCGAAATAGTGAAAAGAAATTGGTGATTCACTTTATTCAAAGTGAATCATTTGAATGGGTAGCCCAAAGGTTTCAAATAAGTGCCAAGTCACCTTAATTCGCCTGATTGAAAGTAATCATCATTGTCATGTGAGACTCACAGAAAACCATCAATTTCAAGAAAAGTTAAAATAGACCACATACGAAATATGGAACTTTGATTTTGATGAAATTAACAATGGATTGATTTTTGAATTTTTATTTGGAATGTCCATTCCGTGACATTGTGACATTGTTAGAAAGGGTGTAATATCTGAGATGGTGACCTTAAATGAATGATACATGTGACCCTTATGAATGATCAGAATACTAATGAGGGGAGTACTCAACCATAAAATGTCATCATTTTCATGCCCATTTCTCACTCTAGATGCCCAAACAGAGGAAACAGCAAGAAATAAAAAGAAATTATCCAAACATAGATTGAAAATTAATCCCATGTCAAATCTAGTCATTAGTATTTTATGAGAAATACATTAAAATCATTCATGAGTAGGTATATAATTTGAAGGGGTCATTTGGCCATTGGTGACTATTACACACCTGCGCTGTAATAAACACATCAAAATCTGATTTTGTTTATTTTTTATTGAGGCGATTATGAATGACCCAAATAATTGTCCATTCGTGAGATTTTTTACTTTTATCAAATTGAAGAGTTAATTTTCTTGAATATTTGAAAGATAATTGTAATTTACTAATTTTTTCCAGATTGAATCATTAGTATTGTACTCCATACATCATATAATTTTGGGAAATATAGAAATATGTTCTGAAAATGATGAATAAAATTTGACTATCTAATTACTATTTATTTTGCCAGATTCATCTTATCCTAAGATATATTTGTTTTGGAATGATAAAATATTTCAATTTTGGAACCAAGAACTGTTATCTTTTGATGACCTTCGAATAACATGTTAAGTAATCTCTGACATAACTTTACAAATTGAGTTTACATTTCAGGAGCTATCACTTTCTTTTCTGAAAATCATTTTCAGTTATTTGAACTCTTCACCTGCTATCCCCCCATAGTAATTCCAATTGCCTATTTTCACATTGAGTTATATTAATTCTGGTCTATTTTCCAGAAAATTGAAAAACATCAGAATATTTTGACACTCAATCCTTGTATAAAATTTCACTTTTCTTCTGGACAATTTTACATTTTGCAGCATGGGTCTTTACCACTATGAAATTTTATTCAAGGGTAGGAATCATGAACCCATTAACATTTGATGTACAGGTTTCATATCTCGACAGGGGATATATTCTAATTAATACTTCACTCTGGCCATTTCTAATTAAAGCTCATCAAGTATCTCTGGTATGAGAGTTATTTCATCTATTTAGTTTTACTATGTGTGATGACGATGTACACTCCTTGCAGAAAGACTTGAATGAAATGAATATTTCTGGTACCATGTGGACAGATAAATGAGAACACATCAAGTTGTAATGGATACAAGATAGAAACAGCTCAATGTTTTTTAAGTAAATATAATTTTAAGCACCTTAGAGGGAGAAATTAGAGATTTCAAGCGATATGTCTTAAGAAAATAGTATTATTACCTTTCTATAAGAATGGGTTCATGTGCCAAAAACAGATGATCCATGGATATTTATCATTTTGAAAGTCTAAATGCAAACATTGTCTTTTATGTATTTCTAAATGGTGTTCTTATTACATGGGGGCATTTCTCATTATTTCTTTAGAATATCATATTCAGGTCAGTTTATTAAAATAATTCCATGCAGTTTTTTCCCCAAAACATTTTCACCAAGTAGGTGCAATTTTTTCATTTTGAGAAAAGTTTGTCAAAATATGCAATTTTTTCTTTGTATGGGATCTTTAAAAAAGGTTTCTAGGTGTGTACAAGCCTATTTTCAAAATTTCAAGTTACAGTGACCACTTTCTTCAATACTGCGTGTATAATCTTCACATTCAAAGCTTATCTCCTAGAGTGTATATCTGCAACAGGGAGAGAATGTCTTAAATATCATTCATCATAATTCTTGAGAGATTCCTAAGGAATACCTACAGTGATTGCAAGTTTGTTGACTCCTTGCCATCCAAATTAACTCCTTGATGTCCAGATTAACCCCTTGGTGGCTAACATGATCTGAGATTAACCCTTTGGTGTCCAAACAATTTGATGTGTGGCTTAATCACCTGACTGTTCAATTGTCTTTTATGACCTCATGCAATGCAGTATTGTTTCAAGAGATATTGAGAGTTTTCCTAGCATTACACAAATAATTATTCCATGTATGCAATAATCTGAACCGATCTGTTTACAAAATGAGGGTTAAATTTATAAAGAAGTCAGTAGAGTATGTGTGGAGGAAGGGTACGTGTCCACTAGAAACAGGCGTCACTTGAGAAAGTTGTTCACTAAAACAGGTTTTACTGTATATATTTAATCTGAACTGACCTGTTTAAAAAGTGAGGGTAATTTATACAGAAGTCAGTAGAGTATGTTTGGAGGAAGGGTGTCCACTAGAGACAGGCGTTACTTGAGAAAGTTGTTCACTAAAACAGGTTTTACTGTATATATTTATTTTTATTTATGTTTATTTGCAGGCTGTAGATATCAGGCAAATATACGACAAGTTCCCAGAAAAGAAAGGAGGACTTCAAGAACTCTACGATAAAGGACCAATTTCCTCTTTTTTTCTTGTCAAATTTTGGGTAGGTGTACTTTCACCTCATTTAAGTCTTAATGTCATCCCTTATAATTATATGTCATTGTTATGTTTATAATTACTTAGGAGAGAACATCAACAAATAGTTCAAAAACTATTGTGTCTTTCAAAAGTTCAGTTCATAACACAAAATTATAGATAATTCTTTGAAGTTGCAAATAGTTTAAAAACAATTGTGTCTTTCAAAAGTTCAATTCATAACACAAAGTTATAGATAATTCTTTGAAATTGCAAACAGTTTATAAACAAATACTTGAGGTCCATCATGTTATGATATTTATTTAACACTTATGGTGGTCCTGCCTTAAGGCTGTGTACCCCCCCCCCCCCCCCTCAGTACACAGGGGGACACACTTGTCTAGCCCCCTCCCTCCCCCCGACTCAGATCACAGAGTGACAGACACACTTGTCCAGGGTCCTTGTTTATCTTCATTTGAAATATGTTTTGTTCTAGGCTGATCTGAATACAAACGTCCAGGATGAGACTGGTGCTTTTTATGGTGTTACAAGTCAGTAAGTAAACATAGTCAGGTAGTCTTGTATTAGCAGCTTTAGTCCGGGAAGCACATAAACAGATAAATCTTGTATCTAATGGGGTTAGATATGGAAATTGACAAAAGGGTGACATTTTTTGAGAATCCATTTCATTTCTTCTGATATTTGGCTCATTTTGTCAAAATCTAAGGCTGATTTTTAGGATAAACCCAAGGAGCCACATGCTTGCAAACACTTATGTACATTGAAGAAGAAAATGCCAATAGCCTCACAGTATTATACAATACAAGATTGTTTTCAATCCTTGTATAAAATTTAATTCAAAATATTTCATTGGTATAGTCACCAACTTTTTGTGAACATTATTCAATAGTGGCATTTGTAACAAATGGCAGGTGGTGACATTTTGCATGTTAGTGCCTTGTCTATACATACTGACCTAGTTCAATCAAAATGAAGTAGATTCAAGAAATGTGTTGACATTGCAGGTACGAAAGCACAGAGAATATGACTATACAGTGCTCTACAAAAGTCTGCTCCTTCGGAAAACAAGTCGTCGAAAAAGTAGAAACAGAATATCCTCGTTACGAAAATGGGAGATTTGTGTACAGGATACACCGTTCACCGATGTGTGAATATATGATAAACTTTATACACAAACTAAAGCACTTACCGGAGAAATATATGATGAATAGTGTTCTGGAAAACTTTACAATATTACAAGTAAGTATATGACTGTAATGCTCAAAATACCCACATGGTACATTTTGACAATTATTTAACTGTACTGTATTTTCATCGCAAATCATGTCAACTTTCCAATGGTATATTCAAAGCCAAGTATTCTATAATTTAGGAATTGTGAACTGGGGTTACGTTCAAAAATGTGACAATCATATTTGCCTGGCTTGTACTGTTCATTCAAAGTCACTATTCTATTGAAATGTGAAAGTTTTAACCATATTGCGAAAAGTAAACATTGAGTCGCATATTTTTATATATTTCGATGTGTGTTTTTCTACTTCAGTTCCACTGGTGTATGTTTTAAGTATTTTTGCCTTTACTTCCAGGTTGTTACGAATCGTGATACACAAGACACTCTGCTATGCATTGCCTATGTATTTGAGGTATCTACCAGTCAACTAGGGGCACAACATCATATTTATAGACTGGTCAAAGACTAGTAACATCGCACATACTGACTGAATATATATATATACATACACACATGTAGACCAGTCTTGCTTGTTTATTCAGGTAGCTGGCGATCTTAGTAATATGAGCTAGTCTGGATCAGATCGCAATATGGCGTTTATCAAGCAATCGCAACGGAGAGTGGGAAATGTGAAGTCATCTGTATAGAAGTATTAAACATCGCACTCAGAAATGGCTTGTTTCATGCACATCTCTGACATCACTTCCTGTGTATGTCATGCTCATTTTAAGGTCACAGTGGGAATGGTTGACTTTATTGAGTCATACCATCGGAAAGTCTAGCTTCGTGGGAGTCAGAGTTTTGCCAAATTTAATCATGGTAAACTGATAAGACTTGCTATGTTCTTAATAGCATTCAATGAGCATTAACTTGGTCTGGGATTAAAGATATTTTGTACATAAAGATCATGAAAAGTC
Source organism: Owenia fusiformis (assembly GCA_903813345.2). Taxonomy (NCBI): domain Eukaryota; kingdom Metazoa; phylum Annelida; class Polychaeta; order Sabellida; family Oweniidae; genus Owenia; species Owenia fusiformis. The sequence goes on along the minus strand of CAIIXF020000011.1, from coordinate 16,163,644 downwards.
TACTTACTAGCAGGCTGGTGTAGTGCACTGGGTTGAGAATTGTGGATAGGATCGCTGTCCTTTGTAAAAAGGACATGGATTAATAAATAATGTAACATAAAATAAACAGGAGATTTTATGGCAAGGATAGATATTTTCCAGTCTGATTACTTAAGCAATACTAACGACAATGGATTATATTAGGAGGTATAGTATACTTAGCTAATCTGGTGTTCTTATCTGATTAATCGATATTTCTAATTATTATCCCACTGTCATGTTTCCTATTTTGTGATTGGTTGAATGCAGGTCACATGGCATGAACTATTCTGTGATATTTCCCCCAGATCATATCATGACCAAAAACCGTCCAAAAAAATCAATGTATAAAATTAGAATTTCGCATCTTATTTGAGAAAAATCAGTGTGATCACTAATGGGTGATAACAAGTCCTACACCAGAATAGTTGAGTATGTTATATTTGAAACTGCTGCTTGAATCAAACCAGATATTCTACTTTAATATTGTCAAATATCAAAAGTCTCTTCTAGTTTATGCTTGATATTTAGTCAATTCTAGTTTATGCACATGCTTCTAAGGAGTCTTGAAATTATCCCGAGGAAGCGTAGTGTAAATATTTATGTAAAAATTGTACAATAATCCACCATTTTTAAAGTCTCAATAATTCTTAATTTTCGCACCAAGGCCAGGAATATTAGTTAAGTCCACAGACAGCCTTTATTTGTGGACTTTGTCTAATTTGGTGTTCGTGCATAAAGGATCCTATGGAATTTAGAAATGGTGGATTAGACAGAATTTTAGTCTCTGGGTTTAAAGAATCGCACGATACAGAAATGTTTGTTAATGGATACTGAGTTTTTTCTTCTGTTTATAGATTAGTTTTTGACTTGTTATTATTTTGAGAGATGACATATAATAGCAATATCTAACTTTTTTATTATATTAATGTTAAGCGTACATCACACAGCGCACGTATTTTGAAGAATATGATGCATGTATTTTGAAGAATACGCTGTATGTCTGTTGAAGAGTTTTTGACCTTTACTGAAGTTCACTGTGTTTATTTACAAGTACATGATGAATATTTATGTACGTTTCTGTAAAGTATACATTTTATTTTTAAAATACAACAAATGTACTTCAAAGTATACAATTTACAAAACTAGGATGCACATCATCATGACAGTAAATTTCCCAACCTGAATACCCTCTAAGATGAACACTTCTGTAATTTGAACACTGTAACTTGCTTTTTTATTTCTCCCATTAACTCCCGTGTTAAATTCACCTCTTAAATAAACACTCTTCAAGTTTGAATGTGTTTTACTAAGCAGGGAGTCTTACTGCACAGTATAAACTGTGTAGGTGGAACACCTTTGGTACATCTAAAAGTGTTCACCTGGGAGATGTTCCACTTATAGAGATTCATATAACAATAAATCAGTTGGTCTTGGGAATCCCAAGTGTTCCACTAACAGAGGTGTTCCACTTCTAGAGGTTTTCCACTTTACAGGTTCCGCTGTATATGTATTTGAAATACATAATGTGGAGTAAACTTTGATCAAACACAAAATTACATCAGTTAAGGTTAAGAAGTATGCACATCTCATATATGCATACACAATCATGAATGAATTATCGACTTGAATGAACAAAGTCAAGCTTTGGTTCATACAGTACTCATATTTTGAAGACTGAGTACAGTATACTTTTAGTTGTTTCACGCATTTTGTGTGCTATTTTATCATGCTTATCATTTCATCAAGTCTTGTATCTTACCTATCAACATCACTCCCTCTGTCGGCTATATTTCCAAAATCAGTTGTTTTGACCAGAAAATATACAGGTTAGGAGAATCCAGAAAGCATACGCTTTTAGAAACCTCAAAAAGTCTATTGTTCTAGAAATGTAAAAAAATGGAGTTGATGTGTTATTGTTTTGTAGTTCTTATTGGATTTTAGACCTGTAGTTTTGCATTAAGTCCATTTATCCTCCAGTTGTATATCTAGCTTATGCTGGATAAATATGTGGATGAAGCAGAGGCTTGATGCAAGACTAACTTGTACTGCATTGTTCTGCATGCATTCTTGCCAAAGTGCTCAAAGATATGCAACTTTTGTAATCACCACTTGTACATAAAGCAGGATGTAAGATCATTATTTATGCCTTGGTCACATATGCTCCGATCGATCGGCCGGCGCCAGGCTGATTGAGTGTTTTGTTCAATATTGTATTCAATTTTGAATAAAATACTCAATCGGCGGGGCGCCGTAGTGAAAATCTGAGCAAATGTGACCAAGGCATTAGTCACCTGGTGTCCCATACCCCAGTACTACACAATTAAGTGTCCCATACCATACGATGGGACGTTGAAATTACTTGCCTGAAATGGATGGGATATTCCAGAATTGGTCATGGTTTTTAAGCTTCCCATAACAGACAATGGGTAGTTGAAATCAACTGCCTGAAATGGATAGGATTTTCCCCATTTGATTGTTCTTCTTAAGTGCCCCATACCAGCCAATGGTAAGTAGTTAATATTCAAAGGGATAATGATGTGAAATACACATGGCCAGTTGGATGCATTTGTTGCTGGCTTTTAGTTCTTTGGGTGGACTTGGGTTTAAAGTAATCTCTACCTAAACAGTTTTTTTTAAATTATTTCTTTGGTTTAGTAGGAGAAAAAAAGAAATTCTGGGTCATGTGATTTTTCAAAAGAGATTCTGGTCCAGGGTAAAATGTATGGTCCCCCAAGAGCTATTAGTCAACCCACTATGTATGGTCTGATATTCTAATGCACTTATCTTATATGATGGCATCGCAATGAGTTATGCTCCTAAAGTACATCGAAACTCAAAAGCAATCATTTTTTATTGTACATGTTCTTGTAGTTGTAAGTATAATGTGTGTTGATCATCCATGCTTTCAATCCTGAAACTTAAATTCAATAGACAAGGTTTAGAAATACATGTTTTGCAATCAAGCTGTATATCAATTGGTATGAACAAACTTAATAACTATTTGGCTGATTTGATGCTTTGTAGCATGATCTTGTACTCTGCCAGTGTGATATGGACATAATTAGGCAAATGTTCAATATTTTTCTAGTTGGATGTGATATTTTTACAACACATTTTATCATTGTATTTGCATAAAGCAATGTGAACAACTGGATATCAAAAGTGCCTTACATAGATTATTTCATGTAAATTGATAGCCACACTCAGGCCTGTAACCTCCCCCCCCCCACCCCTATATTTGTTAAAGCTACCCCCCTGGAATTTTTCTGAAAAGTGAACACCCTTGGCAAAAGCTGGCTACAGGCCTGACACTGGTCCTTTTTCAAGATAGAAGTGTATCATGGCTTATATAGAGGAACAGGCAAGGTCTAAAATACATGTGTAGTAATCAGGTCATCATTAAAATTGTACAGAAACATGCATACATATGTTTAGGGTGATAGAATGATCATAAAAAGATGGCAGCACAGTTAACCTGTTTATATATCATCTTTTAAAAGAGAGAATATGAACATACATGTACACGTATTAACTACACTAGTCTACTGCTTTATTTTATATCAGCCTAAAACATATGGTGCATAAAAATGTCAGCTCTTATTCAAATATTTTAAAATTCAAGTTATTACAAACGAACAGTGAAATAGTGGCTTAGAAATAAGTCTAAAAAGATTCATGAATTCAAATAGCAAAAATCTGAAAATTAATGAAGAAAATTGATTTGCTCTACATTTCAAAGTACATACTATCTGTTATGGGGAACCAGGGGCTATACTGCCATTTCGGGTAAGATGTATTCATTCAATTTAACTATACTACATGTATATCTAGTACAACTATTTTTGCTTCGTACAACCAGGATATTTTTGCAAATGTATTATCCTAGGTGAACAAATTGGATAGGACCATCTTGCCCCTGATTTCCTTAGTTTTTCATGATCATTTTCCTCCTTTCCATTCTATTTCATGTTTTAGAACAAAACCATCATGGTAATTTGTCAGTAGGTGGTTTACCATATGAATACACCATACATCTTAGTATATTCCTCTCTATTTTATATAATAGTGGATCAGTTTTTAATAATAAATTACATTACATTTATTGTATGTATAAATTTTATATAATGTTCTTTGTTCAATTTTTTCACTTATTTATCAAGAACTTGGAATAGGTATTTCGGGAGCAGAATGTTTCAAAGTACTAAGACAAGGCAACATAGTCCCATATTTCTCTAGAAAGTGAAGCATAGGGGAAAGTGATCTTGGGGTAGTGGTAACTGAACAAACTGAAATAGAATAGTACCAGTTCTAGTCTCATTAAACATGATTAGAGTTTACATCCGTGAACAAATACTATCTGGCCATAATCTTGTCGCTTCTTTTCATCAATGTCCAGAAACTGTTCATTACTGACAATAGAATCTCGAAGTTTTTGATAGTCGTCCAAATATCTGTCCATTATTCCTAAGTTTGCAATGTGGGCAAAAATAGACACAGAGTCTCTAACCTCCTGCAAGATAAATCATTAAAGTTTAATGAATTGAGAATGTGTGCTTTGAAAATAAGGTTCCGTTTTATAGATTTAGAGCACCCTCCTGCATCACATGTTCCTGCTTTCAGGGAAAACTGATAAATGGATCCATCCTCAAATACATAACGCGTCGGTCAAGCAATAAAAAGGGGGTCACTACTGACTTACATTTAATTTAATTGATTGCACTGGTATGCTTATTAGGTAATTTTACTGGGTTATGGTCTTCCAAAATTAAGATTTGAATATAACCACAACCTGACCACTACTTAAGTTATACAAACCTGCTTGAAAGGTCCATCTAGATCTCTATGTGTTTCCTTGTTCCACAGTGTAGCTGATGCAGGAATCACAAACTCTATCTTCTCCATGCCGATTTTCTGCAAGATAAAACAATAAAAAGATTATCCGAAAAATGAGGAAAAAAACAAGTGGAAGGAAGAATTTACGGAGAGACATTTGCAATTTTTAAAATGAGGGGACTGGCAGATTAGAAACAAAAAATATGTATGGACAAGCATTAACATACTGACGTCGATCGATGACCGCCAAAAAGTTGGGAGACTATATGACAATATGTCACCACTTGTGATGGTGACTTAAAAATTGGAAGGTTAGCTTTAGATAAAGTTAAAACAACATGAAAAATTTGGTAAGAGCCAATTAACACAGGAGATGCCAACAAAACAATAGATGACCACCTTGTCTTAATCAGAGTTAAAAGGTGTGAATACGTGCAAGCGCAAGAGCCAAAAGGGTAAAACATTAAAAAAAAACATAAAAAAATAGTTAGAATTTCAGAAAAAAATCAATAATACAACAAATCATAAGGAGAACTTTCTCTAATAACGTGAGGTTAGACAATTTCATATACAGTACAACCTGTTTGTGAACACCTCGTATATGAAACACCTCATCCATAAGTGGAACAGTATTTGGAGCCCTGTTTAATACTGACTAAATTAATGTAAATTGAGCATCCGATATCTTTAAGTGGAATACTCCCAAAGCGGAACACTTTTTGGGGTACCAAATGAGTTGCACTTCTAAGAGATGCACAGGTTTTACTTGCGTCATAATTGATCGTATCAATCCTTTGAAATAACAGTAAGTCAACTCAAAACTTTCAATTTCCGAAAATAGTTTGCATTATTACATACCTTTAAATATTGTTTGAACGTATCAGGAGGAATTCCCAAAAGTTTAACTGCAATATTTTGATATTCGTCATTCATAAGCCATGAATATGAGTTCCTCACTTGACATGCTGAAATACTTGAAAATATTATCACCCCTCCTTGTTTCAACATCTGCTTTGCCCTCTAAAAACAAAAAATGAAGAAATAATTATCCTAAACATGTAAAAGGAAGGAAAGAGGAACGTATTTTTATTTAGTTTTTTAACTCTATCGGCTCGATCTTCATTCTCATTTTCTTCCCTTTAAAGGGTTCCGATTAGCATCCCGTATAAAAACAATATGGTGGATCCAGGCGAATCAACTGGATCAGTCCATTTTTAAGAAATAAGGGGAGTTCTGTAAAATCCAGTTTATTGAAATTGTCTTTGAGATAAAGTAATCCGTTTATAATGATTTTGAAAACGTTATCCAAAGAGTGATTGCGCTCAAAGAATACATGTACAACAGCCAATATAAATCCTTGTATTAGAAACCGGGTTGTCTTGCTTTGTTTCATTTGTAGGATATTTCATATGCCAAGCTGTGTGCTATTACGTTATGGTGAAATTTAGATGCCAATTTTCCTTATTATACACAAATAGAAGATCCTGAAACTTCACCCATAAATGTGGAATTGATTTATCAAAATAAAAATCACCCTTTTATAAATGTGTGACGATCTATAATATACTTATGCTATATAACAGTTGGAGGTGTTGACACAACGAACTCGAACCTGTGAACCCTTGAGTATTATTCCGGGATCGGGCCTTTTATACTAAACGGTGAGCAACACCAGAAACGAGCGTTCGATTTGCTAAACGATATGCGTCACCCTTTAAAGGTCCATGTGCAGAATGGCAAGTGATTTTAGACAGTCATATCTTTCACCATGAGTACCTTCTGGCCATGAATACAGTGTTTATATTAAAACAATATGTTTTCTTTCAAGTGAAGTCCCCATGATAGTAAAAAATCAAAAAATTTAAAAATTAGTGTTTTAGCCTATTTTGATAAACTTTTATAGGTTGACCTAGTTATATTGATTATTCACCTGTAAAGTTTTATAAATCTTTGGATATTCTCCCTCGGGGTTTGGTGAGTTCTCTACATGATGAAGTGTAAGGTTAAACATTACAGCATCAAATGTATCATCGGGGAAGTCTAGATCTGGCATGATACCATGGGTGACCACTGCCTTGTCATCTAAAAAAGTAGAATGAATAAGATTACACATAATTTGTACGTTAATAAAGCTTTTTCAATTCTTAATCTACTCTTATGTCAAATATTGACATGCTTAATCTAATTTAATATATATCGGATATTGGGTATGCTCTCCAGGATTTGCGGTTAATGATGGAAGTTATGATTAAACACCGCTCCTCTAAACTCCCCATTTTGTTCATGAAATTTAATTTGGTTGTTACTATTGACCCAAATTGGATCGACGGTTTTTAACACACTTTATTTTCTTTTTTGAGGTGTTAGAGGTGCCTCACTAAAGTAATCTTAAACATTTTTGAATATTTCTGCCTGTTGAAAATTGTTTTTTGTACCTTTTATGAACGTTTGAAGTTTCTTTTTGGCAACATGCAGCATTCCCTCAGATGCGTCCAAGAGTGTTACATGCCCCAGTCCTTCCTTCAACAGGGCAAGACTGTAGTTCCCAGTGCCACAACCTGCATCTAACACATGGAGCTGGAAATTAGGTAAATATGAAGTAAGTATATAAATAAATTTAGTTTATTTTATACATCTTATGAAAGTTTGAAGTTTCTTTTTGGCAACATACAGCATTCCCTCAGATGCGTCCAAGAGTATTACATGCCCTAGTCCTTGCTTCAACAGGACAAGACTGTAGTTCCCAGTTCCACATCCTGCATTATTTAACCAGTTTATTGATAGATCATCGTTTTTATCACCTTTTTTATGATCCCATGTGAGTACTACAGGGTGGGCCAAAAAACAATACCCAAGTTTAAAGATGAATATCGTATGATATTACATTAAACCATGCCACTTATTGTAAATCGATTTAAAGATAAATCATTTCCTAACAATATGACACTAACTGATTGAATAACCGTTGTTTTCTTGTGGAGTTAGAGGCTAAAATTGACGCCAGGGTGTCATGAGCGACCAAAAATTTGATGTTTTTTATTTTTGGTCACTAACTGGTGTCAATTCCAGTCTCTAACTCCATGAAAAAAACGATTTTTTATTTGGATGGTGTCATTTTGTTAGAAAATGATTTATCTTTATATTATATATAACACATGGCATGGTTTAACATACATGTACATCATATGAATCATTCATCTCTTGGAGTATTGTTTTTTTGGGCCACTCTGTAGTTTATTTCTGAGAATCACGCAAGTAAGGTGCATTTTTTATTTACATTATTATTTTCACAATGGTGATATTTTGATTCGTTGTCTTACAAAAATGCCACTTCAATGCCGATATATAAACTAATGTATTATATTATACTAACTTTGTGATTATAAATTCCTGTAACAATGGTTTCCTACTCTGTCCGAGTAAAATTCCAATGAGAGTTTCTACCCCTGCAGCAACCCTGTGTTTATCATAGACAGCTGCTCTCTTCTGATAAACATAAGCTATGTATACTTTGTGAATTATATATACATGTGACAATGGTTTCCTAGTCTGTCCGAGTAAGATTCCAATGAGTGTAACGTACCCCTGCAGCAACCCTGTGTTTATCATACACAGCTGCCCTCTTCTCGTAAACATAAGCTATGTATTATTATTTAAGTCCTTTGCTTACCTGTGACAATGGTTTCCTCGTCTGTCCGAGTAAGATTCCAATGAGTGTATCTACCCCTGCAGCAACCCTGTGTTTATCATACACAGCTGCCCTCTTCTCATAAACATAAGCTATGTCAGGCATGTCAACTGTCCCGCAATTTGCGTATTTGTCACGCATTTGCTGAAGAATTTGAAGTCACGCCAGTTATTTTTGCGTGACAGAAAATGTCACGCAAATACGCATTTTACCTGGTAATTGTCAAGCAAAAAAATGTACGCATTTCGTTCGGACTTTTCACGCGAATTACGTATATGTCACGCATTCCGTTCGAAAATGTTCGTACCTACTCCCCCCCCCCCCCCGTTGACAGATGTCTGAAACGTGAGCGTAGCGAGCGCGAAAAATTTGAGGTGTTCAAAATTTGGCAAGATGTAATAAAATTTAAACCAATGTGTTAAAAATTTGGATCAAGGTGTCCAGATTTCGACCAAGGTGTCCACATTTTGAGGGGAGGTGTTCAACATTTCCAAGTCACTCATGTTAGGTGTTCCCAAGTTGACAGGCCTGCTATTTATACTTTGTGAATTATATATACATGTGACAGTGGTTTCCTCGTCTGTCCGAGTAAGATTCCAATGAGAGTTTCTACCCCTGCAGTAACCCTGTGTTTATCATACACAGTTGCCCTCTTCTCATAAACATAAGCTATGTATACTTTGTGAATTATATATACATGTGACAGTGGTTTCCTCGTCTGTCCGAGTAAGATTCCAATGAGAGTTTCTACCCCTGCAGCAACCCTGTGTTTATCATACACATCTGCCCTCTTCTCATAAACATAAGCTATGTATACTTTTGTGAATTATATATACCTGTGACAATGGTTTCCTAGTCTGTCCGAGAAAGATTCCAATGAGTGTGTCTACCCCTGCAGCAACCCTGTGTTTATCATAGACAGCTGCCCTCTTCTCATAGTCTTCATATATACTCATCTCTCAGCAATAGAGAAATTACAGAGATCATTAGCAAACATAAGACAACTGATCTTTCTAGTTTATTTGGTTAACCTTTATTCGTGATTTGAGATTTCAAGAGAACTTTTACATGTAGATAAATAAGTTCACCGTTATATACTATGTTCTTTCACCCTCGTTGTCTAGTTCTAGGTCAAAACACTTATCTTTATAAATATGACAATATATCTTTAGAAAATCCCTTAATGAAAACCACGACCGTGTTGATAATCATATTGTTGGTATCTATAACCACGGCTTCAAGCTGAGACCTTGGAACATATACAGGTTGGTCCAGAAAAAGTGAACCCCTGCAACGGGCCATATTTCCCTTATTACTAGCAGGAATTCTTTCATATTTTCAATTGTTGTAGAGGAAGGTCGAAAATTTATGTTGGTATCACATATTTTCTTAGTCTTGAAATTTGCAGAAATTATAAGCCCTGACCAAACATTACTGAAAATGGATAAAATGTGATTTTCAATATCTGCGATTCTTCAACCCTTCAACACCCTTCCCCTGACATTTTGTAAGCAGCAGTCTTAAAGAACTAATATTTTCCGACTTTGTTCAATTTTGAATCCTGCACATTATGGCTTAAAACTAGCATCCTACCTTTGTTAGTTGCAAAAAAATTGTGATCCAAAGAAATGTTCTAAGCTTCCATAGACGAAAACATTTTCCAGTGAAATCGCGATTATAACCCTATATGATCTTGGAATGTCAATATCTTCATAAATCATGGACCAATTTAATGAAATATGGCTCAAAACATTGAACATTGGATTTTCTTGTGATTTTTTAAAGCTAATTGATGAAGGGTTTCTCAGATACACGGTCACAGGGGGCAACTTCCTTCCACAAGAGGCCCCCCTCTAACTGTTGGTGTAAATAACATATCCCCGAGCTGTTGAATGGTTAAAACTGCTTCAAAATGATCAATGAACGTGTGAAATGTGTTTTCTGCTTAAATAGTGTCCCATCATTTGTCATATGGTAGTGTTTTAAACTTTTATCTCTAACTGAAAGCAGCTGTTTTAAGATCAGCCAATGTGTTTCAACTATTTCCGTGAATCACATTGATAAAATGTTGCACAATATCTTATTCTCAGGCATGTTTGTTAAACCCTTGTAATTTCTTCAAAATTAAACATATGAGCCTATTCATTCAAGTATTAAGGAAAATATAGCCTGTTGCAGGGGTTCAATTGTACAGGGTGTCCTGAAAGGATGCCCCCCCATAGGCAGACATACACCAATGACCCATAGTATGTATCATATATCATTTTAAAGCTTGTCCAAAGTTACATTGATTTGCCAAGTATCATGGTTCAACTCACAAACGGGAAAAAGTGACACACATTTCAAAATGTAGTGTTTTACCAAAATTAAAGTTAAACACTACCAAAATTAAAGTTAAACACTACCAAAATTAAAGTTAATTTTACACAAAATTAATAGTCGCCGCATCTCCCTTGGCCATGTTAACATCAGTAATTCTTTCCAGATATGACCTTAAATACACTACAAATAGGGGTATGGCATTTAATAATCCTCATAAAACCCTTTTGAGACATTTTAGAAGCGTTTCCTTGGAGTATCTGCCCTTGCCGACCTCTTTTTACAACTCAATATCCATCCTCTCTTTGACGATAGCACCCATATTTGTGGTCACATTCAGGTTAGCGGTGTTTCCAGGATACTGGTTTTAACTTTAATATTGGCCAAACACTAAGTTTTGATATGCCTGTAACTTTTTCCCATTTGTTAGTTGAACGATGATACTTGGCAAATCAATGTAACTTTGGATGAGCTTTAAAATGATATATGACACATACACTCCCCTCCATAAGTTTGGCAACCTTTTTTCCTCATTGAACTACGTGTTAAAGCCTCTTTACCTTTGAATTTTTATTTACTTAACCTGCGATGAAAATACTTATACTATTGATGGAAAGGTAATTTGACTTTAATTTCAATACCTCCAAATTTTCTCAATTTTTTTTCTCAATTACAATAGGTCGAAAATTGATGATAAATTTGATGAATTTTTGAAAATCGACATTCCCATGTTAACCAATGGGAAATGGTAGGTTTGCCGCAAGTCATATGACAGAATATCCATCCATCCGAGTCCTTGCAAAAAATACGAGTTAGGCAGGCAATTGAATTTGCTAACTTTATTTAACAAAAAATTGATATGTTTCTTCAGGTTCAACAAAGTTATAGGGCTTTAAAGTCAAAGTTGTTTTTCAAAATCTCTCCCATTGAAATAACACAGGAGGCGAAAAATTATTTTCAAAAATGACTTTGGAGCACTGTAACTTTTATATTCATCACATAAACTAAACACTTAGTGTTTTAAAAAGTTAGACAATTCAATTTTCTATATAAAAATAATTTTTGCTGAATCTTTTACTGAAAAGATATCCTGATTTGCCCCGAACCCTCCATTTCCCATTGGATTACATGGGAATGACGATTTTCAAAAATTCATCAAATTTATCATCAATTTTTGACCTATTGTAATTGAGGAAAAAAATTTGGAGGTATTGGAAATAAGGTCAATATTATATTATAATCAATATTATAAGTTATTTCATCGCCGGTTAAGTAAATAAAAATTCAAAGGTAAGGAGGCTTTAACACGTAGTTCAATGGAGAAAAAAGGTTGCCAAACTTATGGAGGGGAGTGTACAATGGGATCATTGGTGTATGTCTGCCTAGGGGGGGCATACTTTCGGGACACCCTGTATATGTAAATATACTACTCTTTTATTACATACATCAGTGATCTCCCAAGGATGTTTTCTCAGGTGGGTGCAAAATTATCATTTTCACAATTCAGACCAAAATTGGTCAAAATATGCCAAATTTTCATGATTTTTCTCATTTTCAAGTGGTTGCAAATGGATTTTCAGGTGAATATGCAAGCCTATTTTCAAAATCTCAGGTAGGTGCTGCGCCCACTTGCTTTAATGCTGGGGATATCACTGTACTTTAAGCTACTTACTTATACAAATGAGTTAATAATGGATGTAACAATACAAGATTGATGTAAAACACAAGAAACTTTTTTTTATTACTGTATACACCTCGGGCCTCGGGCTTGAAGAGTATGTCATACAAACTTGCCCCATTAAAATTCAATAATAATCATCCAGTGATATATCTGTTCATTGCTTTATATTTTTGTGAAGAATTTTAATTTGTTCAAATATCACATCTGTTATCAATATGTTTGAGGTCAACAGCAACACTTGATATTAACTGGTATACTTGTTTAACATAGGTGCACTATTCTGTCCATTTGATACATTTTACAATTATATTCTCGAAAAATGCCCAAAAATTGAGCTTTATAACCAAAATAATCTAGGATGGCAAAAACGAGTTGGATTGGGCTGTAACGCTTTCAATATACAGTTTGAAAACTTCATGGCAAAATTCTCCCGCTCATCACCCTAATTTCATGATTTTGATATGTTTTGAGAAACAATAAAAGGTCAGTGAGGCAAATTAGAAGGTGGTGTCAAAATACTACAGAAGTTGATTTTGAACTACAGGGCGTCCACAAAAAAAGTATACCCAACTCCAAAGCCAGGATACCAGAATTCTGAGCAATTTTTTAAAATTTGAAGGCTGCAGTATATGGCCTAGTTAATTATCTATCAAATGGTACCTAGATCATTATGTACCTGCCATGGATGACCGAGCAATCAATACTTTTATGAAAGGTGGTAAAATCAGCACTGTGCCAATGTAGCATTCAAGTAGGATTGACACAATGAATGTTTTTTGTGTTCAAAACATTTTTAATGTTCAAATTCAAACTTGTTCCATGTTCTTCAACCTTTTTGCATAATTTTCCATAACTTTTATTGCTACCTCCCTCGCGGGAATCGGATCCCAAGAGCCTCTTGAACAGCAATGAAACTTCTACTTGATGATATGCAGCCTTGAAGTCAATAGGATCCCCTACTGAAGTCAATACACCCTTGTTGAAATCCTCATTTTCTCAGAAGAACTCAAGTTGATTGAGTCTCAACAAGTAGATTCATGTTGGGCAGTATTGCTAGAATCTATTTTCAATAGTAAGAATAGGGACTCTTAAACAGTACACTGCACTATCTTTTTGTTGGCTCTTCTGCTCAGGTGTCAGTTGAACCATGTTTGTAGGCCTATTTTAGAGTAAGTAAGCTTTTTGCCAAATCTTTTTCATAAGAGAGCTACTCAGCCCCCAGTCCAGTTCATTATGAAAGTCCTGTCATCTAACATAATGTAACAGAAAAAGAATACTGAGCCAATTACACATCGATTGCCACACAGGAAGATATTTGGCACAGTGCTAAATTTACCACCTATCAGAATGGTCATGGTTGATCAGTCATACGTAATGTTACATAATGATCTAGGTACCATTTGATGGAAGACAAATAAGGCTTCTTGCTGTTGCCTTTGGATTCCAAAAAGATTGCTCAGGATTCTAGTAATTTGGTTTTGAAGTTGGGTATACTTTTTTGTGGACGCCCTGTATTAAATGCAGACATGACTACATTTTCTCTTACCTTAACTTTCTAAGTTTATGTCACTCATCCTAATTTTCAATATTTAAAAGGAATTATACATCTATAACACTACTTATTTTTCAACGAGCTATTTTTGTTGCAATATTGTGATACGATAACGTGGTAGAGTGCAAAGCTAAATCAGTGATGCATAATAACATCTTCCTCTTACTATGTTATGGCATTTTTACAACAAGCAATAATGGACAAATAAAGATTAACATCCATAAATGAACAGTATCTGTCCATAATTCTGACGAGATATTTCTTCTTCTTTCAAGAACTCATCATCACTTTTGATTGACTTTCGAAATGTTTTGTAGTCCTCCAGATATTTCTCCAAAAGGCCCAACCTTTCAAGATTTGCAAACGTAGACATGGTGTCCCTGACATCCTGTAAAGAAGAATGGATATTTATAAATACTCTCCAACAAAGGGTCGGGCATCAAACATTCTCAAAATTGACAGAAATGAAATGAAACAATACACTTACTCAAAACTAGAATAACTGAGTATTAAGGAAAATATTCCGAAAGTCAGGACGCGGCTGGCATTTTCAATCAACGCCTTAAAGCCTAGGAAGATCGGAAAGTGAGAGTATTGGTTTGATTATGATGGACTTTGAATGCAGTAATATGCGTAAAAATGTTTTTGAAAAAAAGTTTTCCTTTTGAGCGATGGAACATCAATAGTCAGAAAAACATCATACCAAATATGTGACTTTATTGTATTGCATTAGCCTATTACTCTAATAGAATACACAATAAGAAATACAATACACACACCTGCTTCAATGGTCCATCTAGATCTCTAAGTGTCCCCTTGTTCCAGAGGGTAGCTGTTGCAGGTATCACAAACTCAATCTTCTCCATGCCAATTTTCTGCAAACAATGGATAATATTTTACCAATAGACTCATGACAAAAATACCTCTACATTAACTCATGGATACGCTACACTACGCTCGCACGTACAGATATCATATCCATTCGTGGATAAAAATCACTCATAAATTATTGGATATCCTCTATATATATTGGGAACTTGATGATTGCCATGGAAATGTTAACGAAGCACTGTTTACCTGTAAATATTGCTTGAACTTATCAGGGTTAATCCCCATAACTTTAATTTCTATATTCTGATATTCCTCAGTCGGTAGCCATGTAAAGGTGTTTCTAATCTGACACGGTGTTGAAGTATTGAAAATTATCACTCCTCCGTATTTCAAAATCTGCTTTGCTCTCTGAAAAACACAAAGATTACTAACTGAAATCAGCTGCGCATACTACAGTTGTTGGACCATAAACGAGAAGTCGATTTTCCATCAACTATTCCAAACCATAGTGGTTTAAACACCCATAGTTTCCAATATTGTCCAGATACATATCCCCTAAAAGGACCACGAGTTGTATGTACAATGAATTTGGTTTTTAATGCATTTCTCTTATGCTTTTAATCTAAAAAACATAAAACACTTAAAAACATTTTATTGACTATAAGATAACACAATATGATCCAAAAATATGTTATTCATTTTAATGGATAATCCACACAGATTAACACCCATGTATTTTATTTCCAAAACTTCACAGCGCTTGGAAGCCTTGAGGTCGAACAAGTGACCCATCATCATTTCTATACTTAATTGAATTATAATTATAATGATACAGCTTAACTGACCTCATCTCTTTTTCAAAACTGGCACGATATGTCTCAGAACCAGTCATTTATGCCATGTATGACTGTCAATTACAGTTCAGACTGATTGTTCAGGTGGGAAGAGGACAAGTTCAGGAAACCCTTGCATTGAGTAATAAAAGGACGATTCTCGGTTTGGAGAACAGTCTCCTGGGCTAATAATTTTTTCATGAAAAATATAGAAATATTACCCAAATTAAACTATGAATATTCAAAAGAGGACATTTAAATCTACAAGATGTAAAAATAACAAATTGGTCTGAAGCAGGGATAACGCTCAATTTGACCGATTCAATAAAATACAAGCCTCGATTTGGGGAAAAAACTTCATCAGTGTACTGCGCTAATATTTCTTTGCGAAAAATCTAGAAATATTACCCACATTAAATTATGACTATTCAAAAGAAGACATTCAAATCTATATTATGTAAAAAAAATCAAATTTGTCCGAAGCAGGGATAATGCTCATTTAGATTGATGAAATTCGTTCTCCAAACCGAGAATCGTCCTTTGAACATTTTTCCATCGATTGTAACTTTTTTGTTACTCATGTATTAACTTCAATACTTTAGAAAATTAAAAAACAATTCATTGTCAACAGCTTCTGTAAATATGAATATACAAACTCAACATTTAATTGCTGAACATGTCCTCCACCCACCTGAACAATCATCAGTATGATAGGTTTGAGACATAAGGTGAGGTCAGTTAAGCTATATTCTATACATTACAAAGCGTTGCGCTTTTAAAATAACATGACACTCATTAGATATTAAAAATAGCTTTGGCTAGAGGTCGCATCTCGTTTATTAATTATTAAGGCCAGGACCCATTGAATTACATCAGATAATTTTCCAGTAGTGTAAATTTACGCATCATTTATGAACATCAGTAATAAAGTATGCCTACAGATGCATGTCCGAGTTGATTTGGATTACGAGTACATAAAATCGTAAAGACTGAGACTTAATGATATGTTGAAAAAACTTTCGATTGATTGAATGCATTAATTTTCACCATTAAAACCTCTATGTGAGGAACCTCGAAATGTGGCCTGAAAAGGTATGAACTAATGCATGGAACCTATCGAACGTTGAACATGTTTAACCTGCAATGACGTTTAAGAAGGTGTTCACTGTATAGATGACGTAGCCAGAATGATTTCTTCTCTCATAAACACTACACACCTATTCACTCACTCATATTCTACTCGCATTCGAAAATAGCGTTCGATTTTCGTAACGCTTAAAGCTACACTCTGTAGTAATATGTAGAAATAATTTATATTCTAATTCGTTACACTCAAACGAATATAAATAAAACTTATCCAAGGGAGACATGTCATGCTTCTCCTAGAGATAACTATATGTTTTAATCGATGGAAATTGTGTTCAGACCATTTGAAGGGCATATATTGTATGGTATGAGATACTGTATTTTCAGCAATGATGTCCCAAGCAGAGACAATTTGGAAATTTTTCATGACGCATCAAGTATACAGATCATGACCATGCCACGCCGAAATTAATCATACATACGTATTTTTATCTTTAACGTTTTCACAAATAATCGTTTTACCATTATCAGACTTCTATATGTGGAACTAGTTAAACAGACTGAATGTCAAAACAGAACTCTGTTATTTTGGTTCAAAATTTTTTCAAAATCCAGCATGGTATTGTAATTTTTTGCTTTGTCATTTCCTGTTAATTAACCACGGCACCTTAACCCGTCTTGTCTGAACCCCTTTCACCAAATATCACATTTTTCCTCACAAAGTTGCTCACATAGTTTCAATTTGACACTAAGTGGGAGACTTTAAGCACGCATAAGAGAAACCTATTTAATACACCATTCTTGTTGTTCAAAGACCCTGTAACAAGATAAAATACATGGGTGTTAATCTGTGTGGATTATCCATGAAAATGAGAAACATATTTGGATCATATGGTGTAATCTTTAGTCAATAAAATGTTTTAAAGTGTTTTCATGTTTTTTTAGATTTAAAGCATGAGAAAAATGCATTAAAACCCCCAAAATCCATTCTACATACAACTCGAGGTCCTTTGTATATTCTACATTTTGTTTACTGTACTCTCATCTACAGGTAATAACCTCTTGGAAATATTGATTGTAACCTTGTAATCTATAAAAATACAAAAGATAGCATTGCTCCGTTTGATAGATAATAACTTTGCATATTGAATTTTCTTTCCAGTGTCTTTTATTTCATGAAAATCGAGCTAATTTTGACGATGTTATGAATTTATAAAGTTAAAAACAACTAATTGACAAGTATTCGGGAATCATATTCTCTTGTATATTCCTCAATGTCGAAACAAACTGTTGTAATAGTATTAAGGTGATACCATTTTCAGAATTTTTTATATGCCTTTTTTATTCTCCTCTACCCCTATCTTTTCAATTTCACTATTTCAATGTCTGTGAGTAGATAGAAAACTGAGGGCATCAGGCCGCCACGGGCCGCCACGGGCCCGGGGCTTTCAAAATCTCTGAAGATGAGCAGGAGATATTGATGAGCAGGAGATAAATTAATTGAATGGGGATTAGGAGATAAATTAATTGGATGGGGCTTTCATCTTAAATGGGTGAGAGATAAGATGCGCATGACATCATTGTTATCTTAAATGGGTGAGAGATAAGATGCGCATGACATCATTGTTATCTTAAATGGGTGAGAAATGTATTTCTTGGACTGAATAGTAAAGTACAAAATAAATCCCTTTAATATTATTTTAAATTTGGTATAATCCATAAACAGTGTTTACAATTCTACTTTCAATATTAACCCAACATTGAAAAGAATCAATAATCCTATTGAGCTGGTCAAACAAATACTGTTCGCATAAAAGGAAAGAGAACTGGATTTTGGATTAAATATGTGTACAGATGAAAAGGTTTATTTATTTAAATCATATATTGAATTGACCGTTGAAAAGGTTTATTTATTTAAGTCCTATATTGAATTGACCATTTGATCTTACTATACTTGATTTCAACAATAATGGTCTTTTAATGTAATAATTGAATGTTGACATTTAATTGTGTCATCACAATGTTAATCCTTCATATTCTAGAACATCTTTT
Organism: Owenia fusiformis; assembly: GCA_903813345.2. Lineage (NCBI taxonomy): Eukaryota > Metazoa > Annelida > Polychaeta > Sabellida > Oweniidae > Owenia > Owenia fusiformis. The sequence continues at coordinate 16,144,748 of CAIIXF020000011.1, read as the reverse complement.
ATTTACAGTGTTAATCCCCTTTTTCAAAAAACAGATTATAGCGATGAGTCATTATTCTGGAAGGTTCCAGAAGTTTGACAGAAAAATCTATTTAATGTATCTTAAGAATATAAATAATCTTTCAACTTTCTAATCTGGAATGGTCAATAACAACAAGAACTACATTAATTCACGACATCAGTTTCTAAGAATATCACGACATCAGATGTTGATAAGAAGTTGATATTGATGCCAGTTGACAATATATATTGAGTGAAATATTCAAATCTTTATCATTTCAATCCTCATACTTGATATATACACATCAACTAAAAACCATGAAACTAGTACCATATGTAGACAACCCAGAACATTGGTTGAAACTTATTCGAGCTGGGAGACAGAATAGATTGAAAGTATCTCAAACAGGAAGAGGGTGGATAGGCATAGATGACATTAAAGAAGATACTAAACCGGTACAAATCATTTCACCCATGACTGCAGTTGTTGACAGAGCAAAGGCACAATTGAAACGTCAACATGAAGATATGAAATATGAAGAGTATAGACCATCTAAAGAGAAACAACAAAACTCTGTAAATATAAAGAAGAAACCATTTAAACAGAAAAAACAAAACACTTCGAATACAAGAAAGAAACGGACATTCTTATACAAACCACCTGGTATCCCAGCAAGGATGGACGATTAAAGTTATTTGTATATAATACTGAACGATATGAATAAAAATAAATAACTAAAGTTTCAAATGTTGTTTGCTATTTACAGTCATTTACAAATGGTTTGAATATGTATGAACATTAGTTAGCATTACCTCATTAGCATCTGTTAGCATTATCATTAGCATATGTTAGCATTATCATTAGCATCTGTTAGCATTACCATTAGCATCTGTTAGCATCATCATTAGCATATGTTAGCATCTGTTAGCATTAGCATTAGTATCTGTTAGCATTAGCATCTGTTAGCATCATCATTAGCATATGTTAGCATCTGTTAGCATTAGCATTAGCATCTGTTAGCATTGCCATTAGCATCTGTTAGCATCATCATTAGCATATGTTAGCATCTGTTAGCATTAGCATTAGCATCTGTTAGCATTACCATTAGCATCTGTTAGCATCATCATTAGCATATGTTAGTATCTGTTAGCATTACTTAGCATTACCATTAGCATCTATTAGCATTAGCATCTGTTAGCATTAGTATCTGTTAGCATTAGCATTAGCATCTGTTAGCATTACCATTAGCATCTATTAGCATTAGCACCTGTTAGCACGTGTTAGCATTAGCATTAGTATCTGTTAGCATTAGCATTAGCATCTGTTAGCATTACTTAGCATCACCATTAGCATCTGTTAGCATTACCATTAGCATCTATTAGCATACATTTAAATTAGCATTATTGAACATGCCTTTGAACACATATACATAACAGAATGAAATTATGAATTGCATCCATTTTGTTATCAGTCTTTGAGGCAGTAACATGTATTACTGTCATTGTGGTAAAGAATTTAGACATGCTTCAAGTTTAGCGAGACACAAAGGCATGCACTCTGCACTAGGTAAAGAAGACATACATGTAGGTATGGACAAAGTGTTGCATCACCCCTTTACCATGTTGGTCACTGGCCCCACAGGCTGTGGGAAAACTACCTTTGTCAAGCAACTTCTGGAAAATGTAGAGCAACGCATCCAACCCCCTCCACAGCGTATTATCTGGTGTTTTGGACAATGGCAACCACTTTACATAGAGATTAAGAACACACATCCTGGAATAGAATTCATGATGGGAATTCCAGATGATTTAAACAGTCCAGATTTCTTAAATCCCAGAGTTCGTAATTTAATGATTGTTGATGACTTGATGTCAGATGCTACCAAAGACAGGAAGATCTCTGATTTGTTTACTAAAGGGAGTCATCACAGAAACCTGAGTGTAATCTGTTTACTGCAGAATATCTTCCATCATGGAAGGGAGAATCGAACCATCAGCTTGAATACACATTACATTGTACTGTACAAGAATCCAAGAGATCAAAACCAAGTAAGAGTACTTTCTCAGCAGATGTATCCTGGGAACAGTCACAAACTCTTAGATGCTTATAATGCAGCTACTCTAAAACCATATGGGCATTTACTGATTGATCTAAAGCAAGAAACCCCAGAGCATTTAAGACTGTGTTATGATAAGACTCATCAAACAATGAATGAGCATGATAGTAGTCATCTAAAGGGAGAACCATTTACTAAGACAGTACAATCCAATGACATAGCACTACCATATGATTTGAATTCTATTGAAAACCCATTTAAAGAGATGTCACAGTATGATACTTCAATAATGAAACCTCCATATCAGTTCACTGCGAGTATAAAAGATACTATCCCCAGCAACGTTATGCATTCTGACAACAAAAATTACAACATGAAAGAAATATGTCATTGTGACTATTGTGGCGTCATGTTAATATCAAGAATGGATCTACAGAATCATATCCAAAACTGTCCATTGAATGAGGATATAGACGACCCTCCAATGAAGAAGGTATGCACTGAAGGGTTTCAGGAAAACCCTGTGTATATACGGCTAAAGGATAAAGCTATTAATAAATTTAAAGATCAAATTGAAGAACAAGAGGCAAAATATATAGACAAACAGAAGGGGAATTCTGAGTATGATAGAAGATATATGGCGAATCAAAAATTCCTACCCAAAATAAGAGAAACGTTTAAGACATACTACAAATATTTAGTTGAAGATTTACTAGATTTACAATGTAGTCCAACACATAAAGAAATCATGGTACACATCCAACAATTAATGAGTACAGGCATACCGTTTGAAGATGCTTTTAAGAAGACCATGTTACACCACAACTATATGACAGAAGACATTATTAATGTAGGACTTTATGATGATGCAAATGTTTCAGATGAATCGTATACTGACTCTAGTGACAATGACGAAGCTAGTGAATCTAGTGATAATGAATCTGATGAAACCAATGATTCTGTTAGTGATAATAAGGATTAATTAGATTATGTGGTACTTTTGTTTGTAAAATAAATGCAAATAAATTAAACAATATTGTACATTAATTTTTTCTCAGTTATTTGATGTAGTAATTCATGTTTGATTTTTAAGATAACAATGATGTCATGCGCATCTTATCTCTCACCCATTTAAGATAACAATGATGTCATGCGCATCTTATCTCTCACCCATTTAAGATGAAAGCCCCATCCAATTAATTTATCTCCTAATCCCCATTCAATTAATTTATCTCCTGCTCATCAATATCTCCTGCTCATCTTCAGAGATTTTGAAAGCCCCGGGCCCGTGGCGGCCCGTGGCGGCCTGATGCCCTCAGTTTTCTATCTACTTCTGTGGTTGTTAGGCAACATCATGGACTGGAATTACATGGAGCAACATCAAGTCATACATGCATACCTTTTCATACAAAATCACCGATTCACTGTGGAGGAACTCATGAAGCGAGTTTCGAAAACGAATCCGGTTTCGTAACAAAATGGCGCAACCGTTATTCGATAACATTTGTTTTTCCATGATTCTGTGAGATATAGGCAAAATCATAACTACCTTTTGGCACAAACGTAACTCATGGTCTAATGCTTCAGAAAATGTAAGCTTTTGCGAACGAATCACTTCGTAAGACTTCAAAATCATCAATATACTTCCTCACTTCCTTACAAGTTACATAAATGAAATCAGCAAAATACGAAAACGGGCCACATCTTAATTCAGTGGGTACGACAAAAGATACAGTTCCTATATAATATACCAAATGGTCTGTGTTTGATACCAAATTTTCAAGTTTTATTTATGATACCAGCATGAAAGCATTTCTAATCCTACCGAAATATGAAATATTGTCTGCCGGACCTAGTACCTCTTGAGCTTCTGGGAAATACAGCCCCAGCGAGTGGTAGACTTTGTGGTCCCAGTCGGACCGAACATAGGGTTACTGTTCCCGGACCATTATCTCTAGGGCTATTGGTACTGGACTTAAACTGTTGATGTCCTACACTTTATCCCCAGAGTATATCGGGTGTCCCAAAAAATAAGCCACTTTTTGACACGTATTATCTCGGGAACTGATGCATCAAATTTACTGAAAATTCCTACAAAGTAGCCTTAGAGTATTATTAGCAACTTGAATAAATATTAAAAAGATCAAATAAATATTCTGTTAGTACTAAACAATTCAAAATAGCATGTCAAAAGATCCCGTACCATAGCTTTGCGATAGGGCCTCCATAGTGTTTGTACCAGCTATCAGGTGATAGCGTCTGTCGATCAGTCAAAATAGCTTATCTGTGTGTAATGTCTGATTAATGTGTTTCATTATTCACAAATATCAAAAATCCATTCATTCTAAAAATTCATTGGAGGTGATATTGTTAGGATAAATACAGAAACGTATTTTTGCTTAGAAATGGATTAATAAGTGACTTTTACATTGGTATTACTTATTTCGACATACTGTCTTTAATTCTTAAATCTCAAAGAATCTGGCTTGTCTATTGCGGAGAAAGTGCTTGTCAAATTGCCTCTCATTTTTGGTACAAACGCTACAAAGTTCTCATTGCGTTGCTTCGGTATGGGATATTATGACATACTATCTCGGATTTCTTAGTCCCCACATAACATTTGCTTGATTTTTTCATATTTTTGTATCTTGTTAAGGATACTCTTGGGCTACTTTATACAAAGGAGAACCCCCGATAAAGAGAGCTTTTCAGAAGGACACAACTATTTTATTCTGGAAGTGATCATCATGAAAGGATTGGTATCGATATGGAGAACTGAATTCAACAAAGTTTTTCTCTTAAACCAATCATTGAAAACATTTTGTAAAAAACACGGTATTTTATGTAATGTTGACTGATTGACAACAATTTAATGCGAAAATTATTTAGAAATATTTTATATAACTGTTTTTTGTTAACGTTTTTTGTTTTTCTTAGTGCACTTGTTTTTGGTCCTTTCTACCAATTCTTGAGAATGAAATAAAATGTCTTTCCGATCTTGTTGGAACAAAATAGCATAAGCAACATGTTTTTAGACCTCTCAATATTATAGTTATACAAAGAAATTTTTGGTTGATTTTAAAAAAGTATTCAAAAAATTAAAACAAAATCCCCCAGAATAAATAAAAATCAAAATTAACCTTTTATTTCATTAACAAGATACTTTTTTAAAATCAACCAAAATTTCCTTTGTACTACGATGTTGAGAGACCTAAACATGTTGTGTTTATGTCGTTTTGTTCCAATGAGGTTCGTAAAGATGTTTCTTTTCACTCTGGAAACATGATACCAAGAACAAAACAAGTGTTTGAAGTGTTTTCTAAAACAATATAGATGAAAGTATATATATATATATATTTCAAATTATATTGTTACCATTCAAAAGATGACCACTAAATTGACGATGTGTTAATTTTTTAGATTTGTTTTATGACTGGTTTAAGAGAAACGTGTGTTCAAAAAGTTCTCCATATCGATACCACTCCTTTTAACATACTGTTGGAAATGAGATGAATTTATACATCCTGAAATATTTCTTCGAATCATTAAAACGTGCGTTTGATGAATGGTTTTTGTGAAGCGATAAAATTCAATTTTTCCATATTTAACCGTTACATTTTGCTTAAAATCAATAACTTTCCCATTGCTGTACGAGCAAAACAGAATATGGCTAAGTAACACAATGAAGCATAGGAGTCTTAGTTTTCGTAAAGAATTCGATGGACGCTCCACCAGAAATATATATTTTAAGAATTTTTTACGAATTGGTTCCATTATTCCGTCATTCTCATGAGTTGAAAAGGTCTCAAAGACATATTTCTAGGGAAACGCTCATTGATTTCTTTTTATTTTCTAAGAGTTCAGATAAATAGGTTTCTTACAACTTAGTGGGGGGAATTTACCCCTATATTAGGCAGAATATTTCAGATGGTGATACAAGTATAAACTTCGGCTTTTCTGCTTCTTAAAACCTTTTTCAAAAAATCTGTCCCTGTGATCGACGGAATATTTCACTTCTTCCCCCCAAAATCCAAGATGGCCGACAAAGTATGACTTAAATAACATGTAGGGTGGGCAAAATTTCTTTTTTTTGGAAAATTCATGCTCTCATGGTGAAATGTTGTTCTTTAAGGTGAAAATAGTCATGTGAATTTTTTTCAAATTTTTAAACTGAATTTTAGCCCTCTCCCTTGGCCCCAAAGTGTGACGATTTGGCGTAAAATGGGAAATAATGTTCATTTTCTAGGTTCAAATAAAGAATGCAATGACGAATATAATTAATTATTATTTAAAAAACATCTAATAACTTTGCCTGATACTACAATATGAAGATTTCAATTATTGAAAAATTGAAAGTATTTTTTAAAAAGCGTTGAAAGTGCCCTACCCCATAAAATTGGAAAAAGGAAGTTGTGGTCAATTTTATCATTCTGTAGGATTAAGTTAGAAACGTGTGTCAACAGAAAACAAATAAGTACATTCAGACCATCTTCAAAGGTAACTGGATATTATAATATGATTATTATAACTATATAGGACACAACATATTTTATATATGTGTATGATTATATGTTTACGTAATACATGTATCACTATGTAATTGTAATGTAATCATAAAATAGAGAGGTTGCTATGATTTCATCAGAGTATGATTAGACATGTTTATCTCTATGTTTAGAGCTGTAGATTACAACATGCACACATAACACATAATACTGTTATGAACTCAAGTCAAAATAAATAATTAGGAGTTAAGCAAGGTTCATTCCTGACACCCTTCTTATTTTGTATACTCACAAGTTGGTACAATGGTTACTCTATTTAATTTTTTAATGAATTTAACATCATCGGTACTTCTGTTCTATAATTAGGAATATACATTCACTAATTTACAACAAAATCAGTTTTTAAAAGTCATTATTACATAGGAGCCGTTTAAGGTTCACTTTTGACACCCTTCTTATTCTTTACACTTTCAAATGCAGTAATTTACAACAAAATCAATGTGTGTAAATTGCCAAAACAATTGAAGTCGCCAAAACAACTGAACATTGAGTACTGAGTGAGTTTTGCAGATTTATCAATATCAATGTATTTACCAATACCATGTTTTACAACTACAACACCATTACTTTGACACCAGCAAGAAAATAATTGCAGAATTTTGACATGAGTTTTAACAATGGAGTATCATTGCTTGTGGTACTATTGTCCTTCATGTTTTATTGTGATTAGCAGCTTTAGTCTTTTTTGTCAGTTTAATTTCCATTTTTTCTGCTTCTACCCCTAAAGCTGCATACAAACTCAGAGAGGTTGGAAAACAGGTTGATCAAACCTCACTCAGTTATTCAGCCAGCTCTGCACAATGCAGCCATAGTTACCATTTTTCTGTTTGGCCTATTTCTAAGAGAGTCTTGTTCCACTCTGTTGCTGTAACTCCAGCAGAATTTAACAGCCAGAAAAGGGACTATCATATTGTTCTGATGTGATGACAATCAAGTCATTTGGGCAATAAAGGAGTCTCATTGTAATAGTCATTACAATAACTCACCTTCCAATCTGTTGCCTGAATCACATATGTTGCTTTAGGACTCTTTAGGCAGTTTGAAGTACTTGTGACAATTGGGTCAACACTTTGATGTTCTATTAGGCCGTCCTGCCTTACCTAGTTGGTTGGGTAAGTTTTGTGTCATTTAGTGTTCTATAAGGAAATGACAGGGAGCTTCCAGGAGAATGCAACATTTGATATGATTCCCAGGTTACTAGGTTTTTTAGTTCAATGAAGATACACAGAATGGCTATTTCAGTGTCATTTGCTAGAGTGACCCCATCAATTCATGAAAATGTGATACTAGTACTTTGGATGTGGGTTACCACTTCTCATTTTAAATTCATTGCACTCCTTGTGACTCCTTTTAGAAGGATGTTCATAGCTGCCATGAATAGCAATATGCAGCCTGCCATGATTCCCTTCTCTAAAGGCTGCCAACCAGTCGTGATTGTTTCAGTCAAGAATCTCAACTGAATACCTTAAAGGTGCTCAAGGCCTCAAACCAATCACATGTTGAGGAACATTATAATGCTTCAAAGCTATTGAGTTCATTTGTGTGGTACACTGCTGCCTTAGTTATATCAAGCCATACAATTGGCAAGTTGGTTTTGTGTTGCTTTGTTTCTGCTATTAGCTGTGTTATAGCTGCAACATCACATGGCCTTTACTATTGACCTCACTGTAGACAACTCGACATGGGGCTCTAAACCCAGCAAGTCTCTAGACATGTTTAGTTTGCTTTTGTAAAAAATCTGTACTTAAATGTACAGTATTGTGCAATTCCACATGTAATTCTGTGTAATTGTCTTGTCTACCTGCCCTTATTTCATCATACTATTAAGAGATTGTGATAATAATGGACTAAGGTAGAACCTTGGAAGACTACTTCAATGTTTGCATTGATACTTGGTTGACAATATTCTCATTCAAACTTGAAATATATTCTTGAATTATGTCTTAGATATTAAATGTATTAGAGAATGTTATAAAGTAATTCAAGTTCTAACAGAGAGGGCCAAAATAGAACCTTGAAGAACTCCTATAAAACTCTTTTTGCCAAAATTCAAATCAAAGAAGATCATAGCATTTCTAAATATATTTGCATGTCTTAGTACTGAGTGAACCTATTTTTTAACCATATTATCTCTATGTATGAATCTAAGGTGTCATTTCTACTGAATTATGTACATATTTCGACAACCTTAAATTTTTTACTGAAATAGCATTAGGTTTGGCTGATTTGAGGGATGGAATTTTTCTTATTTGCATAAATAACTGACAGCCCATAAATTTGCATCATATCGCAATTTTGAATATTTTCCACCGAATTCCAAGAGATTGTGATAATAATGGAGTGTAGTAGAACCTTGCGGGACTCCTTCAAAGTCTCCTTGGTACTTGTAAGACAGTGTTTTCATGTAAACTTGAAATATTAGATTGAATAATGTGTGAAATGTCAACATTATTCAAGAACACAAGTTTAATGACTAAAGTTGTTGCAAAATAAGAGTGCTCTCAAAATAGAACCTTGTAGAATCCCTATATAAAGTCATTTTGCCCAAATTCAGCTCATTAATGAATGTAACTGTATTTCTAGATATAATGTACATGCTTTACTACTGAATCAATATAATTTTAAACCATATATATCTCTATATATGAATCTAAAGTGTCATTTGTATCGAATTACACATATACGGCAGCCATCTTGAATTTTTTCCTGAAATAGTGTTTCGTTTGATCGATCACAGGGACAGAATTTTTCCAAATAGTTTAAATAACAGATTAAGCCAATAAATTTGCTTGTATCACCATTTGAAATATTTTCCACTAAATTCCCCCCACTAACTGTGACACTTTGTTCCTATCCCATCAGGCCATACACGGATTTTAACCACAAATAAAGAGTCTAACCTTAAAAAAACGAGTTCATTGCCTTGCAAAAAATGTTCTTAAAAAAGCAATTCAAGTTTTACATCACACAAGTTGTTTTTGGGAATATCTAAAATCACCTAATATCTAAGATCATCTCTGATGTAGTGTTAAACTTCCATGTTGATCTCATTCAGAATAAAAAAGCAATTGTCCTCCTAAAAAGCTCTCCTTATCGCTCGGGGGTTCTCCTTTCCAGTGAATTTGGTTGATCGGTTGCTGAGATAATACTTGTCAAAACGTGGCTCATTTTTTCATTTTTGGGACACGCGATATAGTTCACAATAAATAATCGTTTCAACCTAAGGGTTATTTGTTTCGAATAAAAGACGTGAAGCCGCTTTTATTGTACCCTGCTTGCAGAGTCTAGTTAAACTACACAGAAGACGAATCTCTCTTTTAAGAAGTGAAGTCAAACGAATGCAAAGGGTACTTTTATTGCTTGGAAGGCAACAATGCTAGGAACTTTATTTGATTATAATTCTTCATTTCAAATAATAAAATGTTTTACTTGAAATATCAAATGTTTTACTTGAAATATCATCAATTCCTCGTAACATAAATTAAAACATTAAAAACGATGCGTCGGCCGGGAATCGAACCCGGATCTATTGCTTGGAAGGCAACAATGCTAACCTTTACACCACCGACGCAGTTGTTAAGAGACGATTTTCGTTTCATTATATGTTCAATCAAATAATCACGCTGTTTACCATGACGGTCACGGCGAGGCGATTTGCCAAATTTTACGGTAACAAAAATTGGCAGATGGGAAAGACAGCATGTCCCCTTTCTCGCATCTAGGCAAGATTCCGACTGGTAAGGTTATATTTTAACTACATGTAGTTTCATTCAGTGACGTAGCCTATCTATGGATGGTTATTATACTGCGTCAAACTACAGTTCGGGACATAAATAAAGGACAGGTGGATTTGCTGAAGTGAGAATTTCCCATGTTAAAAATAAGAGAATTTTCAAGAGGCCATACATCAGTGGATGAGATTATACAAAATGTGAAACATACAAATTTTAAGGGATATGTATCTAGACAATATTGGAAATTATGGGCTTTCAGACGACCATAATTAGGAAATGGTAATCGAAAATCGACCTGTCATTTATTTTTGTCCCCAACTGTACTTAATGTGCATCTCCGGGTGCATCTATGATACATGGAAAACGTATCATTTTTCGTAAATAATTCATATATTGGAATAAATGTTCAAAAAGTATTCATGCTAAATGTTCATAGTTTATTTATATGCATTCATCCACCATTACCATCTTTGCTAGTTGATATCAAATATCATAATCATATTTTAAAAATGGATTCCATTGTTGGAGTTACAGGATTTGGTGCAAATCTTATGTGGTAATGATTTATCGTCATGGGACCTCTGCTCAAGAAAGTATTTACTAATTGCATCGCATCCGGGATCGCATCACATCAAAATATGTTTTGTTCGGTTGGATTTGCTCGGGGATTTGCCACTCCACTGCGGTTGAATTGGTTACTCCGTGCATTTGCTATTTCCTAGTTTTACATTAGGAGGTTCGGGTAGGTCAAAGTTGAATATTGCACCGTTCGCACTAAACGAAACTAATTGTAGTGGCTCTATTCAACGATTGTAGACTGCAAGTGAACGTATAACAAATTCAAAAAAAATATCAATTAACATTTGTGTTGCCAACTTTATCAACTGAGCGTGTAAACTTTTACCTTATCTTGAGAATTATTCCGTTAACTTTACATAATTTTCATCGTTTTCGTGATTGCTGTACTTTTTAGCCCATTCGTTTACGTAACTTGAGTGAGGAAGTAAATTCATGATTTCGCAGTCTTACAAGAAAAAACGTTCACATAAGCTTGGATTTTCTGAAACATTAGACCCTGACACACGTTTGTGCAAAAGAGATAGTGCTGAATCTGTTTATATCTGTGGAAATTGTTTGCGCCATTTTGTTACGAAAACGGATCCGTCTACGTAACTCGCTTTACGAGTTCCTCCAATTTATCAAGAAGTAAAAAAATGATAACCTTTGACCTTTGTTGACAAACAAAACTTTTCTGAAGAGGTTATTCAATAAGGTTTACCTTTACAATCATACCCTCAATATTGCAATCAGACAAGTTATAAAAATCGCAGAGGGGGGGGGGGGGTCCAAATGACCCCACTCCCTTGTGATTTAGTGTTATAAAAAAGTTTGCGGACATTGGAGTTAAAAAGATCAAACGTTAGTCCTATCTTAATATCACCCGCTCGCTCGCTAGAATGTCCGAGCACACAACGTACAAGTACAAAACATCATTACACTATTCGAGGATGGAAAATTAAAATTAAAAATATAACTCGCTTGTAACGTTTTATAGATCTTTAGATATTCTCCCTCGGAGTTTGGTGAGTTCTCTACGTGATGAAGTGTTTGGTTAAACATAATAGCATCAAATGTATCATCGGGGAAGTCTAGATCTGGCATGACACCGCGTTTGACCTCTGCCCTGCCATCTGTAAAGACAATGAGTTAAAATAAATAAGCTTAAACATCTTAAAGTATGATGATCCCTCCAACACTAACCCACCAAACCATTCATCTAATATCAGAAATATCAGTCTAAACTTAACACTTGATTCTGCTTTCCAAAGATGTATCGCATAGCGTCTATGTTGTTTATGGCTTTTAAAATGTGATAAATGCAAAATGTGTGACCAAAGAGGATTGGCCCCCAGAATTAAAGTCGATATTTTCCAACAATGAAAACGCCGAAATGTCGTTATTTTCTGAAATTATACGGATAATAAAATCAAAATAAAGAATTCATAAGATTTGAGCGAATATCTCGATCAGTTCTTGTGAGTATCGGAATTTTTCGTTAGGACTTAGGGCCAAAATTCGCGATTCAAATGTTGAAGTGAATAAAAAGGCGGCTGTTGGAATTTTGTAGCACGCCATCCCCATATATAGGACCAAATATCGATGTTGCAATCGGGCCAATCCTCCTTAAGGTCTGAGGACCAAAACAACCCAATAAGGTGTGTATTAAAGATTCACATTCACTGTTTTCTAAAAATCTGCTTGGAACTGTACAGTGTACCATTTGATTTTTGGGGAAATTCCTTAAAGAGAAAATTCTAGGAATTAAGGAATGTGTACCATTTACACAATTTGAAAAATTATTGGTACACATGAAACAGCATTTATATTTATCGCATGAGAATAGCATTATACTAACTGCCATTTTTTATAAAAAAATGAGTTAAACATGAAATCTTTCTAATTGAAATACAGGCTTTCATCTCAGCACATATCCCATGTTAATTCACTCTCATTAAGCTAGAATTCAGTGTTTACATTTTTAAACTCTTAATTTAAGATACCTTTTCTTCGAAACTTTTTGATCGACCTAGTATGACTATTATTTATTGCAATAGAATGAAATATGAGTGGGCACATCAATAGGACAAAAAATGAAATCACAATATATTCATTGTGAAATACCATAGTTTTTTTTACCAAACATGTTAGAAATCGATCATTTTAAAAACTGCTTTGAACGAATAGAGCCATACTCTTACCATTGAAATGAGTTTTAGTAATACTGCCTAACACGAATCTACTTGTTGAGATTCAAAGCGAGTTCTTCTGAGAAAATGAGGATTTCAGCAAGGGTGAATTGACTTACAATGAGCCCGGTACAAGTGTGTCAAACAATTTTTAGTGACTATTAATAACGATATTTTAAACTCATAACATAGACTATGTACAATTTAACATATTTATTTTATCTATCTATCTATCTGTATTGTATTGTATTTTATGAATATGTATTTGTTTTATGTACTGCCGCACTGGAATTTTCCATTGTGCCACTGATTAAAAAGTGTTTGGCAAATAAATAAATAAAAAATAAAATATACACAATTGACTTCAAGGCTGCATATCACCATGTCATCACGCATTGGGACATATACATTTGCTCAGCTCAGAGGAACTCAAAGATGATCGATTTCAATAGAAAGAATCGGGGTTCTCAAACAGGACATAAAAGCTTGACCAAGGCCTTTTGAAAACGTTGGTTATCTCTAGAATGTAAAATCTGGTATTTGGTTTCCTACGATAATCCTCATATGATTACAATTCCTTAAAAATGTTTCAGAAAAACCTGCACTCTCTACCACTGATAGGGAGTGACTATGAAATCGTTAACAAATATTACCATTCAGAGAGATCTCTTCGAATTATTGTGTCCACAATAATATTTTTGAATCACCAATGTCACGTTTGCTAAATGCAAGGGTTTGATTGTCATAATACATAGGTATCAAACGAAGTAAATAACTGTAAGTTCATAAGGTCACCACAAACACTCCTCTATTTTAAAATATATATTCTTTATTGAATACCTATAGTCAATACAAGTAACAATTTTTTTGCAATCAAAGAATTGTGTCTCTGTGTAACTACTAAAAAAGTATCATGTTTCAATTCAGAAAAGACCACGTGCAGTATGGCAAGTGATTTAAGACGGTCATATCTTTCACCATGAGTACTTTCTGGGCATAAATACAGTTGTCGTTTTTTTTAATAGGGACCCCATGTCAACATTTTTTCAAATTATTGAACCTATTTACTCAAAAGAGGATCTTCTTTTTCTGATTTCCATTGCATGAAAACATTATTCAACAAGGGGTCTAAGGCATCTCCAAAAGTAGAATGGTATTAAAAGTCTAGTTTTGAAGATATCAATTTTCGATGACCAAAATAATGCTGAAAACAATGGATAGCACGAGTTTTCCCTATGGGAAAATAACATGGGATATGTGTTTTTTAACTTTAACTCATTTCAATACCCATCCCCTTTTCAGAAATTGTTAATAAAGTGTAGAGGAGACGTTCGATATGTTTAAATTGAGAAAAACAAGATCCTCTTTTTAGAAAATAGCCCTAACATTTTTCAAAAAGTGCCAAGGTGGGGCCCTAATCCATAATTTTTCAGAGAGTTGGATTGATATTTTACTATCATGGGGACTTCACTTGAAAGAAAATATATTGTTTTAATAAAAGCCACTGTATTTATGGCCAGAAAGTACTCATGGTGAAAGATATGACTGTCTAAAATCACTTGCCATACTGCACGTGGTCTTTTAATGAACTCTAAAATGCTTTGTCATTAAAAATTCACAATTCAGTCAAACTGATGTCATATTTGGAATCTACATGTAAAGTTACATTTAGAAATGTGGTTTTGAAAAGAGTTTATCAACTTTAAAAAAAATTTAATTTTCTTTGAAAATGTGACTTCTAGGTCGGGGAGATTCCCCATAGACCCCATGTTGTAAAACCACAAAAAGTGAAATATCTTTTCTTGTGTTGGGCAGATAATATTTTCTTTTACTGGACATATTTTAATTTGTATAACTATTAGATACATGAAGGTAATATGAAAAGTGAACCATTAAAACTGATGCATATTCAAGTTTAAGGGAATCTTGTAATACCCTGCCATGTTAATTCCCCCGAATCAGCCACCTGGTGGTGAAACTGGTAACTACCTACTCGCATCTGAGTAATTTAACTTTCGTAATCAGTAAGAAGGTCCTTGAGACATTCTGAAAGCCAATGAAATGCCATCTCTAAATTATTATACTGGTCGAAATATGCCCGTCATCTCAAGGGATTCCCTCTTATGGCAGGCATTTTTGCAATAGTCCATACAAGCGGGAAGTATACCAGTCGATAATCATAAATATAAATACGTTTACCCCTCATGTGTATAAACTGCGTTATCATTTAAGGGTACTGGATTATGATACGTGTATATTATTGCATGATTTTGTGTAGTATGCTGTATAATCTTATATGTAACTTTGATGTAAGTCTGCATCTTTAACTTGTCTTCAGACCCTGATACTTCTATTGGTTAAACTTAATGCTGGGGCTATATGTAGCCCAGCATAAGAATTATAAAAGAGAAGTTGTCTGAAGTCTGGAGTCTGGTGATTGGGGACCTTTTGGCCCAATTCTGGGGCAAGGAGTTTGAAGCTACGTTACTGAAAATAGACTGAAAGAATAAAGCTTGAACTGAAGGGTTTTAAAAAAGAAAATATTCGTTATACAAAATTCTTGAATTGAAGAGCAAAACTCACTTGTTATGTTAAACTTAGTTGAGGGAAGTTTACACTCATAGACATCGATCAGGGCGGATCTGGGAAGCAACAGGGGGGGGGGGTAAATTTCAGAGAAAAAACGTTGGTCCGTAAAACCCCAAAACACCATTTCAGGCCAAATTTTGAAGAAAATGGGCTTCAACATTTGGCCTGAAATTAAAAAATAAGGCCTTCAAAGCCCCAGTAATGACCAAAAAGGCCCAATTTTAGGGGCCTTAAGGCCTTAGAACTCTGAGCTCCAAATATATACCTTTACCTTCAATGAACGTTTTAAGTTTCTTTTTTGCAACATGCAGCATTCCCTCAGATGCGTCCAAGAGTGTTACATGCCCCAGTCCTTCCTTCAACAGGGCAAGACTGTAGTTCCCAGTGCCACATCCTGCATCTAACACATGAAGCTGGAAAAAGACCAAAATGGAAATAATATTAAGAAAATATTAAAAAAGCTTTTGAAGTCATGGTATATACAGGGTGTCCCGAAAGTATGCCCCCCCCCCTTGGCAGACGTATACCAATGTCTCCATAGTATGTGTCATATATCATTTTAAAGCTCATCCAAAGTAACATTGATTCGCAAAGTATCATGGTTTAACATACAAATGGTAAAAAGTTACAGGCATTTAAAAACTTAGTGTTTAGCCAAATATATAGTTTATTTCAGTTTCCTGGAAACAGCTCTGACTTGAATGTCACCGGAAATATGGAGAAAGGGTCGATGGCAAATATAAAAAGCCGGCTTCTATAGTACATCAGAAGCCGGCTTCTACAGTCACCAAGAAGCCGTCTTTTAAAAAGTCGGCTTCTCACGTACTACAGAAGCCGGCTTCTACAGTCACCAAGAAGCCGACTTTTAAAAAGCCGGCTTCTTACGTACTACAGAAGCCGGCTTCTACAGTCACCAAGAAGCCGTCTTTTAAAAAGCCGGCTTCTGCAGTCACCAAGAAGGCAATTTTAAAAGCCGGCTTTTGACGTACTACAGAAGCCGGCTTCTGTAGTCACCAAGAAACTGGCTTTTATGAAACCAATTTGAAAGCTAGCTTTGGAAACAACAAAATATACTTAAGATTTTTTGCAAGAAGTCATTTTATGCCAAAATTATGCATGTAAAATGCATTATTAGCATGAATATCGATGAATTGGGTTACATTCATCAATTCAGAAGAGATTATGCATTGTATATCTGTTTATTAAAAACGCACCGTTTATTTTTTAAAACTGGCTTCAAGATACTTTTTGAGATTTAATACAAGAAATAATACCTCGAAAGTTTTGAATGACCTACAATATGATGGTACCTTACTATTGACGATACCTCTTCAACTTTTGAAATGCCATGGGGGTCATCTGACCCCCTCCGTCCATTAGTGTTATGAGAAATACGTTGTTCACATTAGGGTTAACGTATGAGTAAACACCGTCTAACACTACCCCTTGTCATCTTTTTAGGAATCATTGTCACAAAAATCACAAAAACGCACACATTTCATTAACAACCTTATTCTAGACTTATCAGCTTTAAAATGTAAGATATATGATACTAAGTGATTGAAATTTTCATTGAATTAATAATTTGGTTACCTGTGACAATGGTTTCCTGGTCTGTCCAAGTAAGATTCCAATGAGTGTGTCAGCCCCTGCAGCAACCCTGTGTTTATCATACACAGCTGCCCTCTTCTCATAGTCTTCATATATACTCATCTCTCAGCAATAGAAACACCTGTCTCAAACAGAAAACAATTTTCAAACACACTTCCTCTCCCTTTAACACGACACTACAGAATGAATAGCTCCCCTAGTTATTTGGTATTATCTGGTATTCATTAACATAGCCGTAGGCAGCGGGGGTTCGGTGGTTTTGTTAAAAACATGCCATAGTGAAGTTACGCTTCACTCAAAACATTTGGCAACCTTAGGCACGGGGTGAGATCCAAAAGACTCCAAAACATGATATTTTACATTTAGAAATAAAAATTATTTCGCACAATTAACTAAAAAATTGTTTCTTCTCGGACAAAATAACCAATCTTGGGCAATGGCTAAATCAGTCCCTTTTATTTTAAGCCAGTTCTGCTCCAATACGAAGTTATTGAAAGTTATTGATCAACCAATGCAGACGTCCCATACTCGGAAAGATGTTTACAACATTTACACGAATAAATATCTGGAGTAGTCCTAATATTGATAAAACACATGTTCTTTCAAATGTGCACATCTCTGTTTTGTTTTATTTCAATTAAAATCTAAAATATTTCTTGGGACGTCCCCGGGGCTGGCAAGTCAGTCCCCCAAACCAATTGCGTTAGATAATAAAAACTTTGCGAAGTGAATTATTTAAAAGCATATATCATTTATAAACACAAGCATTTGTTCCAACGAGTATTTATTACCCATCACTTTCTCAAAGAAAAATGGATCATTGCAAAAATAGGTTTGTTTTTTCAGATAAACTTACTCCACTCATCTTAGAGATTGTATAAAATTCAAATTGTTATCGTTCCAGTTTACTTATTGCTCTCCATTTTTACGAATATCAAACGTTGGTGGATCATTTTAATGTCATGATATGTTTAGTGAATAAATTACATAATAAAAGACATTGAAAAATCAATATGGTATTAATATTCAAATAATGAAGGCCTAATTTGTTATCAAGCCGTCTGAACTTAACAAAATACGTTTCATATTCGAACAATCGCTTGTATTTATAAATGATTTATATCCACCAAAACGTTTTTATTATCAATTGCAGTTGATCTGCTCCGGGGGACTTACCAGCTCCGGCGACGTCCAAAGAAATATTTTTAACTTTTTTAAAACAAAGACGTGTCGCAAAAAGGTGGCGCATTTGTTTTTTAAGGGTATCGCGTAAAGTTATATATCATTTTAAAGCTGTTTCGATGAAGATTTTAGATCAACTACACTCCGTTCACATTTTTGCGCATTCGATTTTTAAAAAAGAGTTTTTTACCAAAACATCTGGCAAATATCCAATGTTGACACGTTACATTTTGAATTATTTTTCGTCTTTAAACGCTCATAACTCAAACAATATATGACTATTATACTTATTTTTCGTCTTGATAAAGGTAGATGGAAGTTTTATTTCAAAGGATGAATTTTAGTAAGCGTCCCATATTGTGACGTCATAGAGTCTGAAAAATAGAATCTGTTGACAGCGACCTTTTTTGCTCATTTTTTGGTACCTTCAACTTTTCAGGTGTACATTAAACAAAAAATACGAGATCAATTTTTAATAAATCATACATGATTATTTTGCTCCTAAACTCTAGTTTATTAATAAATAGTTGATTTTGTTCACAAAAGTATGTGTTTTCTGTTGTATGTGGAAAAGTGGAGGACGAAAGGTTTTCAAAATTCATTAAAATAGGGCTAATTTACGCCATTCGCCTATTTTCAAGCACAGCAACACGTATATTTATTTCACCTAAAATATCAATTGATTCGTGTTTTATGATGCTCCTAGCCCATTAACAATATATATATGATATCAGAGTTATTCGTCTAAAATGTTTTGAGATATTGAGGTAAATGTGGAGGACGAAAGGATTTTCATGTGTGTACATTTTTCTCAAAAACGTCACATTCTATCATGTTAAAAGCGAGGATCCTCTGGATTACGCCACAGAATGTGTAACAACGCGTGCGCGAGCTTTTTGCGACACGTCAAAGCATAACCGAGACATACTTATTTGAATTACAGATGTTTTCATCAGTAATACGACTATCCCGGATAGTTTAAAAAGCCCTCGTGTAAACGTTGTGAAAAGTTATCATAGAAGATCTTTCGGAGTGTGTCTGCGCAATTTTTAATAACCTTGCATTTGATCCGAACTGGCTTCCAACAGTATTCGTGCAAAATAATGATAAGCCATTGCACAGGGTGATTTATTTTGTCCTAGATGAAGAAGCTTAAGTTCAAGAATAAATTGTGCGAAATAGTTGATATTCTTTGGTAAAAATTATGCTCCGGGGTCTTCCCAAAATCAAGCGAAATAATGGTGGATTCGGGGCAAATCAGATTTCAGGATATATACTCGTATTCAGTAAAAGATTCACCGAGAAATATTTTGATGCAAAAAATTAAGTTGTCTAACTTTTTGCACGCTGTCTGTTTATTTTACTTTGTGAACAGTAAAGTTACAAAGCTACAAGGTCATTTTTGAAAATCATTTTTTACGTCATGTTATTTCAATCGGAGAGTTTTTTTTATTTTTATTTTTTATTTATTTATTTCTTATTTCCTTCATATAACAATAAATCAAAATACAAATTACTTACAGAGGACACCTAAAATAGGTGTATATACTGCTTGATAAGCATAAATTGAATATAATAATAGCGCAAATAAATAAATAAGTATAAATAAGAGCACATCAATAGTTGTTGGGTAGGAGCAGGGGGAGTGACAGTAAAAATAAAGTAGAGTATGAAAGCATGATGATAATATTAGGACAAATATTGCTGGAAATGATTAATTGTAATTAAATGCCTTTAAGACCCAGAATGATATATTTGGTGATATACACTCTAATCTAAAGAAATTTTATCTATCAAATACTTTTTGTATCTTATCTTAAAAATATTCAAAGAAGAACTTTCTCTTATTGGCCTTTCAATACTGTTCCATATCCATTGACCTTGAATCTTAATGGAAAAAAATCCTACTTTGGTGTAATATCCAAAAGCATGTAGATCCTGACAATGGCGGGTATGATAATTGTGAATGTTAACATTTATTTGGAAAAAATCACCAAAAAGTTGTGGGAACACTGTTAATCGGTTGTACCATTTGTATACAAATTGGGCGACGTTAAGAAGGTGGATATTGTAAATATCCAAAACTTTAAATTGTTTAAAAAGTGGAGCTGTATGGGCTCTTCTATCTTTGAAAGCAAGCAATCTCAAAAAGCTTTTTTGAATTTTGAAAATCTTATCTAGTGCAGTTTTATAATTGCTGCCCCATATTATAACACAATAGTTGAGATAAGAGTATATCAATGAGTTGTAGATTGCCAACATACTTGGTACATTTAATAGATATCTGCATTTGTATAGAATTCCAATTGTACAAGATAATTTTGTTTCAAGATTCTTGATATGTTGTTTCCAGTCAAGATATTCATCAATTTGAACACCAAGAAAGTTAATTGATTTTACCCTTTCAATATTGATATTATTAATTTTTGTATTCACATTTTTATTAATTTGCTTTTTCTTCTTTGTGAAAATTATGTATTTGGTTTTATCATAGTTGAGTGATAGTTTATTTGATCTAAACCAATCATCCAGGGATAAAAGTTCTCGATTAAGGTTATTAACAAGTAGGTCTATATTAGAGTTATGTGCAAGAATGTTGGTGTCATCAGCAAATAAAACTGATTTCAAAGTGGGAGATGCCAAATACATATCATTTATATATAAGATGAATAAGAGCGGCCCTAGAACCGATCCTTGGGGTATTCCATGAGATATTGATTTAACTTCAGATGAAGTTCCATTATAAAAGACTACTTGTTTACGATTGGCTAAATATGATTTGAAAAAATTGAAGGACTTATCTCGTATCCCATAAAATTCTAATTTTTTAAGCAATACTTCATGATTTAACGTGTCAAACGCTTTTGAAAGATCAAGAAAAAGTCCAATTGAATACTCGTCATTTTCTAAGGCTGTTCTTATATTTTCAACAAAAGTTAAGATTGCCATATATGTAGAGAAGTCTTTTCTAAATCCAAATTGTTGTAAGTAAAGGATTTGATTATTTTCGATAAATTGATAAAGACGTTTATGAACTAGTTTTTCAAGAAGTTTAGAAAAAACTGACAAAATAGATACAGGTCTATAATTCGTAAAGACATTTCTATTTCCCTTCTTAAATAAAGGTATAACTTTTGCAAGCTTAAGAAAGGAAATCAGGTCAGGAAAACAGCCATCAGTTAAAGATTTGTTGTAAATAAATAATAATGGATTAATATTTTCATCTTTACTTCTCTTGATTACAATAGGTTTTATCTCATCAATTGAGGCCGAGGAATCTTTTAAATTTGACATCTCTTGAAGAAGTTCATCTTGATTAATGTTTGAAAAGGTAAAATTGTTGTTATTTCTAAGTTGTTGATTCATATATTCAGACCAAAATTTCTTACTTGGTAAAATTTCATCATTAAGTTTCCTCCCTACATTTGAAAAGAAACCATTAAACATATTAGCAACCTCCTTTGGATCATGGATAATTTGTCCATCTAGGTCAAAATCTAATTGGGGCTTGGTGTTTGTTCCATTCTTTTTCAGTATTTCATTGATAACATTCCAAGTATTTTTGATATTACCATTAGTAGCTTGGAGTATTTCCCTATAAAATGACCCCTCCGATGTTCTCAATATTGATCTTAATTTAGCTTTAAAGTCCTTGTATTTTTTCAAGTTTAAAAGAGTAGGTGATTTAAGATATTTGTAATACAATTTATTTTTTGTCTTGGCAGATGTTATTATACCTAATGTTAACCATGGTCGACTATTATCATTAAAATATTTTACTTTTTTCTTAACAATAGGGAATGATTCATTGTATGCATTATAAATGTCATCATAAAATATAGAATATGCTGAATTTACATCCGTGGAAGCATAAAGTTTTGACCAATCATGGTTATGCAATTTTTGCTTGAATTTCTCATTATTAATATTATTATAAATTCTATATGAAATCTCTTTTTGAGTATTTTTATTTATATATGTACGTGTTAGGAGAAAAACAGGAAAATGATCAGAAATGTCTGTCAGGATAACATCACTGTGGATGACATTATTTAAATTTGAGAAAATGTTGTCAATTAAAGTGGCTGAATGTGCTGTGACTCTAGTGGGCCTATAAATTAATGGTTGATGATTAAATGACTGCATAATATTAAGAAATTCTCCAGTGTTTTGATGGGAATCACATTTAAATAAGTCAATATTGAAATCTCCTGTCACAACTGAGTGCTTATTTTCAGAAGAAACTTTGGTCATAAATAAATTCAGGTGGTCATTAAACTCTCCTATATTGACATTTGGAGGCTTATATAAAGTAGTAACAATTATGTTCTTTGTGTTTGAATTAATAATCTCAATTGAAACTGATTCACAGTGTTCCGGTTTCTTGATAAAGTCTATTACTTTCAGACTTTCAGCCTCAACGTAAATAAAGTCATCATTTTTTGTTAAATAAAATTCAAATTCAATTGTCTAATTCACTTAATGAAGGTATCAAAATGATCTATATTTTCACTCCCAAATAGTTTTTCATTACAAATTATGCAAATAAGAATTCAAACTTAAAGATGCTTTAATACATAATCCAATGGGTTAGTTAGGATTGCCAAACTTTTGGAGGGAGTATAATTACAAATTGCACAAAAATGTTTTAATTTGAGGAACCCTAATGAAGGGGGGGGGGGGTTCGTGGATAACATAAAAATAGAACCCCTGGTCACCAAATCCTGGCTACGCCACTGATTAACACAACCTACCAGAATCAAGTCATGATCACGAAAACAATCATGAATACATCTCGGAGCCGCGCATGCGATAATGAACTTTGAAATCGTGAATTAAATGACAGTTTTTTCAGTCCAACATCATCATTTCTAAATTACGGTAAATTATGATAAAGGAAAAAGTGCGTGTATGTTATGGTGTGGAAAATTATTTCCTACAGTGACATATAAGCGACATAATTTCTCAACAAAATAATATTTTCCTCCAAAAAAGGTCTCCGGGATAATAAATCATTAATTCGATTCTAATAAATAGTTTCCTAGGGTACTGGGCTCACGTGTAATTGATGGCCGATATGACAGAACTGTCATATATAAAACTGCCTCTGTTGTTGATTGACTGAGAGACAAATGGGCAAATCAATGTAACTTAAAATCAATGTAACCAAGATTTTTAACAAAATTATTTCGTACAACTGCAACTACTCTTAGTTGCATGGCTTTTTACAAAGCAGGACACCACGGTGTCCAACTCAAACGCTCTTACATGATCGATGGAGCGTTTCGTTACTGAAACTAAAAAAAGAAACGCTCCGGAGGAGGAAAACTGTTGGGCGGGAATGATGACCCGTCTGACGATTTCACCAATAATGGGAATAAGAGGTATCTGTTACTTACTTCGAGTATACCGTTCGACGGGTGTTATATTCATGGTGTACTTGTCTGGCTGTTGACGTTTGAAGCAGTTAGGATAAGCTGAACGAAGCAGTATAGTTATCAAAAATTCATAAACGTATTTCTACCGGTCAAAACCCCTTTTGTCGAGACATGTGATTAGTTGAGTCAAGATTAGAGCATCAGAGTATATTTTGATCAAATTCTAAAGGTTAAACGCACCACACATAATCGTAATTGTGATTTGATGACAAAAATCCTGTTTTAAAAATGATGACATTCTCATATTCAAGAAACGCTGCGCTCTGGTTAACACAGTGAACTGAAAACGCTGCAGTACTAGTCTAGATATGTTTAGGAAATAGCTTGTCTATCCTTTTCAGGAAGAGAAAGAAAGGATCTATTATACCCATTGACATCAAAAGAAGGAAGATGAATTCACATGTAATTTTTTGTTTTTACTGTCAATAGTTTTATGTTTTAGCACACATTGTAGGCATAACATAATCTAATGTAGGCTTAAGTCGGCTCGTTGCAAGTACGTGAAGTGCAACCAGGTTGGGAAGTTTTTCTATTTGCCTAACAAGTACAGAACGTTTTTGAGAGATAGATTCGATTCCGAACTCTTACTTAATAATCTGAAAATAATATCAAATAATAGCAAATGAGAATATACGAGTTTGTGATCTACTACTTTGACAGAAAGATTGAGGTTTTCATATACTAGTAAATACCTAGTTTAATTCGTTATTTGTGGTCAATTCGTCATCTACAGATTCGTTCGATCTACACTAGCTAGGGAGCTTTGATCAAGCAAATAACAATTTACTACCAGACGTTGAATGAATAAGATCTTTGCTCAAGGTATTGCAATTGCTCATCGAATGGTACATAATATGTCAACAGATGCTGGACAAAAATAACTTAAAACGGGAATCCTATCAACATGACAGGATGACATGTTTTGTTAAAGAGCAACAGAAGCATAGAATCTTAAAAATAGATAAATTCAGACTAACACTTGCATATCTACACCATGTAGGTAGATTATAATTTGTTGTATTTATTTGTCATATCCAGTATTTAATCAAACATAGGTTTTAAACCATATTAATATATAAACTTAACTAATATCGCTTTTGGTAGCAGACGAACAGACAGACGGACAAGTGAGTGGTTGCAAAGCCCACCATGTGAGTTTGTCCTTATACTTCATTATTTCTTACGATGGATATTGTAACTAGATTTAAGTATTCTCTACAAATTGCTCAATAAATGTCAGCATTAATTTATTACAGTTTATGAGATATTTGGTAGTTTTAAGAATTAGAGAACTCAAAAACTGATAAAACCTCTCCCTCCCTCAGCTTGTACTCAGCTACCTACTCAACTACTTACTAAGCTACTTACTCAGCTACTTACTCAGCTATTTACTCAACTACTAGTAATATACTTACTCAGGTCTTAACTCAGCTATCTAGCCCAATCGAATCTGGAGTCTTAAATGGAACTTTGTTCAATTTACTATTCTCGTTATATTATATGTGGCTATAGTGGCAAGGCTATACAATAAATTGAGATAAGTGAAACATTTTTTAGTGTAGTTTCACCATTGAAATTGAAAATTACTATTTGATATACTTTGTAGATGTTATTTATGAAGCTATTTTGAACATATAAAACGTATTTGTGTTTTGGGAATTGTATTACCATGTAGTACACACATAGATAGTGTACATTATGTCGTACTTGAATAGCCTGATTTAAACAGTGTGTCTCATAAATATATTACACTTACAAAAAGTTCAAGATCTTTCATGATTTTTCCTTTATCTCTAAAATATATATTTAGATACCAAAAGACCAGTCTTTCTGGAATAAATCTACACAATCAGATTCAAAATCCATATATGATTGGCTGCACATGACAGATTTTATAGATGCATGTGAAATTTGATTTGCGCCAACTTCTCAGTGGTTGGACATGTAGTGATCAATTCTTTTTTGATGTAAATGCTGTGGACAGTGATATCTTGATATGATCCAGTTGTTTCTTTCCTGGATAGAAATGCAAGATTTTATTGTCAGAGTGTTCAATTTGAAAAAAAGAATTCGATGTAGCACTTTTTAAAAAAATCATAAAAGTTCATTTTTCAAAACAAAGTCTATAATGGTTCACAAATTCTTCTAAAATGTTTCATTTCTCAAAACGATTCTCGTCATTATTAATAATAAAAAACAGCGAATTGTGTTTCAAAGTTATTAAAGAGAGAATCAGATCTAGCGAGCAGCATAACAAAAAATTGTTTCAATCTTAGAATATTTCTGGCTTTTGTCAATTCTTTTCATGTCTATTTTCAGAAAATCCCCAAAGTGTACACCTTTTTCAGGAAAACTAAGGACTTATACAATAACGTATTATTTTCTATAAAAATGGTTACCATTCTTATAATTTGGGAGAATTTAAAAAAATCACCCATTTTTGCACTTTGGATCCATCTAATTTATAACTTCATCAATTTATAACATTTCGTGAATCTTTTGGGAGATATTGTATTTGAGATCATAAGGAATAGTTTGGTAGGTCAATTGTTCATGTTACTTAGAAATGTGTCAGCCCCATAGATCTGGTTCTGCCTTCAAGTGCAGATTATTTTTTATTTTTTTATTCAAAGAAAGAAATAGTATGTATTTGAGCACTATGTATTCTTTGTTACAAGGCATCGGAATTTAAAAAAGTAGAGTCTACGGAGCACAAATTGATATCTTGAGTACCAATTGAGAGTATTCGTGTAGCCATAAAGACTTTTATATGTGCGCCATGATTAAATAAATATTACATTCTTCGAAACTATTTGCTATTATCTCACTATTCAGTAACTAACTGTATGTTGATAAGGTTTTTATGAACACTCCTCTATTATAAAATGAAATATCATATAAAAAAAATTTTGAATTGGAATCTTTTCGTCTTACCTCAGTATTGAAGTTTGGGAATCGCATGTTTCAGAATTTGACATGTTGAACTCTAAAGTCTCAATGAATAAAGAATGAAGAATTCTCCCTAAAATATCTGGTTTTAAAAAGTATGTTCCTTAAAGATATGTTGGGATTGCCCTTAAATGTTTGTTAACTCTTGATTTGGATTTCCTGCATCCGTCGTCCAATGTTCTCTCTCAAAATCTCTCTATTATGAGATTTTTCACAACCCTCGTAGTAATACAAATTAAATTATAAATTGATGATAAAAACTGCTATACTAACAAATATATAGGCAAAATTCATATTTACTAGCTTTAATATTGTATTTCAATCCCCATCAGGGATCATATACAAAGCATGCATACTATAATTCCAAATGAAAAACAGACTATTTTCCCCATTTTGAGCTCATTTATCTTGAAAATAATTATGATAAAATTTAGTATTATTATGCCCAATCATTGACTGTCATTATTCACTGTATCTTTGTATATGTTTTTGTATGTCAATCAAACATACGTGTATGCCTCTGCTTGTGGCTTTGGCCAAATTACTTCCTAATCATCATCTTTGTTAATCCTGTAGCCCCTTGGCGGGCTCTCACACCAACATCCCTTGACTGAAGCAGCTGACCTTAACCCCTCCCCCTCATCAGGCTAAGGTAACTGGACTTGGAGCAGAGACCGGACCTTGTAGAAAGTACAGCATCCCATCATGGTAAAATATGATAAAATCACACCTAACCTGTCAAAAGCTAATAAGAAAATATCATTTTTCACATTTCCAATCAGTTTTTACATCTCCTTAGGAATAATATGACAAAACAAGTGTATGACACCATTTTTACCTCATTTGCGATGCTAACGTCTTATAATTCTGTAATTAAGAAAATTACTAACTAAATATAA
Organism: Owenia fusiformis; assembly: GCA_903813345.2. Taxonomy (NCBI): domain Eukaryota; kingdom Metazoa; phylum Annelida; class Polychaeta; order Sabellida; family Oweniidae; genus Owenia; species Owenia fusiformis. The sequence continues at coordinate 16,116,978 of CAIIXF020000011.1, read as the reverse complement.
TATAAGCTTACCCCTGGGCCATCATAAGCTAAAATGAAAATTTTGATTTTTAAGAAATGTCCAATCATTTTTCTACATCTCGTTGGAGGTAATATGATAAAACAAAACTATATGCACCATCTTGAGCTAATTTGAGATGCATATATTACAAATCTTAAAAGTTATTGAGGTAAAATATAGTTAACCCTGGCCATTTAGAAGCGAAAATGATTTTTTATAATTCTCAATCATATTTTTACATCTAATGAGGAATAATATGACAAAACAAGACTTAATGCACCATTTTGAGCTCATATGAGACACATATATTGCATATCTTAAAAATTATTTAGGTAAAATAAAGTTACCCCTGGGCTGCAAGGGCTTAAAAATTCAAATTTTGATAATTTTTATCTTAAAAAATACATGAGCTACCCGGGGCATATATTTTATTTGTGATAAACACCTGCTCCCCTATTAGTATGAATTTTTCCAGGATGATAAGACATTACATTCTTGTAATACAGTACTTGATGTCCCATATTTTACCTCACTTAACACAACTTCTACAATGGGTTTATCCCAATTTCAAGGCTAAAGCAATCATCAAATGAAGTCATTTAAAGAAATATACTTTAAAACCATTTTTTTATAATGTACCCCCTCCCCGCCTGGTAGGGGTGGGGGTCAGAGACTAAAAAATCCATGAAGACCATCCCAAATCACTTGCCCCGAAATCATTTTTCACTCAGATCAAGTGTTTCTACAACTGTGCCAAGTTTGTTGCTTTCCTGAAAAAGATGAACTATAAAGGGCTCATTTCTGGACGTCTGACTTCGCTAAGAGTGACCTTCGTTCTTGCCAAACATTTTTGGGCCCCTCTCCTTTGCTTTTTCGCGGCCACCTCTGGTGTCTTCGACTCCCCGCCCTCTACCAAAAGCTGGTAACAGGCATGTCTTCAAACATTCGTTACATTTGACATTCTTCCAAAAAATTAAATAATCAAAAAAACTAACTCAATATTTCAGAAAATGTAAATAAAAAGTAAAATAGTAATATATAGCGACATTTTTATGACTCGCTTATCGATTGAAGTCTATGTATTTTTAAATTTCCAGGGAATGTAATATAGCCAGCTTTCCAGAAACACTTTTCTTTTTCAAGTTTTGTTGTTGTGCATTTTGATTTCTTTTTTTGCTGAAATTATATTAAATAGATAACCAAAAGCTATCGTTTGGTAAAAGAGAGTAACATTTTCTTCATCATTTGCGAGTCAGGGTTTCTTCCACACATCAAAGTGTCATTTGCAAAAGAGAAAAATTGTTGTTAGAAACAGTTTTTTTTCCAAAAATAGACAAAGAAGGATAAAATTCAATTAACCATAACTTTTTTAAATTAAAAGTTAACTTGAAACAATTTTGAGATTGCACTCTACAATCATATGGTCATAATATCACCCGGAACTTAAACTCTTTGAAGAAAGTTTATTTTTATCAAATTCCAAAGGCTAATAGACTAGATGCGAGTAGAAATAATCTTGATTTACGTCATTAATATTCAAAATTCAGTCAAAGCGATGTCATATTTGAAATCTGCATGTAAATGTACATCTAGAAATATGGTTTCGAAAATTGTCTATCAACTTTGAAAATTTAATTTTTTTTGAAAATGTGACTTATTGTTCGGGTTGATTCCTCATAGACCCCATGTTAGAAAATCACAAAAAGTGAATTATCTTTTCTTGTATTGGACAGATAACATTTTCTTTTACTGGACATATTTTAATTTGCATAACTATTAGATACATAAGGGTTATATGAAAATTGAACCACGCAAATAGATGTAATTTAAGTTAAAGGGAACTTTCTACTATCCCCGCCATGCTATCTGACATGAACGAGCCACCTGGTGGTGAATCTGGTAACAACCTACTCGCATCTGCGTTATTGAACGGTTTTATTGAACCTGGGCGAAAAGCGCAATAGCGGCCATTTTGAAAAATGGGTAATAACACCCATAAAGCTACCACTGCTACAATGCTATCATATATTTTCTTACACTGGAGTTGTTTACCTTGCCAAAAATCACTATAAGCATTATTCCCCTAACTTGGTACCGATAATCTAAATTCTGGGGTGAAGCTGATGGCCTAAAATTAGAATTGATCGATAAAATATGCATTTCTATACGTATCAGTACAACGAAACGACAAACTTCAATTCACTTATGCTTTCACACATGAGCGAAATCTCTCTATTATAACTTTCACAACCCTCTTAGTAATACAAATTTAATCATAAATTGATGATAAAAACTGCTCCTAGCAAATATATAGGCAAAATTCATATTTACTAGCTTTATTATAGTTCAATCCCCATCAGGGATCATATATAAAGCATACTAAAATTCCAAACTATTTAAACTACAGTATGACCTTGTCTATATAGGAAGGTTCGTTCAAGCCAAACATTTTTGGGTCCAAATTTTCCAGAATTCCCTTGCATTTTCGGGGCCACCCCTGGTGTCTTCAACCCCCTCTACCAAAAGCTGGTTACAGACATGTGTTGTACAAACGCAACTGCATTTGATATACTAAATCTACTATTTGATATACTATATCCTTTCGGATAACGAGTTAAGTTGTGGTGTGTAACATTGTGAACATTGCCAATGTTTAAGAATGAAGATTAACATCCAAAAATGAACATTGTCTGTCCATAATTCTGACGAGATATTTCCTCTTCTTTCAAAAACTCCTCGTCACTTTTGATTGACTTTCGAAATGTTTTGTAGTCCTCAAGATATTTCTCCAAAAGTCCCAACCTTTCAAGATTTGCAAACGAAGACATGGAGTCCCTGACATCCTGCAAAGAAGAATGAATATGAACACTTTCCACCAAAGGCTCACTGGTTTAGGCATTAACAATTCCCCTAATGGACAAAAAATGAAATATAACAATACCATTATTCGACATTGGGATAATGTAAGTATGAAGAAAATAATCTGTAAGTCTACACATCTGTTTGAAATGTCCATCTAGATCTCATGAGATAAATACAATACACAAACCTGCTTGAACGGTCCATCTAGATCTCTATGTGTCTCCTTATTCCACAGTGTAGCTGAAGCAGGAATCACAATCTCTACATTTTCCATGCCGATTTTCTGATAAAAACAACGATATATTCTATAAATGATTATAGGCAGTGTATTAATAGTTATATATTGACTCTGAATAGACTCCATCATGTACAGTTCGGGCCAAAGAACGCAACTTTTTTTTAAAATGCTATACCTTTTTTTAACTTTCGATCCGAAATCATAATTTACATACCAAAATGAAACCTGAAGATGCAATCTACCCATGGATTGTAAATTGTACACTACAGGGTGGGCCAATAAAAATTGGAACATTTTTCTATTTATTCAATTTTCTTTATACTTGCAGTTCAGTCCACAAAAAATCAGATAATGATAAAATGATTATTTGTTAAAATGTTAATGATAAAAATATGCATGTATGATTATTTTTGGCTTGTCATGGTCATAATCTGTATACTGCGTCAGTCATGAAAATTTTCCAAATTTTCTCTGCTTGAGACATCGTTACTGGAAATACAGTATCTCATACCATACAATATATGCCCTTCAAATGGTCTCAATACAATTTCTATCAACTAAAACATTATGTAGTTATTTCTAGGAGAAGCTAGACATGTCTCCCTTGGATAATATAGCTTAATTGACCTCAGCTTTTTTTCAAAACTGGCACAATATGTCTCAAACCTATCATTTAAGCCAACCATGACTTTCAAATACAGGTCATACTGATTGATCAGGTACGTGGGTGGAGAACATGTTCAGTAATTAAATGTTGAGCTTGTATATTCATATTTACAGAAGCTGTAATAGTCAATTTTCGAAGTATCGAAGATAATACATGACTAATACAAAAAAGTTACAATCAATGGAAAAATGTTCCAATTCTTTTACTCAACACAAGGGTTGTCCCCCCCCACCTGAACAATAAGTCTGAGCTCTATTTGACAGTCATTCATGGCTTAAATGACAGGTTTTGAGGCATATTGTGCCAGTTTTGAAAAGAGCTGAGGTCAGTTAAGCTATATCATTCAAGGGAGACATGCCTTGCTTCTCCTAAAGACAATTACATATGTTTTAATTGACGAAAATTGTGTTGAGACCATTTGAAGGGTACATATTGTATGGTATGAAAGATACTGTATTTTCAGCAGTGATGTCTCAAGCAGATAAAATTTGAATTTTTTTTATGACACATGCAGAATACAGATCATGAGCATGACAAGCCGAAAATAATCATACATACATATTCTTATCTTTAACATTTCACAAATAATCATTTTACCATTATCTGAACTTTTGTCGATTCAAAGCATAACAAAAATACCTTTCTGTTGGTACATTATTCTGTTATACAGAGTTCCTACTTTCAGCGGCATTTTGGTCCCCAGCTGTGAGAAGGGCTTCTCACGCAATCTTTGATTTTCAAACATCTGGTAGGTCAAAAATTCAAATTAACGGTCGTAGTTAGTACCGCGTGTATATGTAGGTTGGAAATGAAAAAGTTATAGTGTCTTGAAAAATGTGGCGTTTTTGGCCCACCATGTAGTCTATTAGGCTATATGTATTGGGAATACGATGCTTGCATGCTATGAACATGTCATCCAAAACACTGCTTACCTTTAAATATTGCTTAAACTTATCAGGACTAATCCCAACAAGTTTAGACTCTATATTTTGATATTCCTCAGTCGGTAGCCATGTATAGGCGTTTCTAATCTGACACGGCGTTGTAGTTTGGAAAATTATCACTCCTCCATATTTCAAAATCTGCTTTGATCTCTGAAAAACACATGGATTACTGACTGAAATCAGCTGAGCATACTACAGTTGTTGGACCATAAACGAGATGTCGAGTTTTTTTAATGCATTTCTCTTATGCTTTTAATCTAAAAAACATAAAACACTTTAAAACATTTTATTGGGTGTAAGATTACACCATGTGATCCCAAATAATATGTTTCTCATTTTCATGGAAAATCCACACATATTAACACCTGGGTAATTCATTTCCAAAACTTTACAGTGCTTGGAATTCTTGTTACGGGGTCTTAGAACAACAAGAATGCTGTATTAAATAGGTGTTGTACTTATGCGAATACTTGCTCAAAATATCTCAGTGGTACCAAATCTAAAATCCATTGAACCCATAACCCTTTTTTGGGGGGGATATGTTAGCTGGCTCTCTGATCATGAAGTAAAATTGTTGTTAAATAAAGATGTCAGATAAATCTGGTTAAAAACAACTTAACCCCAAATGGCATAAGTACATATTATGTAAGTCATCCATAATGTTTTTTATGCATGAGGTATCCAGACTATATAGTAGTAACCAAAACCCCAGAAAATCCAGAAATATGTCCTGTTGAAGAACCCTAATTTTTATTACTTGGAACCATTAGTATTGATATTGCTCTAATGATTCCTGTTTTTTAAACTAAATCGCTTGGAGTTTTTTGAAGTTATGGAGGATTTAAGCAAGGGGCGATTTTCAAGAGTTATTTGAAAATATTTTCAAATGAAATTTCTAATATCAGAAAAATAGGTTATCAAATGTTGTTGTCATCAGATAAGACAATAAACTCTATTTTTAATTTTTCCTTTTTTCTTTGATCTTCTAACTGGTTACCATCACATTTTTTCTTTTTAATCTATGATCTTCCAAATGGTTATCATCACATTTTTGGTCGTAAAAGATCAAAAACAATTTTTATCTAGGAGGCAGAAAATAAGACCAGATTTTGTGTTTTTGTTTTTTAAAGAATTAAATGATATCTAATTATTGTTCAAATTGTTTTATCCGTGGAAAGCGAGAAATTGTTCAAAAACATCTAATTAGTTAAAAAATACGCTGGTTACAAAATAATTTTTAAGAAAATCTCAAACTATCTTGATGTGTCTAAACACTTTTGGGGTGTAGCTTTGCATGATACTATGCATTTCTAAAAATTAAAAGTGAATCCCTTGGGCAGAATTTTACGAAACAAAATAAAAGTAAAGAAAAATCTAAAAAAAATAGACCCTTAATTACACCCTTAATAACTTTCATATACCTGAATTGAGTGGCCTGATTATAGCCAAAATTAACCAATAAATGACCATATTATGTTTTTCTAGTAGAAATGTGTGAAGTTATCTATAAACAGAGCATATCATAGTGAATTTCTAAATTGGATTTTTGATAGGAGTTTTGCTCATAAAAGGACCCCTGTTAAACTCCGCCATAACTTACTAAAACTCCAAGGGATTTTGCTAAATTTGTAAAAACAAATCAAGGACTGTCTATATTTCTATTTCAACGCATTTTTTGGTTGACACGAATAGGGGATTGACATTTACAAACAAACTGAACTGACATGTGTATAGGCTATGTTTACAAGTCCAACTTCCATGGTTTAGAGAATTCAAAACTTACTCACTGATAGCCACACTTTTTATTACATTGATATCTGGAACCAAAAATAAGCATCCCCGACATTGATCCCTAGGGAATTGCATCGGCCAATTTTTGTTTCAAATCCTCTTTGCATGCCTCCATATTGAAAACATTTTGGAGTTTTTCAATTTTGAACTTCTTGTTCACTATTAAAGCACAGCCAATATATAAAACCCCATCCAATTAATATGAAAGACTCATCAACAAGGTACATGATGATTTGTTTTTTGTTAAGATTTGCGTGTGTCAACATTTTCGATATAGTACAGTTAACAGGGGAGGGGGCCTGGGACTTAACTGATAATGTATAGCTTTTTGTGCTACATTCAACTTTTAACACGCTCCCTTATCTTCTTCTCTAACAAATAAAGTAGATAACAGTAGAACAAGTGACCCGTCATCATTTCTATACTTAATCAAAGTAGAGTGAAACCTGTTTATCTGAACACCTTCCAATCAGAACCCATTTTCCTCCCATGTTAAAGCGGAACTAATGGTTGGCTCTTTGTTCATCTCAATATGTAGCTTTGTGTGTAATTGCGAAAATAAAAATAAAATTTAAAAAAAATTAGCTTATTTTAAGTGATAACATTGAAAAGAATAATACCAATTGACCCACTGACATGTAGTTAATGGAGATAGCCATTTTGCATCAAGGGTACCTGAAGTGTGACGCCATATCGATGTTGGTCGCCATTTTGTAACCCAAGAAAAATGGTACGATATACCCCAAAAACATATTCTGACAAACTCAATAAATGACCACCTCGCTTTATTTAAACATTTTTCATTCATTCCAGACAAAATCCAAATAGTTTTGATAGTGTAATACCCCTTCATAAGCTGATCAATACAAAATATTGTCACAGTTTGACTCCCGATATTAAAGAGACTTTATGAAAACAATATCAGAGATTATTTATTTACTTGTGATGTTAAATAGTGACTTATTTATTGATAATGGCGGCATTTTATCGCTTTACATCCAGTCCTTTGTGTACTCTGTATGTCCTTTTACTTTAATTTCAATTACGGTGGCAACTTCCGGTCTATGTTTTCGTGAATTTTTCAATCAGTTTTCTTTTCCTAAGTTAAACTGAGAAGTATTACCTGTTAACATAAATACACTGAAGTGTATAATGATGAACTCTCAAAATATAAAACCCCAATGTTTCAATTTACAATGTCATTTCATTGTTTCTAACAAGTCGCCGCTTTCTTTCTTTTCATATTTTTTGCCAAGTCAAAGTCCGCGCTTAAAGCCTGATTTCTTTAAAAGCTACATGTATGCTAAAGAAAGTATCAAATAACAAGAACATTTCAAACCTTACATCCTACATTGATTTGATGTGAAACAGTGATCATTAACATGATTTTTGTGCTGTTAATATACTAAATATAATGAATTATACTTATTTTGTGAGGTTATTTCCCACTCGTGGTCGTATGCTTTCAACCCCTTCCACCCCTGCTGCTTTTTAAATTTTTATCGCATCAACATGTTGTGTTTTGACACACAGTTAACCACTTTTAAGGAATAAGTAATTCCTACAGGGGTTTTAAAGATATCCATTATGGGTGACCAAAATTATGGGAAAATAACATGGGATATATATTGTTTACCACTTTATCTAAAAGGAATCACGTATTCCTTTAAAGGGGTTAACTGTGTGTCAAAACGCAATATATTTATGCAAGAAAAATACAAAAACCGGAGTGGAAGGGGTTGAAAATCAGGAAAACATTTCAGAAAAAACATCTGGGTGGGTTGTTTGCATCTACCCTGTCTCAAAGTCGAAATTATTTTATCATCTTTAGAGGTGCTTTTCCTGGAAGTTATGCATTGGCCTAACATATGCACCTGTTTAAATCCTCAGAAAATAGCCAAAATCCAACATATGACTGTCCGAAATCTGTTGCGCTAATTTCCCTCCTACTTTTCAAGTTTTATTTGTGATACCAGCATGAAAGCATTAATTTTCTAATCCTACCGAAATATGAACTATTGTCTGCCGGATCTAGTCCCTCTTGAGCTTCTGGGAAATACAGCCCCAGCAAGTGGTAGACTGTGTGGTCCCAATCCGACCGAATATAGGGTTACTGTTCCTTTGTATTACTGTAATATTGATAGGTCTAAAAACATGTTGTATATGCTAGTATTTTGTTCCAACAAGAATGAAATGAAAGACTTTCATTCTCAAGAATTGGTAGAAAGGAGCAAAAACAATTGCACTAAATAACAAATAATGTTAACAAAAACAGTTATATAAAATATTTCTAAATAATTTTCGCATTAAATTGTTGTCAATCAGTCAACATTACATGAAATACCGTGTTTTTTACAGAATTTTTTCAATGATTGTTTTAGGAGAAAACATTGTTGAATTCAGTTCTCCATATCGATACCACTCCTTTACTGAAAATTTCTACAAAGTAGCCTTAGAGTATTATTAGCAAGTTGAAAATATTAAAAAATATCAAATAAATATTCAGTTAGTACTAAGAAATTCAAAATAGCATGTCAAAATATCCTGTACCATAGCTTTGCGATAAGGCCTCCATAGTGTTTGTACCATATCAAAATAGCTTATCTGTGTGTAATGTCTAATTAATTTGTTTCATTCTTCACAAATATCAAAAATCCATTCATTCTAAAAATTCATTGGAGGTGATATTGTGAGGATAAATACGGAAAAGTATTCTTGCTTAGAAATGGATTAATAAGTGACTTTTACATTGGTATTACTTATTTCGACATACTGTCTTTAATTCTTAAATACATACATAATATACAACCAATCCCTTACATATTCATGGCACTAGCAGGAGATACCCAAGCGTGCCTCATGTAAAGTTTTCAAAGAATCTGGCTCATCCATTGCGGAGAAATTACTTGTCAAATTGCTTCTCATTTTTGGTACAAACGCTACCTCATTGTGTTGCTTCGGTATGGGATATTATGGCATACTATCTCGGATTTCGTAGTCCCCACATTTACTTGATTTTTTATATATTTTTGTATCTTCTAAGGATACTCTTGGGCTACATTATAATTTTCAGTGAATTTGGTTGATCGGTTGCTGAGATAATACTTGTCAAAACGTGGCTCATTTTTTGGGACACCCGATATAGTTCACAATGGATAATCGTTTTAACCAACGCGTTATTTGTTTGGAATAAAAGAGGTGAAGCCGCTTAAGTTGTCAAGTATTATTATACTATATCTTATTCACTGTTATAAAGTATATAAGGGTTATGTACTGGGAGGTTTTGAATACAGGGTTTATCGTAAGGGATATACAAGTATGTGTATTCATTCAATGGTCAGAACAATCAGGTATATAATAGCAAGTGATAAATCACATATTCGGGACAGGGGCGATTTCAGGGATGATTCGGTATTAGAGGGATGATATTGATATCATCCCGGGTAAATTTAAAGATCTTACATTAGGCTGTGTCAGCCGGGAATGGAACCCGGGTCTACTGCTTGGAAGGCAACAATGCTAGGGTTTTCATCACTGACGCTCTTAAAGGGACCCACCACCTTACAAAACTTCTTAACGTAGAGGAATAAGGGAAAATGCTTGCCGGATTCTGAATCAGTGTATTTTTGAATCTTCTAAGGATACTCTTTAGGCTACTTGGGCTACATTATAATTTTCAGTGAATTTGGTTGATCGGTTGCTGAGATAATACTTGTCAAAACATGGCTCATTTTTTGGGACACGCGATATAGTTCACAATGGATAATCGTTTTAACCTAAGGGTTATTTGTTTCGAATAAAAGACGTGAAGCCGCTTTTATTGCTTGGAAGGCAACAATGCTAGGGTTTTCACCACTGACGCTCTTAACAGAACTTTATTTGATTATAATTCATAAAGAATAAATATAAAAAAAAAAATAATAAAATGTTTTACTTGTAATATCAGCAATACCTCATAACATAAATTAAAACAGAAAAAACGATGCGTCAGCCGGGAATCGAACCCGGATCTATTGCTTGGAAGGCAACAATGCTAACCTAACTTACAAGTACAAAACATCATTACACTATTCGAGGATGGAAAATTAAAATTAAAAATATAACTCGCTTGTAACGTTTTATAGATCTTTAGATATTCTCCCTCGGAGTTTGGTGAGTTCTCTACGTGATGAAGTGTTTGATTAAACATAACAGCATCAAATGTATCATCGGGGAAGTCTAGATCTGGCATGATACCGTGTTTGACCTCTGCCCTGCCATCTGTAAAGACAATGAGTTAAAATAAATAAGTTTAAACATCTTAAAGCATGATGATCCCTCCAACACTAACCCACCAATCCATTCATCTAATATCAGAAATATCAGTCTAAACTTTACACTTGATTCTGCTTTCCAAAGATGTTTCACAGGTAATGCTTTCACGTTTGCTAAATGCAACGGTTTGATTGTCATAATACATAGGTATCAAACGAACTAAATAACTGTAAGTTCATAAGGTCACCACAAACACTCCTCTATTCTAAAATATATATTCTTTATTGAATACCTATAGTCAATACTATAGTCAATACAAGTAACAATTTTTTTGCAATCAAAGAATTGTGTCTCTGTGTAACTACTAAAAAAGTATCATGTTTCAATTCAGAAAAGACCACGTGCAGTATGGCAAGTGATTTAAGACGGTCATATCTTTCACCATGAGTACTTTCTGGGCATAAATACAGTTGTCGTTTTTTTAATAGGGACCCCATGTCAACATTCTTTCAAATTATTGAACCTATTTACTCAAAAGAGGATCTTCTTTTCTGATTCCCCATTGCATGAAAACATAATTCAACAAGGGGTCTAAGACATGTGTTCAAAAGTAGAATGGTATTGAAAGTCTAGTTTTGAAGATATCAATTTTCGATGACCAAAATTATGCTGAAAACAATGGATAGCACGAGTTTTCCCTATGGGAAAATAACATGGGATGTGTGTTTTTTAACTTTAACTCATTTCAATACCCATCCCCTTTTCAGAAATTGTTAATATAGTGTAGAGGAGACTTTCGATATGTTTAAATAAAAACAAGATCCTCTTTTTTGAAAATAACCCAAACATTTTTCAAAAAGTGCCAAGGTGGGCCCTAATCCATAATTTTTCAGAGAGTTGGATTGATATTTTTCTATCACGGGGACTTCACTTGAAAGAAAACATATTCTTTTAATAAAAACCACTGTATTTATGCCAAGAAAGTACTCATGGTGAAAGATATGACTGACTAAAATCACTTGCCATACTGCACGTGGTCTTTTAATGAACTCTAAAATGCAATTTAGCTTTCGTAATCAGTAAGAAGGTCCTTGAGACATTCTGAAAGCCAATGAAATGCCATTTCTAAATTATTATGATACAAGTTACTGGTCGAAATATGCCCGTCATCTCAAGGGATTCCCTCTTATGGCAGGCATTTTTGCAATAGTCCATACAAGCGGGAAGTATACCAGTCGATAATCATAAATATAAATACGTTTACCCCTCATGTGTATCAACTGCGTCATCATTTAAGGGTACTGGATTATGATACGTGTATATTATTGCATGATTTTGTGTAGTATGCTGTATAATCGTATATGTAACTTTGATGTAAGTCTGCATCTTTAACTTGTCTTCAGACCCTGATACTTCCATTGGTTAAACTTAATGCTGGGGCTATATGTAGCCCAGCATAAGAATTAAAAAAGAGAAGTTTCTATGAATGTTCATCTCTCTCTGGTAGTAACTATTAACAAAGTTGTTGATTTTCTTTCTCAGAGATATTTCTTTTTCTTTTTGACGTTTCGTAGGATGTCCATCCTACTTCATCAGAAATAAAATTATATTTGAATCAAACTGAAATAATTAATTATTACAGGGTGGTCCAAAAAGTGAACCCCTGCAACAGGCCATATTTTCCTTAATACATGCATGAATTTGCTCATATTATCACATCTTGTAGAGAAAGGTCTAAAATTTTGTTGACACCATAATTTATTCTCAGTCTTGAATTTCGAAGAAACCATCAAATTGAAAATATGTTGTTGTCAAAGAGCAACAACTACATATTTTCAATTTGATGGTAGTTATTATGTACAGAAGGATGGAGCAGCGATGGGATCACCATTATCGCCAGTAGTAGCAAATTTATTCATGGAGGACTTAGAGCAAAGAGCTCTGTTTTCTGCAAACGAACTCCCTAAATGTTGGTACAGATATGTGGACGATACCTTCTCAGTAATAAAACAATCAGATGTTCGTGATTTTACTGTACACATTTGAATTCACAACATCCTAAGATAGAATTTACATTTGAGGAAAGTGTTGACAATAATCAAATGTGAGATGGATGGATCAGTGTCTTTGACAGTATACAACAAGGCATTAACATGACAAAATGTCACCACCTAGTTAGGTCATTGAAGGTCAAATGTCAAATCTTAAGTCAAATCTAAAGTCAGATTTGAACTTCTGAGAACACGTAGATGATTTTGAAAATTTTTTAGTCAATTTGAAGCAAGTTGAAAAAAGACCTTTTTGACCTTGAGAAGGTCATTGAAGGTCAAATGTCAAATCTAAAGTCAGATTTGAACTTCTGAGAACTTGTAAAGTCAAATTTGAACTTCTGAAAAGATGTAGATGATTTTGAAAAAAAAATTGGTCAATTTGAAGCAAGTTGAAAACAGACCTTTTTGACCTTTTTTGACCTTGAGAAGGTCATTAAAGGTCAAATGTCAAATCTAAAGTCAGATTTGAATTTCTGAGAACATGTAGATGATTTTGAAAAAAAAAATTAGTCAATTTGAAGCAAGTTGAAAAAATACCTTTTTGACCTTTTTTGACCTTGAGAAGGTCATTGAAGGTCAAATGTCAAATCTAAAGTCAAATCTAAAGTCATATTTGAATTTCTGAGAACATGTAGATGATTTTGAAAAAAAATTTAGTCAATTTGAAGCAAGATGAAAAAATACCTTTTTGACCTTTTTTGACCTTGATAAGGTCATTGAAGGTCAAATGTCAAATCTAAAGTCAAATCTAATGTCAGATTTGAATTTCTGAGAACACGTAGATGATTTTGAAATTTTTTTTTAGTCAATTTGAAGCAAGTTGAAAACAGACCTTTTTGACCTTTTTGACCTTGAGAAGGTCATTGAAGGTCAAATGTCAAATCTTAAGTCAAATCTTAAGTCAGATTTGAATTTCTGAGAACACGTAGATGATTTTGAAAAAAAAATTTAGTCAATTTGAAGCAAGTTGAAAACAGACCTTTTTGACCTTTTTTGACCTTGAGAAGGTCATTGAAGGTCAAATGTCAAATCTAAAGTCAGATTTGAAGGTCAAATGTCAAATCTAAAGTCAAATCTAAAGTCAGATTTGAATTTCTGAGAACATGTAGATGATTTTGAAAAAAAATTTAGTCAATGTGAAGCAAGTTGAAAAAAGACCTTTTTGACCTTGAGAAGGTCATTGAAGGTCAAATGTCTAATCTAAAGTCAGATTTGAACTTCTGAGAACATGTAGATGATTTAGAAAAAAATTGAAGTCAGTCTAAACAGTATTTGTTAAGTTATAGGAAGTTGTAAGAAATTGTTACAGACGCCGGACGCCGGACGCCAACCTCCAACCTCCAACCACCAACCACCAACCACCAACCGCCGTCGCAAAAAAACGGAGACCATAATAATATGTCACCACTTTTGGTGGTGACATAAAAAGAAAACGCATACTAATCAGTATTTAAATTATAATTCTAATCACACGTTGGCTACAAAGGCAGGTATAGTGAATACGCTGTTCAAGAGGGCCAGTTTGGTTAGTACTAGATCTGAAGATTTGTTGAAAGAAAAAGAACAGATCGTGAAGTCATTAAAAGAATGTGGGTATCCAGAGTGGTTCATTAAACAATGTGATGATATGAGCCGTAATAAGAAATAGAGATAATTTACCAGAGCCAGTTTGCACGGTTGTGTTATAGTGTTACCATACGTTAAAGGCCTCTCAGAACGGTTACGAAGGATACAATATTAGAGTATGCTTTTCATCTACAATGACTTTAAGGAATAAATTGGTCCATTTGAAAGACAGGGTTGAAGATGAGAAAAGGGCAGGTGTGATATATACTCATAGACATTGATCAGGGGCGGATCTGGGAAGCAACAGGAGGGGTGGGTAAATTTCAGAGAAAAAAACGTTTGCCCGTAAAACTCAAAAGTAGGCCCAAATTTTGAAGCCCATTTTTCTTCAAAATTTGGCCTGAAATTAAGGCCTTTTGGCCATAATATATTTTTGAGACGGTAACATCAATCAAAGGTAAGCAAACACCAGAATAAATAAACAATAATCGAAAGATTTCGTAAAGATAACAAATTGTAACACTTTTCCTAAATATTTAAAGTTAGAACTCTGAGCTCTAAATATATACCTTTACCTTCAATGAACGTTTGAAGTTTCTTTTTTGCAACATGCAGCATTCCCTCAGATGCGTCCAAGAGTGTTACATGCCCCAGTCCTTCCTTCAACAGGGCAAGACTGTAGTTCCCAGTGCCACATCCTGCATCTAACACATGAAGCTGGAAAAGACCAAAATGGAAATAATATTAAGAAAATATTAAAAAAGCTTTCGAAGTCATGGTATATACAGGGTGTCCCGAAAGTATGCCCCCCCCCCCCCTTAGCAGACGTATACCAATGTCTCCATAGTATGTGTCATATATCATTTTAAAGCATCCAAAGTTACATTGATTCGCAAAGTATCATGGTTTAACATACAAACGGTAAAAAGTTACAGACATTTTAAAACTTAGTGTTTACCCAAATATATAGTTCATTTCAGTTTCCTGGAAACAGCTCTGACTTGAATGTCACCGGAATGTCATCTTACGTGCTACAGAAGCCGGCTTCTACAGTCACCAAGAAGGCGGTTTTTAAAACCAGGCTTCTGCAGTCACCAAGAAAGAAGCCAGTTTTAAAAGCCGGCTTTTGACGTACTACAGAAGCCGGCTTCTGTAGTCACCAAGAAACTGGCTATTAGAAAACCAATTTGAAAGCTAGCTTTGGAAACAACAAAATATACTTTGAGCGGTTTTCCTGAAATGGCGATGACAAGATTTTTCGAAAAACCTTCAAAATGGCCGCCAGAAAACAAGATGGCCACCCAAAAGTTAATCAGCTCTAGTACTTCATATGCTCTATCATCTCTGCGAATTTGGAGAAAATCTGATGAGCAGTTTTCCTTAAACGGCGATGACAAAAAGCGGGACGATCACGACCACGATCACGACCACGACCACGACCAGGATGACGACTATATCCCACCGATGGTGTGATAAAAATACGCGAAAACGGCTCCTATGGCCCCTATGTCACTTTGACCTACTTTTGACCCCGTTTGACCTACTTTTTGAGATTTAATACAAGAAATAATTTATAATACCTCGAGAGTTTTGAATGACCTACAATATGATGGTACCTTACTATTGACGGTACCTCTTCAACTTTTGAAATGCCATGGGAGTCATCTGACCCCCCTCCGTCCATTAGTGTTAAGAGAAATACGTTGTACACTTTAGGGTTAACGTATGAGTAAACGCCGTCTAACACTACTCCCTGTCATCTTTTTAGGAATCATTGTCACAAAAATCACAAAAACGCACATGACATTTAATTTACACTTATCTTATTGTAGACTTATCAGCTTTAAAATGTAAGATATACGATACTTAGTGATTGAAATTTTCATTGAATTAATAATTTAGTGTCCTTTGCTTACCTGAGACAGTGGTTTCCTCGTCTGTCCGAGTAAGATTCCAATGAGTGTATCTGCCCCTGCAGCAACCCTGTGTTTATCATATACAGCTGCCCTCTTCTCATAGTCTTCATATATACTCATCTCTCAGCAATAGAAACGCCTGTCTCAAACAGAAAAAAAATTTCAAACACACTTCCTCTCCCTTTAACACGACAATACAGAATAAATAGCTCCCCTAGTTATTTGGTATTATCTGGTATTCATTTACACAGCCTATCAGAATCAAGTCATAATCACGAAAACAATCATGAATACATTTCGGAGCCGCGCATGCGAAGATGAATCGTGAATTAGATGACAGTTTTTTCATCATCATTTCTAAATTACGGTAAATTATGATACCTAGATAAAGGAACAGGTGCGTGTATGTTATGGTGTGAAACAGTGACATATAAGCGACATAATTTCTCAACAAAATAATATTTTCCTCCAAGAAAGGTCTCCGGGATAATAAATCATTAATTCGACTCTAATAAATAGTTTCCTAGGGTACAGGGCTCACGTGTAATTGATGGCCGATATGACAGAAATAAAAAGCAGTTTTTAAAAAAATTATTTAACTACTGTTTACGGGGACCCAGGTTTAAAACTGCCTCTGTTGTTGATTGACTGAGAGACAAATGGGCAAATCAATGTAACACCCCAGTCACATTTCCTACGGCGACCTTGCGGTCTATCATTTCTGCGGCCAGTAACATTTCTACGCTCGCCGTGGAATTTCTGCGCTCTCATACTTTTGCAGTCATATTTCCCACGGCAGCCGCACGGTGAATTTTAAATTTCTGTTGATAAATATTTACTTTTTTCATTTTATTTACATCGGGACAATTTATAAATGTTATGAATAGTGCTAGGATGTAATATCAAATGAAAAGTGATCGTGAAACATTGACAAATAATGATTCAATCTTGTTGAGCCAGTTGATTTCTACGGGGACCTCAGAAATGAACAAATATTAACTCCGAGTTATAATTTCTACGCCTTCCCTGCGGCCTGTAAAAATCTGCATTCGCCGTACGGAGGCCGCAAGGCGAGCGTAGTTTTTCTACGCTCGCCGCAGAAATTCACCGATTTAATTGATCTGCGGTCGACTTGCGGCCGCCGTGCGACAAATGTGACTGGGGTGTAACTTAAAATCAATGTAACCAAGATTTTTAACAAAATTATTTCATACAACTGCAACTACTCTTACACTCAGACATTTGCATATCTACACCATGTAGGTAGATTATAATTTGATTGTATTTATTTGTCATATCCAGTATTTAATCAACCATAGGTTTTAAACCATATAATATATAAACTTAACTAATATCACTTTTGGTAGCAGACGGACAGACAGACGGACAAGTGACAAAATTATAAAGATATAAAGGGTACGCTCTTCAGTGGTAGAGTGGTAATCAAAATAAGACTGAAAATGGATGGCATGAGTTCAGAATATTGTTAAGTGCAGACGAAACTATTTGTATGGTTGTAACTCTCTTTATATTAAGAGGCAAATAAATTATACATACATACATATAATGAAAAGGGAAGACAAATGTGTGTTTTAAGTTTTTTTATCGTTCATTTACTACTTGCCATGACTTTGAAAATATTTTTTTATCATTCATTTACTATTTGCCATGACTTTAATTTTAAAAGTTATTTTAGAGATTTTTGAAGAAAAATGAAAAAAAAGTTTTGAGCATTTCATTTCTCTTTCCCTTCATTTTTCAAAAAAGTTGATATTTTTTCATCATCAAATATTTCTTCATATATTTAAAAAAAGATTATCTTTTTAACACCAATGAAAAGATTGAACAAAGGACACACTATTTTGATAATAATATGCCATATATAATTTGCTACTTCAATGTTTTAGCATATCAAAAATATTTTGCAACATTAGTGATGTCATTATGACTCACTCAGTTGGCAAAACAAGAATTGATTTTTTTCCTTTGTCAATGTTTTCTAAATATGCTTCAATAATAATACAATGTTGATAGTCTAACCAAGATAAAAGGAATAATATATTTTGTTTTAGATATTATTTTACCATTGGTTTCTATGAGAACTAGATTTTTGAAATCCATTTTTCTCTGAACCATCTTTATGCACTGATAAGTTCACTTCTCGCTTATTTGTGAACCGATTTTCTAAATTTTTTCGGCATAATTCATGTAAGGTTGAATGCTTTGCATTGGTATGAATTGTAGCTCATTAAAAGATATGTGTGACCTCTAAAAGCTAGTTTTCAATAAATTCACGATTTTTTCCAACAAAAAGTCCTTAAAACCACTTTTTGAACTAAAAAAATTTTCACACTTTGATAACGTTGGGTAAGACTACAATATAAGCCAAAGTGGTTCAAACTTTATATTATGTGGACTAAGTTTCTGAGAGTTTGTCCTTATACTTTTTTCTTACGATGGATATTGTAACTAGATTTAAGTATTCTGTATACTGGAAATCCATTGGAAGCCCCTCCTACCTTACGAATGAATGAATGTGAATCGCTCCAACCTTCTTCAAAGGACTTCATTTATGCCTAAATTATATACTTGTAAAATACCCTTGCAGCAAGGATGGAATCGCTCAACAATAAGAACTTTTTGAGATTAAATAAAGCCCAGATATCTAAAGAGAATTATAAACAAACTATGTACATTCACATAAAAGACGAGAGGATTAGTCTTGCACAAGTGTCAAATCGTGTGTCCAAAAAAGGATTAGACAGCATGTTTTAATTATAATATTAATAAAAGCTAATTTTTCAAAACAAAGTCTATAATGGTTCACAAATTCTTCTAAAATGTTTTCATTTCTCAAAACGATTCACGTCATTATTAATAATAAAAAACTGCGAACGTTGATAGGGAATGGAATGTTTTCAACCGATCATTGAAAACATTCTGTAAAAAAATGGTATTTTATGTAATGTTGACTGATTGACAACAATTTAATGCGAAAATTATTTAGAAATATTTTATATAACTGTTTTTGTTTACATTTTTTGTTTTTTTAGTGCAATTGTTTTTGCTCCTTTCTACCAATTCTTGAGAATGAAATAAAATGTCTTTCCGAACCTTGTTGGAACAAAATAGCATATACAACATGTTTTTAGACCTCTCAATATTAAAGTTATACAAAGGAATTTTTGGTTGATTTTAAAAAAGTATTCAAAACATTAAAACAAAATCCCCCCAAAATAGATAAAAATCAAGAAAACCTTTTATTTCATTAACAAGACACTCTTTTAAAATCAACCAAAATTTCCTTTGTACAATTACAATATTGAGAGACCTAAACATGTTGTGTTTATGTCGTTTTGTTCCAATGAGGTTCGGAAAGATGTTTCATTTCACTCTGGAAACATGATACCAAGAACAAAACAAGTGTTTGATGTGTTTTTTAAAACAATATAGAGGAAAGTATGTATATCTATTTCAAATTATATTGTAACCATTCAAAAGGTGGCCATTAAATTGACAATTTGTAAGATTTTCAGAAATTTTTGATGACTGGTTTAAAGATTCTCGCAATCCTTATCCAATCAGCGTTTGCGAGTGTGTCGGCTCACGTATAAAAGGCGAATCCAACTCAAATCCATGCAGAGGTGTATGAGGTACTCGAATAGGAAAGAGCTCTTGAAATCTGAATTTATATGCACATGGTCAATGTTTACACATGTTTGGAGTTATTGAAGAAAATGTGATATGGGTGTGGTTCCGGATTTGAAGTCATTGCTGGAAAATATGATTTTAATACGTGAAATTATATCTATAAATACAGCACTAAAAATAACAGTACACATGAAGTACATGTATGATTGTGTCCAGTAATGTTTGAAACCCTTACGGAAAATTCTGTCTGCATTTTGTCACCATTGCTCTTTCTTCCCGCATTCTAGTGCTGTTTGAATGAATATATTAATTAATGTATTTCTAACTAAAATATATCACATTTTTTTATAAACCACAAACATTTAGATCATAAAAAAATTATTCAATACTTGAGTGAGCACGATATGCAAGGGTTACTAAGTTGACACAGTAAATGACCACTGACATTGTGTTAGTCCATGCACACAGCGTATTCTGCTAATATACATTTGCTAACACCCCCACTTTCATAGTGAAGTGACTAATTGGTTTATGTTTACGTTTTTTAAAAATGTGTTTTGGGTTCCTTGTTACAGCAAAGGGGGCCAGTAAAGTAGACTAAAATGTTTGCATGGCAAATTTTGATCGAATATGTGAGACACTTTAAGAGAAACGTGTGTTCAAAAAGTTCGCCATATCGATACCCATTCTTTGTCAGCCCCATAGATCTGATTCAGACTTTAAGTACAGATTATTTTTTATTTTCAATTCAAAGAAAGAAATAATATGTATTTTGAGCACTATGTATTCTTTGTTGCAAGGCATTGGAATTTAAAATAAAAAAAGGTTTAATTTTAGAGTCTATGGAGCACAATGGATATTTTTAGTACCAATTGAGAGTATTCGTGTAAAATATTTTACATACCATTATGAATACTCCTCTATCATAAAATGAAATGCCAAATAAAAATCTTTTGATTTGTAATCTTTTCAAATCATCACTTACATCAGTATTGAAGTGTGGGAATCGCATGTTTCAGAATTTGACATATTGAACTCTGAAGTCTCAATGAATTAGGAATGAGGATTTCTCCCTAAAATATCTCGTATTAATAGCAGCTCTAAATCTGGGGCACAATCTATACTAGACTCTCTCTTTGATTTTTGCAGAAACTATCGTCTTGTTGTCAACACTGTTAAAATAAAGGTTATTATTTTTAACTCGAAATCAGATGAGACTTTGAAGACTACAAATACCTATAGGACCTATATTTTCAACAGTAAAAATAATTTTGATAAACAAATATGCTATCTTAAAGAACAATCTAGAAAAGCTTTATCCAAAGTAAAGCAACAACACCATATCAGTTGCCTTACATTTATTTGATTCACTTGTCCAACCAATTTTGTGGGATCCACAGCCTTTACTATCCTTTTAGAATAGTTCAGACTGTGGGATACTGACTGTAATAAATGTTTTCTTTAACCCTAAAATGTACGGACCAATCAAATTATTTACAGAGTTCTATTGATCATGAGTATCATGGGAAGGCATTACCTGTAGTTGCATGATTACATAAGCAGACAAAGCCTAATGAGTGTGACCAAACACAATGCCCTCCCAAATAAACCAAGTGTTGACATTTGCATGATAATTATTGTTTAAAATTATAAATTGGAAAACAATAAGAAAAAAGAAGTATGTCAACATTATCATAGTTATTAATTTTCAATATAAAAACAAGAACCATCAAGATAAATAAAGGTTTTCCACATAATGAATTCATTGAATTAAAGTTTACAAAGGGGAAAACAGAATGATATCTATATGACTATGAGATGTACAGTTTACATCTTTACAAGTTTTTGAGCACATCAGATGGGAAGAGTTATAACTGTCAATAAGTGTGATATAATTATAGATTAAAATCCTCAATTTTGGGCTCACCTTGATCACCAAATCTACCCTTTGCATTCGTTCGACTTCACATTTTAAAAAAGAGAGCTTGTAGTTTATATTTTATAACTAGACTCTGAGCGCAGGATAAACCAAATCTAGCTCATTAGGCCTATGTCAAGGTGGCATCCCACGGCTGAGAAGAAATGAAATGTCATGGTTTATCATGATGATGCTTTAACTTCTGTATAGAGACAGTTCTGATTGTACCGAACGCGTTCCAAATCGTCACAAGTCAATGCAAAAACGATAAGCAATTTTCAAAATGCAAACTATTTCCAAACACTTGAAAGCTCATGGTACTAACAAGGAGTATGAGATCGGCAATTAAAGTAACAATTCCTTGTTAAGTATTTTACAGCAATATAAAGAAATACATCGGTGGTATCCATCATATTATTTCAATGTAATTTAAAAAGATAAAGGTAGATTTCCGATACACGTAAATTTTCCCGTTCTAACCCGAGAGAAGATTTAGACTACCCTGGGACTTGGGAAACGGGTATTTTCCAAATATAGTGCTTTGCAGGAATAAATAAAGTACTAATATGCATCAATTGATTGTATATCCCTTCCGTTCGTGTTGATGTAATTTAAAATGATTATAGCACTTTACCTGTTTACAGACAGTTCAAAATGTAATTTATATCGCATCACATGATCCATTCATTTTTGATAGAATTTTCAACCAGATACCATCTAGACCATGTGAAACATGGGCCTGCACCACGTGGATCTCTGAACCTCAAATACTGTTTTCTATGTTTTCCCTAAATACAGTATTATCCCAAATTAAGCTTTGTATCATATTTGATTGAGTGTGTCTAATATGTCTAGTGTTGAATATTTCATCCTTTTTTCTTCAAAAATATGCATATTGCATGTTTGATCTCAGATCTAATCAGTTTGGTGTTGTTTTGACCATAGGTTCTGGGCCGATATAAAGATGGCAGCACCAACAGAATCCAGTAAAATCTTTTTCTAAGAGAAACAAGAGAAACATAGATAAACACATCGATTACCATGCCATCTTTATTTAAAAATTATTTCTATCGCCCTTGGTTTTGACCGTCGGAATGAGAGTATAAGTTAAGGTGGGAGAGTATAAGAGTATAAGGTGGGATCCTTTATGTAATCTAAAATGTTTTTTTACTGGTACTACTCATCACACTAGCAGATCCAGGGGGACCATGCCCCCTGTATCTTTAATACACACGCAATAAGGTGTGTATCAAAGATTTACTTTCCTGTTATCTCAGAATCTGCTTGGAACTTGAAAAACAGCAACTCCACGGAGTAGCAAATCCCACCGAACAAAACATGTTTTGATAAATAGCGACAATATAAAATTTGAGCCAAATCCATCCACTGGTATTTGAATTATCAAAGATAATGTTTTTATGAAACGTGGTTGCCATTTTGAAATTCAAAAATTCTCTAGGCAACAACACCTCAACAAATAATATTATGGTAATCTGCTCCATTCAAAGATAACTTGGGAAATAAAGTTCTACTTTTGATTACTGTCACTCTGTCAACTGGTACTTGCATTATCTAGGATTACATGTTTAATGAAAAATGGTGGAGATTTTGATGAATAGCAGTCACCTTGAAAATTTCTTTTGAAGCAGAGCTCCTTCATATCTAGGCATCACTATAAAAACTTTGAAGTAGATCCATCCAATGGTATTTGAGTTATCAAAGGTTACCTTTTTATGAAAAATGGCAGCCATTTTGAAATTCAGCTGACGCCTTTGAAATTTCTTCTGAAGCAGATCTCCTTTTCCCCTAAACATCAGCATATAAAATTAGAACCAAATCCATCCACTGGTATTTGAGTTATCAATGACTACTATTTTTTACGAAAAACCGTGGCCATTTTGAAATAAAGTGGCCATCTTAAAAATGTCTTCTTGAGCAGAACTTCTTTGTCTCTAGGCATCAGCATACATAATTTGAACCAAATCCATTAACTGGTATTTGAGTTATCAAAGGTTACAGTCTTTTATGAAAAATGGCGGCCATTTTGAAATTTAGCTGCCATCTTACCTTCTCCAGCAGAGCTCCTATGTCCCTAGGTATCAGCATGTAAAATTTGAACCAAATCCATTTAATGGTATTTTAGTTATCAAAGATAACATTTTTTTACAAAAAATGGCCGCCATTTTGAAAGATGGTGGCCATCTTGAAAATGTCTTCTTGAGCAAGGCTCTTTTGTACCCAGGCAGCAGCATATAAAATTTGAACCAAATCCATCCACTAGTATTTGAGTTATCAAAGATTATGTTTTTTTCCCAAAAATGGCCGCCATTTTTAATTTAGAGGCCATGTTGAAAATTTCTTCTTTAGCGGAGGTCCTACACCCATAAGGCATAAGCCTATAAAATTTGAATGAAATCCGTCAACCAGTATTTGAGTTATTGCCGGGACACACGAACGGACGGACGGACAGACGAATGGCTTTTCTATATCCCCCTCGAACTTCGTTCAGTGGGATAAGTATGTATATCATTCGATTACAATGGGAAATTCCTCCAAGAGAAAATTCTGGGGATTAAGGTGTCAGCATTATCAAACATGAAACTCATTTAAAACAGCTGTTATATCATTCAAAAGTGTTGATCATCAATGATTCCAAGCCCTCTGAAGTTTGAAAAATAAAAATACCTGAATACTGTTAATCCATAGATAATCCTCAAAAATTATGAATATTTTTGGGATTATATGGTGCAATCTTATAGTCAATACAATGTTTTAAAGTGTACTGATGTTAAACAGTAGCAAAATAAACAAACAACTTTTTGGGTTGTAGGAACCCAAAGTTTTTGCCTGCAAGCACAAAAATATTTTTCCTGACTTGAAATGTGGTCCCCCTCCCCCTTGTTAGCTTCTGGATCCGTCAGTGCATCATTATTCATCTTCTGATTATCAAACTGATATGACTTAAGAAATAAATTGGTCAACAATATGAGGCATATGAGATGTTAATGTTAATGTTTATTGGTCAACAAGATGAGGCATATGAGATGTTAATGTTTATTGGTCAACAAGATGAGGCATATGAGATTTAGTATTAATGTTTATTGGTCAACAAGATGAGGCATATGAGATGTTAATGTTTATTGGTCAACAAGATTAGGCATATGAGATGTTAATCTTTATTGGTCAACAAGATGAGGCATATGAGATGTTAATGTTTATTGGTCAACAAGATGAAGCATATGAGATGTTAATGTTAATGTCAATTGGTCAACAAGATTAGGCATATGAGATGTTAATGTTTATTGGTCAACAAGATGAGGCATATGAGATGTTAATGTTTATTGGTCAACAATATGAAGCATATGAGATACTAATGTTAATGTTTATTGGTCAACAAGATTAGGCACATGAGATGTTAATGTTTATTGGTCAACAAGATTAGGCATATGAGATGTTAATGTTTATTGGTCAACAATATGAGGCATATGAGATGTTAATGTTAATGTTTATTGGTCAACAAGATGAGGCATATGAGATGTTAATATTAATGTTTATTGGTCAACAAGATGAGGCATATGAGATGTTAATGTTTATTGGTCAACAAGATTAGGCATATGAGATGTTAATGTTTATTGGTCAACAATATGAGGCATATGAGATGTTAATGTTTATTGGTCAACAATATGAGGCATATAAGATGTTAATGTTAATGTTTATTGGTCAACAAGATGAGGCATATGAGATGTTAATGTTTATTGGTAAACAAGATGAGGCATATGACATGTTAATGTTTATTGGTCAACAAGATTAGGCATATGAGATGTTAATGTTTATTGGTCAACAAGATGAGGCATATGAGATGTTAATGTTAATTGGTCATCAAGATTAGGTATATGAGATGTTAATATTAATATTTATTTGTCATCAATATGAGGCATATGAGATGTTAATGTTAATGTTTATTGGTCAACAAGATGAGGCATATGAGATGTTAATGTTAATGTTTATTGGTCAACAAGATTAGGCATATGAGATGTTAATGTTTATTGGTCAACAAGATGAGGCATATGAGATGTTAATGTTAATGTTAATTGGTCAACAAGATGAGGCATATGAGATGTTAATGTTAATGTTTATTGGTCAATAAGATTAGACATATGAGATGTTAATGTTTATTGGTCAACAAGATGAGGCATATGGGATGTTAATGTTTATTGGTCATCAAGATTAGGCATATGAGATGTTAATATTAATATTTATTTGTCATCAATATGAGGCATATGAGATGTTAATGTTAATGTTTATTGGTCAACAAGATTAGGCATATGAGATGTTAATGTTTATTGGTCAACAAGATGAGGCATATGAGATGTTAATGTTAATGTTAATTAATCAACAAGATGAGGCATATGAGATGTTAATGTTAATGTTTATTGGTCAACAAGATGAGACATATGAGATGTTAATGTTTATTGGTCAACAAGATGAGGCATATGGGATGTTAATGTTAATGTTTATTGGTCATCAAGATTAGGCAGATGAGATGTTAATATTAATATTTATTTGTCATCAATATGAGGCATATGAGATGTTAATGTTAATGTTTATTGGTCAACAAGATTAGGCATATGAGATGTTATTGTTTATTGGTCAACAAGATGAGGCATATGGGATGTTAATGTTAATGTTTATTGGTCATCAAGATTAGGCATATGAGATGTTAATATTAATATTTATTTCTCATCAATATGAGGCATATGAGATGTTAGTGTTAATGTTTATTGGTCAACACGATGAGGCGTATGAGATGTTAATATTAATGTTTATTTGTCAACAAGATGAGGCATATGAAATTTTAGTGTTAATGTTTATTTGTCAACAAGATGAGGCATATGGGATGTTAATGTTAATGTTTATTGGTCAACAAGATGAGGCATATGAGATGTTAATGTTTATTGGTCAACACGATGAGGCATATGAGATTTTAATGTTAATGTTTATTTGTCAACAAGATGAGGCATATGGGATGTTAATGTTAATGTTTATTGGTCAACAAGATTAGGCATATGAGATGTTAATGTTAATGTGTATTGGTCAACAAGATGAAGCATATGATTTGTAAATGTTTATTGGTCAACAAGATTAGGCATATGAGATGTAAATGTTTATTGGTCAGCAAGATGAGGCATATGAGATGTTAATGTTTATTGGTCAACAAGATGAGGCATATGAGATGTTAATGTTTATTGGTCAACAAGATGAAGCATATGAGATGTTAATGTTAATTGGTCTACAAGATGAGGCATATGAGATGTTAATGTTTATTGGTCAACAAGATTAGGCATATGAGATGTTAATGTTTATTGGTCAACAATATGAGGCATATGAAATTTTAATGTTAATGTTTACTGGTCAACAAGATGAGGCATATGAGATGTTAATGTTAATTGGTCAACAAGATGAGGCATATGAGATGTTAATGTTTATTGGTCAACAAGATTAGGCATATGAGATGTTAATGTTTATTGGTCAACAATATGAGGCATATGAAATTTTAATGTTAATGTTTACTGTTCAACAAGATGAGTCATATGAGATGTTAATGTTTATTGGTCAACAAGATTAGGCATATGAGATGTTTATCTTTATTGGTCAACAAGATTAGGCATATGAGATGTTAATGTTCATGTTTATTGGTCAACAAGATGAGGCATATGAGATGTTAATCTTAATGTTTATTGGTCAACAAGATGAGGCATATGAGATGTTAATGTTTATTGGTCAACAATATGAGGCATATGAGATGTTAATGTTTATTGGTCAACAATATGAGGCATATGAGATGTTAATGTTTATTGGTCAACAAGATGAGGCATATGAGATGTTAATGTTTATTGGTCAACAATATGAGTCATATGAGATGTTAATGTTTATTGGTCAACAATATGAGGCATATGAGATGTTAATGTTTATTGGTCAACAAGATGAGGCATATGAGATGTTAATGTTAATGTTTATTGGTCAACAAGATTAGGCATATGAGATGTTAGTGTTAATGTTTATTGGACAACAATATGAGGCATATGAGATGTTAATGTTTATTGGTCAACAAGATGAGGCATATGAGATGTTAATGTTTATTGGTCAACAATATGAAGCATATGAGATGTTAATGTTTATTGGTCAACAATATGAGGCATATGAGATGTTAATGTTAATGTTTATTGGTCAACAAGATGAGGCATATGAGATGTTAATGTTAATGTTTATTGGTCAACAAGATTAGGCATATGAGATGTTAATGTTTATTGGTCAACAAGATTAGGCATATGAGATGTTAATCTTTATTGGTCAACAAGATGAGGCATATGAGATGTTAATGTTAATGTTTATTGGTCAACAAGATGAGGCATATGAGATGTTAATGTTTATTGGTCAACAAGATTAAGCATATGAGATGTTAGTGTTAATGTTTATTGGTCAACAAGATTAGGCACATGAGATGTTAATGTTTATTGGTCAACAAGATGAGGCATATGAGATGTTAATGTTTATTGGTCAACAAGATTAGGCATATGAGATGTTAATGTTTATTGGTCAACAAGATGAGGCATATGAGATGTTAATGTTTATTGGTCAACAAGATTAAGCATATGAGATGTTAATGTTAATTGGTCAACAAGATGAGGCATATGAGATGTTAATGTTCATTGGTCAACAAGATTAGGCATATGAGATGTTAGTGTTAATGTTTATTGGTCAACAAGATTAGGCACATGAGATGTTAATGTTTATTGGTCAACAACATTAGGCATATGAGATGTTAATGTTAATGTTTATTGGTCAACAAGATTAGGCATATGAGATGTTAATGTTTATTGGTCAACAAGATTAGGCACATGAGATGTTAATGTTTATTGGTCAACAAGATGAGGCATATGAGATGTTAATGTTTATTAGTCAACAAGATGAGGCATATGAGATGTTAATGTTAATGTTTATTTCTCATCAATATGAGGCATATGAGATTTTAATGTTAATGTTTATTTGTCAACAAGATGAGGCATATGGGATGTTAATGTTAATGTTTATTGGTCAACAAGATTAGGCATATGAGATGTTAGTGTTAATGTTTATTGGTCAACAATATGAGGCATATGAGATGTTAGTGTTAATGTTTATTGGTCAACAATATGAGGCATATGAGATGTGAATGTTAATGTTTATTGGTTAACAGGATTAGGCATATGTGATGTTAATGTTTATTGGTCAACAAGATGAGGCATATGAGATTTAGTATTAATGTTTATTGGTCAACAAGATGAGGCATATGAGATGTTAATATTAATGTTTATTGGTCAACAAGATGAGGCATATGAGATGTTAATGTTTATTGGTCAACAAGATTAGGCATATGAGATGTTAATGTTTATTGGTCAACAATATGAGGCATATGAGATGTTAATGTTAATGTTTATTGGTCAACAAGATGAGGCATATGAGATGTTAATGTTTATTGGTCAACAAGATGAGGCATATGAGATGTTAATGTTAATTGGTCAACAAGATGAGGCATATGAGATGTTAATGTTAATTGGTCAACAAGATGAGGCATATGAGATGTTAATGTTTATTGGTCAACAAGATTAGGCATATGAGATGTTAATGTTTATTGGTCAACAATATGAGGCATATGAGATGTTAATGTTAATGTTTATTGGTCGACAAGATGAGGCATATGGGATGTTAATGTTTATTGGTCAACAAGATTAGGCATATGAGATGTTAATGTTTATTGGTCAACAATATGAGGCATATGAGATGTTAATGTTAATGTTTATTGGTCAACAAGATGAGGCATATGAGATGTTAATGTTTATTGGTCAACAAGATGAGGCATATGAGATGTTAATGTTTATTTGTCAACAAGATTAGGCATATGAGATGTTAATGTTTATTGGTCAACAATATGAGGCATATGAGATGTTAATGTTAATGTTTATTGGTCGACAAGATGAGGCATATGGGATGTTAATGTTTATTGGTCAACAAGATTAGGCATATGAGATGTTAATGTTTATTGGTCAACAAGATCGAGGCATATGAGATGTTAATGTTTATTGGTCAACAAGATGAGGCATATGAGATGTTAATGTTTATTGGTCAACAAGATTAGGCATATGAGATGATAATGTTTATTGGTCAACAAGATGAGGCATATGAGATGTTAATGTTAATGTTTATTTGTCAACAAGATGAGGGCATGGGGCATATGAGATGTTAATGTTTATTGGTCAACAAGATTAGTCACATGAGATGTTAATGTTCATTGGTCAACAAGATGAGGCATATGAGATTTTAATGTCAATGTTTATTGGTCAACAAGATGAGGCATATGAGATGTTAATGTTAATGTTTATTGGTCAACAAGATTAGGCATATGAGATGTTAATATTAATGTTTATTGGTCAACAATATGAGGCATATGAGATGTTAATGTTAATGTTTATTGGTCAACAAGATGAGGCATATGAGATTTTAATGTTAATGTTTATTGGTCAACAAGATGAGGCACATGAGATGTTAATGTTAATGTTTATTGGTCAACAAGATGAGGCATATGAGATGTTAATGTTAATGTTTATTGATCAACAAGAATAGGCATATGAGATGTTAATATTAATGTTTATTGGTCAACAATATAAGGCATATGAGATGTTAATGTTAATGTTTATTGGTCAACAAGATGAGGCATATGAGATGTTAATGTTAATGTTTATTGGTCAACAAGATGAGGCATATGAGATGTTAATATTAATGTTTATTGGTCAACAAGATGAGGCACATGAGATGTTAATGTTTATTGGTCAACAAGATGAGGCATATGAGATGTTAATGTTTATTGTTCAACAAGATGAGCGTATGAGATGTTAATGTTAATGTTTATTGGTCAACAAGATTAGGCATATGAGATGTTAATGTTAATGTTTATTGGTCAACAAGATTAGGCACATGAGATGTCAATGTTTATTGGTCCACAATATGAGGCATATGAGGCAACTACACCTCAACAAATAACATTATGGTGATCTGTTCCATTCAAAGATAACTTGGAAAATAAAGTTCAATGTTTGATTTCTGTCATTTCCTTCTCTGTCACTTCCTTTAGATATGTCACTTCCTTTAGCTCTGATTCTTTACTTCTAGTTTACGTCCATGAACAAACACAATCTGGCCATAGTTCTGGCGAGTAACTTCATCATTGCGCAAAAATTCATCACAATTTTTGATTGAGTCTCGAAATGCTTTATAGTCCTTCAAATATTTTTCTAAAAGTCCTAAGTTTTCAAGATGAACAAACATAGATATAGTGTCCCTAGTCTCCTGCAAGACAGAATATGAAAATGTTGAAAATATTAAAGATATATTATATAAAATATATTAAATATTAAAAAAGGCTTGTATATAGTGATGTCATCTTTTAACTTAAATTTAGCTTAAATATCTAAAAGGTTATTGGGTACAAGTTAAAACTATTTCATCACTGTTCATAAATTTATCAATACATTCTGTATGTCTATACAGGTACCTCCAAGCCAATCAGATAAATACAGTACACAAACGTACATGAGATAAATACAATAAACAAACCTTCTTTAAAGGTCCATCTAGATCTCTATGTGTTTCCTTGTTCCACAGTGTAGCTGATGCAGGAATCACAAACTCTATCCTTTCCATTCCAATTTTCTGCAAAATAAAACATTTAGAAATAGCATGGGCTTTCAGGTATTTATACTTTGCAGTCTTTTACACACGTTGAATTCTATGAAACATATTCTACCAAATTCTGAAGAGAAAATGAAAAACATTAGCGGCAAGAAATATAGTGAATTCCCCATACAATAATTTGTACTGTTAGTTCATGATATTTTGAATAAAATCATCATTATGTACATAATATTACAACTTTTTTTCTAATTCCACAATACTCAACCAAGCATGTAAACTCTCCATAGGGGAGAGACAATCCACAAAGGACCATTTTACATGTAGTTAAACATATAACTTAACCCTATCTTCTATGTAACATAAGGTATTTACCTGTAAATATTGTTTAAACTTGTCAGGATTTATCCCCAAGAGTTTAATGGCAATGCTTTGATATTCTTCATTTAGCAGCCATGAATAGGAGTGTTTCAGTTGACATGGAGATGGAGTGGAAAAAATGATCACTCCCCCAGATGTCAATATCTGTTTTGTCCTCTGAAAGAAAAAAACAACACATTACTGAATACATAAAAGTCTACAAAAAGTATATTTTCACCCATTCAGTAAACACAGATTTCTCAGAAACTCAGTTGGTAAAGTTGGATAGTTTGATACTTCAACTATGAACATGATGAATCAGATTTGTCAGAATATTTATTAAGTAGTTATCAGAACAACAAAAGGAAAAATCTGGCAGATATCTAGAGAGTTACTTGCGACTCAAACAGAACTAAAATGAATTATATTTGTAGCCACTCACATTAAGATTAATAAGAAAATATTTTTAATTGTAGTTTTGTGAAACAGCCAAAATACATCATGTAAGACTATAAAAATATTTGTTTGTATAACCATGGGCATTCACTCTTGAAAGCCCATGGTATAACTACTGTATATTATCCAAATCTTTCAAATAAGAAGAAAATAGATTCTCTGGTATTTGGACAGATGGACCAACGAACTGACAAAAAGACGAGTGGATGGTGAGGTTCACTATATATGTATACCCCTTTCAAATATTGTTTGTTGGGATAACAATAAACACTAGCCTCTAAAGTTTTATAAATCTTTGGATATTCTCCCTCTTTGTTTGGTGTATTCTCTACATGATGAAGGGTAAAATTAAACATAACAGCATCGAATGTGTCATCGGGGAAATCTAGATCTGGCATGGTACCATGTTTGACCACTGCCCTGTCATCTGTAAAAATAAGAGTTAAAACAATATTAATAACATTATATTGACAGATAATTGAATAAGTATATATAAGAATCCTTCTTCTAGGACTATTGGTATAAAGGTATATGGTACATGTGTAAAGGTATATATAAATCTTGTTTTCAGTGTTTCTATGGTGCATCAAAAAAATATAGGGTCCCTTCTAAAATGCACAGAACCTATTTAAAAAGTTTTTAACATGATATCAAATAATGAAGCCTCTAAAATCAATTGAGATTTTTAACATTTCTTAATATATACGAGGCATATATCCCATAAGTAATGCACCATAAGCTTGATTATTATGAAAATTGCTGAAAAAATAAATGTATATAAATTCAGTGCATAATATACCTCTTATGAAAGTATGGAGTTTCTTTTTTGCAACATGCAGCATTCCTTCGGATGCATCCAATAGTGTTACATGCCCCAGGCCTTCCTTTAACAGGGCAAGACTGTAGTTTCCAGTGCCACATCCTGCATCTAACACACGGAGCTGAAATTAAGTAATTATGAAATACCATTACAAATTGCTACATGTATGCTTTTATGAATATCTACATGTATATATATTTTATCCTATGCCCAGTTGAGTTTTATGGAGATAAGTTGGTAAGATAAATCCTGTATCCTGATTTTGAGGTTTCCATATCTACCACTCCTGAAATTTTTTGGGATAAAACATTGAATTTTTTAGAGGAAACTACTGGGTATAGGATAAATACGGTTCCTCAGGCAGACACACTGTATGCATATCTCCCTCCCTAGATTAACCCCATTTCTAAAACCTCCCAGTACATATTCCTTATGTATTCAATTCTAGTTTTTGAGAAAATAGAATCTAAGTTTCGAAGTTATATATCTTTATAGGAACTTGTGAATGAATGTTTAATTACGACACTGGGGAATACTATCACCACCCCAACTGCATCTTCATGGACCTAATTAAAACTAACAGGTACTTATCCTTGTGTTTTTGATATCTGAACAAACTACCTGAGACAATGATTTCCTTGTTTGTCTAAGTAAGATTCAAATGAGTGTATCTACCCCTGCAGCAACCCTGTGTTTATCATACACAGCTGCCCTCTTCATAAACATAAACTATAGTTTGTGAATTACATATACCTGTTACAATGGTTTCCTAGTCTGTCCGACTAAGATTCCAATGAGTGTATCTACCCCTGCAGCAACTCTGTGTTTATCATACACAGCTGCCCTCTTCTCATAAACATAAAGTATGTATAATACGTTGTGAATTTTATATACCTGTGACAATGGTTTCCTAGTCTGTCCAAGTAAGATTCCAATGAGTGTATCTACCCCTGCAGCAACTCTGTGTTTATCATACACAGCTGCCCTCTTCTCATAATCTTCATATGTACTCATCTCTCAGCAATTCAGAAACATCTGTCTGCAAACATTAAAGTTAGTTAAAAACTTTAATCAAGATTTATGTATTTTATATACATGTACATATTTTTATTCTTTAAGGTTGCTATACATACACTGGTGGCAAATAATGGCCAATGTTCAGCTCAATGTAGTAAACAATGAGTTGTCTAAGGGGATGAGATGCCCAGGGATGAGTTGTCTAGGGGTTGGGTTGTCTAGGGGTTGAAATGTCTATATGTGAATATACCTAATTAGGCAAGAACTCTAGCATTTTCACCGAATCGAGTGTCACACCCTTCTTGCTAAAGCAGGCATAATCACCTAATAATCAGACACTTGACCAAGCTGAATATAATATTAGATATACAGATAGGTGTCTAAACTTATGTGTGATCATTTGTTTGTTTATTTTTTAGACATTGCATTATTTTAGCATCATAAAATGTATATCAACTAGATGAGTTGATGGATTTAGTGATCTTTCACATTTGACTGAATTTCCACCAGTATGGATTTAGTGATCTTCACATTTGACTGAATTTTCCCCAGTATGGATTTAGTGATCTTTCACATTTGACTGAATTTTCCCCAGTATGGATTTAGTGATCTTTCACATTTGACTGAATTTTCACCAGTATGGATTTAGTGATCTTTCACATTTGACTGAATTTTCACCAGTATGGATTTAGTGATCTTTCACATTTGACTGAATTTTCCCCAGTATGGATTAAGTGATCTTCACATTTTACTGAATTTTCACCAGTATGGATTTAGTGATCTTTCACATTTGACTGAATTTTCACCAGTATGGTTTTAGTGATCTTTCACATTTGACTGAATTTTCACCAGTATGGATTTAGTGATATTTCACATTTGACTGAATTTTTACTGGTATGGATTTAGTGAATTTTCACATTTGACTGAATTTTCACCAGTATGGATTAAGTGATTTTTCACATGTGACAAAATTTCCACCAGTATGGATTTGCTAGCAAGGGGGGTGTTTGATAATAACTGTGAGCAAAGCGAATTGCGTGAGTGAGCGGAGCAAATGAGTTTTGAAAATAAGGTGGTCTGGGGGGTTCTCCCCCAGAACATTTTGAAAATTGAAAATTATTTGTTGCATTCTGACCAATTCCAGAGAGAGAATAGGGGGATCTGGGGGTTATTCTCTCCCCGAGGATCTGGGGGTTATTCTCTCCCCAGAAAATATTCGTAAAATTAACATAACCAATATCAGAGCGTTTGTCCAATTCCCGGGCCGGATTTCACCGTATGCGATGCGTTATTGTAATAAACCTCTTTTCTATGCTTCCAGGTGATCCTGGTCCCACCCCCTAACAAAAACCTGGCAACGGGCATGAAATCTAGAAGTTTTGGTTGTTTTGGGAATTTGAAATCTGGTTTGTAAGTAAATCAGAGGTTGAACATGTACTTACGTATACTATGCGTTGTCTAGTATGTTGCTTTCAATCTGTAAATGCCGAATTATGTCAATAGAAATTATAATAGCTCGTGAACATGATTTCCGAACATTAAATCGAAAGGGTTTCCCCATGACGTCATTAGAACAGGTGCGCGGAATTCCGTGACGTCAGTAGTGAAAACAGAAGATGGCGACAGAGAGCGTGGAAGGAGGGGGTGAATTAATTGCAAATTGCACGCTCAAAACCATGTGTGCCCTTACAGAAGCTTGCAAGGGCAATGGTATGAACCACAATTGTTACTGTGGCCAAAAATCAGGGAAATCGCTTGACACTGTACACCTTAAAATCGCTCGCCAATCAAAGACAACAAATGGCTTGGCAATTTCCATCAAATCTGCAAATTCAACCACAATCCCAAATCTCAGGTCCAGGAATGGAGTGGCCTTGTTGGAGAAACAGCCGAGTCCCCCTGCGTCCCCAAGAAAAAGACGGTCCTTACGGATAGAAAAGATTGGGTCACAAGACAGGTAGGATTATAGTCTATTTTAGATCTTTACAGGCCATTTTTTATTTAAGTCTTTATTGGGCACTGTCGTTATCGGTGCCAGGACAATAGTCCTGAGAACGTTTAAACAGATTGTCCAAATGATTGCAATATGGGAGAAATTGTCACGCCTTGCACACTTAAATTACGTACCTCAATAAATTCCCGAGTATTCTTTTTATGTAGTAATCCCCAATCGTATGGGTTAATAGCAGAACGGGAAATTTCGTTTTTCATTGAGAAAAATGCACCTCTTTTCAAGATGGCAGTAGGTTTTAGAAGGGGAATCCCCTTAATATCCGGGTTAGTGCTGCAGCGTCGATAGAGGATTTTGACGGCTGAAATAAGTTAATGACACACTGAAATTGCTTCTGCCGATTGACCCATATGATTGTGGATTCAACTACATATCGGGATGTTATCAGGACAATAGACAAATAAAAATAACTATTAATTTATCAATAATGGAAACATTTCAAGGTAACCTCGAAATGATTCAATCGCCTACCTGTATTAATTTTAGATACTCTTGATATAAAGCTTGAACGTTTCTTAACATATATTGTTATAGAGTACATCAAACCCCAGTTGCACAAGAACATAAAATTAATATCAGCCTGTAATTCTTTCAATGATCACCAGAGATACTACCAAGTTTATTCTAAATAAGTTGGCCATGTTTAATTACTTAGATAAGACTCAATAAAGTGTTTATGTGATTATGGATTTGAAATAAACAAACATAATTAAAACCATTACCAAAAAGATGAGGTCATTCTAAAGTTCTTAAAGAATTACGATATTAAAACGTTTCTTTGATTAATATCATTTCAGGGAAATATTTATTTAATTAGTAAAAGTTAGAGATATTTTTGTTTTATGTTATAAAATGTTAATTCTAATTTTACAATAATGATCAAATTATATTATTATATAATTAGAATTTATACAATCATCATACAATTTTTTTTAAATTTGAATTTGTGAAAAGTATTATGTAGAGATCTGATTTATATTTTTAAACTTCAAATAACATACATGTAAATAGTCCCAAATTTAACTATGAAAAACTTCATTTTCTATATTCTTCATAAGACCAAGAGAAATGACAAAATAGATCCAACCATTAATATTAGGTACATAGAACTTTGTATGGATACAGTCTTTGTGGTAATTTATTCACAATATTGAGTGAATTTATATTGAACTTTTCACATATAGCCAGGTGTTTCGTTGAATGGTTCACAGTTTATTTTTATTTTCAGCTTAGTGTCATAGAATATTCACTATAATGTCTAGACTAATGGGTATACCTGTTTTGCTTCCATGTAATAAATAGGACTAAAATTAAACTAGACAGCACAAAGGGTAATATTTGAAAAAAATAATATTGTAAATGCATCTTTCTTTATATAATAGAACTAGGAAAGATTTAAGTCAGTTTTGTATCAGTTTATTTTCAGTGAAGATAAATTGGAGTGCAGTTTTTTGTTATTTTTGAATTTAAATAGACCTAACCTATAATTTATGTTATTATCAAATATCCATTTAAATAGTTGAAACTCCCCTTTTAATCAATTAGGTTACAATAGAAAACTGTCAAGTTTTTTTATTGGTTAGTACAGTAAAACCAGTTTATATGAACAGTTTTTAAAGTGGACCTCACATGAGAACAGTTGAAGTTTTTTTCTGGCACCGATTAACTCTCCCATTATCAGGTCTGTTTAAATGTGAATACTTTTCTAAATAAGAAAGGGGAATAAGGAAATGTGAATACTTTTCTAAATAAGAAATAAGAAAGGAGAATAAGGAACAAGGAAGAAAGGCAACAAACTTCAAACATCATGATCTTTTCATCTCAGACATAGATGTTTCAATTGAAACAGAAAGATATGATGAGTATAAGCAACAAGGAAATCATCTCAATAGGAATAATCCTAGCTCTGTGTTAACCTTAAATTCAATTGTGTGATTTTGCTATTTTAAAAGGGGGCTTCATATGCAATTAATTACCACGAGCCTCTAGGCTTCAGCATAAGCAGTGTCATTTATAACAACATGTTTTACTGTACCTCTATACCACATCTGTCTATATTTATGAAACCACAGCATCCAAGTCTAAATATAGGAACTAAGCACACTTCCACTTTCAGTGTGAAAGGAACCATCCCATAGCTGTTAAGAACAAAGAAATTTGAAGGAACTTTTTTATTATGACATACATGCAAACATATATGGGTGGCTTACCTGTGACGATATATTTTAGTTGAATTATGAAGTTAGAAGAAGAAATTAGGATTGTTATATGATAGCTGTTCTATTGAAATTAGATGTTATATCTATATCTAAGGGTATTAAAAATTATCCTTTTCAAGATTTTACATCTTTGAAAAAAAAGTTTCACAGTATTGAATTGTTTAGCCCCAGAATTAGCCTGAATATCAGAGCCTAGAACATTACAATTTAGGTAGATGAAGCACTCTTTTAAAGAAACAAAACCAAAATATTGGAAAGGGTACCCCGGTATATATCAAGTAAAACCTGTGTATTAATCAAAACTGTTCCTTTTGCCCAGGTGTTTCTTACAGAGAGGCCTCATTAACCTGTTAGTTAATATAGGACTTGGTATTTTTTGTAAAATATTCCATATAGAGATGTGTATCTTACAGAGAGATGTTGCATCTTACATTCTTATCTTATATGTTTTGCTATCATTGCTGCAATAAGGGCATATATTACTAGGGCAGCAGCTATATATGGCAGACACATAAACATAAATAAGACATCAGGGCAGTAGCCAGGGAGAGGGGGTTCAAGTGATTTTTGGCCAAAATTGTCAAGAACCCCCTTCATGGATTTTTGTTTCAAAAACTGAACCCTTCTTTTGACAAAACTGGCTAATAGGGGCCTGGCATGTTTCTTTCTTTGTAAATTAAGGGTGTACTATAACATTTGTCCAGGTGCCTTTATTTGACATAGTTGATTTCAGTTCAAATTGAATCAGGGTAAAAGTCCACAATTCTAATCTTAAATATTAAACTTTTATATGAAAAACCATTAATCATGTTTATATTAAAGTTGTTCCTCTGAGTACCTTTTATTTTATATTTCATTCAATCACTTGAATTTTTCGTGTGTCAGATCACTTACTATTGTACAGTAAAACCTGCGAACAGGGAATGCTCTTGGGACTGGAGGAAAGTTTCCTTGTTCAGAGGTTTTCCCTATAGAGAGGGGCCGCACTTTCAGCAAACTCAAACTTGCCGAATAAGCATATTTGTATCTATATGGGTATTGATTGATTGTACTCATGCCGACTCCATACTTGGTTGCTAGACGTTGTTTTGACATCTCGGAAGATGTATGAAGGTCTCCCGCATCCCTTCATTGGCTGAGGGTGAGGAGCGTTCTCCCTATGTTGATTTTAGCTGCTGCTACTGGTGTCTGATGATGTCTAGTTGATGTAATTATTGATGTGATGTGCAGAGATATGTTGCTAAGAACTGAATTTCAAGTTTCATCAACCCCATTTTATATCATTGATAATTTAGAATTTTGGATCAGTAAAAGATTGAAAGAGATTTGGCTCAACATGACACATGGACTTCTGTCATCTCCATAAAACAATTGTATCAGTCCCTAGATTATCACAACTAAAGAGAAGTAATAAGGTTTGTTTAAAGGAAGAATAAGTGTCATGATATTAAGTAACAAACAGATTAGTATTAGTTATAAAATATATCAGGGTAATTAACAGGGGGTGGGATGCTTCATCGTGTAAACAATTGGCTTATCTTAATCTCAATCATATTAATCCAAG
Source organism: Owenia fusiformis (assembly GCA_903813345.2). Lineage (NCBI taxonomy): Eukaryota > Metazoa > Annelida > Polychaeta > Sabellida > Oweniidae > Owenia > Owenia fusiformis. Next base: position 16,076,947 of record CAIIXF020000011.1, on the reverse strand, counting down.
CTTTTTAGAATCAGATATTTGCTTAGGACTTTCAAACCTTTGAAAAATAATGGAATATACAGTGTTACCAATATTCCATGTTCACAGGTGAATTTTCATAATTTGCCCAAAAAAGTGTTCCTTGTTCCCTGTTCACAGGTTTTCCCTACAGAGAGGGTCCGTTAACATGTAAGTCAATGGAAAAATATTTGGTTCTTTTGAAAAGCATTCCTTGTTTATAGGTTTTCCCTACAGAGAGGTATTCCATCGGACAGGTTTTACTGTATTTTGAATGTGGAAATTAGAAAAAATTGTTTCAATTGAGAAACATGGATTGTTTGAACACAATGTTTCTTCGATGTGTTTACTATTTATGAACTTAAAGTTCACGGTGGTAACATAAATAATGTGGGAAAACTTATTAATTGGTAGCTGAAGAATATGATCTGAAATATCAATCATTCCCAAAATGTGATAAGGGGTCGGCATTCAAATCTCATCACTCAGGAAATCATTGAATAATGGTTATCTCAAAATGTACCCATTTCATTTCAAATACAGATGTTATAGAATATTGCAGATGCAAAAACCTTAATATCCAAACACCTCCTATTATCTAAATGCTTTCAGCCAGTCTAAATGACATTCGAATTTAAGACAGGTTTTACTGTAGGTTGATTTTGTTTCTTAAAAAAGAGCTTCATGTGTACTCTTCAGTAAGAGATAATCATAATCACAGAATACTTAGAGATATTCTATGCTTTCATAAGTACCTGCGTTAATTTCACATTAAAACTCTCATCAGGCAATGACAGCTACTTTGGGGATTATTTAGATCTTATACGTATCAAAACTGTACACTTGTTTCCCTTATTCAGACTCAGAGCCTAGTATACTACACTTGGAGAAAATGTATGTTGTCACTCGTTATTTTTTATTTTTTGTGACTGAACTCCTCGCCCTAATTTTCTGATTTTGAGAGAATATGTTTTGAGAAACAATAAAAAGTCAGTGAGGCAAATTAGAAGATGGTGTCAAATTACTTCAGAAGTTGATTTTGAACTGTGGAGTTCAGATATGACTTCAAAATCACCAAAGAGTAGAGTGACATTCCACATTTGCTCCAAGCTTAAACTATGACACTCGGGGTACTCAAAATGATGTAGGTGAAAATTAGAACTAGTTCAGATAATGTAGTATTGAATGGTTTATATTGATCAAAAAATCCCTGTCCTTAATCAACTGGGTTAACTCATATCTAAACACATATCAGTATATTCTGTTTGACTATGAATCAATATAATGAAAGGAGGTGCTGTCTGACAGACAGCAGACACTATTGTTACTCAAATTGACCATGAAACTGTCTACATAATGTTTTGTCAAGGCCTCTGTGTCAGACTGTCTTAAAGGGGTAACAAAGAGAGTTGAGAGTAACTTTTGAAACAAAATCACAATTCAATTTTACAATATTTTTTGCCCAGTTATTTGGCATTTTAAAAATATTTGCACTGGCGGATTCATCCAAGGGTGGGCCCAGAAAAAGATTTTCTAAATTTTGGATCCATCAGTGGCATTTGTACCCTCTTTTTAAAAAAAATTCTGCTACTTTAAAATATGTACATATATGCTTTCTACAATTGACCCATTGATATGCCAATTGTTTTACTGAATTAAGCCAAACACATGAATATCTGAAAAGCTTTATCATTTTCTCATTTTTTATATTAATGTTCATAAGTATAAAGCTCATGTATATTTCTGATATGTTACAATGAAATAGCTTTTTGCCAGCTTGGAATAAATTTTATATAAATCAAAAATGATCTAAATTGGTTAATTTCAGTTGTTATTTTAAAGTACTCTGAATCCTCATTTACAAGTCACACTTCCCTCTCACTATGACAGATGAGGTAACACTTTTGATGGTGATGTGTCTATTTAAGAGTTTGAATCTGGGATTAATGTTGCCTTTCCATTTGATGCATTGAGCAGAAAATGCAGTGATCTCCCAAGGATTATAGCAAGTTAAGTTACTGCACCCACTTCAGATTTTAAAAGTAGTCTTTTACCCACGATATATTTATAAATTATTTATATTTAATATATGTATGAGCAAAATCATAGAAAATAGACATATTTTGACAAATTACTAAATTGTGAAAAGAAGAACAAATGCATGGACCAAGGAATAAGTCCCTGACAATCAATTCAAATTTGATATAAACTATTAAATTATCTTAATTTGTAGACCGTTCATTGAAGTTAAACTCTTGTCTTGGGTAAAAGAAAGCTAGGTAAGGAACAGAAATATCAGCTATGATAAGACATGTAAGATGAATATATAGGTACAATTATTGGACTATCTAGGACTACATAGTTGTAGCATTATCTTATCATTCCAGTCAATAAGAGAAAGATATATTGGATGTGATAACTACCATGTGTTTATATTGTCAGAGTACCCTTGATACAGAATAATTGGCAGATTTGGATCATTCTAAAAATGAAATGTTTTTTGGTTGTTCTGGTACACATTGCCACTCCTTTCTATTATAAAAGAAGGCCTATTGTAGGAATGATGTTGTGATATTTTAAACAGTTTTCTAATTGTAGTTTTTATTCGTAGTTACTTTATATATTCTTAAAAATAAGAGTGAAATCTGAGAACTGTAATTCATGCATTAACTTTTTTTACCTCATTTCTTGATCTGTGAATCCACATGGGGTGATCCAAAATAGAAAGACATCTTTAGTTCCCATTAATGTAATAACCATTTTGATTTGATTTATCAAAAATTAGTAGCCTATTTTTAGAGAAATTTTGCTGTTTGCCAGAAATTCAGCACTTCCCCAGATTAATACCGATATTTTATCACTATATAATTATAAGGCATTAATACATTGGGATTTATACATATTTTATAAGTTTTATTCATTTCATTGAATAAAAAGGATTGAGCTCTGCAATGGTGGCATATAGTAGATTTATCAGTATTAAGTATACATGACATGTGGTCAACCTATCCAGCCTATCTAGCCTCAATCAAACATCTATTTAGTGTTTTCTCTCATATCAAGTATTGTGTCAATCTTTGGTCAATCCCATTTTTCTTTTGAACTTTTTGCTATTTAATATAATGTACTCAATGACACCTGATGAGATGTTGAATTTTGCCTTTCATTTTGTGTGTGTAGGCAGACCATCGAATTGGGGAGTTTTAAGACTGGAAGTCAAATTTATGGATTCCCAGTTTAATTAAAGGTACATTGTTTATTTGATTAATTAATGTAGTTTTTTAACTTTTCTTCTATTTAATGAATCTACCTCATTGTCATATCAAATATTTGCTCCTTCAGTAAAAATGCCAAAGAGTGTGGAGAATATTCTTATTCAGAGTGAGTTATGCTATCAGATATTCTCCAGAGAATTTTTAACAAATTATGAAATACAAGGTCTGAAAAAGTGATTTATGTCAGCTATATAGGGTGGTCCTTATATGGGGTGGTCCTTGTAAGTTGCCATATCAGTGTATAGAATTGAGTGCCACTTTATATGTCAAATAAGTGATTCTCACACTTATAATAAACTTCTACCAAAAATAGAGTAGATCTGAAGAAAAATATTAGGTATATGATAAATACATGACACGATTGTATGATGTGTTATTGAGAGACAACTTAAGCTGTCATATTTAATAAATCAATCAGAATGAGACTATGAAATCGTAAAACTCAGCTCAAAATTAGGTGACACCACTGAAATTCTTCTGAAATTCCCTCACTGTTTAAACCAACATTATAAAATAAACAGATTGTGAATGGAGGATCTGTCAGTCGTGGGGAACTACTGCCTTCTATCAGAAGAATGTAATGAATATCAGAATGAGACATGCCTAAGGTGAACTTTGCTTGGACCAGCTAAGATTCAAATGGAGATTAGTTCCGAACTCTTCAACTTTCAAGGTGGTCAGTACTTAGGTCAGGGGTAGATAAAAAAAATTTGGCCCCCTAAAACTAAAAAGTGGGCCCAAATTTTGAAAATTTAAGGCCCATTTTCTTCAAAATTTGGCCTGAAATTAAAAATAAGGTTTTAAAAAGGCTAGTAATGGCCACAAAGCCCCACTTTAAAGGCCTTTTTGGGCCCAACAATTTTTTTAGGGCACAATTTTTTTCTTGGCCCACCCAAGGGAGGGGGGGCAGAAACCTTGTGAATCAAGAATAAGTTCCTTTGTACATGAGTAGGTTTTGATGACATGGGAGTTAATGGGATATCTATTCTAAATATGTGCATTTGTGTTAATAAACTCTTATTCAGAAATGTTCACATTACGAGGTGTAAATATATTGAGTTCATATTTAGCAGTGCTTACGTTCACATGTTTTACTGTAATGCTAATGATTCTTTAATTACAGAATTAATAAATATTTGGTGGTTTTTGGATCATATCAAAATAGTGTCATCAAATTATTCAAAATTTGTTTCACAGCGAAGAATTCAAAACCAATTTTATTATTGTAGAAATGTTGATTTCTTTAATGCATAGTAGAAATATACTTCGATAAATTACAAATCACATATTTTCCTCATCTTCAAGCTTGCTATATTTATTACATTATAAAAAAGAACTCACCAGTATTATCATGCACTGTAACCAAGCTCCCCATATCTAGTTTCATGTACTGCTACATCAATCATTACCCTTTGCATTCGTTTGACTTCACTTCTTAAAAGAGAGCTTCGTCTCCACTCTTTCAAACTAAAATAAACCTGTGAACTCACCGCGCCAATCAGTGTTCGTCGGCCAAATTTGACCGACGTTCTATATATGGTCATTCCTTCTGACGTCATTGTTGAGCCATTGACACACGCATATTTAATTAGAACACATTTGGCGTACGTTTCTTCAAGCTCACTGATTGGTGGAAGAAAGGTCAGCGCGTAGGTCAGAAGTGATTTATTACCCCGAACTGTCACCGGTACCCGTCGTGGGAGAGGGGCTACTAAACTATAATATGGTCTCTACTAGGCAGAGTGTAGTTTAACTAGACTCTGCACGCAGGGTAATCAATCATTGAATAAACTTGTCTGCCTTTTCAGTGATCAATACATTCAGTTTCTAAATCTATTACATATCTGCTTGGATATTAACAGAGTGACTAATAATTATACAAATGTGTAACATATATATCCTTCTAATCATTTGTTTTGCTTTCTTTAAAAGAGAGCTTCGTGTACACTTCTAGTTTGGGTCACATATGTGTGCCTATGTTGTTGTTTTTTTTTCCTTGTGCAAATAGAATTTAGAATATTTGTGAAAATTGTCTTTGCAGTGAGCTCCCCATGTCCAGGCCCTCCAGTTGGCACCCTGCACTTCAACTTCTGATGAAAAAAAATCAGTGAAGTAAGCAGCCACTTGGAGCGAAGCGAGGGCCGATTTTTTCAGACTTGAAAAATTGCACCCCGTTGAAAAATTTTTTGGGGAGTTCACTGCTTTGACTTCTAAGGTCTTAGATTGACATGTTCTTTAAATACATTGTGTTGCATTGTTTGTGGTGTGTCATTCTTTCAAACCAATCAGAAGTACCCAAGTATTTGTTTCATCACTTTATTGATGTAAAAAATCCGACTAATATGTCATATCATGACATCTAAAGAGTTAATAAAGGAGATATATAATGATAGTTTTATATTTCAATATTTATTTATTTGAAGTTTATTTTGTTATCATAGACTAATATGTAATCATAAACTTTGAACGCCAGGATTAAAAAATTGAACTATCTTTTGTCATAGTTGATGTTATTTGAATTTAGTAAATGGTTGATAAAAATCCATGTTATTACCCTGTCTGTTCATTTGGGATAAAATGTAAGGGAAGGTTATGATGGAGGGTTAAATAGGGACTCATATGTCAAATAAACATTACGTCTTGGCAGAACTGGTCTGATAGAAGGCATTTTCCTGATATTGTAATAGAAAACTAGAAGTCATAACTCGGTGATAATTGCATAATTTTTGCATTCAAAAAAATCAGGAATATGATTCCCTGATTAAAATTATTTTCTTGGAAATACTTGTTTTTCAGGATAGTGAATATGACAATGAATTTCGGTTAAACATCTCATAAATATATGAAAGATGGTAGAATATGGCCTATTTATTAATCTGCTTCTTGGCAATTATATAGGATCAAAGAAAAATTGTCAGCTCTAAGTAGGAGTGATGCCTCATTACTTTTTGATTATTAAAATCACACAAAGACATTTGTACATTTGCTATTGAAATTCCTCTATTGAAATGAGCATTTTTTGTCTCTTTATAAGTTATAATGTTTCATTTGAATTATTAGCATTTTCATTTGCATCTTGAAGAGGAAGAATATGTGATTAACAAATCCATGATTCTGGCCTGGGATAGAAAGGATATGGCCATAGGACATGAATAAGCATTGTCTAGACATTCTGGTATCATATAGATCCAATTTGGCCCCTAAACCTGTATGATGAAATATGTATAAGTGACAGTGACCCCTGGAAAGCATACATTAGTAAAGGGTGCTTGACCCCCAAACATTAAAATAAGCAAACCCAGAGATGTGTATTATTCAAGCAAGATGTTATAGTTCAGTTTCATACACCAAAACATCATACACATAATTCAGTACACTCATATAAAACTCTAAAACACGATAGAATATTGGATAATCCTTGGATAATACATAGATAATCAAAAGAGAGGATTTTGATGAGCAGACCCCATGGACTGATGAATGACCCCAGGTCATATTTATTTTTAAAACATGAAGCCTTCCTCACTGGCAGACTTTAAGATATCAATCGGCAATCTGCTCAAAATTCAAGAAAAAAGCTCTGGAAACAAAGATAAATAGCAGCATTTAAATCTGTGGTAAAAGCTATTGAAAAATTTGGAAGGATAATTCATCATTTAGTTGACGGGATATTAAGGATGGTGTATAAGAAAGGGCTGTGGTTAAGAACTGGCATGACATTCTACACTAGCACATTCATGAACCACCAATAAAAGGAATTTACTTAGTTTGTATGCTGTAGGTGCCGTTCTTTGTCAGCTGAGAACTGCGGGAGGAAATATATTTCAGATTTTTTTCAAGGAGTTTTAATTATCAAAGAGAAATGTAGGATTTGGAATGAAATTGGAAAACACTATAAATTGGATAACAATTTGGATAATGGATTATATCAAATACGTTTTTGAATGGATATTTGATTTGAGAAATGATCTTAAATACATACACTCATATGTGTAATAAATATTTGTAAGAGAAAACTGAACAATTTACTTTAATTATTTGTGGACTTTTCATAGGCCTACTTTTTGCATGCTGAATTGCTGATGTCTCAAAACAAAGAAATGCACATCAAATATTGTAATTTGTTATCATAGGCCTGGAGCTAGATCAAGGCTTACTGCAGCCTGCGATAAAAGAACATGTAAGATTACACTCGCAGATGACAACACAACAACAGCCTCTTTACTCATGTATAATTTAATCTATAGAACAGTATGAAAATTCAACTGAGAAAGCCACTGGAATAGACTAGGTTCAAAATTAATACCATTCGGCTAATTATACACAATTTTCTAATTTTCCTGATGAATCTTCTGCCTCATCAGCCTGAGGACAATAACACAAGGAAAGCTTTCACGTCAAGTCGTGTGTCGTGTTAATATGCACACGCTATTATCCTCTCATCATATTCCAGAGTATTTCAGACCAGGCCATACCAAGAATATACTGTGATCAGAAAGCAACCAAACTACGAATCAGAGCTCATCAACTTCATTTTATAGTGAGAATTTAATATGGATGTAATAGTGGATTAGAGTCTTCAATTTCACTTAAAGATAAAAGATTCTCAGTTAAAATAGATGATATTAAAAGTAAAAGGCATATATCAATCATAGAGTTGAAAGTAGTTGGAAAATAGTTGTTTCAGGGAAATAATTGAACCGATATGATACCCCCGAGTGTGACAGACCAATTATATTAGGTGAAACTTTCCTAAAAGAAATAAGATGAACTATAGGAAAGGGTTACTGAACAGACGAAGAAACTTTATGATGAAAAATCTCAATATTGATGGCACGTTATAGATGATATTAGTAGCCTATGAGGGTTAAGGATATTTGGAATATTAGAGAAGACATATCAATGACACCTCAGAGGAATTGTTTTAAAACTGTCAACTTTTTATTCAATTGTATTTAAACAGTTGTTTTTATTAACATTTGCTCAATTGATACTCTGCATTTCAATGGGGAATTGAGGCGATTGTTTGAAAAAAATATTCAAGAAAAAACAGTGCTCAAGAGTATAATACACAAAGAGACATACATTGAAATACAATACTGAAGGGGGAAATTCTCAATAAGAAGATACTCAAGCCTCAAGGAAACAAGAGACAATACTAATAATAGATAATAATAATGTATTGAAACACTATACTCAAGACAAGACAATACTTTAGGAATAATATTATAGATACACTACTCAAGACAAGAGACAATACTCTAGGAATAATATCTAAGATACACTATACTCAAGACAAGAGACAACACTCTAGGAATAATATCTAAGATATACTATACTCAAGACAAGAGACAACACTCTAGGAATTGTATCTAAGATACACTATACTCAAGACAAGAGACAACACTCAAGGAATACCAATAACTAAGATACAGTTTACTCAAGGAAACAGAATTCTTGTAGAGACAATATTCAATGAATATTACACGATAATATTCATGGATATGATATAATATGAACAATACTATTTGAGGTTATCATATTGTATATAACTCAAATCTAATAGTCGTTTCTCAATACGTTTCATATGACTGGATAGAAGCACCAGATGATCAGCAGCCAGTCCCAAACTAAAAATATGTTAGGGTAACAGTGAAAGAAAACATAGACCCTACCAACCCTAATCTAAACCAGAATTGCTTTTAACCTGATATCTTGGATTCAGTAGGCATTGTAGCCTTCATTACACTGAGGCTAATCCATTAATTGATTCATGTAACCTCATAATTACATGGCCAAATGTAATTGGAGGGGAATAAGTACACATTTCCAGGAATTGAATGAAAAATGGATAATTTATCAATAGAGAAACTGTGAACTCAATAGATATGCACTAAATGAGGATTCTGAGTAGCAGAACTCGGATCATTTTTCAGATGAAGATACATAAAAGTTGATATTGGATAAAGTGAGCTTTAGGTTTGATTATTTGTCAAAGAACTAGATACTGGAATTCTGGATATGACATTTATTTCATGAGAATATGAAATACCCTATACCGAATAATGGATATTGAGTAAATATTATATAAAATTAGCATTAAGGATGACTGATACCATAGATTTTTAGAACAGAAAGTCTAATATCAATTAATTTAATTGTATTCAGGATATAAAATTCATATCATTCAAAATCAGTATAAACGCATGGATTAATAGCAATACTAGATAATTTATTGTCATATGAACCAAATTCTGGTTATAAACTATAAGAAGTTTATAAATTGCTTGAAATACATATTAAGACATATAGACTAATATCATAAATCAGCTGTGAGGTTTGCTGTACAATAGATAAGATTTCAGCCTCACTAAACAGCAGATAAGCAGCAAGGCTTACTACACAGTGAATATAGCTTTAAGGCTTATGATACAGTCATCGTGTAGCCTCTCATGAGAACAATGAGTTGTGATGTCATATTGATCTGTGACCAGTATAGTCTAGTTGCAAGGTAGGTGTTATAATAACAGCAATGATCCCTCAGGGCTCTTCCTATATACAGAGTGGCTCAATGAAAATGTTTAAAGTACAGAATGGTCAATATTATGCTTTTTGCAACACCAGAAGTGGCGACATATTGTTATAATTTCTACTTTTTTTTGTGAATGGTGTTTGGCAGTTGGTGTTTACTGGTGGTTACTGTTTGGTGGTTGGTATCTGTAACAAATGGCAGGTGGTGATATTTTGCATGTTTTGCTCTTGTAAAATTTTTGCATTTACCCTAAAATATACTTCAGTACTTAAAGATCAAACTCTCTCAATTAATTTGACACTAATAGCTTCAAAAATCCTTCTATAGGTCACTGCACAGAACCAATCATTATTTTCAAACACCAAGATTTGCCACCAATAAAAAAATTAATGTTACACAAAATCTTTACATCAAGAAGTAGGCTGTTCCATTGTCTTGTTGCGAGGCTTTGTTAACAATCTCAAACATCCAAACATTTTTTCAGGTTAGAGTAGATATTTTGGGCTGGTTGAAAATATACTTGATGTAACATCACTCATTTGATAATTTGAAAACTGCTGGGCACCTGGTTGAAAACCTTTTTACACCTAGTTGGAAACCTTTTTACACCCAGTTGAAAACCTTGCAGAAAATCATGTTAAAATGAGGATGTTATAATCAGAATTATTCTCAGTGATCTCTACAGGATTTTTTCTCAAGTGGGTGCAAAATTCTCATTTTCACAATTCAGACCAAAATTGGCAAAACATGCCCATTTTTCATGATTTTTCTCATTTTCAAGTGGGTGCAAATGGATTTTCGGTTGGGTGCAAGCTTATTTTCAAAATCTCAGGTGGGTGCTGCGCCCACTTGCTTTAATGGAGATCACTGATTCTTGTCTTGTGTGAAGACTATGTTAGAACCCAAAGGTAGCTAATGTTATACTCATCGCATCTTCCTCTCATGCAACTCAGATGTATCGCAATTAACCTTCTGCACTCCGACTTATTTCAGCAAATATATCCCACGCATCTGACTTATTTTTCAAAAATGATATGCCTGGACTAAATAATTAATATCTCAATAACTACTGAATGAATCTGGATAAAATTTTCACAAAGGGAAGATACACTAGCGTGGCTCATGAGAAAAATGTTCTCATGAATTTTTTTCGTACATAAACACGACTGGGCTTGAATATACCATGAATACTCCTCCAGAATCCGCCGTTTCGCCCCTCGGGAGATTCAACGTCTGGTCAGAATCCAAAACTGAATTTGCAGAGATCGAATGTTCTTCTTTTCAGTTCAGAAAATATTCTAGTTTCTATTTTCGATGACCATTATCGGCTTCCAAGAGCCTAAAGAGCTCGAAATCGCAATCCATTTCCTCCACATTTTCGTTGTGATCGTATTTGGCCGTCATTTTGTACGATTTGTTCACTAAAAACGACTTAAACACTGTTGAATTGTTGAATTGAGAAATATTTTTCGAAACATCGCCATTTCTAGGTCAACAGGAAGTCACCTACTAAGGACTGAATAAATCGGGCAATCTAATTGGATCATAAGAACGGCGGGAAAAAGTTAAGTTTTCAAAAGTTAGATTTGTGTCGTCCGGATCCGCCGGTGGATTCTGGGGGTAGTTTTGAATGGGCGGACGCGGTCGCCGGTGGTCTGCTAAAGGTTAAGGAGGTGCCATGGTTCACATGGCCGAAGCCAGCTTTTACCATGGATTGGTTCAAAATTCCAAGTGGGATTTACATTTGACCATCTTCGCACGCTCGGTCTTCACTGCGTTCATGTTACCATTTTGGCCCAAAATCACTTTGTGCTCAGAATGGTGAAAACTGTATAATTTTGAAAGAATTTTGGCATCTACAGCTACAGGCCTGGAGATGACATGGTTTAGTTTAATAAACTGTAGTTTGGCATACAATTTGTTACAGCGCTAATTTATCATTGATTGTTCTATATTTAGCAAGTCTGATACAATAGCATCAATAGTTGTCTTCCCAACTGCTGGCTTCACTGTTTGTGACCTCATTATCCCAAAGAATACAGATGTCAGACATTGCTTCATAGTTTCTGGTTTCTTTGTTTTTCTTGAAATTGTTTTAGTGTTTAGTTTGCTATCAGATTGTGATCATGGTGTTTTCCTACTGTCTCAGTCACATGGCCTGTAAAGGCTGCTATAAAAATCAAGGTGATATTTGTCTATAAAGTAAAATGATTTTAGTCTTTAAATTAAAGTGATTGTAGTATATGAATCGAAATGACTTTAGTATATAAATTATAAGGTCCCAATTGTCCTATAAACTAAAATGATCTTTGTCTTCAAGTAAAGTCAGTATGTATTTAACCTTTAGCGTGCTGCCGGCGGACTCGTCCGCCGAGACTAAAATGTCTCTCACAACTGCCGGCGGACCCGTACGCCCGATTTCAAACTTTTAAAAACTTTACTTTTTCGCGCCATTCGTATTGTCCAATTAGATTGCCCGATTTATTCAGTGCCTAACATGACTTCCTGTTGACCTAGAAATGGCGATATTTCGAAAAATAATTCTCAATTCAACAATTTAAACAGTGTTTTAGTCGTTTTTAGTGAACGAATCGTACAAAATGGTGGACAAATACGATCACAACGAAAATGTGGAGGAAATGAATTACGATTTCGAGCTCTTTAGGCTCTTGGAAGCCGATAACGGTCATCGAAAATAGAAACTAGAATATTTTCTGAATTGAAAAATTGAACATTCGATCGCTGCAAATTCAGATTTGGATTCTGACCAGACGAAGAGGCGGAGCGGCGGATTCCGGTGGAGTATTCATGGTATATTTATGCCCAGTCGTGTTAATGTACGAAAAAATTCATGAGAACATTTTTTCATGAGCCAGGCCACTGTATCTTCCCTTTGTGAAAATTTTATCCAGATTCATTCAGTAGTTATTGAGATATTAATTATTTAGTCCAGGCATATCATTTTTTGCACTCTTTGAAAAATAAGCCAGTTGCGTGGGATATATTTGCTGAAATAAGGCAGCATGGTAAAGGTTAAGGTGATTTTAGTCAATGAATTCAGGCGATCCTGAGCTAGCTATTCATCATTTTGTAGATGGTGTTCGGTGGTCAGAGTTTGGCATTTGTCATTCAGAGTTTGGCATCTGTAACAAATAGCAGGTAGTGACACTTTGCATGTTAATGCCAGTATATAATATGTCATAATTATTATCTAAATATAATTTATATTCCTTCCCTCCCATTTAGCAACCTCATAACATTGCCCTAATAAATGTCTTAATTGTCTCTACAATAGCATCAGAAATTGTGAAAAAAAATCTGATTACTTTTCTATACTCTAACAGTGATCTCCCCAGGATTTTTTCTCAGGTGGGTGCAAAATTCTCATTTTCACAATTAAGACCAAAATTGGTAAAAATATTGCAATCTTTCCTGATTTTCTCATTTCAAGTGGGGGCAAATGGATTTTCATGTGGGTGCAGGCCTTTTTTCAAAAGCTCAGATGGGTTCTGCTTTAATGCTTGGGAGATGACTGTCTAATCTGTTGGACCAATTGACCTCTTTCCCATATTGATTTATGAGACATTGGCTGAATCTGATATGTGGCTTCAGCTCAACTCTCAATTGTGGTCAATCTCCTCTACAATAGATATTCAAATCTATAGCAATGTGGGAAATAAATCCTAAGAAAACATCAATTTTGTCGCGAAAATGATTTGAAATGTTTACATTTTGAGATTTGATCACACCCAGGTATGAGAGGTACACGCACGTACTCTTGAGAGTTATTGATTATGAACGTCGTTCAATGTTTTGATATTTTGAAGTTCAGATTTGTTCTTTTTCTGGTTAGTTATTAACGATGATTACTCAATTGATAATCAAGCCTTTATAGTGAATGTAGTGTAGTATTGTTATCTTCGTGTTTCAAATAAAGATAAGATATTGAGTATTTGGATCATGTTTGAAGTCTTGAGTACTGTGTGTCAAGTAGAATGGTGAAACAGAAAGATCTTTGCATCTTTCATTCAAAGGACTTCATTTTTCAACTCAATTCATGGAAAAAATTGAAATACCCTTGGACCAATGCTGAGATCTTTGAGTATCAGAGTGTACAATGAAGAAGGAAAATAAGATTTTCAAAAAAAGGGTACCATTTTTATGTCATCGCTGTCTGTAACAAATGTCTGCCATGATGGTGACATGTTGCATGTTAATGCCTCGTTATTAATGGTCTGGTATTACTTCTTCTTAATAACTAAGGGTCTCACAATCAGGGTAATAGAAAGGCAATAAGAAAGCTCAGTATTATGGCATGTAACCCATTAGCTTCACATAGAAAGAATATGAGCTATGGTTACCATGCTGCTATTTAGAAGTTACTCTGACAATACTAAGGGTCTCACAATCAGGGTAATAGAAAGGCAATAAGAAAGCTCAGTATTATGGCATGTAACCCATTAGCTTCACATAGAAAGAATATGAGCTATGGTTACCATGCTGCTATTTAGAAGTTACTCTGACAATACTAAGGGTCTCACAATCAGGGTAATAGAAAGGCAATAAGAAAGCTCAGTATTATGGCATGTAACCCATTAGCTTCACATAGAAAGAATATGAGCTATGGTTACCATGCTGCTATTTAGAAGTTACTCTGACAATCTGGTATTCTGGGTTCTATAGGATATTCAAAAATAGAAATGTAAAAGTATGTAATTTGTAATTAGATGAACTACATGAAGTTCATCAGAATAGGATATAAAGAGCTATCACTGCAGCTAGGGATACTCAATAGTGTACACTTTCAAATGATAGGATTTTGCATCCTTAAACAGGCCCCTAGCCAGGGGGGTTTGCAGAGTTTGGGCGAAAAATTCTTTCAAAATCATGCAGTTTTTAACCATTTTGAGCACTTCTCAAGTGATTTTAGCCATATTTGGGACAAAATTGTCAAACGTGAACCCCCCTGGAAATTTTTCAAAACTGAACCCCCCTTAGTGAATCCTGGCTATGGGCCTGTTAAAAGAGAGCTTCATCTGCCTTAGAGTTATTAGACTCTGACAGTCAGTGTATCAATACTGAAGACAGCTCATTGACTCTAGTAAGCTTATACACAATTTTTCAATCTCCAGATCTTCAGGCCCCATTGATTATATGGCAAAGCAATTATTTGCAGCATTGTGTATACTATCAGTTATAATTCCTCATTTTTGACATAAGTTTTTTTCAATAAGTTGGACAGTATTACCAATGAATTCAAATATTATATTCAGGTATCTAATCTAATTTGTAATATTGGTGTTGTCAGCTATATGATCTTTGTGTCTTCTTTGTCTCTTATAACCATGATGTTTGACATATTGTAATTCAGTCTGCTTAGGCCCCTGGAGATAAATTCTTCGTTTAACAGTATTATTTCTAGTCACCTGGATTTGTCTTTACCCTAAAAAAGAGCACAAAATGTCAATATAGAAGTAGGGTCCTAAAGATGTCCAAGAAAAAGTAGGTTTGTGTTGATCAGGCAGACAGTGCTAAACAAATATTAAATTTGTAAGGGCCTTAAATCATCTGTTGTAATAGTATCTCAGATATCAATTTTTTATCATTTATTTGAAAGCAATATCCCATTTAGTAATTACATGCAATGATAATATACCATGTTTTATTGTTAATGAGTTTATTGTTGCATATGAACACCTTCGAGTAAACGATCACAATGTAAACACTATTTTTGGTTTTTTAAATCATTTTTTTCTGAATGAAAAAAAATCTTCCAAATTGGGTCAAATCTTTATTAACAGGAATTTTTTATATAATTCAATTAAACCTGTCTTTGTAGAGTGAATACCTCTCTCTAATGAACACCTGTCTCTAATAGACATCCTTCCTTGACACATACTCCACTGACTTCTATATAAAATCGGCTCTCTGTACTAAACACCTACCTACAGTGAACACATATGTGTATTTGTGACTCCATAGGTGTTCAATGTAGGTTTTGCTGTACTTAAAGAAAACATTATGAGGACAATATTGTTTATTTATTTATTTACCAAACAGTTTCAATGATTCCAATAAGATACATCATGAACAGTTTGGGTTGTAATCCTATTCACTCTTATATCTTGTTTTAATTATCTCACTCTGGCTTTATACTTTTGAAATGTCTGATTATGATGTACTGTAACTTGTGTCTATGTAATTGAGGGCAAGGTCTCATATATCAGTGATCCCCCCAGCATTAAAGCAAGTGGGCGCTGCACCTACCTGAGATTTCAATGTAAAATGGGCATATTTTGACCAATTTTTGACTGAATTGTGAAAATGAGAATTTTGCACCCACTTGAGAAAAAATCCTAGGGAGAACATTGTACAGAATTCTGCAATTAGTTGATTTTGTGCAGTAAGTGTTATAGCAATCTGATGCTCTTTATATTGTTCTGTTAAATGCAGCAAGCTAGTAATTTGCAGGAAGAAACTGATTGAAGGCTGTGGTATAGAAGGCTGTGGTATCTCATGGTGATCTTTACAGTTAATGTGCACTTCCAAAAAGTTTTTTCATGAACAAAGATAGATGGGTGGTCTAGCAGTTTACAAACTGGATAACGTGTAAAATAATGTAAGACTCATTTATAACAAATGTCTGTTATTATTATTTAATGTGTGTTTTATATTTTTAGTATGGTGAGTTGTAAATCGCCACCAGCCGCCACAACAGCACCCGCCACCGCCTCACCACCTCTCCACCATACCACAACATCGGTTGCCACAACACCACCAGCCAACAATACAAAATCTCAGGCCAACACCAAGCAACATACAAACAACCAGTTGTATCACCAAGTGACTGGGATAATATCAGAGAAAACAACAGCGTGTAACAAGACTCCATCATGTAACAAGACTTCATCGTGTAACAAGACTCCAGTGTGTAACAAGGCTCCATCGTGTAACATGGGCATGACCAGACCAACTGAGTTAATAACTCAGCCTAAAAATGTATATCAAAATCAACCAAAAATGGATATATCTCCCAGTCCCATATTGAATCAAAACCAACCAAGAAATGGTGATTCGGATATGTTGTGCCAGCCTGTCCCGATTGGCGCTACAAAAGTGCCTGTTGTGACAAACGGATATGTAGCACATGCTAATAACCTACAAAAAGATACTCATTCATTCTTCAAGCCACTGCCTTCAGGCTCAGGTAGTCCCGCCATAAATGGATTATCCAGGCAGTCCTCAACGTATTCATTAACATCCCTTGGTTCTGTTAGCACCCCGGGGACACCGATATCTGGATTTCTCCGCCAGTCATCTGTTTCGTCCTCTGGGTGCAGTACCCCCCATCCAATATTCTCTAATAACTATAGCAACCCAGGGACCCCGTGTTCATCGTCGCAAGATGAAGATACTAAGGATTCAATCTCGACCAAAGACATTGTGACGTGTAAATGGCAGCATTGTAATACCACTATGGATATAGGTAGTCTGGTTGAACACATGCGTGAAACTCACGTGCGATCTCAGAAATCATTAGAAAAATGTGTATGCTTATGGGAGGGTTGCAAAGTCTATAATAGGCCTTCTAGTGCTAAATCATGGCTTGATAGACATATTTTATCACACAGTGGGGACAAGCCGTTCCGATGTATTGTGACAGGTTGTAAAATGAGATATACGTCCCAATCTGCGCTGGAGCGCCATGTTAATAGCCATTTCAATGCAAGCCAACCTGCAAATGGGCAACGGCAAAAACCACGAGAAGATACTCCATCGAAACTACTGAGGAAGAAGCGCTTAAAACAAGGATTTAGACGCAAGGTTCCAAGTAAGATTAAAACACTTTATATTTAAGATCTTGTTCATTGTAAATTTTATACATCGATTGAGCTCATTTAAAATATTGAAGACTCACTGAAGTTAAACCTTTACCATGATTATCTTCAATAATACTGTAATACTTGACCTATTGCACGTCTTGGGTACTCCAGTTAATTTGAGGAATGTACAAAAATCAATGGGAACAATATAATACGTTCAGATAGGAAATGCAGATATCCATGCGTAAAATCTCATTTGGTCTGTTATTAGTCATTTCATCTGTTTAATATGAGATAAAGTGGCGTTTTGTTATGTTTAAGATTGTAAGAATATTTATTTCAGGAATTCATGCTTGGATGTTATAGTCATTGCATATTTTTTTTCATATATTTAGTATAATTACACTAAACCTAGATGTATTTTCTGAATGGGTAAACCAATCCCTTTAAAATTCTTGAAAATTCATTCTGGCTATTTTCACAAGCATGTTTTGTCTTTGAGGAAGTTTAAGAAACAGCTGCTTGTTAAATAGCACCATTTAAAGGCTGTAAAATAAATATTTGCTCTCATTTCATAAACTGATGAATATAACTCAGGGTCTAGTCACATTGAAATCATTTGACACTTTGGAACAATGAGAATATATTTGTTGTTGTTTTGGTGAATGCTGATGAAGCCCTTTGTTGTTCTTGTCTAAAAGCAATGTGATAAACTTGTGACTTTAAATGCTTATATGTTCACTTAGGAACAGCTGTCTTTAGTGTAAATATTGCACTTACTAAAATAGTTTCATTCACACATTATGTCATATGATCTCCAATGAATGCCTCTGACAACAGCATATGAAGAATATCATTGAATATGACATGGTGGCAGGGGAGTGGGAGTTATTTGATAACATGTTCTCAGGAACATGTTGCAATAAATATTAAATATTCATAAGGATGAAATAAATAGCCCAGGAAAATGGCAGTTATCTAACTGTAGAAAGCAAGCAAAAGTATTCACTAAATGCAATTTAACCTTTAAAAATCAGAAAAGAGATAAAGAAACATAAACCAGAAAGAAATAATCTGTTGAAGGAGACCAGGATGCCACAATGTTTGGTAACCTAATTAGTACCCTTTATAAGAGCCTGGCCCCATCAGCACTCTTTGAATTAGAGATACACATTCATGCCTTTCATTAGGGATTATATGTAGGGTTAAGTGAGGAAATCATCATTGTATTTTCTGTCAACATTCACAAATTTATACTCCCATAAAAGCATGAAGCCAACATTTGAGACTGTTGAGAAAATCTTATTATTATCAAAACTGTAAAATCACATGGGTTATTCAGAGGGAAATGTAACCAGCAAATTAGAATGCAGGGTAACCAAAATAATGTTTGATAAAACTTATTAATCAATGAGCAGATGTATACTGGACAATTAGCACATGATAACTTCAGCAGTTATCAGGTCATCACCAAACCAATAATTGCAAGTCTTTGTTCATCATAATGGCTTGTGGTCAAACTGAGGTTTTATTTGTGGGGGTGGCAATTTTGCCCATTCAGTGAGAGAAGTGTTTAGATAGGTTTCACTCTAGTTTGATTTAGAGATGTTCAATATTACTTCATCTAGAATGTACTATAACTAGCCTTTTTAGGTTTGGTATCTGTATATATATTTTGGCATTAAATGCAATGGCTGATCACCACTATAGGGTATCTGTATATATATTTTGGCATTAAATACAATGGCTGATCACCACTATTTAAACATTTCATGTTGATCAAAATACTGAATTCCCCACAGGTTTCAAAATACATTAATTTTTCAAAAGAAAGAGACTAAACTTTAATTTAATTTTCTGGCTATAAAAAACTGAGTCGAGCATGAGCTGTAAATTTTTCTTATAAACTGGTTGTCATTAAATTCTATTGTGTTTTGTCATGTGGCACCTCACCAATATTGAAACAAAGAAGATAGCTAATATGTTGATGTTATTGTTAATGAATATCTATCCTGACTAAAGCATATTAACTCTGAAACGTATAATGATTTTAAGCTTAAAGTAGCTACTAGGCATTGTACTTGTTTATATTGATTTGATAAAAATTGATTTCTGTCAAGTAATTCAAAAATTGGATATATTTGTAATAAACCAGCACTTTGTATTTAGAATTGATAAAATTGAGTTGAGGTTTTAGAAGTTCTGGAGAGAGTACTGAATGGTGTAATTTGATACTTTAATTTAATCAAAAAGGTCATTTCTAGGTCAAATTGACACTGAGCTATGATATCAAGGTCGTGTTAACATCAAATAAGTCACACGAGTCCTTGTTGTAATTACCAATATTTAAAAGAATAATATTATTTTGTATATTTATGTTTCAACACCTGCCTCTTAACAAAGACAAATTACAACATGAATTTCCTGACATGACTATATTGTCTTGAACAATGTGGCAGATGAGATATCTGGTGCTTAACCCTTTCACTCCAAGCTTAACCGCTGCCGCTTTCATTTAACCATTGCCTATTCATGTTTAGCCATTGCCACTTTTTGATGTACCTTTGCCAGTTTGTGTTTATCCTTTCCCAATTTATAAATACTTTTTTACTTAGTTATTTCTAACCCTTTTGACTTTACAGGTAATCCACGTCACTTTATGTTTAACCCTTTCTACTTTGTTCAACCCTTGTCACTTTATGTTTTATCTTTGCCACTTTTTTCTTTGACACTTTTTGTTTAACCCTTACCACTTTTTGTTAACCCTTGGCAGTTTAGGTTTAACCCTTGTTTAGGGTTTTTTCATTTTTGAAATATTTTTTCTGATCAAGTTGCTATTTATACATTATGATCTATGGATAGTAGGGACAGCACAAAAAAAATTCAGCCAAATCGGACATCGTTTGCCTCACCCCCTCAAGCCATCTTTATTTGACACATTTAGCATGATTACATTAGATTCAATTATGAAACATGTACTAAATTGAAAACTGACATATAAAATAGGTGGAGTCCTATATTCTAGTAATAAATGAATTACAATGTCAAGTAACATTTGAAGATGTTTTGAATGCATTGATTTGCTTTCTATTGATACATGTTTCTAACTTTATGCTGCAAAAAGATAAAATTGATGACGCCCACTTTCTTATATTTTTCCAGGGGTAGGGCACTATAAAGTCATATTAAAAATATGAAATAGTACTTAGTCATTATAATTAGTTGTATTAAAATATCAGAAATAGCATGGAAATGATTTTAGAATACTTCTTTGAACAGTACAAGCTGTCATCATTTGCTTGAGGCTACAAATATAGAATAGATGAGACCAAAAAAAGATGTGTAGTGGATCAAAATTGACACAAAAAGTTTGATATCTCTGGATTCAGTTGTCATAAAATGATGTATAATGGCTCTTTAGAAAGGCCTTCTTATGTATTTTATGTAAGAAGCCATAATACAACATTTTGTGACAACTGAATCCACAGAAAAAAATTCCAAAAATGAAACACCCTACCCTTGTTACATCATATGTAGCTCAATGTCACTAATGTTTTACCCTTTCCTGACTTAGCATTTGCCACTTTATTTTTAAACCTTATTATTGTTAAACCCTAAAACAATTTTTCTAACCAGTCTTCTAGGTTCATTAGTGCACTTGCGGCATTTGTGTAAAACTGAAAGATGTACAACAATGTGGAGAATGAGTAATTCCTATTTTAAAAATAACATGTGACTCAATTGAGGAATGCTGCAAAATTCCGAACATGCAGCCTTACCTTAACCTGAGACTGCCATTTACTAAGCCTTCCTTGATTTCAAGAAATCTTTAATTTAAAGTAAAAATTTCACTACAAAGCGCAAGGAGCAAAGAAAACTTTATAAAGTTTGGCCTTTTTTGTTGTTATACAAGTTTCAAGTGTAAGTTACAAGTTTCAATATATATTTAATATGTCAAAAGTTCCTATAGTTTATCATAGTTGTTTTAAATAGCAGGTTACCTAGATCTTAGCACTCTATTCAAAATATCTGATCTTGAACAATAAATAAATCAGTTTTTACTTACTCACACTCAGTGACTCCTGTTTTTAGAAAAAAAATTATATTTCTTTTGTATTTTTATTTGCCCTAAATTGAATTGTAGCACAAGTTGGAATTTACATAGAGACTCCTGTGTTATATTTTTATTTGTTAACACCAGAAGAAATGTATATTATATTATTTGTATTTGGATGTCTCAATCTCATAATAATTAACTCCCCTCTCCTCCCATAGAAGTATTTTTATTACATACTTTGCATTGGCATTAGGTATTATATAAGTATGCCTTTATTTTACAACCATCGATCATTGCCCTGACAGATTCATTCAGCTTCATGGAGGTATTAAGGAAAGTACTATGGCCTCTAAAAAGCAGTGAGTCATTCATGTTTTTTTCTTTCTTTCTAGAGAAAAGTAACGATTTCTTTGATGCCCATGTTATGGAAGGAATCAGATACGACCTTGGTCAGTTCATGCAGAAGACCAAATCAGACGTCCACCAATCAGGGAACACCATTTCAGTCACATTCCACAGCACAGTAAGTTCACGTTAATATGGCGGCATAAATATTGTTAAAGCCTCGATCTTTTTTTTAACCACGCATTTTGTCCCAAAATCTGTTACAATGCTTGTTAAACTTTTGTAACAATTTTATGTCAACCTAAATTTTTAACTGTCAACGCATACAATTTTAGACATAATATTCTTAAGTTACAAAAATGAAAAATAGAATTTGCGCTTGGTTTCGAACCCATGGCATCAAAATAACTGGAATTTCAATTCAAACAAAATGTTTTAACAGGGAACTCACATATACTACAGTAGTAGCATTTGGTTACATTGGTTCAGTGAGAAATGTACTAAATGACATAAGTTAAAGGTGAGGTTGACTTGAAATTAAGATTTGGGGAATTTTAGCTTATCTAAATAGACCTTAAACCTTGAATAAAAACATGAGATCTCACAAATCATGTGCCCCTTTTTGCCTTTTACCTTATGTTTTTTAACCAAGTTTAACCTTATGTTGTGGATCCTTATGTCATGTCATCATGACCTTTTGCCATAGGCAATTTAGATATAGTTTTTTTATCTAGTTTATTCCTTTGAATTGTACTGACTGAAATGAAGAATAGCATTATGTCCATTATCTAGTTTTTATGTCACCACCGAAAGTGGTTATGGTCTCCGTTTTTTTTACGGCGGTTGGTGATCAGCGTCTGTAACAAATGATGGTGACATTTTGCATGTTTATGCCCTGTTTGTCTTTTGTATTGGCTGAGAGAGAGCTCAATACATGCAATGTATGAACTGAATACCCCAATATGCGATAAATTTTAATTTAGTTCAGTTTAGTTACCTCTCATTTTAAGAGCTCTCGTGGAGGGTACAACTTCGTCTACATCCGGGTTCTTGCCCATTGGATTACATAGGGGTGCGATTTTCAATGGCGCATTTATGTAAAGTTGAATTTGCATAAACGATAAATATGTATGTAATTAAGATATACAACAAGGCTTTTTGAACTGTAATACCTAAATCCGAAGAAATCTGTAGTTGAAAATGCCGTCCAATTCCAGTGACGTCACTGATTTCCAAGAATTTGGTCAGACACCATTGAAGATCAAAAAAATATAAACAATGTTGCTTTGAATCTCCAATTATCATTTTATTTCATTCAGGGTAATCAACTTGTTCGGCAAGCCAATGAAAATTTGTCCCGTCCAAAGCGAAGCATCATGGGAGATATTTATGTAAATCACCACCTGAACTCTTATCGCGAATTGAAGTATTGCTTTAACATTTAACCTTTAAAAAGTGCCATTGGTGGTTGTTACCATTTCTACCTTGAATGCCTGATTATATGACCTTGTTGTAAATGAATATTGCAAATTATATTTTGTGAATGATGCTTTAAATTAGAATTTGGGAGGGATATAGAGAAGCCATCCGTCTGTCCATTTGTCTATCTTTTTGTTTCCTCGTGTAACTCCAGGTATGGACATTTAATTCAAAATAGGCATCATTTTGGTCTTTGATAACTCAATTACCAGTAGACAAATTTTCTTTGCTGATTCCTTATTGAAATGGGACCTCTCTCTGCTCAAGGAAAAAAATCCAAATGGCAAAACCATTTTCATGAAAAGCAATGTAAATTTTGATAACTTAAATACCAGTTGTAAGATTGTAATTATATATGACATTGACAAGAGATTTCATAAAATATGATTTGTTTGGTAGGATTCGCACATCTGGGGAGTTTCTATTTTTCTAGTTATCTTCTATAATATTACGGTATGATGATACAGTGAAGAACATTTATTACTAATTTTATTGCAAATGCAATTATCACTAGATATATCATTGTATGAATTTGCACTGGAAACAGGAAATGTTCTTGTCCTTGATATAAATCTGATTCCATATTTCAGATGCCTAGGATGCTAGTTTTTATTGTTTATACAGTCATTATTTTTGTAATAGAAAACCATTGATGTATGCAACATGTAGTATTTATCAAATCCAGTCTAGACAGGGAGGATTTAATGTTAAGGAAAAAGAATGATCAGATGTGAAGTTCATCATAAATTTTGCAGAAATAAATATTATCATTGCAGAAGGAGATCTGAAGGACCTAAAGGGCCCAGTTCAATTTCCCCATTGCATTTTTGGTTACTTTGTATTTCAATGGACATGCATGTTCTGTAATAAATAAGGTTCATGCAGTCTTTATGGCAAGTAAACTGATTCTAGCATTTTTTAATCTGAATGTGTCTCTTACTCTTCAAGAGTTTTAAAGAGAGCATGATTTATATGAAATTGATAATAGTGATGTCATTTATTGAATTTCCCCTATGCTAAAACCTGTTTTTTAATTGATTTATTGTCATGTTTTTTTAGAGGAATGGTCGAGGATGAATGTATCGTTTTTCAAAAAAATGTATTTATTCAAGGCTAAAACCCTCCACTATCAGGAAACCCTTTCCAACATTGAAGTTACATCATTTGAAAACTCCAGGGGGGAGATTTCCCAAAGATGACCTTTCGTATTGGCACGTTCGAAAATAAATTTTTTAAACAGGCCTCATTCTTGCCATTGAAATGGATCTCGAAATGTTTGCTGTAGTTTATGAGTATTCTCTACAAGTATGGATCATATCGATTAACTTCAATAGTATTACCGTAGGTTTGAAATGATGATGTTGAACTGATGGTAACGCCATTCCCACGATTTCAAATTTAACTTTGCGCATGCGCAGCACTGAGAGAGCATGTGTTCGTGATTGTTCACGTGATCACATCATGCAATTTGATTGGAGATGTTCTGGGAGATGATGTAATGGGGAATCCCAGAATATGATAGAATATGAAAGAATTATGGGAGCTACTCACTTCCTTTGGATAACTCAGAATTTTTACAATGGCGTTCACTTTTTATCTTGATTTGTATATTATATGTATATCTATATTTGTAATCAATAGTATTAAAGAGTGTCTCATCATTCTATCATTCTACAAAGTTCACATGATGATCTCCCAATATGAAGACAATTAATACAAGATACTGGAACCAAAACATAAACGTATATACAGTATGTCTTGTTACATTTAGTAATAGCGAATCCTAAAGAAGACGTATGATTTGACCACCGAAGTCCAGTAGATACTTCATTATTAAAAACATGAGCCTTTTTAGCGCCATTTATTTTATTTTTTTTTTTTTAATTGCCAGCTCAGAATCAAAACCGCGTGGCAATTAACAGGTAAATTGTACCTGTACATCTAAACAACAAGTGTGTATAGGTAAATTGAAATAAACTGATGTTTGTTGTTTTAGGATGTACAAATGTGTGGTGTGTTGTATGTGTGTGTATGTGTGTGATGATGGAGTACATGTTGGTTGACTTTTGGCAAATCCTTAAAATTGATACAATGTATATTGCACAACAGGTAAGTATGAACAGGTCTGTATTGATATATTCTTGTTTGAAATAAACAATAAAACTATTTTACTGATTGTTGAATGGGAGTAAGATTTAAAGCTGTAACTCTAAATGTTAGAGGACTTAACAAGTCAAGGAAAAGGATAAACACTTTTAGATGGTTAAATAATCAAAATATAGGTGTAGCATTTCTGCAAGAGACCTTCAGCCACACAAAAATAGAAAATCAATGGAGGAATGAGTGGAAAGGTATTTCAGTGTTTTCGCACGGAACCTGTCATAGTAAAGGAGTAGCTATACTGATATCAGAAAAAGTTGATGCTAATATAATTGATAAAACAGTGGATAAAAATGGTCGTTACATAATACTTAATGTTGAGATAGATGGCGATACATATTGTTTTGTTAATATATACGCGCCTAATGATAAAAACCAACAGATAACCTTTTTTCAAACATTGAACCAGTTATTGGTAAATTCAGTTGATACAAATTATTGTTTTTGCGCTGGAGATTTTAATTGTGCACTTACAGAAAAGGACAAAAATGGAGGAAAATCAGTACAAGACAAAAGCAAAGTAATCAATGAGATTTTAACCTTAAAAACTACTAATAATTTACAAGATATATGGCGCTATCAGCACCCTCTAGAACATAGATATACCTGGCAAAATAACAATTGTAAAATACAATGCAGGCTGGATTATTGGTTAATATCAACAGATTTAAATCAACAGGTTAGCTCTGAAATAGGATTTGGTCCGTCTCCTGATCATAATGCGGCATTTATAACATTTCAAACGAAAAATTTTAAAAAACGGGGACCTGGGTTCTGGAAATATAATTCATTGTGGGATAATGATGTGGAATATAAAAAGTTAATACGAGAGGAGATTAAAAATTCTAAGGAAAAACACAAAGATACTCAAGATCTGGGGTTAAAATGGGATCTTATTAAAATGGATATCAGATCAGTCTGTAAGAGATATTGTAAGACAAAGGCAAAGGAACATAAACTGGAAGAGGAAACAGCACTGAAAGACCTAAACGAAGCTCAGGTAGCACTTGACCGAAATAATAATATTGAAACTGTTAACAAATATAATACATGCAAACTTAAAGTAGAATTAATACAGGATAGAAAAACACAAAGTAGTATAATGAGATCCAAAGCACGGTGGTGTGAGTATGGTGAACGATCAAGCAAATACTTTCTAAATTTAGAAAAGCATAATTACTCCAATAAAGTGATAAATTCTATTTATGATAAAAGAGGTGTTTTAGTTAATGACCCCAAACAAGTATTACAAACAGAAGAATCATTTACAAAGATTTATATAGTAAAAAGAATAATGACCCGGATGGTAAATATTCAAACATATTTTTTCAAAATGAAATTCCAACAATTGATAATATTGATAAAGAAAATTGCGACAAGAGAATTACATGTGAAGAATGCTATAAATCGTTAAAAACTTTTAAAAAGAATAAAACGCCAGGGACAGATGGTCTTACAGCTGAATTTTATTGTATCTTTTGGGATGAGATTAAACTAGAAATGACAGATAGCTTCAACTATTCACTTATAAAAGGAGAACTCTCAATTTCGCAAAATAGAGGAATTATTTCTCTTATTCCAAAAAAGGGGAAAAATAGGCAACATCTCACAAATTGGCGACCATTAACTCTTTTAAACGTGGATTATAAAATATGTACAAAAACTATTAGTGAACGTTTCAGAGGTATTTTACCAAAACTGATACACAGTGACCAAGTTGGGTATGTTAAAAACAGATATATAGGACAAAGTGTAAGACTAATTTATGATATGCTGGATTACACAAAGACAAACAACATTAAAGGTCTTCTTCTTTTAATTGATGATAAGAAAGCATTTGATAGCATTGACTGGAAGTTTATGATAAAAACACTAGAAAAATTCAATTTTGGGGAAACACTTATAAATTATGTTAATGCGATATATACAAAACCACAGAGTTGTGTCATAAATAATGGATACACATCTGAATGGTTCCAATAGAGTAGATGCGAGTAGAAATAATCTTGATTTACGTTATTAAATGTTCAAAATTCAGTCCAAATGATGACATATTTGAAATCTGCATGTAAAAGTACATCTAGAAATATGTTTTCGAAAATTGTCTATCAACTTTGAAAATTTAATTTTTTTTGAAAATGTGACTTCTTGTTCGGGTTGATTCCTCATAGACCCCATGTTACAAAATCACAAAAAGTGAATTATCTTCTCGTGTATTGGACAGATAGCATTTTCTTTTACTGGACATATTTTAATTTGCATAACTATTAGATACATGAGGGTTATATGAAAATTGAACCACGCAAATAGATGTAATTTAAGTTAAAGGGAACTTTCTACTATACCCGCCATGCTATCTGACCCGAACGAGCAACCTGGTGGTGAATCTGGTAACTACCTACTCGCATCTGCGTTATTAGAAAGGGGAGTTCGCCAAGGTGACCCACTCTCTGGGGTAATTTTTATACTTGTTGCCGAATTATTAAGTATTGCAATTAGATCTGATCGAAATGTAAAAGGAATTCCTATTAAGGATAAATATGAAGTCAAGCTTTGTCAGTATGCTGATGACACTACTATATTTTTAAATGATCAAGAGTCTGCAAATAATGCCTTAGAATTAGTGGAAAAGTTTGGTAAATGCTCTGGCTTAGAAATTAACAAAGACAAAACTGAAATAATGTGGATCGGAAGAGATAAAGGAAACAAACAAGACATGAATGGAATTAAATCAAAAACCAGTGTAAAAGCTTTGGGAATAACATTTACTTATGATATAGATGATAGAACAAAATTGAATATTGAAAAGAAAATTGATGAAATGAAAAATAAAATAAAATTATGGAATATGAGAAACTTAACACTAATAGGTAGAATTCAAATTATTAAATCTTTAGGTATTTCTCAGCTAACATATGTTAGTTCAGTTATGCATATACCACCCCAAATTTTACAAGAAATAAACAAAATTATTTTCGAATTTGTGTGGAAAAAGAAACCACCAAAAGTAAAAAGAAAATCACTTATTGCTGAAATTGAACAAGGGGGGTTAAAAATGAAAGATTATGATATTATGGATCAATCACTAAAATGCACATGGATAAAACGATTGTTAGAGAAAGGGCAGTCAGCATGGAAAGAAATTCCAAGTTTATTCATTGAACCACATGGTGGAATTGGTCTTCTCTCTCAGTGTAATTATGACATAAAGTATTTTGAAAACTATAAAGCAATCCCCAAAGGATGATTCTCGGTTTGGAGAATGAAGTTCATCACTCTAATTGAGCGCTATCCCTGCTTCGGACAAATTTGATTTTTTTACATGATATAGATTTGAATGTCTTCTTTTGAATAGACATAAATTAATTTGGGTAATATTTCTAGATTTTCCATAAACAAATTACTAGTGAACCACCCAACGTCGCTTCTATGATTCGTACCACTTTTTTAACTTGATGTATTGCATATTTTCGTGGGTCGATTTAAAAAAAAATACAAACGACGTATACATGAATATGTCATAAGCATATCGTGAGATAATTGTTAGATTAGGTTTGCTATAAGTGACTTTAAAACAAAAAAATAAAAAACATTAGTTCACGTGTTAAAGTTCCATTGACCGTGACATCAAGGAAAATTGAGCTTTTTGTCATCAGACATCTTTATAGATGGAACTAGCTATGTACTACATTTTCAAATACACTCACATAGAACATATCTAAGATGTTCTTTTTATCGATGAAAAGATTCTTACATTCGGAAGTTACATTAAAATATCAATTGCAATAGCCGCCTGTTTTTAACATCCCTTTGTCATTCATCCCTTAATTATCTCTGTGTATCCATTCTGATACTCATAGCATCTTTCTGTTTCACCCGAAACATCTCAGGGCTGAGAAGAAATGAGATGTCGTGGTTTATCATGATGCTGTGTATCTTATACTTGTGTGTGTTCGATTTTGATAGCACCCGAGTGCAACCTAAGGAGCACATACAATACATTTTGTGTATTCCCAGTCTGGTCTTATATCTGCCTGCTCCGAGGAATTTTGGTGGCGATTTTTTGATTTTTGTAATAGCCTACTACATAGCATCTCTTGTGCGCGTAAATCCCAATGTTTTGAAATAGAAAATAGAGACTCAATTCTATATCGATAGTTTCACAGATGAGGGTAGCGAATGGGCGCAGCTTTGACGATCAACGAATGATATAACGATATCACGGATTTCACCGAATGTTATATTCATCCCTAAATAGCTTATTTATTTAGTCTTAAGATCCTTGTGATGTTTCTATTCATTGCAGTGACTCTGAAATTGCAGTGCCAGATATGACGTCACAGCGACTCATTTTCCAACATTTAAGCATTTAACTAAATAATTGAAATATAATTATTAAAGAATGGGGACCTTGTGTTTCACTCTGGACGAGGGGGGCCATGTCTCGGCTAGTTGTGCATTAACGTTTGATACTCTTTTGTGGATAAAAATAATGAATATATGTTAACGTAGCACTAAGCAGATACTTTTAAAGAATATAGTTACACTTAAAGAATAGGTCCAACGAATAGATATTGAATATAGGACTCGTTTGATGAACGATCGTTGTAATAATTCTAATAAACCTATAGAAATGAATCAACGATTAAACTGTATTCCAACAGACTCTTAACTCATTCTATTTGTTCATTAGTGGCAAAATAAGATTTCCCGGGAAAAAAACATGACGTCACGAACAGAACCGGTTATGGATTTTTATCGGCAATGCGTTATGCAACTCGAATGTAAATTCAAAAGTGTTCATGTTATACCGTGTTTGGCCAGAAAGGAGTAACACTTACCGAAATCACCTCATGGTTCAATGCCTTTTGGTTACAAGATTTTAGACGCCTTATGTTAGGTAATACTATCAACTGAGCGTGTTTATTTTCTATATTGTGTTCTGACTGGCCAGAAAGTAATTCTGCATGACTAGCTATGTGAAAACGTACCGCTGGGTCGGAGGCTCTAATTTAGGTATTATTTTTTTGGGGTTTATCGGAGGAAAAAACGTGACTCCAAAGTAGTCATCTCTGAATCAATTCCTCACTTCAATGAATGCAGTTGCAATCAATTACACTAACACTTTATAAGCACGTTCGGAGTTTATGAACTCCAACAACATATTCTAAACCCGTCCTGTTCGTGATGTCATGATAGAGATTTGAAATTGTGTTCCCGATTTTGAACATTAAATTTCACATTTATAAAAATGTTTACAAGAACGGTTACTGGTTCGACATGTTAGTGGTATTTACTTCATTTAGAACGTGTATAAACTGTATTTTGACCCCATGAGCATCGAACAGACACTTTAAGTTAATTGAAAGACTTCGTGTTCAAGTTAGCTGAATTTCGTGTAACTTAACTCTGTTATGTTTCTAGATTTTACTTGTGGAGAACAGAAATCATAATCACAATCGTATTTTAAGGCAAATAGGCCATGCATATGCTTTGAGTTACACGGTGAATGATCAAATTAACATATTTTGGATGTTGAATTTCATTTCAAGTTCATTCGAATTTTACGCATTATCCAATAAAATTAATGTATACTGTCTAGGCTGAGACTAACATATATATGTTATTTAATGTATTTAATATACAGGATATATCTGAGAAGGTTATACATGTATAATATATCTACAAGAGGAACAGTGGGGACCGAGGGTTCATATATTACCTTTACCTGTCGAAAATCGGGCATTTAATAACTGATTTATTTGTAAATTATGAGGATTAGATACGCATTGAATGTAAGTTATTGAGGTGTTAGAAAAACAAACTTACAAACAAACCACCGAGTTTAGACATATTATTACATGTATTGTCCTATTATCAAATCATATATTGTGTTCTATTTCTAAAACGTTAACAGTTTATGGTGTACAATAAAACTATTACTATGAACCACTTTGATACATTTAGACATAAAATATCAAGTTACTCATCAGCCAACAAATCACAAAATATCGAAAAATGAAAAATACGAGGTACTTGTTCACTCAAATCTTGCAGTCACTTGGTAATGTATGTTATATAAATAGTTCGCAAAGTAAATGAGCAAAAGCGTAACATTTGTATGTAGCATGCTTCATAAAACAAGTCAGCGTGCATTTTGTTCCTGGCACTGATTGGTTAATAAGTGAATACAATTCGTCGAATGCACGATGCACTCACAAGATTAGCAGCTGGGAAAGGCTATTCAACAAAAAGTACGCTTTCGTACTCATAAAAGGATTACCCTTTTACAACTTTGACAACTTTGAAGCATGAACTTAGAAATGTACTTACTGTTACTGTTACCCTGTGGATCCCAGGGTTTTGATATGTTCTGCGAAGTCATGCAAAGAAAGACCATATAGTCCATTTGTCATTTTCTGAACGTATGAATATTTAAAAGTATGATGTTTTTCTGTGTAAATACTATCATTAGGGATTATTGGAGTGATTTAGCTGGGTTGCCAAAAAATAACTTTGGGGAAAATTTTGGTATCTATTACCATAGTAACATACCAGGTATATGGACGTGGTATCCCAACGCTAAGTCAATAGTCAACGCCATGTTAAGCGATTGCACCCCTCCCTAATCAGCCTATATAATTTTTTCCCCAAACAAACTTTTTCGGCAACCCAGTTAAATCACTTCAGAAAACCCTTATTATCATAAATCGACCATAAAACATCGTACTTTTAACAAATTCCAGGTTCACTATTGGATGTATAGGGGTGACAAATGGACTAATATACTAAAAGTATATGCCTGCTAGTCATATCTGTGACACTTTTGTATGATATGTATTCCACTTTGAACCACCATCTATTTCAATATTGTGAAAATATATATTTCCCAAATTATAAAATAAATGATCTTGTATTCGCGAATGCCACTAACGCCTGTCGGCTGCCGGATTAACCTACTATTTTATGGGCAATTCATTAAAATATGAATGGAATATTGGCAGGTACTTTTAATATTTAAATGAGTTGCCCATAGAAAAGTATGTTAATCCGGTAGATGAAATCTTTCATTCCCAAATCATAGTCTTAGCTTATATTTGCGAATGCAAATAACGCCTTTCGGCTACCGGATTAACCTTCTATTTCACTGGAGACCCATGTAAATACGAATAGTACCTGCCACTATTCCATTCACATTTAAATGAGTTTGTCATAGAATACTGGGTTAATCAGGTAACCGAGATGCGTTAGTTGCATTCGCGAATATAAGGTATAGAGTCCATTTCACTGTTTTATTGCGTCAGTAGAACCCCAAAAATAAGAAATCGGGAGACCATTGTGCAATAATATATGGAAAAGTAGATTCATATTGTACATGAATGACATTTGTATATTTCAGATCTTCTCGTTTTTTTGCAATAAGACTGTGACCTCTTGTAATTTGAAGAATTTCAGCCATGTTAATCTTATTGAAAATAACATGGTAGAGAAGCATCCATATATAAGAGGCCACACACTTTATAAGCCAAACTAAAAGCAATCCAAGTTATACAAATGTCATTCATGTACAATAGGAACATATTTTTCCATATATTATTGCATGATGATACTGTGATTTCTTAATTTTTAGGTTTTACTGACGCAATTCAACAGTGAAATGGACTAGCTTGTATTCACGAATGCAAGAAACGCCTGTCGGCTACCGGATTAAACTACCTTTGCAATCGTCGGTATTTTAGCGCGGAGATAAATGTTCAATATGACATAAATATTTGATATGACATCGATGAATACTTTCATCATTCTGGTGGAAATGTCTACCAAACTCCCCTCCCTTGTTCCCCTTCCCCCAAGTAACTTGTTAAGCTAAGTTCACACCAACAGCGCTTTGATGGCGCTTTTAAGCGGCGTGCAAAGCATAATCAACTGATGTGAATTTCTGAAAATTGTGAATTAAGCTTATATCGAAAAAGCTAAAAATCCTTTGTTCATGTCACTAAAGGTTCGAAAACGTTATTACATTTTCCAGTTACTTTAGTTACCACAGTTATCCAAGGCTATTTGGGCAAATAAAATCCGTAGTTTGAGTGATCAATTCACGCTCAGCGATACTGCATGAGGGACATGAAAAGTTGTTTATTTTCCAATAAATCCTGCCATCATTTGGTACATCAAAGAACCTGATTATTGGCTAGATTAATGATGTCAAAGGTTGTAGGTAGCAATATGTCCATTAAAAAGGATTAACTTATTGCTGAAATTGAAAAAGAACAACCCATGCCATCATCAATCTAGCAAATCCAAAATGACTAATGACTCTGTTTATTGGCAACTGAAAAAAGACTGGAAACTTTTATTATATATAGCAACATACTGAACATAATCGATGGTTTCATTTTGGCAATCGAGGTTTTATTACAGATTCTTATATGATAAACCAAACAACTTTTACATTTACCAATCGCTTATGCTAATTAGCCATACATTTCTAGGTATTTGCGTTTTATCGCAATCGTGTCAAAATATAAATTGTATTGATAAACAGAAAAGAACACAAAAAATCATATACGGGCGCCATTTTTCTAAGGTGTTTCTAAGTGTTGTTTAATCTCTCTAGACTATCTCTCATCAACGGCTTATTGTAGATTGGTTGAACAATGAACGTGTTATTTATAGCTATAATAACCACGTTGATCGATGCTTGGGCGAATTTTAAGGTTTAAATCAGGAAGAGAGAGGTAGAAAGAGGCGTAATCTTGTGGCAAGTTCCTCACCTCCTACGCGCTGAATTGTGTTTCGATTCCCCGTCCATTCTCCACACCGATTTTTTATTTTTAACTCATTGATGTATCCCTTTAAAGGAGTACAGGCTACAGTGAAGCTGTAAAGGAAGGACGTTTGTTTATTTCCATATTTCTGAATGTAAGCTTATACTAGATTTTACATACATGTTTATTCCAAGTGTTCTACTATATATTGTATAGATTCATCAGGCAGTTTTCAGTGTATTATTAGCAGAAAATCCCCATCGACCACGTAATCACGTGGTAGGATAGAAGTGATATAAATACACCCTCTGCAGCTCACAGCAATTGACTAGCTTATATTCACCACTAGCATAGTTCATAGCAAGTGGTGACATCTAATTAATAGATGATTAATCAATTTTATATATGACTTGTAAAATGCCAAAAATCTGAAGTCGCTCTTTTGAGAGGCCCTCTATTGGATGAATGTGTATAAAATGTCAGAGAATATCTCGAAAATGGGACACGATTTAAGAATGAATTATTTTCGAATGTTTCTTAAAAACATATTGAAAGGATTTTTTCATGATATGCTCATGACATATCCCTGTATGCTTTGTTTGTCTTTTTTCTCAAATTGACCCACGGAAATATGCAATACATCAAGTTAAAAAAGTGGTACGAATCATAAAAGCGACGTTGGGTGGTTCACTAGTAATTTTTTGATGGAAAATCTAGAAATATTACCCAAATTAATTTAATACTATTCAAAAGAAGACATTCAAATCTATATTATGTAAAAAAATCAAATTGGTCAGAAGCAGGGATAACGCTCAATTAGAGTGATGAACTTCGTTCTCCAAACCGAGAATCATCCTTTTACTTAGCAATGCTTAGAACATGGGCTGAAGTAACCCATCATGATGTCAATAATTGGAATGATGTTAAAGATGAAGTTATATGGAATAATAAAAACATTTTAGTCAATAATAAAATGGTGTACTATAAAACATGGCATCAAGCAGGTATTGCAACAATTTATGACATCCTAGACAGAGATAATAACTATTTATCCCTGACAGAACTTGAACGAAAATTCAACATTCCTATAGACTTTTTGAAGTATGCCAGCATACTCAGTGCTATTCCCAAAAAATGGAAAACTCTTAAAAATAGCACATTGAAAAACAACCCTTCAAAGAAAAATGTTCCTAACCCTAGTCAATTGTCGTGTAAAGCTATTTACAACAAAATCCTTGAAAAAGAAATCGAGAAACCCACATCACTAACAAAGTGGATACAAAATAACAATGTAAATGAAAATGACATGAAATACTATTATACACTTGCAAAAAAGGTTACATATGAAACTAAAATGTGGAGCTTTCAGTACAAAATACTTACGAATACACTAGCGTGCAACCGTAAATTAAAAATGATGAACATTTCACAGACAGACAAATGTCCATGGTGTGATGATACTCATACCATGGAGCACTTGCTGGTGAAGTGTAGAATAACAAAAGATATATGGAAGCAATTTATTGAATGGTGGAAACTAAATAAAGAATTAAATCTAACTGAAAATGATATTTTATTAGTTATTATCGGGAATAGAGAAAAAGGGGCAGAACTAAATCTGTGCATACTAATTATGAAATATGTCATATACAAATCTTTTTTAGAAAATGAATTACCGTACTTTTTCAAATTTACCAATTATCTGAGAATATATTTGAACAGTGTTAAGCTGCTTGATCAAAAGGGTGTAGACATACATGCTTTATATAGACTTTTATGAATACACAAATAAATTCTTATTTTACAAATTTGTGTCATAGTCAATGTATGAATAGTGGGTGAATGAATGCATGCACAAACGTAATGAATGGGTGTGAATGGAGTCAGTAAGATCATGTAATAATTTTGTGTTATTATTACTATTTAAAATGATTTATAGACATAGTACATATATCTATATGAAAGAACTACTTGTATTTAATGAAGCTTGTACTTGAATTGTATTAAATTATTACTTGAATAAAAAAAAAAAAAAAAAAATATGAAGACAATTATGAAGCAGAAATACAATGCCGTAAACTGTATGTTTGGTCTGCCAGATTATTTGTATAATCTAATTCTGCTCATAATAGTGTCATGTCTCTAGATTTCTAATTAATTAGCAAGTTATGTTACTTGATACACTCTACCATAGCACAATAACAATGACACCATTTTCAAGAACCATTTTCCTCTGTTATATTGCCATTGTCAAAATAAACAGCTCCCCCCCACCTATATCCATCTGCTCTTGTTTCCTCTTAAATGAATGGAATAAAGAGGCAGTTATTCTTACGCTTTTATGAAGATAGATTAGCCAGAAAATACATGCTATGTCTAATTTGCTGTGTACCATCTCTGTAATTGTTCTGTATAGCATTATACCCTTTGCATTCATTCAATTTTGCTTCTTACTTCTTAAAAGAGAGCTTCATCTTCAGCTTTAAACTAAACTCCGGGTGTAAGGTATATAGCCAAAGAGCATGTTAAGTAGGGGATCATCACAAAGTATCAAGCATTGATAAAAATATAACCTCCTCAATCAAGAAAAATAAAATACTGATGTCAGTCTGATTTGCTGTCATTAATATTCACCCCTTAAGAAAAAGATTCATGTCATAGATAGGGGTATTGACAAATAGTTATCTCTTTGTCTGGGTACTTCACCTAGTTAAAAATCAGGTCATGAAAAATAGGGACACTCTACTTCACCTCCATATACCTCTACAAGGTCTCAATAGGTGAAGTAGATAGGGGTGAGATTCTAGAGACTTGATCCAAGACTTATCAGTAGATATGGGGTGAGATTCTTGAGACTTGATCCAAGACTATCAATGGCAGATCTGGGAGTGTAGAAAATTGGGCTTTTTAAAAAACGAGTTGGATTTTCATGAAAACAGATCTTACATTCTATTTCCTGGCAATATTAGATAAATTTCTCAGTTGGAATAAGTAAAATTGTCTGTACCAAAGGGCAGAAAAAATGCTAGAATAGGACTGCTTTTCCTTGGTATGGTAGCACAATGTACATGTAAACACTTAAGGGCAGGCTTGGTCTTATACCTCATGTCTGAATATGGTAAAATGTGAAGGGAAGGGGCCTTCACAAGGGCTTTTGACAAGATGGAACAGGACTTTTTGATTTCAGGAAATATCCTTTCAACTTCATGTTTTGATTCTTCTTGTAATCAATTCTGAGATCTGTTATGTTACGGTATACGACATCATGGCTCGATAATAGATATTCATAGCAAACAAAGAACTTCTAACTCATGATATGCCTGTTGCTAAATTGACATCAGTGGTGTCAGTATGACATTCCTATTATAAATGGTGTCAGGTTGACATCCGTATCACTCTGGGGGCATTAGTAATATTTTAATTGAACGAAATAGTGAAGAAAATTACAAGATATTTTGTGATGTATTCATTAGAGTACCATAAATCATATCAGCAAAACAGAGAAACCACTCATTGATAATAGAAAGCTTTTGAACATTGACGAATTGATTCTGTTACAGTT
This sequence comes from Owenia fusiformis, assembly GCA_903813345.2. Taxonomy (NCBI): domain Eukaryota; kingdom Metazoa; phylum Annelida; class Polychaeta; order Sabellida; family Oweniidae; genus Owenia; species Owenia fusiformis. The sequence continues at coordinate 16,038,949 of CAIIXF020000011.1, read as the reverse complement.
GTTGATTTTTAGATTCACAAAAATTGATTTACCTTAATTATTGAAATTTGAGATTTGTTATTATTTTGATTTTAAGTTATTCATGTTTTTTCTCCAGTTCGTGTTAATTTGCTAATATCTCTAATATGAGTAAATTAACAGATGTTACGTGAGTGTAATACCAGGATGTACTCTCTGGCCTCATATAAATTGATCCTAAAATTTACAATCTGCTCAATGTCTAACTATGTAGTAAGTTCGGATTCAGAGACCTTAATCACTGTCTTGTCTTGGACAGATTTTATTTCTTTTCTTGAGACTGCTCTAATACATTTGTAAGAATATATATTGGAGTAACACATCAATGTTCTCCATAGGATTTTTTCCAAAGTGGGGGTAAAATTCTCATTTTCACAATTCAGACCGAAATTGGTCAAAATATGCCCATTTTACATGGCTTTTCTCATTTTCAAGTGGGTTCAAATGAATTCTCAGGTGAGTGCAAGCCTGTTCTAATAAATCTCAGATGGGTGCTGCACCCACTTGATTTAATGCTCTGGAGAGATCACTGCATATTGTTATGAAATATCACCGCCTTATATCAGTTCAGTTAAGGACAGTCCAAGGTACAAAACAGAAAGGTGAATGGTGATGAGTATCAGAATGCACACAAACCATATATAGGACAGAGCAACCTAATTGCAACAATAATTGGCATCTTCACTTGGAAGGTTTCAGATGCTCCAACTTGTATTAAACCATCTTGGATTAAGAGGAGGGAAAACCCCAGAATAAATAAACCCATCACTCGATAAAGAAAAACCTCTCAAGTTCATCTTAACATTTCTGAACTTGAGGTATTTCCTCCTCTTTAATTGGAAGTTGAATATGAATATGTGAACTGCAGTCTCTGTGTGGAACCCCAACCGCCATTAGTTTCTGTATAATATATGTAATGTAGTGTAGTGTAATACTATTACATAGTTCATTGATGAGTATCTTTTTTATTTTTATATTTGCAGATGCAGGCAAAGCGGACAGACAAAGATGGAAATGTGAATGTTCTACTACGTTGGAAACCAGAGAATGTGTATGAAATAAAACTTTGAGTATTCACCTGGAACATATTAGAGCTTCAGATTCTTTAATCTTTTCCTTTTGGCACTAACATATCCTTTTTCAAGATAATGTTATTGTAATTGAGTAGAACTGTGACACCAATAATTAAATTTACGAAAGTAACATTTTTGTTAAAAATATGATTCAATACATTCAGAAAATACACATATCTCCCAGACATGTATGTACATGTAAATTATCAATTCTAGCAATTTTTATGGAGGGACTTTTTTCTTGGTTGCAGGATACCAGATGAATGGGTGCAAGAATCTCAGGTGACATCACTATCAAAGCGAACAATACGTCTTCGTGATCTACCTCGTCACTCCATCACCAACCTAGATGCGTCGCTTTATAGGACACACAGACATAGGAAACATCGACGAAAATGATCGTTAATTTCTTGAATTTCAATCAAGTCATCATATCATTAATGTTATATCATTGGAATTTGAGTCGGTCAAAGAAGCATTTCGGCTCAAATCGGGACATATTGATAAAGCCCTTTCGGCCGACTCATTCAACTGTGGATGTTAAATATATAGACCCAAATTCTGTTCAGCAGATGGGACATGTTCATCTTAATATTGGGATCTCAACTTCTATACTAACTAGATTCTCATTATAACCAATGAAGGAAAAACACATTGGACATAGTCTGCTCATGTTCATGATTGAAGTCCCAGGGAGTGTGTATAAACATTGGAATAGCATTACAGTCAATGGAATGGAGAAGCGCCTGGACAAAATGTGCCCATTTATATACACTCGTATAATTATTGCAGTCATTGGTAAAAATCTGTTAGGGCAAAAATGCTGATTTCATACTAAGGAACCTTCAATGGAGCTAAAAAGTGGTCCAGTATTATTGATTGTTGGTTATCTATTGCGGTCATATCATGGAGAATGATATATTGTAGGAAACTTAGATAAACGAAGTCAAAGATTAATGACAGCCATTATAAAGTGATACTATTAATTGAATATGTCTGGGATTAATGCTGCGGTAAAGTGGTGTACATCATTGATTACTGCGGTGTAATACTTGTAGTGTACATATAGGGATTACTGTTGTGGAGTAGCATCCAGGGATTGCTGCAGTCGTAAAGCATACATCTAGAGATTAACTGCATTGGTAAAGTTATCTGGTATTGCTGCAGTGGTAAAGCGTCCATCTAGGATTATTACTGTCGAGAAGCATAAATCTGGTATTGCTGCACTGCAGTAGCGTATACATTGGATTACTGCAGTGCAGTAGCGTACATTTTGAATTACTTCATTCATACAGTGTACATCTGGAACTACCACAGTGGTGATATGTACATCTGTAGCAAATTAGTATTGAATCACACAGTTTCCAATGGGACAAGATAACTTCCAAATGCACTAATGAGTAATGACTATCAACAAATAGCATTTAATTGAAGTACTTACTATCTCTAAACAACAAGAGCTATACAAAACAACTTACAATCAGACAAAGCAACTTTGATTTCAGCCAAATAACTTCCAATTAGACCAAGCAACTCTTGATTGGCCTATACACAATGGTGCTGTAATCTGACTCATATTGTCATCAACTAAAAATGAGATTGTGTACAGTCATGGGAAGCGTGTATGGAAAACATATTTCAAGGATACATGATTGGCTGTTACTTTACTGTCATATATGATCATTTATGAATAGCATCTTATTCCACAAAGCCATATAAGGTTATTTTGTATACCAAACTGGCATGTCGAATAAGTTTTCATATTGTGCCATATTTGGTATACTAAGTTCACTAATCACTAAACTGCCATATATGGGCAATGTCATAGCAGATTTGCATCATTTAAAGTATCAATTTGCCATGATGTTCCAAGTACAATACTGCCATATATGGATGCATTTATATCCAACTGCCATATTTGGTCAGTGGATACTGGTCTAAGCTCAATAAACAGTAACCTAGCAACACTTGTGAACAAACATCTGATACAACATTGAGGCCATTTCACTCTCAGATATATTCAGGGAAATCATATACACTCAATACACTTATGAAATGGCATCAATCATATTTGTAGCACTTTGAGTAAGTTTCCCATATATATGACATGATATAATCATAATGGGTGTTAAGTATGGGAATGGGATGAGGCCCCTTGACATGTGACATTACATAAATGTGCATGTATGTCAAAAGTGATCCCAAGCATGTGATCTTACATTTCATCATGGCACACATAATAATGGGAGCATATCAAATGAGGCCACAAACATGGGACCTCGCATCATGATGGGAGCATATCAGACAAATGGGCTCACACCATGTGAGCCAGTGAGGCCCCCATACAGGTGATATCACATTATATTCTGAATGCATGTCAAATGGGATCCAAAACTTGTTGAATCACAACATAACGAGAGCATGTCAAATGACAACATTTAACTTCATAAAAATCACATCATAGAGGGACCGTTTCAAAACAAGACCCCCATATAATATGAGACATCACATCTTTACACAGGGACCATGTCAAATGAACTATAACACTGCCAATGTGAATACTTATATATACCTCAACTAATGATTAACTCACTTATTACTCAAACAACTTAACTGAGAATGCTTCATAAATATGTGAAAGCAAATGTGAAAATCCTACAAATATACGAATATGTGAAAGCCATAAATGTGAAGGTAAATTAATACATAAATGGCCCAAAATAAAACTGTCTCAAAGTGTGTATGGACAAATGACAACAGCAGAGCATGTTTAAAAGTAGATAATTGCATGCCTGATGAAATGTGAAAATGTGAAACTTCATGACAAATGTGAAAATAAATGTGAAGGCAGCTCTTTGTAGCAACTAGCAAAGGATCACTCATAAACTGAAGAGACATACATCTGGGCATCAGTATATGTGATTGACTGCTGACATCATAATTTGCTGACACCAGCTTGTGCTGACATCAGCCTGACTTAACACCACTCTTAAGCTGAAGCTAAAGAAAAAATTATCAGTATTTCTAAATAAAAGCTCAATGGAGCATTTGAAGCAATCAAATAAATAATAAATTGAAATAATGCACATATTTCACAACTTTTCAAAGATAAGAAATGATTGATGAATTCATTTTCAACTATAAATAAGTGCAATTGTAAATGAAATCTTCGCACAAACTTAAGATACATATATTTTGAATTAAAACAAAGCCTTTGATCGATTGGATATACTGTAGAAGACGGGACATGTCCATAAATACAACATGCATTTATTCCATCATATGCAGATTTTTATATTCAATTAACAATGTGTAGATATGTGCGTAAATGAGACACTAGATGATAGAGAACAGGGAACAGTTTTGACATATTGCTTATTTAAGGGTAAGATCAAAGTATCAGTGTTTCAAAAGGTTTTGACTCCTCCCCCAAAAATGCTGATTCTAAAAAGCTCTGAAATGATGAAAACTCAATAGATCTTTGTAATGAAATGGATAAACCTTCCACCATGGAAGAAGAAGCTGGGACATATCAGCTACAGTGGAACCTCTAGAAGTGTAACTCCTCTATTAGTGGAAGACTTTTTAGAGTTCCAAGACCAACTAGCTTAACGTTAAATGAACCTCTCTGCTACTATGGCATAGTCAATCTAGCGAATATATCCTAGCTACTTTTCACCAAAAGATGATGGGGATGATTGGAAGGGTCTATTGTGTCACAAAATGAAATGGCTGCTTTTGATGGATATTGATATCTTGACCAGACCTCTACATTGCTGACAAAAATCATTTATTGATTCATTGATTATCATAGGGTACAATGTCTTCTTGTGATTGTGTAAAATGAGAAACCTGAAATTTGATTAGGAGTCTCTGTTATAAATTGTGACTTTTGAGTGATGAGGTATTTCAGGTCAAAATTGAGTAACTCAAAAGCCACAGATCAACAGATTAAATAAAATGGATGAAAACAGACACATTTTCAAGGAAATTGAAATTTTAAAATGAAATTGCCAAACAACGGGTCATTTTTAAAAAAAAAAGGTTTACAGTGCAACTAATGAAAGTCGTTGTATCCTATGGTTATTTGTCATTTGATTTTACCATGTAAGTTGTAGAACAGTGTGTTGTAGATGCTTGTATAACTGTGGTCAATTTGGTGCTTTTCAATAAATCTCCCGAACTCCCATGCAGTGTCTCGGTATAGACACTGCGGCGGGCAGATGAAGAAAATCCCCAAAATTTGGGGAAAATAGTTCCCCTTTTCATCATATATGTGGTCAATTTTCACACAACTTATAAAATATGTATTCATGAATGTTCCCCAATGTTATTTTGTCAAAATTTTTCAAAATTATTGAAATATGAGAAGAAATCACCGCGGAAGGAAATCTGAGTAAAAGTTGTGTTGATAATAGTTTACCGCATGTGTTGTTTATTAGTTAATACGCGCAATTCAACCAATGAAATTGTCTAAATTTTACAATCACGCGATCTGAGCATGGGACTAGAACCAATCACGTCAGTTGTTTATTACGAAGTAACCATGCTTACGGTGAGATACCTGCCCGCCGCAGTGATATTATCACTGCACGGGAGTTCGTAAATCTCCATTCTAATACTTATCACATTATATTATATTCATCTTGCGAATGTGAGGTGCTCTGATTAGTATTGATTAAGGTGGTTTCTCCTTGCAGTTACTTTTTCAAAATAACTTGTATAGCATACGCACGGATAATTTTTCTTCCCACTCTATAAATATTTTATCTACCAAAAATGAATAGCTTTTGAGTTCCATTGTAACAAAATTCTCCAAATTGGAGCACCAAATTGACCATGGTTACATAGTAAAAGCATATTTTGTGTATTAATACAGTACATAGATGTTACAACTTACAGTATTAGCATTGCTATTAATTAACATAAACTCTGCAATACATTTTGATCAGTTATAGTCCATTAGTCTATGAAGGTTTTTTGTATTAAATTGTGAAGAATTTAGCTAGGTTGTGTATTTTATTTTAGTTTATACTACATGTAAGTCCATTCTGTGAAAAATCTAAGGATATTTGCATTACTGGACACAAATAAGCACAAAAATGCCTAGAAATTTTTCCATTTGATAATATGGACATACTATGTTTTCTTTGGTATTTTGAAGGATACTAATTTACACTTTATCGAGGGCTTAGTGTGTGTCCTGTAGGGTTTGGTTTGTGTCCTGCAGGGCTTAGATTGTGTCTTGTAGGGTTTGGTTTATGTCCTGTAGGGCTTGGTTTATACTGTAAGCATGAGCAATGGAAGTTGTATATTTAATATATTTGATCTCGGTTAAGTGTGTACATGTATATAGCATAAGTGTGGGTAATGTTTTGTAGATAAACCTATTTTATATATGTATAACCATAATTATATTATTTATTTTGACTGTAAGTAATTTAATCAAACTTAAGAAAATGATATAACTGACATGATTAATAGCATCATTCTTGCTATCAGATTTGTCCCTGTATGTGTGTGGACCATATTCAGTTAAGAGCTATTGTTGTGTTATTATTCTATTTCACTACATTTTGATGACATTAGAAATTCATGCTCTTATGCATGCGTTGTGCAGTACTTTTTACAATAATGAAATGCATGTAGTGTTATATTAGTTATGGATGTAGCATTTGTCACGCCCAGTAAGCGGGGGTGCAAGTGTAGGTGCAAAAGCTGCAATTCTGATGCATCAGAAATGTTTAGATGGCGCCGAACACTTCAAAAACTGAAAATGAATCGGGGAGGGCACCTGTCCGTTAGTTGGTTGACCTTCCTTGCTTGGGGAATACCATTTCCAAATGTACATCCATGGTAGCATGAGATTAAATAAACAGTAGTGTAAATACGATATGATTCAATGTCTTTTCCTTTCTACTGTATTTATGAATTCAATTCCACATTTGATTGGATCACAATGTCCATGACACACCTCAAACTTGTTTCAATTTCTGTTATATTCATCATGACACACCACAAAGCTAAGATTACCAATTGTATTAGTTATGATTTGTGACCAATCAAATGAAGAATTACTTTCTCCAAAAAGCATTGACTCGGTTACCTTGGTAACATGATATCAATGAATTTGGAGAATTTAAACATATGTGATTATAATTAATAATTTGATACATGCATGTATTTGTAAAGTGATTTTTACTGCACTGTAGAACACTAAATAGTAAGTTCATACAAATGAGCTACGTTTACACTGATAGAGTTGTCCGATGTATTTTACATGTGTACATGTATATTTATGTATCCCTTTTCACTTGTAGCAAGGGTAGATCTTGAATCATGTAGAATTGTTGATTATAAATGAATAACTGTAGATACACTTAATTTGACGCTACTTAATTTGGCGGATTTGCTAAACTTGAAATATTGGCAGCTATTTAATTTAGTGGAGTCAGGACTGAGCTCAACTTTTATCATTGATCTCGAAATAAGTATTTCAGATTCATGTGTTCTTCTTACTTTTAGTCTTGGTATGGCAGTGGCATCCAAATAGGAATACAAGTGAAATAATTGCAAATTACAAATTCCCCGAGGATTTTCCAAAACTGATCTGAAAAATGGCGGACTTTCTGTCAAATTAAAATGGTAGCCAAATTAAGTGTATCTACAGCAAAATACCTGAAAAATAAGCAATCAAAGTCCCATAGTGACATAGTATGTGTAAAAATACATTCATATCTTAGATACATAGTGTTTGTATATTTTGGATTACCTTGTGATTTTGCTTACAAATATGTGGTTCAGTAAGTTTTCTGCACATTAAACAAATTATCTCAAATACAAAGATTTTGTATCTAAAATACATATTTAAAAGTACTCAAAAATGTATTTTTCCATATTATATTGCTCTGTGTTCCCCTGATTGCTTATTTTTGAGGTTTGATTGACTTACAAAAATGTGATTTGGACTAACATGTGGGTCATGTTCTCACTGGAGGATGTAGTCATAATTTGAGGCCTTTTAAGTTAGTCTTGCGTCAGCCCCATGCCCCTCTTTTCATATTCTCTATCAAAGCTTGCGTTAGAAACAGAAAAGCTCCTTTGAATCAAGCTTATTTTTGTATCCAGTATCAACGTCCTCAACCTATTGTTTCCACCTGTTTAAAGGGACATGAGAGGACTTGATTTAAAACTTTCAAAATTAAAGTTTTAGCTTGCAAGAATGTACAAGCAGGTGTAAAAGAAATTATCGTCCCCTGGGGATTATGGTCCCCTTTCCTTACGGCCCTTACTAGCCCTGACTATGTATAAATAATAAGGAAAATAATTGTAATTAGGTCACCATATAAATCAATAGAGAGTAGGACCAAAATTTGATAGGACCACCTACCCTTTTACACCTGGTATTAGAGGTTGACGCCTTCCATTACAGTTATACTTACTGGAATCTACACCTCTGAGTAGGAAGATGGGGAGGGAGGACCAGGAAGATGGGGAGGGAGGAGCAGGAAGATGGGGAGGGAGGACCAGGAAGATGGGGAGGGAGGACCAGGAAGATGGGGAGGAAGGAGCAGGAGCTCATACAAGACTAAAGGAATCAAGTTAGATCAAACATCTGATGTGAAACTCTCAAATTGTGTACAACATCATAATTTGAATCTATTTTCAATAGTTGTAGATGTTTCATTCTCTACTGAGCTTACTTGGCTACAGCAGCTGTATTGGCAGCTAGATAGTTTTGTACAAAATAAACTAAAATAATGAATTTTAAATTTCTCATGTTTATTTTTCAATACACATAAATTAAGCAGCTATGGAAGCATGTAACAGAGCTGTCACATTTAGCCCATGTGGCTCACCGTTCGTCACCATGTGAATACTTTGGGGCAGACGGTAGAGCGCAGCATGGATATACAATGGTCAAAACAAATAGTTCTACAGCAAGATATCTTCCTTCACACCTAACACAAAGATTAATTAAAACATTAATACCAAAATTACCCACGCGCTTACGATCGAAGTCCCACGGGGCTAATGTGACAGCTACTCTTGTGGCAATGCCGGGGACTTGACTATTCCACAGTCAGACTAGACCCAAACCTAGATATTTTCTCTTAGTGGTTAGTGTCCAACATGCCCAAAGGACCCTCTAACACCCACCAAAGTTCATTGATTAGTCTGATCTAATGTGAAAACAGTTAAAAAATTATGCCTCTCTGCCCATCCTAAATCACAATTTGTTAAAGTCGCTATTATCTCTTCAATGTCATCTTCAAACAACATAAAAGACCTCGATCTCATTGGTAGATCACCTGCTTTGACGAGAGCATCAATTGTATTGGAATACTTTGTGTTTCGACACACGCGTGTGGTTTGCTGGTGTATCCGGCGTCTCGCTTGCCGTTGAAGGTTTGGTCGTTTGAGGTTCTCTAATATCAACTCCAGTTGGGGATGTTTGCCCTTGGTAATGTGCTTCTTGATAGCAATTAACTGTTCAGTAACAAATGGAGCTCCATACAGAGCAAGGATACAGATAGCTGCATATATTTCCATTCCAAATGCAAAAGACATTGCAGTCTTTCCATTGTGATTAACAGCGTTGGTATCTGCACCATTCGCTAACAACAGTACAAGACAAGCTGGATTTGCACTATTGAATACAGAACGCATAAGAACCGTGTCACCATTTAGATCAGGTTTATTGACATCGGCGCCTTTCTTGATAAGCAACCGTACTGAATCAGGATTGTCGTAGCATACAGCGTAAAATAGTGCGTTCATTCCGGGATTGATACAAGCGTTCACGTCAGCACCATGGCCCAATAACGCTTCCATGGGTGCTATCGTGTCAAACCTTGTCGATCGCATGAGTGCAGTGAGTCCTCTTATATTTGATGCGTTTACATCTGCCCCCTTGTCAACCAGCAGACACATACATTTAGATTTTGCGTGTATTAAAGCTGTCGCCCCGTCATTATCCCTAGCATCAATATTAGCACCATATGCAATGAGCAGATTGGCGCATTCTACTGAATCATTTACTGATCCTGCATACATCAGTGCAGTCTTACCATTGTTGTTAACAGCATTTACATCAGCACCATGATCAAGCAATAACTTCGCACAATTTGTTGCATTATTACGCACGGTATATATTAGTGCGCTATGACCATATTGATCGGCTGCATTGATGTCCACTTCTTTTTTGTCAATTAGTATCTTTAATGTTTCATTGTTCATAAGTACTTTTTGAGACTCCAATTTGGCCCATTCCACGATGGCAAATCTTGCCATCTTAATCATGTTAAATCCAATCAAAAATGTTTTTTTCTATGATGTCCTATTTTCTAGTTAAATTCTGAATTTATTCTCGAAACTCCGAATTGGTCTCCTATCTATGATTACATATTTTAACCCTATTAAACATACATAGTGGTTGTATAATTAATTAATTTCATTTCCGTTACCATGATAATTCGGTCCTGCATCTATTACATACATGTAAACGCATGCAAGCGTATATATGTTCGGGAGTCAATGTAATATCCGCCAGTATTTTGGCACTTGCGATAATGTTCGCTTTCTCCAAAATAAAACTTTCTACTTTCGGGATACAGGGAGAGCAGAGATGGCAAATGTTTTGTTACTCTCGTACTCTTGTCATCATCATGTAGGATTCCCAGTCTGGTTTCACGGCGAAGAAATGGAAAAATCGTTTTTACTTGTAAAATGTCTATCCATCATCAAACATATAATATAATGCAATATTATATCGACAGAACGAAAGTATATTTCACATCATGAGAACATAACTTCTAAGTATAACAATAAATGCCCACATAAGACAATTTTTATCATTTAACACCTGATTGTATTATCGATGAATTACACCGTTGCCCGTAATTATGGAACATTTTCACAATTTAAAATTACAGATAAAGAACTTGAAATTCAAATCAAGGAGAGGGGATGGAAGGAACATTTAAGATTCAAAAATACAGAAACGTATAGATAATTTGGGCCGACCTTTTCGAGAAATTAATTTACTATTCATCTTCTTATGATTCCCATTTAATAATCTTATATTCCATATTACATAGTAGATTCGCAACAATGTAGGCCTGGAGGGTATATTACCGAACGTGAGGGAATCGCTGAGAAAACTCAATGGCTAGCATTTATTAAAGATAACAGATAAAGCGTAGCATTTATAAAAAGATATCAGATAATAAGCAACATTTGTTAAAGATATACTGACATGAAAGATTTATCTTTAAAATAAATAGCGGAAATTTTATCCCTGGGTATTTCACCCCTAAGACGTTTTGCCTCCAGAGGTTTCCTAAAAAGGCACTCCAAGGATGTATCGCCACCTAAAAAGTTTGATATCATATTAATATGCAAAAACCAATTATCAGTAGGTTATCTAAATAACTTTAAAAACGATCTATAAGTAAAAATAATAATCAAAAAGATTCAGATTAGGGTCAACTGTCGTTTTTATAAGATTCATGTTTTTCTAGAGAGATTATGCTTTAAAATGATATTTAGAGGATATCCTATGATTTTTGAGGGATATCATTTTTATCCATGAGTGGATATCGCTTATCTCCACGAGTGAGCGCAGCAAATGAGTGGAGATGGGTGATATCCATGAGTGGATATACAAATGATAGCCCGAGTAAATTATAGGATATCCTATTAATCCTATGGTTGTTGTTTTTGCTTTGAATAATTTTACAAGTATAAGTGAGTAATCATGTTTCAAGTAAAGCCTACATAATGCCCCCATAATGATTCACAATAAAATCAGTGTAACAACATAAAATTGAAAATCTCTGAAAAGGCGTTATACAAAGTGCATGCAAACATTTGAATCATTTTGATGAGCACATATATAATTCTTGGAACTATATTCTGGCAATCCAATTAGGCAAGGCAGTTATTTGTCAAACCATTTTCGGCGCCAAGCTTATGAAAAAAATTGTATCCGTCGGATACGATTGGATATCACATATATGTTATATATGGATCGGATACGATTTTAGTGGCGCATACCAAAAAAATCTTGTGTTATTATCCCTGTATATATGTATACTACAGGGTGTCCCGAAAGTATGCCCCCCCCCTAGGCAGACATATTCCAGTTTCCTCATAGTATGTGTCATATATCATTTTAAAGCTTGTCCAAAGTTACATTGATTTGCCAAGTATCATGGTTTAACTCCCAAATGGGAAAAAGTTACAGTCATTTTAAAAGTTAGTGTTTTGTCAAAATAAAGTTCGATTTCACACCACATTACTAGTCAATGTGTCCCCCTTGGCCATGTTAACAGCGGCAATTATTTTCAGATATGACCTCAAAAGCCCTTCAAATAGGAGTGTGGAATTTTATAACCCTCTTAAAACCTGTTAGGGGACTTTAGAAGAGTTTTCTTAGAGTTTCTACCCTCACCGTTCTCTTTTTCCAACTCAATATCCATCCGACCCGAAAAGAATTGCTGCTGTTAAGATGGCCCGGGAGGACACATTTACTAGTGATTTGGCGTAAAATTGAACTTAATTTTGACCAAACACTAAATTTTGAAATGCCTGTAACTTTTTCACATTTGAGAGTTGAACCATGATACTTGGTGAATCAATGTAACTTTGGATATGCTTTAAAATGATATATGACACTTACTATGACGACACTGGTATATGTCTGCCTAGGGGGGGCCCATACTTTCGGGACACCCTGTATATATGTATACCCATGTATATACTATACATACAGAACGTATCAAAAAAACGCAACAAGTAGTTATCTCGTCAAATCACAAAACTAATTTCATTCAATGTACCATAAAGCCACGTCTCTCCTCTTAGCAATGATATGTCATTCATTCACATGTGGTAATGGTTGGGTGAGAAATCCTTCCATTTGCACAGTGGGTCAAAATCAGCTCTGGACCAAGTTTTAGATATTGCAAAAATCGGTGCAAGGGGTAAAGTGCCAGTGGAAGTTCCCCTGACTTGAATTGTTGTGACTTTTTCTTTTGGAGCTATCTCAGGAGCATCTGTGCTCACAATTCCTTCACCAGATATTGCAAAACCTCGAGAAAGAATTCCCCATGGGCTGCTTTTCTCAGCTTTAATTAACCCACAGATGACTCAGGTCTGAACCATGCATGACGTTGACAGATGAGCGCATGTTTATTTGCAAGGAAGTGGTGGCACTTTGGAGGGGGTATAGGATGTATTCTTGCAAGAGTATGAGTATGAACACTTTACTGTCTATGCCACAATTGTCACACTTCTTCCAATCGCCCCTATGCCCCTTGTACTGACTTTTGCTATGTTTGATACTTGAGTCCGAGCTGAATTTTGCCCCACTTTGCAAAATTAATGATTATTCGGCCAGTCATGACTCCCTGTGAATGAATGATATTCCATTGCAAAGAGAAGTAATTTGGCTTTTTGGTACATTGAATATGAAAAAGGATACAGTCAGCATTGGTTTTATGTTTTCTTCCAATATTGCATTGGACTCCGTACACTGACTTTTGCGATGTTTATAACTTGGTCCCAAGCTAATTTTGACCCACTTTGCAAATAGAATGATCACTCACCCAACTATGACCAAATATCAATGAATGATATATCATTGTAAAGAGGAGACACGTGGCTTTATGGTGCATTGAATGAAACCAATGCTGTTATCACTGGTTTTGTGCTTTTCCGAGATAACAATATGTTGCGTTTTTTGATACGCCCTGTATTATCTCCATATATGGCAATTTCAGAAATTCGTCAGTATTATTGTGCTTTTTGCCCCAGTATTGAATGAGTACCAATAATCTCTTTTAAATCATTTCTTTCGGACTTTAGGATATTTTGAATGATAATGCTAAAAGGTAATGCGAAGTTTCATGATCTAATTTGCACGCTGACTTCTTATAACCATCATCTTTCACTTCAGCTCACCCATTTGACATATCGTGTTTGAACTAACATATAATTCAAGTTCAAAATATCCATATCTGGACCGCAGCGGATGCCGCCATTGTTATGTATCAATGATGTCATTGATGCCCACATTTTACTGATATTTTGTCCACTATGTCCGCTTAATATTGTTGCCGCATATATTGTATAGATACATTTAATGCTTGTTTAAATGTATATCTCTTTTATGTTTGTTCCGAAAAAAATATCATGGCCAAATTTCCCGTTACTAGAGATGCCAAAGGATTGCTGCGCACAAAACTATTTATTTGATATAAAGGGATTTTCAAAAATTCAAATATTATTTCAAAAGTAATCAAAAATATGTACTTTTCTATATATGGTATGGAACAATTTTATCGACTTTTCGGAGACCAAAGATTAACTGATTTAATGTTAAAGGAACTTCTATGAGTTGAACACATCCCAAGTGGAACACTTTTAGAGGTACCGACCGTGTTTGACTTAGACAGGTTTTACTGTAATATCACACTGTGTTCCCCCGATTGCTTGTTGCTTATCTAGGTTTCATTGAATTCTCATGTAGTCATAATTTGAGGCTTTAAATAGTCTTGCACCAGCCCCATGTCCCCCTCCCTATATTCAATCACATCCTGTGTTAGATAGCTGTAGTTTCAAGCTTATTGCATAAAGTCAATCTCCTCAACCCACTGTTTCCATGTGTTATTTGGGACACAGGAAGACTTGATTTAAAACTTTCAAAATTAAGGTTTCAACAAAATGTAAAGAATTATAATTGTGACAGAGAAGTTAGTGAGCAATCTATCAACTTCCTTTTATTTTCCCTCAAACATGAAAATGTATGTACATTTGAGTAGGAAAATGGGGAGGGAGGACCAGAGGCCCCGTGCAAGACTAAAGGAATCAAGTTATATCATATTCCGATGCAAAACACTTAAATTATGTACAACATCATAGTTTGAATTTATTTTCAATAGCTGTAGATGTTTCATTCTCTACTGAGCTTACTTGGCTACAGCAGGTGTATTAGCAGCAAGATAGTTTTGTACAACGTAAACTAAAATAATGAATTTTTCATTTTTCATATAATAAAGGAATAAAGACCGAGATTTTATGATTTATGGCGTATTATATGACCAAAAATTTTGTTCTGTTCATTGTTAAAAGACCGAAATCGCGTAGCGATTGAGGTCTTTGGCAATGGCCAGAATAAATTTTGAGGTCATATATTTGACATAAATCATAAAATCGAGGTCTTTGTTACGATTCTAATATGATAAACAGACGAGAAACACATTTTTTTGCATTTATGAATTTTACTGGTCATACATACTCCAATCATAGACCAGTAAATCAATTGTTCTAGCTAGTGTGACGTCACGTATCATATTAGAATAGATAATATATAAAAGAGTTGTTACACTTATCACGCGTGGGCTCACCGTTCTTCACTTACTGATGCACAGACACGGGAACAAGAGTTCATCCCCCTCCAAATCACTATGTACTACTTAGAAAAAATATTTTTTACTGTACACAGTGAGTGTTGAGGGATTCAAATCTTCTTCCTGGCCCTGTGTACTCATGTGTGAATATTTTGAGGCAGATGGTAGAGCACAACAGTAGAGCACACAAATAGTTTTACGGCAAGATATCCCCTATCACACCTAATACAAAACTTAATAAATAAAAGTTAATCCCAAAATTGGCAAATCGGTTGCGAGCAAAGAGCCCACGTACGTGGCTAATGTCACAGCTACTTAAATGGTAATGCCGAGGACTTGTCCATTCCACAGTCAGTCCCATACCAAGATTTTCTCTCTTACTGGTGAGTGTCCAACTTGTCCAAAGGACCCCCAAACACCCACCCACCCACAATCTGAGCTAATGTGAAAAGGCATTATCGGCGGTTAACCGGTAAACACCTCTAGTGAAAACATTCAAAAAATGGTGCTTCTCTGCCTATCCTAAATCACAATTTGTTAAAGTCGCTATTATCTCTTCAATATCATCTTCAAACAACATAAAAGACCTCGATCTCATTGGGAGGTCACCTGCGTTGATAAGAGCATCAATTGTTTTTGAATACTTTGTGTTCCGACTGACGCATGTGATTTGCTGGTGTATCCGGCGTCTCGCTTGACGTTTAAGGTTTGGTTGCTTGAGGTTCTCTAATATCAACTCCAGTTGGGGATCTTTGCCTTTACTAATGTGCTTCTTGATAGCAATTAACTGTTCTGTGACAAATGGGGCTCCAAACAGAGCAAGGATACAGATAGCTGCATATATTTCCATTCCAAATGCAAAAGACATTGCATTCCTTCCATTGTGATTAACAGCGTTGATATCTGCACCATTTACCAACAGCAGTGCGAGGCAAGCTGGACTTGCACTATTGAATACACAACGCATAAGAACCGTGTTACCATTTAGATCAGTTTTATTGACATCGGCGCCTTTCTTGATAAGCAACCGTACTGAATCAGGATTGTCGTGGCATACAGCGTAAAATAGTGCGTTCATTCCGGTTTTGAGGCAGGCGTTTACGTCAGCCCCATGGTCCAATAACGCTTCCATGGGTGTTAACGTGTCAAACCTTGTCGACCACATGAGTGCTGTGAGCCCTCTATTATTGGTTGCATTTACATCTGCTCCATTGTCAATTAAGATGCACATACATTTAGATTTTGCGTGTATTAAAGCTGTCGTCCCGTCATTTTCCCTAGCATCGATGTCAGCACCATATGCAATGAGCAAATTGACGCATTCTACTGAATCATTTACTGATGCTGCATACATCAGTGCAGTCTGACCATAGTTGTTAACAGCATTTACATTAGCACCATGATCAAGCAACAACTTCGTACAATTTGTTGCATTATTACGCACGGTATATATTAGCGCATTATCACCATATTGATCAACTGCATTGATGTCTACTTCTTTGTTGTCTATCAGTTTTTCTAAAGTTTCACTGTCCATCAATACCTTTTCAGAGTCAAGTTTTGCCCATTCCATGACTGAACGTTTTCCCATCTCAAGCCTATCAAATTCGATCATTTACTATATATTGGTTTTTACCTTGTCACGATTTCATTTATTATTTGTAAGAATAATTTTATAATACTAAATCATCTCTCACTGGGGGAATTTATAAATAAAGAGCAAATGATATACATGTAAAACATAAAAAGCTAGTATTTTATACCATACCTCAGTGGGGTGTAGCATATACTGTATATCAAGTGACGTCCAGCTGATGATTACATTAAATGCTTCATTCGTGCGTTATACATTTAGTGACGTATGATCAGAACATTGCACCATTTATTATGAACCATATTCATCTTTAAAATTAATGATTTCGAGTATCCAAAAAAGTTCTTCTGAGTTGGAAAGGAAAATACATTTTTACGGTCTACGTTGAGCTTTTTTCAAATTTTGATGCCACAAGTGCGTTATCATTTGTATTTTAGCTTTTGAAATGTCCAACGCGTCCATATAAATGTTGAGGTACTGATTCAATCTTTATGAATTTAATTAATTTCATTTGTGCAATATCATTTTGTCATGGAGGTACATGTATTTGATAATTGCCCGCATTATCATTTTAGTACTCGACAGTGTTTCTATCTCTCATCAATTTTGGCTCTGTAGGTCACAATTTTAAATTTTTCATAACATCAATTTTTCTGTCTTGAGGCTCAAATAGGTTCTTGTGGTTCTGATTTTCAAGACAACCCAAAAATACCTTTATGTTATGGACATCACCGGACTCTAAGCTCACGACACATGCTATATATCGATATATAAATGGAAAAATAGATGGCATCATGGGTATTGCTAGGGCTAGGGTAGGGCTAAAATACATGTAAATGTATTACCAGAGTCACTTAATTTCTTGATTTAAAAAGTAATTCCATTTGGATCAACTTAAAACACCATTGAAATATAACTATATGATCTTATTGACACGTAGATTGTGATTTCACATTAAAATTGTGATGCTTGTAAGAGTAAATTTTTAAAGGTTTTTCAGCATTGTGTCAATGGGAATTTGGCCCGACCTTTTTTAGACAACTAGAAAATCATTAGAATTTGAATAAATGTAAATGGCGATCCTAATCGAAAATTGTTTTGATATAATTCAAAATATGCCATCAAATAGAAGAAAATATTCAGTCTTTAATGGTTAAAAATGCAGATCTCCCAAAATCTCATTAAAACGAGACTTTAATGAGATTTCAAAGCTATATGGAAAAGGGACCATTGGTACTAGCCGTTTCAAATTTAGTAATCGGATCAGTGCATACAATAGGTGAATTATGTGTGTTAATCTAAAACCACACATATAAATATACAAACGTGTATATATTTAAAACATTTATATAGCTTTTGGCCTGTATACGTACTAATTACTTACATAAAGGTAGCGTTTGCTATTCGGTCTCTTTCGTCATCGTATTTTCATTAAATACGATTGGATTGGAAAATATACAATAGAATAGGAAAAATATTTATTCGTTACACAGTGAACAGTGAAGCAAAATATTCGTATTATTGAGCCAGTATAGTATTATTCAATAATACCACGAGCAAACAGTACAATTCACCTCAACTCAAAGTTAGAAATTAAGGCTTACTAGAATAACCAATTAGAGTTGAGAAGAAATTACTAAATCAAACTGGATATTTGATGAACTTATCATGGTGAAATCACTCTTTACAACAGCATTAAATAATATTCCTTCGAGAGGATCCTTAATCGTGGAATGGGCCAGACTCGAATCTATGAGGGACTCAATGAATAGTGACGTTTTAAAAATACTAATTGACAAAAAAGAAGTGGACATCAATGCAGCTGATCAATATGGTGATAATGCACTAATATATACTGTACGTGATAATGCAATAAATTGTGCGAAGTTATTGCTTGATCATGGTGCTAATGTAAATGCTGTTAACAACAATGGTAAGACTGCACTGATGTATGCAGCATCAGTAAATGATTCAGTTGAATGTGTCAATCTACTCATTGCACATGGTGCTAATATCGATGCTAAGGATAATGACGGGACGACAGCTTTAATTCTAGCGAAACCTGAATGTATGTGCATCTTGGTTGACAAGGGAGCAAATGTGAACACAGCAAATAAAACAGGACTCACTGCACTCATGCGGGCTACAAGATTCAGCAATACAGCACCCATGGAAGCGTTATTAGACCATGGTGCTGACGTGAACGCTTGTATCAATCCTGGAATGAACACCTTATATTACCCTGTATGCCAAGAAAATTCTGATTCAGTACTGTTGCTTAGCCATGGAATGAACGCTCTCTTCTTCGCTGTATGTCATGACAAACCAGACTTAGTACGTTTGCTTATCAAGAAAGGTGCCGATGTCAATACTTCTGGTCCGTATAAAGAAACGGTGTTGATGCGTTCTGTATGTAGTCTAGATCCAGCTTGTCTCGTACTGTTGTTAGCAAATGGTGCAGATATCAATAGGGTTAACCACGAAGGGAAAAATGCTATGTCAATTGCATTTGAATATAGTATATATTTTGGAATAGAAACATACAGAGCCATCTGCATCCTTGCTTTGTATGGAGCCCCATTTGATGCTAAACAGTTACTTTCTTTTAAGAAGCTCACGTGCAAGAGCAGATATTCAAAACTAGGGGTGATGTTAGAAGACTTCAAACTACTGGACCTTCAGCAACAAGTGAGACTCCGTATGTATCAACACACCACACGCGTCTGCCGGGACACATACTCTGAAACAATTGATGCTCTCATTAAAGGAGGTAAACTCCCAGAGAGATTTAGGTCGTTTATGCTGTTTGAAGATGACATTAAAGATATATCAATTTTGAGTAGAGTATGTTGAGATAGCCGATGAGACATTTCAGGGGTAGGAACCACGCCCCGCCATAAACCATCATACCAGGAGCAAAGCTCTGATGATAACACATTCATTTGTTTTTTACAAGTACATTAATTATGTTCTTTAATTTGTTATACTTTATTCATGGTTATATGTTAACTTTATGAGACATTCACACATATTAGGCAAAATATATATAATTCCAGCCATTCAGAACATACATGTTGTATTTAAAATGATATACGGGCAAATTTACGATAATTGATATTTTTTGAAATCCATGAATTCTGCTATTCTACCACATCCTGCGCCAAGTGTATTGATATAAACGACATTATATGTGTGCTATCGTGATGTCAACACAACTGTTTACCATGACCATACGAAACATATTTAACATATTGCATATTATTTCTTAAAAACAGCTTTAATGGTGATTTTTTGACAAATATTAAATTTTGCTATGGAAATTTGGACAACATAACAAAAATATGCATCAAATCAATGTTTTTCTCTTAAACCAATTATTGAAAACATTCTGTAAAAAACACGGTCCTTTATGTAATGTTGACTGATTGACAACAATTTAATGCGAAAATAATTTTTATATAATATTTAATATAACTGTTTTTGTTAACATTTTTTGTTTTTTTCCTTTTAACCATTTCTTGAGAATGAAATGAAATGTCTTTCCGAACCTTGTTGGAACAGAATAGCATATACAACATTTTCTTAGACTCCCAATATTATAGTTGCACAAGGGAAATTTTGGTTGTTTTAATAAAAAAGTATTCAAAAAATTTAAACCAAAAAAACCCGAAATAGATAAAAAACTAAGATAAACCTTTAATTTCAATAACAGGGTACTTCTTAAATCAACCAAACTTTCCTTTGTATAATTTTATAATATGTATTGGCTGTATGAGGGCGTTGTAGAGGACACAGAGTAGTCCATACCGCCCATTCATTTAGATTTGTTGATCAAAACACTCAAAGCTCTATGGGCAGATTTAGCTATTTCCATGGCTTTATGATTCATATTTAGCTAATAAGTTTTCATCAAGCCAGCCACCCAAATACTTCGGCACTGGCGTCAGAAGGGGGATGGTGTTGTCCCCTCCCTTTCCCAGATTTTTTAGATTTGAAACCGAGCCTTGAATATTGAAAGCTCTAGAGCTAATTAAAGTCAAAGTGTAATAATGACAGAAATGATACTATGTCAGTATCTAATCTACATCAAGCATAGAAGATCTCATATCTCATATTATATTTGATTATGTAC
Organism: Owenia fusiformis; assembly: GCA_903813345.2. Taxonomy (NCBI): domain Eukaryota; kingdom Metazoa; phylum Annelida; class Polychaeta; order Sabellida; family Oweniidae; genus Owenia; species Owenia fusiformis. Next base: position 16,017,718 of record CAIIXF020000011.1, on the reverse strand, counting down.
CATGTACCATATTTCCTGGGAACCCATACAACATGTAAATACTTTTATGAATAAGTGCCAAATGTATAGTAAAAGTCAAACTTTTTTAGTCAAAGTCTACATAGATCCATCCATACCTAAAAGTCGCCTCCCCTTCTTGGCAATTCCTTTTGACGCCCTATGCCATAGTTGATTTTGAATATTTTATTATCACTTTGTGTTATTCATGCCACATTCATTTCACAGGGCCCTCTAAATAGGTTCCATCAAGTGCTACATGTACACAATTCCTCATCCTCTTAAAACTCAAGATTGTGAGACAAGGCTGTACTGTATCCATTCTCTGACATGGTAGCAAGATGCAGTTGCAGGGGTTGTTTTATTTCATCAATGTCAATAAACCTTCGTCCTTTCTCTATAGAAATAAGTAGTACACTTTGTAGAAATAAACAAGTCACATGTGAGCGGATCTGGACAATATGGTGCATTGGCCAAGGGCTCAATTTTGAGGTTCGGGGATATTATTTTCTGAACATTTTGAGATCTGTGGGCAGGTGCATTGTCCATATGGAGTAGGGCGTTCCCTTCTCAATTTCTCTCACCAACCCTTTCTTCCACAATGCTTCTCAAATTGACCTGCAAACTCCTTCCATACAACACTCTGACATCACAATACTTTCTGTTTTTGTGTTACCAGTCAGCAAAAAATTTCAAACAACACAACACTTGTTCATATAAAAGGAGTGGTATCTATATGATGAACTTTTTGAACACACGTTTCTCTTAAACCAGTCATCAAAACATTCTGAAAATTTTACACATTGTCAATTTAACAGTCAGCTTATGAAATATGTTAGAGCAGGAATTGAAGCATATCTATGAACGCCTACAAATGCACGTATGGCGAGTTGATGAATATTGTCACATTTTTTATAAGGTTCCGCTCCCCAAATACCAGCACTATAGTTCATGATGGGTAATACATATGTGTCATACAGTTTACTGGAATGATAGTCCTTCATGTGATCTAAATTTAGAAATAAGACCACCTCCATTGATCGCACCACGTTTTAACAATATCGAGCAGCTTTTGTAGATCGGTTTCGCTTTCACAAGTCAGGGCAATGTAAGATATGTAAACAATTTTGTTTAATTGTTAAAATATCCAGTCAAAACACTAACAAAACACAGAATTAATATTTCCATTTAATTCCTCTACCCCAAAAACATAGAAATTGACACCAAGATCAAGTTTTTATCATAAATATTAACCAAGTTACGACATTTCAAAGATTTTATGGCGGCCATCTTGGATTTCATGGCGACCATATTCGATTTTTGCATTTTGCTAAAATTCCAAGGGTGAGACCTCTACACCCACCCAGGTATCACTACAGGTACCCTTACAATGCATAATCTGCAGAGAAAAAATTATTCAGACAAAACAATGTAAGCCCACGGCGCTGCCGGACTATCTTGTGTGCATTAGAAGCATCGGACAAATAACCGGTGCGTCAACATAATCCACCATGATCACGCTAATTAAAGATGCAATAATGTATGCTCCTTAAAGTTTCCCGCCATTTCTTATTCAACCAATCAGATTCTTGATTGAAGAAGAATTGGCAAAGGTTTTGGCGGACAAAGACATGGTAAGATTTATCCAAAATTTTGTAATATTTCTCATTGAGATAATAACCCTAACGATTAGTTACCTTCATGTTTATAACGTAGATAGTATAAGCTTCATGTAGGTTTAAGTAACTAGATATTTTTTATTGAAGTATCAACTTGAAGTTGTAATTTTACAAACGTCATAGGCTTATCCCGTGCCAGGACTATAGACTATAGTCCTGGCAAGGGATAACATGGTAGGTTTAAAATTCAAACTAACAGCTTCGCAGGACGAAGTGGTTTCGCGTATTATATAAAGGTATAATTATCCGTCTCTTTTGGCATGGTTTTTTAACTTAATATGAATGGATTAGAAGTACATGTAAGTCAAGTTGAAAGATGACTGAAACAACTGCTTTAACATTTTTAAAAATATTGGTATTATTGAGCCAGTATGGTATTATTCATCAATACCACGGGCCAACAGTACAATTCACATAACTCAAAGTAATAAATTAAAAGTCAGCGGAAGTCAGTTTAAAAGAAAATTACTAAATCAGACTGAATATTTGATTAATTCAGTAATTATCATGGTGAAACCACTATTCACACTAGCATTAAATAATATTCGTTTGAGAAGATCCTTAATCATGGAATGCGTCAAACTCGAGTCGAGGAAGGACTCAATGCAAGATAAAGTTTTAAAAGTACTAATTGACAAACAAGTAGTGGATATTAATGCAACTGATCAATATGGTGATAATGCGCTAATATGTACTGTACGTAATAATGAGATAAAAATGCGTAAAGTTGTTGCTTGATTATGGTGCTGATGTAAATGCTGTTAACAACTATGGTCAGACTGCACTGATGTATGCAGCATCAGTAAATGATTCAGTTGAATGCGTAAATCTGCTCATTGCATATGGTGCTAATATTGATGCTAGGGATAATGACGGGACGACAGCTTTGATACTCGCGAAATCTGAATGTATGTGTTTGCTGGTTGACAAGGGGGCAGATGTGAACGCATCCAATAAAATAGGACTCACTGCACTCATGCGGGCTGTAACGTTCAGCAATACAACGCCCATGGAAGCATTATTGGACAATGGTGCTGACGTGAACGCTTGTATCAATGCTGGACCGAACACACTATATAACCCTGTTTCCCAATACAATGCTGACTCAATATTGTTGCTTCGGTATGGAATGAACGCACTCTGCCTTGCTGTAGGTAGTGACAAACCTGACTCAGTACGCTTACTTATCAAGAAAGGTGCTGACGTCAATGTATGCGGTCCTGATAATGAAACGGCATTGATGCGTTCTGTTTGTAGTCCAGATCTAGCGTGTCTAAAACTGCTACTAGCAAATGGTGCAGATGTCAATAGGGTTGACAATGAAGGTAAAAATGCTATTTCGATTGCATTCGAATATTTTGAATTTGGAATAGAGACATACAGAGACATCTGCATCCTTGCTTTGTATGGAACTCCATTTGATGCTGAATAGTTACTTGCTTTTAAGAAGCTCACTTGTAAGGGCGAATATTCAAAACTAGGAGTGATGTTAGAAGACTACAAACAATTGGACCTTCAACAGCAAGTAAGACTCTGTATGTATCAATACACCACATGCGTCTGTCGGAAGACATACTCTGGAACAATTGATACTCTCATTAAAGGAGGTGAACTTCCAGAGAGATTTAGGTCGTTTATGTTATTCGAAGATGACATTGAAGAAATACTAGATGTGAATAGAGTGGGTTGAGATAGCCGAGGAGACAATTCACGGGTAGGAACCGCACCCCGCCATACACCATCATACCACGAGCAAAGCTCTTGTGATAACACAATCACATCCTCGCATGAGTAAAGATGAACGATTTGTTTTCTACAAGTACATTATGTTCTTTAATTTTTAGATCTTATTCATGGTTATTAGTAAATTCACAACATATGCATATACATGCATGCGCCTATGTGTGATAATTGACATAATGTCTAATGATATAATTACATGTATATCTGACCCGCCTATGGGTGCATATCGTTATCAGTGCAATTTACATATGTGGAGAATTTCTATCAGAAGTATTTTTACTAAAGCACATACAAGGGCCGATCAAAAAGTTTCTTACCGTTGGCTCTCAATTTTATAATAAGAGGAGTTGGATGCTCAAACTTTTACATAAGACAGGGTAGTAAGTTTGCTTGAGACTGTCTGAGTTTCATTTAAATTGGTTCATTGGTAGTGACACAGAGTCCATACATATTGTTAATGATTGAATTAGGTGGAGCAACGTTTTTTATAAAAAATTGTGCTCAGTTGCAGTTTTGGAATTTTCTAACACTAAGGAGTGTCATCTGTCAACAGACTGTAGTTTAATCATGTTTAATTTGTTTTTATTCTGCTAATATTCATTCTCATTCAAAATATTCAACCCTAGTTGCAATGCACTTCCTATATCTGTCCACTCGATCCAAGAACACATGTTTAAGGCCTTCGTATGAGAGGTTTGAGACGATGTCGGTAAATTTCCAGAACCACAACTCGGCAGATATTTTATAGTTATAACGCTACTCCACCTTACTTTGTCATTGAAAATATGAATCGACTCTGTGTCACTACCAATACACCAATTTATATGAAACTCGTACAATTTCAAGCGAACTAACTATCCTGTCTCATGTTAAAGGTTGAGCTTCCAACTCCTCTTATTACTAAATTATTACTAAAATTTGATCGGCCCTTGTATATATATTCCATAGATACAAATGACATATCCTTACGTATCATAAAAATGCAATCCGTATGCTTACATACAATTTATTATTGCGTATAAGTCCCATAAGTCATTTCACAAATACCCTTTTACATCACTCAAAGCTGTCTTCCACTATACTCTGCATTAGAACATATATACACATATTTCAGTTCCACTTGGTGAGTTTATAAACTATATCATTCAAACAATATGACCATAGTGGATTATCGATTATAATACACTTTTGTGAACTGGCTGAAGATGGTGCCACTAGTTGAACAGCACACTGACGAGATGGCCTATCATCCGTCTACTGGTTAATCCAGTCGAGTCAAAAGATTAACATTTTCTTCCGCACTACCTACCATTTAACTTGTATCTTATACATGTACATGTTACATATTTCTATGTACTCTCATCACCTTTACCCATAATGCAACACGGCCCACACTACAATAGGATACCATAGGCCCTAGGCTAGGGAGACGTACAGTGACCATTTATTGAGAAACTACAAACTAGATCTTTTATCTTTTTGCCGCGCTGATCAGATTTGTTATTTCGTTCAGTGCAAAAGTAACGCGAGATTTAGAACAAAATCTCGAACATCTCTAGAAAGCAATTTATGTTACATCAAGGTGTGTGATCGGTACATCAAGGTGTGTGATCGGCACATCATGGTTTGTGAAGGGAAAAACGTTTGTGCGAGCCGCATAAGCATTTGTTCGACTTGTGTACCCTGTTCGATGTCATTTTTAACAATGCATACACAAATATGCATGTACAAGTGTGATTTTACAAACATAAAGTGTGCAAACTCGAACAAACCGTGTATGAAATCACACGGATTGTGTATGTATTCTGCTAAACGCTATTCTTTGTGTTAGAGATATCACATAAATATAAGATGTCCAATTTTGATACAGTTTTAACACCATACGCGGCAAGATGGTTTATTGCGTGGCATTGTTTCCTCGGCTATCTCAACATAAGTATGTGGAGTTCCACTCACACCTAATATATCTTCAATGTCATCTTCAAACAGCATAAACCACCTAAATCTCTCTGGGAGTTTACCTCCTTTAATAAGAGCATCAATTGTTTTAGAGTATGTCTTCCGACAAACGCGCGTGGTGTATTGATACATACGGAGTCTCACTTGTTGCTGCAGGTCCAGTTGTTTGAAGTCTTCTAATGTCACTCCTAGTTTTGAATATCTACTCCTACATGTGAGCTTCTTGAAAGCAAGTGACTGTTCAGCATCAAATGGGGCTCCATACAAAGCAAGGATGCAGATGGCTCTGTATGTTTCTATTCCAAATGTACTATATTCAAACGCAAATGACATAGCATCTTTTCCTGCATGATTAACCTTATTGATATCTGCACCATTTGCTAACAGCAGTACTAGACAAGCTGGATCTGGACTACATACAGAACGCATCAATACCGTTTCATTATACGGACCAGAAGTATTGACATCGGCACCTTTCTTGATAAGCAAACGTACTAAGTCGAGGTTGTCATGACATACAGCGAAGAAGAGTGCGTTCATTCCAGGATAGTTAAGCAACTTTACTGACTCTGGGTTGTCTTGGCAAACAGGATAAAATAGTGCGTTCATTTCGGAATTGATACAAGCGTTCACGTCAGCACCATGGTCCAATAACGCTTCCATGGGCGCTGTATTGCTGAACGTTGCAGCCCACATGAGTGTAGTCAGTCCTATTTTATTAGTTGCGTTTACATCCGCCCCCTTATCAACTAAGATGCACATACATTTAGATCTTGCGTGTATTAAAGCTGTCGCCCCGTCATTATCCCTAGCATCGATATCAGCACCATATGCAATGAGCAGATTGACACATTCTACTGAATCATTTACTGATGCTGCATACATCAGTGCAGTCTTACCATAGTTGTTAACAGCATTTACATCAGCACCATGATCAAGCAACAACTTCGTACAATTTGTTGCATTATTACGCACAGTATATATTAGCGCATTATCACCATATTGATCAGCTGCATTGATGTCCACTTCTTTTTTGTCTATCAGTTCTTCTAAAGTTTCACTGTCCATCAATACCTTTTCAGACTCCAGTTCGGCCCATTCCACGACTGAAAGTTTTCCCATCGCAAGCCTATCAAATCCGATCATATGCTATTTATTGGTGTTTACCTTGTTGAGATTTCATTCATTAACGTGTTCAGAATTTATAATACTTAATCATCTCTTACTTTGGTCATTTATACCGCAACCTGAAAAACTAAGTAACCAATATCATGCTATAAAGAGCAAATGATATACATGTATTACGTCATACAAAGCTAATATTTTACACCATACAGGTACCTCAGTGGGTGTAGCAAATATATCAAGTGACGTCCAGCTGAGGATCACATTAAATGCTTCATTCGTGCGTTATACATTTAGTGACATATGATCAGCACATTGGATCATAAATATGAACAATATTCATCTTTAAAATTAATCATTTCGAGTATCCCAAAAAGTTCTTCTGAGTTGGAAAGGAAAATACATTTTTTACGGTCTACGTTGGTCTTTTTTAAAATTTTGATGGCACACGTGCGTTATCATTTGTATTTTAGCTTTTGAAATGTCCAACGCGTCCATATAAATGTTGCGGTACTGATTCAATCTTTATGAACCTAATTAATTTCATTTGTGCAATATCATTTTGTCATGGAGGTACATATATTTGATAATTGTCCGCATTATCATCTTAGCACCCGACAGTGTTTCTATCTTTCATCAATTTTGGCTCTGAAGGACAACAGGCCCGTAGCCAGGATTTGCCAAGGGGGATTCACTTTTTAAAAAATTCCAGGGTGGTTCACTTGTGACAATTTTGGTCCAAAAATGGCCAAAACACTTAAAAAGTGCTCAGCTCAGAGTGGTGAAAAACTGCATGATTTAGAAAGATTTTTTTTGGCCAGGGGGGTTTGCTCGAACCCATCGACCCCCCCCCCCCACCTGGCTACGGGCCAGGTCAATTTTAAATAGCCCGACCTTTTTTAGACAACTAGAAAATCATTAGAATTTGAATAAAGGTATATGACGGTCCTAATCAAAATTGTTCTGATAGAAAGATAGACACAGAATTCAAATATGCCATCAAATAGAAGAAAATATTAGTCCTAAATGGTTAAAAATGCAGATCTCCCAAAATCTCATTAAAAACGAGACTTTAATGAGATTTCAAAGCTATATGGAAAGGGACACTTAGTACTAGACGTTTCAAAGGAGTGGTATCGATATGGAGAACATTTTGGACACGCATTTCTCTAAACCAGTCATCAAAACATTCTGTAAATTTTACGCATCGTCAATTTAATGGTCATCTTTTCGATGGTAACATTATAATTTGAAATATATATATATAAATACTTTTTTCTATATCGTTTTAGAAAACACATCAGACACTCATTTTGTTATTGGTATCATATGTTCGGAATGAACAAAACGACATAAACACAACGTGTTTAGGTCTCTCAATATCGTAATTGTACAAAGGAAAGTTTGGTTGATTTAAAAAAAGTATCTTGTTAATGAAATAAAAGGTTTATCTTAATTCTTATCTATTTTGGGGGGGTTTTGTTTTAAGTTTTTGCATACTTTTTGTTAAATCAACCAAAAATTCCTTTGTATAACTATTATATTGAGAGGTCTAAGAAAATGTTGTATATGCTATTTTGTTCCAACAAGGTTCGGAAAGACATTTTATTTCATTCTCAAGAATTGGTAGAAAGGAACAAAAAAACAATTGCACTAAAAAACAAAAAATGTTAACAAAAACAGTTATATAAAATATATTTAAATAATTTTTGCATTAAATTGTTGCCAATCAGTCAACATTACATAAAGGACCGTGTTTTTTTACAGAATGTTTTCAATAATTGATTTAAGAGAAAAACATTGTTGAATTCAGTTCACCAATTCGATACCTATCCTTTAGTAATCGGATCAGTGCATACAATAGGTGAATTATGTGTGTTAATCTAAAACCACACAGATAAATATACAAACGTGTATATATCTTTAAAACATGTACATAGCTGTTGGCCTGTATACGTACTTATTACTTACATAAAGGTAGCATTTGCTATTAGGTCTCTTTCGTCATAGTATTTTCATTGAATACTATTGGATTGGAAATATATAAAATAGAATAGGAAAAATATTTATTCGTTACACAGTGAACTGATGTAAAATATTCGTATCATTGAGCCAGTATAGTATTATTCAACAATACCAGTAGAACTCAAAGTTAGATATTACTAGTCAGTGAAACACAATTAGAGTTTACAAGAAAACTACCAAACTGAATACTTGATTGACTTATTATGGTGAAGTCACTATTTACAATAGCATTAAATAATATTCCTTCGAGAAGATCCTTAATCGTGGAATGGGCCAGACTCGAGTCTACAAAGGACTCGATGAACAATCAAGTTTTAAAAATACTAATTGACAAAAAAGGAGTGGATATTAATGCAACTGATCAATATGGTGATAATGCGCTAATATATACCATGCGTAATAATGCAACAAAATGTGCGAAGTTGTTGCTTGATCATGGTGCTGATGTAAATGCTGTTAACAACAATGGTAAGACTGCACTGATGTATGCAGCATCAGTAAATGATTCAGTTGAAAGCGTCAATCTGCTCATTGCATATGGTGCTAATATCGATGCTAGGGATAATGACGGGACGACAGCTTTAATTCTCGCGAAATCTGAATGTATGTGCATCTTGGTTGACAAGGGAGCAAATGTGAACACAGCAAATAAAACAGGACTCACTGCACTCATGCGGGCTACAAGATTCAGCATTACAGCACCCATCGAAGCGTTATTAGACCATGGTGCTGACGTGAACGCTTGTATCAATCCTGGAATGAACACCTTATATTACCCTGTATGCCAAGAAAATTCTGATTCAGTACTGTTGCTTAGCCATGGAATGAACGCACTCTTCTTCGCTGTATGCCATGACAAACCCGACTTAGTACGTTTGCTTATCAAGAAAGGTGCCGATGTCAATACTTCTGGTCCGTATAATGAAACGGTATTGATGCGTTCTGTATGTAGTCTAGATCCAGCTTGTCTCGTACTGTTGTTAGCAAATGGTGCAGATATCAATAGGGTTAACCACGAAGGGAAAAATGCTATGTCAATTGCATTTGAATATAGTACATATTTTGGAATAGAAACATACAGAGCCATCTGCATCCTTGCTTTGTATGGAGCCCCATTTGATGCTAAACAGTTACTTTCTTTTAAGAAGCTCACGTGCAAGAGCAGATATTCAAAACTAGGGGTGATATTAGAAGACTTCAAACTACTGGACCTTCAGCAACAAGTGAGACTCCGTATGTATCAACACACCACACGCGTCTGCCGGGACACATACTCTGAAACAATTGATGCTCTCATTAAAGGAGGTAAACTCCCAGAGAGATTTAGGTCGTTTATGCTGTTTGAAGATGACATTAAAGATATATCAATTTTGAGTAGAGAATGTTGAGATAGCCGATGAGACAATTCAGGGGTATGAACCACGCCCCGCCACAAGCCATCATACCAGGAGCAAAGCTCTGATGATAACACATTCATTTGTTTTTTATAAGTAAATTATGTTCTTTAATTTGTTATTACTTTATTCATGGTTATATGTTAACTTTATGATATATTCACACATATTAGGCAAAATATATCGAATTCCAGCCATTCAGAACATACCTGTACATGTTGTATTTAAAATGATTCACGGGAAAATTTACAATAATTGATATTTTTTGAAATCCATGAATTTTGCTATTCTACCACATCCTGCGCCAAGTGTGTTGATATAGATGACATTATATGTGTGCTATCACAATGTCAACACAACTGTTTACCATGACCATACGAAACATATTTAACATATGGCATATTATTTCTTAAAAACAGCTTTAATGGTGATTTTTTACAAATATCAAATTTTGCTATGGAAATTTGGACAATATAACAAAATATGCATCAAGTCCGTCGATAACTGGCTAATAAAATATATTTCCGACCATCTCTCAAAAGGGGTTGTTTGATATGTAGTACTCATTAAAAAATAACACGTTTTATACTGTCCATATGTTTTGTATCCTCCAACACATGTTCAACATATTCAATTTACTAAAAAATTTGATAAAATTGAGATTTTATATAACAATCATTTAAATACTTAATTGAATTAGTCTCATTTCTGAAAATAATTGTTTGAAATCATTTATGTGCATTGTTGGAGGGTTAGACAAATGGTATATGCAGAGAAAAAGTACTTCATTGCATGGGTAACACACATGTAACATCGCCCTTTTAAAAGCTGGTGTCAAACATATTTTTTATGTAGTTCGAAAAATATCAACGCAATTGATGCTCTGTATGTGCTGTATCACCATACCACAAACAAAACAAAACTTAAAAATTCAATTATTTTATATAACTGTTTTTGTTGACATTTTTTGTTTTTTACTGCAATTGTTGTTTCTTTGTTCCTTTTAACCATTTCTTGAGAATGAAATAAAATATCTTTCCGAAGCTTGTTTGAACAGAATAGCACATACAACATTTTCTTAGTCTTCCCGATATTATAGTTGTACAAGGGAAATTTTGGTTGATTTAACAAAAAGTATTCAAAAAAATTAAACCAAAAAAAAACGAAATAGATAAAAACTAAGATAAACCTTTAATTTCAATAACAAGATACTTTTTAAATCGACCAAACTTTCCTTTGTATAATTTTATAATATGTATTGGCTGTATGAGGGCGTTGTAGAGGTTGTTAATACACAGAGTAGTCCATACCGCCCATACATTTAGATTTGTTGATCAAAACATTCAAAGCTCTATGGGCAGATTTAGCTATTTCCATGGCTGTATGATTCATATTTAGCTGATAAGTTTTCATCAATCCAGCCACCCATACCCAAAAGCCGCCCCCCCCCCTTCTTGGCAATTCCTTTTGACGCCCTATGCCATAGTTGATTTTGAATATTTTATTATCACTATGTGATATTCATGCCACATTCATTTCACAGGGTCCTCTAAATAGGTTCCATCAAGTGCTACATGTACACAATTCCTCATCCTCTTAACTCAAGATTGTGAGGCAAGGCTATATCCATTCTCTGACATGGTAGCAAGATGCAGTTGCATGGGTTGACTTTATTTCATCAATGTCAATAAACCTTCGTCCTTTCTCTATAGAAATAAGTAGTATACTTGTAGAAATAAACAAGTCGCATGTGAGCGGATCTGTAAAATATGGTGCATTGGCCAAGGGCTCAATTTTGAGGTTCAGGGATAAAATTTTCTGAACATTTTGAGATCTGTGGGCAGGTGCATTGTCCATATTGAGTAGAGTGTTCCCTTCTCAATTTCTCTCACCACCCCTTTCTTCCACAATGCTTTCTCAAATTGACCTGTAAAACCCCTTCCATACAACACTCTGACATCACAATACTTTCTGTTTTTGTGTTACCAGTCAGCAAAAAAATTCAAACAACACAACACTTGTTGCATATAAAAAAAAGTTTAAATCTAACTGAAAGGAGTGGTATCTATATGGTGAACTTTTTGAACACACGTTTCTCTTAAACCAGTCATCAAAACATTCTGAAAATTTTACACATCGTCAATTTAATAGTCATCTTTTGGATGGTAACATTATAATTTGAAATATATATATATATCCTTTTGTCTATATTGTTTTAGAAAACACATCAGACACTTCTTTTGTTCTTGGTATCATATGTTCGGAATGAAATGAAACATCTATCCGAACCTCATTGGAACAAAACGACATAAACACAATATGTTTATTAGGTCTCTTAATATTGTAATTGTGCAAAGGAAAGTTTGGTTGATTTTTAAAATAAGTATTTTTGTTAATGAAATAAAATGTTTATCTTAATTTTCATCTATTTTGAGGGGTTTTATTTTAAGTTTTTGCACACTTTTTGTAAAATCAACCAGAATTTCCTTAGTATAACTGTAGTATTGAGAGGTCTAAGAAAATGTTGTATGTTCCATCAAGGTTCGGAAAGACATTTTATTTTATTCTCAGGAATTGGTAGAAAGGTACCTGTACCCCCTCCACGGAAATAAGGATATATCAACATGTATTATATATTTTGTCTTCAAATCTCCAGAATTGATAAATAATAATTTGTATCATCTCTCATGTCACTTAGCTGATTCAATACACTGCTGTAGCATTAATGTAGACTGTATGCTCAGGTTTGCAGGGTCTCGGGCGACTTTGTGAAGCTAAGTTTTCTTGAACTTCAAAGAGGTCATTCATGCAGGTAAGAACAGGTTGTTCAAATAGAGGTCGCAGAAGTTCCTCAACAAGAAGGCGTAATGCTCGGACATGGGGGTACTTTTTTCTGCTTAACATTTTGGATACTCCTGCAAAAACAACTCCAAGGATCTCATCTAGACCAGAATCTGCCACATTAATGTCCTGACATTGCCACAACAACTCATCAGCAGGTGCATTCAACCAAGACGCAAGTAAACATTATCAATCTTTCCAGGATTTCCCCATTTCACCGTGTGAGCGACCCGATACAGTTGTTGATCACATGTAAAAACAATAGAGTCCTGGCCAACTGCTTGTGAAATCTGTTAGAGCAGGAATTGAAGCATATCTCTGAATGCCCATAAATGCACGTATGGGGCGTTGGTGAATATTGTCACATTTTTGATAAGGTTCCGATCACCAAATACCAGCACTATAGTTCATAATGGGTAATACACATGTGTCATACAGTTTACTGGAATGATAGTCCTTCATGTGATCTGAATTTAGAAATAAGACCATCAAGTCCCCTGCTTGCTGCTGAGCTCAGATGTTCTGCTGTAAATGTATAGTCTAAAGTTTTGTCGAAGAAGCAACCCAGATATTTGTAGCTTAACGTACACTTTTTCGATTTCAGAATCATTGAAGAGAAAATTATAGCTAGTTCGTTTAAGGCATGGTTTTCCTTCTGAAATGTACAATTTTAGTTTTTCCCATATTTATAGATATTCTCCATTGATTGTTCCACGTTTTAACAATATCGAGCAGCTTTTGTAGATCGGTTTCGCTTTCACAAGTCAGGGCAATGTAAGATATGTAAAATTGTGGGTTTAATTGTTAAAATATCCAGTCAAAGAACTATCAAAACACAGAACTAATGTTTCCATTTAATTCCTCTACCCCGAAAACATAGAAATTGACACCAAGATCAAGTTTGTATCATAAATATTAACCAAGTTATGACATTTCAAAGATTTTATGGCGGCCATCTTGGATTTCATGGCGGCCATATTGGATTTTTGCATTTTGCTAAAATTCCTCAAGGGTGAGACCTCTACACCCACCCAGATATCACTACAGGTACCCTTACAATGCATAATCTGCAGAGAAAAAAATTAATCAGACAAAACAATGTAAGCCCACGGCGCTGCCAGACTATCTTGTGCATTAGTAGCATTGGACAAATAACCGGTGCGTCAACATAATCCACCATGATCACGCTAATTAAAGATGCAATAATGTATGCTCCTTATAGTTTTCCGCCATTTCTTATTCAACCAATCAGATTCTTGATTGAAGAAGAATTGGCAAAGGTTTTGGCGGACAAAGACATGGTAAGATTTATCCAAAATTTTGTAATATTTCTCATTGAGATAATAACCCTAACGATTAGTTACCTTCATGTTTATAAAGTAGATAGTATAAGCTTCATGTACGTTTAAGTAACTAGATATTTTTTATTGAAGTATCAACTTGAAGTTGTAATTTTACAAACGTCATAGGCTTATCCCGTGCCAGGACTATAGACTATAGTCCTGGCAAGGGATAACATGGTAGGTTTAAAATTCAAACTAACAGCTTCGCAGGACGAAGTGGTTTCGCGTATTATATAAAGGTATAATTATCCGTCTCTTTTGGCATGGTTTTTAACTTAATGTGAATGGATTAGAAGTACATGTAAGTCAAGTTGAAAGATGACTGAAACAACTGCTTTAACATTTTTAAAAATATTTGTATTATTGAGCCAGTATGGTATTATTCATCAATACCACGGGCCAACAGTACAATTCACATAACTCAAAGTAATAAATTAAAAGTCAGCGGAAACAATTAGAGTTTAAAAGAAAATTACTAAATCAGACTGAATATTTGATTAATTCAGTAATTATCATGGTGAAACCACTATACACACTAGCTTTAAATAATATTCGTTTGAGAAGATCCTTAATCATGGAATGCGTCAAACTCGAGTCGAGGAAGGACCCAATGCAAGATAAAGTTTTAAAAGTACTAATTGACAAAAAAGAAGTGGATATTAATGCAACTGATCAATATGGTGATAATGCGCTAATATGTACTGTACGTAATAATGAGATAAAATGCGTAAAGTTGTTGCTTGATTATGGTGCTGATGTAAATGCTGTTAACAACTATGGTCAGACTGCACTGATGTATGCAGCATCAGTAAATGATTCAGTTGAATGCGTCAATCTGCTCATTGCATATGGTGCTGATATCGATGCTAGGGATAATGACGGGACGACAGCTTTGATACTCGCGAAATCTGAATGTATGTGTTTGCTGGTTGACAAGGGGGCAGATGTGAACGCATCCAATAAAATAGGACTCACTGCACTCATGCGGGCTGTAACGTTCAGCAATACAGCGCCCATGGAAGCATTATTGGACAATGGTGCTGACGTGAACGCTTCTATCAATGCTGGACCGAACACACTATATAACCCTGTCTCCCAATACAATGCTGACTCAATATTGTTGCTTAACTATGGAATAAACGCTCTCTTCCTTGCTGTAGGTAATGACAAACCTGACTCAGTACGCTTACTTATCAAGAAAGGTGCTGACGTCAATGTATGCGGTCCTGATAATGAAACGGTATTGATGCGTTCTGTATGTAGTCCAGATCTAGCTTGTCTAAAACTGCTACTAGCAAATGGTGCAGATGTCAATAGGGTTGACAATGAAGGTAAAAATGCTATGTCGATTGCATTCGAATATTTTGAATTTGGAATGGAAACATACAGAGACGTCTGCATCCTTGCTTTGTATGGAACTCCATTTGATGCTGAACAGTTACTTGCTTTTAAGAAGCTCACTTGTAAGGGTGAATATTCAAAACTAGGAGTGATGTTAGAAGACTACAAACAACTAGACCTTCAACAGCAAGTGAGACTCCGTGTGTATCAATACACCACACGCGTCTGTCGGAAGACATACTCTGGAACAATTGATACTCTCATTAAAGGAGGTGAACTTCCAGAGAGATTTAGGTCGTTTATGTTATTCGAAGATGACATTGAAGATATACTAGATGTGAATAGAGTGGGTTGAGAACTGAGTAGTTCTGAGTAGTTTTAAAAAGAATATCAATTGTAACTCAACGCCCCTATTTAGTATTTCTAAAAAATAAACTTGTCCAAAGCATACCCTGCAACAGTTAACTAGGTCAACACTGACAACAATTGCATCACTTTGACATCCATTTACTCTTACAATTTGACCTACATAAGTACTTGACTTTTTATTCCCTAATGATACCATTCATAGATTTTCACGAAAGTGTCCATTCGGAAAATATGGACGAAAATGAGGAAAGGACTGGCGAGATAATGAGACTTTAAATGTTGGTAAATCTCACACCTTGGGACCCAAATGCCGCCAAAATGAGGGTCTCAGCTCTGTACGATAAAGCGATGCACCGACAGAAAGGCATTTTGTTCTCCTTTTTATGGATCAAGTTTGAAAAAACTGTGTAATGATTTTCAAACACATGAAAAGTTTAAAAGGGGTTCCGCATATTATATAAAGGTATAATTATTAGGTCCCTTTTGGTATGGTATTTTCAATAAATACGATTGGATTAGATTGTTAGTCTAGCTGTTACTCAGTGAACTGAAACAACTGCTTTATCATTTTCAAAAATGTTTGTATTATTCGGCCAGTATGGCGTATGGAATTATTCATCAATACCATGGGATGGGCCAACAGTACAATTCACCTACACTCAAAATAATAAATTAATAGTCAGTGGAACACAATTAGAAAGTATTTGATTAACTAATCATGGTGAAATCACTATTTACAATAGCATTAAATAACATTCCTTTGAGAAAATCCTTAATCGTAGAATGGGCCAAACTCGACTCTACGAAGGACTCAATGAACAATAATATTCTAAAAGTACTAATTGACAAAAAAGAAGTGGACATCAATGCAGCTGATCAATATGGTGATAATGCGCTAATATATACCGTGCGTAATAATGCAACAAAATGTGTGAGGTTATTGCTTGAACATGGTGTTGATGTAAATGCTTATAACAACTATGGTAAGACTGCACTGATGTATGCAGCATCAGTAAATGATTCAGTTAAATGCGTCAATCTACTCATTGCATATGGTGCTGATATCGATGCTAGGGATAATGACGGGGCGACGGCTTTAATACTCGCGGAATCTGAATGTATGTGTCTGCTGGTTGACAAGGGGGCAGATGTAAACGCATCAAATAAAATAGGACTCACTGCACTCATGCGGGCTGCAACGTCCAGCAATACAGCGCCCATGGAAGCGTTATTGGACCATGGTGCTGACGCGAACACGTGTATCAATTCTGGACCAAACACACTATATTACCCTATTTCCCAATACAATCCTGTCTCCGTATTGTTGCTTCGGTCTCGAATGAACGCACTCTTTATCGCTGTAAATCATAACAAACCCGACTTAGTACGTTTGCTTATCAAGAAAGGTGCCGATGTCAATACTTGCGGTCCTGATAATGAAACGGTATTGATGCGTTCTGTATGGTGTTCAAATTCAGCTTGTCTAATAATGCTATTAGCAAATGGTGCAAATATCAATAGGGTTGACAATGAAGGTAAGAATGCTTTGTCAATTGCATTCGAATATATTAGATTTGGAATAGAAACATACAGAATCATCTGCATCCTTGCTTTGTATGGAGCCCCATTTGATGCTGAACAGCTACTTGCCTTCAAGAAGCTCACATATAAAAGTAGATATTCAAAACTAGGAGTGATGTTAGAAGACTTCAAACTACTGGACCTTCAACAGCAAGTGAGACTCAATATGTATAAACACACAACACTCGTCTGTCGGAAGACATACTCTAAAACAATCAATGCTCTAATTGAAGAAGGTAAAATCCCAGAGAGATTTCGGTCGTTTATGTTATTCGAAGATGACATTGAAGATATATTAAGTGTCGGTAGAGTATGTTGAGATAGGCGAGGAAACAATTCACGGGTAAAAACCACGCCCCGCCATAAACCATCATACCGCGGGCAGAGCTCCGATGATAACAAATCCTTGCAAAAGTAAAGATGAACGATATGTTTTCTACAAGTACATTTTATTATTTGTCTTTTTATATTTTATTAATGGTTATATGTTAACTTGATTAAAAAATCACATATGGTTAGGCAAAAAATATTGTATTTATCCTGCCATTCAGAACACAATATTCAAATTAAGGACACATGGCCCTAACCACATTATGTTTGGAAAGGTAGATCCTATGACTGTGTGGGCCAATAATACTCATACTTTATTTTACAACAGATCGACTGGCTCAGTGATTAATGACTACCCTTATCAATTTCATAATTTCAGGTTTGAAGTTGAATGAAAATTATAGAAACTATCATAATGAAATACCAAAGTGGATGTGCATGCAGGTGAAAATGTCACATTTTGTAATATGTGAAAATAATTTAGTCACACGAATCAATTGTTGTGGATTTAATCCACTTACCAGTAATTAATTAAGCCTCGTTTCCTACATAGTCAGGCTGTGTATACGAGACATTCGCAGCGGTCCCCACCTAGTTATTACGTGAACTTCCGTCGGGGGAAGTTTTATTTTCATCATTTTCACCAAGAAGGAGGTTGATTTGTATCCAAATATATTGTCCATATGTAAATGATAACATCTGATTCCTGAAAACTGTCTGTCATGAGGAAATATATCCAACAGCTCAAATAACTGATGGTCAAATCTCACCACTTTTGGTGGTGACATAGAAATTCGAGGAAATATCTAACTAATAATGTGATAAACATTTCGTTTCAATGTTTGAAATTTTATTAACAATATATATTGTTTATTGTTTATTGTTTCTTTTATTCCCGAAAATTAATCGGAGCAACAAACATAATAATTACAATTATACAGTTACTTTATACAATAGAGAATAATCATGAAATGTAAGAATAACATTTATATTTACATGAAATAGTGCTGCACAAATTGCAGCTTATTTGCAACAGTTAGTAAAAAATTACAAAATGTGTCATCATCTAATTGTTGGAGAACATCTGCCTGACTTCCTAGTATGGCATCAATAAAAACATGTGTGTCAGCAGAAAACAGCTTGACACCAGTATCTATGTCTAAAATTGAGACTAGTAAATTAAAAAGTTCGTCTCTCTCACAGATAATTCTGGTATTTTGGCAATGCAATAGGTAATGCACGATTATGAACTCCTTGGTAATAATAATGGTGTCACACATTTTACACTTCTTTTCATATACATTAGGTAAGGATAAATGGATGAGATTGCCTAAATTCCAAGTGCATTTTGGGAATTGTCTACCCAATTCCCACATTATGCTTGGGCTGAGGTTTGTATGGACGTTACGAAAATATTGTAAAGAGACATTCTGTTGGCAGCTTTCTTGCCATTTGTTCTCCTCAAAAATATGAATTTGGGATTTAGTAAGCAGTCTCCACTTCTCCTTAATCAGATATTTGCCATTACAGATGAATTGTTGAATTTGGTCTGGTATATATTCATATTTTTCAGCCAGATTGTATAGATCATTGATAAACCCTTTCTGTTTAAAAGTTTCCCTGTTCGACAAATAACTTGCCAATCTTAAAATGAAGACTTTTTTAGTAATAAAATGTTTGCATCTACATAATCTGTTGAAAAACCCCAATTTAGCCTTATCGATCCTAGCAGATATTGTCCATAATCCAAGGGTCGATAAAACTACATCGGACGGAAATCTCATGCCAAAACGTTGAATTGCTTTTGTTACTTGACGTTGTGTAAGTTCTAGCAAATAAATGTCTTTTTTGGTTAGGTTTGACCAAAGCTCACATCCAAATAACATGGCAGGTAATATTATGTTGATCCAGATTCTTAATGAAGTAAGAGGATTTGCATCCTTTACAATGCGGACATTGGCAATTGAGTAATACGAATTTTTGGCTTTTTTACATGCATTAACTACCATGTCTTTGCATTTAAAATCACTTCTCAAAGCGTTACCAACGTATTGTTGAGTATTTGCGTTAGGAATAATATCACTGCCTAAGAAGTAACACACTTGATTTCTGGCTTTTGATGTCTCATTGAATGTGACCACGGCGCTTTTGCCGTCTTCCCCAGCATGGTACAGTAACCTCCACTTGCTACTATATTCATATACAATGTTTAGTAGGGTCTGTAGGTCAGCAGGGGAAGACGCCAAAAGAGTCGTATCATCCGCCACTAAAATGCATGGGATTAGAGTATCACCGATAGTTACGCCGACACCTGAGTTACATAGGTCTTCAATAAGACCGTTGATAAAGACGTTAAAATAGATGGCGCTACAGACCCGGCCCTGACCCGAGCCCTCTTTTATTTCAAAAGTTCTCGACATTTTTCCCATATATAATACGCTCGCCATTGTGTCGGTATAGCTATCTACTATTAACTTGAACGCTTTCCCATTTATACCAAGGTTATATAATTTGTGGAAAAGTCCTATCCTCCACAAGTAGTCAAAACATTTTACATTATCCAAAAATGCACAAAATAGTTTGCTTTTCTGTTCACTATAATGGTGAATGGCTTCCGAAAGTACAAACATAGCAAATTGACTTCCAGAGCCTTCCTGATAGGCAAATTGAAGTGGGTTAGGGCATTTTAAAATCTTAAATTTAGGAATGAGTCTTACAGAAACTATCTTTTCCCATAGCTTAAAAAGAACCGACGTGAGTGTAAGACCACGAAAATTATCTGTACATGTGGGATCTTTATTTTTCCCTTTGAATAATGAAATCATAATTGCTATCTTAAAACAAATTGGTAAGCGTTCAACTTTAACAATTGCGTTAAAAATTTCGCAGATCTTTTGAGTTAAGTGTGGACCACCATATTTTAAATGTTCAGCGACCACTTCGTCCATCCCAGGTGCTTTGTTGTTTTGAAACGATTTTACAGTGTTTGAAATTTCTTGACAAGATATGGGTACATCAAAGACACCATCTTGGTTAAATGTTGAATTTACCTTCATTAAGGAGAATTCATGTTCAACTTTAAGCTTATGATTATTATCAAAATGTGAGGCGTTGTGTGGGCTACCAAGTTTTTCAAAGTGATTAACCCAGATCTGTCTTACCTCATCAGCGTCTCTGTAGATAACATCATTTACTTTAAGCTCATGGATGCGATTCGTTGATTGGGCATTTTTGTTTTTAAAACAATTGATTTTCCGATAGAAAAATGCTGAATCAACCTCGCTTGCGTTTTCGAGTTGCTGGATCTGTGAAAATTCATAATCAGCCCTTGCTGATTTTAATTCTTTAGCAAACCTCCGTTTAGAGAGCTTATAAAGCCTATATGAATCGTGTTTTAGACCGCGTGGTTTACCGTCCTGAATCCAAATGGAGCGGTGCGACTTCATGTTCTTATGATGTTCCTTGACAGTATTAGTCCAGTAAGGCTTTAGAAACTTTCTAAATTTCGATTTTGGAATGAAACTATCAGAGCTGTCAATGACTATTCTAACTAAGTCCTCAGTAGCTCTAGAAAGGCTAGAAATTGAATCATTAGGAACTATGAAATGTTCCAGTTTAGAAGAGACTGAGTTAGCATAGTCAGATCTGTTCCGAGCTGTAGCTTTATTCCACCTTAAAACAGATTTATTACTCGATTGAGTAAGGTAACATGTATCTATAGAGAGATCTAGTGAAAGTATAACAGGATGGTGATCGGAGATCTGTAGAGAGTGATCATCCAAAACTGTGCATTTTTTTACTAAATCTTTTTTACACGTAGGAATTGCAAAAAGGTCGACGCAAGACACGTTTTTGCCATTACCGCTGTAAAATGTAAACCACGGACCGTCAGCAAGGTCACTTGAATTAACAGAAAAAAGATTACATTCTAATAACCAATCTTCTATCTTAAGACCCCTAGAATTTGGCGAAATGCTACATCTTGGGCCACTTTTTGCACTCAAATGGCCATTAAAATCACCAGCAAATACAACTGTGCCAAGCTGCTTGTATTTATGGTAAACTTCATACAGAGAATCGAGGTACTCCAGAAAAATATTTTCTGGGTAAGTGTTACATGGCATATAAACAGCAAAGACGAAAATGTAAGTATCCTTACTGACAAGCAATTGAACTCCACAGATTCGGTCATTGACAGGTATCGGTTTTACAATAAATTCTTTTCTGTATAATATAGCAACACCACCACAGCCACGCCTCGGACCATAGTCTATAGAAAGGCGTTTGTCACAAACCGTCAAGGCAGAAAAATTTGAATCAAATGAATCTAGAAATGAAGTAGAATCAGGATAGAGCCAGTGCTCAGTTAAAACGACTATATGTAATAAGGGGAGAAGCGTGGCTAAGTAGGGTGAGCCATACATGATACCTTTACAGTTCCAATTTAAAATATTAAGATTGCTTATCATTAACAATTGGTAGGAGTGCAGTCGTATGACCAGTCGTCCTCAGACATGTTATCGTCGTACTTGTTGCGCGGTCCGAACCAATTGTCGCCAACCTGGTTAAAGTTGTACTGCTTTTCTGAGAGCCAAGGTCTACAAAAAGTGTTGGCTGGCCAAAATTCATTGGATACTGCTAATTGATATTGAGAATTTATAACATTAAGTCTCACCGAGAGTGTTTCAATTCCATTTCTGTTACTCCTTTTTCCGACAACACGCATGTTGGTAACTTTAACGCCACGTTTTAAAGCATACGATATTATAGATTGCCTAAGCTTGTCATATGGAACTGATTTTACATTATTAAGGAGTATGCGTTTTGTACGTTGGCGTTTAAGTGTAGCAACGCCCACGAAGTCAGTATCATGATCATCACTATCTGTACGACTACACTCGTCGAAATAGCGACTATCATGGTCATGACTCGTAGAGTACGAGTATGCAGAGGAGTGCTTTTTTGAGGTAATGATAGACTGGATTTGCTTGGTTTGAGGATTTGGAGATACCTTGCCATGAGGCCAAGGTTTGGAGTACGTGGGTTTTGTTCCATTTATTGGCGCTTGAATAATTGGATTGGGCACAGCGCCAGTGGGTTTACTGTTGGATGTTGATGGAACTGTTGGCGCTATATGCAATTGTGTAGCATTTGTGGTCGTTGACGTAGACTTGACAATTGTGCAGGCAGTGCGAGTTGTTGTAGGCATGACATCAGAACTACAGCACTGAGAAGATGTCGATGTATTTGAGTTTGAACTCTCCACATTATTAGTGGCTTTGGACGAGATGGTAGATGTGACAGGTATGCTGCTGGCAGCTTTGGTCGGTGTACTTTGAATCGTAGACATGACAGGTGTGGTAGTAGTTGAGTGCGTTGTTGTAGGTGTGACCGATAAGTTGGTGGGTGTTGTCCTTGTAGTCGAATTGGTAGATGTGAGTGTTGTCGGAGACATACACTTATTGGGGTATGATTGGCTGTGATAATGATTTATCAATCAGGCACAGCTTATTGTGAAGAGTTTGTATGCTTTTATACATATTGGCATGTGCATCTCTCGCTTCGTCACGAAGATTTTGGATTTCAAGCTTTTGTTCTTGAATTGTTTTGTTAGCCATCTTGATTTCATTACGTAGTCTTTGTTCTTCGTCTTTAGAACGGCTGAGGTCAATTGTTTGAGTTTCAGATTTTTTCCTCAACGACGCATCTTTTTCAGATATTGTATTGCGTAGCTCTTCTTTTAGCTCTGCGAGTTCCACTTTCAATTCAATGATATGAGATAAAATAACTGTTTGTTCTGGTTTAGAATTGTGAGAAGACTTTGCGTCTACACATGTACTTTCAGAAGATGATGGTTTTGTTTTTTTGCGCTGTTTTTTCGCATTTAGGAGATCAATCATTCATAATAAGTCATTACATCAGGCCTGTTTCATTTGTTATTGAGCCTCTTCATATCCTGACCTTGAAATGAACGGAATGCACCAATGTCGAGGTCACTTCATACACTTATATATAAATCACCATTTCCATCACTGTTGACATTTAATGTTTGTCCGGCAGAGTTTGTCCAAAACTGTATGGCCATCATTCACTTGTTTTGCAGTTATCGCACTTGTGTGGATATTGACACTGTCCTGTGTATTGATGAATTGTTCGAGTGTGGTGGAGTCACTTGTACAATAGTGTCAGAATCTGAAATGAAACAAGGACAAGGATTCTACTGTTATATCTCGTTATATTAGCGTGTACACCGCGCTAGTAGAAAAGAAATCAGTGTTCCATACGACAGACCCTACAGGGTGTTCCAAAAGTAACAGGACTGGTACTGACATTTTGTCAATTTTGCACCGATTGTCTTCAAATTTTCACAAATTGTACTTTGAAGTATTGCAACTAAAATTGTATGGTTTCAGAAAAAATGATGAAATGCGGGTAGAGTTGTGGTTACTATCGTAACATGACATCTCAATACCCGGGGCAACTTTTTTCTGAAAATGTGATATCTAACATTTTTTATTACTGAAGAAAGTATCTAATTCACCTATTATAATACAACATTTCTTGTTTATATTATTAGTTGCTTTGTTGTAAAGGTGTTGCTATAAAACTCAGATTCAAGTATAATTTCATTATAATTATATTTATTCAATTTCCTAGAATATCACTATGAATTATAGTCTGAACAATTCATGGTTGAGTTTTTGAAAATACCCAATTTTAAGCCAGTCATCCACCTTGATAACACACCTGCCCGCAGGCGACCATTAAAGATCATGCCGCTATAGAGGAGCTAGGTCTTGAGTTCTAAAACCATGCACCATACTCTTCTGATCATGCAACATCCAATTTTAACTTATATGGAAAATCGAATGCTAATCTGCTGTAAGATCTTTAAAAATGAGAATGACCTTCTCCAAGGACCATGCGTGACATGTCCTCAAATGGGTTCAATCATGTGTTTGAGTCATGGATACAGAGTGCTACTCTTCTACTGACCAAAGAGGAGCCTATTTTTCAAAGTACATAGGATACATAGGAATATCAAATTATGTAAAACAAATGTAACCAGTTGTTGCATTTTAACTTTGATATGGGATGTACAAAATGCTTAATGTCTCTTTCTGTCTTAATGTAACTTTCTCCGTGGAATGTTGCCCCGGGTATTGTGATGTCATGTTACCATAGCAACCATAACTCTACCCGAGTTACATATTTTTTGTCGAAGCTTTTCAGTTTTAGTAACGATACATAAAAGTACATTATGTAAAATTTTGAAGACGATTGGTGCATATTCAACAAAATGCCAGCACCAGTCCTGTTACTTTTGGAACACCCTGTATATGCTGATCGGCCAATGATTGTGTTCTAGTACCGTTTTTGAAATGCAACGTTAACACAACCACTCACCTATTTCATTTTGAGCCGGGTCACTCATCTGTCGTTTCAGCTCTAACTCGGTTTCTATGTGATCTTTTTCTTCCCTCAAAGCATCTAGAAAAATAAATTTATTGTTTACTTTCTGAAAGCTCACTTCTCTCTGACATTCCTAAATTATAATTTAAAGGTTGCTCTAACAAATATTTTAAGAAATGGTAAAGTAGATCGAAAAAGGTTGACATTATTGAATTTGTAAAACTTTCGAAAGCGAAATCAAACTGATTGAATAGAGTGGCATACCTCTTTCAGCAACTGCCTCAGTTAACCTGTTGGCCACGACGAATGAAAACTTATTTTCACCTGTAAAAAAATATTTCTCTCATATTTTATTTAATGCAATGATGGCATTATATAATTCGCACATTAAATTTAGCCTCTGCTAAGCGGAGGTGAGAAAATATCCAAGACAAAGGAAATGTCTAAATCAATATATCGAAGGCTTACCTTCGTAACGTTCTGGAATAGACAGGTCGGTTCCAGCCTCTGTGGTAGTTGTGCGTTTCTTTTAGAAAATCATTCTCAATCGTCTCCATGCTTTTTGTATAGACTTGATTGCCATTTTTCAGATTTTTATCTGCTCTTGCTCGTTTTCACGTTAAACTGTTCAAACATTTGGCTCTCCTTTTGTCAAAGATGACATACACGACCCTTTGATTGGTAATGTAATAATAAAAAACGTTTCTTTTTTAATAAAAAAATCAAATCAATGTGATGTCACTGTTCTAGCCTGAACTGCTTCAAATTAGAATCAGAGACATTGAGCAAATTGTTCCAAAAATTATCTTTTCAGATATTTTGGATCAATACCCGTCGTTTTTCTAAATTTCTTCAAGAGTTTCAAATACAAGGATTTTAACATTTTTATATTTTGGATACTCCCATTTTTATTATTTTTTATGACAGACAGACATGTAAGCTACTAAGCTTATCCTGGGTGCTACATGTATGCTATACTTTCGAACATGTGCCCAGTTCTGGAACTCAACAGCAACGATTTTCGATCCATACTGAAACGGCAGTGATTTGACCTTGACCCCAACTGGCGCAGCAACAATCCATTTTGTTCCCACTATTGCCTGATTATGTATGAGTAGTCCTCTCTAAATTACTTTCATGAAAAAATAATTATGACTTATTTTAATAACGTAGGGTGTTACAGAAATGAATTACTGCATGGGATTAATCTTTTTGAGATAACTTTAACCTTGATTTAAGGTAACAAACTCTATTATTTGTTTTGAATGGATATTATTCCGATCATTTTGGTTTGAGCAGACACTACTTATACTCTTGATGATACAACCAGTAGACTAGAAGTGTAATTGAAGCGTGCCTTGTGGCTGGCGTTAAAAAATTGTTGGCCACATTATATAAGTGATTCAAGCTTGTGGCATAATCCCAAAACCCAATTCAAGTTATCTAAAATCTGTTTTTCTTAAGAAGCCACGCAGAGATAAATCACTAGGTTCACGACAAATCACATTAGATGAACAACTAGATCACAGCGGACACATCAACTGAGTTCCAATTGATGTCAAAATCAAAAATCAACAATTTGAGGCGATTCCGAGGGTAATAATAACAACTTTAGAGCAAAGGTTATTCATACAACTATTTGCTCCGATTGGCATCAATTTGATTACATCGTTGGAAAAAATATGGCACCTCAAAGTTTCGAACCAGGTAAGTTCATAGATTCATTAATTAGTTGATTTTCAATAGAATATAAAGTAATTTACTAATTACTTTTGATTGAATTTTTATTGATTGAAATCAGTAATTAGAAAATGGTTAAGTACTAAATAATGTACGTATTACATATCACTGGTCTTTTTTGTAATTCATTGCCAAAAACAGTGCCCGCCTTTTTAATTTCCCAATTCACGCAATGTACAAAATAAGAGAGTTACATCATTGAACAACTCATCCTAGCATCTAGCACAGTTAATCACCAGTTCTCCTATTTGGATATCTCAAAATCGTATCAGTTAACTGTGACATGGGTTACCTGTTTTATGCACATTGCTCTAAATATATCATTATATCAGTAAAATAAATACCATATAATTACCATTCACTCTGCCTCATGGTGAGCCTTGTCACCATGATCGTTATAAAAAAGATGTTCAAAAATGAAAAATTTAATATGATACAAAACTCGCACAAGCTGGGAGATCGTAATAACATACCATCCAACTTTGGTCCTCTTCACACTGTGTTCCCGTACAGTAGTTACATTTAGTTTGTACAATGTACAATAAATAATTTTGGTGAAATATCAAGAGAGGAGTTTCCATGCTAAGTGTCAAATATATGATGCAAAACTGATTGTGAAGAGTTGGAAAATTTACTGCATATAAGACAAGAATATTCAATGTACCGAATAGGATCTGGACCTTAAAGAGTTAAAAGATTATACTGACGATTATTGAGAGGTACTTCGTTTGTGTATTTGGTATTATTTCATAGATTTACTTTGCTGATGGTTGTCATACTAGTAATTAGAAATATGTATTCATTTTTGGTTATATCTGGCAAAATAAGCAATGCCGTGTGCTTAATGCATATATCTAAGACGAATACGTTTATGGTCATGGTGATGTATTCGCATTCTTCGCAGTGAAGTTTTCATTTTGAGCGTTTTTCTTGGCGTACGTCATCATGTTAATCTATTTATTGGATGTACTCATTCCCAAATTTAAGATATCCACACTTTTCAAACCTCATTGTTTTATTCCAGCAAAAATGTCAACACTATGGCGACAAAAGATGAAGACGTTTTTCAAATATCACGACTTCGATAAAGATGGATTTCTTCAGCGTGCTGACTTCGAAGGAATCGTTTCGAGACTCGTTAAGTTCTACCTTAGAAACCCCCGGGGTAGAAACCACGAGAAAGCTTACGTTGATGTGGAAATGCGCCGCAAGCTGCGACAAATTTTCGTTGAGTTCCTCTGGGGCGATCTGGTTGCCGGTGGTGGTAACGTCGGAGCAACGCGGAAGGTTACCCTAGAAGAGCTAATCGAAAATCTATCCGCGTTGATTGAAGATAAAGAGGGCCTGGATTTGTTCAAGTCTTCTTCGCGTGAGGCTGCCTACCATTTCTTCGAGGTTGTGGATACTAACTGCGATAATTTGATATCTCCTGATGAATTCAGAAATTTCACTGATGTTTTCGCCCGTGTTTTCGGGAGGACCAATGACGAGAAACACGCCCAGAGAGCATTCACTAACATCGACACGAATAAAGATGGCTTTATAAGTAAAACTGAGTTTGTAGCAGCTTACGAGGACTTTTGGGTTGGAGTAACTGAAGGTGTAGGAACATACATTCTTGGTGACCTAATTTAAATTTAGACTAGATCTAAATGGCCACCGGATACAATGGACACAAATATCACAGACCCGTACCAAGGGGGATTGGATGGGAACCCCCCCCCCCCCCCTCGGCCCTCACTCTGGCCAAAAATTTCAAAATCATGCAGTTTTTCATAATTCTGAACACTTTTAAAGTGATTTTGGCCATTTTTGAACTCAAATTGTCAAAAGTGACCCCCTGGAATATTTCAAAAGATGAACCCTCCCTTGGCAAATCCTGGCTACGGGCCTGCATCAAGCGGGTTCTTACACAGTCCCCCTTTCTGTTTTTATAATAGAACGAGCATACGAGGACTGTAAGAGAAAGCCCATGACACAACTTAGACGATAAAATACCTATTTTGCTGTATATTTTTTAGAAGTTGATCCGTTAATCAGGGCAATGTTTGAAAATCTAAGACTGTAAATGCTTTAACTTGAATATATTTCCTAATTATATAACTGTATAACGGCCAGGGAATCGGGATTCTATTTGTTATCTATATTAATCACGCATTGTTAACCTAGAACTCGAATTTATAAATTAAATGTGTAAAACGTGTATAATTCTGATTAAATATAATTTTTTATTAATTGTTGCATTTCACCTTTGGTCTATCTCTTTCTCGATTTTCCATTTGTGCATAAATTTGTAACATGATTTTGAAGAGTTTGGATGTAAATTGGTCCAGTTGTCGAATTTCTGATAAGAAGGCCAATGAAATTAATATACAGGTATCAATCGGACTTTTTGATTTTAATCTGTTTCACTTGGGTTAGGAAACTGGGCAGAGATCTAAAAATTGTCTCATTGATTGTATGAGTTCATATTTAATCCTTTGAGGTTGTCTCTCAAGGGATCATCTCAATTTGAATATATAATATTTAACTTATCCGAAACATTACAGGCGACAACAAACGAGGTGATATTTCATGTTTAATCACATCATATAGATATTTTATATTATGTACTTTTAATCCTATTATGGTATGTAAGTGGCGACAACGCATCCCTTTTATGCTCTTTGATGGTATTAGAGTCGGTAATATAATAGGGAGGTGTTGATATCACATATTTAGGGAAATTAATATGTATCTATAATCCTTTAGCAAAAGTTGCAAATCCTTGGTAATATGCACCATGATAGACCATGACATCTCATTTCTTTCTCAGCCCTTCCCGGGTGAAACAGAAAGATGCAATGCTGCGTATCAGAATGGGTAATATGGTAGGGCTATTACCAATGATCCAGATGTGAATGAATTATCACCAAATACAACCCGGGAGATACATGCCCCATGATTGCCATGCGTGTTTAGGCCGTTCAAACAAATTTTAAAAGAAGACAGTCGTTCCGAGATAAACATCAACAAAAAAAAATAGAAAGGTTGACGGATTGGTGACCTGCGTTTCGGGGTAAAACCTAAACTGCAATAACAACGGAAGTTGTATTTTCAAATGGAGGACCAGGATTTCTGTAACACTACAGATGATGCAGATGTAACCTATTAATTTAACGCCCCTCATTGAATCACTTGGAATTTCACTCCTTCCCTATAATTAATAAGTAGAAAATAATCCCTGAATTTCAAATATAAATATTAATCCAGATTAAAAAAGAAGCAGAGAGTATTGGTGTTAAAATACATTTGTACCAAAATTACCCGGGCGCGATTATTGGAATGTTTGGGTTATTTCCAAATCGCGTTCAAATCAAGTTATCAATCGGGTAAAAGCAAATATGATGGCTATGGCTGCGAATATACAATGCTGAACTCTTCAACTACATGTAGAGGAGGAAACAACCCATTAATTTTTGAATAACTTTCTCAATAATTGACGAATCTCGAACGTGATTTTTTATGTGTAGATAGAGGATTCGGTGGAAGAAAGAACAATTGGGAAATCTAAGATATCTCATTTTCTGCGGAAGCATGCTTTAACACAAAATCACTCAAATATTTTTTTGAAATTTACCCAAATAAGCGAGTCGATCACGAGTCAGTTCATTAAAGGCAAAATTATTTTTATTATTAAAGAGAGAATCAGATACAGCGAGCAGGACAACAAAAAAAATTGTTTCAATTTTTGAATATTTCTAATCCATGTCATTCCTTGCAATTGTCATGTCTATTTTCTAAAAATTCCCAAACTGCACACTTTAAAAACTAACGATTTTTACAATTATGTATTATTTTTCTGCTAGAATGGCTAACCATTTTTATTACTTAGGAGAATTTAAACATATTTCACCCATTTTTGCACTTTGAATCTATGTAGTAACTTCACCAATTTATAACATACATCGTAATTTTTGGGAGATATTGTATTTGAGATTGTAAGGAATAGATCGGTGGGTCAATTGAACATGTTGCTTGCAATCTTGTCGCCCCTATAGATCTGATTTTGGCTTTAATAATAATGTGAAAGTAATCTGGAGATTGTATTTTTGAACATTTTTTGATGATTTCTTAGAGGTCATACCTGGACGGAAAACATGTTATCTCTTAACTATTCAGTTGTGCTATACGCGTACAGCAATACTTTATCCATTGAACACTACACTGTATCTAGATAAAAATCATGAAGATCCCTTCATTTTTAAGAAAGTTATCAAAAAATAGTGGGTGGCATTTTTTGAGTCACCCTGTATGCGGGCAATTTTGGTAATGTAGGTTTTATCGCGCTTCAGATTTAATAACTAAAACTCCAGTGCAGTGAACACCGTGACCATGATATTCGATTATATATGAATGTGGTGGTAATACATGGAGATATTGGAAGGCGGTGGTAATTTATAGAGAGATGATGGTAATATAAAAAGATTATAGGAATATCCTATGGTTTTGAAAAAATATCATTTATATCCATGAGTGGATATTGATATCTTTATGAGTGAGCGCAGCGAATGGGTGAAGATATTGATATCCATGAGTGGATATAATTGATATTTTTGAAAAACCATAGGATTGTCCGTTTATCCCATGGGAAATCTTAACCCAGCGAAAAACTGTTTACAAAAAATTTAAAAAAGATTTCAAAAAAATTTTGAAAAAATATTTTGAAGTAAAAAATCTAAAAAAAAAGTTTGAGAAAAAAATGTGACAAAAAATTATTTAAAAAATCTAAACCTTCGAATATCACGTTTGAAACCATCGAATATCATTTTTTGAGAAGTGATATTCGATGGTTTGAGAAGTGATATTCGATGGTTTGGGGATTTTTTGCTAAAATAATATATCTTGAGATCCAAAATATCAAATATATCTTCACCTGATATTCGATCTGGCCGATAAATTGAAATACTGACGGTGAGTATAGGAAGATATTGTTGGACGGTGGTACATGGCGAGGAAGATCGTGGCAACGACTTAGGCTATTGAGATGGTGATTGAAAGACGGTTGTAATATGGGGAGATATTGGAAGACGGTGGTACATGGAGAGGAAGATCTTGGCAAGTGACTTAGACAATGGAGGTGGTGGTACTTGAAAAGGAAGTATTGCAAGATTGTAAAAATATTACCGGGAGATATTGGGAGATGGTGGTAATATGGAGATGTATTGAAAGATGGTGAGTAACTTATACGGACTCTTACAGAGATAGTAGTAATATGAATAAAATAAATTCCGGATTGAATAGGCCCGGTGTGAAAGCAGTACTGTCAACCCCTAAAGATTTTCTCGCGGGACAGATTTTTTAGACCCAGTGCCCAAAATTCGCGGGATTTTGCGGGACATCTACTAAATTCGCGGGATTTTGCGGGACATTTAAGGGATTTGCGTGATTGCGCTAATAGGAGATTTTTTATCAAATTCGCGGGATTTCGCGGGACCATTCGAGGGACAAACACCCTAATTGCGGGACAGTTAACAGGTGTACCACCAAAAACTTCATAGAGGGACAGATTTTTTAGACAAAGTGCCCTAAATTTGCGGGATTTCGCGGGACATCCACCTAAATTTGCAGGATGTCCCGGGACATTCAAGGGATTTGCGTGATTGGGACTAATGTAAAAGCGTGTAGAAGTACTTAAATCAAACTTTCAGATACTGATTAATCAAATATAATGCACCGTTACATTGTAACTTAAATAAACGTCAACACAATTTCACAAAATACGCATAGGAATATTATTAAACTTTATTGTAATTTATCAATAAACATGCTTCAGGTGTGATTACCGTAATCATGGGCATTCAATAGAAGGGTCTGCAACTCTGTGTATAAACATGAGAACTTCAAAATGAGCAGTGCCATGCTTCCCGTTTTATGGTAATATTTCAAAAAGTATTAGATAAATGTATATGTTTTCGTATTATTTTGAATAGAAATCAATTTTCACGTATGATTAAGCATAAAATATATTCAATCTCATGTAAAGGTAAACAAAAAAGACCAATAAGAATAAGAGGTATCAAGATGTTCTCTTTGAGTGTTGAATTGTGGGTATCTGACATGCATTAGTATTGTTTTTATTGGGTGGTATTAAAATACCCCCATGGTTTTTTGGGGGTAGGGGTATAAATTGGTCTGAGGGCCGTCTGCCACCCCTATAGAAAGTCCAACTACCCAGAAAGTGTCCAGTATAATCATACAGATGGTTTGAAATAGGTTGGAATGTGTAACCTTTCATGTAAGGAAGGTTGCATTTCTAGAGCACTTCTACAGAATGGGTCACAGTCTATATTAAGAAAGTGTAAATAAAAATCGAATATAGTATTAGTATCCAAGTTAGAAGTACGTTAAAAATAGTGCAAGTGTGCAGAATATATTAATATATAAAATCTCGCGTATAACAAATATGAGACATTCAATTATTTTGGACTTAAACTTTCAGTTTGTCCAATTCGCCGAAACGATCATTTTCGGGTTATTGTATTCAAATGCCGAAGATTTAAACGTTCAGTTTATTTGAGGCACGTGGTTCTGATTATATAATTATTTAATCATTGTTAATTTTAATAATTGGGTCTATATTCATAACCTTTTATGCTTTTATCTTATGCTGCCAAGGGTTCCTCCAACAAATATTGTATATAGTAACAGTATCTAATTACTCGTATGAACACTGTACAGTGCACAGAACTGTTTCAACTTTCAACTATCCCGACATATATGTAATACATGTTTTATTCTGCATATATGCCACTGGCGGATTAGGGGGGGGGGCCCAGGGGCCCGGGCCCCCCCCCCCCCTTGGGTGGGCCCAGAAAAAAAAAATTGGGCCCAAAAAGATTTTTGGGCCAAACAAGGCCTTCAGGCCCCAAAAAGTGGGCCTTTTTGGTCATTACTGGGCCTTTTAAGGCCTTATTTGTTAATTTCAGGCCAAATTTTGAAGAAAATGGGCCTCAAAATTTCAAAATTTGGGCCCACTTTAGGATTTTAGGGGCCCAAAATTTTTTTCCGCGCAAGCGCGGACGTTTTTTCTCTGACCTGAAATTTGGGCCCCCCCCCTTGTTGGTTCCTGGATACGCCCCTGTATGCCATCTATATGAATGTTTTTAGAAGCAGATCTCTAGGGGGTAACACAAAAACATTTATATTTATCCTAACTTTTGTATATTTTAGTTTGTTTTCTAGTTTAGCTCATCTGTGCCATGTTATTTTCGGAAAAGTTAACATTGCTGAACCTCCATAAATTACAACAGGCCACAGCTTTGCTGCACATTATACATTACTATCTGAAATATACAAAAGTTAGGATAAATATAATTATTATATCATTGCTAGAATTTGTGTCCTTTGATTGGCTGATTCAGTACCATGTGATCAAAAATACCAAAGCGTATTTCACAGCTCTCTTAATTTTTTAATTATAAAAGACGTATTGCCCGGCGAACTCCCGTGCAGTGATACGAGACACTGCTGCATTATAGTTTGATTGCCCGCCCGGGAATTCTGAATCGTCTCGTTTCGTCCAGTACAGTTGTGACGTGCATTAAAATGGCGGACGGTAAAAGATTTAAAGTTTGAATTCCGATGAAAAGAACGACATCTTGAGGGATGTGCATTCTAAAAACACCAATAAATCAACGGAATAGTCTTGGAACATTTTCAAGTTTTATGTGGACGAAAAAAGATATCGAAATAGACGTTAAATCTATCGATAAAATCGTTCTGGATGGAATTTTAGAGGATTTTTTTCTTCAACTTCAAGTTGAACAGCGAACGAGGGGCGGGGAATATTACAAGAGTGCCAGTCTGCAAAGTAAGCGAATGTCTAGCAATGATATAATAAAACAAATATTTCCTTCTATGTTCGGGCAATACCTGTTGCACTTTCAATGATTTTTGCAGCATGTATTTCCCTCGCCCTTTGGGCTGCGGGCAATACAGCAAATATTATTGAAAGATGAACAGGTATTGCCCTCCATAGAATGAAATATTTGCTTAATGTTCTATTTTTACATAAACTGTTTCAATATGGTCATTTGATTGCTTATTTTTTAAATTCAAAGTCAAATCCAGAAATTACCAGTCACTCTCTTTATCAGGAGAGCTGTCAACACATCTGATAAGAAGTGTTCTAAGCAGCCAGATAGTGAAACTTGATGCTATGTTTTGGTCTAATTCAAGATGCATCCTACTTGTAAATAAAATACAGTTATCCATGTACGTAATATATTGTTCAACAAAAAACAACAACTAAATATGAGAAACTTATGTGGTATATGCCATGTTTATGTGTCTGATCATATACTCTTGAAATTATCCATCAATTTCTTAAGAAATTGGCGAAATTAAGGAAACCAGAAAACACATTTGATGAAAGGGCGGTGTTTATAGGCTGTATGAAATGCCCCTGCATTAACGCTCATATATATGAGTTTTAAACATTAATTTAGTAGACTAAAGTGTTGATACGAAATCTCAGTAATAGTACCAGTTAGGAGATAAGGTGATGTCTGATTTAACATTACGATTGCTGAATATGTACTCACAAACATTACTGTTTTGACTGTACTTACCCTCTACAGTCAAAACAGAAATGTTTGTGACTACTTTGAATTAAAAAAAATAAGCAATCGAATGACCATATTGAAACAGTTTATGTAAAAATAGAAACATTTATATTTATCGTAACTTTTGTTTATAGTTTGTTATCAGGTTTAGCTATCATATCTGTGTCCTCTTATATTTTGATACTTCTCTGCCATGTTATTTTCAGAAAAATTAACATGGCTGAAACTCCCTAAATTACAAAAGGCCACAGCTTTGCTGCACATTATACATTACTAAAGTCCATTTCACTGCTTCATTGCGTCAGTAGAACGGCAAAAAAATAAGAAATTGGGAGACCATTGTGCAATAATATATGGAAAGTATATTCATAATGTACATGAATGACATTTGTATATTTCAGATTTTTTAGTTTTTTGTGCAATAAGCCTGTGCCATCTTGTAATCTGAAGAATTTCAGCCTTGTTAATCTTATTCAAAATAACATGGCAGAGTAGCATCCAAATATAAGAGGCCACACACTTTATAAGCCAAACTAGAAGCAATCCAAGATATACAAATGTCATTCATGTACAATAGGAATATATTTTTCCATATATTATTGCAAAATGATATTTTGATTTCTTATTTTTTAGCTTTTACTGACGCAGTTAAAACAGTGAAATGGACTCTATCTGAAATATACAAAAGTTAGGATAAATATAAATGTTTCTATTTTTACATAAACTTTTTCAATATGGTCATTTGATTGCTTATTTTTTAAATTGAAAGTAGTCACAAACATTTCTGTTTTGACAAGAGGTTAGAACACACATTTTAATGAAACCATATCAGCTATGTTTTGTTCATGATGAAGCATAAGCACAGTACTTGATGTCTTGATTGAAATTTGTGTTAATGCTTTTTGGACTTTTCCATTTTCCTCGTGTTTACTTCCAGGGCAGCTTTGCCTTTATCACGAAATACTGTATTGACCTTGAACTTTAATTTTGTGATATATCATCCAACCATGTCTGATGTAAAAATAATTAAAATATTTGAAAATAATGTTTTGTGGTCTCTTCTGCAGACGGGTTTAGGACAGGGCAGAGGAGGATGGCCTGTTCTAAGATAGAAAAGGTGCATGCTCTACAGTTGAACTATTGGTCTGAATGAAATGCTGCGCGGAAAGTATGAATGGGTCGTCTGCTGTATTTGTCTATTAATATTCTAGGACCTGTTTGTGATGCTTTATAATTTAGACTTAAGTGTAGACGAATACACGCACGGGTAAATTATAAAATCAAGAACAAAGAATCAATTTTCACAAATGTTCGGTAATTGTTCCTATTGTACATAAATGACATTTCTATATCTTTGAAAGCAATGATTTTTCCCTATGGGAAAATAACATTGGAAATATTGTTTTCCACTTAATCTAAATGGAATCACTTATTCCTTTTAAGGGATTAATTGTGTGTCAAAACGCAACATATTGATGCAAGAAAAATTAAAAAAGCAAGGATGGAAGGGGTTGAAAATCAGGAAAATATTTCAGAAAAAACATGTGGGTGGGTTGTTTGCATCTACCCTGTCTCAAAGTCGAAATTATTTTATCATCTCTAGAAGTGATTAACATTTTCCTGGAGGTATTGCATTGTCCTAACATATGCACCTGTTTAAATTCCTAGAAAATGGTCAAAATCAAACAATTATGACTGTCCAAAATCTGTTGCGCTAATTTCCCTCCTCCTTTCAGCTCAAACTCGTGACAAATACATTATGCATACGCTGGTATGAAGCCTTTGAGACGCTCGTTTTGTTTTGGTAAATATGATTTACGGTTTATACTTTTCTTCAGTCTGTGGGAGTTTGGGACATTAAACGTTAAAATTCAAGAAAATATGCCAACTATCACAGGCTGGTATCGAAAGATTTGTCCGCTGTGACGGAGCATGCTATTTTTCATAAAAAACACTAAGAATGCTTCACGATTTATTTTTTAACTCATATGTTTCGTTATATTAAAGATAATTACTTACTCCATGCAATGGATATATCATCTGCGTGTAACCCTTCACTTCTGTTTGAAGTCCAATAACGCTAGGAGTAAAATCTATTGAAAATGGCGACAGAGTCAAACTCTAAAATATACCATTTCTTTTTTAACTTTTTAATGGCATGATATAGTGACACGATAATATTAACATATGTTTTCAGCATAACTCTGAATGTATTAATGAGATATTAATGCATTGGGTCTTTTTAATTTTTTTATAAAAAATTATATTAATATTTTTTGTCCGCTGTGACGGAGCATTTTCACAGTTCACATTTGCAACTGCTCCGTCAAAGCGGACAAAAAAATTAAACATTATTTTTTATAAAAGAATTAAAAAGACCAAATACATCAACATCTCATTCATACCTTCATAGTTATGCTGAAACCATGTGTAAATATTATCGTGTCACTATATCGTGCCATTAGAAAGTTAAACAAGAAATGGTACATTTTGAAGTATGATACTCTGGCGCCATTTTCAATAGCTTTTCTTCCCAGCGTAATTGGACTTTAAACAGAAGTGAAAGTTACCCGCAAATGATATATCCATTGCATGGGGTAAGTAATTTTGTATGGTATAACGAAACATATGAGTTAAAAAATAAATCGTGTAGTATTCTTAGTGTTTTTATGAAAAATAGCATGCTCCGTCACAGCGGACAAATATTTCGATACCAGCCTGTGACTATATGACTTATTAATTAATTTGTATCAGCATTGTAATTCACAAGTACAGTGCAAGAATTTTGTTGTGTAGAAGCCTGGGTATAGATTAGCTGTACTGTATAGTACAACATTGGTGGCTAAGTAACTAATTATTAGGAAATATGTTACTCTGTTCAAGGTCTCTGTTGTTTTTGTTGGTACATGTAGCTTATTTCAAGTCAAGGATAAATAGTGAATGGGAAAACATGTACTTTGATTGGTTACTCAGATGCAATGAAGGACACATTTTGATACAATAAAGGAGTTAATTGGAAAGAATGTTATTTTCAGAGGTCAATTGGCTTGCTTAGTTATGCTGCTAGCTGATATTGAGTCAAGGAATATTATTGAATGGGACAAACTGGACATGTGCTTTGACTGAGAACTCAGATGCAAATGACACATTTTGATACCATAGACCAGGAAAAGGAGTTGATTAGAAAGAATGTTATTTTCAGGTATATATTATCTCATTCCATACATGGTTTACATTTTCAGTCATGCAATAAAAGTACATGAATGGACCTAGATTATTATTGTCATGATTACGTTTTTTACATTTCTAGAAATTTTATTCACTGATAATTTAGATTGCCATTTTTTGTCATCATAATTCCAGTAAAACTGCTCATTGGATTCAATGCAGATTTCAACTACTGTTAGGTAATGTTCTGAAGATCTTGTGCAACACCTTTGAATTATTATCCCATCGAACAAAGTTCAGAGGGACATAGGGAACGCCTCCGTCTGTACGAACGCCCGTCCATCCGGGCAATAACTCCAATACCGTTGGCCACATTTTGTTCATATTTTGTATACATATAGTCAATGAGGGTAGAAGTTCTGCTCGAAAGTTGATTTTAAAATAGCCGGTAATTTAAAAATTTTGGCCATTTAGAGTCCATTTCACTGCTTCATTTCGCCGTCAGTAGAAGGGCAAAAATAAGAAATTGGGAGACCATTGTGCAATAATAAATGGAAAAGTATATTCATAATGTACATGAATGACATTTGTATATTTCAGATTTTTTAGTTTTTTGTGCAATAAGTCATGCCGTCTTGTAA
The DNA here is from genome assembly GCA_903813345.2 of Owenia fusiformis. Taxonomy (NCBI): domain Eukaryota; kingdom Metazoa; phylum Annelida; class Polychaeta; order Sabellida; family Oweniidae; genus Owenia; species Owenia fusiformis. Next base: position 15,978,423 of record CAIIXF020000011.1, on the reverse strand, counting down.
TTTGAAGAATTTCAGCCATGTTAATCTTATTGAAAATAACATGGCAGAGAAACATCCAAATATAAGAGGCCACACACTTTATAAGCCAAACTAGAAGCAATCCAAGATATACAAATGTCATTCATGTACATTATGAATATACTTTTCCATATATTTTTGCACAATGGTCTCCCAATTTCTTATTTTTGCCGTTCTACTGACGAAATGAAGCAGTGAAATGGACTCTTGACTAGTGCAAATTTTACAGTAATTTAATAAGTTCCTGCATATAAAACTGTAATAGCAATATGTTTTACGGTGCCATGGAAGTTAAAAGGAAATGACAAAACAAAAAGTGACAAAACCATGCTGGATTTTGAAAATTTTTTGAACCAAGATAACAGAGTTCTGTTTGGACCTCCAGTCAGTTTAACTAGTTCCACATATCATTTACATGACCGAGAACACAATGGAAATGGTCAGAATGACCATAAACATGATGAAATAACCTTTCGGCCCTCTGAAAATGTGACTGAAAAATAGCTAAGAGTAGATGCTCAGGAAAGGTCACTGAACAGAATCTTTTGACTTTTTCAGAAAATGTGCCCAATATATTGCTCTAAATGATACAATTTAAAAAAATTTGATATCATTCTTAGAAAAAGAAAAAATGAAAAAAACTGAATAGAAAATCGATCTACTTTCCTTTTTACAACAGCCATTATTGTTTCAGACACTTTTTTAAAATTTTAAAGATTGTATCATTTAGAGCAATATATTGGACACATTTTCTTTAAAAATGAAAAGATTCTGTTCATTGACCATTCCTGAGCACCTACTTTTACAGTTGGGGACAAAAATAAATGACAGGTCGATTTTCGATCACCATTTCCTAATTATGGTGGTCTGAAAGCCCATAATTTCCAATATTGTCTAGATACATATCCCTTAAAATTTGTATATTTTACATTTTGTATAATCTCATCCACTGATTTATGGCCTCTTGTAAATTCTCTTATTTTTAACATGGGAAATCCTCACTTCAGCAAATCCACCTGTCATTTATTTATGTCCCCAACTGTAGCTATTTTTCAGTCACATTTTCAGAGGGCTGAAAAGATTATTTTGTCATGTTTATGGTCATTCTGACCATTTCCATTGTGTTCCCGGTCATGTAAATGATATGTGGAACTAGTTAAACTGACTGGAGGTCCAAACAGAACTCTGTTATCTTGGTTCAAAAATTTTTCAAAATCCAGCATGGTTTTGTCATTTTTTGCTTTGTCATTTCCTGTTAAACTTCCATGACACCTTAAATGTAAAAAGGTTATCTAGGACATTAATTAAGCTAGAAATATAAATATAGAAGAAATTTATGGCAGACATTTTGAAAAATTGCTGCCTTTGCACGTCATTTTACGATTTTTGCTGTAACTGGTGGTGGAGCGATTTTTTCATATTCGGTATGTGAATACTTTAAGCATGGCACAATGTCAAATGACATTTTGGGTAGATGGCAGCCATTTTGAAAAATGGCTGCCGTTTTTATGTGTGTTATTTGTTGGGAAATTTTCAGCATTCCTCAATTGAGTCACATGTTATTTTTAGCTCACATGGTGAGCTTTTGCAATCACTCACCTGTCTGTCTGTCCGTCCGTCCGTCCGTCTGTCTGTCCGTCAACAATAGTGGCACGTTTTAAAACCTCTGTCGATAGGATTCCTGTTTTAAGTTATTTCTGTTCAACATCAATACAGAAAACTCCCCTATGACTCATGGTTCAAAAGCTCGCCTATTTTCAAAATGGCCGTCACTTTTGTCTCGCGAAATTCACTTTTGACCCATTTCCTAGCTTTACAAATAATTTCAGGTGTCCTACATTGTAAAATTCCATGTCAATGTAAAGAGTAGATATATGAAATAATTTTGTCACAAAAAATCAGTGAAAAATTATATCCATTTTTTTATTTTCAGCCATTTTAGTTAACATTGATTTGTCTATCTGACTCTCGAAATCCACTTTCCGTCAAAAACAGTGGCACGTTTTAAAACCTCTGTCGATAGGATTCCTGTTTTAAGTTATTTCTGTTCAACATCAATACAGAAAACTCCCCTATGACTCCTGGTTCAAAAGCTCACCTATTTTCAAAATGGCTGCAATTTTTGTCTCGCGAAATTCACTTTTGACCCATTTCCTAGCTTTACAAATAATTTCAAGTGTCCTACATTGTAAAAATCCATGTCAATGTAAAGAGTAGATGTATGAAATAATTTTGTTACGAAAAATCAGCGAAAAATTATACCATTTTTTTATTTTCAGCCATTTTAGTTAACATTGATTTGTCCATCTGTCTCGCAAAATCCACTTTTGGACCATTTACCTTAAACCCTCTGTCGATAGGATTCCCGTTTTAAGTTAATTTTGTTCAACATCAATACAAAAAACTCTCCTATGACTCCTGGTTCAAAAGCTCACCTATTTTCAAAATGGTCGCCATTCTTGTTTCGAGAAATTCACTTTTTGCCCATTTCCTAGCTTTACAAATAATTTCAGCTGTCCTGCATTGTAAAAAGCCATGTCACTGTAAAGAGTAGTTGTATGAAATAATTTTGTTACAAAAAATCGGCAAAATATTATACTGTACGCCCGGTATTATTCGTGAGCTTTAATTTCGCGAATTTTGCGAAAACACGGTTTCGCGGCTATTAAATTTCGCGAATACTGTATTTTATCGTATTCGGGGATTCCCCAGTATATGATGTCCAATCAAATTGCAGGCTACGATCACGTGAACAATCGTGCGCACGTGCTCTTTCATTGCCGTGCATGCGCATAGTAAAGTCATGGAGTTGCACAGTACTATTGAAGTACTATAACTCGATCCAAACTAGTAGACAAAACGAAATGCATCAGAGCCCCAGGTAAAAACAAATTCCCGGGGATTTAATTGGCAATTTTGCGACGATAATTTTTCGCGATTTTAACACCCTCGCGAAACGCGAAAGTTAATCGCACGCGAATAATACCGGGTGTACAGTATCCGTTTTTTTAATTTTATTTTCAGCCATTTTAGTTAACACTGATTTGTCCATCTGTCTTGCGAAATCCTCTTTTGGACCATTTGCTTAAAACCTCTGTGGATAGGATTCCAGTTTCAAGTTATTTTTGTTCAACATCAATACAAAAAACTCCCCTATGACTCCTGGTTCAAAAACTTGCCTGATTTCAAAATGGTCGCCATTTTTGTCTCGCGAAATTTAATTTTGGCCCATTTCCTAGCTTCACAAATAATTTCAGGTGTCTTGCATTGCAAAAAGCCATGTCACTGTAAAGAGTAGTTGTATGAAATAATTTTGTTACAAATAATTGACAAAAAATTATATTCGTTTTTTTTTCAACCATTTTACTTAACATCGATTTTTCCATCTGTCTCTCAGTCAGTCCAAAATAGTGGCAAATGGCTTGAAATAATTTTGTTACAAAAAATCAGCAAAAAATTATATCCGTTTTTTTCTGTCACCATGTGAGCCCAGTACCCACGGTACTAATTTTTATTATTAGCTCACATGATGAGCTTTTACAATCACTCACTTGTCCGTGTCCGTCCGTCCGTCAACAATAGTGGCACAACCTCTGTCAATAGGATTCCTGTTTTAAGTTATTTCTGTTCAACATCAATACAGAAAACTCCCCTATGACTCCTGGTTCAAAAGCTCGCCTATTTTCAAAATGGCCGCCACTTTTGTCTCGCGAAATTCACTTTTGACCCATTTCTTAGCTTTACAAATAATTTCAGGTCTCCTACATTGTAAAAAGCCATGTCAATCTAAAGGGTAGATATATGAAATAATTTTGTTACAAAAAATCAGCGAAAATTTATATCGGTTGAAGACCACAGTAGAGTTTCCCATAGGTGGCCATTATAACATTTTACCCTGTATCTTATTAACGACTAGTATCCAAGCCTAGTGCAACATACCACGGTGTTCGGGAGAGACTCGCCTAGCCTGCTATAACAATCTTACCATGGGTTGTCAACTGAATTTTTGAGATAAATAAACTTGAAGACACTAACCCCATCTATCGTCAAATTTCTCAGAGAATTCTGGTAAAATCACCAAGGTTAAAATCACTCCGCCGCCAGCTTAAAATGAGGTTTCCCACTGAACTTTGACATGTTTCCAGATAAATCAGGACCTACCTTATAAATATTTAGTTCCAATTCACTTCCCAAACGCCAGATGGCGCTCCAATGGGGTAGGAAAGGAGAAAAATGACTTTTTATACAGAAAACCAAATCACTAACGGTAACCGCTAGTGTCCTTACTCAGGACTATATCCATCCATTTTTTTATTTTCAGCCATCTTAGTTAACATTGATTTGTCTATCTGACTCGCGAAATCCACTTTCTGTCAAGAACAGTGGCACGTTTAAAAACCTCTGTCGATAAGATTCCTGTTTTAAGTTATTTCTGTTCAACATCAATACAAAAAACTCCCCTATGACTCCTGGTTCAAAAGCTCGTCTTTTTTCAAAATGGTCACCATTTTTGTCTCGCGAAATTCACTTTTGGCCCATTTCCTAGCTTTACAAATGATTTCAAGTGTGCTACATTGTAAAAATCCATGTCAATGTAAAGAGTAGATGTATGAAATAATTTTGTTACGAAAAATCAGCCAAAAATTATATCCATTTTTTTATTTTTAGCCATTTTAGTTAACATTGATTTGTCCATCTATCTCGCAAAATCCACTTTTGGACCATTTGCCTTAAACCCTCTGTCGATAGGATTCCCGTTTTAAGTTAATTTTGTTCAACATCAATACAAAAAACTCTCCTATGACGCTTGGTTCAAAAGCTCGCCTATTTTCAAAATGGTCGCCATTCTTGTTTCGCGAAATTCACTTTTGGCCCACTTCCTAGCTTTACAAAGAATTTCAGCTGTCCTGCATTGTAAAAAGCCATGTCACTGTAAAGAGAAGTTGTATGAAATAATTTTGTTACAAAAATTCGGCAAAATATTATATCCATTTTTTTATTTTCAGCATGCATTTTAGTTAACATTGATTTGTCCATCTGTCTCACGAAATCCTTTTTTGGACCATTTGCTAAAAACCTCTGTAGATAGGATTCCAGTTTCAAGTTATTTTTGTTCAACATCAACACAAAAAACTCCCCTATGACTCCTGGTTCAAAAGCTTGTCTGATTTCAAAATGGTTGCCATTTTTGTCTCGCGAAATTAAATTTTGGCCCATTTCCTTGCTTTACAAATAATTTCAGGTGTCTTGCATTGCAAAAAGCCATGTCACTGTAAAGGGTAGTTGTATGAAATAATTTTGTTACAAATAATTGGCAAGAAATTATATCCGTTTTTTCAGCCATTTTACTTCGCATCGATTTATCCATCTGTCTCTCAGTCAGTCCAAAATAGTGGCATAGTGGCTAGAAATAATTTTGTTACAAAAAAACAGCAAAAAATTATATCCGTTTTTTTTTAATTTTCTGACCATGTGAGCCCAGTACCCACGGTACTAAATTTTCAAACAAAAATAACTCCTTCCCCACATTGTCTGCGTATTCCAGGTTGGCACAAAAAGTGCATTTATGTCCCTAGAAAAGCCTTGTGAGAAGATTTGTTTTGTAAAATGTAATTTAAATTGGAATTCCAGGATTATTCTTATATAATATGAATCTTTAAGAAGTATATTTTCAACAATTCACAAAAATAATATTTAGAATATGGTAAAAAGTTGTTTTTTACAGTGATTCTTAACACATGTCATTCTGACTCTTAAAATGAGTAATTTTCACATATTTTGACAAAACCTTGAATAAAATCTTGATTTTTGTAGATACACTTAAATTGACTTGTCAGTATAAAACTACATTGTGTCTGAGCATAATAACCTTCACTAAGCAGATCAACCATGCGTAGATACTTTGTAATCCTATTGTTTTGAAAGGCACCCTATTCACACCCGGTGATAGTGAATATGGGACGGAGAGGGGAGCAGTCAATTTCTGCTAGGAAATTCAACAAATCTGGAAGATTTATTTTTTCAAGAAAAAGTTTACTATTGAATTGCTTAATGGATAGGCGCACGGTATGGTAGAATATGTTAGGTTTTCTGGGATTTTTTCTAAAACCATACGTATCTAAGGTATGAGATCTATTAAAAAAGGCGCGAGGCCATCAACAGGCACAAATCAACGTTTTTGCTATAAATCAAGCAACAATGGCCTGGACGACCTGTAATAAATACTTGTAAGTGATGTTATCATAACTAAATTAATGTCATTGCTGAATTTATAAAATAAGTTTCCATATGTGAAATAAAAAATAATCGAAAATAATGATTTTGGGACTGAGGGGGGAGGGCACGGAGGGGGGGGAGCAATATGTATATAAGACATGATTAGAGATGTTTCGCGACTTTAAGTTCTTTTACTCCAAATGTCCCCATTTTTCAGTCTCCAGGGGTATATCATCCAGTTTCTTACTAAGTTAATGAGTTCATTTTTCAAATACAAGAATTCGTGTGAAGTTGTTTCACTTTATAGAATTATTACTCCCCCCCCTCCGTCCCCTCCCCCCCTCCGTCCCCTCCCCCCCCCCCCCTCCGTCCCATTTTAATTATTTTCGATTATTTTTTATTTTACGTATGGAAACTTATTTTATAAATTCAGCAATGACATTAATTTAGTTATGATAACATCACTTACAAGTATTTATTACAGGTCGTGTAGTCCATTGTTGCTTGATTTATAGCAAAAATGTTGAATTTTGCACGTTGGTTGCGTTGCGCCTTTTTTAATAGATCTTATATCTTAAAAGAGTATCGGTTGAAAAATAATCCCAGAATACCTAACATATTTTATCATACTGTGCGCTTATTCAATTTGCAATTCAATTGTAAACTCTGTCTTGAAAAAATAGTTTTACCAGATTTGTTGAATTTTCTAGCGGAAATTGCCTGCTCCCCCCCTCCGTCCCATTTTCACGATCACCGGGTGTGCTATTGTGTTCTTGTTTTTAAGAATGGATGACCTTCTACAGTCACTTGACAGATTGAAGTGCTTCCGCAGGTCAGACCCCCTCTGGTTTCACCTTTATTGTTTAGTATTGACATTATTGCATAGTTCAAACATGAAATGAGAGAGGGTCCTGGCTGCGGAAGATATACAATGTGAAAGTATAGCAAAAAATTTAGTCTCAAAAAGGAGGCCATATTGTATCTGCCAGACACCAAGGCAACAAACTATCAGACTTGTTTGTATCAAATGGGTCAATTTATTTTTGATTTATCAGTCATGCATGCCTCTGAAGAGTATATGTTGCATAGGAACTGAATTGATATCCATTTAGTCATTAAAGGGACACTGTTTGCAAGGTAGTTTTCATGCTAATGAACACCAAAATGTTTTAAACAAAGAATCAAATGGGTCAATCTTCTTTTGATTCATCAGTCATGTCTATCTCTTGAGATGATATGTTGAAGAGACACTGAATTAATATCCATTTAGCCATTAAAGGGACACTCCTTGTAAGGTCGTTCTCACCCAAAGAAACAAATAGGCCAATCTATCTTTGATCGATCATTCATGCATGCCCCTGAAGATGATATATTGCAGAGGGACCGAGTCATTGACCATTCAGCCATTTAAAGGGACATTGCTTGTAAGATAGTTCTCATCCTAATGAACACTAAACTATTTTTAACAAAGAATCAAAGGGTCAATATACCCTTGATTCATCAGTCATCCCTGCCCCTATATGTGATATATTGCTGCGGGACTGAATCAATATCCATTTACCCATTTAAAGAGACACTGCTTGTAAGGTAGTTCTCAACTAATGGGTCAATCTATATTTGATTCTTCATTCAATTGCCTCCCCTGAAGATGATATATTGCTGAGGGACTAAATCAATATCCATGTCGCTGTTTAAAGGAACACTGCTTGCAAGGTAGTTCTCACCAAAAGAAACAAAAGGGTCAATTTATTTTTGATGCTTGTCCTAAAAGATGATATATTGCTGAAAGACGGAATCAATATCCATTTAGCCATTAAATGGACACCGCTTGTAATCCTAAGTCAAACTAAAATATTTTACTTCATAATAATGATATGTTATACAATGGATAGATTAAAATACCTCCACTTGTTTGATAGCAAAACAATGGGTTTCAAACTGACGAAAAAACTCTCCTAGATGTACCTTTTCAATATTAAAAAGCAACCATTTGACTTTATACCTTTAGCTTCAATTGAATTATTCTTTGAAAATGCCAAATAAATATATAATATATTGGAAAGTCACAACTAGATTTTTGATATTTGAGTTGAATACCTAAGTTTTGTGTTTTCAATATGTTGCCCTTTGTGTCCTACCTTTGATAATGATGTTTAATATGTCCTCTAAATTGAATATCCTAGGTTAAACCTACTGCATACCAACTGAGGTGATACTTTTGCTGAGATTCAAGATTAAGATTCATAGATATATTACATTTTAGGGGTTGCTTTATGATTTGTGTTTTCAGTATGTTGCCCTTTGTGTCCTACCTTAATGATATTTTGATATATCGATTGATTGAATGGTCAATATACTTAAAATAGTCATGGGTGAAGACTAACATACCCCTAACATGATATTTAGAATGATTTGCATAGTCAAACTTAAATGCACTGACTGACCTTAGTTTTAATCCCTATGACCAAATTTTGTTTTGGATGTGTTCATAATTTATAAAAGTAACTATTTCCATGTTATATTCAATGAAACTTTTGGGGGCACCTTTAGGTACATGGGGTAACGGATCCTTTCTTTTGAATTTTTTCACTGAATTTTCTTGTCTTGTTTTTATACTCCTTATCAAAACATTCTTCTTACAAGTCTTTTCCAGGCACATAAGTGCACTCTTTGTGCAAAACTGGAAGATATAGACAATGTGGGAAGGAGTGATTCTTGTTTGAAAAATAACATGAGACTCAATTGAGAAATGCAGAAAATTTCCCATCGTGCACCCTGACCTTAACATTTTTTACTGTAACTCAAAAAGTAATGGAGTGATTTTGTTCATATTTGATATGTGAAGACTATAAGTATTGCACACTGTCTAATGACACTTTGTGTAGTAGGAGGCCATTTTGAAAACCAGTTTAGCGATTTTTTCATATTTGATATGTGAATACTCATGAGCCTTGTACCGTCTCATGACACTTCGGGTAGAAGGTGGTCATTTTAAAAAATGGCCGTCATTTTTACATTTTGTACTATAACTCAAAAAGTAGTGGAGCGATTTTGTTCATATTAAATATGTAAATACTTTAAGCATGGCACATTGTCTAATAACACGTTGGGGATTAGTCTGCCATTTTGAAATATGGCCACCATTTACATGTACATATGTGTGTGTGTGTGTAATTGTATGTGTCAGACTCAATTTGTATGTACTTTCAGATGCACTCCTCTTCCCCTGAAGATAAGTTTCTGTCCTTTCCTATGAGTTTATGAGAGTAACTTCAATATGCACCATCTGCCTGCAACGCCTGTTTCTACATAGGATATTGTTATTCTGGTGATGTCTGTGTGTTACTGAAGAAGCATTGCCCTGGATGGAAGATTATCTCTAGGATGTGGGGTTCAAGTAAGTACAGTATTTTTATTTCCTAATGTACAATATTTCTTCCAGATTTACCTTTAGCTTGGAGGTGGTCAGCCCACTAGTACCTGAGCCACACACTGGAAGCCACACACTGTAAGGCAAGTCCCCCATTGGAAAGCCAAGTTCCCAGGTGAAGATGATCTATCTGGTGGAAGATGGCAACCTTGAAGATGATCCAACTGCTAGAAGATGATCCACCCACTGAAAGATAATTCAACCGCTGGAAGATAATTCACCCGCTGGAAGATGAGCAACCCACTGGAAGATGAGCAACCAACTGGAAGAAGAGCAACCAACTGGAAGAAGAGCAACCAACTGGAAGAAGAGCAACCAACTAAAAGAAGAGCAACCAACTGAAAGAAGAGCAACCAACTGGAAGAAGAGCAACCAACTGGAAGAAGAGCAACCAACTGGAAGATGAACAACCAACTGGAAGATGAACAACCAACTGGAAGAAGAGCAACCAACTGGAAGAAGAGCAACCAACTGGAAGAAGAGCAACCAACTGGAAGAAGAGCAACCAACTGGAAGATGAACAACCCACTGGAAGATGAACAACCCACTGCAAGATGAGCATTCCACTGGAAGATGATCCACCTGCTGGCAATTGAGCAACCTGCTGGAAGATGATCCACCCGCTGAGAGATGAGCCACCCGCTGGAAAATGAACAATCCCCTGGAAAATGAGCAATCCCCTGAAAGATAAGCCATGCACTGGAAAATGAGTCGCCTCCTGGACTCCACTCCCTTAAAGATGAGCCTCATCACAAAGTTCCTGTCACCTAAGTTAAGTAATCTTGTTGAGTTATCTCAGTTATTTGGTTAAGTTATCTTAGTTATTCCATATGGGGTCATCTACCAGCTAGACATGTTTTCCATCTATGGTTTAGGAGCGGCAGGTTTTCTCGTTAGTGGGACACCTTCCATTTTGATTGAACCGGTGGATTTTGTTGGCCGACCCATTATTCTGGAGTGAAGGAACCTGGAATCTGCTAGGAGGCTGGATGGCTAAACATGTCTTAACACTTGATCAAGTGTTGGGAGGCCTTCCCCTGTTCATGTTTTATGTTGTCCCGATTGATTTTGAGGAATATCTAAGAATGGCATCGTTGAGCATGGGTCATTCTGATCCATTGCATTGAGAGCTCTGGTTTACTTGGTCATACCGTTTGATGTTCCTCGTAGTACCTCCACTGTGATTCTGATGATCAGTGTCTATCAATCTCTAGATGCATGGGTTTCAGGTATCAATTCCTTGTAAGTCCCGACCAACAGTTTCCAAGTTGGATTCTTATTGTTGAGCTTGGTTCTTTGTTTTGCCTATATTCTGATGGCTGGTGAAAGCATTCTTTACTTGCAGGTCAAAATGGTGGGTCTTGCACCCACCAGGAGGAGGTATTCTGAATTTTCTTTCTTCAATGCATGCTGTGGTGCCGGCATGCATTGGGTCGTTCTGGAGGGGTATCGTTGAGCTCTGGTGAAGGTCCACTCATTTTTACTTGCTCGTATTGTAATGTTAGTAGTTAGCTATGACGGATATAGTGTGATCCAGAGATCTCGTGAGGACGCAGCAAGAGTTCACTTGGATCTGTACGGAATGGCCTTGGGGTTGATACATGTTACCTTGTACTCTTTAGGTAGGTAGACATTGCTTATCAGTGTTACAGTAAAGGTACTATTGGGAATTGACAGTGGTATGGTCTTGTATTTCATCTTTTTAATGTGATGTATCCTAATTATGCATGGCCGAGGATGTCATTCTTGTTATTCTTCTTAATCTCTCTGGACAGCATACAGCATGAGCAGGGGGATGGTCACCCAATGTTTGATCTTTTGTTAAGGTGTGTTGGCTTGAAAGCTTCCTAACAGATTCTATGTTCTGACATGAAAGAATAATGGAATCCACCTGGTTTTATCAAAATGGAAGTAATGTGTGCTATATTTGGAAAATATTGTCTTCATATTTTTTTTTATAAACTCATTTTCACCTGAGATTTAACATACCTTGGTATGTTAGTCTCAGTTTTCGGATACCGATTCTCTTTTTTGGTGCGAGTTGGTAGATGATCTTAAGTTTCATCAAATCATCATCAATTTTTCAATTTGACTGTTTTTTTCTTGTTTTGAGGTCAGTGTTAATGCGACCATGTTTTGGTCCAATAAGCAATCAACCATCTAGGTATTTACGACCTAGAATCTGATTGATAAAGGCAACTTGGCAACTTTTTTGCAAATGATAATCCCTTGCATGCTTTGGAGTTAAGGTAGACAGTAAAATCATTTTCTCATTGCAGGTGTTTTGAAGAGGGTTAAAGACTGCTCCTTGCCTGAACTACAACTACTACTGTTGCATGCAGAAGTTACTAATAAATGAATTCTCTTTTCACAGGACCATACACCCACCAGAAGAATCAGCTATACAGCGCTGGAAGCAGTATTTTTTACCTAGTTAAGATGTATTACTATGTGTACATGTACCTTACTCCATCCCTCCTAATTGATTTGAATTTTTGCAATATATTTAAATCGTAATATTAACAAGTACTACAGCACCTTTTTTGTATTTCCAGCAAAGCAGGTTCTTGGCTGCAACACAAGGAACAGTGGTTCTGTTTGCATGTGTTTGGTAATTTTCATTCTGAGACTTTGAAAACTTACCAACAAAATAGTTCTAGCTCTATCAATTTGGTCTTGATCATTTGAATACTATAATGCTAGCTTTTAAAGCAACAATTTGAAAATTTATTCAGTAATGATATGATTTTTGTTCATAGTTTTTAGTAAACTGTACTTACTGGGCAATGATTTGATTTTTATGTCACTACAGAAGTGTTGACATAATGTTATATTCTCAAACTGATGGGTCGATGAAACTTCTTGATTGCAGTAATCAATTAGTGTTCGGCTTACTGTAACCAAGTGCATCTTTAACAAATGGCCAGTGGTGACATTTTGCATGTTCATGCATTCTCTTAAAAGTTATATGTAAATGTACTCACATCTGAAAAATGGCCATTTCAGTGAGATGGGTATATTTACTTGTTTCTTTTAAGGAAAAAAGTCAAATCATTGCTGACTTTTTTTCTTTTTTAAGTACTTTCAGGTCATGACAATATCTACCCTGGTTGTGGTCTTTCGAAGTGGATCAATGATTTGGGTCAGTTGTTTGCAGTGTATGTATCTACAAAGCATATTGCTACTGCCTGTACTAACAGCTGTGTGCAACTAAAGAAACGACAGGAATGTTACACCCACACAGGTAAGGGTAGCTACTAGCTATAGTGAAGAGCCAATTTGGAGATAATATGTATGTTGGCTTTACATATCAAAAAGAATGAATAAAAAATGAATACAACTATTCATTATATTGGTCTTGGGGGTGGGGGGTAATTCAATGTTCAAAAACATAATTTTAATTCATGTTCTAAAAATATATAGACCACAATTCACTTCTACAGAGATACTTCTGTTCAGGCAGTTAGTTGATTTGATGATGTAAATCTTGAGCCGGGAGGGGTGAAAGGCCATGAGAGATTTACTAGAATCAATAAAAGGAATGTCTTGCATTCCCTCCTCCGCTTGTTCAGTAAGTGGCTCAATCATTTTGGCATTGTAACAACAAATCAAAATTTAAATCATTGCTGACTTCCTATTTTATATGTACTTACAGATGCATTCCTCTTACCCTGGAGGTTAAAACTTCTACCCTTTCCGGGATGTTTCAAATCGTAACTACAATAAGCACCTGGTGTCTGTTGCACCTGTATCTACATATGATGTTGTTATTCTGGTGATGTCCTTGTGCGACTGCGGTAGCTTTGTTCAAGATGAGAGAAGTCTCCAGGATCCTGTTCAAGTAAGTACTGAAGTTTTATTTTCAAATTTACAGTATTTCAGATTTGCCTTTAGCATGGGGTTGATCAGCCCAATAGAATCTGAGCCACAAACTGGAAGCCATGAAACCAACTGGAATGGAAAATGCTGTCTGGAAAATCATCCATCCCCTGGAAGAGGAGTCACCCTCATAAAGATGCAGAATCATTTGAAGACGAGCCATCCACTGAAGATGAGGCAACCACTAGAATATTAGTCAGCTCCTGGAATATGAGCCATCTACCAGATTACGAGCCATTTGCAAAAAGTCAAGCCACTCATCTGAAGACAAGCTGCTCTCTGAAAGATGATCCATTCGCTGGAAGATGATCCATCCGCTGGAAGATGATCCATCCGTTGGAAGATGATCCTCCTGGTGGAAGATGATCAAACTGCTGAAAGATGATCTCACTGGAGATTTGCATTCCCTCCCCCCCCTGTTATGGAAGTGTCTTGATCACGGAAGCCTTGTTGAAAAATTGAAAATTGAAACCATTGCTGAACTTTTCCTATTTTGTATGTACTTTCAGATGCACTCCTCTTCCCCTGAAGATAAGTTTCTGTCCTTTCCTATGAGTTTATGAGAGTAACTTCAATATGCACCATCTGCCTGCAACGCCTGTTTCTACATAGGATATTGTTATTCTGGTGATGTCTGTGTGTTACTGAAGAAGCATTGCCCTGGATGGAAGATTATCTCTAGGATGTGGGGTTCAAGTAAGTACAGTATTTTTTTTTCCTAATGTACAATATTTCTTCCAGATTTACCTTTAGCTTGGAGGTGGTCAGCCCACTAGTACCTGAGCCACACACTGGAAGCCACACACTGCAAGGCAAGTCCCCCATTGGAAAGCCAAGTTCCCAGTTGAAGATGATCTATCTGGTGGAAGATGGCAACCTTGAAGATGATCCAACTGCTAGAAGATGATCCACCCACTGAAAGATAATTCAACCGCTGGAAGATAATTCACCCGCTGGAAGATGAGCAACCCACTGGAAGATCAGCAACCAACTGGAAGAAGAGCAACCAACTGGAAGAAGAGCAACCAACTGGAAGAAGAGCAACCAACTGGAAGAAGAGTAACCAACTGGAAGAAGAGCAACCAACTGGAAGAAAAGCAACCAACTAAAAGAAGAGCAACCAACTGAAAGAAGAGCAACCAACTGGAAGAAGAGCAACCAACTGGAAGATAAACAACCAACTGGAAGATGAACAACCAACTGGAAGATGAACAACCAACTGGAAGATGAACAACCAACTGGAAGATGAACAACCAACTGGAAGATGAACAACCAACTGGAAGAAGAGCAACCAACTGGAAGAAGAGCAACCAACTGGAAGAAGAGCAACCAACTGGAAGAAGAGCAACCAACTGGAAGAAGAGCAACCAACTGGAAGATGAACAACCAACTGGAAGATGAACAACCCACTGCAAGATGAACAACCCACTGCAAGATGAGCATTCCACTGGAAGATGATCCACCTGCTGGCAATTGAGCAACCTGCTGGGAGATGATCCACCCGCTGAGAGATGAGCCACCCACTGGAAAATGAACAATCCCCTGGAAAATGAGCAATCCCCTGAAAGATAAGCCATGCACTGGAAAATGAGTCGCCTCCTGGACTCCACTCCCTTAAAGATGAGCCTCATCACAAAGTTCCTGTCACCTAAGTTAAGTAATCTTGTTGAGTTTTCTTAGTTATTTGGTTAAGTTATCTTAGTTATTCCATATGGGGTCATCTACCAGCTAGACATGTTTTCCATCTATGGTTTAGGAGCGGCAGGTTTTCTCGTTAGTGGGACACCTTCCATTTTGATTGAACCGGTGGATTTTGTTGGCCGACCCATTATTCTGGAGTGAAGGAACCTGGAATCTGCTAGGAGGCTGGATGGCTAAACATGTCTTAACACTTGATCAAGTGTTGGGAGGCCTTCCCCTGTTCATGTTTTATGTTGTCCCGATTGATTTTGAGGAATATCTAAGAATGGCATCGTTGAGCATGGGTCATTCTGATCCATTGCATTGAGAGCTCTGGTTTACTTGGTCATACCGTTTGATGTTCCTCGTAGTACCTCCACTGTGATTCTGATGATCAGTGTCTATCAATCTCTAGATGCATGGGTTTCAGGTATCAATTCCTTGTAAGTCCCGACCAACAGTTTCCAAGTTGGATTCTTATTGTTGAGCTTGGTTCTTTGTTTTGCCTATATTCTGATGGCTGGTGAAAGCATTCTTTACTTGCAGGTCAAAATGGTGGGTCTTGCACCCACCAGGAGGAGGTATTCTGAATTTTCTTTCTTCAATGCATGCTGTGGTGCCGGCATGCATTGGGTCGTTCTGGAGGGGTATCGTTGAGCTCTGGTGAAGGTCCACTCATTTTTACTTGCTCGTATTGTAATGTTAGTAGTTAGCTATGACGGATATAGTGTGATCCAGAGATCTCGTGAGGACGCAGCAAGAGTTCACTTGGATCTGTACGGAATGGCCTTGGGGTTGATACATGTTACCTTGTACTCTTTAGGTAGGTAGACATTGCTTATCAGTGTTACAGTAAAGGTACTATTGGGAATTGACAGTGGTATGGTCTTGTATTTCATCTTTTTAATGTGATGTATCCTAATTATGCATGGCCGAGGATGTCATTCTTGTTATTCTTCTTAATCTCTCTGGACAGCATACAGCATGAGCAGGGGGATGGTCACCCAATGTTTGATCTTTTGTTAAGGTGTGTTGGCTTGAAAGCTTCCTAACAGATTCTATGTTCTGACATGAAAGAATAATGGAATCCACCTGGTTTTATCAAAATGGAAGTAATGTGTGCTATATTTGGAAAATATTGTCTTCATATTTTTTTTATAAACTCATTTTCACCTGAGATTTAACATACCTTGGTATGTTAGTCTCAGTTTTCGGATACCGATTCTCTTTTCTGGTGCGAGTTGGTAGATGATCTTAAGTTTCATCAAATCATCATCAATTTTTCAATTTGACTGTTTTTTCTTGTTTTGAGGTCAGTGTTAATGCGACCATGTTTTGGTCCAATAAGCAATCAACCATCTAGGTATTTACGACCTAGAATCTGATTGATAAAGGCAACTTGGCAACTTTTTTGCAAATGATAATCCCTTGCATGCTTTGGAGTTAAGGTAGACAGTAAAATCATTTTCTCATTGCAGGTGTTTTGAAGAGGGTTAAAGACTGCTCCTTGCCTGAACTACAACTACTACTGTTGCATGCGGAAGTTACTAATAAATGAATTCTCTTTTCACAGGACCATACACCCACCAGAAGAATCAGCTATACAGCGCTGGAAGCAGTATTTTTTACCTAGTTAAGATGTATTACTATGTGTACATGTACCTTACTCCATCCCTCCTAATTGATTTGAATTTTTGCAATATATTTAAATCGTAATATTAACAAGTACTACAGCACCTTTTTTGTATTTCCAGCAAAGCAGGTTCTTGGCTGCAACACAAGGAACAGTGGTTCTGTTTGCATGTGTTTGGTAATTTTCATTCTGAGACTTTGAAAACTTACCAACAAAATAGTTCTAGCTCTATCAATTTGATCTTGATCATTTGAATACTATAATGCTAGCTTTTAAAGCAACAATTTGAAAATTTATTCAGTAATGATATGATTTTTGTTCATAGTTTTTAGTAAACTGTACTTACTGGGCAATGATTTGATTTTTATGTCACTACAGAAGTGTTGACATAATGTTATATTCTCAAACTGATGGGTGGATGAAACTTCTTGATTGCAGTAATCAATTAGTGTTCGGCTTACTGTAACCAAGTGCATCTTTAACAAATGGCCAGTGGTGACATTTTGCATGTTCATGCATTCTCTTAAAAGTTATATGTAAATGTACTCACATCTGAAAAATGGCCATTTCAGTGAGATGGGTATATTTACTTATTTCTTTTAAGGAAAAAAGTCAAATCATTGCTGACTTTTTTTTCTTTTTTAAGTACTTTCAGGTCATGACAATATCTACCCTGGTTGTGGTCTTTCGAAGTGGATCAATGATTTGGGTCAGTTGTTTGCAGTGTATGTATCTACAAAGCATATTGCTACTGCCTGTACTAACAGCTGTGTGCAACTAAAGAAACAACAGGAATGTTACACCCACACAGGTAAGGGTAGCTACTAGCTATAGTGAAGAGCCAATTTGGAGATAATATGTATGTTGGCTTTACATATCAAAAAGAATGAATAAAAAATGAATACAACTATTCATTATATTGGTCTTGGGGGTGGGGGGTAATTCAATGTTCAAAAACATAATTTTAATTCATGTTCTAAAAATATATAGACCACAATTCACTTCTACAGAGATACTTCTGTTCAGGCAGTTAGTTGATTTGATGATGTAAATCTTGAGCCGGGAGGGGTGAAAGGCCATGAGAGATTTACTAAAATCAATAAAAGGAATGTCTTGCATTCCCTCCTCCGCTTGTTCAGTAAGTGGCTCAATCATTTTGGCATTGTAACAACAAATCAAAATTTAAATCATTGCTGACTTCCTATTTTATATGTACTTACAGATGCATTCCTCTTACCCTGGAGGTTAAAACTTCTACCCTTTCCGGGATGTTTCAAATCGTAACTACAATAAGCACCTGGTGTCTGTTGCACCTGTATCTACATATGATGTTGTTATTCTGGTGATGTCCTTGTGCGACTGCGGTAGCTTTGTTCAAGATGAGAGAAGTCTCCAGGATCCTGTTCAAGTAAGTACTGAAGTTTTATTTTCAAATTTACAGTATTTCAGATTTGCCTTTAGCATGGGGTTGATCAGCCCAATAGAATCTGAGCCACAAACTGGAAGCCATGAAACCAACTGGAACGGAAAATGCTGTCTGGAAAATCATCCATCCCCTGGAAGAGGAGTCACCCTCATAAAGATGCAGAATCATTTGAAGACGAGCCATCCACTGAAGATGAGGCAACCACTAGAATATTAGTCAGCTCCTGGAATATGAGCCATCTACCAGATTACGAGCCATTTGCAAAAAGTCAAGCCACTCATCTGAAGACAAGCTGCTCTCTGAAAGATGATCCATTCGCTGGAAGATGATCCATCCGCTGGAAGATGATCCATCCATTGGAAGATGATCCTCATGGTGGAAGATGATCAAACTGCTGAAAGATGATCAAACTGCTGAAAGATGATCTCACTGGAGATTTGCATTCCCTCCCCCCCCCCCCTGTTATGGAAGTGTCTTGATCACGGAAGCCTTGTTAAAAGATTGAAAATTGAAACCATTGCTGAACTTTTCCTATTTTGTATGTACTTTCAGATGCACTCCTCTTCCCTTGAAGATAAGTTTCTGTCCTTTCCTATGAGTTTATGAGAGTAACTTCAATATGCACCATCTGCCTGCAACGCCTGTTTCTACATAGGATATTGTTATTCTGGTGATGTCTGTGTGTGACTGAAGAAGCATTGCCCTGGATGGAAGATTATCTCTAGGATGTGGGGTTCAAGTAAGTACAGTATTTTTATTTCCTAATGTACAATATTTCTTCCAGATTTACCTTTAGCTTGGAGGTGGTCAGCCCACTAGTACCTGAGCCACACACTGGAAGCCACACACTGCAAGGCAAGTCCCCCATTGAAAAGCCAAGTTCCCAGTTGAAGATGATCTATCTGGTGGAAGATGGCAACCTTGAAGATGATCCAACTGCTAGAAGATGATCCACCCACTGAAAGATAATTCAACCACTGGAAGATAATTCACCCGCTGGAAGATGAGCAACCCACTGGAAGAAGAGCAACCAACTGGAAGAAGAGCAACCAACTGGAAGAAGAGTAACCAACTGGAAGAAGAGCAACCAACTGGAAGAAGAGCAACCAACTAAAAGAAGAGAAACCAACTGAAAGAAGAGCAACCAACTGGAAGAAGAGCAACCAACTGGAAGAAGAGCAACCAACTGGAAGAAGAGCAACCAACTGGAAGAAGAGCAACCAACTGGAAGATGAACAACCAACTGGAAGATGAACAACCAACTGGAAGAAGAGCAACCAACTGGAAGAAGAGCAACCAACTGGAAAAAGAGCAACCAACTGGAAGAAGAGCAACCAACTGGAAGAAGAGCAACCAACTGGAAGAAGAGCAACCAACTGGAAGAAGAGCAACCAACTGGAAGATGAACAACCCACTGGAAGATGAACAACCCACTGCAAGATGAGCATTCCACTGGAAGATGATCCACCTGCTGGCAATTGAGCAACCTGCTGGGAGATGATCCACCCGCTGAGAGATGAGCCACCCACTGGAAAATGAACAATCCCCTGGAAAATGAGCAATCCCCTGAAAGATAAGCCATGCACTGGAAAATGAGTCGCCTCCTGGACTCCACTCCCTTAAAGATGAGCCTCATCACAAAGTTCCTGTCACCTAAGTTAAGTAATCTTGTTGAGTTTTCTTAGTTATTTGGTTAAGTTATCTTAGTTATTCCATATGGGGTCATCTACCAGCTAGATATGTTTTCCATCTATGGTTTAGGAGCGGCAGGTTTTCTCGTTAGTGGGACACCTTCCATTTTGATTGAACCGGTGGATTTTGTTGGCCGACCCATTATTCTGGAGTGAAGGAACCTGGAATCTGCTAGGAGGCTGGATGGCTAAACATGTCTTAACACTTGATCAAGTGTTGGGAGGCCTTCCCCTGTTCATGTTTTATGTTGTCCCGATTGATTTTGAGGAATATCTAAGAATGGCATCGTTGAGCATGGGTCATTCTGATCCATTGCATTGAGAGCTCTGGTTTACTTGGTCATACCGTTTGATGTTCCTCGTAGTACCTCCACTGTGATTCTGATGATCAGTGTCTATCAATCTCTAGATGCATGGGTTTCAGGTATCAATTCCTTGTAAGTCCCGACCAACAGTTTCCAAGTTGGATTCTTATTGTTGAGCTTGGTTCTTTGTTTTGCCTATATTCTGATGGCTGGTGAAAGCATTCTTTACTTGCAGGTCAAAATGGTGGGTCTTGCACCCACCAGGAGGAGGTATTCTGAATTTTCTTTCTTCAATGCATGCTGTGGTGCCGGCATGCATTGGGTCGTTCTGGAGGGGTATCGTTGAGCTCTGGTGAAGGTCCACTCATTTTTACTTGCTCGTATTGTAATGTTAGTAGTTAGCTATGACGGATATAGTGTGATCCAGAGATCTCGTGAGGACGCAGCAAGAGTTCACTTGGATCTGTACGGAATGGCCTTGGGGTTGATACATGTTACCTTGTACTCTTTAGGTAGGTAGACATTGCTTATCAGTGTTACAGTAAAGGTACTATTGGGAATTGACAGTGGTATGGTCTTGTATTTCATCTTTTTAATGTGGTGTATCCTAATTATGCATGGCCGAGGATGTCATTCTTGTTATTCTTCTTAATCTCTCTGGACAGCATACAGCATGAGCAGGGGGATGGTCACCCAATGTTTGATCTTTTGTTAAGGTGTGTTGGCTTGAAAGCTTCCTAACAGATTCTATGTTCTGACATGAAAGAATAATGGAATCCACCTGGTTTTATCAAAATGGAAGTAATGTGTGCTATATTTGGAAAATATTGTCTTCATATTTTTTTTTATAAACTCATTTTCACCTGAGATTTAACATACCTTGGTATGTTAGTCTCAGTTTTCGGATACCGATTCTCTTTTTTGGTGCGAGTTGGTAGATGATCTTAAGTTTCATCAAATCATCATCAATTTTTCAATTTGACTGTTTTTTTCTTGTTTTGAGGTCAGTGTTAATGCGACCATGTTTTGGTCCAATAAGCAATCAACCATCTAGGTATTTACGACCTAGAATCTGATTGATAAAGGCAACTTGGCAACTTTTTTGCAAATGATAATCCCTTGCATGCTTTGGAGTTAAGGTAGACAGTAAAATCATTTTCTCATTGCAGGTGTTTTGAAGAGGGTTAAAGACTGCTCCTTGCCTGAACTACAACTACTACTGTTGCATGCGGAAGTTACTAATAAATGAAATCTCTTTTCACTGGACCATACACCCACCAGAAGAATCAGCTATACAGCGCTGGAAGCAGTATTTTTTACCTAGTTAAGATGTATTACTATGTGTACATTTACCTTACTCCATCCCTCCTAATTGATTTGAATTTTTGCAATATATTTAAATCGTAATATTAACAAGTACTACAGCACCTTTTTTGTATTTCCAGCAAAGCAGGTTCTTGGCTGCAACACAAGGAACAGTGGTTCTGTTTGCATGTGTTTGGTAATTTTCATTCTGAGACTTTGAAAACTTACCAACAAAATAGTTCTAGCTCTATCAATTTGGTCTTGATCATTTGAATACTATAATGCTAGCTTTTAAAGCAACAATTTGAAAATTTATTCAGTAATGATATGATTTTTGTTCATAGTTTTTAGTAAACTGTACTTACTGGGCAATGATTTGATTTTTATGTCACTACAGAAGTGTTGACATAATGTTATATTCTCAAACTGATGGATGGATGAAACTTCTTGATTGCAGTAATCAATTAGTGTTCGGCTTACTGTAACCAAGTGCATCTTTAACAAATGGCCAGTGGTGACATTTTGCATGTTCATGCATTCTCTTAAAAGTTATATGTAAATGTACTCACATCTGAAAAATGGCCATTTCAGTGAGATGGGTATATTTACTTGTTTCTTTTAAGGAAAAAAGTCAAATCATTGCTGACTTTTTTTCTTTTTTAAGTACTTTCAGGTCATGACAATATCTACCCTGGTTGTGGTCTTTCGAAGTGGATCAATGATTTGGGTCAGTTGTTTGCAGTGTATGTATCTACAAAGCATATTGCTACTGCCTGTACTAACAGCTGTGTGCAACTAAAGAAACGACAGGAATGTTACACCCACACAGGTAAGGGTAGCTACTAGCTATAGTGAAGAGCCAATTTGGAGATAATATGTATGTTGGCTTTACATATAAAAAAGAATGAATAAAAAAAAAATGAATACAACTATTCATTATTATATTGGTCTTGGGGGTGGGGGGTAATTCAATGTTCAAAAACATAATTTTAATTCATGTTCTAAAAATATATAGACCACAATTCACTTCTACAGAGATACTTCTGTTCAGGCAGTTAGTTGATTTGATGATGTAAATCTTGAGCCGGGAGGGGTGAAAGGCCATGAGAGATTTACTAGAATCAATAAAAGGAATGTCTTGCATTCCCTCCTCCGCTTGTTCAGTAAGTGGCTCAATCATTTTGGCATTGTAACAACAAATCAAAATTTAAATCATTGCTGACTTCCTATTTTATATGTACTTACAGATGCATTCCTCTTACCCTGGAGGTTAAAACTTCTACCCTTTCCGGGATGTTTCAAATCGTAACTACAATAAGCACCTGGTGTCTGTTGCATCTGTATCTACATATGATGTTGTTATTCTGGTGATGTCCTTGTGCGACTGCGGTAGCTTTGTTCAAGATGAGAGAAGTCTCCAGGATCCTGTTCAAGTAAGTACTGAAGTTTTATTTTCAAATTTACAGTATTTCAGATTTGCCTTTAGCATGGGGTTGATCAGCCCAATAGAATCTGAGCCACAAACTGGAAGCCATGAAACCAACTGGAATGGAAAATGCTGTCTGGAAAATCATCCATCCCCTGGAAGAGGAGTCACCCTCATAAAGATGCAGAATCATTTGAAGACGAGCCATCCACTGAAGATGAGGCAACCACTAGAATATTAGTCAGCTCCTGGAATATGAGCCATCTACCAGATTACGAGCCATTTGCAAAAAGTCAAGCCACTCATCTGAAGACAAGCTGCTCTCTGAAAGATGATCCATTCGCTGGAAGATGATCCATCCGCTGGAAGATGATCCATCCGTTGGAAGATGATCCTCCTGGTGGAAGATGATCAAACTGCTGAAAGATGATCTCACTGGAGATTTGCATTCCCTCCCCCCCTGTTATGGAAGTGTCTTGATCACGGAAGCCTTGTTGAAAAATTGAAAATTGAAACCATTGCTGAACTTTTCCTATTTTGTATGTACTTTCAGATGCACTCCTCTTCCCCTGAAGATAAGTTTCTGTCCTTTCCTATGAGTTTATGAGAGTAACTTCAATATGCACCATCTGCCTGCAACACCTGTTTCTACAGAGGATATTGTTATTCTGGTGATGTCTGTGTGTTACTGAAGAAGCATTGCCCTGGATGGAAGATTATCTCTAGGATGTGGGGTTCAAGTAAGTACAGTATTTTTATTTCCTAATGTACAATATTTCTTCCAGATTTACCTTTAGCTTGGAGGTGGTCAGCCCACTAGTACCTGAGCCACACACTGGAAGCCACACACTGCAAGGCAAGTCCCCCATTGGAAAGCCAAGTTCCCAGTTGAAGATGATCTATCTGGTGGAAGATGGCAACCTTGAAGATGATCCAACTGCTAGAAGATGATCCACCCACTGAAAGATAATTCAACCGCTGGAAGATAATTCACCCGCTGGAAGATGAGCAACCCACTGGAAGATGAGCAACCAACTGGAAGAAGAGCAACCAACTGGAAGAAGAGCAACCAACTGGAAGAAGAACAACCAACTGGAAGAAGAGTAACCAACTGGAAGAAGAGCAACCAACTGGAAGAAGAGCAACCAACTGGAAGAAAAGCAACCAACTAAAAGAAGAGCAACCAACTGAAAGAAGAGCAACCAACTTGAAGAAGAGCAACCAACTGGAAGATGAACAACCAACTGGAAGATGAACAACCAACTGGAAGATGAACAACCAACTGGAAGATGAACAACCAACTGGAAGATGAACAACCAACTGGAAGATGAACAACCAACTGGAAGATGAACAACCAACTGGAAGATGAACAACCAACTGGAAGATGAACAACCAACTGGAAGATGAACAACCAACTGGAAGATGAACAACCAACTGGAAGATGTACAACCAACTGGAAGAAGAGCAACCAACTGGAAGAAGAGCAACCAACTGGAAGAAGAGCAACCAACTGGAAGAAGAGCAACCAACTGGAAGATGAACAACCAACTGGAAGATAAACAACCCACTGCAAGATGAGCATTCCACTGGAAGATGATCCACCTGCTGGCAATTGAGCAACCTGCTGGAAGATGATCCACCCGCTGAGAGATGAGCCACCCACTGGAAAATGAACAATCCCCTGGAAAATGAGCAATCCCCTGAAAGATAAGCCATGCACTGGAAAATGAGTCGCCTCCTGGACTCCACTCCCTTAAAGATGAGCCTCATCACAAAGTTCCTGTCACCTAAGTTAAGTAATCTTGTTGAGTTATCTTAGTTATTTGTTTTTTGGTTAAGTTATCTTAGTTATTCCATATGGGGTCATCTACCAGCTAGACATGTTTTCCATCTATGGTTTAGGAGCGGCAGGTTTTCTCGTTAGTGGGACACCTTCCATTTTGATTGAACCGGTGGATTTTGTTGGCCGACCCATTATTCTGGAGTGAAGGAACCTGGAATCTGCTAGGAGGCTGGATGGCTAAACATGTCTTAACACTTGATCAAGTGTTGGGAGGCCTTCCCCTGTTCATGTTTTATGTTGTCCCGATTGATTTTGAGGAATATCTAAGAATGGCATCGTTGAGCATGGGTCATTCTGATCCATTGCATTGAGAGCTCTGGTTTACTTGGTCATACCGTTTGATGTTCCTCGTAGTACCTCCACTGTGATTCTGATGATCAGTGTCTATCAATCTCTAGATGCATGGGTTTCAGGTATCAATTCCTTGTAAGTCCCGACCAACAGTTTCCAAGTTGGATTCTTATTGTTGAGCTTGGTTCTTTGTTTTGCCTATATTCTGATGGCTGGTGAAAGCATTCTTTACTTGCAGGTCAAAATGGTGGGTCTTGCACCCACCAGGAGGAGGTATTCTGAATTTTCTTTCTTCAATGCATGCTGTGGTGCCGGCATGCATTGGGTCGTTCTGGAGGGGTATCGTTGAGCTCTGGTGAAGGTCCACTCATTTTTACTTGCTCGTATTGTAATGTTAGTAGTTAGCTATGACGGATATAGTGTGATCCAGAGATCTCGTGAGGACGCAGCAAGAGTTCA
The DNA here is from genome assembly GCA_903813345.2 of Owenia fusiformis. Taxonomy (NCBI): domain Eukaryota; kingdom Metazoa; phylum Annelida; class Polychaeta; order Sabellida; family Oweniidae; genus Owenia; species Owenia fusiformis. The sequence continues at coordinate 15,952,821 of CAIIXF020000011.1, read as the reverse complement.
CTTGGATCTGTACGGAATGGCCTTGGGGTTGATACATGTTACCTTGTACTCTTTAGGTAGGTAGACATTGCTTATCAGTGTTACAGTAAAGGTACTATTGGGAATTGACAGTGGTATGGTCTTGTATTTCATCTTTTTAATGTGATGTATCCTAATTATGCATGGCCGAGGATGTCATTCTTGTTATTCTTCTTAATCTCTCTGGACAGCATACAGCATGAGCAGGGGGATGGTCACCCAATGTTTGATCTTTTGTTAAGGTGTGTTGGCTTGAAAGCTTCCTAACAGATTCTATGTTCTGACATGAAAGAATAATGGAATCCACCTGGTTTTATCAAAATGGAAGTAATGTGTGCTATATTTGGAAAATATTGTCTTCATATTTTTTTTTATAAACTCATTTTCACCTGAGATTTAACATACCTTGGTATGTTAGTCTCAGTTTTCGGATACCGATTCTCTTTTTTGGTGCGAGTTGGTAGATGATCTTAAGTTTCATCAAATCATCATCAATTTTTCAATTTGACTGTTTTTTTCTTGTTTTGAGGTCAGTGTTAATGCGACCATGTTTTGGTCCAATAAGCAATCAACCATCTAGGTATTTACGACCTAGAATCTGATTGATAAAGGCAACTTGGCAACCTTTTTGCAAATGATAATCCCTTGCATGCTTTGGAGTTAAGGTAGACAGTAAAATCATTTTCTCATTGCAGGTGTTTTGAAGAGGGTTAAAGACTGCTCCTTGCCTGAACTACAACTACTACTGTTGCATGCAGAAGTTACTAATAAATGAATTCTCTTTTCACAGGACCATACACCCACCAGAAGAATCAGCTATACAGCGCTGGAAGCAGTATTTTTTACCTAGTTAAGATGTATTACTATGTGTACATGTACCTTACTCCATCCCTCCTAATTGATTTGAATTTTTGCAATATATTTAAATCGTAATATTAACAAGTACTACAGCACCTTTTTTGTATTTCCAGCAAAGCAGGTTCTTGGCTGCAACACAAGGAACAGTGGTTCTGTTTGCATGTGTTTGGTAATTTTCATTCTGAGACTTTGAAAACTTACCAACAAAATAGTTCTAGCTCTATCAATTTGGTCTTGATCATTTGAATACTATAATGCTAGCTTTTAAAGCAACAATTTGAAAATTTATTCAGTAATGATATGATTTTTGTTCATAGTTTTTAGTAAACTGTACTTACTGGGCAATGATTTGATTTTTATGTCACTACAGAAGTGTTGACATAATGTTATATTCTCAAACTGATGGGTCAATGAAACTTCTTGATTGCAGTAATCAATTAGTGTTCGGCTTACTGTAACCAAGTGCATCTTTAACAAATGGCCAGTGGTGACATTTTGCATGTTCATGCATTCTCTTAAAAGTTATATGTAAATGTACTCACATCTGAAAAATGGCCATTTCAGTGAGATGGGTATATTTACTTGTTTCTTTTAAGGAAAAAAGTCAAATCATTGCTGACTTTTTTTTCTTTTTTAAGTACTTTCAGGTCATGACAATATCTACCCTGGTTGTGGTCTTTCGAAGTGGATCAATGATTTGGGTCAGTTGTTTGCAGTGTATGTATCTACAAAGCATATTGCTACTGCCTGTACTAACAGCTGTGTGCAACTAAAGAAACGACAGGAATGTTACACCCACACAGGTAAGGGTAGCTACTAGCTATAGTGAAGAGCCAATTTGGAGATAATATGTATGTTGGCTTTACATATCAAAAAGAATGAATAAAAAATGAATACAACTATTCATTATATTGGTCTTGGGGGTGGGGGGTAATTCAATGTTCAAAAACATAATTTTAATTCATGTTCTAAAAATATATAGACCACAATTCACTTCTACAGAGATACTTCTGTTCAGGCAGTTAGTTGATTTGATGATGTAAATCTTGAGCCGGGAGGGGTGAAAGGCCATGAGAGATTTACTAGAATCAATAAAAGGAATGTCTTGCATTCCCTCCTCCGCTTGTTCAGTAAGTGGCTCAATCATTTTGGCATTGTAACAACAAATCAAAATTTAAATCATTGCTGACTTCCTATTTTATATGTACTTACAGATGCATTCCTCTTACCCTGGAGGTTAAAACTTCTACCCTTTCCGGGATGTTTCAAATCGTAACTACAATAAGCACCTGGTGTCTGTTGCACCTGTATCTACATATGATGTTGTTATTCTGGTGATGTCCTTGTGCGACTGCGGTAGCTTTGTTCAAGATGAGAGAAGTCTCCAGGATCCTGTTCAAGTAAGTACTGAAGTTTTATTTTCAAATTTACAGTATTTCAGATTTGCCTTTAGCATGGGGTTGATCAGCCCAATAGAATCTGAGCCACAAACTGGAAGCCATGAAACCAACTGGAATGGAAAATGCTGTCTGGAAAATCATCCATCCCCTGGAAGAGGAGTCACCCTCATAAAGATGCAGAATCATTTGAAGACGAGCCATCCACTGAAGATGAGGCAACCACTAGAATATTAGTCAGCTCCTGGAATATGAGCCATCTACCAGATTACGAGCCATTTGCAAAAAGTCAAGCCACTCATCTGAAGACAAGCTGCTCTCTGAAAGATGATCCATTCGCTGGAAGATGATCCATCCGCTGGAAGATGATCCATCCGTTGGAAGATGATCCTCCTGGTGGAAGATGATCAAACTGCTGAAAGATGATCTCACTGGAGATTTGCATTCCCTCCCCCCCCTGTTATGGAAGTGTCTTGATCACGGAAGCCTTGTTGAAAAATTGAAAATTGAAACCATTGCTGAACTTTTCCTATTTTGTATGTACTTTCAGATGCACTCCTCTTCCCCCGAAGATAAGTTTCTGTCCTTTCCTATGAGTTTATGAGAGTAACTTCAATATGCACCATCTGCCTGCAACGCCTGTTTCTACATAGGATATTGTTATTCTGGTGATGTCTGTGTGTTACTGAAGAAGCATTGCCCTGGATGGAAGATTATCTCTAGGATGTGGGGTTCAAGTAAGTACAGTATTTTTTTTTCCTAATGTACAATATTTCTTCCAGATTTACCTTTAGCTTGGAGGTGGTCAGCCCACTAGTACCTGAGCCACACACTGGAAGCCACACACTGCAAGGCAAGTCCCCCATTGGAAAGCCAAGTTCCCAGTTGAAGATGATCTATCTGGTGGAAGATGGCAACCTTGAAGATGATCCAACTGCTAGAAGATGATCCACCCACTGAAAGATAATTCAACCGCTGGAAGATAATTCACCCGCTGGAAGATGAGCAACCCACTGGAAGATGAGCAACCAACTGGAAGAAGAGCAACCAACTGGAAGAAGAGCAACCAACTGGAAGAAGAGCAACCAACTGGAAGAAGAGTAACCAACTGGAAGAAGAGCAACCAACTGGAAGAAAAGCAACCAACTAAAAGAAGAGCAACCAACTGAAAGAAGAGCAACCAACTGGAAGAAGAGCAACCAACTGGAAGATGAACAACCAACTGGAAGATGAACAACCAACTGGAAGATGAACAACCAACTGGAAGATGAACAACCAACTGGAAGATGAACAACCAACTGGAAGATGAACAACCAACTGGAAGAAGAGCAACCAACTGGAAGAAGAGCAACCAACTGGAAGAAGAGCAACCAACTGGAAGAAGAGCAACCAACTGGAAGAAGAGCAACCAACTGGAAGAAGAGCAACCAACTGGAAGATGAACAACCAACTGGAAGATGAACAACCCACTGCAAGATGAACAACCCACTGCAAGATGAGCATTCCACTGGAAGATGATCCACCTGCTGGCAATTGAGCAACCTGCTGGGAGATGATCCACCCGCTGAGAGATGAGCCACCCACTGGAAAATGAACAATCCCCTGGAAAATGAGCAATCCCCTGAAAGATAAGCCATGCACTGGAAAATGAGTCGCCTCCTGGACTCCACTCCCTTAAAGATGAGCCTCATCACAAAGTTCCTGTCACCTAAGTTAAGTAATCTTGTTGAGTTTTCTTAGTTATTTGGTTAAGTTATCTTAGTTATTCCATATGGGGTCATCTACCAGCTAGACATGTTTTCCATCTATGGTTTAGGAGCGGCAGGTTTTCTCGTTAGTGGGACACCTTCCATTTTGATTGAACCGGTGGATTTTGTTGGCCGACCCATTATTCTGGAGTGAAGGAACCTGGAATCTGCTAGGAAGCTGGATGGCTAAACATGTCTTAACACTTGATCAAGTGTTGGGAGGCCTTCCCCTGTTCATGTTTTATGTTGTCCCGATTGATTTTGAGGAATATCTAAGAATGGCATCGTTGAGCATGGGTCATTCTGATCCATTGCATTGAGAGCTCTGGTTTACTTGGTCATACCGTTTGATGTTCCTCGTAGTACCTCCACTGTGATTCTGATGATCAGTGTCTATCAATCTCTAGATGCATGGGTTTCAGGTATCAATTCCTTGTAAGTCCCGACCAACAGTTTCCAAGTTGGATTCTTATTGTTGAGCTTGGTTCTTTGTTTTGCCTATATTCTGATGGCTGGTGAAAGCATTCTTTACTTGCAGGTCAAAATGGTGGGTCTTGCACCCACCAGGAGGAGGTATTCTGAATTTTCTTTCTTCAATGCATGCTGTGGTGCCGGCATGCATTGGGTCGTTCTGGAGGGGTATCGTTGAGCTCTGGTGAAGGTCCACTCATTTTTACTTGCTCGTATTGTAATGTTAGTAGTTAGCTATGACGGATATAGTGTGATCCAGAGATCTCGTGAGGACGCAGCAAGAGTTCACTTGGATCTGTACGGAATGGCCTTGGGGTTGATACATGTTACCTTGTACTCTTTAGGTAGGTAGACATTGCTTATCAGTGTTACAGTAAAGGTACTATTGGGAATTGACAGTGGTATGGTCTTGTATTTCATCTTTTTAATGTGATGTATCCTAATTATGCATGGCCGAGGATGTCATTCTTGTTATTCTTCTTAATCTCTCTGGACAGCATACAGCATGAGCAGGGGGATGGTCACCCAATGTTTGATCTTTTGTTAAGGTGTGTTGGCTTGAAAGCTTCCTAACAGATTCTATGTTCTGACATGAAAGAATAATGGAATCCACCTGGTTTTATCAAAATGGAAGTAATGTGTGCTATATTTGGAAAATATTGTCTTCATATTTTTTTTTATAAACTCATTTTCACCTGAGATTTAACATACCTTGGTATGTTAGTCTCAGTTTTCGGATACCGATTCTCTTTTCTGGTGCGAGTTGGTAGATGATCTTAAGTTTCATCAAATCATCATCAATTTTTCAATTTGACTGTTTTTTCTTGTTTTGAGGTCAGTGTTAATGCGACCATGTTTTGGTCCAATAAGCAATCAACCATCTAGGTATTTACGACCTAGAATCTGATTGATAAAGGCAACTTGGCAACTTTTTTGCAAATGATAATCCCTTGCATGCTTTGGAGTTAAGGTAGACAGTAAAATCATTTTCTCATTGCAGGTGTTTTGAAGAGGGTTAAAGACTGCTCCTTGCCTGAACTACAACTACTACTGTTGCATGCGGAAGTTACTAATAAATGAATTCTCTTTTCACAGGACCATACACCCACCAGAAGAATCAGCTATACAGCGCTGGAAGCAGTATTTTTTACCTAGTTAAGATGTATTACTATGTGTACATGTACCTTACTCCATCCCTCCTAATTGATTTGAATTTTTGCAATATATTTAAATCGTAATATTAACAAGTACTACAGCACCTTTTTTGTATTTCCAGCAAAGCAGGTTCTTGGCTGCAACACAAGGAACAGTGGTTCTGTTTGCATGTGTTTGGTAATTTTCATTCTGAGACTTTGAAAACTTACCAACAAAATAGTTCTAGCTCTATCAATTTGATCTTGATCATTTGAATACTATAATGCTAGCTTTTAAAGCAACAATTTGAAAATTTATTCAGTAATGATATGATTTTTGTTCATAGTTTTTAGTAAACTGTACTTACTGGGCAATGATTTGATTTTTATGTCACTACAGAAGTGTTGACATAATGTTATATTCTCAAACTGATGGGTGGATGAAACTTCTTGATTGCAGTAATCAATTAGTGTTCGGCTTACTGTAACCAAGTGCATCTTTAACAAATGGCCAGTGGTGACATTTTGCATGTTCATGCATTCTCTTAAAAGTTATATGTAAATGTACTCACATCTGAAAAATGGCCATTTCAGTGAGATGGGTATATTTACTTATTTCTTTTAAGGAAAAAAGTCAAATCATTGCTGACTTTTTTTTCTTTTTTAAGTACTTTCAGGTCATGACAATATCTACCCTGGTTGTGGTCTTTCGAAGTGGATCAATGATTTGGGTCAGTTGTTTGCAGTGTATGTATCTACAAAGCATATTGCTACTGCCTGTACTAACAGCTGTGTGCAACTAAAGAAACAACAGGAATGTTACACCCACACAGGTAAGGGTAGCTACTAGCTATAGTGAAGAGCCAATTTGGAGATAATATGTATGTTGGCTTTACATATCAAAAAGAATGAATAAAAAATGAATACAACTATTCATTATATTGGTCTTGGGGGTGGGGGGTAATTCAATGTTCAAAAACATAATTTTAATTCATGTTCTAAAAATATATAGACCACAATTCACTTCTACAGAGATACTTCTGTTCAGGCAGTTAGTTGATTTGATGATGTAAATCTTGAGCCGGGAGGGGTGAAAGGCCATGAGAGATTTACTAGAATCAATAAAAGGAATGTCTTGCATTCCCTCCTCCGCTTGTTCAGTAAGTGGCTCAATCATTTTGGCATTGTAACAACAAATCAAAATTTAAATCATTGCTGACTTCCTATTTTATATGTACTTACAGATGCATTCCTCTTACCCTGGAGGTTAAAACTTCTACCCTTTCCGGGATGTTTCAAATCGTAACTACAATAAGCACCTGGTGTCTGTTGCACCTGTATCTACATATGATGTTATTCTGGTGATGTCCTTGTGCGACTGCGGTAGCTTTGTTCAAGATGAGAGAAGTCTCCAGGATCCTGTTCAAGTAAGTACTGAAGTTTTATTTTCAAATTTACAGTATTTCAGATTTGCCTTTAGCATGGGGTTGATCAGCCCAATAGAATCTGAGCCACAAACTGGAAGCCATGAAACCAACTGTAACGGAAAATGCTGTCTGGAAAATCATCCATCCCCTGGAAGAGGAGTCACCCTCATAAAGATGCAGAATCATTTGAAGACGAGCCATCCACTGAAGATGAGGCAACCACTAGAATATTAGTCAGCTCCTGGAATATGAGCCATCTACCAGATTACGAGCCATTTGCAAAAAGTCAAGCCACTCATCTGAAGACAAGCTGCTCTCTGAAAGATGATCCATTCGCTGGAAGATGATCCATCCGCTGGAAGATGATCCATCCATTGGAAGATGATCCTCATGGTGGAAGATGATCAAACTGCTGAAAGATGATCAAACTGCTGAAAGATGATCTCACTGGAGATTTGCATTCCCTCCCCCCCCTGTTATGGAAGTGTCTTGATCACGGAAGCCTTGTTAAAAGATTGAAAATTGAAACCATTGCTGAACTTTTCCTATTTTGTATGTACTTTCAGATGCACTCCTCTTCCCTTGAAGATAAGTTTCTGTCCTTTCCTATGAGTTTATGAGAGTAACTTCAATATGCACCATCTGCCTGCAACGCCTGTTTCTACATAGGATATTGTTATTCTGGTGATGTCTGTGTGTGACTGAAGAAGCATTGCCCTGGATGGAAGATTATCTCTAGGATGTGGGGTTCAAGTAAGTACAGTATTTTTATTTCCTAATGTACAATATTTCTTCCAGATTTACCTTTAGCTTGGAGGTGGTCAGCCCACTAGTACCTGAGCCACACACTGGAAGCCACACACTGCAAGGCAAGTCCCCCATTGAAAAGCCAAGTTCCCAGTTGAAGATGATCTATCTGGTGGAAGATGGCAACCTTGAAGATGATCCAACTGCTAGAAGATGATCCACCCACTGAAAGATAATTCAACCACTAGAAGATAATTCACCCGCTGGAAGATGAGCAACCCACTGGAAGAAGAGCAACCAACTGGAAGAAGAGCAACCAACTGGAAGAAGAGTAACCAACTGGAAGAAGAGCAACCAACTGGAAGAAGAGCAACCAACTAAAAGAAGAGAAACCAACTGAAAGAAGAGCAACCAACTGGAAGAAGAGCAACCAACTGGAAGAAGAGCAACCAACTGGAAGAAGAGCAACCAACTGGAAGATGAACAACCAACTGGAAGATGAACAACCAACTGGAAGAAGAGCAACCAACTGGAAGAAGAGCAACCAACTGGAAGAAGAGCAACCAACTGGAAGAAGAGCAACCAACTGGAAGAAGAGCAACCAACTGGAAGAAGAGCAACCAACTGGAAGAAGAGCAACCAACTGGAAGATGAACAACCCACTGGAAGATGAACAACCCACTGCAAGATGAGCATTCCACTGGAAGATGATCCACCTGCTGGCAATTGAGCAACCTGCTGGGAGATGATCCACCCGCTGAGAGATGAGCCACCCACTGGAAAATGAACAATCCCCTGGAAAATGAGCAATCCCCTGAAAGATAAGCCATGCACTGGAAAATGAGTCGCCTCCTGGACTCCACTCCCTTAAAGATGAGCCTCATCACAAAGTTCCTGTCACCTAAGTTAAGTAATCTTGTTGAGTTTTCTTAGTTATTTGGTTAAGTTATCTTAGTTATTCCATATGGGGTCATCTACCAGCTAGACATGTTTTCCATCTATGGTTTAGGAGCGGCAGGTTTTCTCGTTAGTGGGACACCTTCCATTTTGATTGAACCGGTGGATTTTGTTGGCCGACCCATTATTCTGGAGTGAAGGAACCTGGAATCTGCTAGGAGGCTGGATGGCTAAACATGTCTTAACACTTGATCAAGTGTTGGGAGGCCTTCCCCTGTTCATGTTTTATGTTGTCCCGATTGATTTTGAGGAATATCTAAGAATGGCATCGTTGAGCATGGGTCATTCTGATCCATTGCATTGAGAGCTCTGGTTTACTTGGTCATACCGTTTGATGTTCCTCGTAGTACCTCCACTGTGATTCTGATGATCAGTGTCTATCAATCTCTAGATGCATGGGTTTCAGGTATCAATTCCTTGTAAGTCCCGACCAACAGTTTCCAAGTTGGATTCTTATTGTTGAGCTTGGTTCTTTGTTTTGCCTATATTCTGATGGCTGGTGAAAGCATTCTTTACTTGCAGGTCAAAATGGTGGGTCTTGCACCCACCAGGAGGAGGTATTCTGAATTTTCTTTCTTCAATGCATGCTGTGGTGCCGGCATGCATTGGGTCGTTCTGGAGGGGTATCGTTGAGCTCTGGTGAAGGTCCACTCATTTTTACTTGCTCGTATTGTAATGTTAGTAGTTAGCTATGACGGATATAGTGTGATCCAGAGATCTCGTGAGGACGCAGCAAGAGTTCACTTGGATCTGTACGGAATGGCCTTGGGGTTGATACATGTTACCTTGTACTCTTTAGGTAGGTAGACATTGCTTATCAGTGTTACAGTAAAGGTACTATTGGGAATTGACAGTGGTATGGTCTTGTATTTCATCTTTTTAATGTGGTGTATCCTAATTATGCATGGCCGAGGATGTCATTCTTGTTATTCTTCTTAATCTCTCTGGACAGCATACAGCATGAGCAGGGGGATGGTCACCCAATGTTTGATCTTTTGTTAAGGTGTGTTGGCTTGAAAGCTTCCTAACAGATTCTATGTTCTGACATGAAAGAATAATGGAATCCACCTGGTTTTATCAAAATGGAAGTAATGTGTGCTATATTTGGAAAATATTGTCTTCATATTTTTTTTTATAAACTCATTTTCACCTGAGATTTAACATACCTTGGTATGTTAGTCTCAGTTTTCGGATACCGATTCTCTTTTTTGGTGCGAGTTGGTAGATGATCTTAAGTTTCATCAAATCATCATCAATTTTTCAATTTGACTGTTTTTTTCTTGTTTTGAGGTCAGTGTTAATGCGACCATGTTTTGGTCCAATAAGCAATCAACCATCTAGGTATTTACGACCTAGAATCTGATTGATAAAGGCAACTTGGCAACTTTTTTGCAAATGATAATCCCTTGCATGCTTTGGAGTTAAGGTAGACAGTAAAATCATTTTCTCATTGCAGGTGTTTTGAAGAGGGTTAAAGACTGCTCCTTGCCTGAACTACAACTACTACTGTTGCATGCGGAAGTTACTAATAAATGAAATCTCTTTTCACTGGACCATACACCCACCAGAAGAATCAGCTATACAGCGCTGGAAGCAGTATTTTTTACCTAGTTAAGATGTATTACTATGTGTACATTTACCTTACTCCATCCCTCCTAATTGATTTGAATTTTTGCAATATATTTAAATCGTAATATTAACAAGTACTACAGCACCTTTTTTGTATTTCCAGCAAAGCAGGTTCTTGGCTGCAACACAAGGAACAGTGGTTCTGTTTGCATGTGTTTGGTAATTTTCATTCTGAGACTTTGAAAACTTACCAACAAAATAGTTCTAGCTCTATCAATTTGGTCTTGATCATTTGAATACTATAATGCTAGCTTTTAAAGCAACAATTTGAAAATTTATTCAGTAATGATATGATTTTTGTTCATAGTTTTTAGTAAACTGTACTTACTGGGCAATGATTTGATTTTTATGTCACTACAGAAGTGTTGACATAATGTTATATTCTCAAACTGATGGATGGATGAAACTTCTTGATTGCAGTAATCAATTAGTGTTCGGCTTACTGTAACCAAGTGCATCTTTAACAAATGGCCAGTGGTGACATTTTGCATGTTCATGCATTCTCTTAAAAGTTATATGTAAATGTACTCACATCTGAAAAATGGCCATTTCAGTGAGATGGGTATATTTACTTGTTTCTTTTAAGGAAAAAAGTCAAATCATTGCTGACTTTTTTTCTTTTTTAAGTACTTTCAGGTCATGACAATATCTACCCTGGTTGTGGTCTTTCGAAGTGGATCAATGATTTGGGTCAGTTGTTTGCAGTGTATGTATCTACAAAGCATATTGCTACTGCCTGTACTAACAGCTGTGTGCAACTAAAGAAACGACAGGAATGTTACACCCACACAGGTAAGGGTAGCTACTAGCTATAGTGAAGAGCCAATTTGGAGATAATATGTATGTTGGCTTTACATATAAAAAAGAATGAATAAAAAAAAATGAATACAACTATTCATTATTATATTGGTCTTGGGGGTGGGGGGTAATTCAATGTTCAAAAACATAATTTTAATTCATGTTCTAAAAATATATAGACCACAATTCACTTCTACAGAGATACTTCTGTTCAGGCAGTTAGTTGATTTGATGATGTAAATCTTGAGCCGGGAGGGGTGAAAGGCCATGAGAGATTTACTAGAATCAATAAAAGGAATGTCTTGCATTCCCTCCTCCGCTTGTTCAGTAAGTGGCTCAATCATTTTGGCATTGTAACAACAAATCAAAATTTAAATCATTGCTGACTTCCTATTTTATATGTACTTACAGATGCATTCCTCTTACCCTGGAGGTTAAAACTTCTACCCTTTCCGGGATGTTTCAAATCGTAACTACAATAAGCACCTGGTGTCTGTTGCATCTGTATCTACATATGATGTTGTTATTCTGGTGATGTCCTTGTGCGACTGCGGTAGCTTTGTTCAAGATGAGAGAAGTCTCCAGGATCCTGTTCAAGTAAGTACTGAAGTTTTATTTTCAAATTTACAGTATTTCAGATTTGCCTTTAGCATGGGGTTGATCAGCCCAATAGAATCTGAGCCACAAACTGGAAGCCATGAAACCAACTGGAATGGAAAATGCTGTCTGGAAAATCATCCATCCCCTGGAAGAGGAGTCACCCTCATAAAGATGCAGAATCATTTGAAGACGAGCCATCCACTGAAGATGAGGCAACCACTAGAATATTAGTCAGCTCCTGGAATATGAGCCATCTACCAGATTACGAGCCATTTGCAAAAAGTCAAGCCACTCATCTGAAGACAAGCTGCTCTCTGAAAGATGATCCATTCGCTGGAAGATGATCCATCCGCTGGAAGATGATCCATCCGTTGGAAGATGATCCTCCTGGTGGAAGATGATCAAACTGCTGAAAGATGATCTCACTGGAGATTTGCATTCCCTCCCCCCCTGTTATGGAAGTGTCTTGATCACGGAAGCCTTGTTGAAAAATTGAAAATTGAAACCATTGCTGAACTTTTCCTATTTTGTATGTACTTTCAGATGCACTCCTCTTCCCCTGAAGATAAGTTTCTGTCCTTTCCTATGAGTTTATGAGAGTAACTTCAATATGCACCATCTGCCTGCAACACCTGTTTCTACAGAGGATATTGTTATTCTGGTGATGTCTGTGTGTTACTGAAGAAGCATTGCCCTGGATGGAAGATTATCTCTAGGATGTGGGGTTCAAGTAAGTACAGTATTTTTATTTCCTAATGTACAATATTTCTTCCAGATTTACCTTTAGCTTGGAGGTGGTCAGCCCACTAGTACCTGAGCCACACACTGGAAGCCACACACTGCAAGGCAAGTCCCCCATTGGAAAGCCAAGTTCCCAGTTGAAGATGATCTATCTGGTGGAAGATGGCAACCTTGAAGATGATCCAACTGCTAGAAGATGATCCACCCACTGAAAGATAATTCAACCGCTGGAAGATAATTCACCCGCTGGAAGATGAGCAACCCACTGGAAGATGAGCAACCAACTGGAAGAAGAGCAACCAACTGGAAGAAGAGCAACCAACTGGAAGAAGAGCAACCAACTGGAAGAAGAACAACCAACTGGAAGAAGAGTAACCAACTGGAAGAAGAGCAACCAACTGGAAGAAGAGCAACCAACTGGAAGAAAAGCAACCAACTAAAAGAAGAGCAACCAACTGAAAGAAGAGCAACCAACTTGAAGAAGAGCAACCAACTGGAAGATGAACAACCAACTGGAAGATGAACAACCAACTGGAAGATGAACAACCAACTGGAAGATGAACAACCAACTGGAAGATGAACAACCAACTGGAAGATGAACAACCAACTGGAAGATGAACAACCAACTGGAAGATGAACAACCAACTGGAAGATGAACAACCAACTGGAAGATGAACAACCAACTGGAAGATGAACAACCAACTGGAAGATGAACAACCAACTGGAAGATGAACAACCAACTGGAAGAAGAGCAACCAACTGGAAGAAGAGCAACCAACTGGAAGAAGAGCAACCAACTGGAAGAAGAGCAACCAACTGGAAGAAGAGCAACCAACTGGAAGATGAACAACCAACTGGAAGATAAACAACCCACTGCAAGATGAGCATTCCACTGGAAGATGATCCACCTGCTGGCAATTGAGCAACCTGCTGGAAGATGATCCACCCGCTGAGAGATGAGCCACCCACTGGAAAATGAACAATCCCCTGGAAAATGAGCAATCCCCTGAAAGATAAGCCATGCACTGGAAAATGAGTCGCCTCCTGGACTCCACTCCCTTAAAGATGAGCCTCATCACAAAGTTCCTGTCACCTAAGTTAAGTAATCTTGTTGAGTTATCTTAGTTATTTGGTTAAGTTATCTTAGTTATTCCATATGGGGTCATCTACCAGCTAGACATGTTTTCCATCTATGGTTTAGGAGCGGCAGGTTTTCTTGTTAGTGGGACACCTTCCATTTTGATTGAACCGGTGGATTTTGTTGGCCGACCCATTATTCTGGAGTGAAGGAACCTGGAATCTGCTAGGAGGCTGGATGGCTAAACATGTCTTAACACTTGATCAAGTGTTGGGAGGCCTTCCCCTGTTCATGTTTTATGTTGTCCCGATTGATTTTGAGGAATATCTAAGAATGGCATCGTTGAGCATGGGTCATTCTGATCCATTGCATTGAGAGCTCTGGTTTACTTGGTCATACCGTTTGATGTTCCTCGTAGTACCTCCACTGTGATTCTGATGATCAGTGTCTATCAATCTCTAGATGCATGGGTTTCAGGTATCAATTCCTTGTAAGTCCCGACCAACAGTTTCCAAGTTGGATTCTTATTGTTGAGCTTGGTTCTTTGTTTTGCCTATATTCTGATGGCTGGTGAAAGCATTCTTTACTTGCAGGTCAAAATGGTGGGTCTTGCACCCACCAGGAGGAGGTATTCTGAATTTTCTTTCTTCAATGCATGCTGTGGTGCCGGCATGCATTGGGTCGTTCTGGAGGGGTATCGTTGAGCTCTGGTGAAGGTCCACTCATTTTTACTTGCTCGTATTGTAATGTTAGTAGTTAGCTATGACGGATATAGTGTGATCCAGAGATCTCGTGAGGACGCAGCAAGAGTTCACTTGGATCTGTACGGAATGGCCTTGGGGTTGATACATGTTACCTTGTACTCTTTAGGTAGGTAGACATTGCTTATCAGTGTTACAGTAAAGGTACTATTGGGAATTGACAGTGGTATGGTCTTGTATTTCATCTTTTTAATGTGATGTATCCTAATTATGCATGGCCGAGGATGTCATTCTTGTTATTCTTCTTAATCTCTCTGGACAGCATACAGCATGAGCAGGGGGATGGTCACCCAATGTTTGATCTTTTGTTAAGGTGTGTTGGCTTGAAAGCTTCCTAACAGATTCTATGTTCTGACATGAAAGAATAATGGAATCCACCTGGTTTTATCAAAATGGAAGTAATGTGTGCTATATTTGGAAAATATTGTCTTCATATTTTTTTTATAAACTCATTTTCACCTGAGATTTAACATACCTTGGTATGTTAGTCTCAGTTTTCGGATACCGATTCTCTTTTTTGGTGCTAGTTGGTAGATGATCTTAAGTTTCATCAAATCATCATCAATTTTTCAATTTGACTGTTTTTTCTTGTTTTGAGGTCAGTGTTAATGCGACCATGTTTTGGTCCAATAAGCAATCAACCATCTAGGTATTTACGACCTAGAATCTGATTGATAAAGGCAACTTGGCAACTTTTTTGCAAATGATAATCCCTTGCATGCTTTGGAGTTAAGGTAGACAGTAAAATCATTTTCTCATTGCAGGTGTTTTGAAGAGGGTTAAAGACTGCTCCTTGCCTGAACTACAACTACTACTGTTGCATGCGGAAGTTACTAATAAATGAATTCTCTTTTCACAGGACCATACACCCACCAGAAGAATCAGCTATACAGCGCTGGAAGCAGTATTTTTTACCTAGTTAAGATGTATTACTATGTGTACATGTACCTTACTCCATCCCTCCTAATTGATTTGAATTTTTGCAATATATTTAAATCGTAATATTAACAAGTACTACAGCATCTTTTTTGTATTTCCAGCAAAGCAGGTTCTTGGCTGCAACACAAGGAACAGTGGTTCTGTTTGCATGTGTTTGGTAATTTTCATTCTGAGACTTTGGAAACTTACCAACAAAATAGTTCTAGCTCTATCAATTTGGTCTTGATCATTTGAATATTATTAATATTGCTAGCTTTTAAAGTAACAATTCATAGTTCAATTCATAGTTATTAGTAAACTACTTACTCAGCAATGATTTGATTTTTTATGGCGCCACAAGAAGTGGTGACATATATTCTCAAACTATTCTGTTGACAAAAACTTCTTCGTGGATGGTGGTAACAAATGGCCTGTGGTGACATTTTGCATGTTAATGCATTGACTTAAAAGCCGTATGTAAATATACTCATATCTGAAAAATGGCCAGTTCAGACAGTTGGGTATATTAACTTATCGCTTTTAAGAAAAAAGTCCAATTATTGCTGACTTTTTTCTTTTTTTAAGTACTTCCAGGTCATAACAATCTGACAATTTCTAAAAAGATCAACAATCTGTTTGTAACGTCTGTAACTACATTGCATAAAATTACCACTCCAAGGGACAAGTGGTCGCAGATTAAGCAGCAATTGGAATGTTGTATCCACAAAGGTGAGGTAAGCTAGTTATAAGCCATCTCACAGTCGCAGATAATGTGTATATTTGAAATTGGGGGGGGGGCGTGGTTGTAATGTTTAAACTTTAGAGGGTTTTTAACTTTACCAGTTTTTGGTTTTCGGGGTTGTTTTGATACTTTGTTTTTGGTCTTCGCCATATGTTTAATGTTAGCCTCAGTCTTACTGTTTCTTTTAGGGGTTGATCACTTGAAAGGTATAATTTTGTAAGGATTTTTGGTTACAATTTGAAAAAGTGATATGCTAAATATTAAATTGCCGTTTGGTGTCTGTAACAAATGGCAGAGTGATATTTTGCATGTTAACTCCTTGTTCTATTTAAGTTCTCTTTAAATCATCTCTTAAATCATACAGTAGTTGTTGATTTTCCCTCATTTTATGTACTTTCAGGTACATTGGAGAGAACAACATCATCATCATACTCCCATTAGTCTCATGTTACTTAGACTACATTGGAAGTAGTGATGGACTGTGGATTTATGGATTTTAAATTTAGTTATGCACTGCTATTATATATTCTGTGCAATTCTTACTTTAGAAAGAACAACATTATCATATTCTTGGAATTTAGTTATATGGACTGTGTACAATCCCTACCTTGGCGAAGACAACATACTTATGGACTGTGTGTTATCCCTACCTTGGCGAAAACAACATGGTCATGCTTTTCTATGGCACAAACTAATGACCCTGCTACCTGGACTGTAATTATGATGGAATTCCGTTATATGGACTATGTACAATCCCTAACTTGGTGAAAACAACATAGTTATGGACTGTGTGTAATCCCTACCTTGGCGAAAACAACATGGTCATACTCTTCTGTGGCACCACTAATGACTCTGCTACCTACAACTACAATGATGGTTGAGCTCATTTATAGACTACGATTACATATTGTGTGTAAACCTTACCTTTGAGAGAAGAACATTATCATGCTCTGGCACCTCAAATGTCTTTGTAACCAAGACTACAATTGCGGTGGAATTTGGTTGTATTGTGTCCATTCCTAACCTTTGAGAGAGCGACATCTTGTGGCACCACTAACGACTGATACCTTGACTGTAATGATGGTGGAACTTAGTTATTATACTCTTATGGCACCACTAATAACTTTGTAACAGAGACTCCAACTGATATGGAACTTAGTTATTTTGTGGCTAAGCCCAACCTTGGAGAGAATCACATATCTTAGCATTGTCTTGTCTCTAATCTTATGTGACACCACTTATGACTTCGTAAGCGAGACTCAAAATGATATGGAACTTAGTTATTTTGTGGCTGAGCCCAACCTTGGAGAGAATAACATTATTGTTGCATTGTCTTAGGAAGAGATATCTCAAGGATATGATTCAAGTAAGTACAGTATTTTTTATTGATAATGTACAATGCATGTACACCAACAGAAGTGGTGACATATTGTTATACTCTCATATTAATGAGCGGAAAAAGGTTATTCTTGGATGGTTGTAAATAATAAGTTCTGCTAATGTAACAAAGTGCGACAAATGGCCAGTGGTGACATTTTGCATGTTTATGCAGTTATTCACTTAAAAGTGATACGTTTGGTTTTGATACTTTGTAATGCCAGTTGCATCCAATGTCTGGCATTCAGCATCTATTACACAAATTGCAGGGTGACATTTTCCCCAATTTCATGTACTTTCAGGTATGCTCTACATTATCTCTTGTGTGGTACCACTTATGTATTTTGATACCCTGAACATCTCTGCCTAGAAAGTTATCGATAGGAGGCTAATATCTCTCTCGATGCCAATAATGGCTGTTACCTACACTACACTGATTGTGGTGGAACTTAGTAACTTACTGATTATATATTGTGTGGATTGTGGAATCATTTCTTTGGAGAGAACAACATTATCACAGTCTTTTGTTGCACAACTAATGTATTTGGATACCCAGACCATCTCTACATAGAAAGTTATCGATAGGAGGTGGACATCTCTCGCGGGAGAGATGACTAATGACTGGTATCTACACTTTGATGGTGATGGAACTTAGTTACTGACTGATTACATATTGTGTGGAATCATTACCTTGAAGAGAACAACATTATCATATCACAGTCTTCTGTTGCACCATGTATCTTGATACCCAGACCATCTCTGCATAGAAAGTAATCGATAGGAACCTGTTATCTCTCGCTGTGCCACTAATGACTGTTATCTACACCTTGGTGGTGATTGAACTTAGTTACTGACTGATTACCTAGTATGTACAATCCTTACCTTGAAGAGAACAGCATTATCACACAGGAGGTTGTCTTCTCTCATGATGCCATAATTGTTACCAAGACTTGGTAATGGTCCTGGTGGTTGTGAAACCCCATTATGGACTAGGATTACATTGTGTGTTGAACAAATTGTGACCTAACATAAAAGTACTAATATAATGAACATATTTATATATGTGTGTACAATAAACATTATTCGATATTGACTACTGTATTATTCTATTTGCTGCTGTTGAACATCTGTATTCAAAATATACATCTGAATTCAAACATTTAACAAGTGTGTGCAGGTTCCATCATGACTTATGAATGGACTTTAGGAAAACTTATGAAACGCTATATGCACAATAGTCATTTTTTCTTTATGTTGTGTTCAAAAATATTGAGCAATCAATTTGCCAATAGATGGCATAATACATCAATTTCACGTAAATTCTTCTCAGTTCATTGAAAATATATAAATTGAACCAATGTTGGAAGAGAATTAACATTAAATTCGCAATTGATTGCCGTTTGTGTTTTCAACCTATTGATCACTTGAGTGTTGAAGTAATAATATAATTCCAATAGAGGAGTTGCTATGAAGATAAATAAATAGATGGCAGTGGAGGTTTTTGTCAGTTAGATTATTGTTTTTATTCATGATAAGGAGACACAAAATTTAGTCTCTGACTATTAAAAATACAAATCTCGTTTAAAATGACACTTAAAAGCTACACAGCAATGCCTAGTTGCCTGCTCCATCTAGCGATTGTGGACTCCACTATTACATATGTACGTATCCGCTATATGTTTATAATAATCTCGTTATCCAAACAGAATGTAAATACAATTTACCACAATAACATCCATCCCATGCACCAAGTTGAAATTTGAACTGGAGCAAAATTTTAATAAATAGTCAATTGCTAATATGTGTAGAACCTTTAGGGGAATATATATTCTGACTTTCATTTAAAAAATTGATTTGTAGTCTCCAATTTTGAGAAACTTAGAAAACACAGTTTGTGATTTCGTTTGATGACCTTGACCGTTGACCTTGCAAATTTTACTTTGGAAATAGAGAAAAAATAATAACACTGGATTCTGATAGTGCTGCCATCTTTTTATCTGCCCAGAACCTACATGTATGGTCCATACCTTAATCGGTGGTCAGTATCAAGCACAAGTAACTGACGTTACCTTCGTATTCAAGATGGCGGACGATTGTTGAAAGGATGTAGTGCACCCTCCATTATGATCTCCCCATAAAAAAAATAAATTCATCTGATTTTTCAAAATAAATATACTGCTTTTATTATTACATTTATATGTACACTAATATCTTTTTGACCTATATTCAGCACTATCGATGAATAGGCCACTTATTAGGGCCAATATTCAACCATAAAGTGTACAGGGGTAGAGATGCCAAACCAGGTCTTTTTGTGTCTGTCAAAATCCATTTGCATCCTACACATCCCTACATCTTATCCAAATATGTTATGAATTAATGAATTTTAACAGTATAATCTTTGGATTTACAAGTTGTATGGGATTTCATAAGTGTAAAAGTTGCTTTTGAAGCATTTTTCTATAGCCATTTTGTAGGGAAAAAATGATGAAAAATCTTTTAATTTGAAGTATGACCTGAATCGATTGCAAACTTTATATTTGCACATCTGACGTGATATACCATTTGTGTCATATTGTGAAATTATTTAATTTGCAATCGATTCAGGTCATCGTGTATTTTAGGTATTTTTGTGAAAATCAATAGAAACCAATGGCCTCCATTGAAATCTGATGATATCCACATGTTAAGTCAATGGAGCACATTCAATGTCAAGTCAATACAACCTCGCTGAACTTAATGACCGGCCTCAACCTCAGCCCATGTTGGTCCAAACGCTTGAATATTTTCCAAAGTATTATGTGACATTGTATTCTTTATGTTACACCTAAAAATGATTCATTTTGTTCATGGGGTAACCATAATGGAAAGTGCACTAGACCCTTTTGACATCATCGAATTACTCAGATGCGAGTAGGTAGTTAACAGTTTCGCCACCAGGTGGCTGATTCGGGGAATTAACATGGCAGTGTATTACAAAATTCCCTTAAACTTGAATATGCATCAGTTTTAGTGGTTCTCTTATCATATTACCCTTATGTATCTGATAGTTATACAGATTAAAATATGTCCAGTAAAAGAAAATGTTATCTGCCCAACACAAGAAAAAATATATCACTTTTTGTGGTTTTACAACATGGGGTCTATGGGGAATCTCCCCGACCTAGAAGTCACATTTTCAAAGCAAATTAAATTTTCAAAGTTGATAAACTCTTTTCAAAACCACATTCACACTACCCTACCTCGATAGCGCATGCGCAATTTTTTGGGCTTTCAACCAGGTCGCTTTTGAGCATAGCCGTAGGCAGCGGGGGTTCGAACGAACCCCCGGTCAGGATTTCCCAAAATATCATTTTGGTGAAATTAACCAGAAACATTAAATTACTGTGCTATTTGAAATATATGAGCAATAAATGAATTGATATTTATTATGGTGAACACGAGAGCCTTATTTTGTTAAAAACATGTCAAAACGTTTGGCAACCTTAGGCACGGGGTGAGATTCAATTTTGGGAAGACCCCAGAGCATGAGATTTTACATTTAGAAATAACAATAATTTCGCACAATTAACTTAAAAGCTGCTTCTTCTCAACAAAATAACCCATCTTGGGCAATGGCTAAATCAGTCCTTTGTAGGAATTTTGTTTTAAGCCAGTTCTGGTCCAATACGAAGATATGAAAAACTCGAAAACAATGCAGACGTCCCATACTCCGAATGATTTTTACAACATTGACGAATAAATATCTAGAAAAGTTGTAATATTGATGAGGGCTGCCATCGAACTCAAATGTCAGTGTCGACAGTCGAACTCTGCTGTCGAAAATATTGTCGACAATCGAACTTTCCAGGGAGAAAAAATCATCGGGAAGTAATTGCCTAATATTGTTACTAAATGCCAAGTTAATAGAATATTATAGACGAAAATGGGACAAATACCTGCAATGTTTCGACCGGGATTTATTTCGACTGCTCGGGCGAAATCTCGTACAACGTCTCGCAAGAGAGAAGAGAAGTCATGAAGGGAACTTCCGGGTGAATTTATTTTTTGAAAATGAAATGAATGTGAACAATATTTCCGCAGAATACGCGCACATAACACGTTGAAATGTGTATTGAAATGTATTGGGGCCATTTGGATATTTTCAAGTAAGTATTGATATCGTTTGCTGTCGACATGACGGGAATTTTTGTCGACTTCGTTGTCGAACTTGCATTTTGACTGACAAGTCGACGTTCCGACTAATGATGGCAGCCCTAAATTATGTTCTTTCAATTAAATGTGTACATCTCTGTTTTGTTTTATATCAATTAAAATTTAAAATATTTCTTGGGACGTCCCTGGGGCTGGCATAGTCCCCGAAACCAATTCGTTAAATAATTAAAAACGTTGTGAAATTAATTTTTTTAAAGCGTATATCATTTATAAACACAAGCATTTGTTCAAATTTATTCATTCTTTCAATTGTTCAGTATTTATTTACCCATCACTTTCCAAAAAAAATCAATCATTGCAAAAAATGATTTTGTTTTTTCAGATACACTCCACTCATCTAAGAGATTGTATAGAATTCAAATTGTTACCGTTCCAGTTTACTTGCTCTCCATTTTCATGTTAATGTCATGATATGTTTAGCGAATAAATTACATAATAAAAAAAATTGAAAATCATATGGTATTAATCTTCAAATAATGAAAGCTTTATTTGTTATCAAGTCGTCTGAACTTAACAAAATACTTTTTATATTCGAACAGTCGCTTGTATTTATATATGATTTATATTCACCAAACCGTTTTTATTATCAGTTGCAGTTAATCTGCTCCGGGGGACTTACAACTCCGGGAACGTCCAAAGCAATATTTTTAACTTTTTAAAACAAAGCATAACCGAGACCCACTTATTTGAATAATAGATATTTTCATCAGTAATACGACTATCCCGGATAGTTTAAAAAGCCTTCGTATAAACGTTGTGAAAAGTTATCATAGAAGAACGACCTTTCCGAGTACAGGGTGTTTGCGCCAATTTTAATAACCTCGCATTTGATCCGAACTGGCTTCCAACAAAATTCCTGAAAAATAATGACAAGCCATTGCATGAGGTGATTTATTTTGTCCTAGATGAAGTAGCTTATAAAGAATAAATTGTGCGAAATAGTTGATATTCCTTGGAAACAAATCATGCTCCAGGATCTTCTAGAAGTCAGACGAAATAATGCTGATTCGGGGCAAATCAGATTTCAGGATATGTATTCAGTAAAAGATTCACCGAAATATATTTTGATGCAGAAAATTAATTGTAATAAGTTGTCTGACTTTTTTGAACGTTGCCTAAAGTGAACATTTAAGTAAGAAAGCTACAAGGTCATTTTTGAAAATCGTTTTTACGTCCTGTGTTATTTCAATGGGAGAGGTTTCTTGATATAGCCTATTACTTTCAGACTTTGCTTAAAACGTAAATAAAGACATCATATTTGTTAAATAAAATTCAAATTCAATTGTCTACTTAATTTAATGAAGGTATTAATATGAATCATATTTCCCCTCCTTTTCTTTACAAATTATGCATATAAAATTGCTTTAATACATAATCCAATGGGTTAGTTAGGATTGCCAAACTTTTGGAGAGAGTGTAATTGTACAAATTGCATTATTTGAGGAACCCTAATAAGGGGGGGGATTTGTGAATAACATAAAAATAGAACCCCCGGTCACCAAATCCTGGCTACGCCACTGGGTAATTATTCAAGAACACATTCCAATAAAAATATAATTTGTGGGAGAATGTTCACTTTCTGTATTGTCATAATAACGATAACTTCGATTTTTTATTAAATTATCAACATGTATGCAGACAATCATGTTTTTATTTTTGAATTATTTCTTGAAATCATCCATAAAAAGGACAAAATAATATTTTCTTGGAATGTGTACATTCTCCAATTTTGAAAACCCAAAGGCAACGCTTATGTAGGAAATATGGGAAGTTACCTACCCTTCTAGTTGAAAGCCCATGCCGTAATCTAACACGAAATATACGAATACACAACATAATTAGATCATTAGAAAACGTGTAAGATTTGTTTTGAATTTACAAAAATGTATGTAACTTCCTTCAAAATTGAGCTAGAAGCTTCAAATAAAAAGCATTTTAAGGCTCTTTTCTTCCTCTATTATCTTGGTCATATTTCCATTGGTAATGAAGGCTACGCCAATGACATTGTAAGACGATTTGAAAAACAAGATAAATCAATCTTACTCTATTTTCAATAGTTCGTATGTTGGTACGTGAATTGTTTTGATATGATTTAAATCTGTAAATAGCTATCGTTGCTTTAGCAGAGAGGTGACGTGTGTTAATTTGCATGATGCAACGTGTAAGATTTTGATTATTAATCATAATTTAAGTTATCCCAATTTATGACAAAATGTCCACTGAATTGAAAATTGTTATGTCTTACAATGTCATAGGCGTAGCCAGGAGATGGTGCGATCGCACCCCCCCCCCCCCATAACCAATGAAAATATGGCCATAACGATAGAGGAAGAAAAGTGCCTTAAAATATGCTTTTTATTTGAAGCTTCTAGCTCAATTTTGAATCATGTTACATACATTTTTGCAAATTCAAAACAAATCTTACACGTTTTCTCATAATCTAATTATGTTATATATTCGTATTTTTCGTTTTTTGGGTACCCTTTTTTGACCGGGTACCGGGTACCAAGTTTGAACCCAGCATGGAGGATTTACAAACAAACAAACAAACATTTACTACCCGGTACCCGGTTTTTTATACAAACCCTTTCTAGATATCAGCGTACATTTATTGTAACTCGCGTTTGCTAACATTTGCTCAGTTCTGAGATGAAGGCCACACGGGTAGTAAAAAGGCCAACGTTGGAACTATTTGTGACCTACATCCCTATTTTCGTAATTAAAATGAAAGTTGAACCCTTCCCCTTTATTTTGATACCAAAGAACAGCATGCTAGGTACTTAAAATTAGGTAAACTCTACTCCTCAAAAGTGCAAAAACTTAGCTTCTTATAATCAAAATATAGGGGATTGCAACAATTTCGGAAATTCGCGGAGGTCAAAGCCACAATTTGAAGTCACGCCAGTTATTTTTGCGTGATAGAAAATGTCACGCAAATACGCATTTTACCTGGTAATTGTCAAGCAAAAAGATTTCTGTAGAAAAATTTCTAAAAAAGTTCGTCTACACAGCAAAAATACGAACGCCGAAAAAACGTACGCATTTCGTTCGGACTTTTCACGCGAATTACGTATATGTCACGCATTCCGTTCGAAATTTTTCGTACCTCCCCCCCCCACCCCCCCGTTGATGGATGTTTGAAACGCGAGCGTAGCGAGCGCGAAAAATTTGAGGTGTTCAAAATTTGGCAAGATGTAATAAATTTTAAACCGAGGTGTTCAAAATTTGGATCAAGGTGTTCAGATTTGGACCAAGGTGTCCACATTTTGAGGGGAGCTGTTCAACATTTCCAAGTCACTCATGTTAGGTGTTCCCAAGTTGACAGGCCTGTTACTGGTCCCAACTGTGTATGAGATAATAAGACAAAGAGGTCACCATATATAAAATCAATGGAGAGTAGGACCATAAATTGATAGGACCTCCTACCCTTTCAAACCGGGAATAAAGGTTAACGATTAAGTTCCCGGGAAAAAGAAGTTTTATTATTTCACTGAACGAAAATACTAGGTTCTTCCTGTGAAAATAAAAATGTCAGAATCTGGGAGAAAAATTTGGGTGCAGGTGAAAAGATACGATTTAGCAGGTAAGGCAGAGTAGATACAGTAGATAAATTATTGATTTATGTATAATTGATATCTCAGGTATACCTAGGATGATTAATTGATCGTTTGTGACCACCATGTACTTTGAATTTAGCACCACCATAGAAAAAAAATATAAAATAATTTTTCTGTTTCTTGAATTTTTGTCAATTTTTTAAGCTTAGCTTACTGCTCGATTTCTTGATGAAGTAGGATTTGGTTCATTAATTAAAGGCACACTGTAACATATAGCTGAAAAAATGGTTAAGGTACAGCTGGAAAGTAACATTTTGGTAAAAAATTGCTATACCTGCACATGTTATTTTCCGGTACAAAATAAAGTATGAAGGCATGTGTCAATTTACTTGCTTTTTTCAGGAAAGTATCATTACATTGTCTTCTTTTAGAATATCTGGTAGGGGTTCAATGGGAACTCCAGGAAATTATGATATTTCACACTTTCTATTTTTCCAAATTTTCTTTCAAAGTTTCCAGGCAACACAGGAGCTACCATTGACATGTTTCCAGATATTCTAAAAGTAAACAATGTAATGATGCTTTACTGAAAAAGGCAAGGAAATGCACACATGACTTCATACTTAATTTCGTACCAGAAAATAACATGTGCAGGTATAGCAATTTTTTACCAAAATGTTACTTTCCAGCTGAACCTTAAAAACATTTTCTCAGGCGGGGAATCGATTTCATGGTTTAAAATCTTCTCTGGTGTCTATCACGCGGTACGAATTTTGACTGTTAATTTGAATTTTTGACCTACCGGATGTTGAAAATCAAGGATTACGAGTCTCGTACTGCACCGTTTTTCTTGTAACTTGTTCCATTCAAAGCATAACAAAAATCCCTTTCTGTTGGTACATTATTCTCTTGAACAGAGTCTCTACTTCCAGTGGCATTTTGGTCCCCAGCTGTAAGAAGGCATTCTAACAACTGGGGACCAAAACGCTACTAGAACGAGGGACTATTTACCATCAAGTAATGCACCGACAAAAAGGCAATTTTGTTTTGCTTTTAATGGTATAAGTTTGAAGAAAAACGGTGCAGTATATGAGACTCGCAATCCTTGATTTTCGAGCATGTGGTAGGTCAAAAATTCAAATTAACGGTCAAAGTTAGGACCGCGTGTCTATGTCTAGGTTTCATGGTTCAAAATCTTCTCTGGTGATTCTATTTTCCAACTATTCATGCAGTTCCATTGTCTGTTGAACCTTGAAAAGCCATATTTAGACTGAGGATTGAAAGGTGTTCACGACAACTTTCAGCTCATCTTTATTAGGAAAGACCAGAAGTGAATTTTCGAGTTGAGTAAATGGTTATAATGTTGTATTTATGATGCCATGGCAAAATTTGAAATAATTAGAATATTCCACACGGACCCCTATGAATGTTTATTCATAAAACAAAAATATTCTGGACAATTTGTCCAAATGTTGCTATTAAATGTTTCATTTTGATGATTTTGATTATTTTTAAAATAGATGTCAAGAAGACTGACAGGTACGATATCAGGAAATGCTCTCGATTTCATTTTGATACATGGTTTCCAATTTAAGGTAGACTACCCCAAATGACCTTCAGTGACCTTGGTGTGCGAAAATAGAAATATTTTAAATTGAAGCAAAAAGCTTACAT
Organism: Owenia fusiformis; assembly: GCA_903813345.2. Classification (NCBI taxonomy): domain Eukaryota; kingdom Metazoa; phylum Annelida; class Polychaeta; order Sabellida; family Oweniidae; genus Owenia; species Owenia fusiformis. Next base: position 15,925,975 of record CAIIXF020000011.1, on the reverse strand, counting down.
ATGATATTGGTTAACACGCCAGAAATAAACATAATATCATTTGAAGCGACGTTATTAGAATATTTTGAATCCGCCATTTTTGTTTGTCGATTTGAACCAATCAGAGACATGCATCATCTTAATACAGGTTTATATTTGGGGTTAACCCCCCTCCCTGGTACAGTATAAATAAGCACAGATTGATTGACCTGCCTCCTTTATTTAAAAATCATTTCTGTTGTCTTTATTTTGAAACCTATATATGGAAAATTCACTATTTCATTATATTTCAGTACATGATGAAGACATGGAACCCCCTACATCTCTGAGTTACATTGAGACTAACAATGACATGGAGCCACAGTACATACACCAACTCCTGAGACAAAGGTTCAGAATCAGAGATGATTCATTGGTTCTCAAGGTAAGCCATAAAGTACATACCTGTAGCGTAGCTTGCCCATAGTTCTTGTGGTGCAAGTGAACCCCCCTTGGTCCAAAATTGTTACAAATCATGTAGTTTCACCATTCTGTCCATATTACTTGTACAAGGTTTATAATGCCATAAGCAATTTTTATGTAGGAGTTTATCAGACAAAACAGGTATCCTCCCCCTTCTAAATGATGATGATTTCATTTTCAGTTGAGGAACAACAGAGGATCACTGGTGCCTATCAACAGTTCATTGCTACCAACACAAAAATCAGTGTAAGTAAATAATATTGTGCACAGTGTACCTCAAATAATTATCTATCTAAGAAATATGAATATGAATGAAAATACTCGATATAAATAAAAATCTTGCAAGTCTAAAAGAATGGTTTGCATAGTGTTGAACAATATCTCTGATCAGAAAGTACAGGTTGCCTTGTGATACATAAAAATGTTCAGATTCCAGTTACGGGTAGAGTATCCTGAAACCAGTCTAGCAACAAGTCCTCGTGACCCCCGCCCCCCCCCCCCCCCCCTACATACACCCCCAATTTTGGTAGATAGGGAAAGAGGCGTGTTCAGAGTCTTGAATTAAGCAAGACTATCCTGAAATGAGAACCCAACAAAATAACTTTTAAACATTTTATATTCCCTAATGTTTTATATTTTCAGGCCATATATCTTAGAAGTTGTGAAAGTCTATCAAAACAGTGAGTATTCATTCATTGGACTAGCTCAAAATATCAATGTTGAATTTTACACGCAAGTAGTTTTTGTTGGGGAGGAATAAAAAGTCCACTTTGGGTGTTAATATGTTACATACTGCCATTTCAATAGCCATAAGATAGAACAAAAAGGGTGTGAAAGTTTGATGAAATATAACCTGATGGAACTAAATAACAAAAAAAGGAAAACTGTGTTAATTTTGTTATTATTTTTTGTAGACAAACCACAACCAAGAAATGTACAGAGAACAAACTACAATGAAACACTGAAGAAAAAGTTGGACAGTTTCGATGACAGGGTATGTAGTTGGGCCTTATCAGGCTTAATCGTATGCATTACCAACATAGACCAAAATTTGAGCACAATAAACTTATTTTTCCCCTTTTTTCACTGTTTCACTGTTTTCTTAACTGGCATGAGAGAACATGGATCACAGGCTGAGGCATTTTTCGTAAATTGATGCAATTTTGTAACACATGCCCAAAATGATTACTGTAACAGTAGTGGTTGGAAGACTGACTCGTGTACTCGAATTTTACTCGCATTTGTCCTAAAAATCAATTGATCGAGTTGAAAACTTGAACTCACGATTTTAATTTTTACCCAAAAAATATTTTTCACCAGTTTTCACCTTGCCTTGACTCGCGATTCGTCTCTCCTATTTGCAGTTTCCATGCTTATAGTTGTAATGTTCTGCTTAAATTTCTGTATAGAATACAACTTATTTTCTATTTAATGCCATGTGCGAAAGACAAACATACTTGGATTTTATTCTGCGTTCGTTATTTTTATGCAAAAGTTTCATTTCCGGTTTGATGCATAATCTGAGCCCAACAGCCGATTTAGACAATAAAAAGTATAGAGGCACTTGAAAAAATTGATCAAATTGATGAATTCTGCCGCTACTTGGGAAACTGAAACCGGAAGTAACTCAAATAAGTCAAATCGCGAAAATAATCGTGGGTTTTCATGGCCCACTCGAGTGGAGATTTTCAGACGAGTCCGACCACTATGTAACAGTAATCTGTTTGTAACTTGTTCAAATAACCCCCCCCCCCAACACACACATAAGCATACATCTCACAGGCCCTTACACAGGGGGTTCCCCCCCCCCCGGCCAAAAATTCTTTCAAAATCATGCAGTTTTTCACCATTCTGAGCACTTTTTAAGTGATTTTGGCCATATTTGGACCAAAATTGTCAAAAGCGAACCCCCCCTGGAATTTTTCAAAAAGTGAACCCCCCTTGGCAAATCCTGGCTATGGGCCTGTCTCATTATATCTTCTAAAAGACTAATATAAGTAACCTACTTTAATAAGGAAAATGTAATCTAGGGCCAACTTTAATTTCTTTTGCATTCCAGATTGAAAAGATGGAAGCAATTTGCCCCGAATTGAGAATTAGAAGAGATGCTAAACTGAAAAGGGTAAGAACACTTTACAATACATTCAGTGAACATCAAGTGCTAAACTGTATTACTAAGCTTAAGTTATATCACTGAAGCTGGAATTTATTATTTGTACATCAATTTAAAAGTAACAACTTTTAAAGTCCATGTAGTTTTTAAAATGGAAATAGAAGTTTACTGAGGCAGGCATTTTGAATGAATCAAAAATGGCTGTCAAACAACTCTGTTTTTCATTGTCAGTATAGAAGTATTCTGAAAATGCAATTGTGTATCGCCAAACTACGTATCTAGACCGATATGATTTAATATTTTTTCAGGAAATGGAAGAGCTGGATCGAAAGCTTGTTTTTCTCAACAAGCGGTTCCAACAGGCCGAGCCTGTCAACTGGGAGGGGATGTTTCGCAAGAACCCAATGTGGTAGACTACAGATATTACCATTTTTGGTAATATTTGGTTCAAATAGGAAATCTCAGCATTCCACGCATCTATGTGTTTTGTGACCATATATGGTCATGTGTACTGGTGTATAGATACTTGGTGGACATGATATAAAGCGTACAGTATTACCCTGGTGTCATCAACTGAAACAAGTACGTTGGCCTCTTACTAAGACAGATAGTTTCCAGTTTGGCATTCAACATATCAGCAAGCTCTATAGAACTAACCATGGATGAGTTTACTTATGTTAATACAGTGAAATCTGCATAATGGAACACCTCCATAAATGGAACACCTTTCACCCATTAAGTTTATGTAAAATAAACCTCAGTGAACACTGCAAGACCTCCCTAGAAGAACACTATTTTGAGTTTGAAAGTGGTAATTTAGACAGGTTTAACTGCATATGGAATACAGACATTTGTGGTTGACCCACAGACAGCTGTGATTGGCTTTGTCAGATCATGTGTTTATCAGTAATTTATAGAGTGACACAATGTGGATTAGTCTTGCAGTGGGTAGTACAGAATACAGGCCTTCTTCGTAGATAGATTCCAAGTAATGCAGTTGTTGAAATCAGAGTGCAACTCCTGTTTTCAAGAGTTGCTTCCATGGAATAAAAGATACGAGGGGTGATCCAAAAGTCTTGGACACCTCGCTCTAACTTTGCTATTTTCTCATATAATTACATGAAACTTTCAGATAATAAAGATCCACATCTTAATAACTTTGTGTATAAGTTTCACAAGAAAATAATATATTTTAGCTTCTTTTCTAAATATTTCTAAATACGGTATTTAAATGGAGCAAATCACGTCACAACTGTTAATATGGCAAATACCAGTGGAGGTGGAGGTGCACAGCCTAATACCAGTCATGATATGAGAGATTTTCCGATTTTCAATCTGATTGTCATCTGTAGCTGCTCAAGGTGAGAGTGAGAATATGTTTCTAGTATTCTTTGTTCCACTTTGATTTTTTTCATGTTCTGCTTTTCAGCAGCCATCTTGGGGCACAAATGATACCAGAATGAGGGTTGCTTGTCTGATGTCATTTTTTTGAATTTGACATATATGGCCATTGTCATATGTGACATTATAATTAAAACATAATTAATTGGTTGCCTAGTAACCAATACTTTTGGATCACCCCTCGTATATTCCATATTATGAAAGATACTTATTAGATACTGTCCATGTGACACTCATCTACTTTGCTTTAAACAAGTATTTCTACAGTAGAAAATAAGTCTATGTGATGACCACAAGGGGAAAAACACTCCTAAATATACATTTAGGATGGTGAACATGCTTATTCCATAGCATTACCTTGTATAAGAATTATAGGCAATGTAATAGACACTGGGTCAAAAGAAAAATGTCACTTTACGAGGGGATCCCAAAATTCAACCCTCTCAAGTTATGTCAAGTTGGAACAACTTTCTCAAACTTGGTGAAATCCCTTGAATTTTCTGGTTTATATTGTGAAATGTGTAAAACAGTGGTGTATTTATTAACTTCAACAACTTTGATATTAAGAGAAATCATTGTTTCCATTTGGGCATAAACAAATCATACTGCCAGTGCCATCTTTCTGTCAAATTGACCCGGAGAGCTTGTAAAAATAAATACAGATTTATTCATGAAGTATTATATTTGAAGTATTTACATTTATAAGGATGTAGCTAGAATTTGATTGTAAATTTTTGATCTCAAACTAATATTCTGACTTTATTTTACTCTACTGCATCTGTGCTTTCAATCCATCATTAACATATTGCCATGGTAATATATAGCGGTGTACGAACTTATGTGTCTTGAAATAGTGCAATATTTGTTTATTTATAGTTAAGTTTATATATGTATGTTTGTATGTAGTTTATTAATGTTATAAAGTAATCAATTGTACAAAACAAATGAAAAATAATTATTGTACTTGTATTATATTTTATGGGCTTGTGTAGAAAATATTTTCCACTGACTGACAACTGAAAGGTCTTCAAAAATAAAATAAAAGTCAGTCGATATAAGTATAAAATATTTCCTGTATTGTAATTCAAAGTGTAGAATAAAGATACATATGTAGTAAATGATAGTTTTTTGTCTTGGAAAATTTAAAGGTAATATAAGGGGTGACATCATTGCATCAATACATGACTCAGATTTTATATGATTTGACTTCCGGGCCAATGGCCTCTAAGCAGCAGTCCATGGGAATTAATAGACCATATGTAAATTGCTTTAATTTGGGGCTTGTAAATTTGGCGACTTAATTTGGCGATCGACCTTCATCAATCGTATTACTCACTTCACATCTTCCCACCAAAGATAATGAAATTTTATCTCTTCTGGCGTCAGATTGTTTTATCTAAACCAGTGGGGACTCTTTAGATCTTCATAAATAGTTTAAAATTGACATTTTATCCATTGAAAAGAACTTGACAAAAATCTCGAGAATTTCATTTTAAAAAATTGATGGAGGCTTAATTTGGCAGTTTTTATCTGCCAAATTAAAACTGCCGTCAAATCAAAGCAATTTACAGTAGTATGCCCTATGGAAAGATCACTTTGAAGGAAAGTTCACAAAATATTAACTCATTTCTGGTTTGACTCATTAACTTAAACTTTCAAGGTTAAACCATGAGAGGATTGTCAATAGATGGCATCCACCCCCAATTTTTAAATCAACTTGAAGTGTCTGTGTAAAATATCTGAGAGTAATGTGTCACTTTCAGAATACTCCACCTACTAGATCCACATATTCCTCTATACATCATTTGTTCATCAATGTCTCTAAAACCAAAATATTACAAGAGGATGATAACTATGAGAGCATACCTGTATGCTAAATTAGAAACCAGAAGATCTTTTCATTCTCATCTCAGGCGCAACACAATTTAAACAGAAACAGTTTGGCTAACAGGAAATTATGAAATACTATGATCAATAAAGTCACTGGTCTGATAGTGTTTCATCAAGCCCCTGGAACCTTCGTCCCCCACACACACACACATTATCTCTTAAGGGGGAGATGTGTGGAGCAGATACGTAAGGGTCACAATGGCTTGGTGCATTAGTGTTACTCAGAACACTATTTGTCTTCAATTTGACAAGCGTTTTTGCAACAGTTTTCTAGCAACTGATCTCCAAACCTATTACTTTAAACATGAACATAAACTATCAATTAAAAATACTTCTCAGTAGTCATATTTATTTGGAAATAAAATCCATATTTCTATAAATCAGAATTTCTTAAAAATGTTCGTTTCATTATCAAAAATTCACATTTCTGCACATTAAATCAATAAGTACATAAATGTACTATGGTCAAACAGACCTTAGTGAATGTCTTGCCTGTAACTCAGCTGGTACATCTACAAGTGTGAGGTAAGAATAAATTTTCATTTATTTAATTGATATTTCTGTGTGTGTCAAGTATGATTGGAATTGCAATGCATTGGAATTCACCTGGAAGACATGCAGGCTCGTAGTCAGAGGGGTTTGAGTACCCCCTCCCCCAGTCAAAAATTCCTTCAAAATCAAGCAGTTTTGCACCATCCTGAGACATTTTCAAGCGATTCTGGCTATTTTGAGGCCAAAGTTGTTAAAAACGAAACCCCTATGGAATCGTAAAAAGTGGACACTCTTGGCAAATTCTGGCTACGGGCCTGACATATCGATCCATTGATCTGATGTGCTTTGCTGTGATGAAAACATCATCATTTATGTTTTACTGTTTTTTGAAATTATATTATTTTAGACTAAATCTTAAATCATTGTTATTGTGCCCTTTATCATGGGTTAGCTCAATACAGTTTTCATCATTCAATATTCCACTTAAAGGTAGGTCACATGATCAGGACCAATCAATGCCACCTGGAACATGTCATTCACTGCTGTACTTGGTCTGCTTGTGGTAACCTGGAATTCTAGGATTGTTCCTTCTGTGTCAGGTAGCATTACTAGCATTGTTAATTGGAAATTCTAATTTCTCAAACTGTTCATGTGTGAGTTTTAAATGTTCTCCAATTAGATTGGTGTCTGTCAGAAGGTGGCCTTCAACCTGGAAATACATACCGCATAGAGTTATTTACTGAGAGGGATTGAATATAATGGGTTTTATATCATGCAGCAATATGTTATTTACCGAGGCAAATATACTGACACGTATAAAACATTCAACTCCCAACCTAGAAATAAGCGTTTCATACCATGATACTGAATGATTGAGTGATGATTTAAATATCGCAATACACATGATCTACATGAAAATAAAAACGTAGTTTATGAAACTTTTATAAAATAATACAGAAACAACAAGGTGAATATTATTCAAACATTCACAAGGAATCAATTGTAACATGGTATTAAGCATGTAACTTCATTCTTTGGAAATGAAAAAAATGAGAAAAGGAGGACAAATCACATTGAATTGAATTTTGTTTGGCATTGGGTAAAATGGTAAAGTGATTGACTACACAACAAAATTATTGACTGGTATTTCAGTTATTGCTTGCCTATGGATGGATTATTTGGCATTAAATTGAGAATTTTTCATTAAGCTTCTTTTGTAGATTTTGTATTTTACTTCCTATTAAAGTTGCCAATATTTTGTAAACCTGTTGCATACATTATATCAACTAAATGTACATCCAAGGCTTGAGGAATTTGTATGAAAACCTCCAAATATGAGAAATCAATATGGCATATGCTTACCTTTAAATCTGACATTTTACTTTCTTTACTTGTATATTCTCTAAGCATATAATTGGACCCAGCCTGAAATAAAGAAAATGAAACATCAGGGTCTGGCATCTTTTGTTCAACAAATACATCTCTTAAAATACTTTTCTTGAACTTGAAATGAGAACTCACAACTCATAAATACTACATGTTGCAATCATTATCATTGATCAAAATTCAAAAGTAGTGAGCAAGCAAAATCAAATAGGAGTCAGGTTTAATCTGAAGCAAAAGAGGATATTAAATACTTCTTAATGATTTTCAAATTTTTGGTCAAAATTAACCTATAATCATATATTTTCAAACTATTAGGACCCCTTCTTCTACAAAATCTTGTCATATTTACCTGATGATAAACTCTTGTGTCATTGGTTCGAATAAGGACCCCATCTACTCTCATATAAAATCTCATCAGAATAAAAAAACTTGAAGGCATTACTCTCTGAAAACAAAATGTTAACAAAGTTAACATGTTACTACTCTTTATATAAGGGTCAATGTCAAACTGAAGACAATTAAAACAAGGCATTAACATGCAAAATGTCACCACCTGTCATTTGTTACAGACACTGACTGCCAAATGCCTACTGCCACCTGCCGAAAGCCGAACACCATCCACAAAAAATTTGGAGACTATAACAATCTAACAAAATGTCACCCATGTGGCTCAGTGGTGGCGCAGGTACCTCTTACACAATAGGTCCCGGATTCGATCCCCGGTTCAGGCAAGACTAAATTTGCTTGTTTGCGTGAAGTACTTCAGGGTGTTTGACTGAGTGGTCCGCAACTCGTACAAAAGGCTGTGGTGTGTACTTGTATGTCTATGTATGAGTTTACATAAAAGAACACAGGGCTCCTTCAAGGAGGGGTTTCTGGGTCTATCTTCCAGGATAATTACGTAAATTACGACCGTATATATACGGGCAATACCCAATAGGTATTGCTCACCTTCATTGGTGGTAAACAAAAATACAATACAATACAACAATACCACTCGTGGTGGTGACATAAAGTGACAGTCCTTAAAGTGACATATTTTAGCACTGATATCAAACCATCAATTCCTTTATACCAAATGGTTTACTATATAAATTATATCTGGCTAATGCCCCCCATCCCCTCCTAAAATAAAGTTAGCATTGATTTCCCGAGTGACCTGGTCTGCCATTAAAAAATCATTATTACTGACATATGACATAAACAAAATATGTTGATAGCATATTACTCCCCCATCCCAGTCCCACAGAAAAATTAATTAATTTGCAGTGATATCTATTGTAATGTTTTAATGAGGTTTAGATACTTACAATTTTTACATTGAGTAGAGAGCAGCCATTATCCGCTAGTTCATCTTCATACAATACAAGATCACTAAAAAAATGGATTTTTTCTCGAACCTTGAGTTTTTCCATATCTATTCTTTCTGTTGTTTCAGTAATCTGGAAAAATGTTGCTTAAATTATTTGACATTTCAGAATTCATTAGTTTTGTTTTACACATTGCTTGGAATTTTTAAAATCATGAATGTTTATCTTGAAATTCATAATTATTGAATATATGTTACTTACAGGGTTACAAAAAAATTTCAAATCAAAATTGAGTGACTTTTCCCTGATCAATGTATGAAATTCCCTGATAAAGCATAATTTTAAAATGAATGTAAAAGAGGTTATTTCCCATTTTCAACAAGATATAACATTTATTTAAAATTCCCTCAATATTTTCTAACATGATTCGTCTTAGAGGTTCCCAAACCATTATACTAATTTTTGAAACAATTCCAAAATTCCTTGACTGAAGAAATACATTTTTGGTATGTACATCCTCCGATCACAGGGCTTCAAAATCCAGAATACATTCTTTCTTTTTACCCCCTGCGATAAGCAGTTAGCATTTCCCTGATTAAGAACTCACATTCTGATTGGCTGTCGCAACAGTGCGACAGAAATCATGTATAAGTCATTGCGCATAATTAGATCACATGATTCAGTTTAATCGTCCACTTCCAAATTGGTTATAGCAGGGGGAAAAAGGAGGTATGGATTCTGGATACCTGCTTAGGAGGATGGGTATGTACAGTGTACCTTTATATCTCCTAATGTTGTCCCTTTATAGTTAGTTGAAAATGTCCAGTCAAATGGGTTGATGACTTCTTTAATGTCAGACTCTGCCCTGGAAGATATATAGCAAAAATATAGTCTTGCATCAAGCAATTGCATGCCCCCTGCCCCTCTTATATGCACATGTACACATATATATGCAACATTGGGATTGTGTAGAAATCACACAGGGCAAACCAGAGGCTTGGTGTAAGAATGACACACAGAGCATGGCATGTCATGTGAGGTAAAATCAAAAATTAATTCAATATTTTAATGAAAATTGTATGGAATTTCTAAAGTAGTCACTGTAGTCAATAGTTTATCAGATGGAATGGAAATTTTGCTTCTACTTTGGGGCAAATGTGTAAGAATGAAGAGCAGCCTTAATCTATTATTAGACAAGATATTAACATGCCCTGTTCACTGACTTATGCAGAAGACCAAACACTTAATGCAAACTGCTGAACACCAACTGCCGCAGAAAGTTGCAGACTACAACAATAGGTCACCACTTAAGGTGGTGATAGGTCACCACTTGCTGTGGTGACTTAAAAAATGTGGAGAGGCACAATTGCACATGAGTGACGAGTGTAACATAAATGTGAGGAAAACTTCAATGGTCACAAGATTATAATTACTGCTCCAGGGGTCAGGGGGGGGGGCTAAACCCTATCAATCATGCGATAATGTTGCTCATCGGGCTATGAGGGCTTATTGGGCTGGCTATTTTGTACAAAGGTGAAACTTAAATAAAATAAATAAATAAAAATAATACCTTGCTTCCTGCCACTCGGCAGCTACAGCCACTTTCATGAGGTCATTCTTTGCATCAACCAATCGCAGTGCATCTAGAGCATTAAATTCAATACCAAATTTCCCCTCATGTTGAACACGGATAACATTGTCAGCAAAAATCATCTCAGGAAATTGTGGTAATGGAGCAAGATCAGATTCAAATCTAGAAGAATAGATGTACTGTATATCATTTGTATCAAAATGTACATAAATTTATGTACATTGTAGTACTGGGCCAAATTCATGATAATATTGGCATATATTTAGTTTAGACTTCTGCTTTCTAGTATTTTTATAATAGCCACTGAATCAACATGATCAACATATACTCTTCATACTAATCCAAATTACAATATTTTAAGTACTGGTAAGTGTTTGTGTCATACTTTTCTCTCTTTTCCCCCTCTGATTTCAGTATGTGACTTTTCTGTGACGTTACTGTCCAAGGGCCGAACTGGAACACCTCAGGCTTTGGCTGTGGCCTGGCTATTGGATCCATCTTGATAAAACGCTGCAATAGAATTATTTGTTTGATTCTTTAATTCAACAGATTTTATTCTATATTGTCCAAACTTTAGATATTTGAATCCCTCATATGCTTTTATATTGTAACATTATATATGGGGACATGAAATGCCACAGGGCAGTTTGCCCCAACCCTGTCTATTCATTATATGTTTGTATCTATGAAATAAACATATTGACACTGCAAATATAGTCAGCATGGATAATTTCTGATATAAGGTCCAGTTATTTCTGTTGTAGAAAAGAAAATACATGTAGTGTACAATAAAACCTGTATATAGTGAACACATATGGAGTCACAAAAAGTGTACTGTAGGAAGATGTTCACTACAAACAGGGGATTTTATACAGGAGTCAATGTAAAATTTGTTTTGAAATGGTGTTCACTAGACTAAACACAGGTGTTCACTAGAGATAGGTGTTCACTAACTGCTAAGATATGTTTAACTGTAGCTTTAAAATTTTGTCGGAGTTCCACAGTGTAACCTAGCAGGATGGATGACATAGAACAAACTGCTAAGTAGACACATGGTAAAAGTGAGGATTTCCCATGTTAAAAATAAGAGAATTTTCAAGAGGCACTACATTGGATGAGATTTTACAAAATGTAAATTATACAAATTTTAAGGGATATGTATCTAGACAATATTAGAAATTATGGGCTTTCAGACGACAATGATTAGGAAATGGTGATAGAAAATCGACCTGTCATTTATTTTTGTTCCCAACTCAACTGTAAAAAAATATATTTTTGAATTGGATCCAGAGCTGTCAAGTGTCCCGCGAATGGCGGGATTATCCCGCGAATTTGATCAAAATTAGGCTAATTCGCGTGTCCCGCAATGTCCCGCGAATTCCCGCAAATGACGGCTTTGACCTCCGCGAATTTCCGAAATTGTTGCAATCCCCTATATTGTGATTATCTTATCTTATATAAGAAGCTAAGTTTTTGCACTTTTGAGGAGTAAAGTTTACCTAATTTTAAGTACCTAACATGCTGTTTGGTATCAAAATAAAGAGGAAGGGTTCATCTTTCATTTTGATTACGAAAATAGGGATGTACAATGTACATGTAGGTCACAAATAGTTACAACGTTGGCCTTTTTACTACCCGTGTGGCCTTCATCTCAGAAGTGAGCAAATGTTAGCAAACGCGAGTTACAATAAATGGACGCTGATATCTAGAAAGGGTTTGTAGAAAAATCAGGGTACCGGGTAGTAAATCCTCCATGCTGGGTTTAAACTTGGTACCCGGTCCCCTGGCTACACCTATGACATTGTAAGACATAACAATTTACAATTCAGTGGACATTTTTTGAAAATTGGGATAACTTAAATTATGATTGATAATCAAAATCTTACAAGTTGCATCATGTAAATTAACACACGTCACCTCTCTGCTAAAGCAACGATAGCTATTTACAGATTTAAATCATAATCAAAACAATTCACGTTCCAACATACGAACTATTGAAAATAGAGTAAGATTGATTTGTCTTGTTTTTCAAATCGTCTTACAATGTCATTGGCGTACTAGCCAGGAGGGGGTGCGATCGCATCCCCCCCCCCCCCCCTTCATTACCAATGGAAATGTGACCATGATGATAGAGGAAGAAAGAGCCTTAAAATGCTTTTATTTGAAGCTTCTAGCTCAATTTTGAAGGAAGTTACATACATTTTTGTAAATTCAAAACAAATCTTACACGTTTTCTAATGATCTAATTATGTTGTATATTCGTATATTTCGTTTTTTGATACCCGGTTTTTGGACCGGGTACCAAGTTTGAACCCAGCATGGAGGATTTACTACCCGGTACCCTTTTTTCTAAAAACCCTATCTAGAAAAGTAACCTCATTCCCTATAATTTGATGTAGATTAATCGAACCCCTATATCATGGGCTTTCAAACAGTATATGAATAGGTACATTTTAATATACGAGGGGTGATCAATAAGTAATGGACGCTTTTTTACACAGATACTTTTTATAGACCAATCCCTTTGATTTTCCTACCAGTGATACATCATTCAATTATCTATCAATTCTGAAGATTTGAAGACAAAATATATAATACATATTGATATATCCTTATTTCCGTGAAGGAGGTACAGGTACCCCGGGACCGACATTTACGTCACATATTCAGTTTTTAGCCAGTTTGGTAAATTTCAGTTAGATTTGAACTTTTTGTATATGCAACAAGTGTTGTGTTATTTGAATTTTTTTGCTGACTGGTAACACATAAACAGAAAGTATTGTGATGTCAGAGTTTTGTATGGAAGGGATTTGGAGGTCAATTTTAGAAAGCATTATGGAAGAAAGGGTTGGTGAGAGAAGGGAACACCCTACTCCATATGGACAATGCACCTGCCCACAGAGCTCAAAATGAATTCAGAAAACAATATCCCTGGACCTCAAAATTGAGCCCTTTGCCAATGCACCATATTGTCCAGATCTGCTCATATGTGACTTGTTTATTTCTATACTACTTATTTCTATAGAGAAAGGACGCAGGTCTATTGACATTGATGAAATAAAACAACCCGTGCAACTGCATCTTGCTACCATGTCAGAGAATGGATTCAGCTTTCTCTCACAATCTTGAGTTAAGAGGATGAGGAATTGTGTACATGTAGCACTTGATGGAACCTATTTAGAGGGCCCTGTGGAATGAATGTGGCATGAATACCACGTAGTGATGATAAAATATTCAAAATCAACTATGGCAAAACAAAATGGGGTAATTCATGACCATAATGGTTTGTTTTGTTCAGCCTGCATTCAACTGCATTGTATGTTAAACAAGCTTAAATAGCTTCAGAATATGTGACGTAAATGTCGGTCCCGGGGTACCTGTACCTCCTTCACGGATATAAGAATATATCAACATGTATTATATATTTTGTCTTCAAATCTTCAGAGTTGATAGATAATTGAATGATGTATCACTGGTAAGAAAATCGAAGGGATTGGTCCATAAAAAGCATCTGTGTAAAAAAGCGTCCATTACTTATTGATCACCCCTCGTATAACATTATTTTATGGGGGTAAGCGTTTCATTACGGTACTCACACCTGAAGCGTGGTTTTTGTTTTTGATAAATTACAATAAAGTTTAATTAAATTCCTATGCGTATTTTGTGAAATTGTGTTGACGTTTATTTAAGTTACAATGTAACTGTGCATTATATTTGATTAATCAGTATATGAAAGTTTGATTTAAGTACTTTTACACGCTTTTACATTAGTCCCAATCACGCAAATACCTTGAATGTCCCGAGACATCCTGCAAATTTAGGTGGACTGTCCCGCGAAATCCCGCAAATTTAGGGCACTTTGTCTAAAAAATCTGTCCCTCTATGAAGTTTTTGGTGGTCACCTGTTAACTGTCCCGCAATTAGGGTGTTTGTCCCTCGAATGATCCCGCGAAATCCCACGAATTTGATAAAAAAAAATTGGCTTATTAGTGCAATCACGCAAATCCCTTAAATGTCCCGCGAAATCCCGCGAATTTAGTAGATGTCCCGCAAATCCCGCGAATTTTGGGCACTGGGTCTAAAAAATCTGTCCCGCGAGAAAATCTTTGGGGGTTGACAGTAGACTACTGTGGATCATTCAATTGAAGGGTTGACAAATATCAAATGTTTACATCTGGGTATTACCTTGTCAACTGCTCTCCTTATGATTTATGGCATTAGGTGAATATTGAATTATAAGATTTATAAATGAAAAAATTCAAGTTTACTTTTGTTTTTTCAATTTTTCAATTTTGCAAATTTGCAAATCTCGCCGGATATCTCGCCTTAAATTAGTCCACGAGATTTAAACGAGAGCCTCCAAATATTTGAAAAAGTTTTATATTTCCATGTTTTGTTGAATTATAATGTTTTAAGATGATAAAGGAACAATGTCGTACAATATTTAGTAACATATAATGTCCACAGAGAATTCCAACCTAGCAAGAGGTAAGACTAGGCAAATAGATGTATTTATTTATTTTTTTTTTTCAAAAAAATATTTCAAAACAATCAAACAAAAATGAAAAATGAGATCAATCAAAACATAGATTCCGGCCAGATTATTTTGTAGTAGAATCAGTAGCTCAATAAATATTCCTCAAGATGAGACACCTCAGAAAATTTCAAATTTTAAAATGACGATTCTGGAGCCATTTCTGAAAAATATGAGACAAATCATACCTCATTCGAAGGGTCTTGACATTCTTTACCTTTTTTATCACCAATGACCGTTATTCAAGCAATATTGCGTTGATTAGAGGCCAAAACAGTGATATTTTATCGCCGGACTCTTGTCTGTCCAAATCTGAATGGTGCTCCCGTGGTTCCAGAAATGTGACGTCATCAGTATAATGATATTTGGACACACAAGAGTCCGGATTTCGTGAAAAATATTCGCCGTATTAAAAGTCAAATAACTGCATCAAATGGTTATTTGCTCGAACCAAACAAGTAGAAATAGAAAGATGAAGATCTCAGCTATAAAATAAGTGCAAAATCTGTCACGAGGAAGCAGGTACCATTTTGGATAAGGAACATTTTTAAAAGGTGGTCATATTTTTTTGAAATTTTCCAATTTAGTGTCGTATCTTCTGTATTATTCTTTGAGCCTATGAGATCCTACAACAAAACGATCTGGCCAATATCTGTGAATCAAAATGAAATTTTCAGTGAGAAACTAGAGAGCCGAGAAATGGCCGAGAAAAAGCGAACGCATTCCATTCGGTCTTTGCACACGATTGTCATTTATGTCTATGACTAAAAGTCAGTCTGTTATGATGTACTACTGTCCTGTGGAAATTGCAGTGAAATTTTTTGCACAAAATTATCAATTACAGGCACCATTTCTTCAATAAAATAAACATTACAAAAATTCAGTTAAGTAGTAAGGTACAATTAAATGCAATTAGAAGTAACAAAGCATATTGTCAAGTGGAAATAAAGCTAGTTGAAGTAACAAATATGCAAATTAGTTCACTCCATCGGCCATTTTGAATAGCACTTCCTATGTAAACAAATATTTTGAATTACCAAATCTTAACATAGGTTGCTTATAGTCTGAATATATTCAGACTAAATAGGATTCAGTCTACCCCCCCCCCCCCCTGCATTTGCGAGCGGGAAAAATTTTAGGTGTGCAAAATTGACCAGTGTTCAGTAAGTTCAACATTTGGAAGTCACTCATGTTAGATGATCCCAAGTTGACAGGCCTGAGAGTTGTAGTAGAGATCAAACGAGTTGGGTGATACTTTTGGGCCATCAACTCGATTCTGGAATGTCCTCAAAATTTCTGAAATTCTTCTAACTGACAATTGTGATTGGTCAATGAAATGATGGCCATAAGAACTTGATTTGATAATTGAGATGACATGCACAAAAATTGAGTTGGGCTTGGAACAAAAAGAAAAATATGACGACAATGAGATGTTGGGCCCCAGAATATGAAATGACATGGAAAAATACTAAGGCAGGGTTCTCACTAGGCTTTTAGACTCCGGAGACTATGAAATGGGGTAGCTTCGGTATTTTTAGGGAAAGCTGTCAATTGACGGCAGAATATTGACCAAAGAAGCAGCAAAATATATGCTTTTGCTGTAAGTTTGATTGATGCACAGAAATGGTGATTTTGACTGTTATTACATTTTGATACTCCAAATAACGCAGTGTGACTTGATCATCAGTTTTCACTTGATACAAATTTTGAACTTGATGATAGAATATAGGCAGAGTATACAAAGTCAATGGTCACAAAAGTAGTTTGGGAAGAAAACATACTAATTTTATAAAGAAAAAATATACATCTTTATCACAGTATTAATTTTTTGGCACTTATATTTATGAAGCCAGAACCCCTTGAAATGATGGAGTGAAAGTAACTGTATACCTCCATCTTGCAGTTTTCGTCAAATAGTACAGAATCATATCAGTCATTTTCAAAATTTTGAAATGTTTTTACTTTAACTAATCCACCCAATAAACCAATCAGAATTTTTCTTACTCCACCCAATCCATCAAATGAACCAATCAGAATCTTTCTTACTCAAACTTATGAACCAATCATATTGTTTCTTACTCTACCAAATCTACCCAATGTACCAATCAGATTGCAGATTGTTGACACATGTGCAATGGACTGTAAAAAATGTAGTGAACATTCTTATATCGCTTTCAGATGGAGGGCTATTTGCAGTACCTGTAGGGAAGCCCCCAAAAGCAAGACATGTAAAGAGAGGATCGCTTCCTGATATCGCTAGGGTCAAACTATCAAGGTTTAATCTTACTTTATTGTTATTCAATTTGGTAAATACAAGAAAAATTAGAAATTCCCAGTTTTTACTATTATAGTGACTATCTGGACTTTTGAACACTACTGAGTATATAATTGACTATTTGTGATTTGCAGGTGATTTTTACATTTTTAAATTTTTTTAAAGTTGACTGAGTAGATTCAGGCACCAAAATTCCCTGAAATTCTAAAAAAAAGAAAAACAAATTGATAGGGATATAATAATAGGTACTGCTAAGATTAATATGTAATTGCCTTATAATGTTTGCAGACATGCTAGTCAGAACAGAGTTGGGCTGGGTCAGAACTCGGCTTCTCAGAGCAGACTGGACACTTTTACCAGTAACACCTCAAGCAGAACAAACCTTAATGTCAAGTAAGTGCAAGCCATGAACTGTAGATTTTTACAAGATGTTTTTAGTTGATGTTGGTTGGGGGTTGATTGTTCATATCCTGTAACATAATAACGCCAAACACATGGCATATGAGCATATACACTAATGCACTATGAGTATTTCTATCACTCCTTCGAGTTCTCTGCAAGTTGAAATGATAAATTCTGCAAGAGAACCTAATGAATTCTCTTAAAGAAAACATCAAATTTGCAGGACTTTTAAGGGATATTCCTGCAATTTTACATGACATATATTGTGAGTTATTTGTAAATCATAAAAGTATTCCACATTCAGAAGTGTCGACATATTGTTATAGTCCTCAACTTTGTTATATAACAGTGTTTGGTGGTCTGCGTTTGATATCTGTAACAAATGGAAGGTGGTGACATTTTGCATGTTTAAATGCCTTGTTTTTCATTCTCTAGGACCCTCAGTGCCAGTAACCTAGCTGCCCTCTCAGATACAAACTTGTCAATTAAACAAGCTCTGCCAGCGAGAAGTTATGATGCACCAAATACAGATGAAAACTTCACAAAGGTACAAATACATATTAAAAAGTTGTGTTTTATTTTTGTTTATTTTGCAAATGGCCAAAATGCTTCAGATTCTCCTCAGTTATTTGCATTTGGACACATATATCAAAAAATAATAACTAAAAAGTAATTACTGACTAATTTGTGTTTGGCAACGGGTCTTTACTGTGCCTATATGATAGGATGTGTGACCTATTTTACCTATGTGCAAGATCTTCCTTTTCAATCTTCCATGGAGGGATTTGTTGATGTTATATCAGTTTGTCAGTGGACCTGTTGCATATTATCAATGTACCTTCATTCCATTCATTCATTGAACACTCAAGATCCTATGCTAGTATGCTTCATGACTCAGATTGGACTATGGATATGAATAGCATGGCAAAAGGAAACTATGCGTAGTACATGCTTGAATAAAGGTGTGAAGTCAGTAACAGCAGAGTTAGCACCTTTTGCTGTATATAAATTGTTGTCCTAATGTAAGGTTCTGAATTTTCTTGTAGCGTTTATTTGATCAACTTGTGAAGAGGTACTACTACCAGCTAACAGAGGGATGTGGCAGCTCAGAATGTCGCAACAAGTTCTGCCGAAGTGCCCCAGGTAATTTTCAACTCAACAAGGACCATATACATAGTAGTATGGTTATATTGATAATAACCTGCTGTTCCCACGATTACATTCACTGCTCTTCTACCCCACATTGAAATCTCTGAGGCGTGGAAACTCTAATTATTTCATAACACCAAAATACTCCTCCAGTAATTCAATGTGCCTCCTGAAACATTCTGTTAAGAAAATTGTAAACTATTGCACAAAAATCTTGCCTGTTGTCAAAATTCCTCATTAAACCCCTTCTCTTGATTGACAATCTCCAAATGCAGTGATCTCCCCAATATTCAAGTGGGCACTGTACCCACTTGAGATCCCAATAATAGACTTGCACCCACCAGAGAATCAATTTGCACCCACATGAAAATGAGAAAATCATGAAGATAGGCATATTTGGCCTATTTTGGTTTAAATTGTGAATATAAGAGTTTTGCACTTACTTGAGAAATAATACTGGGGGAACACTAAAATGATTGTTATTTATACAATTGATATACAATGTACCGTATGTTATATATTTTCAGCCCGACTGAAAGTGAAACCAGGGTTTGCTGCTGTGTTGAGTATTGAGCTGGCCTCTAGGAATAAACCATATCTATGTAGCAACAATAAATACCTGGAGAAACCACTACCACCTGATGTATGTATCTGTGGAGGATTTTGTTAAAAACAACAATCTTATATCTATGATATTGTAATTTTGTAGTGCAACATCTAGTTGTTTGTGTAATTTGGGGATTTTTAGATTTAAGTTTTAAAAAATAAGTTTTGGAAGTTACTTACTTTTAAATTTTTATTTTATGGATGCCAAAGTTTTTGAAGATAATGAATTATTTCAATGATCTTTTCAATAAGTCTGTGTTTGTTAAAAGCAATACAGTAAAACCTGTCTTAGTGAACACCTCTCTCAAGTGAACACCTGTCTCTAGTTGAGACCCTCCGCACATACTTTATTGACTTCTGTATAGATAACCCTCTCTATAGTGAACACCTACTAACATGGAATGTTTTTTCTCAGAAAAAAAGTTCAATATATACAGATTTTACTTTTTATTGATGTCCATACAACAGTCATTGGAAAGGTTGTCTGCTGGACCTGATTCTGCCTCTAATTCACATATTTATTTTTTTGCAGATCTTCAAGGTTGAGAAGCATCAAGTCCGTCCATTTCTCTATCACATGTTCTCAACGTCACCTTTCAAGTCTTTATTTCAAAATAATGAAAAACTGAATCCATCCAATGAAATGCGGGCATCATTCAGTCTAACGCAGACTCTCGAAGGTTGCCTATCACGAGCCACATCTAGAGAGAGTGTTAAAACTGAGGGAGGCTCAAACAAGGGAAGTCTCGGAGATATTTTCTGTACTCTTAATCCAGCGAGACTTCTCCGGGAGAAGTCCAAGCAAGCAGTGAATAGCCGTAGAGGAAGTCTTACATTAACTAGTTCAACAGATGAAAGGAGGCATAGCTTAACTAGTTTAGTAAAATCACCCGATACTAGTCCAGAGAGGAAATCAGGGTTGTATGATCGACAAATCAGCTCAAGCACAGGGAATCTCAATGAATCTGGGTGGGTACATCAGTGCGTCTTTTTTATAGCACTAAAAATGTTGTATCATGTTTATCTTGTTCCTATGGGTGGGTCAGTATGAAATGTGGTTGTTTGGTAAGGTAACTGGTCAACTCGTACCCAAGACAAGTCGTACCCAAGACAACTCGTACCCAAGACAACTCGTACCCAAGTATATATTTTGTTTTGAATCAAACATTGGACTGGGAATGTAAATAGATATACATATTATAATTGTTACATACTCTTCGGAATAGTTTAAAGTTTGAAGAAGCATTTTCGGAAGAAATTGATTTAATTTTGTGACATTTTGAGCTTTGATTGTCAATTTATTTTGACTATTATTTTATATTGGTCACAGATTCAGGATGTTTAAGTGAAGAGACATATGTTTATTCCACATATTTATAATCATATTTCAAAATGTTGATGAGTGTTTAGAACAAGTGTCAGATCTAATTCATCTTGAAAAATGGTATTATTATAAAAAATATAGATTTATCAAATCTTGGGCCTTATTTCTTATTAACAGATTATCTATTTGTCTAGGATTTCATATTATCAGAAGTCACATTCATGACATTCAGCAATAAAATATTTTTAATAATATAATATATATATAATAATTTCTAATATTAATATTCATACATAATATAATACATTTTGTACACATGTGCTCAAACATAATCCAATTTAGTTCCAAGTAGAAAAGAAATTAACAGATTAAACTTCCTTTAACTTTCTCTAAATGCACAAAATTAATTGTTTGATTCATTTGTAGAAAAGTTACAATTGTAATTATATTTATTTACAAAAATGTTGAAACAAGCTCTTCAAGTACTTCTTTTATTTTATATAAAAAAGTGACTCAAGTTAAATCAAAATGCTTTACTCAATGAATTGAGAAAAAATGTCTTCTAAATTCAAAACAAAATATTGAGGCTTACTTGATTCACATTTTAACATGAAAACATTATTATACAAACTCAATTTGTTTTCCTAATATGCACCCTTAATACTGATAATAAACTTGGGTACGAGTTGTCTTGGGTACGACTTGTCTTGGGTACGAGTTGTCTTGGGTACGACTTGTCTTGGGTACGAGTTGACTAGGAAGCGTTTGGTAAATATTACATAATTACCAATGAGTAGGTGACGATTTAACTAAATTGAAATTGAATGTGATGAGCACTTTTAAATGGACTGTTGTCCCGAGCACTCATTTTTTACACTGAGTGCTTCAGTGTGTTTCCATGGAAGCTGGTCTAAAGTCAGATTTTCATCCTCCAAATGCATCCTCCACTCTATCCTTCTAAAGTCTGAAGCAATGCATTTGGAGAATGGGAATTTTCATGAATTTTGAAAGATCATGTTGATGGAGAAATATTCTGAAAATGAAAGAGTTTGCTCTTTTTATCTTATTCTCCTGAGTTATGTATAATAAGAGACTACAGTGAAAATGTGAATTTATGTATTCATTTTTTGTTATAGAGACGATGATATCATCTCAAGTTTTCCACTCACACCAAAAAATCTTGGCGCTGATTTTGAATCTGCCAACGATTCTGCAAACAATTCTGATATTTGCTCAATTGAATCCAACAACAGCCCACTTGCCATATATGGTTCTAACGAGGATATAGCCGACCAATTGAATCAGCTAGAAGAGTTTGAAAGACAGTTGTCTTTAGAGATGAACGGAGCTCAAGAATTTTCTCTGACCCATCTCAACATCCCGATGTTACAGGTATGCTAAAATTTTAAAGTGCAAATTGTTTCCTATAATTCTGTCCTGAAAAAGAACTACAATAAGTCTTTGTACAAAACTCATTTTTATTGAGAACGCCATTCTAAAAGCTCAAGAGGGAGTTCATTTTTCCGGAAATGGATTATAGTGTTGTGTATAATATAAAGCTGCACCATTGAAGCCAAATAGATTAAATAAGTGTGTGAGTATAATTTGGAATGTAAACGTTATGTATATGGCTATTTACAATGTATGTCCTTTTCCCACATTGCCCTTAATCTCTGTCAAGCATTTTGAAAAGATGACCCCTGAAGCACTTTGACATCACGACAAAGAAGTGGTGATATATTGATATAGGCACCATTTTTGTAGATGACTTCAACCTTCAGCGTCAACTAAACAGTCTGCCTCTGTGAGTTATCTTTTTATGTCACCACCAGAAGTGGTGACATATCGTTAGGGTCTCCAACTTTTTGTGTTTGGCATTCGGTGTTCAGGGGTTGGTTTGCGGCAGTTGGCATCTGTAACAAATGGTAGGTTGACAAATGACATTTTGCATGTTAATGTCTCGTTTGTTATTATTTTCATGTGGTGACGTGGCAGTTTGTTGTGATGATGCCTTGTTCTCATTGGTCAATATACTTTTGTTTCAGAGTGCCAAAGAAAAGTGTCTTGACACGGGAGACCACTCATTCCTTATAAACACAATCCGTACAGTATTTACATCATCTGAAGCTCTGAACAATAGCTTTAAGGTAAGTCTTTTTTACTAAAGATTGTTAACATTGTCTTCTAAGCGGATTCAAAAGGGAGACATTTAGATAGATTTACTATTTGTCATCAAAGGATCTTCATGCAGAGATGCAATATCAGTCCTCTATGTTATAAGATAATTTCAGTACAACTTTTTGAACCATTGGGTAACTTTTTGAGATTTTTTGCTCCTAATCTAATTGATTCAGTTCAGTTAAATTGTCATACAATCAAGAAGGATCTCAACATGAGAGTTTGAATCTGGAAGTGGGTAAATAAAATTTATTTGAACACCATAAGAATTACATCATACAATTTTGTCTTGACATTGACAATAAAATCACCGGGATTACTTTTTGGTTTTATTTAAAGTTGCTAGCAACTCCCATTAAAATATCAGGTTACATCCACACTTTAACATGGTACATAGAGTCAGGATTGGTAAGTTTAATTAACAGCATTGCTTAATACTTCATTTTGATTGGCTAAAAGCATGAGGATTTTTAAATTTTAAAAAAGGGTGTAAAATCTAACTACAGAACATGAACATTAAAACATTAAAAGATAAACATAACAAAATCTGAAGCAATACATTTTCTCAATCAATATGAAATTTGAGAAAATTGGCCAGTGAAAATATCAAAAATCCAGATATTTTGGCTGTTCCATTAGTCTGCCTTCTATTTATACCCCATGTCCTATTTTAAATGCTAAAACATAAATGTAATAAATATTGTAATTGTACAAATATAAGAAGACTACACCTTGTATAAAACATTTTAAATAACATTTAACAATGATAATTCTGTGGTGGTTTATGTCCCCAAAAGACTCTGGATATACTATACAGGACTTTTGTCATTTTTATTTTTCATAAAAAGCACCATAATTCAGCATAATTTGATTATACATGCAGGTGACAAAAGTGCTAATTATATCCAGTCAAGAACTTTTACATGTATGCTTTTGTCTTTTGGGATGGTTCATGGATTTTAAAATACTATGTCTCGGGCAAGTTTATAGCTTCTTGTACATTTATTGCATCGGAATAATTCTTTTGAATTCTGTCCTGCATTAGTTAGAAAAACCGTAGATGTTTCTTTAATTGTCATCCTGACTAGCAAGGCTAGCAAGGTGTCTTGCCAGGAGATCCAGCTCAGTACTAAGACCAGCATTGACCAGACGCTCATTAAACGCGTCTTGGTCTCCATTTACTTTCAATAAACAATTCAGAAGCAGGCTTGTCATGTTTCCGACATCTTGGTTGTAAGGCACCTGAAATATTTGAAAGAGTAGTTCGGTTGATATAATGGTATACTATTGATATTGACGCCCACATAGATTTAAGTATCAATAACATGAAATATGAAATTCCCTGGTAATGAACAAATCAATGTCAATGTCAAAATTGCTATAACTATTATGGAATAACACCTCCCCAAACTCATTCAACTAAATGGATAGATGTGATGCTCACTAAAGGCAAAAATACAAGGACACAAACTCACAAGATTCTTCCCTAGTATAGAATCAATAGAGAGAGGGGGAGAGGGAGGGGGAGAGAGAAAAATCTCTTACTTGATTGAACTTTTTTCCTGATAGTGAAAATGCATCAAGTAAGGCAGGTAAGGCTTCATCATCAAGGTTATACGTTATCAGATCCGCTAACCACACCAATGCTTCAAAGTCTTCAGGACCTGTAATGAATAATATGCAAACTGAATGAAAATAAATACAGAGTGTTCCTCTATGGTTATACTCCTGTTCGCTTCTTTAAACACTCTATCTATACTCATGTTGATTTTGAATAAAAGAAAATACAACAATGCATTGTTGACTGAACAAAATCTTGGCCATAAAGTACCCAAATGAGTACAGTGAAATATGTGAAACAAGATTTAAAGCACATGTCACAATGATGTAAAGGACTGTGTTTTCAACAAAAATAGTTCATCCAAGTGCAGTTACACTCACATACTTCTTTTGAAAGACATCACGGTTTTTGCAATTGAACTGTAGGTACTAGCAAGGGTGCAACTAAGCAACGTGGTCAGCTGACACATTGCAATTAGCGGTGTAAGAATGAGCTGTTTTTGTTGAAAACATGTAACCATGGATTTGCACCGCAAGGGCTTATTGTTCATTTTCGTGATACTTAGAGTGAAAACTGATGAATATTATGCAAATGACTTCTACTGCGGGCGGTTTAAAAATGCAGCCAAACATGTATTAAAGAACTATGAAAAAATGATATTAGTCATGAGTGTAGTGCTCTTTTTATGAGTAGTACGCAACCTCGGGAACATGAGTTGAGTGAAGTGAAAAACTAGCGTTCAGGGGGGTTTGGGGGTTTTCCCCCTTAAAATTTTGAAGTTTAGTTGTATTTTTGGAGTGTAATTGCTCCCATCTTCATAAATATACATATATATGAGTCATGAATCTCATTTATTAAATATTTGTTTTGAAAATTGAATCAACTCACCCCGCAGTTTAATTCTTATATACCATTCCTTCATTAAATGTTGGTAGCTGAGTCTTCTGAAGCGTCTACCTATTTCTTTTAATCTCTCCTGTTTCTCCTGATCTGAGGCATCTGTGATATAAAAAGAGGGAAGCCATTTTTAATGTTATTTGTACCTTGTATTGGTAAAAGAAAATCCCTCATTTCATAAATTATAAGCTTATGAGTTTTGACCACCACACCGGATATGAATAACATCAATTGTAATGGTAATCTTTTTTCAGGGACACCCCTGGATTCTGAGACTGCAATCTTATGTAACTTTCCATAATGATATAGGAATGGCTGCTGTTCAATTTTGAATTTTTTATTCATGACATAACTCCATATACATCAGAAAATCGAGAATGCTAGAGGCTGTTCACACTGAGGTGATCTGTATTATTTAAACAAACATTTATTGATGTCTTAGTCACAAACCATCTTTGAATAAGATAGATTAAAGTTTAGAAAACCTCACCAACTTAGGCCCTCATCATATTTTTTCCACAGAAATACTGAACAAAATTTTAATTTCATACCTGCTCTCAGCGATTCTTCAACTGCATAGTTGATGTTGTGGTATTTTTCCCTCAGAATTACTGAGTTGTGAATTTTGTTTATATAACTCGAACTGGGGAGTATCAGGCTCATCTAAAAACATTTTAGATTTATATTGATCATACATCATCAAATAATCTATTTTGACCTTCAAGTTTATCAGATTTCGTTTCAGGAACATTGTTTTTTCATTTCCATTTTTATCGTTGAGCACAGTCTATTGGAATGCGACTTAACCTCCATTTAAGTGTATATCAATATGTCTTGAAGTCAGAGACGTCAGCCCTATTGATTTGGGATCAAACAATTTTGTATGGAGTTCAACAGGATCTTTTCACGCCTTTCAAATTCCCACATGCTTATTTAATAATAGAAATAAAAATCACAGGGATTATTTACATTAGATTACTTTACTTTTGATATAAAGAATCAATAATTCTTTATACCCTATTTAAATACATATTACAGGTATCCTACCTTCAGTTCTGAATAAATAGCAAACTTTGAAGAAAAAACAGCATGGACGACGTCACTTTCTGGAGAATTCTTTTATAGTTCGCGTTATAGGTCACGTGCTGGGTTCGTTAGTCACGTTATAAGTCAGTGTCAGGTTTGAGATACTTCCGAGTTTAGAAATTGAAAATTAATTAATTTGATTTTGATAAATAAAAGATTTGTATTGTAGAAATAGGAAATCAACTAAGCATACCTATATTTTGATTAATTAATCTATGACCACATTTTGGGATTCAGATGGTGCACCTTGAAAACGTAAATATGAAACTGTTACAATCAATAACTAATAGTAACACTAAAATGTTTGTGTATTTCATTTACTGTTTTTTCCTTTTTAAATGCTGCTAGAAGTAACCTAAGGACATGTAATATTTGACCTTTTGACCTTTGAAGAGATCAAAAGGGGTGACTCAAATATAAAGCCTAGTCTGTTCTGATGTATGATGCTTTATTTGATATACAGAGGTTATTTAATGGGAGGTTTTTGATACAGGGTATATCTGAGGGAAATACAATATATCTACCTGTGAGACCGTAGGGACCAAGGGTTGATACATGTATTTACCGAGGGATATACCTGTATCAAAAATCGAGTATTTAATAACTGATTTATTATATACTTAGTAGACTATGAGGAATAATAGCCAAGTCCCCTGGCTCAGTATCTCCCTGAATTTGTGACGTAGTAGATCTGATGAGTGGGTGATATATATATCACCTGCTCACGTCACATATCAATTATATTCCCATTGAAAGCCCATGGTATGGAATAAACATTTTTATCCCATACCAGCCTTACCAGGACATGTTTGAGGTAATAATAAAGCAGGTTTGCAAAAAGTTGTATTTTCATCAGCTGGCAAGATATGGCTTTACATCCTAGCTGACTGGGCATATATATTTATCTACTACATCATATGCCATTCGAATGTTGGTGCATTTTTTACATAATTACTGTGAATATCAATAAAGAAAATGCTGACAGTCGCGAACTGTTTGATGATTTAAACGAGGAAATGAACATATGATACTTATCTCTGTTAATATATCCAAGATTCAAGAATATAACTTTGATATGAATCTGAAAGAACAGGAAAATATGGTCAAAGCCAAGAAAGGAAACCTACCCACAAATATTCGAAAAGGATTCCCACAGGCCAATTGAACATTGTGATCCAGATGAGCAAGATTGGTGTGGGATCATCCTATGCTTATCAGATTTTCTTCAAATTCCCACACATGATAGAGAATACCAAGTTCTAAAGGTGATTAACTTTTGGGTGACCAACCTAGAATAAGTACTTATAAAGCCCCCCAAAAAGACAAAATATGATTTGTCTATATTTTCACGCGGTAGTATCTCTTCGGGACGTATCGAAACCACTCCGTCCCGAAAAACCGTTAATTTGAATTTAAAACCTACCCCAGTGTTTGAAAATCAAGGATTGTGAGTCTCACACTTCACTGTTTTTCTTCAAACTTGTTCCGTACAAAGCTTTACAGAAATACCTTTCAGTCGATACATTGTTTT
This sequence comes from Owenia fusiformis, assembly GCA_903813345.2. NCBI lineage: Eukaryota > Metazoa > Annelida > Polychaeta > Sabellida > Oweniidae > Owenia > Owenia fusiformis. The sequence goes on along the minus strand of CAIIXF020000011.1, from coordinate 15,897,808 downwards.
CGTGTACAAAGTACCTCGTTTTAGCGGTGTTTTGGTCCCCAGCTGTGAGATAAAGCAAATTTTCATAACTTTCAACTGTAAGTCAAGTTATCTCGTCAGTCTTTTACCCATTCTCGCCCATAATTTCAGAATGGACTCCCATTACAACCTTCCATCGCTACGTCTTGATTTTTGGGCATCAAACGCAGCAGTTTCTAAATCATCCACACATCTCTTCAAATTTGACTAATACGTCCCGTCACCTTCCAGTACGCCCCGCCGAGTCTATCTATTAGTGGAAGATGACGGGACGTATTGGTCAAATTTGAAGAGATGTGTGGATGATTTAGAAACTGCTGCGTTTGATGCCCAAAAATCAAGACGTAGCGATGGAAGGTTGTAATGGGAGTCCATTCTGAAATTATGGGCGAGAATGGGTAAAAGACTGACGAGATAACTTGACTTACAGTTGAAAGTTATGAAAATTTGCTTTATCTCACAGCTGGGGACCAAAACGCCGCTAAAACGAGGTACTTTGTACACGAAAACAATGTATCGACTGAAAGGTATTTCTGTGAAGCTTTGTACGGAACAAGTTTGAAGAAAAACGGTGAAGTGTGAGACTCACAATCCTTGATTTTCAAACACTGGGGTAGGTTTTAAATTCAAATTAACGGTTTTTCGGGACGGAGTGGTTTCGATACGTCCCGAAGAGATACTACCGCGTGATTTTTCAATGATGCATTTCACGTAGCTATTTGCATGATCTGAAATTACTAAGTCAAGCAAATTAAGCAGTTTTAAACCTTAAGACTGTCTCACTGTTCCACAGCTGGATGACTCTAACTGCAGTTAGCATCATTTAAGATGGTTTCCGAAATTTTTTCGTTTTTGACAAACCTCCGATTTCAGCTAAACTAAGCTGAATATTGATTCCAAAAGTTTCACCATGCAAACCAATAAAACTATGATTGTAAAAAAACACAAATAAATGCCCAAACACCCGCAATATTAGAGAATTTGAAACAAAATGGCTTCACTTAGCATGACGCTAACTGAAGTTGATGATGACAACTTCAGTTAGAGTCATTCTAAGAAGTGAAGCTGTTTTCTTTAAAATTCACCCATATCATGGTTGTTAGAGCTTTTATCTGTGGTTGTTTACAATCGTAGCTTTATTAGTTTGCATGGCGAAACTTTTGGAATCAATATTCAGCTTAGTTTAGCTAAAATTGGAGGTTTGTTGAAAACGAAAGAATGACACTATCTGCAGTTAGAGTCATCCAGCTGAGGATTACCCTGCGTGCAGAGTCTAGTTAAACTACACTCTGCCTAGTAGAGACCATATTACAGTTTAGTAGCCCCGCCCCCACGACGGGTACTGGTGACAGTCTCGCTATATCACTTTTGACCTACGCGCTAATCAGCGAGCTTGAAGAAACATACGCCAAATGCGTTCTAATTAAATATGCGCATGTCATTGGTCAATTCCGGGCTCAACGATGACGTCAGAAGGAATGACCATATAAAGAACGTCGGTCAAATTTGGCCGACGAACACTGATTGGCGCGGTCAGTTCACAGGTTTATTTGAGTTTGAAAGAGTGAAGACGAAGCTCTCTTTTAAGAAGTGAAGTCAAATGAATGCAAAGGGTAGCTGAGGATCAGTGTGTCTGGCATAATTTTCTGACATTTCTATATAATTTAGAGTGTTATCTACATACCATGCTTGTTTGCTTTCTTCTTGGAGAATTATTTCTCCCATTATTCGAAAGTTGAAGCATGACCACTATTAAATTGTTTTTCCAGATTGATGAAGAGAAGTGTAGCGGGCCTGACAATCTTGACATAGATGCAGTTAGAGTGGCATATGAGCTTATCATGACAGAGAGACCATTTGTAAGTCATATTATTATAGTATTAAGTGACATAGATGCAGTTAGGGTGGCTTATGAGCTTATCATGACAGAGAGACCATTTGTAATTCATATTATTATAGTATAAAGTGACATAGTTGCAGTTAGAGTGGCATATGAGCTTATCATGACAGAGAGACCATTTGTAAGTCATATAATTATAGTATTAAGTGACATAGATGCAGTTAGAGTGGCTTATGAGCTTATCATGACAGAGAGACCATTTGTAAGTCATATTATTATAGTATTAAGTGACATAGATGTAGTTAGGGTGGTATATGAGCTTATCATGACAGAGAAACCATTTGTAAGTCATATTATTATAGTATTAAGTGACATAGATGCAGTTAGAGTGGTATATGAGCTTATCATGACAGAGAAACCATTTGTAAGTCATATTATTATAGTATTAAGTGACATAGATGCAGTTAGAGTGGTATATGAGCTTATCATGACAGAGAGACCATTTGTAAGTCATATTATTATAGTATTAAGTGACATAGATGCAGTTAGAGTGGTATATGAGCTTATCATGACAGAGAGACCATTTGTAAGTCATATTATTATAGTATTAAGTGACATAGATGCAGTTAGAGTGGTATATGAGCTTATCATGACAGAGAGACCATTTGTAAGTCATATTATTATAGTATTAAGTGACATAGATGCAGTTAGAGTGGTATATGAGCTTATCATGACAGAGAGACCATTTGTAAGTCATATTATTATAGTATTAAGTGACATAGATGCAGTTAGAGTGGTATATGAGCTTATCATGACAGAGAGACCATTTGTAAGTCATATTATTATAGTATTAAGTGACATAGATGCAGTTAGAGTGGTATATGAGCTTATCATGACAGAGAGACCATTTGTAAGTCATATTATTATAGTATTAAGTGACATAGATGCAGTTAGAGTGGTATATGAGCTTATCATGACAGAGAGACCATTTGTAAGTCATATTATTATAGTATTAAGTGACATAGATGCAGTTAGAGTGGTATATGAGCTTATCATGACAGAGAGACCATTTGTAAGTCATATTATTATAGTATTAAGTGACATAGATGCAGTTAGAGTGGTATATGAGCTTATCATGACAGAGAGACCATTTGTAAGTCATGTTATTACAGTATTATTAGTCACATTCAAATTACATGTAGATATATGAAGGGGGTCTTTTTCAAAATGTCCATGCTCCAGGGAACAAGCAGAAGTAAGAATGGTTGTTTATATTTTCTTCCAAACAAAACTTATCATACTCATATGTCTTCATTCTTTAAACAAGCTTTTGACCTACAGTATACTGTTTATACTATCCCATGTTAACCCAAGGGACTGTTATTATAAGGATTGTCACTTTATTTAAAGCAAAGAATTATTCAGTGGTTTTGATAATATAAAAAATTTTCAAAACCCGAAAAGAGACACTCTTGAACAACAATCTGGTAGCAGTAAGTGAACTTCCATTTACATGTCTATGCATCCTTTAGGCCACTGTTAATGTACAACTACACCCTTCATATACTCCTTCATGTATATGTGTGTTGGTATTTATTTTCAGGATGTCTTTCACTCCACATTGACCAACTCAACCGAGATAATCCTCTCCACACTTGCCAGGATACATGTGTTCCCAACTGATGTCAATCAGGTATGTGCATTTGGGGTCTGTGTATGTACTGTTTAGAACCCAACTTGTAAAAAGCAACTAGGGTTAGCTTGTTAAGTGATGGGAGTTTATGATGCTGTTTCTATTAAATTCAATTTTTGGAGGGCTATGGACATTGATTAGGAGCATGAAATATTCCTTGAAAAGCAGATTTGTCCTGTCACATTTATGAATATGACGTGTTGAATTTTCAACATCAAATGTGTTGATTGAAATCCTCTTATGTCTTATTCAAACTTTTTCATGTCCCTATTGTCAGATATAGAAACATGTTTTAACATCTTATATTAAGATTTTTGATTAAGTATTAATTTTATAATTTCTTAACTAAGATAACAACAAAAATTCAATGTAGTCATCTGTTGCTATAGTTACAATATACCTGTCTTCAAATGTTAACCAATCAAAATGCAGAATTTGTATAATGTGCATAATAATATACAATATACTATACTTCCAGATTGTCATAATACTTGAAAATCCAATATTCCGCAAAAGACGCAACCATGTCCTACGTCAAAAATTATGCACCATCTTGAGTGGTTTGACACCAGAAACAAAGATGGCACTTTGTCAAATTCTTTCCACATACAATTCTAGTCACTTTGAATACCGGATGGGCATGCTGAGGGACCATTTGGCATTACAACTGAAGCCAACACAGAAGTAAGACATATGTACATTTACATATGACAAAAACTGTATTATACAAGGGACGATCCATATATTCTGATAAAAATGCTGTAACATTGCCTATTAACATTTTTTCCAAGGCAAGCCAGTTTGAGGTCAAGCTGAATTCAGAATTCATCAAAAATTGAAAAGTGGTTTGAACTTAGCTGATCTCCTTTGACCTTTATTCACATAATCAAATCCAACCATATTAATGATCTCAGAAGCAACCCTAGATCTTCCGGTCAATGTTAGAACAACCTCAGAAGCACTGACTGTTCATAATTATATGTTCGATATTTTTTGCGATGCTGTTTTGAAGAAGTGGTGCTATTTTGTTAAAGCATCCATTTTATGATCAAATGTTGCTGTTAGCATTTGGAACAACTGTTACAAAAAATAAAAAATAAAAAAAACTGTTACACTTTTTATTTCACCACCACAAGTCTCCAATTTTTGTGGATGGTTTTTGGCATTCGATGGTTGGTGTTTGGCATTCGGTGTTTGTAACACATACGCCCGACAGTCAGCATCTGTAACAAATGACAAGTAGTGTTGACATATTGCTATAATCTCATTGGCATTCGACACACAGTTAGCATCTGTAACAAATGACAAGTAGTGTTGACATATTGCTATAATCTCATTGGCATTCGTTGTCTGCAACACATACATTTAGTGGTCTGCATCTGTAACAAATGGCAGGTGGTGACATTTTGCATGTTAATGCCTCGTGTAACCATTTGCAGGTAGTGTCATTTTCTAATGTTAATGCCTTGGTTTTTATTTCAGGGCAGATAGTGCTACCTTGGAGACTGCAGCAGCACTAGAGCTTTTCTATGAAGCTAACATGATGGCTCATAGGCGGCACAAATCTTATATAGTTCCACCTAAACTATTTTATGTAGATTATATATCAAAGTAAGTAAATCAAACTTGCTATTATACAGTACGTGATGGCTCATAGACGGCACAAATCTTATATAGTTCCACCTAAACTATTTTATGTAGATTATATATCAAAGTAAGTAAATCAAACTTGCTATTATACAGTACATGATGGCTCATAGACGGCACAAATCTTATATAGTTCCACCTAAACTATTATATGTAGATTATATATCAAAGTAAGTAAATCAAACTTGCTATTATACAGTACGTGATGGCTCATAGACGGCACAAATCTTATATAGTTCCACCTAAACTATTTTATGTAGATTATATATCTAAGTAAAGTAAATCAAACTTGCTATTATACATGATGGCTCATAGACGGCACAAATCTTATATAGTTCCACCTAAACTATTTTATGTAGATTATATATCAAAGTAAGTAAATCAAACTTGCTATTATACAGTACGTGATGGCTCATAGACGGCACAAATCTTATATAGTTCCACCTAAACTATTATATGTAGATTATATATCAAAGTAAGTAAATCAAACTTGCTATTATACATGATGGCTCATAGACGGCACAAATCTTATATGGTTCCACCTAAACTATTTTATGTAGATTATATATCTAAGTAAGTAAATCAAACTTGCTATTATACATGATGGCTCATAGACGGCACAAATCTTATATAGTTCCACCTAAACTATTTTATGTAGATTATATATCAAAGTAAGTAAATCAAACTTGCTATTATACAGTACATGATGGCTCATAGACGGCACAAATCTTATATAGTTCCACCTAAACTATTTTATGTAGATTATATATCAAAGTAAGTAAATCAAACTTGCTATTATACAGTACGTGATGGCTCATAGACGGCACAAATCTTATATAGTTCCACCTAAACTATTTTATGTAGATTATATATCAAAGTAAGTAAATCAAACTTAATTTTACTGATGTATGTACAATTAACAATTAAATATTCCTTCAAAAAACTCAAAATAAATTACATTGAAGATACCAAAAATGCTGCCCAATCTTTCATGACTTTGATCTTTTAGTTGCATTTTTAATGACGTCCAAATCTATCAGATCTTAATTTGAAGGTCGAAGGTTCAAATGTCACCGATGATCACTAAAAGGTCAAAACATCAATTTTATTACAACCCATGTGCTTGCAGACGTATCAATAACAGGATGGAGTATGAAGCTTGGAGTATGCAGCAAACCCATGCCACGTCATCAAGCCTGAAAACTCTGCTGGATTACCCCTTCCTCATAGACCCTGCAGTAAGTACTGTACTATTGTTTTAAATTTGATGAATGAATAACGTCCTAAATGATTATTTTACTACAAATACTATAATTTAAGCATTCTTATTCAGTCCAGTTCAATAGAAGAGATGAAATAATATAAGTTATTGAATGAAGTCGAATATATCCTGTATTGCACTTCAAATTATTCAATAACGTTTTTATCGTGTGATCCTCTGTATTGGTACTGAGTTTGTCCCCCCGTACCAATATTTTCTGTATTGTGACGGAGATGATCAACAGGGACAATCTCAGTAGCAATACAGAATTTTGGTACAGCACAAGAACTGACCAATCAGAGGGCTTCATTTTACAGATCATACGATAAATGTGTATATACAGGGCGGGCAATTGTTTCTGAAATAAGATAAATAGATCTTCATCGGGTTTCTGAATAGTAAAGGTAAACAGACACTAAGAGCCCATTTAAAATACAGAGATTGAAAGTTTGAAAATATCAAACTGATTAGGTTTTTGGCATTCTGGGTAGATCATTTAAAGTAGCTTTTTGAATTTTCCATCCTATAATCTTGTCTGCAAAGTCTTGTTTACATGTTAACTTGACTATATTCACCACAACAAATTTTATGACAAACATTTAGGATCATTGATTTGTTCAATAAAAGGAGTCGGTCGTATCTTTAAATTATTGTATTAAATTGTGCATAACCTTGATACCTACACCAAAACAGAAAATATCCTAGTCAAAATGTCCTAAGTATTTGATCTGTGTCTGTCTATTTGGTGACATTTTGTAATGTCTCCAACTTTTTTTGTGGACAGTGTTCAGTCTTTGGCAGTTGGCATCTGTAACAAATGGCAGGTGGTGACATATTGCATGTTAATCCCTCGTTTATTTGTGTTGTAGTCCAAGGTACACATTCTACATCTAAATGCTGTAAGAGAGATGACAGGCGAATACCAGAAAGCTATACTACATCAAGCTGTGAGTAAACAATATGACAAAAGTAGTAGCCAACTTTTTAGGATATTAAACTGATAAAAATTGTTGACATAAAGCCTTGTTTATTATTGATGAAATATGTGACCACACTTCTCTTTTTCCAGTGAGTCAGATCCAAAAATATCTTCAAATTTTGATCATAGTTTCCCAGAGAGGCCTTATCCTCTGCCTATCATTGTACTCGTACACCTTCCAGGTGTCCTTTCAAAATCATTCAGTTTTTCACCATTTTGAACACTTTTCTAGTGATTTGGGCCATTTTTTGGGCCAACCTGAACACCCTGGATTTTTTCAAAAAATGAGCCCCTTTGGCAAATCCTGGCTACAGGCCTGCCTTTTAAGTCTGTGGAGGAATTGCATCCTTGGCCCAAGAGTAATTCATTGCATTACATTATGATCTGCTATGAAAGCAGTGAAGGACCGATCTTGAAGGATGGAGGAATTGGATATTAAATTAATGTGGGATTCTCTCCTTTTCAGCGAGTCAGTCAGATTCAAAAGTACCACAGAGAGATGAACAAATCTCCGCTAAAACTTCCCAACTCTGTAAGAGCGGCTATGTCCCCGTTCTTGGTACTAGAAGTATCTAGAGAGAATCTCATCAAGGACACACTCGCTCAAATAAAACTGAAGGAAGCGGATTTGAAAAAGCCGATCAAGATTAAATATATAGGAGGTGGAGAGCAGGTGAGTAATTCTATGTCACCAAGAATAAGTGAGAGATTTTTTGTAACAGCGAAGGGGAGTTTGGATTTGTGTCTTTTATAACAACACTTTTGTAACAATTTGCAGCTACTTAAACTACTGTAGGTGGTAAATTTGTCAGGTTAATGTCATGCCATAGTTAAATAATGTCTACAATAAAATTCAGAAATTGTTTCAATGGCTTTTAGGAAATGTCTTGCTTGGAATGAAACAAAATATGATAATATAATGAATGAAAGTTTGGTGACTTTCGATGAGAAATTAGTGATGATGACTTCATAATGCATAATATTACACATCTCCTTTTTAAATCAAATTGATAGGGCCTTGACATGGGTGGTGTTCAGAAAGAGTTCTTCCAACTGTTAACCGCATCAATATTCGACCCAAAGTATGGTATGTTCACCTACTCTTCAGATACAAGGAATCTATGGATAAATGGTGAGTAAACTCTATGAAGATTTTTTCCAGTATATTTAGGGTAGGGGTAGTTGACTAAAAGTATGTACAGATGTATATGGTCACACCTACTCTGCAGATACAAGGAATCTTAATTAGTGTTAAGAATGCAGATATTCTTGAAGGTCATGTTGACATTTATCCAGCTCATTACTACATATATGTATATACACATTTGACAAAACTTTTTTTCTTGGGATATGCTCCTCTTGTCTATAGAGGCTTTGGTGGATAACAGATTCCTTTGTAGGAATTCCCAAAAACTGTTATGTGAAACATCTCATAGGGGGGACACCTCAAGGTTTTTGAACCAGACTGTAATGTGTTTAATGCATTCTGAAAAACATACACATCTGTAGCATGTACATGTATTTAGTTTTCCATATTTTCTTGTGAATTTTCTTTTGAACATCCATGATATCAATATCTCTCACTTGTGGCCTTCCAAAGGCATTCCTCTTGTGTATACATGTATCAATAACCTTAATGTTATTACAATATACTTTCAGGTAACTCTCTCGATTCAACAGAGGAATTTGAGCTGGTAGGAATAATATTGGGTAAGTGGTATTATTGTGAATTATGAATTTTAAAATATTTCAAATTACTGATTTTCTTTATATATGTTAACTTAATGGACTAGATAAAGATGTGTATGGAAAAAGGAAAAATATTTATAGGATATCCTATGATTTTGAGGAATATCATTTTTATGTACGAGGTGATATTGATATCTGCACGAGAGAGCAGTATCTGAGATGACATATTAGTTATTGTGAAACCTTTTCTGGTTTGGGAAAATTGGGCATCATATTTTGTGGTTTTATGGAAAGCATTTACATGCAAGCACAAAGTTGATTTGTAGCCCCATTGACTGCGAGCTTCCTTATATAGCACATTTTAGCCCACTGTGTTCTATGAATACAGTGCATGATATTTCTCACGAAACATATATTTGTGTTTTCAGGCCTAGCTATTTACAACGGGATCATTCTTGATATACGGTTTCCAAATGTTATATACAAGAAACTTCAAGGCGTGGCTTTAGATGCGAGTGACCTTCAAGATGTGGAGCCAACCTTGAGTTCATCATTTAATGACCTCTTGACCTTTGAGGGAGATGTAGAGGATGTGTTTTGTCAATCATTTGAGGTAACTAAGGTGACATTTGTCTTGGTAACCATGTACACACATACAGAACAGAACTTGACCAAAATACCACCTTTTCAAAGATCATGCGTTGTAATATGTTTAAAGTAATCATTACATGGATACTTTGATTGTTTCAAAAATCAAGTAAATTTTTGTATTTGTAGGTTACAACATCGGTGTTTGGGTCAACTTGTAGCAAAGAGCTTATCCCAGGGGGCGCTGATATCCCAGTCACCAATCAAAATCGAGAGAAATTTGTACGCATATACTCTCAGTACATCCTTGAAGAGAGCATATCTCACCAATTTGAGGTAAATAGCCTTTTGAGTTTGTAAATAGCCTTTTGAATTTGTAAATAGCCTTTTGAGTTTGTATATAGCCTTTTGGTACCCTTTGCATTCGTTTGACTTCACTTCTTAAAAGAGAGCTTCGTCTTCACTCTTTCAAACTAAACTAACCTGTGAACTCACCGCGCCAATTAGTGTTCGTCGGCCAAATTTGACCGACGTTCTATATATGGTCATTCCTTCTGACGTCATCGTTGAGCCTGGAATTGACCAATGATATGCGCATATTTAATTAGAAGGCATTTGGCGCATGTTTCTTCAAGCTCGCTGATTGGTGGAAGAAAGGTCAGCGCGTAGGTCAAAAGTGATTTAATACCCAAACTGTCACCGATACCCGTCGTGATGGAGGGGCTTATAAACTGTAATATGGTCTCTACTAGGCAGAGTGCAGTTTAACTAGACTCTGCACGCAGGGTAGCCTTTTGGATTTGTAAATAGCCTTTTGAATTTGTAAATAGTCTTTTGAATAATAATTAAAAGTCATCACTTGAATAAATGAGACATAAATAAAAAAGAAAAAAGAAATGTTGAGTTTATTTGTCAACCATTCAGTTGAGGATTCCACAAGGTGTGTGGCAGTGAAATGTTGAGTTTGTTTTTCAGCCTTTCAGTCGAGGTTTCCACAAGGTGTGTGGCAGTGAAATGTTGAGTTTGTTTTTCAGCCTTTCAGTCGAGGTTTCCACAAGGTGTGTGGCAGTGAAATGTTAAGCTTGTTTTTCAATTATTCAATCGAGGGTTCCACAAGGTGTGTGGCAGTGAAATGTTGAGTTTGTTTTTCAATTATTCAATCGAGGGTTCCACAAGGTGTGTGGCAGTGAAATGTTGAGTTTGTTTCTCAACCATTTCAATTGAGGGTTCCACAAGGTGTGTGGCAGTAAAATTTTGAGTTTGTTTTTCAGCCTTTCAGTCGAGGTTTCCACAAGGTGTGTGGCAGTGAAATGTTAAGTTTGTTTTTCAATTATTCAATCGAGGGTTCCACAAGGTGTGTGGCAGTGAAATGTTGAGTTTGTTTTTCAATTATTCAATCAAGGGTTCCACAAGGTGTGTGGCAGTGAAATGTTGAGTTTGTTTTTCAATTATTCAATCGAGTGTTCCACAAGGTGTGTGGCAGTGAAATGTTGAGTTTGTTTTTCAATTATTCAATTGAGGGTTCCACAAGGTGTGTGGCAGTGAAATGTTAAGTTTGTTTTTCAATTATTCAATCGAGGGTTCCACAAGGTGTGTGGCAGTGAAATGTTGAGTTTGTTTTTCAATCATTCAATCGAGGGTTCCACAAGGTGTGTGGCAGTGAAATGTTGAGTTTTGTTTTTCAATTATTCAATCGAGTGTTCCACAAGGTGTGTGGCAGTGAAATGTTGAGTTTGTTTTTCAATTATTCAATTGAGGGTTCCACAAGGTGTGTGGCAGTGAAATGTTGAGTTTGTTTCTCAACCATTTCAAATTGAGGGTTCCACAAGGTGTGTGGCAGTAAAATTTTGAGTTTGTTTTTCAGCCTTTCAGTCGAGGTTTCCACAAGGTGTGTGGCAGTGAAATGTTAAGTTTATTCCGTCCAGATGAGATTGAACTGTTGGTATGTGGGAATCCAAAATTGGTAAGTAAATTATGTATATTAAAATTTTAATATTTTTTAAAGTATAGTAAAGGATCCACATATCAATTGTTAATTCTCAAGGCAATTTACTTGCGGACCCATAACTATCCGAGAAATTGAGAAAATGCACAATTTCTTTGAATTTAAAGCTTTATGTCTCCCAACAATTCTGACACGTATACTGTCTTACGTCAGCCTCCTCAGTGGTTGTGTTCTGTTGATGTCTTACAATTTCAGTCAAAAAAGTTGTTTTGTTAATATTAATATTCTTGTGCAAGTATGTGTAAAGTACTTTCACCGTTCTAACTGGATGATATGAGCCAGGCCAGTTTTCCGGCCAGGTTCATATACTGGATGTACCTCTACATGGTTCGATGAAATTTGCCATTATATAAAGTAATCTAAATTCCTAGAGGGTTGATGGTCAAAAAGTACATTTCTGTTACATTATAAAAAGAAAATGTAACATTTTTACTTCTTTAAATTCCAGAACTTTAGTGCCTTAGAAAAATCTGCAAGTTATGCTGATGGCTACCATAGCGACCACCTGATCATCAAAAACTTCTGGTCAATAGTACATTCCATGAGTTTGGAGAAGAAGCGTAAATTATTGCATTTTATCACTGGGAGCGACAGGGTACCCTTAAAGGGACTGTCCCATCTTCCAATAGTCATACAGAAAAATGGAGTGGACTCTGACAGGTAATCAAATAAAGGAAGAACATATCTTTAAAGTGTATATAATTGTATGAAAATCCTGTTAATGTCTGCTTGAGGATTTCCAATTTAAAGTGGCACTCTCTCAAGGATTTCAAATTGAAATTATCTGGGGAGCTAGATGGATATCTCCTGTGTCTGTCTCATTTTAAAATTAAATGAAAGTGCAGAAAAAATGAACTTTTAGTAGACAATGACATCTTAAGAATATGGAGTTGTTCTCTTGGGAAATATGTGTATCTCTCTCCGTAAAGCTTCCTGTTGCCCTTCAAGATATACAAAAATATCTATCAAGATAAATCCTGTATCTAATCCCCCCCTCCCAGTACATAATGATTATATATGTTGATTTTCTACATTCAAGTACATGTACTTTGCTTATTACAAAACAAACTTAACGCTTGGGTATCATAGTTCCACTATCATCTTATGCTTAGGTCACATTTGATCCAATTTTTATAAATGACGCCCGACCTATTAGTACTTTGTTCAAAATCGCATTCAGTCTTGAACAAAATACTCATTGCCTGGGACTGGTATTGAACATCAGAGCTAATGTGACCTCTAGGCATAAGCAGTATGATTGTGAAGATGAAACCTCTTGTCTTCCAGGTTGCCGACTGCAATGACATGCTTCAACAGACTGCTGCTGCCCCCTTACAACACCAAGGAGAAGCTCAAAAATCGTCTTTTGGTCGCGATAGAGAACTGTCAAGGATTTGGATTAACCTGATGCTTAGAAAATGTTGCTAGAAACACAAATTGATATCCAAATATAAAAAATGTCAGGGCCATCTTTGTAACATTCAAAACAAATTAGGGAAGTTAACATGGTAGTCTTGTATTAAATCTTTGTACAACCCCTCTACCGCCTAAAATAAATTGATTTTCAACTATCAGGTATGAGATACAATGATATTATGTGTCAAGTATGGTGGTCCAAAAGAGCCCAGTTTCTTCTCATTTTGAGATGATTATCTCAACTTACGAGTATATTTCATCATTTTTGGAGTCGTCATACTTGCCAAAGCATGTTGCGAATGAAAAAAAAAAATTTGATGATTACCAAAATGAGAAATGGCAAAAGAATAAATTGTTTATTGAGAATTTAAAGGAAATGGCTCAACCAGAAAAAAGTTCAAAAAGTATGGGGATTTTTTGATTTGAGGAGCAGGGTTATGCCAAGGAAATAATTGTAAATTATTACTGGGCCTCTAGGAAGGCCATTTTTGTACTAATAGAGCTACCCACAATTAATATAGTTTTCAAATCAAATCAAATCAAGGAATTCAGATCTACTAGTCAAAGCTGAACAATGAACCATTTGCCACCTATACAAGTCATACACACTGAAATTATCAACTAGTCAATTGTGAAATTCAGTGCATATCAGGGGTGAACGATATTGTCAGATTCTTGATTTAGCATGTTTTTATCTTTTAAATGGCAAATACTGATATGTCTGAAATATGTACAATGAAATACAAAACTAAAAAATACATCATCAAATACAGTGTTTACCATTCACAGATCATAAAGGGAATTAAAGGGTTTATGCCTTCTTTTGCAAAACTGTACCTTTCCAAGCCAAATAAAAGGACATTACATTTGGTTTCATTTCCGAATATTTTATACCAAATGGTGATAAGTTAGTTGACCAAATCTTCGATATGAGAATTTAATATTTGTTTCAGGCATTGTCTGTATGGCCTTCCAGTATTATTAGAAGTACTGGTTTGTTTTGAATAGTTCATATTTTATACACTGATATGCATAAATGTATGGTATAAGTGGTATTTAATCCGAGTGGTTGATTTGCCGAATGGTCAAATTTTATCATTTTCTTAATTTTAATTTTCCTGATGACAAGAAACCTCCCATTGGACAACATTATGAAGATAATATGTTCCAAACCTGGCAAAAATTAGGCTATATGCAAATCAAATGATAAGGAAAAATTACCACTTATACAGTTTGCATATATGCACAAGACCATGGGAATTCAATAGAAGGGTATGAAACTCTGTGTTATTACATGAGAACTTCAAAATGAGCAGTGCCATGCTTCCTTTTTTGGTAATATTTCAAAAAGATTCAGATTAAAGTATATGTTTTGAGCATTATCTCGAATAAAAATCAATTTTTAATAGGATTAAAACATGAAACATGAATAAATCTCATTCAACAGTAAACAGAAAAGACCAATAAGCAAAAGAGGTAACAAAATGTTCTCTTTGAGTGTTGCATTGTGGGTAATTATTCAAGAACACATTCCAATAAAAATATAATTTGTGGGGCATGTTCAATTTCATTATTGCCATAATTATAATGAATTCCATTTTCTATTAAATTATCAACATGTATGCAGATAATCATGCTTTTATTTTTTTTTTTCTTAAAATCATACATGAAAAGCACAAAACAAGATTTTCCTTTGAATGTGTGAAATATGGGAAGTTGCCTACCCATCTATCGAAAGCCCATGACAAGACCAAATCATATTTGTATATTATTGCAAAGTTTTCACATACTATGACAGTAAATTTAACTCCAAATTGTGTTGTTTTTTATACTTGCAATTCAGTATATTTGATTTGTTTGTGATAATTATTGTAAATGTAATATAGAAAACATGTTTATTTATTTATTGAAGACTGCAAACGATTTTTGTACTGTTTTTTTTATTGACTCACATCGTGAACCCGTGGAATCACACACTGGTCCATATTTCCACATTTTCATCCATTTACAATTTTGGACTGGGTTGTGGAGAATATAAGAATTGTTGCCTTAAACATGTTTCATTCTAAAGAAGCATGGCGACATGAAAGCATTTCTTCAACCAGTGTATGGGGTTCCAGAATCAACACCCCGTCTAGATTATAAATGTATGAAGAAAATGTGGTCCACAACTCTTTAAACTAGGTTTGGTGTTTACTTGTATGACACCAAATGAAATGAAATGACACATGTTAGAGTTCCTGAATCTGTTTTCCATGATTTTTTCAAACCTTTTGAAATCTATCACTAGATCTTTGCATAGCGGTGAACACTTTTTTTCAGTTCAGTTAGATCGAAGTCAATAGCAGAATCAAATACGAAGGGCCACCTCAGCTAACAAAACCACATCATGTAATGAAGGTATCTTCAATCTTTTGGATAATCAAGAACTCATTTCAAAGCATGCTGCTATACATGTACGCTATATATCTGAATAAGCTGTGTATTGACCAGGAAGTATCTAGCTTGTTCAAGCACTATAATATAGAAATACAAAAATCTTGGTCTATTAAGATCATTTTGTCATTGTGTCCATTGTACAACAATATTCTTCCCCCGTTTTTGAAAAACTTCAATCCAATGCCAGATACATGTATCTTAAACACAGACAGTACAGGTAATCAAAATTACATCCCGTGTTACAAAATAGATTCATAACACTTTTGCATCAATAGGATTTTACCATTTTCTAACCCATATTTCTTCTTGCAAATGTAAGATTTTGCAGTGTTTCAACATACTCGTTTCCCAGTTTGATTCTTCATATTTTACTATCAATGGGGACTTCACTTAAAGAAAACATATCGTTTTAATAAAGACCACTGTATTTATACCAAGAAAGTACTCATGGTGAAAGATATGACCGTCTAAAATCACTTGCCATACTGCACATGGACCTTTAATGTTAATGGGAATTATCTATATACGAGGGGTGATCAATAAGTAATGGACGCTTTTTTACACAGATACTTTTTATAGACCAATCCCTTTGATTTTCCTACCAGTGATACATCATTCAATTATCTATCAATTCTGAAGATTTGAAAACAAGATATATAATACATATTGATATATCCTTATTTCCGTGAAGGAGGTACGGGTACCCCGGGACCGACATTTACGTCACATATTCAGATTTTAGCCAGTTTGGTAAATTTCAGTTAGATTTGAACGTTTTATATGCAACAAGTGTTGTGTTGTTTAAAATTTTTTGCTGACTGGTAACACATAAACAGAAAGTATTGTAATGTCAGAGTGTTGTATGGAAGGGGTTTGCAGGTCAGTTTGAGAAAGCATTCAGTGGAAGAAAGGGGTGGTGAGAGAAGGGAACACCCTACTCCATATGGACAATGCACCTGCGGCAGAAAACAATATCCCTGGACCTCAAAATTGAGCCCTTGGCCAATGCATCATATTGTCCAGATCTGCTCACATGTGACTTGTTTATTTCTATACTACTTATTTCTATAGAGAAAGGACGCAGGTTTATTGACATTGATGAAATAAAACAACCCGTGCAACTGCATCTTGCTACCATGTCAGAGAATGGATTCAGCCTTGTCTGACAATCTTGAGTTAAGAGGATGAGGAATTGTGTACATGTAGCACTTGATGGAAACTATTTAGAGGGCCCTGTGGAATGAACGTGGCATGAATACCACATAGTGCTGATAAAATATTCAAAATTATTATATTATTACTATGGCATAACAAAATGGGGTAATTCATGACCATAATGGTTTGTTTTGTTCAGCCTGCATTCAACTGCATTGCATGTTAAACAATCTAAAATAACTTCAGAATATGTGACGTAAATGTCGGTCCCGGGGTACCTGTACCTCCTTCACGGAAATAAGGATATATCAACATGTAATATATATATTGTCTTCAAATCTTCAGAGTTGATAGATAATTGAATGATGTATCACTGGTAAGAAAATCGAAGGGATTGGTCTATAAAAAGCATTCTGTGTAAAAAAGCGTCCATTACTTATTGATCACCCCTCGTATGTGGTTACATCATCACATTATGCAAACATAAGATATTTTACTAATCTAAAACACAATTTATTCATATTACTAAATGACAAATAAGATAATTCATATTTCATCGTTCATCATTTATATACTTTCGCAATTAAAGATTCGGAATCCTCAAATTCATTTTAAAGGTTGTATAACTTGTTCAATTTATCGTACAGATCCCCCCCCCCCAGCAAAATTATACCAAACTTATCTTTATTTTGTGCTGCCCCTTTAGAAGTTTAACGTCCCACAATTTGTTGTGTTCCCATAAGATCAGTCATTTGCTTACTTGTATTTCATCCTTTTTTACCCATATTGTATTTATTTATAGTTATAATGGCATACATTATCTATGATAATTCACCAATTTTATGCTCAGAACAAAACTTTTGACTCGCCCCTCGTAGTGTATATGTTAAATGTACACGGTCGTGCTTTTAAGATTCATACTGAATAAATGACAAATAAAAACTTTATATTTTAATATTTAAAATATGTTATCACAGTACCAATTTGCCAAAGAAAAACGTATATATCATCTCTGATCTTGAATTTAAGATCAATGCACATGATATGTGATTGGTATCTACCTATTCGGACACATTAAATGTTGTACTAGTATTGCATTAAGCCTCCATACACCCCTCCCTATCGACTTTCCGACCCAGTTAATGAGAATGGGCAGGGGTCACAGGGGCTTAATGCAAGACTAACATTTTATTAACACTTCTAGCCTATAAGCTAAGATGATACATGGCTAACAATGTCGCAATATTCAAATGGCTTCTCTCTTCATTTTGTACACATTAGTTAAAATATATCTAGCCCCGTTTGGTGGGGATACTAATTCCAAATTATCTTCAGAAAAATAATGTTAATTCAGTTAATGTATGAAAAAAGAGAGATAAGATATAAAATAAATGAATAAGTTTAAATTAAGGAAGGCAGCGTAGAAGAAAAAGAGAAGAAAGTAGAGAAGGAATTTGGTTGTGGAAAAGTTATGAAATTTTTTCATTGGCTGCCATATGCATGAGAATTTTATCATTTTATAATGTTATTCTTTCTCCATGAAATGTCTATGAATGTTACCAGATTTCTCATAATTTTTTTAAATTTCTGAAAAACTTGAAATTCTTATTACGTAATATGCATGGCTCAGCTTTATATCTCGCAAATTTTACTCTGTCTTTTACAACTGAAATGACAACCGCAATTGGAATTTATTGCAATATTGGTAATTCGAGAACGCCTCCAAAATTCAGATTTTTCCAACCAAATCCCTACAGCTATTAAACAGCATGGAATGAAGAAAAGGATTTGTCTTCAAATATAACGAAAACATATTAGAAATACCTCAGATAATCAAAGATAAGTTCAAAAATAACAGGCCAAAATAAAAAGAAAGGGGTGGGGTAGATTATACAGAATTATCGAAAAATAAATTGTCTAAAACCTTTGGCACTTCACCTCTCTTTGATTTTCGCGACACCATTTTCCACTTCTCCTCTTGCGTTATCGCGACACTATAAAAGTAAGAGTCAAGGTCAAGCTCAAGTTCAAGGTCACAAGTAAATGTCACCAAGCTAAGGTTAAGCTGCATGTCAAGGTCACATGCGTGATGTCATAATGGGCACCTTTTTGACCTCTTACTACGAGTAGCCGCATTGTACAAGCTGTATACTGATCATGTCCAGGGATTGTTCGTTGGTTGTTTCCAGGGATTGAATTTCAGGTTCGTTCAATAACTTTTGATCACTTGTGTTGTTAGAATACCAGATATTCCAAGTAAAGCTGTCTTGCTGAGGTCTCCGAAGCTGAATCTGAAATATCAAAATCTCAAGTTGACAAAATTAATATATGTAGTACCTCGGACAGGTTCAATGATGCAGTCGTGTTTTTACTCTATATATGCAATGGAACAACCATTCTTTTTGAAATTTTCAGGATTTATTCTGAATACAATTTCCAACATGGAAATTAGATATTTTTCCCTGGTGGTAAATTGATAGACTGTTACTATGGTTATCTGATGTCATGTTGATTTCACTACTTTAATTATAGCATACTAATCAAATGGCAATTAGCCAGGATGTGACTTTGTTACTATGGTCACAGAAAGATGGTAACCATGGTGTTTTACTTATTATACTCACCCAAGAATAGTGAATGGTACTTCTTTTTCTCCCAACTTGCATACATTTTTTACACATACCATTTTGGACATCATCTAGAAATCATTACAGAGTTTATATCATTTATCTATTTTTCATTGATTCATTTAGAAAAGCAAAATATATGTCGACTGGCAGACTTGTAGGGGGTGTTTAAAGGTATCGGAATTTACACGTTACATTGTATTAGAATAAAAATAGTAATATTAATTTTATTATTTGTCCATAAGAATAATATATTTTGTCATTTAAAAAATACAAGTATTATTATTAAGATTTACATCAAGTGATTTGTAAATTATGTCATGAATTGCATTGACTAAATAATATAAGAAACTCAGATATATTAAATACCTCATGGGAAAAGTCCTCAGCAAATCTCTGCTTAGCAATAATGGGCACAGAATTTATGCGTTTAGTTTCTCGCCTAGTCTCATAATCAACTGGTATTTGTCTGGTATCACGTCGAAGTTTTTCTCTCCTTGCATCATGCCTAGTGTCACGTTCAATTGATTCTCTTCTTGCATCACGTCGGGTATCCCGTTCAACTGATTCTCTCCTTGCATCACGTCTGGTTTCACGTTCAACTGCTTCTCTCCTTGCATCATATCTGGTGTCTCGTTCAACTGATTCTCTTCTTGCATCGCGTCTTGTGTCACGTTCAATTGATTCTCTCCTTGAATCACGTCTTGTGTCACGTTCAACTGATTCTCTCCTTGCATCACGTCTGGTGTCACGTTCCACTGCTTCTCTCCTTGCATCACGTCTGGTGTCACGTTCAATTGATTCTCTCCTTGTATCACGTCTTGTGTCACGTTCAACTGATTCTCTCCTTGCATCACGTCTGGTGTCACGTTCCACTGCTTCTCTCCTTGCATCACGTCTGGTGTCACGTTCAACTGATTCTCTCCTTGCATCACGTCTGGTGTCTCGTTCAACTGATTCTCTTCTTGCATCACGTCTAGTGTCTCGTACAACTGATTCTCTCCTTGCATCACGTCTGGTGTCTCGTTCAACTGATTCTCTTCTTGCATCACGTCTAGTGTCTCGTACAACTGATTCTCTCCTTGCATCACGTCTGGTGTCATGTTCAACTGATTCTCTCCCTGCGTGACGTCTGGTGTCACGTTCAACTGATTCTCTTCTTGCATCACGTCTGGTGTCTCGTTCGACTGATTCTTTCCTTGCATCACGTCTAGTGTCACGTTCAACTGATTCTCTCCTTGCATCACGTCTGGTGTCACGTTCAACTGATTCTCTTCTTGCATTACGTCTGGTGTCTCGTACAACTGATTCTCTTCTTGCATCATGTCTGGTGTCTCGTTCGACTGATTCTCTTCTTGCATCACGTCTAGTGTCTCGTTCAACTGATTCTCTTCTTGCATCACGTCTGGTGTCTCGTTCGACTGATTCTCTCCTTGCATCACGTCTGGTGTCACGTTCAACTGATTCTCTCCTTGCGTCACGTCTGGTGTCACGTTCAACTGATTCTCTCCTTGCATCACGTCTGGTGTCATGTTCAACTGATTCTCTCCCTGCGTGACGTCTGGTGTCACGTTCAACTGATTCTCTTCTTGCATCACGTCTGGTGTCTCGTTCGACTGATTCTTTCCTTGCATCACGTCTAGTGTCACGTTCAACTGATTCTCTCCTTGCATCACGTCTGGTGTCACGTTCAACTGATTCTCTTCTTGCATTACGTCTGGTGTCACGCTCAACTGATTCCCTCCTTGCATCACGTCTGGTGTCACGTTCAACTGATTCTCTCCTTGCATCACGGCTGGTGTCACGTTCAACTGATTCTCTTCTTGCATCACGTCTGGTGTCTCGTTCAACTGATTCTCTTCTTGCATCACGTCTAGTGTCACGTTGAACTGATTCTCTCCTTGCATCACGTTTGGTGTCACGTTCAACTGATTCTTTCCTTGCATCACTTCTGGTGTCACGTTCATTGGATTCTCTCCTTAAATCACGTCTGGTGTCACGTTCAACCAATTCTCTCCTTGCATCACGTCTTGCGTCACGTTCGACTGATTCTCTCCTTGAATCACGTCTGGTGTCACGTTCAATTGATTCTCTCCTTGCATCACGTCTTGTGTCACGTTCAATTGATTCTCTCCTTGAATCACGTCTGGTGTCACGTTCAATTGATTCTCTCCTTGCATCACGTCTTGTGTCACGTTCAATTGATTCTCTCCTTTCATCACGTCTTGTGTCACGTTCAATTGATTCTCTCCTTGCATCACGTCTGGTGTCACGTTCAACTGATTCTCTCCTTGCATCACGTCTGTTGTCACTTTCAACCGATTCTCTCCTTGCATCAAGTCTGGTGTCACGTTCAACTGATTCTCTCCTTGAATCACGTCTGGTGTCACGTTCAATTGATTCTCTCCTTGCATCACGTCTTGTGTCACGTTCAATTGATTCTCTCCTTGCATCACGTCTGGTGTCACGTTCAGCTGATTCTCTCCTTGCATCACGTCTTGTGTCACGTTCAGTTGATTCTCTCCTTGCATCACGTCTTGTGTCACATTCAATTGATTCTCTCCTTGCATCACGTCTGGTGTCACGTTCAACTGATTCTCGCCTTGCATCACGTCTGTTGTCACTTTCAACCGATTCTCTCCTTGTTTCACGTCTTGTGTCACGTTCAATTGATTCTCTCCTTGTATCACGTCTGGTGTCACGTTCAACTGATTCTCTCCTTGCATCACGTCTGGTGTCACGTTCAACTGATTCTCTCCTTGCATCACGTCTTGTGTCACGTTCAACTGATTCTCTCCTTGCATCACGTCTGGTGTCACGTTCAACTGATTCTCTCCTTGCATCACGTCTGGTGTCACGTTCAACTGATTCTCTCCTTGCATCACGTCTTGTGTCACGTTCAATTGATTCTCTCCTTGTATCACGTCTGGTGTCACGTTCAACTGATTCTCTCCTTGCATCACGTCTTGTGTCACGTTCAACTGATTCTCTCCTTAAATCACGTCTAGTGTCACGTTCAACTGATTCTCTCCTTAAATCACGTCTAGTGTCACGTTCAACTGATTCTCTCCTTAAATCACGCCTTGTGTCACGTTCAACTGACTCTTTCCTTGCATCACGTCTGGTGTCACGTTCAACTGATTCTCTCCTTGCATCACGTCTGGATTCACGTTCAACTGATTCTCTCCTTGCATCGAGTCTACTGTCACGTTCGACTGATTCTCTCCTTGCATCACGTCTGGTGTCACGTTCAACTGATTCTCTCCTTGCATCACGTCTGGTGTCACGTTCAACCGATTCTCTCCTTGCATCACGTCTTGTGCCACGTTCAACCGATTCTCTCCTTGCATCACGTCTGGTGTCACGTTCAACCGATTCTCTCTTTGGCTCTGTTTTTATTTTACGTTCATAGTTCACATCTATGCGTTTAGCATCAACACGTGTCTGTTTCATAGGTTTTATATCTAGTCTTTTGATCACTTGGTTTTCAACAATTCTTTCGGAATTAGCCAAGACGATTGTGACGAACAGGGCCCCCAGGCTTGCAACCACGACACTGTGGAGGATCTGCTTCTGCATTGTGCTATTGTTGCTGTGTGCTTCTAAAACGATATAGAAATATTTGAAATATATAGAATGTTTGAAATATATCAGAACCTTCTGAATTAACTACTAGTATTAAGAAATAATTGCTCAGTAGATATTTCGACAAATTCCTTACGAACACTGGGAAGGGTTCTGACTTCTCAGGGTCAAAATAAAAGTCAAAGTTAGAGTCAAAAATAACATGTAGATGATTTTCAAAACGTCATTTTCAATATTCAAATTATTAAAGTTTGATAGGAGCATTTAAAACTAGATTACATTATATCAAAACTGGCTCAACAGAAGAACATTTGCTGTGTAATAACACATTACGAAATATCACGATGCCAAATAGATTGATTGATTGAATTATTGATTTTTATTCATATTGACAATTTTATTGTAAACTAGAAGGGAAAGCACATTGAAAAAACAAATATTTGGACTGTTTTTACTCATCAGTAATTTACTGGAGTATTAGATACATGTATAGTATCCCAAAAAGCTACATCGTCAAAGAAAAGAATAATGTTCGATAGAGAACTGTAAGCTATTGAACAGTTGAAAGCAATCTTTTAAAGCAGATGTCAATATTTTTCTTGCAATTCTTATTTTATTTTTTGAATATATTATGAAGATTTCAGATTAATTGTAGAAATTATTGAGGGTTTAAGAAACAGAAAATCTATTGGAATTCTAAAAGGAAGAGATATCCCATCTTCCACTTTTTTTTAGTCAGATAACCTTTATATAATCCAAAGATTGTATGAGCTACAGTTTGAGATGGATTGGATTGGATTGGATTGATCAGAGGAAAAATATTGCTTTTTCGAACCTTGCTACTTGCTTTCTAAACTAAGCATTAAATAAAAATGGCATTTGAATAAAAATAACTAACACTAATTGTTTATTAATCCTTGTTACGTATGAGAGTACTTGATACTTCATATTACATATTAAAGGTGCAACAATTAGTGCAGGGGGGCCATTCAACGATCATGGATCAGTGTCAAAGTATATTTCAGTTTGGATATTTTATCAAGTCTAACATATATTTTCATTATCTCCAAATAAACCCCCTGGATGAACATTATTTCAGCTGATATTCCTCTAGAAACGTGGATGATCTTAAAAATCTATAAGTGGGACTCTTTCTTTATGGAAGCTTTGAACTGAATTTACACTTCTTAATGCTGAAATTGATAGTTTATCCATACATTTTAAGAAAATAGGTACATGTATGTCAAAGATGATGTTAAGCCAAATATTGATCTGATAGCTCAGAAAAAGTAAAAAATTTCAAATTTTCTCTCCACAGGCCTTGTTGCCCCTTTAAAATTATTAGAATTTATATCCAAGTATTAAATGCATTTATCTTATCGAATGCCAAATGTGTTTTAAAAATATTTTTGAAACATACATGTACATATAAATTCTAAATTCTATTTAAAGTAAGACTATTTCAGGTAAGTTGTATTGCTTATATTTTTCCTAATTTAGTCATAATTTTATAGACAGATGCATAATTGTCTGTTTTGTATGGAACATCTATATGCTTTGTTTCATTTTGACGTGGTATGATTTAAAAAAGTCAAATAGTATAGTAAAGCATTCTTAATTTTTTTACAATATTAAATGTATTTGAAGTTAGATAGGTACAATACCTGTTCAAAATCCAATGAGTATCCTAAAGGTCTGTCCTTAAGTGATCATCAGAACGAATTCCAGTCGCAGTAAAAAGATTCCTTCATCATTGTCTTATCTATTTATACCGTTCTTAATCCAAATTTATTCCAAAAGGATGATTTTCACGCTTATAAACACTTCCATTCATTCCGATACTCAAAATGAGATATCCACGCCTTGGAACGTAAAGTAGCTAATCTATCATTGATGCCAGTAGAATAGTTGCTCTCATCTGCAAAGTATATCTTTTAGATGCTTTATGAAGTTATAAGTTCCTTTTGAATGTGTTTATAGATTTAGGGACTTGTGTAATGCGTGGAAAAATTGAATTTTGCCTATGACGTAGCCTGTGCGTATTATGGTTTATGGATGTTTATTTCTATGAATATTGACTTTGCCCAATAGACTATCCCCTTGTTTTAATGCCATGATCCGGAAAACAACAAATAGACTTATTTATTCACAAGTCACTAATTTGTTTTGTGAAAATTCAGAAAAAGTCAGAAATTGATTTCATTCGACCATTGTTTGTGATAGCTAGGTCTAAAAGTTCCAATTCCCAATATTATATTTGGCCACTTTTTTGATGTTTATGATACGAAAAACAACAAATAGTATAGACTTATTTGTTCACAAGTTTACTGATTTATTTTGTCAAAATATCTTTAAACTTTATTTCAATGTTCATTTCAAATCAGAAATTGATTTCATTCGAGCATTGATGTTTGTTATCGTTCTATAAGTTTGGCGGTAATATCAATTCCCAATATTTGGCCACTTTTTCGGTGTTGTAATGTGGACATTTATAATAGCTATTATAGCCAGATGGAATATTTGAATAACGTTTTCAATATTCTCTATCAATTTTTCCTTCCCATCCCAAACGGATCCTAACTAAGATCGATGAGAGAACGGAGTGACCAATTAATAGCAAAAAAGATGCAAGTAACATTACTTTAAAACATGCTTTTTGATATGATGTAGACGTAATCTAGATACATGAGTCCTTAAGAATCACAAAACATAAGGATATGACCGCTTATCATAATCTTTGAAAGTGCCGCGTCTAGCGAGTGAGGTATAGCCCCGCTTTTCCACCAAAAAAGATAAAGCGAGGCTGAATGTAAGGTAAACAAATTAGTTATGGGTTTGCCACCCGGGGGTTTGCTAATTCCCCCCCCACACCCTTCGTTCACGAGGCATATCACGTATCCCTGTCAATTCTGGATATACGTAAGGCATTTCACGAGCAATAGTTTCCAGCGAGTTGGGTTTTAATTATCGTCTTCAATGGCTAGCGTATTAACCAAGCGTAAGTCCTATTATATCTCTCTATTATTAGGCTCTAATATCTTGATATCCGTTCACCCTTTGACCTAAATAAATATATGTTTCTATCTTATCGGTCATACCTGTCATTTGAATTAGTTTTCATTCTATTGGATAGAGAAAAACATTTTCAGAGGTTCTTTGAAGAACTTACATTATATCATTCCTTTCCATAGCTTTGACATTTGCTTTATCGAGAAAATAGAGGTATTTTAACATTTTTGTCTTCAAAATATCAAATGGGGATATCCAAGAGTGTAATTATAGGATATCCTATGATTTTGAGGAGTATCATTTTTATCGACGAGGTGACGTGATATTGATATCTGCATGAGAGAGCGAATTGAAGCGAACGAGTGCATACACCTGTATATCAATATCACAGAGATGGCAGCTGAATTTTAAAATGGCCACCATTTTTCGTAAAAATGTAATTCTTTGATAACTCAAATAATAAAAACATTGCAAGGAGAATTGGCTCCCAATGCAACATCGATATTTTTGCCATATATGGACATGTCATGATTTCAAAATTCAAATTCAAACAGCCGCCATTTTGTTCACATCAACATTTGAATCGTGAATTTTGGTCTTATTTCCAAACGAAAAATGTCAATACTCACAAGAAATGATCGAGATATTGGTTCGAATCCTTTGGACTGTTCATTTTGAATTTATCATTTCAGAAAAAAACGAAATTTTCATTGTTGGAAAATATTGAGTTTCGATCCTGGGAGACAATCCTCTTTGAACACATCGGGGGGGGGGGGGGGGGATTTCCCAAAGATCACCTTTCATATTGGCACGTTGGATAACCAATTTTATAAACAGGCCTCATTTGCCATTGAAATGGATGTATGTAATTATAGGATATCCTATGATTTTGAGGAGTATCATTTTTATCGACGAGGTGACGTGATATTGATATCTGCATGAGAGAGCGAATTGAAGCGAACGAGTGCATACACCTGTATATCAATATCACAGAGATGGCAGCTGAATTTTAAAATGGCCACCATTTTTCGTAAAAATGTAATTCTTTGATAACTCAAATAATAAAAACATTGCAAGGAGAATTGGCTCCCAATGCAACATCGATATTTTTGCCATATATGGACATGTCATGATTTCAAAATTCAAATTCAAACAGCCGCCATTTTGTTCACATCAACATTTGAATCGTGAATTTTGGTCTTATTTCCAAACGAAAAATGTCAATACTCACAAGAAATGATCGAGATATTGGTTCGAATCCTTTGGACTGTTCATTTTGAATTTATCATTTCAGAAAATAACGAAATTTTCATTGTTGGAAAATATTGAGTTTCGATCCTGGGAGACAATCCTCTTTGAACACATCGGGGGGGGGGGGATTTCCCAAAGATCACCTTTCATATTGGCACGTTGGATAACCAATTTTATAAACAGGCCTCATTTGCCATTGAAATGGATCTCTCAATGTTCGCTTGTGTTTTATGAGTATTCTCTGAAAGTTTGGATCGAGTAACTTCTATAGTATAACCGTAGTTTTGAAATGATGATGTTGAACTGATGTTAAACTGAAATAAACGCCATTTCAACGATTTCATATTTTACTTTGCACAAGCGCGGCACTGAGAAAGCACGTGCTCATGATTGTTCACGTGATCACACCTTGCTGATTGGAGATCTAAAACGGGGAATCCCCGAATACGATAGACTATGAAAGAATTATGGAAGCTTTTTGAGACTTTGAAGTTTGTTCCATCTAAAGTGCTGGTATAACATTGATTTAGTAAAAAAATTATTCGAAATATTAATTTATTGGTTAAATATTAACTAATTCATTAAAAATAACAATAGAATGATAGCATTGAACCAACTGCAATGAAATTGTTTATCAACGCAAGGCCACTTTCGAGAAGTGAAATCACGGTGTACAACCAAAACGCTATTACAGGCATGCTGGGGCGTTTCTGTACTGATTTCCAACAGAGGAACGCTACGGAGTAAGAAAATTGGCGGTCGGAAATAACTACCCGTCCGACAATTTCAAAGGTATTGGTTGGCAAAAACTAACTAACTTGCTTCATATAAGTCTTATACCATTCGAGTTTGATACAACTTTATATTTGTCATTCTAGGTGCATCAGTAAAGGACATTTCGAGGAAAACGAGCGATTTATTGACAACAGGCAGTATTTTTGTTCAGAATTTCAGCCAAATGAGACAATATGATTCTTCTGGTATTTCAGCCTATTCATTTAAAATAATTTAAAACCGCTGTTTTAATACAATTTATCAACTTTTAATTGAGTTGATTGACATTGTGTAGCTTTGTCGAGAGAAATAAGAGTTCACCACCTAGGGTTGAAAACCATTCCTTAAAGTGTTGGCCATTGAATGCCACATAATATGTTATCATTACTTATAATTCAGAACACTACTTACAGTTGTTATCGCATAGGATAACAATTTTTGGCTTGCAGCCAGAGATGGCCGAAGATTTTTCAACCCTAGGCCTAACCCCTAATCACTTACTAATCACTAAACACTAACCCTAACCTTAAACCCCAAACAAAATTCCGCTCGGCCCATCTCCAGTTGAATGGCATCGGTGTCCTCCTGTCATCGTATCATCTGTGGCCGCCATTTTGAGGTGGGTGGCAAGAGGGGAATGCCCCCTGGTTCAGAGATGATCGAGTTGTCAATTGAAATGTTTATGAAGATGACCATCGTCGTTGATTGGTCAAATGACGAAAATCATGGTGAATTCAAAATTTTCTAAAAAACACTTCGAATAACAATATTATTTTCTGGCGTGTTAATCAATATCCTGCTTTGTTATTTCACCTCAAGATACAAAAGATGTGAGGCATATACTTACATCGATTAAAACATCACATCGACGTATGGTATTCGGAAATTAGACGGTGGAAATTCAGACAAACGAAGGTAGTAAGCGAGAGGTATAATTATGAGGTCATCTCTAAGTAATGGTGCTCCCCTCCTCTTTGCCCGCCCCATTCAAACCATCCGGAATGAATGTATCGGCGTTTCGCTAATGCACCGTGGACATATAAACACAGTTTTCTATTTCGACACCACGATGACTGGATTTAAGATTTATGCTTCTCTCATTATTCTGTTGGTGCATTTACCATCTGGGGATGGAGTAATTTGTAGTAAGTATTATCACCTTAGCGAGACAATGTCGCTCGGCTAGTCTTTTTCATTAACCCTTTCACGACGATGGGCTCCATATGGAGCCCTATTAATAAGATACACAGCCAGCACCATCTATCTAATATAATAGAATGAAGTCTGGTAACTTAGAAAAAAAGTAAATTCAAAATATGTTTTTCGCATGCTTGTGGCTTTGATCAGTGATATTCTACGTTTATTTAACTTTCATATTTTTGTAACAGAGATTTTTTTAACATTTTTTGTATTGGCGATCAATAAATATAAATGAGGTCATGTCCATTTATGAGCAGAGTTTGGAGCAAAAAAGTAAGAAATTTGTGCTTCAAGCTCAATATCTGCAATTTGCAGGCGATTCTGACCACGTTTTAAGTATCAAAATAATTCTTAGAGTATTGAGACTCAACTGAAGTTAAAAAATAAGGTGAAATATACACCAACACAGTGATTATGACCAAACAAAAACGGGAGTCCAAACCGGAAGTCAAAAGAGTAACCGATTGATAGTTGTCACTATGATAAGATATTCATCAAAATTCAGGTCGTGTCTAAGGCCAGGGTGCATGTTGGGAAATTTTTTGCATTCCTCAATGAGTCACATATTATTTTTCAAACAAGAATAACTCCTTCCCAACATTGTCTACCTACATCTAACATCTTCCATGTTTGTAATCTAGTATTTTTTGAACTGATACCCTTCTAAGATATGAGATCTATTAAAAAGGCACATCATCACCAACGTGCAAAAGTCAATGTTTTTGCTATAAATCGGGCAACAATGGTCTATACGACCTGTAATAAATAGGTATAAGGGACGTTATTATCACAATACTAATGACATTGCTCACTTTCTTATGACTCCAAATTTTCCCATTTTCATTCTCCAGAGATGAAATATCCAGTTTCTTACTGGGGTACTGAGTTTTGTTTTTTAAAATACACAAGGTCTTGTGAATTTGCTCCATCGTAAAGACATATAAATCCCCCCCCCCCTCCATCCGATCCCCTCCATCCGATATTAGGTGTCTACTATTTCTATACCGTCGCTATATTCTTTATGTAGTGACTTTCGTATGGAGGTAGCCTTTTCCTCTAATGATTCCTTGTTATCACCTGGTTTGGGGCTATTGTTTGCCTCATTATCGCTGGTTAATACCTGTTTGACTTCGGTTTTGGAGTGGGTTGGAGTATGACCCACGTCCACTTCTTTTTGAGTTCTGTGATGTCATCGTCTGCTTCCTGATTATTAGAAGAGTGAAATGTGGGGGTTTCAATCGTTGATTTTGTTGTTTGGGGGCTTTGACTATTATTCTGGCAGAAAGTTCAATGCTAATCGTTTTCTTCGGATTACAATGTTTTTTTAACTTTTCAGCATGAATACAGGGTTGGGACCTCAAAACCACGGAATGCCGGAGCGGCACCCTTGGGCAACTCTCTACAAACCATTTCTTATACCCCCCTAAGAAAATCTATTGGGGGTACTATAAGACACCTTTATATATCAGACACTAATAAAGATATAGACTTGAAACTTTAAGGAATTAGTTTAAGTATGATGCTTAATCTGTATGGTGAAAATCAAGAAAAAATCTTAATCCGTTGCTATAGCAACAGTAATAGATCACTATTAGTTACCTTAGAAATGTATTATTTTGTGGGTTTCAGCATTTTCTTCATATTCTTGATTCTTAAACTATCTTAAGCTATCTGAAGCACATAGCATAATTAGAGGTGAAGATAAAATAATTCATCATATCATTTATGTAATATGTCTAACAATTCAGTTGCTATGGCAACATCACTTGATAATAAGGTTCTTACATTTCACTATCTTTAATGAGTATAAAGGTGGTCCAAAATAACACTTTTTCTAAAGGTATGTTCTCTAGGTAAAGAAGCTCTTTTTGAAGTAAATAGTCACTTGAATTTGTTAAAAATGTATATCTTTGAATTGTAGAACCCCTCCCCACAGCCCCAAAAATGTGATGATTGGTGAAAACTGGCAAAAAAACTTCATTTTCTAGGTTCAAATTAAAAATGCATTGGGATGCAACACTTATTAGTATTCAAGGAACATCTACTGACTTTGTCTGATATAACAAAATGAAACTTTTAATTATTAGATGATGGGAAGTATTTTATTTGAAACATTTTAGAATCCTATCCCATAAAAAATGTTGAAAAGAGGGTGTGGTCAATTTTACCATTTCGCAGCATTTAAAGTTAGAAATATATACAAACCAATGCATTAAAACATCTTCAAATGTTAAGTTTATAGGACACTATATTTTATATGTTAATCTTGTATTTAGTACAAGTCTGAAATCCAATGCAATCATACAGTGGAGACTAGCAAGGTTTGCATACAATCCAGACATTGGAATCCTTTACAACCCATTCAGCAGAATCATTTATTTACAATTTAGAGCCAGGGTTTTGAAAACTAGCTAAAATGTTTATTATTGTAAACAACTAAAGATGGCTTTCCATTGGTCAACCAAGCAGCAATATGCATTAAATCTGACCAGGTTTGCCATTGCTCACAGCTGCAAGTGTGACGTGTGAACAGTTGCCGCCAACATTTGGTTCTCAACATTCGTGGTCAGATCGTCAACTTGCCACTAACTCCAGAAACCACTTACTCAACATACAATATACCAAAGATGCCACCTCACACAAGCACACTCACTCACCCAAAGATGCCACCTCACATGAGCACACTCACTCACCCAAAGATGCCACCTTACACGAGCACACTCACTCACCCAAAGATGCCACCTTACACGAGCATACTCACTCATCCAAAGATGCCACCTCACACGAGCACACTCAAGCACACTCACACACTCACCCAAAGATGCCACCTTACACTACCACACTCACTCACCCAAAGATGCCACCTGACACTACCACACTCACTCACCCAAAGATGCCATCTCACACGAGCACACTCATTCACCCAAAGATGCCACCTTACACGAGCATACTCACTCATCCGGATGCCACCTCACACGAGCACACTCAAGCACACTCACTCACTCACCCAAATATGCCACCTTACACTACCACACTCACTCACCCAAAGATGCCACCTTACACTACCACACTCACTCACCCAAAGATGCCACCTCACACGAGCACACTCATTCACCCAAAGATGCCACCTTACATGAGCATACTTACTCATCCAAAGATGCCACCTCATACGAGCACACTCACTCACCCAAAGATGCCACCTTACACAAGCACACTCACTCACCCAAAGATGCCACCCCACACGAGCACACTCACTCATCTAAAGATGCTTCGCGTCAAATTGTCTAATATGATTACATGCCACCTTACACGAGCACACTCACTCACCCAAAGATGCCACCTTATACGAGCACACTCACTCACACTAGCTAGCTACTTTCCAACACCTGGCTCTGATGCTTCATGGTTTTATAAGGATTCTATGTATATAGTCACATGATGAGAACTAAGAGCTTTTTGCTTGTTGTGAATGACCCAGCTGAACAGCCTGGCTATAACTGCCTGTAAGGAGTCTTGAAAATTTGAAGACATCATCTTTAGTGATTGACATTAATCTTTTTAGCTAGTTTTCAAACACCTGGCTCTGACGCCTCATAACTTAACAAGGACTCTACTATTTGTTCAGATGATGATAACTACCTGTAAGTGTTTTATATAACAGAAACTTTTGCCATGATTTGCACATTGACGGCCAAAATGACTGACCCAACACATCAGGATACAACTGTGCATGATGACCACCAACACCTGACTAATGAGATAATATGCTTATATGTGTTGATTTGATACCAATGTCCAGATTAAGCCAACCTCTCTATTATATGGTTACACTTCATTAGATGTCATTATGATACATGTACTAAATATTAAACTTACATATAGAATTGTACTTGTGCAAGTCTGATTGCTCGGAAAATTAATGCTTATAATATTTATACATTATGCCAATGTCTAGACTATGCCAACCTCTATTGTAAGATTACATTAGATTTCATTATGATACATGTACTATATCTATATAAAATATACATACAGAATTGTACTCATTCATGATAACCATCAAAGTCTGATTGCTCAGATGAGAAAAACCAAAGGTTGTAATAATTAGGCATTATGCCAATCACTAAACTATGCCAACCTCTCTACTGTATGATAACATTAAATGTCATTATGATACATATACTAGCTATAAAACTTACATATTATATAGAACTATACTCATTCATGATAACCATCATAGTCTCATTGCTCAGATGAGAAAAACTAATGGTTGTAATAATTAGACATTATGCCAATGTCTAGACTATGCCAACCTCTCTACGGTATGATAACATTAGACTTCATTATGATACATGTACTAGATATAAAACTTAAATATAAAAAAGTGCAGTCTCCTATATACTAGATTATGGTAATGAATGAATTACAATGAATATGTTTTAAATGCATTGATCTTTTGTCTAATGAATGCTGCTAAATGATAAAATTGACCACAACCATATTTTAACATTTTATGGGCTAGTGTTCTAAATTATAAATACTTTCGAGTGTCAAATAATTAAAATCTTCATATTGTAATATCAAGCAAAGTCAGTAGATGTTTTTTAGATACTAATTGATGTTGAATCCCAATGCATTACTAATTTGAACCTAGGAATTGAATGTTTTTTGCCTGTTTTCCCAAATTGTCAAACTTTGGGGGCTTTGGTAAGGGAGTAAGATAAAGTTGTAGAATTTTATTTGACTATTTACTTCAGAAGAAACATGGTTTCATCTTTAAGGTACATAATGTTCCAAAAGTGTTATTTTGGACCATATTTATAATCATTAAAGAAAGTTAAATGTAAGAACCTGATTATCTAGTGATGTTGCCATAGCAACTGAAATGTTAGACATATTACACAAATGGTATGAGGAATTATTTTATCTTCACTTTTAATCATATTATGTGCTTCAGATAGTTTAAGAATCAAGAATATGAAGACAATTATGAAACCACACAAAATAATTCATTTTTAAGGTAAGAAATAGTGTTCTATTACTGTTGCTATAGCAACGGATTAAGATTTTTTCTTTATTTTCACCATACAGATTAAGCATCATACCAAGAATACTTCCTGAAAATTTCAAGTCAATATCTTTATTAGTGTCTGATATATAAAGGTGTCTTATAGTACCCCCAATAGATTTTCTTAGGGGGGTATAAGAAATGGTTTGTAGAGAGTTGCCCAAGGGTGCCGCTCCGGCATTCCGTGGTTTTGAGGTCCAAACCCTATATTCATGCTGAAAAGTTTAAAAAACATTGTAATCCGAAGAAAACGATTGATCCTCAAAATACCCCATATTTCTTCCGGACTATATGGCCGATATCTATAAACTGTTTTCTTGTTTGAGAAGCTGTCATCGTCTTCCTGGTTATTGGACGTACAGGATGTGGAGGTTTCACTTGTGGATTCAATAACGCAGATGAGAGTAGATAGTTACCAGTTTCACCACCAGGTGGCTCGTTCGGGTCAGATAGCATGGCGGGTATAGAAGAAAGTTCACTTTAACTTGAATTACATCTGTTTTAGTAGTTCAATTTTCATATAACCCTTATGTATCTAATAGTTATGCCAATTTAAATATGTCCAGTAAAAGAAAATGTTATCTGTCCAATACAAGAAAAGATATTTCACTTTTTGTGATTTTGTAACATGAGGTCTATGGGGAATCAACCCGAAGAAGAAGTCACATTTTCAAACAAAATTAAATTTTCAAAGTTGATAAACAACTTTCGAAACCATATTTTTAGATGTACTTTTACATGTAGATTTCAAATATTACATCACTTTGACTGAATTTTGAATATTTAAAGTGCCCGATAAACTATAAAATGCGCATGCGTCCTGGTGTTGATAAACTATAAATAGCGAAAATCCAGGGTTTGTCACCACAAGGTAAGCCAGGACGTGTTGAGAGAACAGCTAGTGTTGATATTGAATTTATATGTAGCCAGATAAGTTTCCTTATTGAAATTACATATGGTTATTAGCAATACTTTGTAGGTGCTAAATAATAAAATATTTAAAGAATATATGAGAGAAATTGGTCATTTCGAACCTGTTGAAAAGTTTGTGGCTCTCGGCTACACCGGGGAATTTACTTCCATGAGTACACACATAAATGTGGGGTTCCCCAAGAGGTACGCGACAAGGTGACCTGGCATCAAATGTGCGACTAAATGCTACTATCGAGAAGATAAAATAACGAATACGACAATAAGTTATTGCATGTGACAATTCCGAGCCTTCATCTCACTGAAGTATTTTGAAGTGAAAATAGGATTTTTGTTTTGATACATGGATTCAGATGAACGTAACTTTATTCTGACAACTAATCAAAACTGAACAAAATTGATTGTACGTAACAGACAATTTATTGTTTTACAATGTTTTGATTGGCTAAACGAATGAAACCAACAAATTATGACATGTAAAATGACAATTTTGAAATGTAAAATTTAAAAGTGACAAACACAACCTCCCTATCCACTCTTTGGGAGCCCTAGTAAATCAGTAATATGTACATGTAGCAGTGGTAGTGTACAGCTTATTATCACACTACGCTTTGTATTGATCTTTTTTAAATATACATAATGAATGGTTGTTTGCTGAATCTT
Source organism: Owenia fusiformis (assembly GCA_903813345.2). Classification (NCBI taxonomy): domain Eukaryota; kingdom Metazoa; phylum Annelida; class Polychaeta; order Sabellida; family Oweniidae; genus Owenia; species Owenia fusiformis. The sequence continues at coordinate 15,861,971 of CAIIXF020000011.1, read as the reverse complement.
CGCCCGTTCTAAATTGTGTAGTCAACAAAAAATCTTTTTCACTTGGGTCGATTATGTGGGCCGATTCACTCAGAAGAAATCCGAACAGTGCTCGTAAAACGTTTACCATAATTAGAAAGTTAAAACCATTTCTAAGAGAATGCTGTTTTTATTTCACATGAAATCGTAATTAGTTTTCATCAAATTATTTTTTTTAAACCCTTGTCATAGTTTTTTGCTTCAAAGCAGTTAATTTGCGTCACCGTACACAAAACTGTACTCCGCTATTTTTGACGCTGTACGGTGACGCCTGCTAACGCGATGGTTAGGCGTGTTAGAGGTCATTCCGATCCCTCATTATATATTTCTTTCTATTTACAACTTTCTGTTACAGTGCCTCTTTTGTACATGGCATTTCTATTTTAGCTTCAACATGCACAGTTGCTTGTTGTACGGCTGCATTTGCTGGCGGGCTGGCTGTACTAGGCTTTGGACCAGCTGGACCCGTGGCAGGTAACTATATATCTAGTAGTCATATTAACTGCTTGAATTAATAGATATTAGAAATCGTCCTAAAATGTAAAAAGCGACACATTATGGTAAAAAACAATCGTCCATGAAATTCAAAACTATCGTCTCGGCAGTTTCTTGTGCCAACGTAACAAGGAAATAATCTTGGTAAGATAATGGTGAAACATAGAAAATATTTTTTAATGAAACTTATGGAGAAAGCCAAGCTATATAGAGGCTTGACCTGTCAAATTAATGCCTTCGACCTAGCTTTGACCATATTTGAATTATCTTTGAGTTTTTAGAAAGCTTTCAGGAATACCACGGTGTTATAGCATGACGGTTACGTCAATGCGATTTGCAAAATTTTGCGGTAACGATAACAAAAAATGGCGGATGGGAAAGGCAGCGTGTCCTCTTTCTCGCCTGTAGGCAATTTTCACAGATAAGATTTCCTTTTAAACTAGTTCCATTCGGTGACGTATATATGGATGGTTATAAAGACTGGGTCAAATCTTCCAGGTGGTCTACAAGAAAGAGAATATAAGCAATAAACCTACCGACTGAGATATCCAAGTTTATTATTTTTGGTCCATTCTCGTGTTTTCTCAGTACATGTGCCTCAGAGCCACTCAAAATAATAACTGTAAGTAAACTGTCTATAAAAAAGGCATAAAATGACAAATCCAGAACAGGAACGTGGTGTTTATCGTAAATAAAAAGGTTTCAAACGCAATGTCGTTAGACGACTACTATACGTATGATTTCTATCGAATTCTATAGACCGTTACGTATTGTATAGCGGACGGTTACGTGCATGTACATCTGTCAAGTCAAGGTTGGTAGATCTGATAGCTTCTATCTATGTTATTGTTATAATGGGTTAGAAATGAAATATTGAATTTCCTATATTTGTTTTCAGGACTCGCAAGAGACGCCCTTGTTTCAGCCTCTATTTGGCAAGGAAAAAACTGTCGCTTGCTTTATTTATGAAACCGATGAAAGTGTAAAAGATAGCAACGAAGAGGCGAAAGAAGATTTAGGATCAAGTAATGATGAAGATGACAAAATTAACAACAATGAATCTGGGTTTCATATTTGAATCAGGTTCGCGTAACCGCCCATCAATTTTTTACGTTACTGCAAATTCAAAATACATTATTATGGCTTGAGTGGAACCTATTAGGTGATTTCCAATGCTCAATTGACGTATATATGATCGTATGTAGGTTATATCTGTATACCACAAGGTTTTTAGGCAATGTAGACCATGCCCTAACAACAAAAATAAACAAATTACTAAATTTTTGTGTAGTTTTGAATTTCAAACTCGACAGTTTTTCTCTTATTTCATGTTATCCCCGGGTATCAATTTGCAATGACTACGTTCAAAATATACATTACTGAATGCATCACCGAATGCATCGCTTACATAAATCGTTCATCCTTTCATTGATACACAATAGTAGAAAATAATGCACCAACCTTAGTTTTCTCTTCCATCGCGGCCATTTTATTGGATAAATCAGTGAACGTAGCCGACCAACCTCGTTTTCAGAGGTGGCGTAACCGTCATGCTATAACGCCGTAAATACTGTATCATTGAGATGAACATTCAAAAGACAGTTTTTGGGGTTTAACCCTATCTGTGCTTCTCTGTCTTGAATGGCCTTCATTCACCCTTTTATCATTATTGTACAGGTTCATTTGCTGCGGCGTGGATGTCTTCATTGGGTATCGTTGCAGGTGGTTCGCTTTACTCAATCTTGCAGTCGATCGCTATGGGAGGAACTGGAGTTGTCGCCGGTTGTGGGCAAATATGTGCCTTGATGTGTGTTGGATCCTAAATACAAGACTTGGAAGCTGAATTGACAATTAAAGAATATTCAATCGAGCAAAACGTGTAATTAAATAGGGACGTTATCAGAGGTTATAGACTAGCTTTAGCACTGTTCATGCCCCTCGATGGTTTCAGCGAATTTCTAAAATGAATTTTGATATAACTAAAACGGTGATTAACATACATGAACATGTTTGCTTCATTTGCTTAAAAGAATTAAATCCGGATTTCTGGTTTGTCGATTTCTGGTTTGCACGCATGTGTGTTTGGCACAAGACAACGTCTGAATGTCGTTTGATTAAGATTGAAAATCAATGAGGCGGGTAAAGATTAAATTATTTAGCCGGCTTCTGCCTCTCTCTTTCATATCACCTTCACTTGTTTATATGAATGTGTGAGTTGATCTAATGAAGGGAGGGGGTCCAGTGGCTTAAATGTTTAAGACATACATACAATGTATTCAATATTTATGCACTACCATTAACTATAGGGTGGTACGAAATGATAGATTCCGTCCGCAATTTATTACTACCAGCACAGCTATAATACAATCAATTTTGCAGGAAGATGTTGTTACGGATTCTGAAAATTCTTGAAAACATTAAATACAGCTTTTAATCAAAAAATTCTGAATCTAGCAGATTATATGACCACAATTTATGACTGCAGGTATGGCTATTTATATAAAATCCTTAGTAGTATTTTATTGTGAATGGCCCCATGTTTAATCATCCAAATATCATTTGTCATATTTCGAAAAAGTTGACTTTTTATGAAAACATTAAATTAAGATAAAAAGTGTCAATTGCATCACATTTGATAATAACAATGGGTAATAATACTTTCAAAAATGGCCCTATGAGAATACAAATGTCCCAACTCACATTTTTGTGAAATGGAGAAAACAATTTTTGAAAGTTTGGGCATCTGTAACTTCAATACTATCTATCTGTCATTTGTTTGGTTAAAGTGATACATAGAACAAAGTTAAATTGTATATTTGAATTTTTTTATGGAGTAAGGACAATTTGACACTGAAAAGCAGGCTATAGAGGAGATAAAGGTAAAGGAATATCTCAGTAAGAAAGAGGATGATTTAAATAGTGAAAATCTCATTTTTTCAAAAATGGCACTTGTGACATTATTATTCTCATACAAAGAAATATAAGTTCATGTGGTTTAAACTTTACACAAGGCCTTAAATGTCAACCTAATTTCAACCATAACATGTATACTAGACATTAACATACCAATCGTCAAAGCCACATTAAATTCCAGTATGTTATAATACATGGGTTTAATAATATTTTTTTAATGTTTGATCCAAAATCATATTTATACCCAAAGAAACTTGAGAATGCAATCCAGCTATGCATAATGAATTGTACACGTTTACTAGAATAAAATATGTCACCTGCATCTCACTTATACATGTGGCATGTCATGAGAAATGAACATAATTTACATAATGTACCTATAACTGATGCTGCCTGATGACCATCCTGCCAATGATGTCGTGATGTCCTGTCGTGATGTAATCCCCTATGATCATAGGGTATGGGGAGGTTTCCAGAAGATGGGCAATGAAAAGTTAGAAGAAACTTAGCCAACATTTCATCGATAATGCTATACAGCATGGGAACCAAAACTAAAACTATCATCAAAAAGGGTGGCGAACCAATTGAACATCTCTTTTAAGAGCAAATACAATCCTAAGTTAAAGTACTCATTACATTTGCCTACTTTATTAATCAGGACCACTGGCCCTATATAATTGCAAAATTGTGTGTATGCAGGTTGGGTAATAAAAAAGTTATAGCATTTTTTATAAATGGCATTTTTGGCTCACCCTGTAGTTCTGTTGTTGATGAAATCATCCCAAAATAAGTACAAACCGTCATACATGTAATTGCATGAAGTGCATATAATGTCATTCCAATTTGTTTGTTGTTTTTCAGTCAACAGCTCAGATGACTGGCACAGATTCCTGGATTCAGTTACCATTGTGGAAATAAACTTGATTTACAGATGACACAAGAACAAAGACATTTATTTGGACACCAAGGCATAATGCCTTTGAAAGGAGATTGAAGGAATATCATTTAATTGACAATGTACCTGGTACTGTACAGGGTGTCCCGAAAGTATGGGGCCCCCCCTAGGCAGACATATACCAGTGCCGTCATAGTATGTGTTATACATCATTTTAAAGCTCATCCAAAGTTACATTGATTCACCAAGTATCATGGTTCAACTCTCAAATGTGAAAAAATTACAGACATTTCAAAATTTAGTGTTTGGTCAAAATTAAGTTCAATGTTACACCAAATCACTAGTCAATGTGTCCTTATGGGCCATCTTAACAGCAGCAATTTTTTTCGGATCGGATGGATATTGAGTTGGAAAAGGAGAACGGTGAGGGTAGAAATTCTAAGGAAACTCTTCTAAAGTGCCTTAACAGGTTTTAAGAGGGTTATAAAATTCCACACCCCTATTTGAAGGGCTATTAAGGTCATATCTGAAAATAATTGCTGCTGTTAACATGGCCAAGGGGGGACTCATTGACTAGAAATGTGGTGTAAAATTGAACTTTATTTTGACAAAACACTAACTTTTAAAATGACTGTAACTTTTTCCCATTTGGGAGCTAAACCATGATACTTGGCAAATCAATGTAACTTTGGATAAACTTTAAAATGATACATGACACATACTATGACGACACTGGAATATGTCTGCCTAGGGGGGGCCCCATACTTTCGGGACACCCTGTACATAACCTAATGAGCCAGAAGTTTAAAAGTGAATCTGGAAATAAATGATTATTGCTGCAGTTTAGTGTACTTATAATCAGTCTGGAGAAAAATATTGTGCTGAGCCAGTAAATGTACTGTTCAATGTAAAACACAAATATCTGGCACGAAGAAGGTATTCTGGATGTGTAGTGGATATGACAACATTATTTGTGCTAACCTATTTTCATAAACATAAATGGCAACACAATATGTTGATGCTCAACGTAGCATCTTTACAAATCAACAATTAAACTGGTGCATTGTTCTTTGTATTGAAAGATGCTTCCCAAGATATCATTCAGAGATGAACTCCAGTAATCAAGATACAGAAAGGTGAACATGTTTCATTTACAGGGTGGACCATTAATTATATAATTTTACTACTGTACACATCCTTATTATTGTTTTATATCTTTTGAAAATATAATACAAATACAATCTCATAAAAGAGTAAGCATTAATTGCTGATTCAGTCACTCTTGATTTAGCATAGACTAGGCTAAATAATACAGAATAGGTAATTGAGATTTTTTGAATATCTGTATTTTTGTTTTTTTTACCTGATGTTTTGTACCTGAGATTTAATATGGTTACCATGGTAACAGATATGTTAAGTTGACTAAAGTTTCTTATGAACTTTCAAGATAATGTCATCATGATGATGACCCATATCAAATCTCACAACAACTCATTATCAACTGAATGAAATATCGGTATTTCAACAATACAGTTTCAAAAAAATCTTTACAAAATGTTATATTTAAATGATAATGTATCAAATAGACTTCTGTATTTGAAATCTTATTATGACATTAAGTCATTATATATAAACATCTGGATACAACCCTATCCTTTATTTAATTTAGTTTTATTCTGAATAAGAAATAATTCTGACATGCACCAACTGTAAAAATGACATGTAATGTGCTGATATTACTAATACAAAACCATTGTCTTTGAATACAGATATTTGAATATTTTCTTGTTATTAAATATACCACGGTGAATATGGTTACTATGGCAACCCACAACACCATCACTTGGTGTTATACATGTATCTTCAAGCCTTTGTTATTTTCATGACCCATGATAAGTTTCATTGCATTTGGTTCAGGATTAAGTCTTATATCCAGGTTTTCATAATGGAAGTGCAAAATATGTCAAAAACCTGTCCGATTTAAAGACAATGCGGCACTGAGACGTCTGTTTTGAAACCTATTAAGGCATCAATCAATCATATCCTAATATCAGCACATCACGTTTGGATACACTATCTAGACTTGATAAATGTGTTTTTTGAGTAAGAGACGATTCCTGTGTTCCAAAACCGAAATTAAGATGGAGTGCGCTGGTACCAGTAATAAGAAATATTGTCTTCAAATTGGAAAGTTTCACGATTTTCATGTTTTATAAAATTTCAAGATTAATATGGTTACCATGGTAACCAGCACAGCCATTGACGTAATGTTGTACATGCATTTTCAAGCCAGTGTTATTATGATACACCATGTCAAGTTTCATTGCATTTGGTTCTAAACTAAGTCTAAAATTCAGGTTTGAATGATGGAAGTGCAAAATATGTCAAAAAGCTGTCTGATTCAAAATTAATGTGGCACTGAGATATCTGTTTTGAAATTTATTGCGGCACTAAGAGAGTTAATGGTTGGTTTGATTAAAATGAATAATCCAGAATTAATCAAACACTGATACCTAAAAGTAACTTTCAAGTGCCATTTCAGTGACACTGTATAATAATATCACTTTGTAATCGTAAAAAATGAAAAGGAGATATAAATAAAATATAGAGGACAAAATAATTTATCAATTATACAAGTGGGATGAGATGTCTTGGGATGAGTTGTCTTAGGGATGACTTGTCTTGAGATGAATTGTCTAGAAACCATTATGACCTAGCTTTATATAATAAAGTTACGTGATTGTTTGGGACAGGTAGGTGAAGAATAACCATTGGCAAGATGACTTAATCACTGAAGTAACCCCGGACGTAATCTGACTCAAATATAAGACGTGAGAGTTAACGAAGATCGTCTAGCTAACTGGTACTCGCATTTTAATAAAAGACGTTATGTACAATATATCTTTTCTTTGCATTCGTTCGACTTCACTTCTTAGTGACATTTGTGCGTTGGTGACGCTGCGCCTTTTTAATAGATCTTATGTATTATCAGTTCCAAAAAATCCTAAAAGACCTAACATATTTCCCTGTGTCATGTGCCTATTCAATTAGCGATTCGATTGTAAACTTTCTCTTAAAAAATAAATCTTCCAGATTTGTTGAATTTTCTAGTGAAAATCAGCTACCCCCACGTTCATTTCTTCCGATCACCGGGCGTGATAGTTGATACATAAAAATTGGATATAAAACCTCTCAATATCTATGCCTATGCCATCTATTTGTTGAAAATTATGGACGCTTATAGTTGATACATGGTGTGATTATAGATGGTGTGTTAAGAAAAAAACCCAGAAAAGTAACAAGAAAAAAACCACTAAAAACGTAACCGATTAAAAGGAAACAAACCCCTACATCCCAATAAATGATCAAACACAAGAAGTGCGACAACAAGAGCATGAGTGAAGCTGCGCAGACAATTATTCGGCATTGATGACCAGCTTATACTAAAGGGAGGATCCGAAACCCTTCAAGAATTTTCCATTGATGTCTCCTGAGATGTTTAACGAAATTTTCAGAGACAATTATGCCTCTCATTCGAAGTTCCTAATGAAAGTCAATTAAAAAGAGCGATTTGATGAGGTTATCGGGGGGTGCGATCGCTCCTGGCTACGCCTATGCACATGTGCCGTCCTCCTTGTGATCTACCGAAGTAGAGAGTGGAAAATTGAATTATTTACCTCAATCACAGACACCAGCTGCAGTTTCAAATGCAAGTCAGGTTTCAAGTAAAATGAAAATGGGGCGTGGCAACCACTTGTTGACATTTCGGCCACGTGCTATTGTTTACGTCACGTGATCATAGTTCAAGATGGCGCGAGAAAACTTTCAGGTAGTATTTTATGTTTTGCTTTTATAAGATAGAAAACGGGATTCAATTGTTATTCTGGTTAAATAGAGCACATAGCAATAGTCGTTGAATATCTAGGATCATAATATGTACGGTTTAAAGTAGCTAAGCTGAGTAGAAAGTTTATTTTGTGATGGAATCTGCACGAAAATATTTCAATGAATTTATTTTGTAAGTTTTCTGGTCAACTTCCTCCTCAGTTAGGCCAGGGCGAATGTTCGTTTAAAGGCTGGGTACAGGCCTGAGTTGAAATGTAGTTTCTTCAATATCAAGACACTATGTTACCTCAAGGGGCAGTTTTCATAGTACCATGAGATTCTCCATGTTCTAAGTGGCAAACTTCGGAAGTGGCAAACTTCTAAGGCCACTATCACACCCGGTGATCGTGAAAATGGGACGGAGGGGGGGGAGCAGGCAATTTCTGCAAGAAAATTCAACAAATCTGAGGGATTTATTTTTTCAAGAAAAAGTTTACTATTAAATTCCTGAATTGATAGGCGCACGGTATGGTAAAATATGTTAGGTCTTCTGGGATTTTTTCTGAAACGATAGGCATCTAAGATATGAGATCTAATAAAAAAGGCGCGAGGCAACCAACAGACACAAATCAACGTTTTAGCTATAAATCAAGCAACAATTGTCTACACGACCTGTATTAAATACTTGTAAGTGACGATATCATAACTAAATTAATGCCATTGCTGAATTTATAAAATAAGTTTCAATACGTAAAATAAAAAATGATCGAAAATAATTATGGGACGGAGGGGGGGAGCAATATGTATCATGTCTTAATACATATTGCTCCCCCCCTCCGTCCCAAAATTATTTTCGATTATTTTTTATTTCACCTATGGAAACTTATTTTACAAAGTCAGCAATAACATTAATTTTGTGACGATAATGTCACTTACAAGTATTTATTACAGGTCATGTACACCATTATTGCTTCATTTATAGCAACACGATTGACTTTTGCACGTTGGTGCGTTGCGCCTTTTTTAATAGATCTTATACCCTAAAAGAGTATCGGTTGAAAAAAAATCCTAGAATACCTAACATATTTAACAATACCGTGAGCCTATTTATTTAGCAATTCAATAGTAAACTTCTTCTTTAAAAAATAAATTTTCCAGATTTGTTGAAATTTCTAGCAGAAATTGCCTGCTCCCCCCCTCCGTCCCAATTCTACGATCACCGGGTGTGACTATATCGTGGCCTTCATCCAAAGATAAATCCTTGCATGTTTTTTACTGCTGTCCATACGGGTCAAGTCATAATCATAAAATTTCAAATCAAATGCCAGTTACTGATGTCAGTCAATAACGACATTTCATCCAGTTTTCGAATATCGCCATTTTTCTTGGAGCCATTTATTTTAATTTTAGACAAAAACCTGACGAAATCATGCAATATTTCATCAAGGAGCCCAGCCAGTTCCATTTTAATTCATGATTTATTTATCTTGCGATTTTTAAAATGTTTAATAAATTTTTAACACGACAGCCAGCTTTTTTCAAATGGTTCACGGTGTTCCAGATGCAATTACTTCTTGCCAAGAATTGACTAGAGACTTGAGTAAAAGTAGGGCCACATGGGATTTTACTCATTTTGGTATTATATTTGATTTTTTACTTTTGCATACATGTTACTGATCGTTATACCCAGTATAATATTTTGATATTTTGTATTATGTACCATGCCTAGAGTGAATATATTTAAGAATAGTTAATCTCAGGCCACATCCTCTCACGCTTACTGGCTCTTACTGAACACAGAACCAGCTCAAATATACCGTCTTGTGAAGTGGTTTTCTCCAACTTCCAGCAATAAAAACGTGAAACTGACATTTAATTCTTGTTGCTTTACCTATAGCTGTGTATTAGTGTACATTACATCATTATCATTTCAAATCACGATGAAAAACATAACATCGTGTAATGTCATTTTTTTAAGAGATGTCTCAGTTGTTAGAAGACCAATTTCATCCTGGTTAGTCACTTTGGATTATGATAAGAAAACTCACGTCAACATTGCATTAAGTTCATTAATGTGAAACGCAATAACTGTAGGAAGGGTCGGTCTTTTCGTAAACCCAATATTCAGTGTGGAAGTCTCTTAAAAATATTTTTTCAATAAGTTTATGCCGCTCATATCAATGAATTGAATGTGTATTTGCTTAATAAAAACTGAGGGCTAAGTTCTTATTTTGAAACATTATTGCATTGAACAAAGTAGAGGCAAATATAGGAGTAGTAATTTCACCACAGAGCAGAAGAAGTGAGTAACTCCAATAATTCTTTGGTATTTCTTGCTTTCGGGGATTTCCCTTAGCTTTCCCTACATGGTCAGGTGAAAGCCCATGTATGGATCTATCACATGACATTCAAAATGGCGGATAATAGTAACTTAAAGGTGGATTTCTATATGGTCCTTGGATCTATCAAATGGATGCCACGTGACCCAATACCAACACTGAACATTGGGAGATCTCCCCCTACCACAGAGATTTTAATGTGGAGCCCCCTGTCACGTAATAACTGAATCAGTAATGCCTTCAGTATTACAATAGAGGAAGCGGCTGCTTCTGTTGAAAAATTGAAAATATCAATTCAGACCTGCAAATCGATTATAACAGCAGTGTCAAAATGTGGAAATATTGAGATAATTTCACCAGAATAGGTAAAATTATGATTTCAGAAAAAGGGTGAATTGGACTTGCCATCTTTAATTGTGAAATAAGTTAAATATCGATTGTTTAGTACTGTAGGTCTATTATAGGTAGAATGATTCTGTTTGATTAGAAATCCAATTCCAATTTGGTATTAAGTGCTATCTTTATTGCAATAGTAGGTTTAATAAAGTGTTCATTGTCTCAAATGATTCTCAACAAGAAGGGAAATTGCTTCGTATATAGTACATATTTATGGTATTGGTAATAATCTGTCGATTAGATTCTCTGCATGTAGTTATAAGTCTGTGTAGTGCCGTGGGTCTCTATGATTGTAAAAGGGATTGGATTGAAAAACCAGGTTAGTGCCGTGCATTTTTTTTATTAATTATAAATAGTTCAAGCTATATTTGATTTCTTATTTTCCAGCGAGTAGAACACCTTGTTTTGATATTTATTTTGAGAGATGGAGTGAGAGGGGTATGTAGGGGGGGGGGGAGGATGTTAAAAGGAAATAGGGAAAGTGATAGAGTTGATTCTTCATACGTATAAAACCTCTGTTTGATAATTTGACTCATCTTGGATGGAAAATATCTAGACTGAAGAAAATTTGATCAAGTTGGGGCTGTTTATTTGAGAAAGTCAGTATGATGCACCTGCTATATATACTCCTATCTTCATCTATTGATATTTTGCATAAGAGGGTCAGACGGTCAAGACACCCCCCCCCCTCCCCTCCATTAGAGACCTACTGCATTGTGATTTGAAGCTATTGAAACAAACCCCAAGTTGGAATATTTATCATTCGAAAGGTAAAAGAAAAATGGTATCACTGACCATAATAAAGTATGCAAAACTGATCTTGTATTTTATCTATAAAGTTTGTTAATGGCAATTTATTCTCTTCATCCACAGGAAACAGGAAGCTTTAAGAATTGTATTTTGTAATAACTTACCTGGCGTTTACTGATTATGTGATGTACAACCTTGTTATGTGCCATAATTAATGCCTAGTAGAGTATAAAATGATCTGATGTGGAATAGAATAGAGTTCGTTAACACGGCAATTGAGAAGTGATAACACTTCCCCCTCCTGATGAAAATGCAATTTAGACATTAAGGTAGGATGAACTCAGTTAATATTATATAGAGAAACCTTTTGAAATATTCTGGAATTTAAAACAGAATGGAACGAACGCCTTCATCGAATTCATAGTCGTGCAAGCCAAAAATTGGGGTCTTCCCATTTTTGGAGCATGATGACTGAAGCCAAGTAGAATGGGACCAGTTTCAGCCAACTATCCCATCCTAAGTATTTCGTGAATTTCAGAATCCTAAATTCCTGTGTTCTCTCCTTATGATACATCACTTTTCGAGACCTCTCTGATTCAGACAACTTTAATTCTTCTTAAGGCTACCTTAACTCCAGCTTAATGATGCAGAAAATGTAGGTGAGCCATCAATTGTGAAACTTATGATTTTCCTGAATGTACTGAGTGAAAATCAACCCTCCCTACTTTAGATGACAAATGTGACGCCTTAGGCTGTCTAGATGATTTAGTCATTAAAGTAGGGGTTTTGTAATCAAACCATAATGGGGCATTCAGTAAATTGTGTTTTATGCCCTGTAAGCTTTAATTTCATATTTCCTCTTTTGTCTTATGGTCTTTCTAAGAGGAATGGACTTTTAAAGGCTATTTTTTGAAGCATATGAATTTGGATATGTTATTTCTGAAGCGTTGCAGTTGTATACCCTGAGGAATTACCACTCTCTGAGTAACACAAAAAGATATCCAGTTTTGGAGCTAATATGTTCTTAATCACCCAAAAAGTAGCTGTCATGGCCTTTTATGGGCGTTTGAAATGAAAATATGTAATTAAAAATTCTGTATCTTTAACTTTGTTCTGATAATAGTTGGAATTTTGATTTTCTGTATTTTGATTAAGGTTAATGCTAGGTCAAGTTATTATCTCTTATGTAAAAACTCTATATGAAGTTCTCTTTTAAAAAAGTAAAATCAAACAAAAGTGTAGCATTTCTTTGGTGTCTACACTCAAAAAGTGGCGTATTTCAATGCTAATACAATCAATGCCACACGATATTGTGTGATAAACTTCCATTAACTTCCGTAATGAAAAAAATGTACCTTTATAGAATTGATTGATTTATAGATTTAATTGTTTATTCTGTTAGTTAGTCAATTTATCAAGTTAGAAAGTTTGATCAAGTTCTTTTGTCTGTATTATTGAATTTTTATCACTGAGTAGTCTACAGACAAGAAGCAAGTATTTATTCTCTGAAGTAGAAAACACCCACATAAATATTATAAACATTTTCATTACATGGATTCTCTGAATACCAGTTCCAGTATGCACAGTAAAAAAAAAATTCTATAATGTAATAACTTTTTTCTCTTGTTGAAGTATCATCTAACATAGTAAGCATTCTCTGAAGTAGTAAGCATTCTTAGAAGTAAAATTATTAAATGAGTTAAATATTCTTTGAAGTATAACACTTTCACTAAATTCATAAGTATCTACAGGGTGTCCAAGAAGTAATGTCAATGACCCTGGCATTTTGTCATTTATGCTTCAAATGTCATGAAACTTAGTCAGAATGTTCCTTGTACATTTATACATATAGATACGAAGTATGGAGTGACTGGCATTTGATTGGCCGATTTTATGGTTGCCATAGTAACACAAGTGCATGGACCCCGGGGCAGTTCAGAATGTACCTGGTAAATATTATGTAACTCAGGTTATTATAAGGTACAGAGGCGTAGCGTGGGTATTTTGTGAGAGTACGCCACGAGTGAGCGAAGTGAACGAGTTCGAGGGGGGTTTGGGGGGGGGTTCTCCCCCAAGAAAATTTTAAAATGAGATTGCATTTGAAGCGTCCTGGGTCGGTTTGAAATACGAAATTCCGACTTAATCTGGACCAATTCAAAATGTAAATTATTAGTCATTTTTATCCAATATTTTATGATTACATGAACCCGTTTTAAAATAATGGCAAGATCATTTTTCTCTCAAATTTGAGAGTACGCAATGGCGTTTTTTGCGTATATGACGCTACGCCATTGAGGTAAAACCTTTGGCAAAAATGAAATACAATGTCTTGGGACTTTTTCAAATCTTAACGGTTTTGTTGTTTATTGGGAGTTACCATGGTAACACTTCTTTGGAGTACTTTATGACATCATAATATGAGACCTGGATTGCGCCTTTCACTGCACTGGGACAATGCCCCCGTTCACAAGGCCAGGAACACCATGGAAGTAATTGAGAACTAGGAATAGCCCTACTTGAACAAGCTCCATATTCGCCTGATTTGGCCCCCAGTGACGTCTATCTTTATGGTGCACTGAAGGCTAAACTTGCTGGACAGTCTTTCTCTTCAAATGAGGAACTTAAGAGCTCTGTTCTGTCATCCCTTGCAGAAATGAGCTCTGGCGGTTTCAATAGAGTTTTCTTGGAGTGGGTAAGAAGACACCAGAGATGTGTGGAACTTGGTGGTGATTATGTAGAGTAACATTCAATAAACTTTAATATAACACTAATATAACGCCAGCAACAGCTATATTATGAATAAATGATGTGTACTTGAAAACATATTTGTGGTCATATTATAAATAAAAGATGTACACTTCAAAACTAGTGTTTATGGTTATTTTATTTTCAAAAGATCTTACGGATTGCAGAGCTGCCCCGGGGTCCATGCACTTGTATTACTATGGTAACCATAAAACCGGCCAATCAAATGCTAGTAACTCCATACTTCATACTTATATTTATAAATGTACAAGGAACATTCTGACCAAGTTTCATGACATTTGAAGCATAAATGACAAAATGCCAGGGTCATTGACGTTACTTCTTGGACACCCTATATAAGTATCTTGTGAATGGTAAACATTCTATGAAGTATTAAGTTTTTTACTGGACTGGTAGATATGTATTCTTTTCAGTCATGTAACGTTTCCTTTGAGACGGAAAGTTTTTTCTAAAGTATATGAGGTATTAGAATTCTCTGAAGAATAAGCTTTTTCAGTTAAAAGCAAAGCATATCAAACAAAAGCTTTGAGATGTATTAATACATTAATTGACGGAGACATTGAATCAATAAAAATGAAATTATAACTTCAAGGATGGTCAGTTGGATACTCAGATTCATCATAATCGATTATTTCTAAAGGTTGTCATAACCCCTGAAACGCTGTTAACTTCAATTAGAAAATCCCATTTTTATCTTTCCACAGATCATAATTGAAATATTTTATCTCTCATTTGTTCCTGATTGGAATTAATGGAAAGAGAATTGCTTTTTATGCATCGTTGCACATGATAGCAACATTTGGAGATATATCCTTAAAGTGTCACTCTATCAAGTTTTGGTCTAAATTATCCCAAAATGATATATTAATTAAAAATGTAGAATCAATTCAGTTTGATTTTTAGTTTGATTTTCTCAATTGTTATTTTCAAAGCATTTAAATATATTCTAAAATTGTATCCCTTTTTAATTCAATTCTGACAGAATTGAGATATTTCTCTTAAACCTTAATAACTTCCATGTATCGTTATGTATCTCAATTAGAATAAAAATAACTATTTAAAATAAAATAAAATATATAATTATTGATTAAATAGAATAAATAAAAATTGGAATGCTTTTTGAAATGATAAATGCTACCAACATTTTCTGCTGTCTTTTCTTTATTGCATGCTACTTTAAGTTAAAGAATTCTTCATTTTGGAGTCATTGCTCCTGCAATTTCCAAAACTCATTAACCTCTTGACTACCCAGAGTGACGAGATTTCTCCTCACCTCAGAAATGACCTCGAAACCCAGAGTGACGAGATAATCTGTCACAAAATTGTTCACTAAAATTGCTCTAATTTTCTCCATCTAATTTTACTAAATTGAACATCATCTGTTGTGTATGTATGTAGTAAAATGTCAAAAGCTGTCAAAAATGAAAAATTATCTGGTTTCAACCTATTTTAGAACCTGGGATTCAAGAGGTTAATGCTGTGTCAGTACACCATTGTTTTATTCACAAACATCATCCATGAGAAAATTCATGAAGATTCCATCATAATTGAAAACATAATTCCAGAATTAGAGGATGAAATCTTTTGCGTCACCTTGTATTTCATCTTGTAATGGACTAATTGAATTGCATTATAATTGGATTACCACAGGGCTGTAATAGCCCGAGTCTAATATCCCTAGATGTCATCCATCACTGTAACGGTGATTTTTATTTGTAGGGATGAATGAATCTGATCACAAGAAGCTTTGAGAAACGAGAAAAACACAACAGTTGGATTAAAACGCAGTATTCGCTACTCACGGGGAAGCATAGCTTTATTTAAGCTTAACCAAACAGTTGGATTAAATCATAGAATTTGCCATTCACAACAGAGCATTGCTTCATTAGAAAAGTGGATTGCTTGTTTGATCAGCGTCAAATAAACGTAAGTTTTGTTGGCTTAAATAATGTTTCAATAATGTTACATGTTTTAAGTAGTAGATTTTATATTGATTGTTTTCAGAGTTTGCTTTGTGATTTTCTCTATTTATTTTGTATCTACGTTTTTATTAATCTCAGTAATTGTTACTCGAGAACATCTTAAAAATTGTGGCAGATGCCAATAGCTTGAACTGTATCGTCACAGCATTCCCGTGATTATAACTGTGGCAGTTATATTCGTTACGGAAGCCGTTGCGGCAAATGTAAAGCCATCATGCACCTTATGTATGGTCACTTAGGAGCCTGCTGTATGGAATGACTAATATTGTTTATCTTATTGCAATGTTGTGCCTAGAAATGAAAAAGGTTTGATTTCACTGGTTAAAATTCCATGACAAGTTTTCTATCTCTGTTAGAGATAGGAATATTACCAAGGGCAATCCTGAGGCAACTGCATGATCTCTACAACTGCTATAGGTATTCCATGATTTTGGGGAGCTACAGTCACAAAAAGTTTGAAATATCACTCATCAGCCTGTATGAGATACATTTATGTCAACAAAAATGAGTTTCCATGATATCTTTCTTGCAGTTTAGGGACAATTCCACAGATAAATGCTGTAATGTAATCCAATGTGAAAATATTGAAATCTTTGAATTGATTATGAAAAACGAGGATTTTCGGTACATAACCCCATATACCACGGGATAGCTCCATATGTCCCCTTTCAAATCAAAACAAAAATTGCATAGAACACCCATTGAGAAAAAAAGATATGACTGCTTTTTCCGCTATCTATCCGAATTTTAAACAATTTTCAATAGATTTCAAACTCAAGACCACCGTCACAAAAAGTCAAATATTTGAAGTGAACCGAATCATTTCGCCATACTTTTTGTAAAATTATATACACAGGAGATAAACAAAATAAAATCTGTACATTTTCACTGGTGATTGCACTGATAAATATTGATTTCAATCAACCATCATCCCGATTTTAAATTTAGATTTTTTGTCTTCTACCTTTTCACAAGCGCCATCTGTGGAGTTATCCCTTAATTTTTCTTTTCATCTACTTTGCATTTAGAGTGGGTCCATGGGTGTAGGGTTAACCAATCAGAGTTTAGATGACCAAAATCGAGCTATCCAATCAAGATTTAGCAGTCAAACAGAATTTTTTTTACGTATACATAAAAATAACTTCTGAGACTTGAGGATTTTTAAATGTCACTCAAAATTGGAACTTCTGATTGGGTTTGGAGGCAAAGTCTCGTAAGTTGACCGGATGTAACCCAGCAACATTCTTAATTCACGTTCTTTTCAAGGTCTTTTCTCGTATGCTTTCAAAAATACCTGGCATTTACTTCATGATTCCCATTCAAAGCCATGACAGCTACGTTTGCATCGTATAGATGGCTAATTACTAGGCTTTGCCAATATGGGTATCCCCCTTTGAAGTATAGAGGCACAATTTGACTCTTAGTTCTAATTGAGCTATCACGTTTCCAAGCTTCCTTCCTGCTAGTACCATTAAAGAATTAAGCATACTGTAAAACATGTTCATTTGCTGCATAGGAAAACCTTGTATCTCTCTAATCTGAATTCCACTCATTGTGAATGCTTTATATGCCATTTTTATGTCATGACCAGCGATCGCCACTGGCAGTTGGGGCCTTTAACAAATGGCAGGTGGTGAGATTTTGCATGTTTTTTAATCTTTGTATTACCAATATCAAAAAATCTTGAAATGTTAACACCTGGAGTGGAAATGTGGCACTGGCCAATAGTGTTCTGATGAGACGGGTATAATGGTACATATGCTGCTACATGAATGGGTAGTACAATGTACTTTTTCATGATTTTAGGAAATCCAAGTTGCATTAAATATACTATTTTTAATTAAATTCACTGATTGGTGAAAGTTCTGAATTGTTCATAAGGTACAAATTAAAGATCTTCATATGACTTGACAAAATCTGTGTCAATTTAATGATAAATGATGGTTGCCATTAAAAAAATACCCAACAGGGTCAGTCGATCCTTTTTTTCTTTAAATAAGCACTTTTGGCAAATCCCTACTCGTCTATATGGGATGATCAGCCTTCACTTTCCCTCTCAAGCGTTCAATAAAAATGAATAAGTCTAAATGACTGGTTGTTTTGATAGACTACAATATCTAATCTATCACTCCTTTAAAAATCATAATATTTATGTTTTGTTTGGGATCTTTTAGCAGGTATAGCATTGCCTGAAGCCATGTCAGTGATCTCCCCAGGATTGTTTTCTCAGGCGGTTGCAAAATCCTCATTTCACAATTCAGACCAAAATTGGTCAAAATATGCCCATTTTTCATGATCTTTTTTTATTTTCAAGTGGGGGCAAATGGATTTTCAGGTGGGTGCAGGCCTATTTTCAGAATCTCAGGTTGGTGCTGCGCCCACTTGCTTAATGCTGGGGAGATCATTGCATGTATCATTAGATTTTTCATTAATTTCAGAAGCTGGTTTTATGTTCAAAACCATATAATATCAGTTAATTTTTCAATATGAAACTTAACATTCGCCTGATTGTTTCTTGTGCATAATACTTGTTAATTGAGGGCATGACATACACTTCCAAGACAAAAAATACTTAATTACAAGTATTGTTAACGTTTAGGTTTCTTCATTTCCGCAGAAACACCAAGAGACAATAATCCCGAATTAAGATACATACACTCAGGAACAGCGCTGTCGTGAACGGGAAAGTCTGAGCGAAACCAACAGGATCTAATTGGAGGATTCACTCCTCAAATAATGCAATTTAGAATATAATAAGGCGTCCTCTAGGGAGAGAACGAACACATGAACAAACTTACTAATGCAAAGGTGGTTTCTACATCCCAATCATGCTGCTCAAGTAAATGGGATACAGCCAGGAATTTAAGAATGAAACAGGCATTTGGGGGAGGCATTTTGGGGAAGCATTTTGGGGAGGGGATTTAATAAGGTGTCCTCTAGGGAGAGAACGAACACATGAACAAACTTACTAATGCAGAGGTGGTTTCTACATCCCAAATTATGCTGCTCAAGTAAATGGGATACAGCCAGGAATTTAAGAATGACAGAGGCATTTGGGGAGGGGATTTAATAAGGTGTCCTCTAGGGAGAAAACGAACACATGAACAAACTTACTAATGCAAAGGTAGTTTCTACATCCCAATCATGCTGCTCAAATAAATGGGATACAGCCAGGAATTTAAGAATGACAGAAGCACTGGGGGAGGGGATGGATAAAAAATCATATTTAAATCCCTTCTACTCTTGAGTGTACTTTGGGTATAAATTAAATTTGAGGAATTTTGAAAATAAGACTAAAAGATATATGATATCTATTTGGGAAATGAACGTGTACCTTACAGTCTGTAAACTGATACTCTACCTACTGAGTCTCAGTGGCAGACTCACTGTGCTCTAGTAGCAACTTGCTATCTCTTTAGTTTTTGCTGTGTCTCAGGTGTGTTCTTATCTGATTACAATTCCTCCACTCCAAGGTTGCAATACTTGCACATGGGATATTTCCTTGTACATTTATATGGTCTAGTGGATTCCATTAGTATTGTTATTATGTTAGTGGTTTACCGAGGAGTGGGTGTAATTCTCAGATAGGCAGTAATGTCGAAGTTGATCATACTAATATTGGTGTAGAATCGCCCACAAATCAATTTATCCATTAGTCCATCAGTCTGCCATCCATCCTTCTGTCCACCCAACCACTGGCCCACCTGCTCGTCCATCCATCCATCCACCCATCCATCCATCCATCCATCCATCCATCCCCTTTTTGTCAACAATCCTCATACCCTTTCATGAGGGTCAGTGCTGTTACATCACACCATTGGTCCTGGTTCCTACCCGTGCCTAGTTTTAAATAAATAATTTTCACCATGGTATGATTTTTAAGCAGAAAAAAATGATTCCAATTAAATGTGTGTGAGTGTGAAAATGAGTGGAAATGAAATAAAGAGTGCTGGCAAAGGTATGCCATTTTCAAGACAATTTGGTTTCCATGGTTATATTTATTATCTGTAAGAACTGTTGGCATCGTGACATATTACAGAAGGCCTCACTTATATTTAATCTGGTTCTTTATGAATGCCATGAAGTCGCTTCGGTTTCGTAATATCTTCAAAAGACAATGTGTCAGGCACAGAATATATAAAATTGTTAGTATGACCTGGAGAATTAAAAGCAATTATTAGTTACCAATTCTTACATTGCTTGGGTTGTTGGTTAATTTATGGTAGGTTTATGATGCAAAGGACTCTCATTAATTGAATATTGAATATTGTAAAGGTAGTAAATTGAAGATTGAAAATATAGTACCCCGGACAGGTTGAATGATGCAGTCGTGTTTTTACTCTATATTTGCAATGGAACAACCATTCTTATTAAAATTTTCAAGATTTATTCTAGAGACAATTTCCAACATGGTAAATAAATATTTTTTCAATATATCCATGATTTTGACAGGCTTTTTTAAAAATGCTTCACTGTCAATAAAATACTGGTTTTTGCTGAACAATTGATAAACTCTTGAAAAAGAGCCTATTAAAATCATAAAATTAGGAATTTCGTTAAAATAATTTTTTCCATGTTGGAAATTGTCTCCAGAATAAAATATGTAAAGTTCAATAATAATGGTTGTTCTTTTTGAAATATAGAGTAAAAACATGACTGCATCATCCAACCTGTCCGGGGTACTAAGAATGGTAGTGAATTGAAGATTGAAAATATGAGAATGGTAGTAAATTGAAGATTGAAAATATGAGAATGGTAGTAAATTGAAGATTGAAAATATAAGAATGATAATAAATTGAAGATTGAAAATATAAAAATGGTAGTAAATTGAAGATTGAAAATATGAGACTGGTAGTAAATTGAAGATTGAAAATATGAAAATGGTAGTAAATTGAAGATTGAAAATATAAGAATGATAGTAAATTGAAGATTGAAAATATAAGAATGGTAGTTAATTTTTTTTTTTACAGTTTGCATAGTTGTTTATTTGTCAATTATATCGATTTTCAATGTACAGGCAACTGACACCCATGCGGGTGTATATAGTTACATATGATTATATTACATAATTGTATTAATCAAGATGACAAGATATAAAACTGTTTTTTAAGATAGAAAGTTAGAAGAAAAGTGATAGAAGAGAAAGAAATATACATATATAAAAGCACATATAGCTAAATGTTATACAGATTAATTTAATACTTGTCCAGATAATACTTTTTCAAATCTGACTTAAATTTATTTCTAGAATTCAGATGTTTAAAAGTTTCAGTTTCAAGATTGAAAATATGAGACTGGTAGTAAATTGAAGATTGAAAATATGAAAATGGTAGTAAATTGAAGATTGAAAATATGAGAATGGTAGTAAATTAAAGATTGAAAATATAAGAATGGTAGTAAAGTGAAGATTAAAAATATAAGAATGGTAGTAAATTGAAGATTGAAAATATAAGAATGGTAGTAAATTGAAGATTGAAAATATAAGAATGGTAGTAAATTGAAAATTGAAAATATAAGAATGCTAGTAAATTTAAGATTAAATGCTGTAAAATGATGGAATAGCTCATAGTTATATGCTACTAAGGGATTCAGCGTTTACTTTCGATGTTCAATTCTGCCTGGCTGATCACCAAATGAGAAAATTGGCAAGGAACTAACTCAATAACAATGTTTGGTTTAACCATTCTCATTGATCATCGAAGACCAAAACCTAAAAAAACACCATGTCCCATGTCAGATTTTCTTGTTTCCTTTGATGCAAATGAAGTACCCATTTCCCAATGATTTCTTCATAATTTTAAAGTATGTATTTCAAGCCCATTCTTCTACATCCATTACTTTAGCATCTTTCAATTTTTTCTGTCAATTTAATTTACCAAAACTTGATACTTTTTTTGGGGTTGTCACGATATGTTGCAAATAAGAAGACTCTTGACTATTAATAGGACAATAGGAATGTAAACATTACCATTAGTGAATTGATTATCTATGTCTGGGGTTTAGATACATAAAATGCTTAGCATTCAGGGGTTTCACTAGAATTTCTCATTACAGGATAAATAAATGGAAACAAAAGGCAAAATTAATGGAAAGCATAAATTTGACATGGAAAGTGCCTAAAAACAACAGTGCGATTTTGTGAAAACAACCGGTGAAAATTGCCTGTTGCCTGCTGCTAATGAAACCCCCGGTCATTATTAATGCCTCTTCCACAAATTGACGAGGTTCCACGTGAGCATTTTTGGGAAATAAACAATGAATATAGCAATAGTACCAATTTTGATCAATTACGGTATGAGCATTTTTCGAAAATAGAAAATGATTATATAGCTTAAGTACCTATTTTGATAGGATTATGTTCTAATATACAGGGTGGCCCAAAAAAGTGGAACATTTGTTAAACACAAAACCTTTATTTTTCCACCAAAATGCACCAAAATTTTACTGAGGATAGTTCAGTCACTTATCTCTCTGATGTTAAGTTTATAGGTGCAAGCCACAGAGTAAATGCATTAAACTAGTCAATGTTTGATGCATTTTAGAGAAAAATAACGATTTTGACTTCAATTATCAAATGTTCCAATTTTTTTATTAGGGTGTTTCATTTTTCAAGAATGTTCTCGGATTACAAGGGCCCTTTAACATGAGGTTACAAATGGATATATAACTAGACATGTAAATTGAACAAGTTCAATTTAAGACTCCAGATTTCAGACTTTTTTTAAGCTGAGTCATCCAAATACTTGTAAGCTGAGTCATTCAGAATAAGCTGAGTCAGCTAGAATATAGACATTTAGACAACTCTTAAGAATGTTATCTTCGACTCCATTGGCTTAACATGGGGATATCATCATATCGACTTTTCGAGACTTCAAACCGCTATAACTATCTAATCAGAAGTTGGATCGAAATTTAGTTTAAAGATTCTGATTCCTGAGGAAATTCTTCCCTTAATTCATAACTCATACGTTAAATTTGGAGAACTTTTTATTTTGACCTACTTTTCAGACACCATATCTCAAAAGTGGGTCAAAATACTTTCTGACAGCAGAAGGCTAACACTATAAGCACACTCTTTGCTACCTGTATACAAAATTTCGAAGCAAATCATTAAAGTGTAATGTCAGAATCGCAAAAATAAGGAAAAACTATGAATTTGACCTAGATTTTGACCTAGGCATTTTGGTGTCCAAATTTTAAAGCTAGATAGCCTTCGAGGTCCCATTCTTTTATAGGCTTTCAGAATGTTAAGCTGTACTCAGTTTATATCTGGTATTTTACACTTCAAAAAAATCTTTTTTCTCATTGACATAACATGGGGCACCAAATTTAGCGATTTTTGAGCTTTCAAAACGCCATAACTTCCGAACCGAAAGTCGGATTGAAATTTGGTTTACAGATTCGGATTCCTGGGAAAATTCTACTCTTAATTCATAGCTCATATGTTAAATTTGGAGAATTTTTTATTTTGACCTAGTTTTCGGACACCATATCTCAAAAGTGGGTCAAAATACTTTCTGACGGCAAAAGGCTAACACTATTAGCACACTCTTCGCTACCTGTATACAAAATTTTGAAGTAAATTATTAAAGTGTATTGTCAGAATCGTAAAAATAAGGAAAAACTATGAATTTGACGTAGATTTTGACCTAGGCATTTTGGTGTCCAAATTTTGAAGCTATGTAGCTTTTGAGGTCCCCTTCTTTTATAAGCATTCATTATGTTAAGCTGTACTCAGTCTATATCTTGTATTTTACACTTCGAAAAAGTCTTTTTTCCCATTGACTTAACATAGGCACCAAATTTAGCGAATTTTGAGCTTTCAAAACGCTATAACTTCCGAACCGGAAGTCCGATCCAAATTTGGTTTGCAGATTCAGATTCCTGAGATCATTCTACACTTATTTCATAACTCACATGTTGAATTTGGAGAACTTTCTGTTCTGACCTACTTTCCGGACGCCATATCTCAAAATCGGTAAGAGTAATCAAAATTCTGATGTCATATCTTTGATTCGCCTTTTTCTAAGCTACACGATGGAAAAAAGATGAAGGAGTTACGAAGAATATTGACGAAGATATGATGAAGAATGTTGAAAATGTAAGATTTGACCTAGTTCTTGACCTTTGACCTAGATAAAAATTTGACCTAATTTCCCAGAAAGCCAGATACATTCCCTAGTCAACCATGTAGGTTGGATTAAGTAAGATGTTATAGTTGGAGAGAAAATCTGTTAGGAGGAAGAAAGAAAGAATAACTAGATTTGTGAAATTGAACAAGTTCAATTTAAGACTCCAGATTTATTTGACCTAGATAGATCAGTAAAGAGCTGAGTAAGTAACTGAGTAATTAGCTGAGTAAGTACCTTAGTAGTAGTTGAGGAAGTAGCTGAGTAAGTAACTGAGTAAAAAGCTGAGTAGGTAGCTGAGTAAGTAGCTGAGTAAGTACCCGAGTTAGTAGCTGAGTAAGTTGCTAAGGAAGTAATAACTAATTAAGTAATTGAGTAAGTAGTCAAATAAGTAGCTGAGTAGGTAGAGAGGTAAAGTAGGGTATGCAGGAATTTTTGAAAGTATATTTGATCAATCTGCATCGTGAATACTGGCAAGTGCGAATTTCAAACTTCAAAATGGCGTAGAATCTAAACCGGGGGTCTGATTGCAATTTAATTTCAGATCCAGATTCCTGAGGAAATTCTACACCTAATTCATAACTCATAATTTAAAATTGGAGAACTTTTTTATTTTGACCTACATTTCGGACACCATATCTCAAAAGTGGGTCAAAAAACTTATTGACGGCAAAATGTTAACATTATGAGCACACTCTTTGCTACAAGTTTACAAAATTTCGGAGAATATCATTGAAGTGTAGTGTCAGAATCGCAAAATAAAAAAAACTATGAATTTGTCCTAGATTTTGAACTAGGTATTTTGGTGTCCAAACTTTGAAGGAAAGTAGCTTTTGAGGTCCCCTTCTTCTATGGGCTTTCATTATGTTTAGCTGTACTCATTCTATATCTTGTATTTTTATACTTCAAAAAATTATTCGGTCCCATTGATTTAACATGGGGCACCAAATTTAGCGATTTTTGAGATTTCAAAACGCCATAACTTCAGAACAAGTAGTCGGATTGAAATTTGGTTTGCAGATCTAGATTTCTGAGAAAATTCTACCCTTAATTCATAACTCATACGTTAAATTTGGAAATTTTTTAACTTTGGCCTACTTTTCGGACACCATATCTCAAAAGTGGGTCAAAATACTTTCTGACGGCAAAACGCTAACACTATTAGCATACTCTTTGCTACCTGTATACAAAATTTTAAAGCAAATCATTTAAATATAGTGTCAGAATCGCAAAAATAAGGGAAAACTATAAATTTGACCTAGATTTTGACCTAGGCATTTTGGTGTCCAAATTTTGGAGCTAAGTAGCCTTCGAGGTCCCCTTCTTTAATAGGCTTTCATTATATTAAGCTGTACTCAGTCTATATCTCGTATTTTACACTTCAAAAAAATCTTTTTTCCCATTGACATAACATGGGGCAGCAAATTTAGCGATTTTTGAGCTTTCAAAACACCATAAGTTCCGAACAGGAGGTCGAATCAAAATTTGATTTGCAGATTCGGATTCCTGATAAAATTCTACCCCTTATTCATAACTCATACGTTACATTTGTAGATTTTTTTATTTTGACCTACTTTTGGGACACCATATCTCAAAAGTGGGTCAAAATACTTTTTGACGGCAAAAGGCTAACACTATAAGCACACTCTTGGCTACATGTATACACAATTTCGAAGAATATAATTAAAGTGTAGTGTCAGAATCGCAAAAATAAGGAAAAGCTTTGAATTTGACCTAGATTTTGACCTAGGCATTTTGTTGTCCAAATTTTCAAAATTAGAAGGTTTTGAGGTCCCCTTCTTTTATGGGCTTCCATTATGTTTAGCCATACTTAGTCTATATCTCGTATTTTACACTTCAAAAAATATTTTTTCCCATTGACATAACATGGGGCACCAAATTTAGCGATTTTTGAGCTTTCAAAACGCCATAACTTCCGAACCGGAAGTCGGATCGAAATTTGGTTTGCAGATTTGGATTCCAGAGAAAATCCTATCCTTAATTCATAGCTCATACATTAAATTTGGAAACTTTTTATTTTGACCTACTTTTCGGACACGCCATAACTTCCAAACCGGAAGTCGGATCGAAATTTGGTTTGCAGATTCGGATTCCTGAGAAAATTCTATACTTAATTCATAACTCAAACGTCAAATTTTGAGAATTTTTTATTTTGACCTACTTTTCGGACACCATATCTCAAAAATGGGGCAAAATACTTTCTGACGGCAAAAGGCTAACACTATTAGCAGACTCTTAGCTACATGTATACAAAATTTCGAAGAATATAATTAATCTGTTGTGTCAGAATCGCAAAAATAAGGAAAAACTTTCAATTTGACCTAGATTTTGACCTAGGCATTTTGGTGTCCAAATTTTGAAGCTAGATGGCTTATGAGGTCCCCTTCTTTTAAAAGCTTTCATTATATTTAGCTGAACTCAGTCTATATTTCGTATTTTTCACTTCAAAAAATCTTTTTTCCCATTGACTTAACATGGGCACCAAATTTAGCGATTTTTGAGCTTTCAAAACGCCATAACTTCCGAACGGGAAGTCGGATCAAAATTTGGTTTGCAGATTCGGATTCCTGAGAAAATTCTACCCTTATTTCATAGCTCATATGTTAAATTTGGAGAACTTTTTGGTTTTGACCTACTTTCAGGACGCCATATCTCAAAATCGCTAAGAGTAATCAAAAAACGGATGGCACACTCTCGATTTGTTTTTTTCTAAGCTACATGTAGAAACTAAGATGAAGTAGTTACGACAAACAACAACGAAGATAATTGACAGAATGTTAATTTGACCTTGATTTGACCTAGTTCTTGACCCTTGACCTAGATAAAAATTTGACCTAATTTCCCATCATCCCAGGTACTGCCCCTAGTTGATCATGTAAGCAGCTTAAAGTAAATTCTTTTAGTTGGTGAGAAATCTGGGAAGGAGGAAGATTCTGAAAGAATAATAATAACTAGACATGTAAATTGAACAAGTTCAATTTAAGACTCCAGATTTAATTCTTTTTTTAAGCTGAGTCATCCAGAATACTTGTAAGCTGAGTCATCCAGAATAAGCTGATCGAGTCAGCTAGAATTTAGACATTTAGACAACTCTCCATTTTTTATCTTCGACTCCATTGGCTTAACATGGGGATATCATCATATCGACTTTTCGAGACTTCAAACCGCTATAACTATCTAACCAGAAGTTAGATTGTATTTTGGATTAAAGATACGGACTCCTGAGAAAATTCTACCCTTAATTCATAACTCATACATTAAATTTGGAGATTTTTTTATTTTGACCTACTTTTTGGACACCATATCTCAAAAGTGGGTCAAAATACTTTCTGACGGCAAAAGGCTATCACTATAAGCACACTCTTTGCTACCTGTATACAAAATTTCGAAGCAAATCATTAAAGTGTAATGTCAGAATCGCAAAAATAAGGAAAATTATGAATTTGCCCTAGATTTTGACCTTGGCATTTTGGTGTCCAAATATTGAAACTAGGTAGCTTTTGAGGTCCCCTTCTTTTATAGGAATTCATTATCTTAAGCTGTACTCAATCTATATCTCGTATTTTACACTTCAAAAAAATCTTTTTTCCTTGACTTTCTATCAGGATAACATCAGATCGATTTTTCTCGAAATTTCAAAACGCCATAACTTTCAAACCGGAAGTCGGATCGAAATTTGATTTAAAGATTCGGATTCCTGACAAAATTCTACCCCTTATTCATAACTCATACGTTAAATTTGGCGAATTTTTATTTTGACCTACTTTTAGGACACGCCATAACTTTGGAACTGGAAGTCGGATCGACATTTGGTTTGCAGATTCGGATTCCTGAGAAAATTCTATTCTTAATTCATAACTCATACGTAAAATTTGGAGAATTTTTTATTTTGACCTACTTTTCGGACACCATATCTCAAAAGTGGGTCAAAATACTCTCTGACGGCAAAAGGCTAACACTATAAGCTCACTCTTTGCTACCTGTATACAAAATTTCGAAGCAAATCCTAAAAGTGTAGTGCCAGAATCGCAAAAATAAGGAAAAACTATGTATTTGACCTAGATTTTGACCTAGGGATTTTGGTGTCCAAATTTTAAAGCTAGTTAGCCTTCGAGGTCCCCTTCTTTTATAGACTTTCAGAATCTTAAGCTGTACTCAGTCTTTATCTGGTATTTTACTCTTCAAAAAAATCTTTTTTCTCATTGACATAACATGGGGCACCAAAATTAGCGATTTTTGAGCTTTCAAAACGCCATAACTTCCCAACGAAAAGTCGGATTGAAATTTGGTTTGCAGATTCGGATTCCTGAGAAAATTCTACCCTTAATTCATAACTCATAAGTTAAATTATGAGAAATTTTTATTTTGACCTACTTTACGGACACCATATCTCAAAAGTGGGTCAAAATACTTTCTGACGGCAAAAGGCTCTCACTATTAGCACACTCTTTGCTACCTGTATACAAAATTTTGAAGCAAATCCTAAAAGTGTAGTGCCAGAATCGCAAAAATAAGGAAAAACTATGAATTTGACCTAGATTTTGACCTAGGCATTCTGGTGTCCAAATTTCGAAGCTATGTAGCTTTTGAGGTCCCCTTCTTTTATAGGCATTGAATATGTTAAGCTGAACTCAGTCTATATCTTGTATTTTACACTTCGAAAAAGCCTTTTTTCCCATTGACTTAACATGGGCACCAAATTTAGCGATTTTTGAGATTTCAAAACGCTATAACTTCCGAACCGGAAGTCGGATCAAAATTTTGTTTGCAGATTCGGATTCCTGAGATAATTCTACACTTATTTGATAATTCACACGTTGAATTTGGAGAATTTTTTATGTTCTGACCTACTTTTCGGACGCCATATCTCAAAATCGGTAAGAGTAATCAAAAAACGGTTTGCCTTACGGAATTAGCTTTTTTTCTAAGGAACATGATGAAAAAAACCCAGAGCGAAAATACCAAAGGACGACTGAGAAAACTTGTGAAATAGCAAAAAGAGACGATTTGACCTAGTTCTTGACCTTTGACCTAGATAAACATTTGACCTAATTTCCCAGAAACTAGAACTCATTACCTAGTTGACTATGTTAGCAGATTTTAGGAAGTCCCTCTAGTTGCTGAGAAAACGCGGAAAGAAAGAAAAATAATAATAATAATAATAACTAGACATGTAAATTGAACAAGTTCAATTTAAGACTCCAGATTTAATTCTTTTTTTAAGCTGAGTCATCCAGAATACTTGTAAGCTGAGTCATCCAGAATAAGCTGATCGAGTCAGCTAGAATTTAGACATTTAGACAACTCTCCATTTTTTATCTTCGACTCCATTGGCTTAACATGGGGATATCATCATATCGACTTTTCGAGACTTCAAACCGCTATAACTATCTAACCAGAAGTAAGATTGTATTTTGGTTTAAAGATTCGGACTCCTGAGAAAATTCTACCCTTAATTCATAACTCATACATTAAATTTGGAGATTTTTTTATTTTGACCTACTTTTTGGACACCATATCTCAAAAGTGGGTCAAAATACTTTCTGACGGCAAAAGGCTATCACTATAAGCACACTCTTTGCTACCTGTATACAAAATTTCGAAGCAAATCATTAAAGTGTAATGTCAGAATCGCAAAAATAAGGAAAATTATGAATTTGCCCTAGATTTTGACCTTGGCATTTTGGTGTCCAAATTTTAAAGCTAGATAGCCTTCGAGGTCCCCTTCCTTAAAAGGCTTTCAGAATGTTAAGCTGTACTCAGTCTATATCTGGTATTTTAGACTTCAAAAAAATCTTTTTTCTCATTGACATAACATGGGGCACCAAAATTAGCATAACTTCCCAACGAAAAGTCGGATTGAAATTTGGTTTGCAGATTCGGATTCCTTAGAAAATTCTACCCTTAATTCATAACTCATAAGTTAAATTATGAGAAATTTTTATTTTGACCTACTTTACGGACACCATATCTCAAAAGTGGGTCAAAATACTTTCTGACGGCAAAAGGCTCTCACTATTAGCACACTCTTTGCTACCTGTATACAAAATTTTGAAGCAAATCCTAAAAGTGTAGTGCCAGAATCGCAAAAATAAGGAAAAACTATGTATTTGACCTAGATTTTGACCTAGGGATTTTGGTGTCCAAATTTTAAAGCTAGATAGCCTTCGAGGTCCCCTTCTTTTATAGACTTTCAGAATCTTAAGCTGTACTCAGTCTTTATCTGGTATTTTACACTTCAAAAAAATCTTTTTTCTCATTGACATAACATGGGGCACCAAAATTAGCGATTTTTGAGCTTTCAAAACGCCATAACTTCCCAACGAAAAGTCGGATTGAAATTTGGTTTGCAGATTCAGATTCCTGAGAAAATTCTACCCTTAATTCATAACTCATAAGTTAAATTATGAGAAATTTTTATTTTGACCTACTTTACGGACACCATATCTCAAAAGTGGGTCAAAATACTTTCTGACGGCAAAAGGCTCTCACTATTAGCACACTCTTTGCTACCTGTATACAAAATTTTGAAGCAAATCCTAAAAGTGTAGTGCCAGAATCGCAAAAATAAGGAAAAACTATGAATTTGACCTAGATTTTGACCTAGGCATTTTGGTGTCCAAATTTCGAAGCTATGTAGCTTTTGAGGTCCCCTTCTTTTATAGGCATTCAATATGTTAAGCTGAACTCAGTCTATATCTTGTATTTTACACTTCGAAAAAGCCTTTTTTCCCATTGACTTAACATGGGCACCAAATTTAGCGATTTTTGAGATTTCAAAACGCTATAACTTCCGAACCGGAAGTCGGATCAAAATTTTGTTTGCAGATTCGGATTCCTGAGATAATTCTACACTTATTTGATAATTCACACGTTGAATTTGGAGAATTTTTTATGTTCTGACCTACTTTTCGGACGCCATATCTCAAAATCGGTAAGAGTAATCAAAAAACGGTTTGCCTAACGGAATTAGCTTTTTTTCTAAGGAACATGATGAAAAAAACCCGAAGCGAAAATACCAAAGGACGACTGAGAAAACTTGTGAAATAGCAAAAAGAGACGATTTGACCTAGTTCTTGACCTTTGACCTAGATAAACATTTGACCTAATTTCCCAGAAACTAGAACTCATTACCTAGTTGACTATGTTAGCAGATTTTAGGAAGTCCCTCTAGTTGCTGAGAAAACGCGGAAAGAAAGAAAAATAATAATAATAATAATAATAATAATAAGAAAACTGGCAAAAGCAATAGACTCCAGATGAAATCTGGAGTCTAATAATAAAGAAAACTGACGAAAGCAATAGACTCCAGATTTTCATCTGGAGTCTAATAAGAAAACAGGCAAAAACAATAGACTCCAGATTTTCAATCTGGAGTCTAATTAGGTAAAGTTTGATGATTAAAGAAAAATAGAAAATATTCATCCTTTTATTTTAACCACAAAAAATAATGTTTCAGTCACATATGAAAACAGCATTTTGCATTAAGTTTACTCAGGAATTTCTTCAAAATCAGTTTTTCAAAAATCAGAGATTTCAAAAAATGTTTGCATCCAACACAATTCACATTTATTTTGTTTGATGTATTACATACCCAAAGCCCTCTTTATACAACATTCAATATGCATATTTATTGTATGATCTGTAAAATGAAACCCTCTGATTGGTCAGCTCTTGTGCTGTACCAATATGTATTGCTACTGAGATTGTCCCTGTATTGCACTTCAAATCATTCAATAACTTATTGCATTATGATGCTCAGGTGTCAAATGATGGGGATGATCAAAGGGCACCTACCATTTTGGCTTTTACCTTATGTTTCACACAAAAAAAATGTTTCTCACTATGTAAATTCTACGAATAATAGATTTGAAAACAAGGGAGGTCATTATTTTGTATTTCATTTTTGAAAAAAGGTGTATTAAATGAGCCAAATTTTCAAAAAGTGGCACTTAATTTTCAAAAAATCAAAAGATCGAAGAAATGTTCTTGTGATCTTTAGTAGTGAGGTGTTTACAAAGAGAGATGTTCACATATTTTCCCAATTTTTGTATATTGAACCTGAAATAACACAAAGTGATAATATATTTATTTAGAGATATTACATCTGAGGATTATTTTGAGAGGATAATTATACATGAAAAACGGGCTTGCGTCCACCTGAAAATCCATTTGAAAATGAAAAATAGGCACATTTTGACCAATTTCGGTCTGCATTGTGAAAATGAAAAATTTGCACCTACTCGAGAAAAACCTTGGAGAGAACACTGCGTAGATCTGATTCTGCCTTTTAGATGTGTTTACAAGATCAAGAGAGATACTTCATTAATATGAGATGAAACAAACTAAGAATAAAGAAAACACCTTGGAGCCAAATTGTTTTAACGAGCCGCAAAATATAACGAACAGGAAGTGAGCCAGCAGCATGCGATATTCTGATTAGAGATGGTGCATTTATAACAACGATATTAACAGCTACCGAGATTATTGCTATAATAAATCACAATAATATGATTTCTTAGTATTTTATTATGCATATCAGTATTTATGAAAAAGCTCTTAAAAAATCATGATTATTTCTTTGTATTTTATTGTGAATATGAGTGCTTATAAAAGTTTTTTTCAATAACATGAATTAATGCAGTTGGTTAGAAGGTATTAAATCTGTTTCAAGTGAGAGTTACCCTGCGTGCAGTCTAGTTAAACTACACTCTGCCTAGTAGAGACCATATTACAGTTTAGTAGCCCCGTCCACACGACGGGTACCAGTGACAGTTTGGGTAATAAATCACTTCTGACCTATGCACTGGCCTTTCTTCCACCATTCAGCGAGCTTGAAGAAACATACGCCAAATGCGTTCTAATTAAATTTGCGCATGATTGGCGCGGTGAGTTCACGGGTTTATTTTAGTTTGAAAGAGTGAAGACGAAGCTCTCTTTTAAGAGGTGAAGTCAAACGAATGCAAAGGGTAAGTGAGAGTGTCATACCCTTTGAAATTCAGCTTCTCCTATATATGTCTCTACAATAAATGTGCAAGTGCCGATAGAAAATTACCAAAAATGGCTACTGAGAACATAGCACGAAAAGGAAAACATCTAAAAGTATTCCAGCCATAAAGAAAACAACCCCAACTATCCCAAATCATAATTTAATCCAATGTGAAAAATGTTTTAATACTGCCCTCCCCCAGACCCCCTACCACTCAAGTACCAATATCAAAATCCGAGACTAACATTTAAAGGGACATTTAATTCATCTAAAGCTATACTGTCATGTCCTACTAGAGAAACTGTTATAGCCTGTTAAAAAATAAAAAATAAAATGTCATACATTTGAGAATATGTTTGCACAATGTCAAAAGGATATGAAAAATTGAGATATTTAATCCAAACATTAAATATTAGGATTAAGCATCCTTATGAGAAATCCGGGGAAATCACTGGAATTTCTGTCTAGCCTAAAATCAGAATGCTACATTTTCTTCCTGAAGGAGCTATTTCAGAAATATATTTCAGCACTGTAGAACCCTTGGATGTAATTTTTGTTCAGCTCAGAACTTGTTTCGGAAACTCTTTTTAATATCACGGAAGTTATAACCCTTTTAACGGCTAGACTCAGTAGGTTATAAAAATAGGATCTGAGCTTAATTAAGATTGCTTTTTGTCTTTTATCAGAATATTGTGTCAGATTGCACCGTTAACTCATCTAATATTTCTAGCTTAATTTTCCATTATGGTACTTACTTTACTTACTGTAATTTAGATAAGAATCGACAGATTTACAAGCTACTAGGGAAGATGAACATTTCCTGACATGAAATATCTTCTGTTCACATTTATTACATTTTTTCTCCCTAAAATTTGAATGAAGTGTTTTATTTTCTGACATTTCTTTACAATTTAAAGCGTTTCATTCATATCTGCATTCATTATTCCTTAAATCCATCCTTTTGGGTTTTATTTCCGGTTTTAAAACGTGATCTCTGTGATATTTCAGCACAAGGTTTTGTTGCGATGATGGCCATAAAGGGCATACATTGATGATATTATTAAGGATTATTCTGGCATAAAACAGTATGTTGATATTAAGTTGTACTTAATGGGTTTTCACTGATCCGTTTGACTCATCAATTAGCCTCAAGTCCCAGGGCCTTCCTTTGATGACACTAGATTTTTTTAATTCATCAATCATGATACATCTTAGTGATGAAGAGCAATAGAAAAGAGCGACATTTGAGAAGAAACTACGACAATGGAGTTTTTATTATGTTATTTTTTAACCATGCTCTTTTATCAGTGTAATTTCCCGATAAATTGAATTTATAGACGTGTCGCAAAAAGGTGGCGCATTTGTTTTTTAAGGGTATCGCGTGAATGTTACTTTGATTCCCTGGATTATAAGATAATATTCTAATTAAAGTTATATATCATTTTAAAGCTGTTTCTATGAAGATTTTAGATCAACTACACTCCGTTCACATTTTTTGCGCGTTCGTTTTTAAAAAAGAGTTTTTTACCAAAACATCTGGCAAATATCCCATGTTGACACGTTACATTTTGAATTATTTTTCGTCTTTAAACGCTCATAACTCAAACAATATATGACCATTATACTTATTTTTCGTCTTGATAAAGGTAGATGGAAGTTTTATTTCAAAGGATGAATTTTAGTAAGCGTCCCATATTGTGACGTCATAGAGTCTGAAAAATAGAATCTGTTGACAGCGACCTTTTTTGCTCATTTTTTGGTACCTTCAACTTTTCAGGTGTACATTAAACAAAAAATACGAGATCAATTTTTAATAAATCATACATGATTATTTTGCTCCTAAACTCTAGTTTATTAATAAATAGTTGATTTTGTTCACAAAAGTATGTGTTTTCTGTTGTATGTGGAAAAGTGGAGGACGAAAGGTTTTCAAAATTCATTAAAATAGGGCTAATTTACGCCATTCGCTTATTTTCAAGCACAGCAACACGTATATTTATTTCACCTAAAACATCAATTGATTCGTGTTTTATGATGCTCCTAGCCCATTAACAATATATATATGATATCAAAGTTATTCGTCTAAAATGTTTTGAGATATAGAGGTAAATGTGGAGGACGAAAGGATTTTCATGTGTGTACATTTTTCTCAAAAACGTCACATTCTATCATGTTAAAAGCGAGGATCCTCTGGATTACGCCACAAAATGTGTAACAATGCGTGCGCGAGCTTTTTGCGACCCGTCATATCATTTGCATCTTCGCATATGGTGATTTTCCCTTGCATGCATTGCATTACATAGATGGGTCGGTCAGTCCATATTTAAGAACATTTTAATAGAAACATCAATTTGGTAACAATCACTAATCAACAGTCAGAAAGTGACGACAGCAAATCAATTTGGCCAATAATTGATGTGTCCGCAACTTGTCTAATCAGGAGTCAAAATTGGTTTCAATTTGATGTTTTGCATACTACATAAATCATGTGATCCAATGAGTAAATTCAGCCTGGAATTGACTTGCAATGGTTTTTCCCATTTTCCCTGATCATTTAGTTTCAGTTGTAACAACTGTCCCAGAAGTCTCAAAGCTTAATATCTTCAGTGATCGCCCCAGCATTAAAGCAAGTGGGTGCAGCACCCACCTGCGATTTTGATAATAGGCTTGCACCCATCAGAGAATCCATTTGCACCCAGTTGGAAATGAGAAAAATCATGAAAAATTGGCATATTTTGACCAGTTTTGATTGGAATTGTGAAAATGAGAAATTTTCACCTATTTGAGAAAAAAACTGTGGAAATCATGTCTCACTATTCTATAGCTTCCAAAGCTTGCTTGAATTGAAAAGGATTGTGTAAATTTTCATGTATAATCAAACAGAGTTGAGTATATGAATATTTGATTTGATTTTATATTTCATGTCACATAACTTTTTTAATTCCACACATGCCCTTTACTCGATTTGTAGAACATATTTATGACATCTTCAGTCTTCCTGATTAGCTTTGTTAAAATGGAATGAGGAAATAACATTTTCTGTTTTCTTTTGCTTCCCAGAATTATTTCTAGGTTCATATGAGGGTTTAATGTTCTATTTTATTGGCTTGTTTTGAGAAATAGCAATGTCAAACTGGTAGATTGATTTTAGGGCCTGATGAATCAATGTCAGGAAAATGATTAGCATATCTGTCTGATTTGTTGAGCAACTGTTCATTCATCGTATATCAATCTATCAATTCTCTTTCTTTTGCATCAATTCACTTTTTATGATTTTATCATCATTTTCTCATCATCATTTTTCACATCATCATTTTAATGTTTGTCATTCCCTTCTGCATTGTTACATGGTTCATTTTTTCTGTTAAACAATTGTCTGTCCATTTTCTTGTTCTCCTTTCTTTATTTCGCTCTTTGTCAATTCCCTACTCTTATTTTACTGCTCATCATTTCATATTCTTACATGTTCTTGCACTGTTCATCATTTCTATGTTCTTACACTGCTCATCATTTCATATTCTTACATGTTCTTACACTGTTCATCATTTCTATGTTCTTACACTGTTCATCATTTCATATTCTTACATGTTCTTGCACTGTTCATCATTTCTATGTTCTTACACCGTTCATCATTTCATATTATTACATGTTCTTACACTGTTCATCATTTCTATGTTCTTACACTGTTCATCATTTCTATATTCTTACACTGTTCATCATTTCTATGTTCCTACACTGTTCATCATTTCTATGTTCTTACACTGTTCATCATTTCTATATTCTTACACTGTTCATCATTTCTATTTTCTAACACTGCTCATCATTTCTCTGATCCTCATATTTCAGTCATGTGTGTCTTTGAATTTAAAATGACCGACAGGTGGCTGCACCTGTTTTCATCACAACCAGAAGTGGTTATATAATGTCTCTAACTTTTTTTTTCTGGATGGTGTTCGGCATTTGGCAGTCGGCATCTCTAGCATGTGGCAGGTGGTGACATTTAGCATGTTAATGCCTTGTGCTTGTATTGGTGATGTCACTCTGTTGACTTAAATTGATAGAGCTGGAGGTCTATTAATTTTGCTCTTGTTTATTCTATTCTATATTGGACTTTATAGCATTCATTATTGTATCATTTCTGCACTTGAAAAATGTGAAATGTGTTGGCACTGAAATATTATGTCCTGTTCTAGAAAGAAACAAACCAAACCAGGGCGGCCTATATAGTCTGAGGGACCATATTAAAAGTGTTTGTGAGAAAAATGAATCAACTGTAGTATTCCATACCTGATGACATATTAACCGGGAATATATTCTATATCTGGGCAAATATATTTCCCTTGGGATATACAATATATCTTCCCTTGGTCCCTTCGGGCCCTCGGGAAGATATATTGTATATCCAATGGGATATTCCCTATATCCAAAACCTCCCAGTACATAACCCCTAATTATCTTCTTCAAAATATTGATTTTATGTCACCACCAGAAATGGTGACATATTGTTATAGTCTCCAATGTTTTTGTGGATGGCAGTATGTGTTTGGCATTTGACGTCTAAAATGGCAGGTGGTGACATTTTGCATGTCAATGCCTTGTTTATATTTCCAGAGTGAATGCCAAATAACTTTTGCATAACTCCCTGCTGCCAAAAGCAAATTGATATCCAAATCAATTTGTGGAATCTTATAAATTTGATCTCATAATAGTGGTGTCACAAAGTTGATTGGATTTTTGAGGTTGCAGAATTGACAATTATATTCTTAATCAGATAAAATAACACAGAGTCTTACATCAGTCCCTTGTGACACATTTCCTGGCATATAAATATCACCTCCACAAGGAGGGAAAGTAGATAGGGGTAGGATGGAGATTCCAAGGATTTGACACAAGACTATATTATAAATTATTATGTCACCACATGTCAAATATTGTCACATATTGTCTCCAACTTTTTTTGTTGACAGTGTTCATTGGTCAGTGTTCGGAAGTTGGTATTCAGTGTTTGGCAGTTGATGTCTGTAACAAATGGTAGGTGGTGACATTTTGTATGTTCATGCCTTGTTTGGACATGATGTCCAGGGTTCTCACCAGGAAATTTTTAGACCCCAGATTTTTTTGTGGTATCACGAGACTACTCCTCCCCTATGTGAGATCAGAGATATCCTATTAGTACACTTTTCATACAACATGTACTTAAGATTATCTTCCTATTTTAGTCACAATATACTTCCTATTCCTTGTTTGCATCCAATTTATGTATTTTCTCAAGTGTTTTACCACAAATAATGTGACAAAAATGAAAAATTAAACCTTTTAGACTCGGGAAATGCTATAAGACTCTGGAGCAAGAGGGTAAAAGACATTTGATTCTAAAAGCCTAGTGAGAACCTTGATGTCCAAGTTTTAACCATCATATCACTAAATTACTTAATCTAACAATGACATCCATATAATTTTGCACAGTTGATAATTACATTTAATGATTCGTGTTTTTTGAATGCTAACGATTTGACACGGTCCCTTTTATTCAGATTGATTCAAAAATTACAAAGCTCAACAGGCATTGCTTATAAATTAGTACACATCACATTCTCAAAAAATTGCTGAGTGATTTATGACCCCAGGAGTGAGATAGTATAATTTGATGATTATCTACCAAGGAAGCAGATCAATCTTGCAATAGGATCAAGCAATATATTCCAGTAGCACAGCCTTATGGGCATTAAAGCATGTTGCTATCAGTACCAGAACAAGTTATTTACAAACAGTTTCCATAAATTTCCAACAAGCACTTTTTGATCAAAGAAAACAAATTAGAAGCATTAATATCTGGGGGATGTTTTATTCTGAAACGTGATTGAATAGAAAAAATCAGGCTTTTGAAAATATCGTTGTTGTTTCTGTAAAGAGGTTAAGTTATATTATTGATGTAATAATGATCCAATATTAAAATGTAGTGCCATGATTTTCTGACTAAGGCCGGATCATGAATTAAACTTTCTCTAGGCTTCACCATTTTGTTAAGAAAAAGATCTATTTTTGCTATTGGCTTGTCAAGTTCCTCCACAATGTATATTTAACATGATTTGTAGATCTGCTGGGTCTTAAGGATAAATCTGCCTAAATCTAGGCTTTATTTTCAAAAAGGCCTTTCAAAAAGTAATTTTTAAGGTAAATTTCTCTGCCCCTACCTCCCACATATTTTAGTATCAAATTTATAATACCACACAGGATGCAAGAAAACGTAAATCTCTCTGTCTAGGGCTTTCTAAATTAGTTCTTCATGCTTTGTATCTTCTAAGTAGTTAAATGTTTTTTATGTTTTTCAAATGTTTATTTCTGCAATCTGTAAATGTTACCAATCATTGTTGCTATAGCAACAAATAAATTTGCCGTAAACCTGACATTATATGTTTCTTATTTTCCAGATCTAGATGGGTTTATTTTTTATTAAGGTTTAAATATAGATATATACACATTGTTTTCAAATGTTCAGAATTAGTATATTAATATTACTTTCTATTGTTCTTGCTTCTACTCTATCTGATTCTCATCTTTTCTCAGGTCCTCTCCATCCATATAACAATTTCTCTCTTCACCCCTTATGTATCATCTGCTTCTCTGTTTCTCTTTATCGCCTGGTCTTCTTTTATCCCCCTATAGTCTTGTCCTTTTTCCTGCTCTTATCTCCCCAGTGGTCTTCTCTTAATTCACTTTGTCCTTTCTTTTCTTCTGGTCTACTCTTTTTCCTCTAGTCTTCTTCTATTCTCTGGTCTTCTCTTATCTCCCCTATTGTCTTCTTCTCCTTTTCCCTGCTCTTCTCTCATCTCCTAATAAGTGGTCTTCTCTTATTTCACCTTGTCCTTTCTTTTCCTCTGGTCTTCTCTTTTTCTCCTAGTCTTCTTCTATTCAATGGTCTTCTCTTATCTCCCCTATGTCTTCCCCTTAGCCCTGCTCTTCTCTTATCTTCTAAGTGGTCTTCTCGTATTTTCCCTGGTCTTTTCTTCTGGTCTTCTCTTTCTCCCCGTCTCTTATCACCCCTGGTCTTTTCTTTCCCCCTAGTCTTCTCTTATTGTCATAATATTCTCCTTCATTAAAATAACATCAGTTCGACAAATTACCTTTGGGTGAACTTTTGTTATCACCCTTTTTTTATATCACCATCAAGAATCATGACATTTTGTTATAGTCTCCAACTTTTTGTGGACAGTGTATAGCAGTTAGGATTTGGCAATCGGTGTCTGTAACAAATTTTTACAACCTCTAGTAACCATTTGCAGGTGGTAATACCTTGTTTATGTTCATCTGTCAGTCTGCCATTTTGAATGAATTCACCATAAAATGTTTCTATATATAACACTACAGTTGCTTCTTAAGTAAGGTCTCCTAAGCTCTAATTTTAAAATGCAAATGAACGCGAAGGTGTATTTAAACTGATCACATTTGCAACATGTCATATATGACGCCTACATTTAAGTATGAATATCTAATACATTGATTTTTTTCTCAAATATTTACAGAAGTGGTTTGATTTAATAAAACAGCTTGGGGATATATGGATATAAACGGATAAGTTACTTCAACTGTAAAACACGTCTTGAATCCAAAACAAAAATATAAAAACAATACCATTCAAACATTATTGACATTATTTGTTATTAGTAAAAGCGCTGGGATTTCATCTTACCATATTAATGCCATATTATTGGAGCATGAATATAAAGACAGCACATTAAAGCAAGTATCGAACCAAATATAAATGGAAATGTGAAACAACGTCGATTTAAGTAGAGGAGTCTGAGTCAGAAGAAATTGGAGAAACGTTTGAGTGAGACAACTCAATAATGCAATTATCATCTTGGATTTTCGAGAGATGAAGTAACAATATATTCAGCATAACTCCGGGTCTCAAACTGGTAAGAAAGCATACTTTATTTATTTACTGTTAAGTTAATTTTCATTTATTTATTTTGGAATAATTCCTCTTCTTTATTAATTGTATTTACTGTTTTAACTTCATTTTGCAGATAGTATGAACATTGTCAATGAAAGAATGATCTGATGTGAAGAAAACATACAGTTGATAAGTTAATTAGAAATTAATAGATTTTGAAATGGTATCAGTGATCTCCCCAGCATTAAAGCAAGTGGGCGCAGCACCCACTTGAGATTTTGAAAATAGGCTTGCACCCACCTGAAAATCCATTTGCACCCACTTGAAAATGAGAAAAATCTTGAAACAATGGCATATTTTGATGAAATTTGGTCTAAATTGTGAAAATGAGAATTTTGCAACAACCTGAGAAAAAATATTGGGGAGATCATGAGGTATTTTTTTAAAAAGATTTTGAATCACAATCAGATTTTTTGTCATATTTCGTGTGATGGTTCAGGATTATTTCTAGAAGGCGTCTGTGTT
This sequence comes from Owenia fusiformis, assembly GCA_903813345.2. Classification (NCBI taxonomy): domain Eukaryota; kingdom Metazoa; phylum Annelida; class Polychaeta; order Sabellida; family Oweniidae; genus Owenia; species Owenia fusiformis. The sequence goes on along the minus strand of CAIIXF020000011.1, from coordinate 15,820,031 downwards.
ATAGTTGCATTATTCACAAAATGTCTTGTTATTATAGGGAAAGACGTTAAACAATGAATAGCTTTGGGATAATTGGACCCACGCAGAACTAGCCATTATCAAATCAACTCATTTCCTTGCGGAAACCGCAACGACTAAACTAATCGATGTTAAAAATTAACAACTCTCCTAAAGAATCAATGTATTATGAGATGATGACATAATTGCCATTACTGCCCCAAGAATTTATGCTTGCAGTCTCCAATTGTTTTAACCTCTTGACTACCTGGAGTGACGAGATTTCTTGTCACTTCAGAAATGACCTTGAAACCCAGAGAGATGAGAAAATCCATCACAAATTTTTCACTAAAATTGCTCTTATTTAAAAAATTTCGACCAATTTATATAAAAATTGTTCTAAAATTAGTAGAAATGATCTCTGTCGTCCAATTTTTACTAAGTTGAGCATCTAAAGTTGTATAGGTATGTAGTAAAATGTCAAAAGGTGGCAAAAATGAAAAATTCTTTGGTTTCAACCGATTTTAGAGCCTGGGATTCAAGAGATTAATTATAAACATATCCTTAGTTTCACATTCTGGTATATATATGACATCGATATAATACTAAATGGTCAATATTCAATATACAGTACAGAAAAATGGTTTAATGAGGTCTCAGATTTTTAAAATCAATTTACATGTTACATAAGAAACCATCTGATGTCATGTGATATTATTTTTATCCATGAGTTGAAATCTAAAACTGCATGAATGAGCGCAGCAAGTGAAAGCAGATATTGATGCATTGCAAGGATAAAATAATATCCTGTCATTAGAGTGGGTCAAAAAAGTTCAAATTAGCAGGTGTTTGCATTTGAAATGTAACTTGGAAGTCATCGGAGAAACTGACACTGTTAATAGAAAGTATAGAATATAATCGATCATATAAGAAGTAGATAAAAGGTAAATTTAAAGATATTATTTAATACTCATGGGTTTACAGTAATATGATATAAGCTTATCTTACTATAATAAATCAGATCCATTATTTATAATGAGCAGCTTGTTTCTGAAACTATAAGGATGAAAGGCCTATGATCTTATAAAATAAACATTGTGATTACAAAAATCAATTATTTAAAAAAGGAATACAAAATATGAAAGGATTAACTCTATGCGTATTGTCCTAAGATGTTAGGTATTAATGTTATTATTCAGAAATTGATAACAAACTCTTTCATGTGAGATAAGTCAAGGAAAATATTAACATGTGAATTTGTATTGAAGGTAACTTAATATGTATTGAAGGTTAACTCTATATATATATATTGAAGGAAGTGTAATTTGTATTGAAGGTAACTTAATTTATATTGAAAGTAACTTAATTTATATTGAAGGTAGCTTTATTTATATTGAAGGTAGCTTTATTTATATTGATGGTAATTTAATTTGTATTGAAGGTAACTTAATTTGTATTGAAGGTAACTTAATTTGTATTGAAGGTTACTTGATTTATATTGAAGGTAACTTGATTTATATTGAAAGTAAATTTATTTGTATTGAAGGTAACATAATATGTATTGAAGGTTACTTGATTTGTATTGAAGGTAACTTGATTTATATTGAAGGTAAATTTATTTGTATTGAAGGTAACATAATATGTATTGAAGGTAACTTGATTTGTATTGAAGGTAACTTGATTTATATTGAAGGTAACTTAATTTATATTGAAAGTAAATTTATTTGTATTGAAGGTAACTTGATTTGTATTGAAGGTAAATTGATTTATATTGAAGGTTACTTGATTTGTATTGAATGTAACTTGATTTACATTGAAGGTAACTTAATTTATATTAAAGGTTATTTAATTTGTATTGAAGGTAACTTAATATGTATTGAAGGTAACTTGATTTATATTGAAGGTAACTTGGTTTATATTGAAGGTAACTGAATTTATATTGAAAGTAACTTTATCTTTATTGACTTGTATTGAAGGTAACTTAATTTGTATCAAAGGTAACTTACTTAATATTGAAGGTAACTTAATTACTTCTGTTTAATTAATTTTTTGTGTCTCAAACACATTTATTTTCTTTTGGTTCATTGTATATCATTTTTATTATTCTAAATGTCACATAGAAGCTCCTCTTTATAATTTACGTGGAAGGATATGATGAATAGGTGTCACTACTTGTAAATGAAATCTTCCGAACACTACTACCTTTGCTGAAATATCAATCGAAAATGAGAAGAATTACGATGCATTCAACCAAAATACATGAACTTCATATTCTAAACTACATTTGAGATATCAAAAGTTTTACTGATATCCAGTCGCTTTGAAGAAATTGCTTATATAAACATGAGTGGGAGGATGTTTTATGGGAGGGAAGCAAAGGGATTTAAAGGCAGCGTATGACAGTTGGTTTTCTAATGCAAATAAGGAAGGCATCTCTTTAATCTTCATGCTGTAACTAATACAAGGTAAGAAAATACCATTTCATCTTGTGTCTAATCGAGTTTTCCCTGTCTTATACTTATTTTTATATTGCCTTTCTAAAAATAGACTTAAATGATATCATTCTTCCGTTATGGATTTTTTATAACATGATAGGCTTATAAATGTCATACTGTAATTAAGTGTAAATATTCTTAAGGTGTCTAGAATAAATAATCTTTAATTTGAGTCATTTTACTTTTTGGCTCACATAGGGCAACTGGGCACCCGGCCATTTGTCTGGTCATCCAAATGACTTTCTGTTCTTCAACAGAACATATCAGAACTGCTGTTTATATTTAAGATCATTATTATCTACATTCTCCTGCTTAATTTAGAGAAATTGGCAATTTTGATGTCAATAATTTCGTTTGGCTAGTATATAAACTATCAAATAAGGGATATGAGTTGCCATAGGTATGTCCTCTGATTATTTCAATGCTCTAGAATTACCGTTTTGAGCGTTACCTCTTTACAAAATTAAAGAAGTTGTTTTCAAGGAGCTTTCTCATGTGCTCAGTCATTGGGAGGTTTTGTATTCATACCTGATATTATGAAGAAAAAGTAGAGTCTGTTGTGAATGGAACCATCGTGTATTGTTACATGTTATTCAATCTACATTGCTTCATCTGATGAGTTATGTTTGATGGGTTATCGACATTTTTATCTCACCAATACAGGAAGCTCTTATATCTCGTCTAACATACTTTTTATTGCCATTAAGCCTGTACAAAAATTTTCATTTCCTCTCTGGTATTATAAAAACATTTTATCCTATTTCGGGACGTGCTGTGATTGTCAATGTATTTTTCAGTGGGTGGTTCATTTATATGGCATTAGATCCTGTCACAGGAGGAAGATAACATATCTTCCCTTACCTTTGGATATTCCCAATATCCTGAACCTAGTATAGGATAAAATCAGTTCATATTTATGTTGTTTTCAAGAATTTTTGTTCAGTTGGTATGTTCCCATGGAATCTAGACAATATAATATAAAATGTTTTTGTTTTTTTATTCTTCTTTATTCAATTTTAATACATACAAAATATACATGTGGTGACTGCCAAAGTTGAAAAACATTGGTGGCAGGTTTTATAAAATGTGATTTCCTGGATATGGTTTATGTATTGAATTATGGATACAATTCAGTTTGGGATAGGTCAAAGGGATCGATTTATCATAATAAACCATTGGCAATGAATTCATCTTCTTTTGAAGAATCTAGCATTGTGGCAATAAGGGACATACTGATTGAAGAGTTGAATGTTATACGTATGCTTAATATTGACATACAGGATAATTGAAAAAATGAAAGAGTTTGATAGTAAGCTATAATATGCAAAAAGAATTAAACAAAAATTATCAATCAATCAATCAACCAATCAATCAGTCAATCAATCAATCAATATCTATTATATATCACTATTCCTTAAATAAGATTCTGGGGAGTGCCATCTCTAGCAGTATTTACTAAAGGTGTCACGGAGCCCCAAAAAATTGGAATGGTGCGGAACTTTCGGCTCTGGAATGAAAATCTCTCATAACATTTTGGAAGTTGAAGAATGAATTTCTTTCAGTGCAAAAAATGAAAGAAAAATGCTGTTTTGTGTTGATTTGAGGGCCAAAAGCTATGAAAGGGTAAGATTTTCTTGTTCCGGAACCAAATTGAAATGTTGATTTTTTGTTCTATTGTTCCAACCCGAGAGCCTTGAATTCCATGGGTCGGAACAAAACCCGATATCTGTGACACCTCTAATATTTACCCCCTCGCCCATGGTCTAAATATCAAAACTTAAACATTTCATATTTTGTTTTTCTTTCATAGAAGAACCCCTAGACTGAATTGTCAATTTTCCTAATACTGGAAGCAGTAAACCATGTCATGACATCATTGAGGTAGTCCTACAATTGAACTCATAAAACACATTATTTACTGAATAGGCAAGTAGTGATCATATTGCTATGTATTTCCTTTATAGAAGAACCCCTAGATTTCCCAGTAGAATGCCAATACTCTCAAGTGGTGTAATTAATATCAGTTAAATAATAGTAAATGTAGAGAAAACAAATATGGTTAGGTTAGGTTTTCAATGAATATTCTTTGAGTTAACATATTGTGAGAGAGGCGGTTCAATGAATTTTAATAAGAGTTGATTTATCATTCATTTATAATCTTTCGGGTGCAGGGGCGGATCTGGGAACCAACAAGGGGGGGGCCCAAATTTCAGGTCAGAGAAAAAACGTCCGCGCTTGCGGGGAAAAACATTTGGGCCCCTAAAACCCAAATGTGGGCCCAGCCCCCCCCCCCCCCCTAATCTGCCAATCTGCCAGTGGGGTGTGTGTGTAATTTTCAAATCATGAAAAATTAATTTTATCATCTAAAAATTTATATTATATAGTACCCCGGACAGGTTGTATGATGCAGTCATTTTTTTACTCTATATTTGCAATAGAACAACCATTCTTATTAAAATTTTCATATTTTATTCTGGAGACAATTTCCAACATGGAAAAAAAATATTTTAACGAAATTCCCAATGATTTTGACGGGCTTTTTTCAAAAACACTACACTGTCAATAAAATACAGGTTTTTGCTTGAACAATTGAACTTTTAACGTCATTTCAAATATTGTCTGACTATTGAATTTTCGGCCACCTAAAGTCTTTCCAGATATATATGTTGCCATATTAATAATTATGGCTGATTATTGTTATCACTTGAGTCATATTCAATATTATTACAGTGCATTAGGCCAATAAAAACTTGTTGGTCTCGTTTTGTGAAGCATTCCCTAGATTGAGCCCAGATAGAGGAGGTCAATCTTCTTGTCCATGGACATGAGTTCAACCCGATCAAACTGTTCAATACTGTCCAAAATGAAGTGAAACATTACGAATCTCCAATTTCAAGTATTCTTGGCATTAGATACTTCCGAGATGTTAATATAGCTGTGTCAAATTTTGTAATGAAATTGTCAGGGAGACCTGACATTTTAAAAGCATGGTACAATTTACGTGCCACGGGCTTGCATGCTGGGTGACGGTGGCGGAAAAACCCAGTGGAGAAAAAGGTGCGTTTTCAGAGGAAACGTGACCCAGAGTGACAAGTTTTTCATTGGCCTAATGCACTGTAATAATATTAGGCCTATTGAATATGACAAAAATGAATTACAATAATCAGCCATAATTAATATGGCATCAAATACATCTGGAAAGACTTTAGGCTGCCAAAAATTCAATAACTAAGACAATCTTTGAAATGACGTTAAAAGTTTAATTGTTCAAACGAAACCTGTATTTTATTGACAGTGGAGTGTTTTTGAAAAAAGCCTATCAAAATCATAAAATTAGGAATTTGGTTAAGATATTTTTTTTTCATGTTGGAAATTGTCTCTAGAATAAAATATGAAAATTTTAATAAGAATGGTTGTTCTATTGCAAATATAGAGTAAAAAACGACTGCATCATACAACCTGTCCAGGGTACTATTATAAATCAGTAGATTTGTACATTATAATGATTTTAGCGCCACAATAAAGAATTACCTTATGTAATACCCGTCTTTTATGAATACTTAGTTTTACACACAGTGTGATGTGATTTCTCTATTTTTCAAGCAGTTTTGATAGTGCATACATCATATATTGATTTTGCTTTCTTAAGGTTTTTTAGTTCAGTTCTCAATGGGTCTCAGTCGTTGTCAGTGGTTCTCAATGGATTTTGGCTCAAACAGATATTCTGTGGGGTCAGATATGCATCTACCCTGCGTGCAAAGTCAAGACGAAACTCTCTTTTAAGAAGCAATTTAGAGTGAATGCAAAGTGTAATACATGCATCTATCCAGTTCCTTTGGTTCTTCTGTTCTTTAGTCCTTCCGTCCATCTGTCTAGATTTGTGGTCCAAATCAACATTGCTTTTCATTTTATGTCTGTGCTGTTCGTCTGTTTTGTCGAGTTGGCCGAGAGGGCTTGAGCGCCAGCACGTTCGGGCTAGGCGATTGGTCGCCGTAAACACGAGGTTGCTAGTTTGAGACGCACGTGCTCCTTGTGTTTATTCATTTTCTTGCCATTGCCATTGATTTTATTTTCATCCATCAGAGTTTTTAGGTCACCACCAAAAAGTTATGGTCTCCGTTTTTGTGACGGCGGTTGGCAATCAGCAGTATGAATCTACAACAAATTGTGGTGACATTTTGCATATTAACGCCTTGATTTATTATAGAATACATGTATATTATATTTTACATTTTTTATAACAAAGCTTTCGTATATCCCATTCTTAATACATATATCAGAGAGTAGGCTACACATATTTAGAACTGACAATGTGTAAGTACAGTAGGCTATTTTTTCCTTTTTAACTGGTATCGGTAGTTGTCTACAATTTTTATTTGTCAATCGGGCCTGCCAGATGGGGAAGGTGTGTAGTTGCGGTTGCAATGTTTGTTATAGATTTTCAGTCATTTTCAATGGTTCTAAAGTGGTTGTTAATGGATTTTCAAGGATTTTCAAGCATTTCCAATTGTTGTCAAGGATTTTCAATGGTTGTCAATACGGTTGTATCCCTCCACTTAAGGAAAAGTTATAATAAGACATTAGATCTGACTACAGACCATAATTTATCATGATTAACTGACAAGCACATGGGCTGCTAAAAGGCTTTGAGTGGCCCCTGAAAGCTATCGATCAGTCGATCTCCCATCGGTGGAAACTTTATTGGCAATTTTAATTCTTTCAAGTTTCTTTAAAAATTTGAATGAAATTGTAAAATATTTCGTATTATTCTAAAATGCAGTGTTGTCTTCAAGTATGTTAACATTGTTTCACTCTGACTCGTTCATTTTTGCTTTTATCTCTGATTTAAAAGAATGTCTGCAATGCTTTATTCATAGGCTTACGTAATATGTTAAAAGAAAATGACTCCTCGAGCAAATGTCACAAGCTAGGTATTCTGGGTAATAAGTCTGCCGTCAATGATCTTCGTAACACTCGGGTAATCCTAATTTAAGTGAACATGGCTAATTTGATAAATATATAGGTAGAAGGTGAAAGCGATAATGTTACATTATTACATTCACTCAGGTGGCAGGTCTGGAAATGTATAGAGGAAAGGGAAATTTATTTTAATGTCATATCCTATTGTTTTTTTACCTGGCTAGCTGAGTCCAAATTTCCAAGCCTAGGGTACAAGGAACTATTCACCCTTTCAATATTTTGTTCACACTACAGTGTTCTCCCCGAGATATTTTCTCAAGTGGGTGCAAATTCTCATTTTCACAATCCAGACCGAAAATTGTAAAAATATGCCCAGTTTTCATGATTTTTCTCATTTTCAAGTGGGTGCAAATGGATTTTCAGGTGGGTGCAAGCCTGTTTTTAAAATCTCAGGTGGTTTGTTTTTAAATTAAATCTTAACTATAGCATTACAATGTAAGCATTTCATTAAAATTTACGGCATTAAGGATAATGTCAGAAAAAAGGAAACATTTTCAAAATTCCTCAAATAATAGGCGATTTTGGTGAAAATAATTGGAGAAAATTGTCTCCTTCTTTTATGAATCTCCCACTAATCCCTTTGACATCATTTGTTAAGATAAGTCTTATATTTTAAAGAGCTATGAATACCAAAATGGATAATTACATGATGGGCACATTTAATGCAAATATCAATAAAGTTGTATATGTAGATTCTTATTTATTTGCTTTATTCATGAATAAAGCAAATTTTATGTGAGATATATATTCCCTTATTGTTATATAATATGTCATTTGACATTCGAACATGACCGTATTTACGCCTTCTATAAACTGTAAACAAAGTCAACATTTCACCCGAGGTATATTCAATATTTTTTTAATTTGGTCATGCATTTGAGACACTTTTCTGACCTGCGGTTAAAACAATAAATATACTTCCCAATGATAAAAAACATCTGTTTTTTGATTTTTCTATTGCTTAATGCTCGCCATTGGGTAATTACGGTTCATCAGTATAACATATGATTTCCATGTAATAAGCAATATATCTTGAAAATGTCATCAATCAAGGCATTAAACTGTAAGTTAAGCCATGAATTGTATCATTTATCATTTTTTTATATCACTCATAAAAATAATTCATATATGTTTCATAGGTAGATCATAAACCTCCCAGTTGATGTGCTCTTGATAATTGCTTTGAACTCTTCATATTTTTTCAACTTAAATTAAAAATAAGGTAAAACCTGTGTATAGTGAACACCTATGGAGCCACAAAAATGTGTTCACTTAGAGGTAGGTGTTCACTATTGAAAGGCGATTTTATACAAAAGTCAGTGGGGTATGTGCTGAGAAGAGGTGTTCACTAGACACAGGTGTTCACTAGAGAGAGGTGTTCACTAAGACAGGTTTTACTATAGATTAAATTTTCTAAAATGTGATTAAAAAACATTTTGTTAAAGATATTACTTTAAACTCTTGAATGAGACTTGGTAAAATTATACGACAGCAATTTTGATTGGGTTACTAAAAATATGTTAAACCTAATCTTATTGGATATCAGTCTGTAAGGTTCTGCATTAAAAGATTAACTCGTACTCAGAGTATTCATGAAACTCTCTTTTAATTTAGAAAATAAAATTCTTGAAAAGGGTAGTATGAGGGTTGTTCAATGAAAACTAATACACCTGCCTGATATACGTATACAGGCTGTTCAATAAGTAATGACACTAGGTCTCCCATTTGGTCAAATTGAAGTACTGTTGCTTAAATTGTCAGCATGCTTTGTTTATATAAGTTAATAGTTATTGGTAATCCCTTTCTTTTCTCCCAGGGCGCAGTTAACACAACCAGAAAATATCAATTTTCTTGGAGTGAATGGCATGGATTTTTTCCGCGATTTGGTCTTTTATAAATATGTACATTGTCTTTCAATGCTAGAACATGATTTAAACTATGAAACATATATTTCTCAAGTGATTTGTCAATATAGGAATGTGTCTAAAATATAGAAGCATGATGATTTGTTTCAACCCATGATTAATTATCGTTATGGCATAGAATATGATAGCGTTTAAATAATGAATATGTGCACTTGAGAATCGATCTGACTGGCTGTGGTGAGCCACACCCACTTTCTCTCTCCTCTAATAAGGTCACCTTACTCCAAATTCTTCTTTCCATTTCAAAACAAACTGAAGATCTGATTTTTTATTTGGTGGGGGGGGGGTGACCATCATGTACATTTAATCATATTTTCTCAGAAGGAATGATTGAAAAATTAAAGGGATCTTCTTTGTTTGGAACACAATACTGTGGCCAGTAATTGACAGTGTAGTAGACAACCTGAGAATTTAATAATAAAAGAGTACCCTTCAATGGTATTTGACTTTTTGTAGATACTCTTAAAATGAGAGATGATTCTCCAATCTGGCCTATTGTAATGTCCAATCGCAATCAGATGGTGCAGTCAGAAAATTATGACACTACATTTTTTTCTATATACCTGGTATATATCTTTTTATTGACTTAATAATCATGCCATATAAATGACATGTCATTGAAAGGTCCATTTGAGATTGTAAAGATCTTAGCAGCATCAAAACTGTAAAATTCTCCATCACAGTCAGAGGATAAGACATGTATGGTTAGCCAGTAGAGATTCAGGGTAGAAAAGGTGTTTAACTGTATGAGAAAAGTACTTTATGGCAATCAGACATAACATATTGACATAATGTATCAGTCCATCAGCCATTTGCTGTGCAGTATATTGTGTTAATTTTATTTGTGAATTTAATTTGGCGATTTACCAATCCTAAACAAAATTGCCAATTTTAAGTTCCTTCATCAATTAAATTAGTTTACAATTAGTTATCCAATGGTATCTTGAAAATCAGCCAAATTGAATAAATGTAAAAGTGTAAAAGGAGTGGTATCGATATGGTAAACTTTTTGAACATGCATTTCTCTTAAACCAGTCATCAAAAGATTCTGAAAATTTTACACATCGTCAATTTAATGGTCATTTTTTGGATGGTAACATTATAATTTGAAACATATATATATCCTTTTCTCTATATTGTTTTAGAAAACACATAAGACACTTCTTTTTATCATTTTATTTGTTCGGAATTAAATGAAACATCTATCCGAACCTCATTGTAACAAAATGACATAAACACAATGTGTTTAGGTCTCTCAATATTGTAATTGTAACAAGGAAAGTTTGGTTAATTTTAGAAAAGTATCTTTTTAATTAAATAAAATGTTAATATTAATTTTGATCTATTTTGGGGGGTCTTGTTTTAAGTTTTTGCATACATTTTGTAAAATCAACCAAAATTTCCTTTGTACGATAACTGTAATATTGAGAGGTCTAAGAAAATATTGTATATGCTATTTTGTTCCAACAAGGTTCGGAGAGACATTTTATTTCATTCTGAAGAATTGGTAGAAAGGAACAAAAAACAATTACACTAAAAAACAAAAACCTTAACAAAAACAGTCATATATATGTAAATCATTTTCGTATTCAATTGTTGTCAATCAGTCAACATTACATAAAGGATCATGTTTCTTTATAGAATGCTTTCAATAATTGGTTTAAGAGAAAAACATTGTTGAATTCAGTTCACCATATCGATACCTATCCTTTGCCAAATGCACAGTTTATTATAGAGCTCCTGTTATCATTATGTGAAAAGTAGAGCTCTGGCAAAATTAAAGTTATAGGTTGTGGATTGGCAAAATCACCACAAGTGGTGACGATTGTTAAAGTATCCACGTTTTTTTGTGGCAGTGGTTGGTGGTTTGAGTTTTGTGTTCATTGTATTTAACAAATGGTAGGTGGTGATATTTCGCATGCTAATGGCTTTGTCAAAGCTCATGAGGTTGGGGAATGTATATTTTAATATTTATAGAAAATAATGGCTAATTGAATTATGCCTTGGCCTTGGTTAATTGTGAACAAAAACTCATCTTACAAAAAATCTCATCTTAGGATCCTAATACTTGCTTAAATCCCCCCTCCCCTGATCAAAACCAAGGACGAGGATATAGCATTTGGATTGGCCTTGTTATAAGTGAAATGGAATTTTTTATGTTACCTTTACAATGAATTGCTAGACAGCAGCTATCGACTAACAATTTTTATTTTTCCGTGTATTGATTTATATCAGCTGGTACACTAAGTGTAGGTGGGTGTAATACGGTCGAAGAATATAGTTTGATTGATTTATTAAAACCACAATTGAAGCATAAGGATATGGTATGGTGTGCAGGATATTATGATTATATAACAGTGGAATTGCACTTTGATCTACACTTGCTCCTCGTTGTTGACATGAGTGGATTTTTGGTGAACTAAGCATGAAAGTAAGTTTTGAATTATTCTGTATTAATATTTTTGCTGTGGTATGTCTGAGACTAAATGCATAGCTTGCATCCGGCCGGATAGTATGTTAGAAAAGGGGATATACTCTTAGGTCATCAGTAATGTAAAGAGAATGGGTTTGGGAGTTAAATATTAGTGTTTCAAAGGGTTGTGGTATCTGTAAACAGAGAATTAGTGCCAACATTCTAAATTATATGGAAATACCTTATAACTGCCATTTGGAGAAATATCAAGTAAAATTAATGGAAATATCCTAAAAACTCATGTGGAAAGCATATTAAATATCATAAGAATTTATTTGGAATTAGTGAAAATATCATAAGAATTATTATTTTGAAATAGCATTAGAATTTTCAGATATATGATAGTTGCAGGAAACAACTTACAGTACTTACAATTCAGTACAGTACAATACAGTACTTACAGTACAGTACAGTACAGTACAGTACAGTACAGCACAGTACAGTGTAGTACAGTACAGTACAATACAGTACAGTATATTATTGTATGATCTGTAAAATTAAGCCCTCTGATTGGTCAGTTCTTGTGCTGTACCAATCTGTATTGCTACCGAGATTGTCCCCGTTGATCAGCTCCGTACGGAGGGGACAATCTCAGTAGCAATACAGAGGATCACACGTTAAAAACGTTATTGAATGATTTGAAGTGCAAATCATTCAGTAACTTATAGTACAAAGACCGTGATTGAACCAGTAAAAAAGTTACAGTACCTGGAGAAGTAAACAAATACAATTATTGAACTTGTAAACAAGTAACAGTAATTAAACAAATAAAGAAAACAAAAACACGATACATTAGAAGCTGTAAAGAATTACAGTGACTGAGGCAGTGAAATAAACATAAAACAGTGGATTAAGGCAGTTAACAAATAATGCTGATCAGGAAGTAAACAAATTACAGTGGAGGTTTGGGCAATGAATGGAACAATTTAAGGTGAGGCAGGTAAGGTACAGGCCGGTACATAACCTCATGGAAACCTCATGGCCAAGATAATAGGGAGTTAAAGCTTGCATATAAAATCTAAACACCAACCTATACATATAACCAATTGCCCATACAAGTGCATCGACTTAAATATTTTCTATTCACGTTTTATTATATAAAAACATATTTGATTATTTCCCAACCACAAGTGGTGGCATATTGTTATATGTACTTCAACCATTTTTGTGGGTGTTGTTTGGTAGTTGGTGTTTGGCTTCTGTAATAAATGGCAGGTAGTGACTATGTTTTATTGAGATGGCACTTCAAGTGAATGTTTATTTTGATTCTGTTATATCACAGGCTGGTATCGAAATATTTGTCCGCTGTGACGGAGCATGCTATTTTTCATAAAAACACTAAGAATACTTCACGATTTATTTTTTAACTCATATGTTTCGTTATAACATACAAAATTACTTACTCCATGCAATGGATATATCATTTGCGGGTAACTTTCACTTCTGTTTGAAGTCCACTTACGCTGGGAAGAAAAGCTATTGAAAATGGTGCCGGAGTATCATACTTCAAAATGTACCATTTCTTGTTTAACTTTCTAATGGCACGATATAGTGACACGATAATATTTACACATGGTTTCAGCATAACTATGAAGGTATAAATGAGATGTTGATGTATTTGGTCTTTTTAATTCTTTTATAAAAAATAATGTTTAATTTTTTTGTCCACTGTGACGGAGCAGTTGCAAATGTGAACTGTGAAAATGCTACGTCACAGCGGACAACAAATATTTATATTATTTTTTATAAAAAAGATTAAAAAGACCCAATGCATTAATATCTCATTAATACATTCAGAGTTATGCTGAAAACATATATTAATATTATTGTGTCACTATATCATGCCATTAAAAAGTTAAAAAAGAAATGGTACATTTTAGAGTTTGATACTCTGGCGCCGTTTTCAACAGATTTTACTCCTAGCGTTATTGGACTTCAAACAGAAGTGAAGGTTACACGCAAATGATATATCCATTGCATGGAGTAAGTAATTATCTTTGATATAACGAAACATATGAGTTAAAAAATAAATCGTGAAGCATTCTTAATGTTTTATGAAAAATAGCATGCTCCGTCACAGCGGACAAATCTTTCGATACTAGCCTGTGTATATAGACTTTCATGTAGCATATCTAGTCTATAAATAAATGTCCAGAAAGAAAATAAAAAATCTTTTAATTTTTTTCTGGGTGTTCATTCATTTTGTCCCAAGTTGGTCAGATGGAGACAGACCATCCTGGAAACCAGGTTGGGACGAGTGAAATTAGCCAATTGCAGTCAACACTACAGATGCAATAATCTGCATTGCAATGAATGAAATAGTGCCAGGTTCTATTCATATTTAAATGAGTTGCCCATAAAATAGTAGTATGTCAATCCAGTAGCTGACAGCTGAAAGTTGCATTCGCCAATGCATGCACAAGCTTACTCTAAATAGTTAACAAACAATCTGGAATTCGACTGCTAATGTTTTGTCAACATTGGTAAATTTTGTTTAGATCAATTTCATATCAGATCTCAGGATTCCGCAGAGGAAAACTGTTTTCTTTCAATTATTTTGGTATGTATAAAGATTTCATTACTAGCAACCTTAACTTCCAAATATTGCGTCACAGGGTCATATTTGTTAATGAATTCAAGAGACGTTACATTTTTATTCTCTCGGGGAACAACAGGAAATAATTCAACAAGGCTAATCTTTTATGAGAAACTATACAGTATATACTGTACTCCTGCTTATCATCATTCAGGAAATCACATTTCGGCTAATTATAAAACTGCTCTGTTCATTGTTACTTTCTGGTTATATTTTATTTTGAGAATTCATTAATTTCTCGAACTTCTGTGTGTTTGGACTTGTGGAAAAACATTTAGGAAGGTACACTTTTCTAATAAAACAATCCGTAGGTAACAGTGTTTACTTAGTCTGTTACTTAGTAAAATAGTAAGATATTTGGAGCTAAAACATACATGACATACATCATTTTCTTCAGAATGCAGTATACTATATTTGGATCAAAATCAAAATTGCCAGCATAATTAAATACTGTGAAAAAATAGTAATACAACTGCAAATGTAATAATTGAGTACAAAGTATCATATTTTGATGATATCATTAAAAACTTTATGAGAACCAATTGCTTTTTTTCTATGAATGCTACAAAACATAAAAAAAACATTTATATGTTGTTCTACATAATGACAAAACAATATTACCAACAAAGACCCGATGCAATTATTGAGTGCAAAATATAATAATTCAACAATTTCATATTTTTATGATACCATTTAAAACTTCCATAGAACAATTTTTCTCTGCAAATGTTTCAAAACATCTATTCACCATCATTTTATGTCCTATTTTTATTGCCTTTATTAGTTCATCCTATTAAAAAGAATTCTAAAAACTGGGGTAATAGCTATTAATGAAATTTTATGAATGAAATTCATTCTAATAATCATTCTAGTCATGAATTTAATCTGAAACAAAAACAAATATATAAATGAGGAGTTATTTATCCGTGCAACCTGGGGTTAGAGAACCATACAGAAGAATAACGTAAGAAAACTAGATATGATGACAACTACATTGACATGTTTGGTCATCGTCTTGGTGATGATACCACTCATCAAAGCAGATTGCGGAGGTATATATTTTGGTTGCTAAAATGCAGAATTAATCGATCTTTTTAATTCAAATTTTGATGTTTTTTTTACATAATACATGTACAGTATTATTAATGGCTACTATTAGCTTTTCTGACAGCAAGTAGATTAAAACCTTATTTGCAATCAACAAAAAAAGTTTATTTCTAAATTATTTCCATAATTCGATATTAAATTCTGCCAAACTGTTTTGATCAATTCATCATTTGACCTAATTAACTTTTTTTAGCAATTTTGTTACAGTATTTTTGTTTTTACTTTTTATACAAAATGAAAAATTAATTTAATGATAATATAGTTTGATAATATGAGTTTAAGATTGATACCATTAGTGTATATTTCAATCTTCAGCTGTTTATTTGGGTTGCTTCAAAGATGAAATACCACGTGATTTGAATGGGCTTGGTGAACTGTATGGTTATCGTCCAGGAGCTATGACCATTCAAAAATGCATCGATTATTGTCTTGAGAAGGGTATGCTGCATTCATATTTATATAAAAATAAGTTGTTAAAAAGTTGAAGGTGTTAAAACATCGGGATCACCTCATTATACTGATGGCCTTATGCTGAAAACCAATATACCGATGCGCATTGTACCGAAACCTGTTATACCGATGCACGTTATACCGAAAACCATTACTGTATTACTGTATAACATAAAAATTGCAACTAAAGCATTTTATTTTTAATATAGATTTATTTCTACACACATCACTCAACTTATTAATTTAATGTAGAATGTCCCCAGTACACAGCAACATGCCTGCACTACTGGGGAAAAGGGGCGATGTCAACGTGAGAAGCCTGACAGTCGTCTCTTGTGTATTTTAACATAAAAATGTAAACAGGCTAACTGGAAGTTTCTTTCCAATTTTAAATTGAGTTGAAACCAAACCATAGATCTATTTTTAAATGTTAAGGTTTAAATTATATTCTATTAAAATTTTATCACTGTTAAGTTATACAGGGTGGGCCAAAAAAAACGCCACTTTTTTATCAAAATGCTATAACTTTTTAAATTTTTGATACAAAATCATAATTTGTGTACCAAATGAAACTTGAAATTGTTATCTAGCCATGGATCATGAATTGAACACTTTTACTTGAATAAAATAAGTCACCAGCGTCTCACTTAACCTTTACCATGCTGCCTTATTTCAGCAAATATATCCCACGCAACTGGCTTATTTTTCAAAGAGTGCAAAAAATGATATGCCTGGACTAAATAATTAATATCTCAATAACTACTGAATGAATCTGGATAAAATTTTCACAAAGAGAAGATACAGTGGCCTGGCTCATGAAAAAAAATGTTCTCATGAATTTTTTCGTACATTAACACGACTGGGCATAAATATATCATGAATACTCCTCCGGAATCCGCCGCTCCGCCCCTTCGTCTGGTCAAAATCCAAATCTGAATTTGCAGCGATCGGATGTTCAATTTTTCAATTCAGAAAATATTCTAGTTTCTATTTTCGATGACCATTATCGGCTTCCAAGAGCCTAATGAGCTCGAAATCGTAATCCATTTCCTCCACATTTTCGTTGTGATCGTATTTGTCCACCATTTTGTACGATTCGTTCACTAAAAACGACTAAAACACTGTTTAAATTGTTGAATTGAGAATTATTTTTCGAAATATCGCCATTTCTAGGTCAACAGGAAGTCATGTTAGGCACTGAATAAATCGGGCAATCTAATTGGACAATACGAATGGCGCGAAAAAGTAAAGTTATTAAAAGTTTGAAATCGGGCGTACGGGTCCGCCGGCAGTTGTGAGAGACATTTTAGTCTCGGCGGACGCGTCCGCCGGCAGCACGCTAAAGGTTAAACATGTGGTGTGCCATGAGAAATAAGCATAATTTGCAAAATGTTCCTAAACTGATACGCCTTGATGACCGCAAGCTAATAGCCCTTATTCAAACCCAAGTGAGTATAGGGTATGGGCTCAGGTCTCCAGTAGATGGTATGAAGGCACCCAATCTAAAAAATTGCTCAACTAAAGCTGGCAATTAAGACACATTGAAAAAATATAGCTAACATTTAATTGATACTGCTATATCAGCAAGTCAACAAAACTAAAATCTATCATCAAATAGGGTGGTGGACCAATTGAACTCCTCTTTTAGATCAAATATAATCCCAGTTGAAGGACTTGTTACATTATATTATTACTAAGAACCCTTGGCACTATATAACTGTAAAATTTGGGGTATGTAGGTTGGAAAATAAAAAAGTTATAGTGTCTTGAAAAAAAGTGGCGTTTTTTGGCCCACCCTGTATATCTGCTTTAAATGGGCTTATTAGGCTTTTGCAGATAATTGACAAAGACATAGAGGGTGATAACTGGCAAGGACTTGAAACAAGACTTTGTTATGAACATTATCATTCCACCAATTGAAGTTATATAATTATTATTATGTATATTGTGATAACTTTGATGCCTGATGTTCCAAGGGTTCATACCAAGGCCGTATCCCATGGCATTCTTATTGTTAAAACGGAATTAAAGAAGAAATGGAAAATAAACATGATAAACATCACACATCGGGGCACCAAAAGTTCACATCGGGACATTCCTTATCCTCACTCTAATGATGTCTTGACTCAATTATCCTTGTTTGTCATGCTTGTTTGTCCATCTGCATGGTCAGATAATTGTTCCTTATTAAAACCATTCTTACAGTCTGTAGAAGCAATGGAGTAAATGCTCCACTGGGAGCATCGGTCACCGTGGTTACAAAGCAACGAAACGATACATTCATCGAAGCAAGCTTAAAGCAATTATTCTAAGTTTGGTCACTTTCAAGCCATGATTGAGCGATGATACCTCGATAAATCGTCACGTTATAATGCATTTGAAGAATAATAGAGCTTTGGATTTTTAGTCAGGGAAAGTCTATAGTATGCATTATTAAAATAATTGAAATAAACAAGTATCAGCTTTAGGGATAAGATTGTAGGCAATGAGAAGTAATTGGCAAATCATTAGTTTATATTACCATTGACAGGGAATTCTGTATATACACTAAGAGACCAAATCTAATTGTAATTTATTAATGGCAATTCAATCTCAGATCATTTATAGGTCGTAACACTCAATACACAAATAATTTTTGAGTTGTTTTTGTTCTTCATTTTCAAGAAATGATTTTTTCTGATTGATAAACGTTTTGTTCATTGCGTTCATTAAAGGTAGGTCTTTAAAACAACATCAGTTTTTACTACGGTAACATTTTCCTTAATTGAGAAATTCCATAATTGAGAAAGCAATTCTCTGATATATACTTTATAACATGTACCAGTATTCTTTACAAGATAAACTTTTCAGTTTTTATTAAAATCATTAGATTTATTAACATTTGAATAACCTCACTTATCAAATATAAAGCACAACGATTTGAATGGTAAAAATCAACAAATATGAAAATTAACGAAAATGCCCATTAGCAAAATTAAATGTTAGCTAAAATAGCATTTTATACAGTAATTGTGAAAATTATTCTTTCATTACAATATCTGTAAATGGCTTATTGACCTTTAGGAGACACAGGCAAGAATTATCTCTAATTGGGTGTCTAGATGGAAAGATTTAAAGTCATCTTTCTTATTAAATGAACAAAAGTGTAATTTTCTCTACACCTCCCAAGTTTTCCAATGCATTGAAATAATCTAATTTTCTCTTTAATCTTTGCCTTAATTTGTTAACTTGCTGGAATGGTTTGGAATGTTAGAATGCCAAATACCCTGAGCACAGAGTTTTGTTCTCAAGTAACCTCTTAATAGTTAAGACAATTCAGCAGCCCAGCTGACAGTGGCCTTCACAGTCAGGTCAAAAATCAATTCATACCAGTCGCACTGACATTTTTCTCAACCAATCATGTTAGGTAAACAATGACTTCAATCTACCATTATTTAGCTAGCTAGATCAATCCGCCTTCTGTCACTGACATGTTTGCTTCTACCCTTTGCATTCACTCGACTTTGCTTCTTCAAGAGAGCTTTGTCTCATAACTAGACGGCGCAGGGTAGTTTGCTTCTGGGCAGGCGTCACATATAGATCTTGTCATCAACACTTATCCATTCAACTTGAAATTTTGAAACTTGAAATGCTCATCCTCCTAAGCAGGTATCCAGAATCTGTACCTCCTTCTTCCCCCTGCTATTACCAATTTGGAAGCGCCCGATTAGACTGAATCGCGTGATCTAATTATGCGCAATGACTTATACATGATTTCTGTCGCAGTGTTGCGACAGCCAATCAGATTGCGAGTTCTTAATCGGGAAATGCTAACTGCTTATCGCAGGGAAAAAAAAGAAAGAACATATTCTGGATTTTGAAGCCCTGTGATTGGAGGATGGAAATGCTGTGTATTACATGACAACTATTTTGCTTTTCAAAGTGCGATATTTATCACAATGAGTCTTGTTTAGCTTATGTTTTCATTCATCATCAGGTTTATTGATCCATAAGGGAGGAACATACATGTACTATATACATAGGGATATTACTTATTGGCCTCATATTAATAATTGTATTAGAGAAATGAACTACGCTCTATCATCATTTACCCTTGTGATTACTCCGAAGTGTACAGCGATCAAAAATCTTGCACGCTTTAAATATCAGTGTCTAATTATCAGGGGAACTTGGATCAGGAACTTAATACTAAAAACATGGATTATTATGACATGATACAGAGTAAATAATTAATTTGGAATTGGAATCGAGACAAGGAAAAGGAATTTAGTACTTGGAATTTAAATCTTTGGAAGGACTTATTGTACATGTATATTCATCATTGATATTGGAATGGTATCTGTTGAGGTTTGTATTCAGTTATTGCCTAATAATGTAAGAATTATTTCATATTTTTTAAAACAGTAAAACCTGTCTAAGTGGAACACATTTAGTACCTCTAAAAGTGTTCCGCTTAGGGGGTGTTCCACTTATAGAGGTGAACATTTTTAAAATTAAAAGTCAGTTGGTCTTGTGACTCTGAAAAGTGTTCTACTAATAGAGGTTATCTACTTGTATAGGTTCATTTAAAATTAAGTCAGTTGGTCCATGGACTCTGAAAAGTATTCTACCAATAGACACTTTTAGAGGTGTTCCACCTTACATTTTTCAGTTTACTAAATAGTTAAGGTACCTGTTTCAATAGTATGATATTGCACCTTTAAAAGTAAACTTCATCTACTCAGGGTTCTCATCAGGAAATATTTAGGGTGTTGTGCTAACATCTTCATAATAACCGTTCAATCGTGATAACTCATATTTATGTTATATTTTATCCGTTTACATGGTTATATTGTGTATTCAGTCAAGTTTAGACTGTGGGAACAGTCAGTATTTGCCAATAGGCTCTGGTGGGAGCTAAATAGACTGTGGTGCTGCGCCACAGTCTAAAAGCCTGGCGAGAGCCCTGCTACTTATTAAATTACTACCACTTAGCCTTGTGTTCTCAGGGCGTGGCATGTTATCGGGATTCATTTAGGAGAACAACTTTTAATTTCATGCATGCTTTTTATGTGTTGCTGATTTTATAACTTTACTTCGTATATATGACTTACATTTAGCATGATTACTTATGAAAATATTTATATTAACTGTCAGATTGTACTGAATAAGGAAAGATATCAATATTTTGTCAAGGGATAAACCATTTTGTTAATAATAGATTTTTCCCTTGCTCACTTCATAGTTCAATGAATTAACATCCTCAGCATATATGGGGACGCTATCATTTTGGCAATGTTCAGAAATCAGAATTGGTATTTATTTGAAATTGGGACTAAATTTGAAGCTTTCTGGGGCGTTTTGAAATGCCGACTAATATGGACTAATGAAATGTAAATTATTTTTAAACATTTTTAAAGTGTAGGGCATTTCAATATTAAGATCAACTTTTGTCTAAATTTTGAGAGTACACCATGGCGTTCTATGGGTATATGACACTACGCCAGTGATAAATTAAGTTTTTTTTTCAGGGAGTGTAGGTCTTGACAGTTTCCTTTAAAATTATCAGTATAGTTATTATGGGATAATACTAGGTTTCATAACCAAGGTGATCAATAACACTATTAAAACTTGTTTCTTTCTACTTGCTGAGTGGTAGAGAAAATTTCAGTACAGTTGGTTTGAATTGATGGGCTTTGAGAGCTACAGACAACTTAGCTGCTGAACGGTAGAGTTTACTGACCCAGGGGCCACCCCCCCCCCCGCCCAAAATCAGAAAAATTTGGGCCTTAAATATTTTGAGGGTCATCCTCGCTTTATTTCCAGGACCACCCCCAGGTTCGTTTGAAATTAAACTCTGTAATCAGGTTACACTATGAAGCCATCTGAGCCTCAGATGGTTAAGTTGTCATAGAAGATGGTTTAAAATTTCTTTACTTGCTTTCAAATTCAGAATGTTTTATGAAGGAGACAGATATTCTTCATCTTAATCCATCAAGATATTTCATATGACTGAAGGAATATACTGGTTTAACAGTATGGGTATTCTTATTGAGTGCTTGATCCTCTTTGGTTTGCTATAACGGTCTTCACCTGAGCAAGCAATCTGCTAATGAGGCATCTTGTCATTCAGAATTCTATAGGAATTGCCGGAAATCTTGCGTGCATCATCCGGAGTGCACGGGGAATAATTAAAGTGTCACGGAGGAACATTTTAAGCATGGGCACCTCCAGACAATAATCAGAAGTTCATTATATCTATTTCTGGCCAATTATTGAGAGTCATTTGTACATCATAAGACATTGTCTCATCTTGTGCAATACCATTATGTCATTCAATTACTAATATGAGGCTTGTTATACAATAATCAGCGGATCTGAGGCGTATTAGTGTACTTTCCATCGTCTAGCTACAAGCCTTCGCACACAAGTTTGAGAAGGTGTTTAGTCAAGTAGAGGGGGGGGGGGGTCACAGAGGGTTGTAGCTAGACTATACTTTTCAATGAACTGAATGTATTAGATATTGTAGATTGGTTCAAATATATCTAAGCACAAGTGCCAAGGTGAAAGAACCAAAAGTTGTAATGGAACTTAGCAAGAAAACGCAAACTCTAAGTGCATACCAGTCAAGAAAAACAAACCCCATATATCCCAAAACCATGATCTAATGTGAAAAGTCTATATAGGGTTTCAAAATATATTTTGAATTAGACTGGACTAATTCTATTATTACATAAGCATTTCATTCATGAAAAAAATTCAAGGGTGACTAATCTCTTTTGATTTAAGGTGACATGCAATCATTTTACTCCAAGTCACTATGACCTATCTTATTATGTCACTACCACAAGTGGTGACATATTGATATTATGTCACCACCACATGTTATGACACACATGAGTAGTCTCCAATTTGGTGTCCAGAGGTCAGCATTTGGCATCTGTAACAAATGGCAGGATGTGACATTTTGCACCTGCTTTGTTATAATTTTTGACAATTAAGGTTAGATAAATTTGTCAGAAAATTCCCTTGATTTGGTTTACCTTAAAGTTTACCTTGTTGGCTGACCTGTTTTAGAATGTCAGCCGTATTGTAATAAGCCTTAAAATGCATAAGTACCAGTATTTCACCTGATTATATTGATTATAGAGAGATACCCTTTAAAGATATGCTCTGAGTAAATGTTTTTAGAATTTTTAGTCCTTCATTTTCAAAACATCAGAGCATTAAAACTACTAGAACATTCAAATGTGAAAAGAAAAAACTTTTTTGTAAGAATTCACTGTTTTGATTAATGTACATAGACAAAATAGTGTTATTTTGCAAAGTATGAAAGATTTCAATTAAAGATTAGTAAGCAGCAAATATATATACATGTGTAGTAAAACATGTCTTAGTGGAAAACCTTGGGTACCTCTTCCACTTGGAAGGTGTTTCTCTTATAGAGGTTCATTTAACATTCAGCCAATTGGTGTTTGGACTCTGAAAAGTGTTTGACTAACAGAGGTGTTCTTCTAGGATATACGAGAATATGACACTAATGGAAGGTATAGGAGTATTGTAATCTTTAGTTATGTTCCATCTATAAAGATACTGCCAATTTCTGAGTGAGATTTAAAAAATCTTCATTCATGTGTTTCAGAATCTGATGATGTAGAAGCGTTGACACATACGTACAGAGAGGCAGTTATGGATATTACTGTTACAACGGCAATTTGTGACAGCGGTGAGGATATAAAAGATGGCGAAGATGATGTGTCTGCAGGAGCGCCATCTAACCTTGATCTCTTGGATCCTAATCTTCCAGAGAGATTTTCACATTTTACAATAAGAAAGCAGACGTCATACAGGTGAGTAGCAAAAAACCTTCTGGAAGTAAAATGACATTGTGATAATGAGTGAAGTCTTGCATGAAGTCCCAATTATTCCCATTTCATTCTGTGTAGTTTATCCTGATGCACGACTGATTTAAAGGGCTATGTTTGAAGATTAAAAGGGCAATGTCTGAAGATCTAAAGGGCAATGTCTGAAGATTTAAAGGGCAATGTTTGAAGATTTAAAGGGCAATGTTTGAAGATTTAAAGGGCTATGTTTGAAGATTTAAAGGGCTATGTCTGAAGATTTAAAGGGCAATGTTTGAAGATTTAAAGGGCTATGTTTAAACAAAAAATACAAATAAAAAAAGGATTTCCTGTACTGAAATGGTGATGAAATTACTTCCTATCCTATCCTAGAAGTGTTCTGCAACTGACAAACCAAGCCCCAATCCCCATTGAATGCAATCATAATTGGAACATTTAAGTGATGAAATAGAATATATGACATTTACACATATTTATCATTTATTGGTTTCTAAAATTATCCGTGATTATTAATATATAGTTGTCACACAAGTGAATAATAAATTGTATTGTATTCCTATATTTGTGCATTAATAGTGCTTAGTTGCCATAAAAAGAATAATTGATTATTGTATATAATGATGTACTTTGGTTTGCTACTAGGCCCAGAGCCAGCTTTTGCCAAGGGGGTTCAGTGTAAAACAAATTCAGGTGGGGGTTAGAATTTGGCAGTTTTGACCCAAATTATTTAAAAAGTGATTAAAAAATAACAATTTTTTGACCAGGGGAGGAGGGGGGTCCACTCAAAGTGTCTGGCTATGGGCATGGCTACTTTTAAAGGAGATCGAGAATACGTCATGGATTTGAGAAAACCATAAAGTAGATATTGTGTTTTCCAGATGAACCATTTAAAGAAATTATACCGTTTTATTGTTTATGCATTGCCAGAAAAAATGCTCAATAGATTGATTTGAAATTATCAAGGTTTTTTCTTGGTATAAAAATCTAGAGCTTATTGAATTTTGGGCATGCTGGGTAAATTTGAAGCAAGCTTTTTTTTGATTTTTAAATATGGTATTGCTCCCTGTGTGCTTTGTTTGAATAAAGAGGATGGGGGGGGGGGCAGAATGTATCAACTTAGTTAAGGTTTGTCATACCACGTAAATTCCAAGGGAGCTCTTAGCCAATTAAAATTCAGGATTTCTTTAAGTTGCATGATAATATTCAATATCACAAACTTTAACTTATAACTCATAATTGCAGGTTAAAACATAAGCTAATTTTAATATATGGCAGTATTGCATGTTATTAGATGCTCAAATGTTAAAGTATGTTAAAATACTCTTATATTTTGAATCATTGATGTTCTCACTGCTTTGATTTCCACCCTTGGTACCATGAGTATTGGAGTCTCCATTACTAGACTCTGAATAAGAGACGTTATGCATAGTTTTGAAACTGTCTTAATGAGCTCAAAAGGAGCCATCATGGCCCTATAATGTGACTTTCAATTATGAAATGAATACCAGGTACAGTCAAACTTGTCTTAGTGAACACCTCTCTCTAGTGAACACCTGTCTCTAGCAGACACCCTTTCCTCCTCACATACTCTATTGATATAAATGTATAAATTACCCTCTGTAATGAATGCCTACCAACACTGAACATTTTTCTGGGCAAAATAATGTCTAATATACACAGGTTTTACTGTACTTAGGAAAGCAAAATTCAGTGAATGCAATTTTGATTTGGTAGCTGGATTTCGATCGGGGGGGGGGATTGCCCAAAGATTTAACTTTGCGCATGCGCAAGCTCATGATTCTTCACGTGATCACATTGTGCAATTTGATTGGAGATGATGCGGGAGATGACGTAATGGGGAATCCCTGAATACGATAGAATATATTGAAAGAATTGTTGGTTCTTCTTGATTTTGATCAACCATATCCTCAGAGTTGTGATTGGTTAAGACTAGAGCAAAGGATTATCTCTGTCTCAGAGTATAGATGAAATTCTCTTTTATGAAGCAAAATCAAACTACAGTAAAACCTACATATCTGAACACCTCTCAAATCGGAACACTTCTCAGTAATAACACTTTTGCTCTCAGTTCCATAAATATCATCATCAATTGACTTCCATGTTCATGAAGCTTGGGCCAACCAGGGGTTAAACTGCATCATTGACTAACATAGATGATTGTAATAGAGATTAGTCACATTGAACCTAAATACCCATAATTGCATACTTTCCCTACAAATGACTCCCCTTTTCTTTTTCTTTTGTACCTTTTCTATTTCCAATAAACATTTATAATGTTTTCTATGAATAAAAAAGGAATAAAAAACTATTGTGTAATTTAATACACTTATTTTAAGTGTCATTGCATTTTCATTATTTTTCCATAAAAACTTTATGTTATTGTAAAAATTGACTAAAAACCTGAAATATATATTATTATTATTAAAAAAAAAAAAAACTTGAAATGTGAACATCTGTTAATCTGAACACCTTTCGCTCATCCAAGAGGCGTTCATATTATTAAACAGGTTGTACTGTATTGGAAAGGGTACCTCCCAGGGTGTCTATAGATTCTATCCCCTGGGTAGCTAACTGTATTAATCACAGAAAAGCAAGATTTATTTATGATTCTAATAAAGATAGTGGCTTAACATTCTATTTCTACAGCTTTCATTATTTAAACACTTTATGATGATTTACTATTACTCATAGGAAATTACAACAGTTGTAGGTTGAATCTCGGAAAAAATTCCCACATGGGGTCCTGTTTTGAAACACAATGTAGCAAGGAAAATGGGAGATTCAGCAAGCAATAAAGTAGATAAGCATGAAGTTAACTTTCCAAACAATGTAGAAATGCTAAAATATGTTTAGATTGAAATGGAGTTGAAGAGACGTGGTAAGGAAGAAGTCATTGGTTCTGGAATCTTTCAGGGATTTATCTTTAATGTAATTGCGGAAAGTATGATGCTGTAATTACAGGGTTTAAATGTCACATTGAAATCATAGTCTTTGTGCTTTCTTAATTCAAACAATGTCATATAAATCAAAACAGTTCAGCTCTCAAATTAGAAGGTGGGTAATGTATACCTAGATCCTCAAGAAGGAGCATGGTGTATTTTGTTCAGGCTCTTAGCCAACTTTTGCCGAGGGTTTTTTAAAAAAATTCAAGGGGTGTTCAAATTTGACAATTTTGGTGCTAAAAATTACAATATCTACGTGATTTTGAAAGAATTTTTAGCCCGGAACCTTCCCTGGCTATGGGCCTGTTTTTGATACAGCTCAGTGGGAAGACATTCTTCCACTATTAGCCTCTTGCAAATATAGTGTCCTTTCCTAAAAATCTTGGTTTTGCTTCTAAAAAGAGACCTTCATCTGTACTCTTTTAGTTGCAGATAATCCTTAGTCAATCAGAATTACCCATTCCATGTTTGTTTGTCCTGTAAAAGAAAACTTCATCTACTAATGTTCTAAATCCTGATTTTTTGGGTACTGAAGCAGTGGCGCCATGTTTCAGGCTTGGGAAATTCAGGGTGTTCGTTCGACTAAGTGGTCCATAGGGGTTTTTGAAGGGAAGGTTCCTACCTTGGCCTTGTTATTTAAGTAAATATGCCACCAAATCAATCCACTGTTATTACATCTTTGATGGTCAATTTAACTGAAATACTCATGGTTGATTGGTTTGGTTAGAGCCTGTGATAACTATTTCTTGCCAGTTCTGTTCTTAATCACCCACTTGCTCATTTAAAAACATGAACCCTTTTTGCTTAAAGGTTAAGAAGTGTCAGTAAAAGATTGCAATATCGTAAATTATTGATTATGGCACGTGAATTATTGATGTCATGTATTGTTTCCTTGATGTCATATTGAGAGACTGATTAAACAAAATGTAACAATATCAGGCAACACATAGTAATTAATTCAATTCAATTCATTTCAATTTGTTTATTTCATCAAGTTCATATAATATAATAATGAGTGGGTGACACATCGATTTGTGTTTTATTCCCATATTAAAATCGTGAGCAAGCATAGAGCTGTGAATCTCTTCCCAGTACATTTACAAGTAGCCAATATATGATAAATATTACAAGTACCAATCTTGATTTATTAGGGAGTTTAAGCTTGCATATAAAATCGAAACGCCAACCTAAATGTATGACCAAGTGCCCACACAAATGCATCGCTGAAATAGTTTCCGTTCACATTTGTGAAAAACATTGCAAGCTTAAACTCTCTAATATTACATGTACCTAAGAGGCACTATACATATACATGTTAATGCAGTTTTATAGATGTAGAAATCATTTCATTTCTAAGATTTCAGTTTTCAGAGCTAGCATCATTTCAAAGCTTGATATGACCCCCCTATATAATGTTTGATATGATCCCTAAGTGTTCAATACAAATTCAAATGATATAATATTCCATTAAAGCCAGAGAACATAAAATAAAAATTATGGAAATTTTGTTAGGAAATCAATCAATTTGCATATACCACCTAAGAGTGGCATAAATTGTTGCAAAATTACGCCAGTGGCTCTCGTGAAGCCGTTTTTATGTCCCCATCAAGAAGCATTATATGTTCCACGTCCTCCACTCTCTCTTTAGCTTTAGATAAAGAGGGATTCCATAAAATCAGAATGAAGGAGAAGTGGTAACGTGATAATAGCCATCGTGTCGCCTTGTATTCATATTTTTACTTTTATATACAGTAAAACCTGAATATCCGAACACCTATTTAATCCAAACACCTCTCACTGTGAACACTTTCTGTGTCCTAATTTTTATTTTCCCATTGAATACCACGTTAAAAACATGAGATGTGAACACCTGCTAATCTGAACACTCCAGGCTGTTTCCAGTGGTTTCCGGTTGACAGAGGTTTTACAGGTTTTGATATTTGAGTGGACATTACAATGCTTTAAAGTGATTTATCCCTATAAATTATATATACAGTTAGGATCTATAATGATAAATAATTTATAAACAAATTAAAAGATATGATGAGCACCACCTTTTAAATGTCATAATTAATTAGAATGAATAGAATCTAGATTAATTTAAATTGCCAAGAAATGCCTGAAAATCAGATACTTTATTCAAATCATAAAAGAGAAAAGGGTAAAAAATAGGCATACTTGTAAATAAAATTTATAACCTTTAAATTACCCCAATGTGTCATTTGCTAGATCAGCTGTCAATGGTCGTCGATTTATTGACCTTATTCAATAAGGGACGATGTTTGTTCTTTCAATATCACTCAATGTGATTGATGTAATCTGACATATAAGTGTTTACTCGTCATAAATTCAATTTCAATAAAGTAGCTTATTTTCTCACCTAAATTGCTTTATCTGGAGCTATTTTTCTCTCAAGATCAAAATAAGTGAATATTTTTCTTGCATTTGATGGCACTTTAGAGCATTTACATAAAGCGTTTATAAACCGTGTATGTGCAGTATTAGTTGCATCCTTATGAATGCAATAGCTCTATTCTTAGGAAGTTCTTGCGTTTTGTAATTACTTGATTTATTGAAAAAGATATTAACAGAATAACAATAAATCTATTGTAGTTACATTTGAGGCTGCTCATTAGAACTTAAGGTATTACTTAGCTTAACAATGAGGTGCTATTAGACAGAAAGTGTAGTGACATGATTTTTATGTCACCACCACAAGTCTAATTTTTTGTGGATCGTGTTCTGCATTCGATGGTTGGTGTTTGGCATTCGGTGTTTGTAACACATACACCCGACAGTCAGCATCTGTAACAAATGACAAGTAGTGTTGACATATTGCTATAATCTCATTGGCATTCATTGTCTGCAACACATACATTTGGGGGTCTGCATCTGTAACAAATGGCAGGTGGTGATATTTTGCATGTTAATGCCTTGTCTTATTGGCAAAAGGCAATATGAAAGAATATTCTAATTCCAAGAGTGCTACCGAAGTATAGCTCATTTGAATGGTACTTACACTGTAGACTCTTACACCTGACTCGACAAATTCTGAATATCGCTTCAAGCACAGTATAAGAGGACTCCCGAACTGCGAAACTGCAGACATATTAAAGAACTATTTAATTTCTCCATAATCTAAGTATAACTGACGGCGCAACATGGGAAATCTATTTAATTACGTCTCCCAAATGCCAATTATTCAAACCAATATTTTCATTATAGAAATTGTAGCAAATCAATGTAATTTTATTATATGGGTGGTTTTAATCGATTTATGGCGAATAAATGTTTCTGATTTGAATTAATGCCAGGAAGAGTGATATAGAACACTTTGCCATTGTGTTAGTTTCTGTTTGAATAAAAGTTCTGAAATAATTGTTGTTATGTTATCAAGGAAATCAATTAATTAGCCTACATTTAAAGGTGCAACAAAGAATAGAGAGATGTTTTATACATGTATATATATACACACAAAAGACTCGGTTTGGAGAATGAAGTTCAACAGTCTACTGCTCTAATAATTTTTCTTACGAAAAATATAGAAATAACACCCAAATTAAATTATGGATATTCAAAAGAGGACGAAATTGTCGGAAGCAGGTGTAACGTGCAGTAGTCTCAGTTTGGAGAATGAAGTTCATCAGTCACTGCACGTTACGCCTGCTTTGGACAATTTTGATATTTTTACATATTGTAGATTTAAATGTCCTCTTTTTAATATCCATAATTTAATTTGGGTGTTATTTCTATATTTTTTATAAAAAAATTATTATTTGTCATTTGCTCCATTAGCTCACAAAAGTGAATAGGTGATAAAATGCAAAAGTTAATTAAACCATTAGCAGGAATTTTTATCGATATTTAACCCCAATAGCAACACAATAGAATGAACTCATTTTATGGAAGGATATACATTTGTTACAAAGAAAAGTACATTCTTTTTCTATTGTTTCAGAAAAGGCCATTGTATATCCTAAAACCAAGTACTCATACTTTATCCATAACAGAAAAAATGCAACAATGATAGTGACATGTTGAGAGTTTTTTCCCAAAATTGTCACATCGTCACAATATGTTTTGCTTACACTATTTGAGTCATGCCTCTTTCTCAAAACTTTTGATTCATTTATCTTTGGGGTCACGGGGTGATATGTTTAATAAAGAGAGGTGTTCACTAATACAGTTTTTAATAATATAAAATTGTATTTTTCATTCTTCAGTTTTTATGTGAATAAATAGTTCTACCAATATTAGATCAAAACTTAAAAACCAAATGTTTTGAGGATTTAAAAAAGTATAAAGTCTCATTTCTTGTGCTAAACAAAAAAAAAACGAACACTTTTAACTTGTTGACAGTATACAGACTTAAGTAATGCATGCACAAATATTATTTACGAAATTGGAATATGACATTCTCAATGAAAAGTAAACATCCTTAATCTTTATATTGTTTTCATTTATTTTCATATTTCCATCGATGGCACTAATGGCTGTTCCATTCTTGATGCCAACAATTTATTGTTCTTGTGTTATCTGATTGGTGTTGCCATGGGAACAACATCCATTGCTGACTCAAATAACAGGTAAGCAAAATATTATTTTTGTGTTTAGGTGACACTTTTCAGATATCCTAATCATGTTTTTAGAATCTGTGTATTTGTGTCAGTTAGGCTAGGGCAAATAGGTTTATATGAGAATAGAAAAAAGGTTTAACGTGTTACCTAAGCAACAGAAATCAAGCATTTACATGTAGTTTGTTCATTGTCTTTCTCTGTGGTATTTTCATAAAAAGTGGACGTGAATCAGTTTGTCAAAATAGCATTATGGCCTTCATATTTTTCTAGTGTCATTTTCACTAGATTATCTTGTTAATTATAATTTTGACATGGAAATAGTTAAAAATTCATTAACGCTTCGGGTGCTTAAATGTTAGAAAACAAGTGGACAAAATTGGCTGCTTTCTGCTACTGAGCAATTATAGTTTCTACTTTATGTGCAATATGGGCAGAAAAAGACTTATAGACCTATAGATGTGTTGAATAATCGTTAAGTGTTATAAGTAGAGTTTAGACTGATATGCCCTTAACACCATTTCCCCTGCATAACATTTCACAATGTTCATGCTTTTTCATGGCAATTGGATGGGAAAGGGAAGGAATCTCATAGACAAGCCAAGAATAAAACGATCATTCTAAGATCTATAGTGATTATAAAAACTCACCTGTTACTTAAGTACAGTAAACCCTGCCTATTTCAATTCTGCAGAATGGCATGTGTTCACATTGTGATGGTTTTTAATATAGACGTTTATGACATAGAATGGGACTAAAAAGTGTTTAAATCAATAGGTGTTTGGATATTAAGGTTTTACTGCATTTAATCAAAACATTGTGGAATAGGTTCACATTGTGAAGGTTTTTAATGTGGAAGTTATGACATTAAATAATTAAACCAAAAAAGTGTTTAAATTAATAGGATTTCGGATACTGCATTTTATAAAATCAAGCCATTTTAGAATAGTTTTTGAAGTAAGAGAAACTTGGATAATATTTTATATTATCAGCATGTAATCCAATTTAGATAAATACTAATGGAGAAAATTAGACCCATGGATGAGCTAAAGCACTGTCAATATGGGGCAGTGTTTCTAGCGTTATTGAATTAGATCTGTAAGTAAAAATAGAAAAGTGTCAAACTATTTCTGGTTGAAAAGAGAAAGTTCATTTTAAGAGATGATGCAAATTTAATTTAGTTTATTCTTATTTAGTTACAGTAATGGACACCTTTTTTATGTAAATGATTTTACAATTAATATAAAGTTTTAGAGGACCTGTAGAAAGTTTAAACCATTGTCAGCTCATGTTGTAAACTTATATTTTCTTCAATTTCAAAAAGTGGACTTTGAAGGACTTCTGTTTTTGAAACATTTTCATATGTTTTTTAAAATAAAATTTGGGAGCGCAAATGAACTTTTTAATTTCTCAAACATCCATTTTAAAATTTCTTTCAAGAATTTTTAGAAAAGGTAAGGCTAGTTTTTTATCATATGAACTTTGTACTAAATATATAAACCCTTATACTGATACTGAAGCTGTTACAATAGACTGACAAGGAGACGCTAAGATGATTGATTGCCGGATCAATGGGATGCTACAAGATTAGGTTTTAACATACATTGTGCAGAATCATAAATCCTGGCAGGTTGCTTCCTTATGCAATCACTATATTCTTCCTGTGTATTAAAAGTCGGTGTTATATGAAAAGTTTTTATCAATTATAGAAATATAGGAACAGGGGTAATATACGGAGAGGGTTTATATATAGATTTTATCAGGAGGGATGAGATATGATATCATCCCCAAGGATAGAACTCATATTCTTCAAATTACTCAATCTATTAACGTATTGACTACCCAGAGCTCAGCTATCACATTTCTCGTCAGAAAAGAATTGGTCCTGAGCGTAAGAGTGATGAGATAATCTGTCATTGAATTTTTCACTAAAATTTTACAATTTTAATCCAATCTTTATTCTGTTTATAATATTTAGAAATGCCTCCTAAGTGTAATGAATTGAGCACCATGTTTTGTATGCATGACTTAAAAAGAAAAAAGAAGATTATAAGTTATTGAATGATTTGAAGTGCAATACAAGATATATTCTGCTCGAGAATTTTGTATTGGAATGAGACATATTCAATAACATTTTTATCGTGTGATCCTCTGTATTGCTACTGAGATTGTCCTCTCCGTACCAATATTTTCTGTATTGCGACAGAGATGATCAATGGGGACAATCTCAGTCGCAATACAGGTTGGTACAACACAAGAACTGACCAATCAGAGGGCTTCGTTTTCCAGATCATACGATAAATATAAATATTAAGATCACATTTTCAATAAATTAGTACTAACATAATTTCATGTCTACTCTTTATACAATTTTGGTGCCTTATAAGGGAGTTTCATCTGTAGGAATTTCTTCTAGCCTCTACGGTCTGTTTGTAAAACTCCCTTTTAGAAAATCACTGATTGTCACTTTAATTTGTATTTATCTTATCGTCCAAAGCATACTTACCATTTACCATAAAAAGAAAGGTTGTCAAAACCAATAGCACCACCCCCATAGTTAAAACTACTTATGGGAACATAATGTATCATATATCATTTTAAAGAGAATATACTCCTTGAGTTTACCACTGGATATTTAGCATTATATGCCATAGTATGGCAGATTTGGAGCATATTGTTAATGATTGGATATGGCCACCATTTACTGCAGTGTAATGCTTTAAACAATTAATTAAACAATGGTTGAATTCTTCGTGGAAGACAGATTTGATATTTCGAATGACAAATTGCCTCAATTTACCATTTTGCTGTTTTCCACTCAAGTTTTATGAGATTTGAATTTTTACAGTTGCCATGACAGCTCTGGTTAGATCCAAGTGTCAAATCCAGTTGAATGATTCATAGTATACTGAACTGAAATAAATCAGAGAATTAGAATAATTCTCATGAGTGTTAATGTCATGTCAAAGCCAACAACCTACACCATTATCAATAAAAGTGAAAAACATTATTTGAATTTATTTGTATAGGTCGCCATCTTTAAATGCATGTAAATACCAAAATGACATCATGTATTGAATAAAAGTGTTTGCTTTTATCAGAAAGTACAATATAAACAATTTTCTTCCTCATAACACTAGTACTATTATATTAACTTCCTTGTACAGATTATAATCATGAAATGCAACAGTTTCACTTGAATTGTATAAGTTGCTCTCATGTCTGACGGAACTAAGAAATTATATTTACGATCGTAGGATAATAACAACATGTACATGAACTTGCAAGAATTCATACATACATCAGTGTTGCATCCAGGAACGAGCAAAACTGCAAATCGTGTGAAAAATAAACTAAATGCTATGAACTCCGACTTCAATGCAAAAACAGTGAATTATCTGATTAGATTTTTTCCTTATTGAATAATCATGACATTAATAAGCAATTCAGGAAAATCAGGATGTTTGTTTATACTCATACATGCTCTAAATAGCTAGAATGTGGATGAAGCTTTCTTTTGAGAAACAAAAGTGAGGTTAGCAAGAGTAGAGGCTGTAGTGATGTTATATAAGGTGAAACAGACAGTAGGAGAAATCACTCCAAAACATCAAACCAAGGAGCTTGTGTTACGCAGAGCAATGAGATTCTCTCGAGGCTTCCTATCCATTACGTGAGTATTTAACACCTTAAATCTAATTGGACCATTCATTAAAACCGATTGCTTAAGATGTGTAACTGTAGGTTTTATTCACTTATTTCGCATGGGGGTTGTTGTAGCTTAAATATCAAAGTTCAAGATCAAGATTTGAAGATTTTGTATTATTTACGATTGATTATTCTGGTAAAAAGGTGAATCTATAAGGTTGTTTTATGTACAGTTTAAGTACCAATTTATAGGGTTCATGCTATCTAAAACCTTTAAATGTTACATACACTCTTAAGCTCTGTCAATGTTTGGAGGGAGTTTTGTTGGGTTATATTCACCTTGAGTATGATTCTACCTTATGCAAAACATGTAACCTTCTTGAGTTTCTCTTTGTAAATTGCAATCTCATATTTACATGTACATGTACATGAATATCACATATTTATACTAATTTCTACATTTTTCACTTTATGAGTGGGCGATTAAAGGCTATATAGTGTTTTGAAGTGTAAAATTTTTTTTTTATCACACCATCGGTGGGATATAGTCGTCATACTGGTCGTGATCGTGGTCGTGATCGTGATTGTGGTCGTGATCGTGGTCGTGATCGTGATCGTCCCGCTTTTTGTCATCGCCGTTTAAGAAAAACTGCTCATCAGATTTTCTCCAAATTCGCAGAGATGATAGAGCATATGAAGTACTAGAGCTGATTAACTTTTGGGTGGCCATCTTGTTTTCTGGCGGCCATTTTGAAGGTTTTTCAAAAATCTTGTCATCGCCATTTCAGGAAAACCGCTCATTGGATTTCCTTCAAATTTACACAAATGATAGAGGAAATCAAGTACTAGAGCTGATTAACTTTCGGGCGGCCATCTTGTTTTCTGGCAGCCATTGTGGCCATTTTGAAGGTTTTTCAAAAAATCTTGTCATCGCCATTTCAGGAAAACCGCTCATCGGATTTCCTTCAAATTTACACAAATGATAGAGGATATCAAGTACTAGAGCTGATTAACTTTTGGGCGGCCATCTTGTTTTCTTGTTCTTGAAATTTGAAAACATAATATGAGAACAGTTTTCCTGGTTCATAGTGTCTGCCTATTTGATGGTGTGATCTCGTTCACGTCCTGTGCCTTGTTTAGATTGACACTTCTAGAGAGAGGTGTTTACTGTTTATAATTGTCACTAGAAAGATGTATTCACTGTTTACAAGCGTCACTAGAAAGATGTGTTCATTGTTTGCAAGCATCACTAGAAGGATGTGTTCACTGTTTACAAGTGTCACTAGATCGATGTGTTCATTGTTTACAAGCATCACTAGAAGGATGTGTTCACTGTTTGCAAATGACACTAGAAAGATGTGTTGACTGTTTACAAGTGTCACTAGATAGATATGTTCATTGTTTACAAGTGTCACTGGAAAGATGTGTTCATTGTTTACAAGTGTCACTAGATCGATGTGTTCATTGTTTACAAGTGTCACTAGAAAGATGTGTTCATTGTTTATAAGTGTTACTAGATCGATGTGTTCATTGTTTACAAGTGTCACTAGAAAGATGTGTTCACTGTTTACAAGTGTCACTAGAATAGATGTGTTCATTGTTTACAAGTGTCACTAGAATAGATGTGTTCATTGTTTACAAGTGTTACTAGAATAGATGTGTTCATTGTTTACAAGTGTTACTAGATGGATGTGCTCATTGTTTACAAGTGTTACTAGATGGATGTGCTCATTGTTTACAAGTGTTACTAGATATATGTGTTCATTGTTTACAAGTGTCACTAGAATAGATGTGTTCATTGTTTACAAGTGTCACTAGAATAGATGTGTTCATTGTTTACAAGTGTCACTAGAATAGATGTGTTCATTGTTTACGAGTGTCGCTAGAAAGGTGTGTTCACTGTTTACCAGTTTACAAGTGTCATTTGAAAGATGTGTTCACTGTTTGCAGACTTCACTAGATTCTTCATTCAATATTTTGTGTTAGAGTCCCAGTTTTGTTCTCTTTCTCATTAATACTGTACATTATAATGTTTCATCGTGTTCTCGTAATAAAAGAGTTCAGATCTCATTTATGGAAACCTGAAAGTGATTGTCATAATATTGAAATAAGTCTAAAAATAACACCATTATTTTATTAATAAACATGATTTATAGTTTTATTGGCTACAGATTTCTTGTTTAAAACAAATATAATTAATAATTCTGGTTAAAGTGTGGGAACGTTTCCATTGCTCCAGATTTATCATTAAGTTTCTTATCAAATGATTGATTATACTTTTTGTCTTGTTATGGCAAATTGAAGGCGTTGACTTCCAGGACCGTAGTCAGGATTTGCCAAGGGGTTCACTTTTTGAAAATTTCCAGGGGGGGTTCACTTGTGACAATTTTTGTCCAAAAATGGCCAAAATCAATTAAAAGTGCTCAGAATGGTGAAAAACTGCATTTTGAAAGATTTTTTGGCCCATCGAACTCCCCCTGGCTACGAGCCTGACTTCATTTATTTATTTTGTGGGAGTTCTTTTCTTGTTTGGTCCATCTTGGGTACTTAGGTTACAAATGGGTTTCAAAGATTGGATGTGCCAAGATCTTACTGATTTTTTTTAAATAGGTGATTGATAGATGACATTTTTGTCATTAATATTACGAAGCAAATGGTGGCATACATTCATGGAATACCTGTTTTCATTGATCATTAATTTTAATTGGCAGTGATCATCATGCCATCTTTAAAACCATAAATGTATTAAACGATCTACAGAAAATGTATAAAATACATGCATCAGATATAAACTGGATTTGCAAATTGCTAAAATTATATAACTGATCATGATTAATACAGATAGGTTGAAAACTGTAGAATAGAAATTACTAATCGGGAGACATACACGTGCCATATTATCTGAATACTTTAGTTGGTAATTGCATAAATAATGGCATGAAATAAATAAAATATACATGATATCAATTTCAATAATTAATTTAAAGAAAATCAGGAACTCACAATACCAGGATATATACTTTTAAGAACTATGATGACATTTGCTGGAATTACACCACAAAATCCGCTAAAACGTTTTAGTGGAAGACGCTTTACAAAATCGCCATTCTGATTACACCAACATTTCTAAAGCGTCTTAGGAATTATATTTTGGAATTACACCTGTTTTTTCTAAAACGCCTTTCGTGCACTTTTAACGATGTAGTTAAGAAATAAATAATGATAGGCCATTCAATATGGTGAAATTCAGCACGAGTTGGACAGAATGTTGTACAAAGCACGAACCGAATATCATTATTTATTCCGATTCAAACATAATAATTAGTAAAAGCCGTGTCTGTGGAACGGGCATGAAGGAAGAATACGCATTCTGTCAAGATTCTGAAGTCGGCCGGAAAAATTTTAGAATTTGTTTGGGCTGTTCTATTTTACTCCCCATTTTAGATTTTATACAACATGGGGTGTTGATAAAATAGTTACAGTAGTTACGGAGGGAATAAAAAAGAACAGCTATCCCCGGACAGAGCCCCAGATGTGCAACTGAGATGTGACGTCACTCAAAATAATGCAAATTGCAGATTGAATAGAGCATGGTCGTGCATCTATGGAGAATTAGAGAACGTTCTATATTGGCTATGCTGCATTCTGATTGGTTGAGAAATTCGAATAGAGCAGGTCATGTTTGAATTATGGATAATATCCAGCATACATGTATGTGTACATCTCCTGTATTCTTTTTGCATCTAAGACAAAACTGATCTTCCATAATTTGATTAAAAATGCATGACATTGCATAATTTTTATTTATCTTTTATTAATTATGAGAAAACATAATAAAAAGAAATTGATTTCGATGTGACATGGCGACCATCATCCATTTTTCAATTTAGATATAGCCAGATAGCAGCATGAAATGATTTCTTATTTCGTTTAGGGCAAATGTTAAAAACTAGTAAAAACCCGGGTAAGGCGTCTTACAAAAACCGATCTGTATTACACTGCACACTTAAAGCGCTTAACGACTTATGCCGTTTACTAGTAGGGTTCTTGGAGTTTTAGAAAAGCGCTTTTGTAAAACCGCAATCGTGATTACACCTAATTCTTAATCCTGGTTAAAACCGAAGAAGCTTTTGTAAAACGCCATGTGTAATTCCAGCAATTAAGAACTTTGAGCGAGAGGTCATATGCATGATGTCATTGATTCTAATAGATGGCAGGAATTATCTATTTCCCGGATATTATGTGTTCCATTAGCGCAGCATTAAGATCAGAGAGACATTATAATTGACATACCCTATGCAAGAACTAGACCTTATTGGCACTCTTAATCTGAAGATGATTTAGAAAATCATGGTGAGATAATTAAGATACTGTAAAACCTGTCTTAGTGAACACCTCTTTTTTCTAATAAACACCCCTCCTCTACACATACTCAACAGGTTTTACTTATCAAACTCCAATGGAAGCCAAGGCAATAAA
The DNA here is from genome assembly GCA_903813345.2 of Owenia fusiformis. Lineage (NCBI taxonomy): Eukaryota > Metazoa > Annelida > Polychaeta > Sabellida > Oweniidae > Owenia > Owenia fusiformis. Next base: position 15,780,506 of record CAIIXF020000011.1, on the reverse strand, counting down.
AGAAAGCTTCAAAATGGTCAAATCTTATTGTAAAGTAAGAGGGTGATATAGATAGCTCATGACGATTCAGAGTATATTCGACAAAATCATACCAGGAAGTTAAGCTATAGTTGTACATATAAACTGAAAAATAATGGTTTTCGATTGTCACGATTCTGAATATTGTACTTGTTTCCTCACCATGCATCCTTTTGTATCTGATTATCAAATGAAACCAGAAAACCGCAAATTAATCCGCATGTTTTTCCTGCATTATTGTATTTTATTAGCCTGATGCATGATTTTTGAATTAATATGATAGTGGAATGAATACTGCTATTATGATCTAGATCCGAGTCAGGTTGTTCTCAATCTGAGTCAAAATAAGCCTAAAATTTGTACATTTCATTTACAATATGGTACAGGGAATAATAAGTACAAGGAAGTAGGGGGGGATGAAGAATAAAATATTTCATTTAAGACAACACTCACTTTGATGAATATCTATTCATGTAATTTTTTTATTATTTATTTTACTGAATGTATAATTAGTTTTGAATAATATTTGTATGATAAGCATAATAAAATAATCATGTGGATGTAAATGTTGAAAAATAAGATTCATATATATGGGGGAGGGGGTGTCTGTGTGTAAACACTTTGGCTGGTAGGCCTTTATGAAGGGCCATTCCAGATAACAGTTTCTCTCTTGCCATGCTTCTTACACATTATTCCCCCTGAAATATAAAATCCTTTCCTGGATTTTCGGGTCAACCCAGTTGTCCGAAACCCAGTTGTCCGAAACCCAATTCTCCGAAACCCAGTTGTCCGAAACCCAGTTCTCCGAAAATTACAGCTAACAGCTTTATGAACGAGCACTCTTTCATTGGTAAAGGGTGTATTTGAGAGTAAATTTCATCAACTGAACGATTCTTTTATGGGCTGGTATTTAATAAAACTGTCAAAAGATGAAAGTACAAGGGCATATACAGGTGAAATAGATGCTCAAACAAACAAAGTTAAATTATGTTATTCTCATTGCAAAGTGGCGTTTACATAACATACATAGGGGTCCGGACAATTTTTAATTTTCTTTATGGCCCATGAGTTTTTCGAGTTTTTCCAGTGGGTGGTGGGCGTTCATAAAAGGGGAAATAGCTTTCCCAAGCCAGTGGGCATTTATTTAGTAAAGTTGACATGTACATCTTTTGAAACCAAAACTTTTTTTCACTTACGTACTCTGTTCGAGAAATAGAGATTAAATTCAAAAGGATGAAGTGAGTACATGGCGAAAATGAAACTTCTTGCGAATGGGAGAACATCCATTTTGATACGAGGATAGCCTGCCTTCGTTTCCAGTTGATCCCAAGTGATTAAGTTTAGAATGTTTTGTTCTTTGACGATTTGATGAGACAGTGACTAAGAAATTAAATGCGACGAAATATTTTCACATTTCTATATAATTTAGAGTATGAACAAAAAAGATATTTATTATGTCATTGATAGTTTTTCTCATACTTTTGTTTTGATTATTCAGCCTGACTCCAATTAGAGTTCATTGATAGGTAGACTCGACTCTGCAAATTTTGGCAATTCTATCTGATTATACTCTCATATTTAGGAAATGACTGGGAGGCGAGATTGTTTATCAAATGTAATATTTCCTGCAATTTTTAGATTTTGTTTTTACATATTCTTTGGATTCCTTAGATTTTCTGACATGGTCTGTGCTGAAATGTTATACAGTTCAGTGCTCAGCTACATAAATATTTCAACTTGAGGCACATATTTATTCATTTACATGTAGGAAATGCTCAGTCGGTCATGTTTTCTTCCGACTATGTTCCAGACTGAATAACAAATTTGCCCAAAGTTTTATTCAGAAGCATTCATATTTTTGAATTCAAAATAAAGTTAAGAAAAGATTAATCACCCTCGTATAAAGTAAACAGGTGTAAAGTAAACAATCTAAATCATACAAAAATGTCAGAAAATCATGCACCTCATTCAAATATTAAAAAGAAATTTCGTGAAATGACGTTAGCAGATGGATGAATTATTCACCGGTAATATAATCCAGTGAGATATTCCTTATGCAATATATTAGCATGAGGTAGTTTATTTTACATCATAAAGGATAAAAATAAAAATAAGCACAAAACAAGATAAATTCTTCGCACAGTGGATATTTTGTTTACTATTATTTGTGGATGAATTCAGTTTATATTTTAGTGTTAATATACTGTATTTAGGACTTCACATAGATAGAAGGAGAATGCTATAGATTTGTTGTTGTGCAAAGGATATTTACTATTCATTTGTTTTTGCATATTATGTGAATCATTTTGGAAACATTGTAAGGATTCTAATGATTTAGGTACAGTAAAATCGGTCTAATCCGAACGCCATTGGGACCGGATAAAAGCATTCAGATAAGGAGGTGTTCACATTTCAAGGTTTTTGCATTCGCAATATTCCAGATTCTGAAGAAATGTGAACACATTCTCGGTAAATATTTATACTTCGTTTGACCACATAGCTTTATGGCATTCCAGAAATTTGAAAATTCGATTCAAATGAATCTAGTCATGCTGGAAAGCCCACACATTAAAGGTTTTTTAACATGGGAGTCAATGGGAGGAAAAAATGGGAACGAAAAAAAGTGTTCAGATTCGGAGGTGTTCGGATTAGCCAGGTGTTCAGATATACAGGTTCTACTGTAGTTAATTCTGATGATTTAGGATTTTGTCCTGTTGCTTTAGGATTGAGATACATTTTGATAAATCAATCATTTAGGATATTATTTAAGATACAGATTATTTTTTGGAATATTAAATGATGCTGATCATTAAGGATATACATTAAGGATCTGGATAGTTTGGGATACTAATTAAGGATATACACATTTATTTTGCTGCCTAGTCTGATTGGAGCTTTGAAAATATGTTAGATCTTTGGATAAAAATTTATGGCTGACAGAATTGATTTTAATTCTGAATATTTTTGATTGATCCGTCGCATATTTGCATGAATGCTTTTCCTGCTATGATCATTTGTTTTCACCATTATCTAGTGGCTGAGATATTTCATCAATCTCTTCTGGAAGTTCTTCATCGTTATCTAAGATATCAATATTGACATTGTTAATTCTTACAACGCTGCAGAGCTATTTTAGACGAGACTTGAGAGATCTCCAGTTCCTTATCTTTCAACGATTCTACAATGAAAATGTCTGGACTTGTTTTTCCAATTTCCGGAGTCTGTACAGTATGTTTAATTCATGGATGTCATTTTAACCAATTATGAATTTCAGAATAGTTTGCTTCAAAATGTGTTTTCATCTTTTTGAAATTAACTTTTGGACTGATATGATTGGAAACTTGATAGGAATTTCTATATACATATGTATATGAAGTAAGCATGTTTTGCGGGGTTACATCAAATTCCTCCCCGATCATGGTTATTTTCACCTAACCTCTCTCTGATCATGGTTTAAATCATATCTTCCTCTCTGATCATGATCGTTTTTAAGTCACCACCACAAGCGGTGAAATTTGTTATGGTCTTCAACCTTTTTTAGATGTTATGCGGCGGTTACTTTTTGGAGGTTGTTGTTCGGCAGTCTGCATTCAGCACCTGTAACAAATGGCAGGTTGTGATATTTTGCATGTTATTTATTTGTGGTTATTTTCACCCAATTTCTATATGATCATGGTCATTTCTACCTAATTTTTCCTAATCATGGTATTTTCAGAAAAAAAGTACGGGTATGAGTAGAACAACTACGAACAGAAAAATACCATGGTTACGGAGTAACTGTAGTTTTAGTTTGTAACTTCCATTCAATTTAAAATTGTGATAATTCATGATTTTTCCTTACTTAATAATCTTCTTTTTCTCAATACTTCAAATTTTGAATTACACTACAACTTCACCGATGACCGATGAAGTGATTTTGAAATTTAACCTCTTTGATAAATATTTTTGATGAAGGTAGGAAGTAACAAAATATAATTGATGTTATATTTGACATGTGCTAATTGTGCTAATCAGTGATAAATGAACAATAACACGGCAGGTAGAGTAGGGTATGATTCAGCTGTATGTTTTCATACATCATCTTCCCTTAGTTTATATCCAGAAGCCCATTTTCCCATTTTTGGTCATATTTCCCATTATCGGTAATTTTTTCCTATTATTGGTCATATATTCCCATTATTGGTCATATTTCTCATTCTTGTCATAATTTCCTATTATTTGTCATATTTTTCCCATTATTGGTCATATTTTCCCATTATTGGTCATATTTTCCCATTATTGACCATGTTTTCCTATTATTTGTCATATTTTATGTACTAAGTGTATATAAAATAAAACAGTTGTTTATTCATTGGCTATATTTCCTGTGAAAGCCTGTAGATATATGACATGCAACCGACTTGTTTGTGAATTCCTATATCACGGGGGATAAGCAAAACGAGGGCGAAGCCACGGACTGCGACTCGCGTAACTTTACACCGCAGCCCAGCGCCAAAATGGAGGGACGATCCGGCAGTGCCTTCTGCTTCTTCCGACAAAATAGAGAAATCCATGTATTTTAAATGCTATCGTAGTGTCTAATCGGTGACCACTGAGATATTACTGTGTATCTACTGTTGGTCTGTAGATAAGAAAATAAGCAGTTGTCCAGATCAAGCTAAAACAGTAGCAAAGTTCTGATTTTACCTGTAAAATATGTGCATATTATTTAATTTACTATACATTTGAAAGGAGTTTTAACACGTTTCTGATATCTAAAGGTTAGTTGAGGCTCCGAGTATAATTCGTGAAAATGATTTGATAATAGAATGTGTTCATGAGGAGAAAATTAGATTCAAACTGCGCATTCATAGTGGACGCAGTCCAGTAAACAAAGCTATTTCAACAACGCAACACAGCCTCCATTGATATTCTAAGTAACGCAGTCCAGCCGCGAACACGAAATAAATAAGATAGTGTAAACTATATTCCTACGATATTATTGTTTCAGGAAAAGAAAGTCAGCATCCAGATTATCATTCAAAGTTACGTTGATTAACATATATCTATTACCCGAATCAATGTCCCAAATTGCTATATTTTATCGTTTAAGACCTAGAAATATGGCAATTCAATAGCGTATTTGGCAGAACAGTCGAGCGCAAGATGACAACGTAATATGTTTATTACAAACCAATTTGTGGATAGGGTTAAATATATAGATAATTGGATAGTGGTGAGACTTTTTACAAGAAGTAGAAATGCGAAACAATTAACTTTTTGATGATGCAATAAAAGCTGTTGGGGAAGGGTACATTAACTAGTATTTAAGATATCAGGAAAATATCAAATAATTGGAGAGTTGGTGAGTTAATGTAATTTTGGATGATCTTTCCAACAGTCCATCAATATTGCTAGCTACCATAAATTCATGATTTCAGCTGTATTTGACAGCTTGTATATATTTGCAGAATGGATTGAGACACGATGTAGGTCTATTAAAATAGCCCTTTATATTCAATTTTGTCCAAAGTTGCTCCATTTCGGCCACACCTGTACACACATTGTGCTATCTACCTTTGGCTGTGATTGCGTTCAGCTTCAGATATAAAGCAACACTGAGTCGCGGACTGCGTTGGGCAGATGGATGGACTGCGACTATTATAAATTCCAATTTTCTATGTAATTGTACGTTTTCCGCTTACCAAATATCACACGAAGATGTAATTGTAACAACAGAACATGAATAATTATATTAATTCGATGTCATTTCTGATTCCTTTGTTTAAATTGGTATATTAGGGACAAATATTGACAAAATTACATTTTTTGTGGCAGATTTCGAATTCATTTGTGTTCATGCTAAACTATTGGACAGCCGAGCACCAAGAATGCCATTGCAGATGGAGTATGAATATGTTGATCACCGACTGGAACATACTAGCTATTCTGTAGAATATCCAAACCAATAATCTACCCCAAATCCTAACATGCCTTCCAAATTAAGTTTGGACTTACCGCCATTGTTCAGCTATAATGCGTTGTAACCTCGTTTTGAATTACGCGAGTCGCAGTCCGTGGCTTCGCCCTCGTTTTGCTTATCCCCCGTGTATATTATCACTTATATGATACTAATAAGGCTTGGGTATTCTAATACTAATTAGGAGTTCCTCTGCTAGCTAATATTTATACTAATACCATATATATAGCTATCAAAGAGAGCAAATATGTTATTGCTGATATAAAATAGCATGGTGATACCTACTGGATATTCTTCAGCTGAGATATTCAAATCGTATCAGCAGAAAAATAGTACATGATCAGTGTCATTAGAGCCATAATTCGTAATGAATCTATTACAGGATCTATTACTCAATCAGTAAATTAGAGCTTAGGTTCTCGTATTGTTGATATGGAGATGTTACATGATCGAGACTTAGTATAGAGATTCGCTGAGATTAAATGATCTGATCAAAAGATCAAGGATCAAGGATCAGAGGAGTATTTATGAACTCTGCCTTAGTTCAAGGATATGTATCATTAATCCTATCACATAGAGGAGGATATACTGCTCAGGTTTTCAAAACACCTGAATATTACGAGAATATTGCTCAAGAAATTCTGTGGATTTGTTCTCTGAACTTGCCTTAGTTTATGGATATATATCATCGACATATAAGGTATACAAAACTCAGTTATTGTGGATACCTGAGAATAGGATATTGCTCATCCGTATCATCAAGAGAGGATGGCTGTGTGATCTGTGATTGGTTAAATGGGAAGTGGAGTTGGGTAAGTACCTCCTGTGATTTACCCTGCTCAAGAGTTGAACTTCATCCCCACTCTTAAAAAAGAGATTTTTCAATCAATCAGATAATGAAGTCAGAAAATTATGACACTGTATTTTACATTAAATTTACAACTTATTGAGATTCAGAGTAAATTTCAACACAACCCATAAAAGGCCTTGATTGCTTCATTTGTGGTCATTGAGATCTCATCAGCATGACAAGTATAAAATGTCTCTCTTAGTAAGAGGCTAGTATGACTAGCTCATATGGAAACAGGGTATCCTTGATTACTATTATGTTGTTCAATATCTACCTCCTTTGTTAAAGTTTTTTTGATGAATCGATATGAAAGTAACATTTTTAATTATCAAAATCATATCATATTCTTGCTACTAATGACATGGCATTTATGCTTTTAATGTCATTTTATTTATTTACTTATAATTATGTCACAATAAGCAGCACAGGTATCTATAATATTTATGACACTTCTGACATCATAATTAGGTCATCATATTGATGAAATCAGTGAAATCACTTACATAACATCAGTCGAATTATATTCTTAACATCAATACCTCATATTTATGACATCACATGTTTGACATTTATTCTATCACATCCAAGACACCAATTATTTATAATCATATAGAGAACATAATGTTTCGCATTTATGACATCTTTATTTCTGACATCAGGACTGACATTGATCTACATATTGATAATAGCTTAGGTATGTATTCATCATTAAGATATTAACAATCCTAGCATGTATAAATATACATCATACCTATTAAACGATTTTACTATGCCGATGAACAGAGACAACACTTTTTCCCCGTTCATCCCTGGTTTCTATTGTCCTGGTTGCCATAACAATAATCTAACCTGTAGATAAAATAACACATTGATAATGTTTCTAATGTGTGAAGTGTTGCAATAGGGGATTATCGTCCATAATAGAATAATTATGAGATTTGTTTATATTCTTAATATTGTCTTAAAGTTGAAATTGACTGCTTAATTCAGATTCTGAGGAAAAGTAAAGTGAGTCGAAAGTGATATTTTAATGACAGGTATATCTCTTGCATTTACATTTTATATGTTATATCAGTGTTCATATAATGATACCCTGTACCAGAGACATATAAAACATATATGTCTTTGCCTGCATGCAGACTCTAGTTATCAACTATGAAGATGAATCTCTCTTTTAAGAAGCAAAGTTGAACGAATGCAAAGGGTATACTTAGGAAAGAAAAACAGAGGATATCGTGTACAATTGCTAATGCTACTAATGTTTCCAGTGCCGACTTTAATTAGTGTAGGAAAACATAACTTAGATGACATTTAATCATCATTAACTGCTATTATTGTGCTATCAGTATTTGTGATCTTTATAAATTATATTGACTATCATGAATCACTTCAAATGTTCTTTCATTTTTTTTCATTTTTTTTTTATTAAAATCAACATATTTACAGGTTGTAGTGGCTTGCAACAACCTCATTAGCCTTGCAACATGTGTAGCTCCCAATCCAATGCAACATATGCCTACAAAAGGTCAGAGAAATATTTATGAAGGATTTCAAATGCAACCAGCCAACCATTTTGTAGGGGGTTCATTTTGTTTTGGAACTGTCATAACTTATTAGGTCGCAAGTTGTTGTTTATAGACAGTGGTTTTCTCGAAATCATAAGACGATCGTACCAAAAACGAGAGCCAGTATATGTAGATTAAGCTTTCTTTAGATTAAGCTTTCTTAAATGAACAAAATAAAACTACTGCATTGAGCGCTAACTTCAAAAAGATAATCATCGCATCTTTCGATCATTTTTTTTGATTGCAGACTGACAAGAAATGAGGTGATATGTGATCAACCTTTCTACCTGCCCACATATACCTATTTCAATCAGATAGAATATATATTAAGAGACTAATCATCCTTGGGAATCTTGATTAGAACAACTGAACTGATTAATCATACGACTGATAAGCATGGATTTAAGAAATATGAAGACATGTGACTTGTGATGAAAATGTTATGACAACCGTCTAAATTGCACATGAAACAAGATATTGAGATGATGGACATTAAGTTGTCGTTTTTGTAATAGAATATGAGGTAATATCCAAATGATATGTCATAAGAGGAAAATAACATTGAATATTCAATTATATGGTTCTGTTTTTGTTGGGTTTTATTTTAGACATGGGATACCTTTGATAAATTAGCTGATAAGAGTAATATATTTCAGTACTCTCCTCTGGATTTCTTTGAATAGAGGATTTGATGTTTTACATTTTTTTAGCGTACTGGATCAAAAGCTGAAAACTGTGTCTATCCATTTGACTTGAAATTTATGCACCATTCAAAGCTTTGTATGTGACCCGCAAAAAATAAAAATTAGGCTGCTGAATTCCCTACCTTGGTAGCATTTTCCCAATCTTTTGAGCAACAATAGTTTTGTCAAATATAGTCAAAACTCGATTATGGGGAAGTTCAATATGCATTTAAAAGTCCCAACTGCTGGGGTGAAGTGAATGTCAAAATCCCACCCCCTGAGACAATACTTCTGTAATACATTTCGCTACAAAGATATTTTTTTATTTATTTATTTATCATTTCCTTCATATAACAATAAATCAGAATACAAAAAAGCTGCCGAAGCAAACATTATTGGCAGCTTCGACAATATAAAAGAGACAATACTGCATTTCAAATTCCCACCCCTTCCCTATGGTGGGTCTCACTCAAACCTTAGAATTGTGTATTATGGATGATTCAACAGATGCAAGAGAAGACTTTAAGTTCCAAGATTTGATGAGTCTCTTGGCATGCTGGGTAATTTAGAACGTAGCTATTTTGAATTTCAAGAATGATATCATCACTGTGTGGGTTGTAACAGTTATAAATTACAATTCTATATATTTATTAACTCGTTGTTTCCCTTCGGAGATTGTACTTGATGAGGTATATTTACATGTAAGGAAGACTAATTAACAGAATAACATTTTCCTTGATGTTTTAACCTAAATTTTTCTTGTTTCGATGATGTGATTTAAGTATATGCATATCCTAGGCAATTCTCAACCTTATTTGGGGTTGTCGAGTTGGCCTGGAGGTTTTGAGCGCCAGTACTTTTGAGCTAGGTTCAAAAAGTTGCTCAGAATGGTGAAAAACTACATGATTTTGAAAGAACTTTTGGCTGAACCCCTACCCCCCCCCCCCCCCCCCCTCCCCTTGGCTACAGGCCCTGAAACCTCTTTGTGCCTGTGTAGCGCTCTCTGATTGGTTGAATTCCAAACTGGTAAATGGTTTGTCTTACTCAGAATGTAGTGCACTTGCAGATTGTATCAGGGTAATCTATAAGATGAGTAAAAACTGGATCAAAAATCAATGGTGAAGCTGGCATATAAAAACCCTTTCATAATTATGAAACTGTCCTGTATAATTATTGGAATATTTAAGGAGATTATATCAATGAAAGATTTAATGAATCATCACGATAAATCATTCAAGTGTAGTCTGTTCTTTTTTATAGGTATTCTCTTTTCATTTTACTACCTGATGTGTAATGATTCTGTTTGTCTCGATGCAGGATTGCTACGGATGTTCATATGAGATAAACCATCAAGGTTCCAACTAATATGAGTATGTATTCATAATACTCATCGTAATAGTCTTTCATGGGGTTCTGGATGGTCTTGTTTCACGCCCTTGTGACCCCCATCCCCTATTTATCACATCCCCACTCTTCACACTATTAGAAGTGAAATAGGTGAAGGGGGGGGGGGATCAGAGACTTAATGCAATACTACATCCCCAAAATGCAATCTGATTTTCGACGGCGTTTCGGTGCCAAATTTCAGTGCCGTCTCGGCACCAAATGGACTGACTGTCCGGTGCGAAATTTTGGTGTCTCTGATCCAGAGAATTGACCAATGATTGGTTGAGAAATTGTCAGCATGGTGGATTGATTTGTTTCATGACCTGGGCTGTAATGGCAACTGGTAGTGGGGGTAGGGCTGCTCAACTATAAAATTGTCATTTTCAGAAACGAATTTATATAACACTAAACTCTTCCCCCATACCAAACCTGGATTCATTCTGTATATACTCCATTGCAATCCACTATTAATATGAGATGCAGGAATCTCAGACCCGAACCATCTCATTCTGATATCATCACATCTATCTGCTTTCAAACTAGCAGTATGCCTTCTAGGAAGGAACTGACAGAAGGCTGTGATCTCTCAGATAGAAGCAGCTTGGATTTCCAAGGTATGATGTTTGAAAGTTAGATTGGTAAGCAAGTGTGGACTACTGGAAGAAAGTTTCTCTTCGTACATGCTCAGATAGACTTGTGAATGATGATGTCTGTTCAAAGACAGAAATAAGTTACGCAATTTGAAGTCATCACAGACTCCATTTTTAGCGATAATGCTTTGGCATTGGTTTTGGTATCTGCCATATTACTATCACATTTTTAACAATTGAAAATAACTAAACCGTGTTGTCCAGAAAGCCCATGTTCAGACTGACTGAATTGAAATTTTTATTTTCAATACTGATAATCCTTTGAATTTTCTGAGCCAATCAGTTGATCTTCGTTGTAACGGTCACGGTCAGTAAATGAGGTGCTGCTAAACTATAAAAGTGTTCAGTTATTAATAGTCCTGCATCATGGTTCTGGATAATCACCTTTATTGGATTCACCTTGTGGCTTGTAGGGGAATGTTCATGAAGGCTTATTGCAAGACTAGCTCACCTTCGCATGGTTGGTCTCCACTGTGTTCATTGACGGGAGCCGAGTGAACGAAGATGAGATGAGCTTACCAAGGGAGAGCTTAACTCCCCAAACATGTTCTTTCTTGAATGTATATCTTTTAAGGACAGGTTTTCTCAGGTGGTAAGCTAATTAAAAACAGATGCCTAGATGAGAAGATGAGATACATAGACTAGACAGATTGTTTACAATGTTGTGTACCCTGAGGCTTACTAGCTAAGTGGAATTACTACCCTCTTAGTAAAACAAGTAGTCGTTATACATGTCATGACACTCTGGTGTTTATATCATTCTGTATTAGTGGTTTTGTTATTAATATGGATTAAAACATACCATTTTATGAAAAATGGTGACTAATACAGAATGATATAAATACTACCGTGATGATGCTGATTAACTTTTATAACCCAAAAGTAGCTGCCATTGGAGTATAAATATGAAATCCTGTATATCATTTCAGTGTTTTCCCCAGGATTTTTTCTCGAGTGCAAAATTCTCGTTTTCACAATTCATTCCAAAATTGGTCAAAATATGCCCACAATTTGCATGAATTTTATCATTTTCAAGTAGGTGCAAATGAAATCTCAGGTGGATGCAAGTCTGTTTTTAAAATCTCGGAGAGGTGCTGCGCCCACTTGCTTTTATGCTGGGGAGATCACTGCATTTTTAATAGGTGTTGATCTTTTATAACAAAACAAATATGCAATAAATTGTACTATTATTCATTAAATGGAATGATAAATTATACTTAATTATACTCAAATGAATGCTAGATCAAGCTATTCTAATTGGTTAAGACTAGATCACATGACTATCCCTAGAGTATTGAAAAGGGTAACTATGTTTACCTGTTATTTGAAATCCAATATGAGCCAACGATTTCTAAGGAAACTAAGGTCATTCCTGTCTGTATTATATCATGTGTTTTTTACCCTGAAACTCAACTGGTGAGCTCCACTACCCTCCCTCTGATAATTTTAGATGATTTAAAAAAATTATCACTGATCGTGACCTTTATATTGTTAGTCTCTAATTATAGGTTTAGTGAGATATGAAAATTATTTACTTCCAGGGAAAAATGTAACATTATGATTTTCTAACTGAATTTTACTTACTAAGATATGGGTTACATCGGAGATTGTCTAATTTAATGAATTTGTAATGCTGTAAAAGGGTAGTATAGTGCTTCTGGGTTGTTAAAACTTTTTCTTTTTTATGAACAAATATTCACCAAATATCAAATTATGAGATATATGATTGAGATGATGATATGAATGAGAATGAGAAATGTGTGAATATTTCTAGAAATTATCTTTCAAGCCATTCTTTACAAAATAAAAGATAGCAGGTTGATCGGTTAGCCCTGTTATTAGTTAATATTGCTCTCAAAGTTCACAAGATATTACACTAATTGAAAGATGGCTCTTAATGCGACACATTTGCTAGGGAAATAATTTACTTGTGACTTGTAAAGATGTCACTGTTTTAATCTATTCTGAGCAAATGAAATTTTTTTTTCATTTGCAATTTGTCGTCACTTCCTCACATTAGTGCAGTTACAAAACTTATGCTTGGTGTAGGTCCTTTTTAGTTTTATTGGTTTTAGCTCACATGGTTGAGCTCTTGTAATTGCCCAATTATATTACTTTATGATGCAATAGCATTTTTATTTTTTGCCATTTTACTATCTAAGTGTGCACTAATTGATGTTCATTTTTTATATGAGTAAAATAGGCCAAATTATCAACAATTAAATACATCATTTGTGTAAATTGAACCAAATTTGTCAAAATTTGAGCTATTTTAGTGAAAAATATTGTGGCTGTCAGATTAAAATGTTCAAGGGGTTTACAATAGATTTAATATAATACAAGTAACATTTTAGTATTTTATTAAGTCATCCCAATTATGAATTATGGATTTATATTGTTTGGTATAGTATTGCATATCTTTATTACCCATATTTAAACTGTACGGCGGCCTTAGCTTCCCAAAATTGAGAGAAAAATGCACAAATGAAATAACAATTCGATGTAGATTTTCCATATCTATTTTGTTAAGCTGTACAGCACAGCCATCATAGAGGCTTAATTACATTCTTTTCGTCTCTATTTTAAAGTCAATTTCCATGCAATAGTTGTCTTATAAATAGGTAGCTTGTGATCTTACTCATCTCTTAGCACGTCCCTGCCACAGTTCCGATGCATGATTGATTGTAACATCCTATCTTATTGATAAAAAGATATCAAAGAGAATTATTTCCCTCATAGCGTAATAATTATTGGAAAAATAAGCAATAACTTTACTCGGTTTCATTAAGCAGGTGCCTTTCATTAAGCTAGGCCGGAGGGAAAAGTCATATCCGATGCAAATAAAATGCAATAATATTGACTAGGTGCGAGAAAAATAAGCATGGTTTCATAATCTTTTTCAAAATGTCTAAATGTTAATAGGAAGTTTTGTATACCTTACGTATGTTATCTGACCCCCGAGTAAGCCACCTAGTGGTAAAGTTTGTTACTACCTACTGCCACCTAGGTAATCGAGTTACTGTCTTTCGATTCAAAGTGAAGAAATTTGACAAATATAAAAAGACATGTAGTCATTACTCTAAATTAAATTGAAAGGCTGGAGGAATGAGTGCTGTGCTGTCCTGGAAAGATGCCATTGTTATTAAAATTTAAGAAAGTCGGGCTGTACTCTATTGACTTTAAGGGAAATGACATAAAAACAACACGACACATCACGAATTGACTTGCATTCTGGGAATCGCATTCTGGGAATCAAAATAAGATTAAGTTGGCAGATGTCTTATATAAGAATGAATTAGACAATCCCTAGAGAGATGCTTTAAAGCATGTAATGAAGAAACTGTCCATTAATGGATAAGTTTGATATTCTACTCCAGTGCTTCTTATATAGAGCTTCTTACTTCAGTGCCTCAGCTGTTAATGTTGAATGTTGATGTAATTACTTAGAAAGAACTCCCATGGCACTATATGTGGGCACATCCAGGTATGAAATAGAATCAAGGGGTACGCTTATTATGAAGATAAATGTTTATCACTTAAAGGGATGTGTTTATCACTTATGAATAGGTTATTATCATCTATACTTATAGAGTGGTGTTTATCACCTTTAGGGAGGAGTTTATCACTTTTAGCGATGTGTTTATCACTTATAAATAGGTGATTATCACCTATACTTATAGAGGGGTGTTTATCACTCATAGAGTGGTGTTTATCACTTATAGGGAGGTGTTTATCACTTATAGCAATGTTGTTATCACTAATACATAGGTGATTATCACCTATAATAGAGTGGTGTTTATCAATTATAGGGAGGTTTGACCTTTTATAAAAGATGTTTATCATTTATGAATAGATAATTATTATTACCTAAAAAGAAGTGTTTATTATTTAGAGAGGTGTTTATCACTTCAAGAGAGGTGTTTATAACTTTGGGAAAGTTAAAAGTTATTTCTACAGAGATGTGTTTAATTCAGTGTTGAAACTGTGGTGTTCATCTTCTTTGAAAAATGCTTTCTTCTCATTACTTGTATTTTATTATGATGCATTTTATGCTTTGTCATTTTTTTGTTTCCATATAACCTGACTGTTAATTTAATAAATGATATATTGTATGTTATACATGGAACTTATACACCCTTCGGGTGTTTTTTCATGTTAATGTAAAATACTGTATTTGAAACATTTGAAATAAAGTAAATTGAATTGAATATTATATAGTGGTGTCCACAATATAGAGGTTCGCCGTCCAGAGTATGTTTCACTACACATAGCATTTATTAAAAATGAAACTACTTCTGTGTCACATATACCAGACATTTATTTCCAATCAACTTTAACATTTCACTTACTGATTACATATCTGTCCCTCTCTATTCTATAACATTTCTCCATATATTTTCAAAGAAGTGTCTGATTTTCTTACATTTCTTAACAATTTAAAGTATTGACAAGGTGTCTGTTTACTTTATTTCTTGGTGAATTCTCTCTTTTTCCTCTATTCTGCGTTTTAGAACGTGACCCATAAGATATTTTAGTTACGGGTTCTCTTTGAATAACAGGTAATCAATCCTGAATGTGACAATTATGAAAAATGTTCCTATAATATACATGGGTACCAAATGTACCATTAGTTTCAATAAGAATCAAGCAAGAATACTGATATGTGCCATTTTTTATTGGAACTGATTATTTCTCAATTTCCAACCTTTATAACCCTCCACAGTATTAAGTTTGGTTATGGAACTTGTAAACAAACAGATTATTTTGAAATAATTGATCATTAATGTATTTTATTTTATATCTGCATTATAATACATAATACAGGTATAAAAAACATGTGGAATCTAAATAGAGATCGATTTACTTCTTAAAAATGTTCATTTTAAGAAACTGAAAAGGTATCCACTTTATTGATGTTTTTAATTAAAGCATTTACTTCAATTTAAATCTTCAATTTTAGAAATGGGAAGTGTGTATATTTTTTTTATTTCGAAAAATGTTTACTTCATGGAAATGATCATTCTAAGAAAGTGGAAAGGTGTTCGCTTTAGATAGGTCTTTTCTTAAAAAAGGTGTTTACGAGTACAGTGTAACTTGAACTGTTATAAAGTGTAACAGTGCCAGTGTTGAGAACACAATTGATCACCTTGACGATCCTACAATTTTAGAAGGTGTTATTTTCCACTTGCCAAATATTGCCATTTTCCAGGAAGTGGCATCTCATATATACGTTTAACAGACACTGCCGTCTATAAATTATATGAGGATGAAAATAATTGCATTCCCGATAGGCTAGATGAATTATTCAAGAACAATTACTTGACCAGACTTCCTTCTTTTGAGATCAACACAGAATCTCGCTTCTGGTTCTCTCCTAATGGGAATACTATAGTTATCTAAGATGTTCTATTTCATGTTCTTAAGACATGAATATTTATTTGAAATAATGATGCAAAAACATGATAAGATTATAAATATGAAAATATGATAGGGTTTTACATTTCCTTCCCTTTTATTTTTTTGATTTTGATTCTTCAATGCAAAATTAAAACCTTGAATTTACATATACGTATTTCTCTATTTGTAATTTTCATTTCTCTGTCGTATATAACAGACCTGTCCACCTCTAAAAGTTCTATACTTAATGGAATTTTTCCCAATGATTTTCTCAACTGTATTTATGAGGTTTGAATTGGTAAAAATAAACAATATAAAATACTTCATTATTTTTTATAAAAGAGCGTTCTCCCTTTAAACCATTGGGATGAATAATAAAATGAGGCCTGTTTAAAAATGTTCATCCTCGAGGGGTATATGAGGTGGGTGAATATTCACCTGATAAGAATGACTCGCTCTGTAAAATGCCGCCATTTTGAATTTTCGTGGAATCGGCACTTTTGTAATAGTGCAAGCTTAAGTGATGTCAAACAAAATAGAAATCTTTATAAAGTAGCTCTAAATATTCTAAAATTAATAATAATGCTACAAATATTTCGCCTCACTAGTTTCCCAGTGTTATTGTTGAAAAATTAATCTCATGTACAGTGTCAAACGATTAATCTACTACACGGAACAATATTAAATGAGCGAAAGTATTTTTCAAATGCCTCGTTCATGTAATTTGTTCAGTATAAAGAATCCAATCTAGAAAATGAAAAATTAGCACTTTTCCTTGATGGATCCATACAGCTTTATCACTTTTTCGTTAAATAAGCTAGTGAAGCTTGAATAGATCGCTCGATACCACACTGTAGTATGTCAGCACGTTTCTAAGCCGTGACTAGCCATCCAATGTATATCTATATGTTTTGCATCACTTCTTGATTTACTCGGAAGAGATGATCAGAATATCGAAGGATGTTTGATATTTTTACTGGGATCGATTACTTTCTAAAGTATGTGTCTTGTCATCCATTTGTATTTCTGAAACATGGTATAGAAATCGCTAAAGAGGTCGTGTTCACCAGTTATCTCAAGAAATCTCTGCAGAATATTGATAAGATGGACACTCTTCAGAATAATATCAATAAAAACCATAGAACAAAATTTCCAATTAATATTATGGCAATCGCATGTGGGAAAATGAGACCAAAAATAATTGCATTTTAACGAATTCCATATATCGAGTGTTGAATTAATAAAAAAGTAAGTATGTTTGATTGTTTGTGATGAAATATCCCTTTCTATTGATGATTGATGGTATAACAAATCCAATGTTTTCCTTCTATTTTAGGATTTCCGCTGTCTATAAATAGTATACCGATAGCGTTAATGAGAAATCTGGAGTAATCTGTGGATGTCTTTCCTAGAAGTAATTGTAGTTCAAGATGCACAAAGATATTGGTTGTTAAACTCACTGTTAATTGGGATGAGTCAAGTCCCACTGTAATCGCTAGATTGAAGTTGTCATTTCCGCACCTAGGTTTTTCCGGTTCGATAGAGTCTAATCGTCAATGAAACACCCACCATTGTATTTGGCTATTATATCACCCCTTTTTGTTTATTTGTTTTTATAGTGAACAATTTTGTTGTTTTTGATTTTTCTAACTAACACCGTCTCTAGCTTTGATATGTTTTCGATAGAGGTTTCAATTTCATTAAAGGCAAAATTAATTTCCTATGACATATGGATTATCCATGTAAGAAACCACATGAGATTCCGGCTCTAATAATCCTCTAATCCTTTAATCTTCATAATCCCAAGATTTATCAAAGAAATGGTTGAACTTAGAAAACCTACAAGGTTCATTCCCAAGTCACCCTTTAACATCATGTGACCATCAGTATCCAATCAGATTAGAGAAGTGTTGAGCATATGTAAAATTAGACAAAGTAGTGTGTGACTACAATATGTCTAAAATGTTCCTTCTTGATTGATTTGTGTTGATGGTTTAACATGGAGAAAAGTAATCAATTTTATTTTTAGATTTACCACAGGGACTTTGATAATTTATAATAAAAGCAACTAAAATGCAAAGTGCAAATCACCAACCATCCATCAATTGAGGCCGTAACTGTCAAAAGATGGTATATAATGCTCTGGGTAACAATGCTATACATTTACAAAGAAAAACAACATACTGATATGAGGAAATGATATGTTCACATTTCTATTGCAATTTGGAAAGTGCTTTATTGTCATTTTCTTGTGCTAATAGTTGTGCATCTATCTGGGCCAAAATAAATTGTGTCATCATAATTTTAAAAAAAATCATTTGAGTTGGATTGTTTTTTATATAAAGCTATAGATATATATAAGGGGTAGATGCAAGTGGGAAGAAGAGACCCAATAGAGACTTGATACGCAAATGAGTAAATTAATGATGAATAAAATACAGATAAACATATATAAAAATGAAATTGAGATAGCCTGCAGAGACCCCTAGGAGCTATTTTTTGGGAAATGTCACTCTTGGGAAGCAACATATGTTAACCGAGTTATTATTTGTCAATTGCACTCTGTAAAAATTTGGTTATTAATGTTCACAGAAAAGAAATAAGGCTAAATTAAAAAAAAATTAAAAATACGGTTTGGCAATTGAATTTACAGGAGATCCAAATTATAAAATTAAAGAAATGAATAGACCTCTTGTAATAATTCTGATGACAAAGAATACATACTATTATGTACTATTATACAATATTATGTATTCCTTCAGTAATATGTAAGATCAAGATCCTAGAATAAGCAATTAAGGAAATTTCTATGAAGTATTAAACTACGTAAAATAAAATATTTTGATATATCCAATGGTATCCCTTTAACTGGAAGTATTATTCTACAATGAAATATTTTGATATAACTAATGGTATCCCTTTAACTGGAAGTATTGATTCTTGGATCAACAGGTGGATTTGACATTTCCAATAATGGATGCTAATGTTTACAGGTATATGATTTATACTTAAGTCTAACGATCAGAAAACTTAGACTTAAGGTAGGCAGTGTTTATGTATAATGACTTTTAAACATGAAGGGATCTCTCGCTAGGCTTTTAGACCGTGGCGCAGTACCACACAGTCTATTCAGCTCCCACCACAACCTATTGGTAAATATTGATTGTTCCCACAGTCTAAACTTGACTGAATATACTATAATAGCATGTGAAAAGGATGAAATATAACATAAATATGATTTATCTCGATTGAAAGGTTATGATGAAGGTGTTTCCACCACACCCAAAATATTTTCTGGTGCAAGCCCTGGCATGTGTGTGAATGTATTTTAATTTTCTGTTTTTTCCATATATGATATAATATAACTGCCAGGATTTGCATAGGGGGCAAGTAGAAAACATTTTCAATACGGAATTCATAAAAAATGATATAATTGATGGAATAGCATACAAAAAAACATTTTCAATACGGAATTCATAAAAATGATATAATTGATGGAATAGCATATGAAAATGGCGAAAATTTTATGGCGTAATTCGTTCAAGACCTCATTATTCATTCACGCACATTACCTTAACAATAGTTGTGGTGTTGTTGTTGATGAAGCCAAATAAATTATTTTCTGGGTTTTTGGAGGTTTACGATTATACTTTGTATTTTTAGCCATATATTTTTTTTAGATTTATATTGTAACAAGGCTCCTATACCTATTGTTAGAAGTTTTCTGAATAAGTTTGAAATATACTCAATTTACCAACCTTTATAAGTGACCTTCAAAGCAGTATTCTTACTGAAAGCACCAGGTACACCTCGACTTATTTCACATTATATTGCATTTGATGTACAGCAATAATAAAAACACCTATAGTACCTCAAAGGTAGGTGGGAGGTGGTCAACATAGAGAGGCTCTTTTGTTTGCCTCAAGTAAATGTGAGAGGTAACAGGCCTCAGAAGTGTTTTACTTGTAGAGGTGTCTACTTACAGAGGTGTTATACTTTTGGAGGTGTTTTACTTATGGAGGTGTTTTACTTGCAGAGGTGTTATACTAATGGAGGTGTTTTACTTACAGAGGTGTTTTATTTGCAGAGGTGTTCTACTTATGGAGGTGTTTTACTTGCAGAGGTGTTTTACTTATGGAGGTGTTTTACTTGCAGAGGTGTTTTACTTATGGAGGTGTTTTACTTATGGAGGTGTTTTACTTATGGAGGTGTTTTACTTTGGGGGGAGGTTTCACTTGACAGGTCGTACTGTACTAGTAAAATAACAGTTTAAATTACAGGAGGAAAAACAGTGATAGATTATCATGTTAGAAGCTACTCCTTACCTTGGCCTGTCACTTTATTTCCTATACTAGTCCATCACTGTAATTGTTGACCAAATGGGTGGAGAATTCCCAATATTTTAGGATTAAACCCGGACGAAAAATATCACAGGCCATATTTTGAAGTTCAAAATGAAATGAAAATTAGGGGAATTATCAAGGAACAAAATAATCAGACATATAGTCAAAAGTCTTGTATGACAAGTGTATGGTAATACTATAGAATGTGATGTTTCTTTCAAATTCAAGAGAGGAAATTGAGTGAAAAAGGGCATGGTTTAATTTGACTAGTAAATTAAGGATATTTGGTCATTAAGTCTAAGATATTTAGGTGATGATATTTGGGAAGTTTTATTCTACGTTCTATGAATGAACTATTGTTTCACAATTAATTAAGCTATGTTAAGGAGCCCCCCCCCCGAAACAAGTAATGGATCTCAAATTCAATATAAAATCTTTGCTCCTCTGCTTGTTGACTTTCATGTTGATTCCTGATAAATGGTTGATGTCACGAAGGTCTTTGACTGACTAAAAGGGGACCTCTAGAAATGGTATCGACACATCTCAAAACTAAAGTAGATAAGAGGAGAAATAGGTCCTAGAATCAAAATTGAAGTCATCCTAAATTGCAAAGAACTGCCAGAAAATCAGACACTTCATTCAAATTAGTAGAATGTCTGATGTCAAGGTGACTATTTGAGAAATGGTCTATAAGATCTAATGTATTCCAAATATTGTGTTACATGCTACAATGAGCGCAAATCCTGTGAGGGGAGATGGGTGTTTTCCTCGAGATGAGAATTTTTGGTGATGTAGCTGTAAAACATGTGCTACCTTGCTTTTGAGATGTAAAATGCCTCAACTTGGGTCAAGCCCACTCATCGCGTCTAATTAGATAGGATAGGGCTTATTCGCTTGGATTCACATTGCGTTTCTTGCTCTAACATGCTAGGTTCAAAAAAGTTATTTCATGTCCAAATGTCCTTCATTATAGAATCATTACGATTCACTATCAATCAAACTCAGAAGTTAAAGATGTTAATGTCAGACACATACTCAATCGCAATGTCCTGTCAAGGTCAGAAGCTTGATACAGCAGCAATATAGAGAGACATTGTATGGAAATGAGCAATGAGGGATGTCATCGACCATTGACAAATGTTTATTTTGGTAAGCAAAAAAATTGCAACTTGTTAAAGTCACCTTTGGCAAAACAGAACATCATAACATTTAGAATTTTAAGTTACCGTATTCTCTGTAATTAGCGCCCAGGGCGTTTAGAAAATTGAAAATACATTATTTAGACCATTCTAATAAGCGCCCATGTATGAAAGAAATCAGAAATCCCGAGGAATTTCATGTATGGCAATTTTTCTTGACAAGAATGCATTTTCTTCAACATGTTTTTATAATAATATGACAAGTGCTGTTATTGGAGAGAATATGGTAAAGATCGCTTAGACAATATTGACAGTGGTTGAAGACCCGTCTATGTCTAATTTATTTCCGGCACGCCCACTTTGTCATTATCACCGATTACCTTCAATATTTCCACTAGAGACTGCTGGATATCGTTCTAAAGTTATACATTATTTCTAATTTGATGAGAGATCATCATTATTCGTGCAAAAGTCGTGTAAAAGTCGAGAAACATTAAAAAGAAACCAGAAAGTTCACGACCTTGACATGCGCAGAACATCTGCGCAGTAGCTTTTGAAATTTCTGAATGCCGATAAAGAACAATTCCTTCATTCATTATGGACTATTTGGAGACAATATTAGCATGGTATGGTGTGGGAAGCACCCATCGATAGATATGTATCGATGCATAGAATTACAAAATGCGTCGTGTTTACAGCAGTTTTAGGGTAAGTACTCTATTATCGCCCGCTCCTGGATTTTGAGAAATATTTTTTTCCTGATATATTCTTCAATTCTTGTTGATTCCTCGATGTTTCTTGAACTTTGTGAAGCGGGGTGGGCGCTTATTAGAGAGTGGGCGGTAATTACAGAGAATACGGTAGATGAAATTGTAACAGAAAAAGATGAAAAGGTACAGAATTGTCAACAAAGTTATAATGATTTCAGTGAAAATATCCGTGACGATATATCCATCGCTCCGAGTCCCAATGGGATTTTAATAACCCAAAATTGATGGCAAAAATGCAGGAATCATTTAGATCCTTGCTTTATTTTAGCGATCTTTACCGTAATCTCTCCAATAACAATACATATCATTATTGTAAAAATATGCTGTTACTTCATTTTGATGTTGCAAATAAGGCATTCTTGGCAAAAATAATTGTCATGCATGAAATTCCCGGGGATTTTTGACTTCTTTCATATATGGGCACTTATTAGAATGGTCTGAAGGATGCATTTTCAATTTTCTAAACACCCTGGGTGCTAATTACATAGAATACAGTAATATTTTCCATATAAGGTATTAAAAATAATTTGAATTTACTCATATGACTGGAAAGCAGGAATACCTAGTTGTGATTGTTTTGCTATTTAGTTTGGCCCAAAACAATAAATGTGAATCTCTCTAAAAAATTGGTGAAATGATGACATTTTCTGGATTTCTTGAAAAAGGCAAAACAAGGAATGATATGAATGAATTAATTCTTTAAAGGTCTATAGCCTAAAATGCCATGCATGAGTTGTTTAGACGAACTTAGCTTGTATTTGTGAATGCAAATAACTGCTACTGGGCTAATCTACAATTCATAGGCAACTCATTTCAATATGAATAGTACCTGCCATTATTCTATTCATTAGGTCTAATTAGGTCTAATATTGAAATAACATTAGTTATGAAATGAAAATAATAACAAAAAGTAGTAAGTAATTATAGTTTTACAGATGTTAGAATTGTAATCAATCATGTATGTTATGAAGAATTAGTTTTTGTTATGAAAAAATAGCTGGCTACAATATTGAGTAGATATATCACAGTTTATACAGTAGAAGCCTATGCCTATGTATAGATTACCATGGCTTTCAGAAAGCACAAAATTGAGTGAAAAACAGTGAAAATTGCATGGAATAAAATAAGCAGGCGTGTGATTAATATTTAAAAAGCATAATTTAGATGTCAGAAAATCACCTTGGTGTGTTGATTTTAATTTTAGATGAAAATTGTGTGGTTAGAGAGATATATTTACGAGGGTTAGAGGCAACCAATCAGATTGCAGCTGGTTTTCTGTTTTGAGTATATGATGTGGAAAAGGAGTATTGCCTGTTTAGTTTATGGTATATGGATATAGCAACAGTAAGGATGAACAGGTTCATTATAGAACTTCACAAAGATAACAGAGATTTTCAGGATGAGTGAGATTACTGAGATAAGAGATTAAGAAGGATTAGGATAATCCATTTTGCATTTCTCACATACTAAAGTTAACCTGACTGAAAGTTAACATACTGTGTTAATTAATTACCTACAATTTCTAAGTGAGACCGCCAAAGTATACTGCTTCTGGACTTTTAAATGTAAGATATCACAGGCCTATGTGTAGGATCTAAGTCACTACAAGAGGTAAACAAAAGGAAATAGTCGTAGCATGAAAGGGAAATTTTCTACTCAGAAGCACTATGTTAACAGCTGTTCAAGTACAAACTGAAGACTCTAAAGGCATCACTATAAAGGAATCCTGATATAATTCTCTATCAAGTTTAACATCAGAATGAGAGAGAGAGATAGCGTCTCGGGAGTTTAACTGTCATCTAGTGTTTATTAAGTTTCGTAAGTTACTATTAATTTATAGTGTATTGATGTTAAATTTTATGTGTGTACTGTATCAAGTAAATTGTTGACATTAGTGAGGGAATGAGGAAAGCAGAATAGCCAATGGGTTTGCAACAGTTTAATGACAAAGGCTATAAAAGAATGTCAACAACATATATGTAAGCTAATTGATCGTGGAGTCCAGCACGATAGGAATACAATAAATATGGATACCATACAAGGTCATATCGAGATGGAAATATGATCGAGGCTGCATGATAATTTTCCATAGCCAAATGGATAATCCGTCAAATCGTGGCAGTTTCACGTATATCTTCAGTTATAGTAGGCAATCATTCTGACACATGACGTGGAAATATGGAAACATATAAAATGGAAAATATATTCGCTGATTATTCTTCATGGGTATTTCATTTATTACTTTTTTTAATACAGCCGAGCATGTAGCCCTAAGGTAACATGGTCCATTTGGAAATTGGCTCCTGTTAATTAATGAATCGAATCAATTTCTGTGATGGCTCGGGGCTAATTCAGCAGGTACTGGTAGATACATCGCCACAATGCAATAATATTTTCTATTCAAGGATTCCTGAAAGTAGATATCACGAGGTCATGAAATTATCAAATAATAAAGTAAACAGGCATATCTAAATCTCTAAATTAAATAGAAAAATTTATTTTCAAGAGAATATCAGTAAAATTAGCGATTCCTAATACTGATTGCCATTTTAGGTTTCGCCTCTATCAATGGTTACTGTATTCGCCGAAGTTCGCTTTGTTGTGTCTGTAGAAACATTTGTTCATTCAAGATGTATTAGTTTATCCACTTATATTTGGATAATTATGGTATCCACTTATATATGGATACATATGGTATCCTCTATGGATAAGTAGGATATCCACTTAATATAAGATACCTACTAATGCATAGATAACTATGGTATCCACTGTATAGATAAATGAATGGTATCAAATACCTGCTGATGAGCGCAATATTATGCTCTAACAATTGAACACCATGCGTCTGTTAAAACATACAGTATCTTTCTCATCAATGCTCTCAATATGTACCATATCATTGATCATTCATTTTCCTTGCCATTCTATATTAAACTTGAAAAAACACCAACATTTAGATTCCTATATAAATTGTGAATCTTCTCTAAGAGTCTGCTTATTTATTTCCCTAATCATTTTTCCGTTTTAATTATATTTCAATTTTAAAATAAGATGTCGTTCACTTTATTCAGGGGTGCATTTATTGATCTGTAGATCCAGAATCAAACATTGTTTTCTTATCGCAAATAATGACAATACATCGTCATGTTTTCCATTCGGAGGGAAATCTGCGCTTTATCAATGGAACATCCATTAGATATTGCAGGTTAAAGATATGTCTATCAAGGTGATGTTAATACGATCTAGGAGGAGAAGGAATCGGAAATTACCTTGGGTAGAGAGGGAGGGGGGGACAAGGGTAGTCAGATTAATTTAGATCAGTGTGTGCCTGGTGTTTATAAGAGTTGGGTATTCTGAAGTCTTAACTCTATTATCTCTATTCAAGATTTGGTAAGTTAAAAGTCTGTTGGAGTGATGCTTATAGAATGGATTGCAGTAGGGGAAGGGGAAGAAATAGTCCAGATTAATGGGGAGAAAACCTGATTCTTATAGGGACACATTTTTATATAAATTTTTACACCAAATCTGGGAGTGTTGTATGAAGGCATGTTGGATTCCCAATAAGGTGCGGAGTTTTCATGATTCAAAATCAAACTGATGAGCGAGTTTAGGGTGATGAAGTATAGCCAGAAACCTAAGATAGCACTTCACAAATGCTTCACATACATCTAATTCCCATTTCCTCTCTATGGTGTAAATACTTTCTTACTTTGTATAAATAAAAAACAGAACACGATTAGTGTTGAAA